>OY720636.1:113226923-114637305 GCA_963169105.1 Ceriagrion tenellum | reverse complement strand
GCGACCGACAGCTAAGGTCTAGGGGATAGGTAAGAGAGGAAGGGTGGATAGACACCCGGCGTCCCCATTAGCCTGCTCTTAACGAAAGGCACCAAGGGTGGATAGACACCCGGCGTCGCCATTAGCCTGCTCTTAACGAAAGGCACCAAGGGGACCACGGATTAATGTTAATATCTCATCCGAGAGGCAGAGTGCTGTACTTGAAGTGCCCTCCACAAGTCACTCAAGTAGGGAATGGTTTTCCTCCGAATAATATCCTCCTCTGCAGATATTTGAACCATGGCCGTCCGTATGGTTAGCCAGTACTCTAGCCACCACACCAACCCGATCCCCCGATAAAATTCTTTTAAACGACTTAATGCCTATGTAAATAGGTAAAAATATCTTCAATTGTGTGAAATTCACAGTGGAAAAACCATTCGCCTCTACTGGCCATCAAACCCAGATCCCTCGATTGTTCGCCGAGTGCTCTGACCAATCAAACTACTCAGGAGTCGTCTTCCACTGTGAATCTCATGGAGGCTTTAAGGAGAAAGCTGTCCTCACAAGTACTGTCCAAGTAATGCCAGAGGTGCCCGAATGCGAGCGCTAATCGCTACACTTCACGGGTTAAAGCCCAACTTTTAACACTAATGTGTTTACCTTTTGACAATTTCAGTGTAATAGAACACATATTGATTAGACCACTCGGCACAAAAACGAGGGCTCAAGGTTTGATTCTCAGTCTGGGCGAATGATTTTTCCACTGTGAATGTCACACTATTGTGTGATCACTAGCGGGTGACTGCGCGGCTAGTTTCATTCTTGAAATATCATCATATTTTTTTAAAAATTGACTGATTTTCTTGGCGCAGTACGTCTAAATCTCCTTCACAACCTGAGTTTTTTTTAGTGATTCTGTAAAAATTACTGTGGTAGCAACATGATATATTTTAAAAAATAATTGAGAAAGCATTAAAATTGCATGCTGGTAATTTTTTGACGAGATCTAGGTGTTAGAAATTCCTTATTTTTTAATTAAGCTCCCTCTGAGATTCATAAGTACCCGTACCATTTCCCATGTGAAGAGCATGGATTTTTCGTCGATAATATAGGAAAGCAGTTCTGCAAGGTGCTGATACTTTGGTATTTTTGGAAGGGTGAGAGATTTTTCTTTGAAAAGACGCCGAATTCATTGATATTTAGGTGAAATGATGTTTCACCCAAACTACCTTAAGGAAGTGAACTGGCAACAGGAGGAAAGATCCAAGAAGGGGAAAGTATGAACAAAGCAACCAAGAACCAAAGCAGACAGTCTCAGAGGGAAATGGTAAACATGACTAAGATAACTAAAATAAGTGTCAGTTTAGCTCAATGAGTTAGATGGAGAGGGCGCTTGCTATGGTGGAAGATAGCTACAAGCCGTAAAATGGGCGTGGCCTGTCCGCTATCTTCGTTAACCCCGATTTTCTATCTAAGCTTACCCGCTGATGCGATAATGCTGCAATTATACCATGTTTCCCTTCAACAAATAACCAGATACCAGCCTGAAAATACTTACTTACTAAGAATTCTCCTTAAATGTATTTTTTTAAATTAAAATTAATCGTAACCAGCATTTCTGATGGAACATATGGTAAATTCTAGTATGATTAAATGCATTACATATCCAATGTATGAATTAAAAGTTACTTGCCTCATATCGAACTAGGGATGCCATATGGGCTAAAAAACATCGTGTTGTCGATTTTTTATGTTCATGAAAGTACTCACCACTCACTCAATTTTCATCGGATTATTTTACTAGTCGATGTTTTCAATATCTCGGTCAAAAACATCGAGTAGTCCGATATATCGATGTCGATATGGGCTCTCTATACCGAACATTGTATGTATACTAATAGGGGTACCACATCGACAAAAAAATATCGAGTAGTCGATTTTTCAATGTTTATAATAGTACTCACCACTCACTCAATTTTCAACAAATTTTTTCACCGATATATACATATAAATGCTGATGTGGCATCCCTATTTCGAACGGATAGTAGTTATTCTTGTTTTCAGCTGCTAAATCGTCCATTCCGTAGAGCTATCCAAAGTAAGGAAAGAGTCGGGATTAACAATATGGTTGCAATTTCAGTTGTCAGGTGAAAGCTTGCTGATGTATTGACATCTCCATCTATTTCAATGGTTTACAACATGTAAAATAGGCAGATAATCCTGCTGATTGTATCATAGGCAAAGACTGGCAAAAACTTAGTTGAGTGCGAAGCCAAATAACTTTTGTCGCCATAAAGTAATAGCAGCTCTTTCTGTTACATCCAAGTCAAGTTTATGGACTTC
This sequence comes from Ceriagrion tenellum, assembly GCA_963169105.1. Lineage (NCBI taxonomy): Eukaryota > Metazoa > Arthropoda > Insecta > Odonata > Coenagrionidae > Ceriagrion > Ceriagrion tenellum. The sequence continues at coordinate 114,634,980 of OY720636.1, read as the reverse complement.
CCATTTTAAGTAATATAGTTATTTTCACGACGATTATCGACCGTCGCTATATTTTAACAAAATCAAATTAGCTGTCTGAAAATGCTGTAAATTACTATTGTGATGCACTTTATAAGGAGTGTGTGAAAAAAGAACAAAAAAAGATATATAACCGAAACTGAACCTCGTCATCCGAAGACCAAAGGCAGCTGCCTGCCGCTTTAAAGAGCCCCCGAGGAGAGACTTTCTTAATTACTACAACCAAATGTAGCGATATAATTTTGCAGAAGCAATAAAGAGCCTTAATATGTTTAAATCACAACACTAAAGTAATTTTTTACACAAACATCAATGCTTTCTTTTGCAGGTTTTGACCACCTTTTTAAGTTATCGAAGGCTGTTTCAGGATCGTTTCTTAATAAAATATTGTTACACGCTAATTTCGACGTTTTGTAAATGAATTTCATGCATTATCTACATCAAGTCCATTTATTTGAGGTGAAAAATTGATGTGAATTTACAAATTTCGCATACATTGGATCGAACACGCGTTGCACACTCAGGGTGTCCAGCGATTTTCAATTATTTTCCCCCGTGATTTCAAGGTTAATAATAGCATAATATCGGGGTAATATTAAATTTTTTCCTAACACGCAATCACTGAATTTCCCTAAAATATTTTGTAGTTTTTTTTTTCCTTCCAATTTTTGCAAAGCCTTTTCTTCTCCTTTTCATTCACTCCTGATGCCTGATCAGCGAGTAGCGTATCAGCAAGGAAATACGTACTCAGCGATTTTAATAACCGGAACGGCTCAAAAACTGGAACTAAGCGAAGTTGTAATGATGACGTGATAACACTGAAGACAAACATAAGGTAACCAATTGAAGGCTCGGAAGGGAAGACTCGTAATCGTAGCATAAACACTGCTTGGTAATGCCAGTAAGTGTTTAGTACATAAACCAACTGCCGCCGTCTACTTCCGTCTTTCGTTAGTCAGCCAATTCCTTCCAGAATCGAAATGTTCGCGTTTGTACCGTCTTCACCCCGGTTTGCGGTATCTTACAAAATGTAGAGATCAAGCTGTGTATAGCAATTCATGCAACCGTATGATAATATTCGCAGTCTATGAAAACACGGTGCAGAAATGTAGTACATATTGATATAATTGATATTATAATTTCCTATATAATGAACAGAAAATGTAAAACACGAACTGCATAAGTAAAAATAATGATTGCAGGCTTTACTTTGTGGTGGTTATCCATTTGGGTAGAATAAAATAACTTTTAAAACTCCACTCTCAGGTGGAGTTACCCAAGTTATATAATTTTTTAAGTAAAAAAATTTGCTTAAGTGCGTAGAAGGGGCCTAAAGGATCTTTTCAAGAGTGGTATTGGCTTTTAAGGTTTTATTAATTTTTGAGAACGTAAAAAATTTTTAGTGAATAACATATTCATGGAAAACGATTGTTTAGATCGCATTTGTTCCCCAGGAGATGGATGTAGCCGACTCATGGCATTCAAGTTACTCACATCACTCACACATCCGTGCGATATTGTCAAACCGCCCTCTAATATATCCAAGCGCGTATTTTCGTTCTAAAATACTTCTGCTCTTGCATCATCGCACTCGATAATTGCGGCAGCTCAACCGCCATAATGTGCATCTCTTTCAAACTCCGATGGTGCGTAACTTTGCAAACATTTCTAATGGAAGATAATCGAAGAATATGCTTTAGACAAACACGAGTGCGGGAAAAACTCTACGGTTTTCACCACCCATAATGAACATCACCGGCAAATAATGGACAACTCGGCGCTAATTACTAGAAAAAATAAAACAGCCCGAGGGAATTTTTTTTTAATAATGCGTTCGGGAAGGGAGGAAACCGAAAGGGGTAGCACGCGATCAATGTTTACACCCGTTTCCAATTTAACGTGATGGACAATTACTTGCGCACTTAAGCAAACCAAGCATTGTATTGGGCAAACATAATCACAGGAAAGCGAGAAACGCCTTTAAACATTAAAATTGATGTCTGTCGGCTCGCAAAATATATGGCGCGCCAGGATAACGAATTGGTATCCTAATAATATTCAATATCCTGCTAAATCGGAAGCTCGATTATTGGTTTTAGCAAAAATGGGGTTGGAGATAGAGGCTTCAAAAGCGATTTAATTCCCCCCACCCTGGCGTCCCACTCGGTATTATAGCAATTACATATCCCAGAGTCGTATAAAAAACAACGGGCTCTCCCACGAATACAAGAAAAAATAAGACACAAAAATGCCTTCGGACGGCAGAAAGCTTCTCTGGTAGTCCATGAAACATTAATCCGAACACCTAATAGCTTGAAATATTAATAAAAGCTGCAGGTTGATACCCGAACGTTAAAGCCAGAGATGATTTGAATTATTTACGGCAATTCCAAAGGGAATTCAGCCCCGTTGGCTGTTATGTTGGATGCACAGTAAACCAAGGGACTTCGATGAGGCCGTCGGATGACATGGTGGAGAGAAATTGGAGAGGATCCAGCGGCGACAATGGCAGTAATTATTGTTGCACAATTCGTCATGCCCCTATCATGTTCCTTGCATTTTGATCATTCGGTATTAGGGCATCATAATGATCGACGTACTTGGATGTGACCTAAACGGAATGATACGCTCGTGAAGATTTTGTATTTGCGGCATGGTCGAACCTATTACAATTTCCGGGCGACGACGGTGTAGTCGACGGTATTGGGGAGCGAAACTTGTCAAAGGCTTATCTAATCCGTCGGTCACGATGCGTCAAAAGTAACCAGTAATTGGAGAGCAAACTACTTCCGATATTTAAGAAATTTCCACTACCGCATTGCTCAGCTTCTTACAATCACTGCTAAAGTGCACAACAGATGTGGTACTTAATTACTCGCATAGGTGCGAACATAGCACATAGAGGATGAAACACCGTTAAAAAATCATTGGACAACAATACTTCGAAAATCTGTGAAATTCGTAAAAATGACTGATGGATTGACGCGGATTTAAAAATATCCACCTTTAAAACCTGCCCAGAAATTAGTTTTTGGATGGAAATTTCTGCATCTGTAATTTTGAAAGCCTGTTTTTCTTGAGAAAATCACTCACATGGCTACAATCTGATAACACAAAATCAGTTTCTTAAAATTAAACACATAATTGAAAGACACAAAAACATACAGAACCGCTCATCAGATGGCTAAACTTTGGCGAAAAATGAATTACGCTGTGTGTATATATTTAAAAAATATCATATTTGATTCCACACTATTATCTATTCTCAATTTTCATACATATTTCGAAAAAAATATGTAACTCTTTTAAGAAAAAAATACATACCCGAAAAAAAAAGTTCAACGTTTTACCTACAACTTTTTTCCAAGTTATTTTGTCGGTATATTATGGAATGATCTCCGTTTTGGAGTTGGTTTGTAAGCAATTTAAGATAATTTCCCACTAATGCCACCATATATCGCTTCAACCGAGCAAGCCTGAGCCAGGATCAATTATAATGAACAAGCTCAAGGTGACTTGAAGTTATAAACTGCAAGAACATTGAGGTGCATTATTTAATGCAAGCCTGATATATGGAAACATCAACCTATGCTTAACATGACACGTTTCATGAGCATCAGACACGCAAAGATCGGACTCTGAAATACCTGGACTTGACGGGAAGTAAAGGAAAAGAATATTCACTTGCCCAAAAACTCTGATTTTAGGCACTTTTGGGAGAGATCCTAGCTGTGTTAAAAAAGATAGGACTACAAACCAGGAAAGAGTATGTGAAGACATTCGTGTGGAGCGTGGCACTCTATGGATCGGAAGCATTAACGATTGGAAAAGCTGACCAGAACAGGCTAGAAGCCTTCAAAACCTGGTGCTGGAGGAGAATGCTGAAGATAAAATGGACGGACAAAATAAGAAATGATGAAGTGCACAGAAGAGTAGAAGAGGAAAAGAACATATGTAACACCATACAGAAAAGAAGAACCAGATGGATTAGACCCACCCTGACACACAATGGATTTGTAAAGAACATAATTGAAGGCAAAATAGCGGGAAAAAGTCCCCAGAGGAAGATCCAGGAATAATTTCGTGGACCAAATAAAGAGGAAAGTACATAGGAGGAGATAACAGGAGATAAGGGAACTAGCATTCGATAGGAAAAAATGGAGGGCTGCAGTCAACCAATCTTAGGATTGAACGATCAGTGATATTGTAATAGATCCATCCCGACACTTGAAATCGAACTTGTTTGCCATGTAATTTCATATCTTGGTCAGAATTCAAATCCTACGATATTCATCGGTGAGATGTAATAATTAACTATAAAATAAGAAAAATTTAATCCCAAGAAATACACAAGTGCCTCCGCAAGAAATGTAAGAAAGCATGGATGTCCTGAGTTCTTCGTCATCGTCGTGTCTTCAGCTTTATGAGGATGAAAGCCTCACGACGAATAGCATTGATTTATTTTAGGTTTCACTTATATAATTTCTATTCATAGAGAAGACAAACGACTAAATAATTCCACTTGTTTCTCGTGTCTGTCTAAATGATATGGAATTCCTTGTAGCCAACCTACCTTTTAAATGTTTTCAGCTTCATTACATTGTTCATTACCGTCAGTTTCCTAAAAAAACTGTAGTTTACGAATTAAGTAGAGGAGTAACTAATCAAACGGATCTTACAAAATAAATTACTTTTCAACTGTGTTTATACAACTGTTTGAACAAATAGCTCATCTTTACAGGAGTTTGTGAAATGTGTAATGGGAAAACATTAGGTAAATTGATAAGATTAAGGCAATTCTGATAGAAGAGACAGTGAAAAATAGAGTATTCCTTCAGCAAATTGGTGCGCCCTCAATGAGCTTGGACATGTGGTACCAATGCCCATCTCCCATTGTTACAATTCCTATCAGAAATAATGAAACACTGTAGATTGAGTAAAATTTCTTACTCCTCACAGTTGGACTTAAATAAACATTTTAAACAGGAACACCAAGGAAATGTTTCACCAGCGAGAAGCATTCAAGATTATCTTATTTATAGTAATATACCGGAAAGGGAAGTTTAAGATGGTCGCAGAAATGCCTATACCTATCTTTTACCACCGAGGGCCCTGGTCTTCCTACAAAATTTTGTTCCCCTTTTCAGTATATATCCAACCACTTTACAAATCTATTTTCTCTTCTACACTCTATTTGAGCCAGCCACTAACCCTATTCCCTTTCTCCTTCAAATCTTAATTACTCAAGATCCTTCTCCCAATATTCAGTATCCCTTCATCCCTCATTAACTGTCATAGCCACCTATTCTACCCTCTCCTGCTTTTAACAGCAATTTTTCAATCTTCTTCCCCGGAAAGATCATGACTTTTGGTTCACATTAAATTTATCTTAATAGAGTGTTTTGAAAGAAAGTGAGAAAATCTGAATGCAGAAATCACACTGAGAAGAACAAAACTAGGGCGGAAGGATTCTTTCATCAATCTCAGATGTACCATCACGTGCGACGGAAGAAGTACAACGAACATCAAGCGGAGAAGATTCCAAGCTAAGAAGACGTTCATACTTAAAAGACAACGGTGGTGTTCAAAGAAGATAGGACTAAAAACTAGAAAACTGTATGAGAAAACATTCATACGGAGCGTGCCACTCTATGGATTGGAATCATGGTTCATTGGAAAGACAGTCCAGAACAGATGTGACGCCTTCGCAACCTGGTGTTGGATGTAGGATGCTGTAGATATATAGTCAATTGATGGATTTTACAGAAGAGTAGAAGAGGAAAGGGCCATATGGATTACAATAGAGATAAGAAGCACGAGACGGATTTGACGCACTCTGAGACACAATTGGCTTGTGAAGAACATAATTGAATTAAAAATAAAAGGAAAATTCCCCAGAGAAAAACCCAGAAAAAATTTCATATTCCAAATAAAGAGGTAAGTAAATAGGAAGAGTAACCTGGTAGTAATGTAACTAGCATGAGATATTGGCGGGGGGAGGCCCTAGGATTGCACGATCAATGATGACCGTACTTCACGAACTAATTTTCTCATGAACCAATGCTCGCAATCCTTTGCATTATCGACTAACTAACGGTCCATCGTTAACAAAGCTAACTGAAAGATGTCCCTTCACCCATTCCAAAACCACATCAGCCAAAAAAATCGCTAACATTACTATTATACGAGTGTGGCTATTATCTCATCACTTTATATACCCATTAACAATCCCCTCATTGGCATTAAATATGGTCATTGACTACTCAGGCAAAGATCTTCGGTAGAAATTTACACTTCACACTCATTTACACACAAATTGGCTGGTAAACTATTTCTTCATGGGATCAAACAGTCTCGCGACTAAAATAAACACCGACACTGTCACAAACAATATTGCAAAAAGAAGCCGCAGCGATACTCCGCTTTTTATGCATTCCAAACTATGGCGGCGCGAGGGACTAGCATAAACAAACTCTCGCCAAACGCCAGATTCGAAACCCCCATTTGCATATTAATTTGGGACTCCTCCCCCCACTATCACTTATAAATCCGCACGCCAGGCTTCATAAGCCTCGCGCAGAGTATTGTAATGTATATTTTTGCTCAACAAAACTCCCAACCGATAAGAGACTTTCATTCTTTTATTAATTCATTAATTTTCCCCCTCTCGCCCCACTCCTTCCCCCGATCTTCCCCCTCCTCGCCGTTTTTCTCGCGCCGCTCGGCTGCTTTCAGTGCCATCTCGCGGATGGCGGTGGGTGGGAGGGGGAGACGGAATAGATGCGATTACTTACTTTAATGGGAGCCTCTCCCGAAAGCGTGTCCTTTGTGCGTAACTGAGGCGAGATAAATTATTTACCCAATAATTGAGAAAAAATGGAGGCGGGGCAAGAAGTAAGTAAGGGAAACGGATAGGGGAAACGTTACTCGTATCGGGGAGAACAGAAGGGTGAGAGAGAGAATGGATAAATAGGTAGTTTGAGCGAAATATCATTTCTCCAAGGAACCAATGAATTTGATCTCGCTTTAATGAAAAATATCTAATTCCTACAAAGACACTAAAGTATTAGTCCCTTACCGGAAAACTTTCCGAGATATTTGCCAAAAAATACCAGCCATTGCACAAGGGAAATTGAACGTGCAGGTACTCCAGAGAGATTTTATTTTAGAAATGTGGAATTAAAAACATCTATATCTAGTCAAAAATAAACTGTATAGTTTGTGTGCTTTCTCAACTATATTTTTAAAATAATTCATATTGTCAACATTGAATTTTTTTCAATATCGCAAATAAACCTTCCACTGTGAAGAAAGATAAAACATATTGCATGAAGAAAATGAGTCAAGTTAATGACTAATATAGATTGAATTGGATATGGGGAGGCGACAGACAACTAAGGTCATTTACGCCATAGGGGAAGGTAAGGGAGGAAGGGTGGAGAGAAACCTGGCGTCGACTTAGCCTGCCCTTAACGAAAGGCGCCAAGAGGACCACAGTTTAACGTCAGAGTACTGCTCTTGAAGTGTTAACCACAAGACATTCAAGTAGAGATCGGGATTCCTCTGAAAAACATCCTCCTCTGCAGGGATTTGGACCCTGGCCGTGGTCTTAGCCATAACTCTAGCCACCAAAAAAACCCAATCCAGACTTATATAGATATTTTTATTGAATTATTTATTTAGCATTTCAGTCAAAAAGTATTTTTCTGGATCATTAAAAATGGAATATTTAATTAATACTCCCTACAACCGCTGAAATTTAAACGTTTACTTTGAATAAGGTCTCCATTCTGACTAGGAAACTATCACGCTAAAACTACCTTAACCCTCTATACACCGATTTTTTGTTCCATCATGTTAAGTCATTTTTATGCTTTACCCCACTCGTGAGAAAATCGGGAACTAAAAGTTACGAATGAGCGATGTTTTCGTTGCTAAGCTGTAAAATTGATGTCACAAAGGCATATATAGAAGTAAAGAAACCTAATCAGAGACAAAAAAAGAACTTTTCTATATGTTGCCTCTAGGTCACTCAGCGTGATAGAGGATTAAGTAAAATCTTGTAAGAGAAGAAAGAAGAGAAACGGCATGAGATTCGCGAGGGTAAATTTCGGAGGGAAATGAAACGATATATTAGCAGAGTGAGCACAGCACGCGTGAAAACTTGTAAAAAAATGGAATACTTGTCCTTCTCATTGTTCATTACTTTCAATCCTTAGATTGTTTTTCTGCATCCCTCCTACTCTGTGCAAACTTCATTATACTCATCTAATTTTTAAAAAATTTCAGATGATGTATTGGTCTTCCTAGTGAAACGTTCTCTTCTAACGTTTCCTCGATTATGTTAATGACAAATTTGCTGCGTCTCAAACCCGGTTTCTTTTTTTCTTGTAGGATCCATATTCGCTTTTTGTGCACTTTAGTTTTCGTTCCAATGGTCCCCTGCACATTCAATACCCATCCCCAAAACCAAAGTTAAAGGTCCTCTAATAATTTTAGATCAGGCATTCCGTTTCTAACAGCATCTCTTAGATCAATATAGTGATCTTTACATCAATAATGCTTTATTTGCTGTTCTACTGCGGATAAATTACATCATTATCAGCAGTCGCCAGTCCTAAGATTAGTCATCTATAACTATCTATTTCGCTCTTCTCTTCTCAAATAGCTTCATTCATATATAACTCATTACTCTTCCGAACATGATGATTTTAATAATTTGGCAAAGTAGGCTCAATTTACAGTCTCTATTCCCATATAATTATCCTCCTTTACTGAGTTCTTGCAATTTAGGTCAGTACTGGGACTAATGGAAGAGTCCGTGATTTCAAAATGGCAATTTTTTCTGCACAGGGAGAGTTGTCAAAAACTTCCAGGGTCCGAAGTTGCCTGGGTCCGAACCTGGGAATTTGAGATATAACGACTCATTAAGCCTCCAAATCGTGCAAGGTAAAGGAAAATGATACCATCAGGTTGGTACGTACAGAAACTACAGGTTATCGGACAAAGTGAGCAAAAAATGGCACACGGAACGTAGAGTGCGAACAAGTCTTGTGATCGAAGGAGATTCTGGTTGAAGGGTGTGAGTAAAGGGAACAAGAGGAAAGGTGGTGGGTGACTCAGCAGGGAAACAGGGAATCAGGCAAAAGAATAGGACACGGGAGAAGGGTTTGGTGGTGCGTAGCCTCGTTAATATTCAGGCGATGGAGACCCAGAGCCAATGGGATTCGAGGAAAAGATAAAAGCGCAGGTGGAGGAATGGCGGAGGATGTGAATATGAAAGGAGGTACGTGAGGGATGGATACGGAAAGGGGATTCGAAGCGACGGGAAATATCATTCGAAATATTCCGTATACATTTCGGCGTCAAGGTTTTGACGCATAGAATGAAAAAGATGCATTATTTTTTTTAAATATAGCAACCTGAAGTTTGTATTCTTAAATGTACGAGAATAGATTTTCATGGGCAAGCAAAGTGGTGTTAGGATGATATATTTTCAAAAAATTGTACGCGCTGGACGGCAAGTGAACTTCGACTTGTTTTTCATAATTTGACAGAATTATCGATTTTATTTATTTTTCGAATGAAAACGGACAAGATCCATATGACCATTCCCGATGGAAGACATATTGATTAGGGTAGCATCACCATGCGGTGATGCCATAACACTGAGATGCCATCACCTGACTCATCAATATTTAATGTACCTTTGAAATGCTCATTTTATAAAATATTACGAAACTCGACGCACTAAAGAAGACTATATCATGATGATGGGTAAATGGTCTGCAGACCGGAGAGGTGTAAAATATCATTTTCCTCAAGAAGGAAAATGGATCACGACGTCTACTCTCCACTGAGACTATAATAGGATTTATAAGGATAGTGTACATAGTAACCCTTATATATCTATTAATTACTTTATTAGCAAAGTGCACGTCAGTAACCACAGCTTTAAAGCATTAATGGCATAGAGTCTAGTGCATATCGGAGAAATTTTAACACATTTCCAAATTTTTGCTGATGTAGTTATAAATATTTGCAGTTTCATGGACTTTTATTGGGCAAGGTTTGGTGTCCGTTCGTTTAAACTCTCGCCGTACTACACATCGATAATCTAGCTTCAGGTCAATCACAAAAGAGACGTTTTATAAATCGGCCTATTATTTCATTCATCTATTTATGGCAGTACACAGGCTTAACATAATACAGATATGAATTAAATTCTAACAGAATTAACCTTGTAGAAATCCATTATTGAATAAATAATTGAAAAACCAACTATATTTAAATACACAGAGTGTTTATTTACCTGAAGTACCTTAAGGTGACGCAAAAGCGTTGAATCTAGTTGTACTATGAAATGACAAATCAGCGTTGAAACTTGTTTCAACGCTATTTAGTCACCTTCGGATACCTGACGTACCCTTAGAAGTTACCCTTCAGATACCAGTTGTACCTGAAGATAACGCAGAAGTGTTGAAACCAGTTGTACCAATAAAAATCTCGGTAGGTTTAAATATAGTTGGCATTGCCATTATTAATTTAGCATAGAGATCTTCACCAACATATTTTCGTGGTTAGCAATGTCCATCTGTTTCAGATATTTTTCTTCACCACCAGGCACGAGCATGCTATTTTGAACGTGCACTTGTTCATCAATTTGGCACCTCGATGAGGATTCAGCGTCTTTGAGAGATCTCCAACACAAAAAACATCGTCATACAAACCTTCAATTGAGCAAATGGAGTGGTTTGAGCAAAAGTTTGTAGATTTCTCTTGGCCATATTTTTACCCAGGACATAAATATTTTCTACAGGATTTTTCTTTTGAAGTAAAGCTAGCAGTTACGGTAAAAAATACCTTTCTTGGGAAAAAGGTGAACTGGGTCGCATTCTCGTTATGTCCCCGTGAGAAATAAAATTCAGCTTTACGCCCTTTTCCTTCGGAGTTCATTCAAAATTTGCGAAAGATATACAAGGCCGATCAAAGGAAGAATGAGTGCATTTTCGCAATTTATATGGAGGGCGGTCCTCCCGCCGTTCAACCGAGCAAACATACGAATAATATTCAACACATAAGCAATCCTCATCTGAGATTCCCAGTGCCTACGATTAAAAGAAAGACAGGAGACAAAGAGAAAGAACAATTTTAATCGAGAAGAAGGTAAAAAAATAATTGAATGAGAAAATCATTCAGAATATTTACCCATTGATCAACTCAAACAAAATATTTAGGGCGATACATTCATTTAAGTCAACATAAAGTGGGAATTCTCGATTGGTGAAACAATTTTCAGATGCAAAGTACCTTCTCGAGTAACCTGAGGAATATTTTGCACTGACCGCCTCATTATCTAAAGCAAAACTTTAGTAAATCCAAATTGGCAAACTAGGCTCAAGTGAGTTTTCATACAATGTTCACGGATTTTACACCATGGCATAATGTGAAATTCGAGTATTATAATTGATGCGAACAGAGAGAGTCTCAGCAGCAATAGACATTTTTAACCTAGCTCTCCAAATATAAACATTAAAAAGGTTTTGTAGTTTCTTAAAATAGTAATCTATATACTCCGGTGCGTCAAGGAGGACCAATCCTACTACAATTTTTTGAAATCGAATCAAATTTATTAAAAAATCGCTTTTTTCACATCCATTATCGTCTAATTTATTTAAATACATAAATTTTGCAGTTTTATTCAGTATTTATTACATAAAGAAATAAACCATGAAAAAGTGACAAAAATAGCGAAAACCTAACTGAATGAATGAACTTACATGGCTAACTTCTGGTAACAAAAAATCAGTTTCGTAAAATTTAACATATAATTAAAAGATAAATAAAAACATACAGAAACGCTCATCAGGTGGCTAAACTTTGGCGACAAATGAATTACGCTGAGTAAATTTATTTACAAAATATCATATTTTATTCAACACCATTATTTATTCTCATTTTTCATGCATATTTTGAAAAAAATTATCTATATTATCATAAAATATCGACAATTATATCCGAAAGAAAAAGTTCAGCGTTTTGCCTACAACTTTTCTCATGTATCTTTGGCAGCACATTGTGGATTTATCTCCGTTTTGGGGTTGGTTTGTGGGCAATTTAAAATAATTTTGCACTAATTCCACCATGTATCGCTAATACCGGGCAAACCTGAGGCAGGATCAATCATAACAAGCAGGTGATTCGGGTGATTTGAAGTTGTTAACTGCTAGATTTTTAAGTCGGAGTGGAGCGATTTTACCTGAGGAAAGATTTCAGAGGAATACACGTGTGCTCATGAGAGATATCGATAGAAAACGTGAAAACTAACATTTAACCCTTTCATTTTATTTCGTAAACCTATGCTATTCTTATGCATAGTACAATATTTGATGTAATGATTCTCTTCTCGACGCGAAATGGCAGTACATTTTCTGTAATTCTCACGATTGCTTAGAAATACCCCTGTTTTCCTCCGCGTCAGAGCTTAAAAATACGTTAGAATATGTTTTCACCTGCATTTCGAATACAGCGCCGAAGACTCAGGTCGAAATATACTTTTATTTTTGGTAAATAATTTAAAATAAAATACCAGTATCAAGTCCATGTCGGTATATATCTTGATTTCCACCGAATAAACAGTTGGACTCAAATGAAATGTGGTCTTAGAATCATTTTAGATTCGCTGGAAAAGTTACTAAAATGAGCAATAAATGACCCACAATCACCGCTCCTGCCACCGAACCAGGATGCGACAATAGGTTCACTATGACGAATGGGCCAGTGGACTGAGGCTGGCGGAATAGTTGTATTTCAAACGAATTCTTTTGAACGCTCCTCTTTGCCATGCTCTAACGATGACGTTTTTCATTCCCATTGGTTTGACGCCTTTGAGCTCGTCGTGAATAGAATAACTCATAAAAATATATTCCGGTAATCCAGAGATGGAGGGAAAAAACAGTCATTTCGTCCAAGATAAAGGGATACAAATCATGCTATAATTTACATACATTAGTGAAGGCTTTGCTTCGAAGTTTTGCACCGTGTTTTTTATGGCTCGTTTCCCATTTGAAGTCGCATATTTTTTTCATTCTTTCTGTCTACTACTCTGCGATTTCATCTGTTTGCTTTCTCAGTGTTTAAACCCACAGAAAATGAATCACTCAACTTTATTCGAACGAATCATGTTTATCTCTCATCTCGTGGCGTTATTCTCCCAAGTTTCTCGTCCCCCTATCTGCTTCAAATGAAGAAGTGGCTGATTTGTCATTCGCGCAAAACTTCTCTCAGAGAGAGAAAGAGAGGAAAAAAATTATGACTTCCCTTCTCCACAAATTACGACTAGTTCTCCGGCAATTTTAGGTCAGTCCTGGAAGTTTTGCTCAGGATGGGAAACATCTCTGATAAAGAAGGCTGTAGGAGCGAGTGCTAGTCGACAGTACATCATAAGAGTGTGTCTCACAATATAGGTTTCTACAAGATCTGGCTTTTTATTTGGGTTAAAAAATAGTTAATAAGAATGAAAATTAGGGTACATTTTGACTGTTCATTATTTATCCGAAGTCATCGTTATCCAAAACGTAAACCGGTTTAAAAGAGCCATTCGCGTAGTAACTTATTAAAACTTTCGCGGTCCATGTTCGGCAAGCAGTGATGTTTACTTTTTGGGATAACCCGCGTCAAGATTTAGAAAAGCCAACGTTTCTTCTCCTTTCCCGGAGACCTCATCAAGGCTGAATGACCCATCACGACGGAGCCGGCCGGAGCATCATGCCGGAGATCCATCAGGGCTGAATAAGGTCATTCAGCCCTGATAAGGTCTCCGGTAAAGGAGAAGAAACGTTGGCTTTTTTAAATCTTGACGCAGGTTATCCCAAAAAAACCATCACTGCTCGCGTAGTAACTGTTTCAAGAAAGCATTCCATGATTTGAAAATAATGTAATAACAATGAATGGGCAATAATTTCAGCATAGAGATTACAATTGTGAATGCAGAGATTTTTGGCACCAAAGTGCAAAAAATTCTTGAAAATGGGTTGCCCTGCATGACAATTAAAGAAGATTTTGGCAGGTGAACTAAATGAATATATACACATCAATTGGCAAATGTACAGATGAAAAAGAAAAAAAGTGTGTCCCAATACGAAATAAACAGATCAGTATGATACACAAAAACAAGATAATAAAGATAAAAAATTGATTTTCACAAGGTTTATAGAGCAGAGCAGTAATAAAAGATTATAAAGAAATAGGCTTGTTGCAACGGAAAAAATTTACAATAAAATAAATAATTAAACTTGGTCAATTCTAATGACGGAGTTTAAAAACTTCCCAAAAATAACATATTCGTATTTCCAAATTATATATTGACTTTATTCATTGTTCATTACAATAGATTTCATTTTGTCGTTGGATATCAATTGAAGATGTTGAGTAGCTACGTGAATGTTTGAAAACTTCATGGTTGGTTTTACTAGTGATTTGAAGCACTTGACAATGTTTGAAGCATCGAGACTCAATTTTTATCCTCTCATGAGCCATGAGGGCTCAGAATGTACTTTCAAGAACAAGCTAAAAGAAATTCTCAGTGCATTTTGTGAACTTCCAACCAGTTGTAGCATGCAATACTCTGAGCATATACATACTACTATTGAAGCTTAAATATATTTATATGGAACCCCAGTAATTAGAGAGTGGATAGACTGAATACTTTTCTAGACAAACGGTGAAGTAATGATCTATCAGCGTGATGCCTTAAGTGATTTTTCCATGAAAAAATTTTGATCCTTCAAATGGTGAGATGTTATTGGAAGTAATCAATCGGAACGCCATCAACATGGGTGCTGAATCAATATCGCTGTTTGATGAGACCACCAATCATAGCCACAGCAACCCAAGTTCGGACATGTAAGATATAAATAATAGAGATACAATGTCGATGGGAAAGCAGTCGGTAAGAACTTCTACTTCCCCCACCTAATAAGAACTTTTATAAAAACAGTGAATCACAAGACCGTCAAGATGACTACGTATCATTTCCACCTCCAAAGCTACTGCTATTGTAAAATTTTCTACACATTATTATTGTGTACTTAATATTATAATAGAATATAGTAAGCGCGATAGGTCTACAACTTTTAAAGTTTACATTTTATTGCTTTCAGCATCTCTCTTTTTTGATACTTTCCCCTTTTTGTACATATTACCTTGTCTGAAACGAGATTTTTGAGAAAATACATTAAAACGCCAATCAAGATTTTAACTACAGATTCTCAGAATAATAGGTAAATTTAAAGAAACATTGTTAGGTTTTCGGTGTTTATTCACGTATGGTCTTTATATGTATTCCACCTATGGCTGGCGATATTGATTCAGCACCCATTTAGGCGAGAACGTCACACAATTAACTCCCACTGGCCCCATAGGCAATACGTTGTGAAGAGCACTTCGCGTGTTCTCCATTGCGCACATATAATGCTCAAAGACTTTTTTCCCATTCGCGCATATTCAACCGCGTTGATTTTGTTCATCATTCACCAAAAAGAGAAAACGATTGCCTCTTTTTCAAATCACAACACAATTTCCGTTCACCAAATCGCGTCTTTTTTGTTCTTCATGCGTGAGTGCCCACACGTGTGCGTGTACAAGTATGCATGTTATTGCTCGCTTGGGTGATCTGAATCTCAGAAGGAGAGAAGGGGTGAGTGAGGAGCGGTATTGAGAGAAGGGGAAAAATAATGAGAGAAAAAACTCGCAGGAAGGACCGATACACGTAAAATGACACGATACCTCTCGCACACTCGTTCTCGCGTGGGGATAGTCATAGGCATTATTAAAAGCGGCGAATTCAGGGGAGAGACGCGTACGGTACGAGATGACGCGGGCTTGCGACAAAGATTCATTGAAATTGACGGGAAAATTGTGCGTTTTGTGAACATGTGGATGGAATTTTTTTAGATGGTCTACGGTACGGTGTGGAAAGAAAGAAAGAAACGTTTTTGGAGGTCGGGGGTGAGGTTAAAGGAAGAGCGGGAGTAGACTTTTAATGGGAGTAATCGCTTGAGTGAAAATTCCCACATTCACAATCACACTATGCCATTAATGCTTTAAAGCTGTGGTTACTGACGTGCATTTTGCTAATAAAGTAATTAATAGATATATAAGGGTTACCATGTACACTATCCTTATAAATCCTATTATAGTCTCAGTGGAGAGTAGACGTCGTGATCCATTTTCCTTTTTGAGGAAAATGATATTTTACACCTCTCCGATCTGCAGACCATTTACCCATCATCATGATATAGTCTTCTTTAGTGCGTCGAGTTTCGTAATATTTTATAAAATGAGCATTTCAAAGGTACATTAAATATTGATGAGTCAGGTGATGGCATCTCAGTGTTATGGCATCACCGCATGGTGATGCTACCTTAATCAATATGTCTTACATCGGGAATGGTCATATGGATCTTGTCCGTTTTCTTTCGAAAAAGAAATAAAATCAATAATTCTCACAAATTAAGAAAAACAAGTCGAAGTTATTGCTCGCTTTGGTGATCTGAATCTCAGAAGGAGAGAAGGGGTAAGTGAGAGGCGGTATTGAGAGAAGGGGAAAAATAATGAGAGAAAAAACTCGCAGGAAGGACCGATACACGTAAAATGACACGATACCTCTCGCACACTTGTTCTCGCGTGGGGATAGTCGTAGGCATTATTAAAAGCGGCGAATTCAGGAGAGAGACGCGTACGGTACGAGATGACGCGGGCTTGCGACAAAGACTCGTTGAAATTGACGGGAAAATTGTGCGTTTTGTAAACATGTGGATGGAATTTTTTTAGATGGTCTACGGCACGGTATGGAAAGAAAGAAAGAAACGTTTTTGGAGGTCGGGGGTGAGGTTAAAGGAAGAGCGGGAGTAGACTTTTAATGGGTGTAATCGCTTGAGTGAAAATTCCCACATTCACAATCACACCCCTTGGGTACCCAAGTGCTTTCGCTTTGGCGGGTGACAAACGAATCACAAGCACACAGACACACACACACACACACGAGGGCGGAGGGCAGAGATTGTGTGCTACAGAGCGAGCGAAAGACACGAGGAACCCACTTAGCGAAAAAACACAGACCAAACCCTCTTCAGTTCTTCATTTCTGCTCTCTGGGCCTGCCAGTTTCCATCATTCACCTTACTTTTTTATTATTTACTTGTCACATTCCCTCCTTCCGTTTTATAAGCTTGCATCCATCCCTGTGGCACGACTTAGTGAAGAGACATTACAAAAATGTTTGCTTTGAAAATTCACAGTGGTCAAACATCAAGTGCACAGTCCGGATTTCAATCTCTAATCATCACCATTTTATTTATTAAGCTTGCGTCTATCCAATAAAACACTTTTCCGGTCCCATAATTACTCTTCGTAGGAGAAGTTGTGGATTAATAGGGGTTATTTTAGCCCAGTGACTTGACTTGGTGAAGAGATGTTACAAAAATGTTTTCTTAAAAAATGCACAGTGATCAAATACTAAGTGCAAAATCCGGATTCAAAACCGGAAGCATCATTATCAGAAGTTTCATTAGATTAGGTATAAAATGGAACAAAACGAACTCGAATCTCATTTAATTTAATGAGGAGAGGAAACAAAGTGACCAGCCTAAGCTATGCCTGCTGAGTCGACCTTTACAAAGTATTCGGCGTTGTAAAATGGAACAGAATGGTGAAGCCTCATTCAGACTACCATCGAACGAATAAACGTTCGTACGATTATATTGTGAACGATGAGGTGCGTCACCCTAGCCCCCTCACCAGGGCATCGTAACAAACAAATAAAACGCACGCGAATATTCCTCTGGCATTTCGGGACTTTCGAATCTTTTGAAGCTTTTTGAGAGCAAACTTTTTTTTTTGAAGCAAACTACATGTTCCCATGATTATTCGTTAAAGTAACATCCTCTGCTTCACCTTTATGATTGTGTTTTTTCATTACCGTCATTCATCACTTCCAACCTCTGCCAGCCATACCAGGGCTATCACTGTAAAGTAACAGCGTTGGGATCTATGGATTACCATGGTGCAAATATGAATTCATATTCCGAATACAGCCAACTATTGTACCTATGATAGAAGTGCAAACGGGGCATGACTTCACTGGAGAGGTTTCGAGCTTTATTTTACGACATAAAAGTATTACGCACAGAATGAGAAAAAACAGCAGGTTGTAACACAACGCGGGCCTCCATATTCTTTTCCCACCGCGTGGGAGAAATAACAATTAAACACCCACCATGTTTAACTTTTCGCGGTGAAACAATAGGGAAACGGAGGGCAGAGCCTAAGCCGACAATGAAGAATTGGGGAAGGGGACGAATAGAAAAGCACGAGCGGGGGATTGACAGGAGAGTTCTTTAAGGGAACGGACGTGTGGTGGGGGTTCTGCGCCATATTCCGGAGGAAGCGGACATTCAGCCGCGATACTGGGGCCAGAGAGACCCTGATACAGGACTACCATTCGTGCAGATGCTGTGATCACATTACGCCAGGACTACGGGTTCCGGAGGCTGTAAAGCTAGAGTGTCACCAGCCACGTATCAACCTGTATTGTCAACAAGAGCGTAAATATGGACTTTAATTCTGTATTTTAAATAAGCCATACAACCCAGTTGGGTACAACCCGGATTAGAGGTTGATGCTAGTTTTGTTTTATTTACATTGGAGTAATGAATGTTTAAAGAAGATATATGGCTTAATTCAAAGAAGTTGATTATCATAAAATGTTTAAAGATAAGTAAATCATTTGAAGTAACTGTATGAGGTGCAGAATATTACAATTGTCTGGGTCATGACCTTAAGTTAAAGGTAAAGATATTATATACTTTGTTTTTGTGTGTCTTGATTCTATGATATGATTTTGTCTGATCAATTAAATTGCTAGTTATCACGTATCGCATGTTGTTTTGTGTTTCTCATGTTATCTACCGCAGAGAAGGCTGGGGCAATTGAAAAAGGTAGGAGACCGTGGTTAATTTATCTCACATTTATTTTCCATTTTGATACTCAACACGTGGGCATTTGGAGTTAACGATAATAGAGATTGTTTCCATTTCCGACCCACAACGTGGGGCTGTCGGGTTGCATTGTTAATATTTTACAAGGTAGTAATTTCATGTGGAGGCAATAAGGAGGAGACAGAAGTATGGAAAGGTGTGGGATTAGAGCATGGTCGGTAACTCACGATCTTCAAATTATTCATTGAATAAATAATTAATAAAATTAAAGAACAATAAAAACAGGACCTCGCATGAATGGAGAGTAAAAAAGGATGTTGTGCTTTTCTAATTCCGAGAAAATCTGGCATAAAAACGATCTGATGAGGAAGCTGAAATGTACGAATTAAACTACGAAGACGTGACGCCTCAAGATTATTGTTAAGAAAATCAAGGTTAAGGTTGGATAAAGAATCCAAGAAAACAGAATTGGCGCCATACTTGGATAGCAAAAACTTTCGCAAATGGAAAAAAATTTGCTCTCTGGGAAGCAGGATCACTAGCAATTGAAGGAGAAAGCAAAGTGAGTAAAAAAGCCAAGGCATGCAGTCTACCAGAAGGAAAGTCAACCGACAACTAGTAAACAAAGCCCAAAAATAAGACATTATTTTTTTAACCTTATATTTAGCACCTGCTCTTTATGTGCCGGTAATGCCTGGACAATATCGGCTGGAGAGTAACAGATATCAGAGGCTATGGGGATGAAAATTATCTATGAATGAAGATGTTCGCATAGATGAAGGAAATCGCCAACGAAGAAGTCCAACAAAGAGTCAAAGAGAAATGAAGGATAACTGGATCAGAAGAAGAAGAGTCGTATATATTGGACACATTTTTCGACACAGCACCATATGAAAGCAAAAGTGAAAAAAAGTAGGTATAAAAGAAATGAAAATGCAACTTCCAAAAATAGATTACATCACGATATCATTATGGACTTCCAATAACAATGGGTTATGCAGAAATTGAGCGAATGGCGGGTATGAGAGTGAATTGGTGAGCTACAGTAAGCAAATCTTTGGATGAATAACTAAACTACTGATGATGATTCACGATGATGTAAGTTATCCGTTGTAGAACACCTCAGTTTGGTGGTATAAACTAGGGGAATTACGATAGCGGGGAATCATTCAGCATCAATAAAATATTATCCCTTACCATACTCAGGCTCCAAATCCCGTCACATTCACCCACAGATATCTTTTGGTTTCTAGGCCCAAGTGTTACACGCTCTGAAATATTAACATTAGACTCTCGTTTCAGGCTAGATTTGGTAACACTATTCCAAATTTTAACAGGTGATCCAGGCAACATAATTTGATATCCAAGCATGAAAATACTGAGCTCGTAATAACGTAGAATCTCATGTGCTAGTATCCGTGTTAAGATCAAGATTAAATTATAAGTGCACTCCTTCAGACTGAGCTAAACTCGGGCCCGGACCTCAAAGTGATAAACGTTACGCATACTTTGTGTAGTTCTAATTATAGATATTTATGCTGAAGTGGTCAGGACTGATTCATTTAGGTTAAAATTCTAGCCGATTATAACGGGTGAATATTTCGTCTTGACATGTCTTCGCTCATCACATTGTTACGTATATATGCACTGAAAGAATCAATTTTTTTCTTAAATAATCAAAATTTTACAATATTTTTATGAAATATACTACTATGTTTGTTGTCTACAGATATATCCTCGTACTGACGTCATTCATTCTTGGTACACACTGGTATCTACAATTCTGTACCAGTTCAATGCAATTGGCTTCAAAACGGGAGCGTTTTCATTAAGGGAGTACATAGCAGTAAATAAAAGTATTTTGGTAAGGCTTTAAAAACTTGGAAGATTCATTGAATGGTCTAAAAATATTAGATAAGCGCTAACTACTACCACCATAGAAGTCTATAGCTCAATGTAAAATTTGCTCTGGCATTTATGAGGTCACAATATGGGGGTGAGTAATACGATATTTGAGCTTTTACGGAATAATATTCTTGGCAGACTTTCTTTTTTGTGGCATATTGTATGACGCACTTGTTATTTAAAAACATTAAAATTAAAGTTTAGCAAAGGGTAACTGAAATTTTACGGCATATTCAATTACGCATTTTATTTTGCCTGTGATATTTTCCTGAATACTAATTTTATAAAGGGTGAAATAATTTTCGCTCCATATATATAATGCGCTTTTGAAACGCCGGCACGCAAAGTAACAAAAAATATCACGATGCAGCGAATATTATTTAATCAATGCTAAATTTAAAGTGCCTTTATAAGTAGGTATATGCTTCGTCGCATTTGGTGAAAGAATTTATTTCGACGCCACTTTTGGGTTTCGCATTACAATAAAAACAATTTAATGAAGCCAAAACATAACATAGTACTGTACATAACATACATAGGACACAAAAGCTTTGATTTTGTCACTAAACTTCTTGGTAATTATCGGAATAAAAATATTTTGGGCTTGATTTATTTTTAATCCCATGTGTAGAATATTCCTTCAAACAGATTTTTTACGATTTTACAATACAATTAAAATTGTGTAGTAAATTTATTGGTTTAAATACTTTTGACCGCAACCTTGACGCCAGAATTACAATTTCTATGCAATTTTAAACCGGAGAACACATTTATAATACACTCATTCCAAGGAAAGCTATGCTTTTATTTTGCAATCAGCATTAAAAATAATTATATAAAAGGTTGATAGTTTAGTATCTCCAGAAATATTAACGCTCTCTTCTCATAATGAGGCCAAACTCATAAGATTTAATGCATAGTGTTGGTTCGATCGAACCAATTTCACTATCCTTTTAAGATTCCTGCGCCACCCTGCTAACTGGTGATGCGCCTAGCAATCATACCCACCACTATGGATTGGACCCGGACAATGATACGAGCAGTGGTGCTGTCCTAGACGCGATAGCTGAATTAAGATATAGTAATGAATATTTTACTTTTTAGGGACATAACATATTTCACTGAACCCCTTGCCACCATTACCAAACTCCTAACAAGATAACAAAAAAAATATTATAACATTAAGAACAATATACTCTGTCATCTAAATTTTTGGTCACTGGCAGAGAGAAAATTACTCAACATTTCAATGGAATGAATACACAAGTATAAAAATACTTTAAACAGATAATAACAAACTAACCCGCTGTCTATGAATAGAGCATTGTCACATCTAAATTGCCATGCACAACTTACTTATAGAAAGTTTTTAGAGCAACTCATTACTCAAGCTTTACTTTGGACAAGCAACGTCGTCCTTTGCCTTACACAAAGGGATTTTATGTCACAATAAATGCCCAATTATTGCATTTTTGTTAACATAGTGGGTGAGAATAAAACATTGTAAAATTTACAAAGTTACAGTCAAAAGTAATTTTTTAAAATTTCCGTACTCATGGGAAAAACTCATGACTATTGGTATGTTTCCATGTAAAAGATAGTCACTGAAGGGAAACGTCCAAACAAGAATAGGGGGCATATAACAATCTGAGAAACCTACTACTACACAGAAGATAAATGATACCCTTGAATGTCACTGTTGCATGGACAATTGAGACATAAAGTTTACGCCATGCAATCATTTAGTATATTTCAAATATCTAACTCAGTGTACATAGTTTATTTTTCCCTAGAAATACAGCGATAAATACATATTTTCACGACGGAAGCATAGACATATACGTATGATTCAATTACTAAAAATAAAAACGTCAGTTATAAGTTGACAGATGCTCGTTAATATATCACAGAAGATAAATGATACCCTTGCGTGTCACTGTTGCATGGACAAATGAGAGATACAGTTTACACCATGCAATCGTTCACTGTACTTCAAATATCTAACTCATTGTACATAGTATAATTTTCCCTGGAATTACAGCGATTCATTCATATTTTCACGACGGAATCGAAAGCATAAATATATGCTAATGATTCAATTTATAAGAATAAAAACGTCAGTTCTAAGTTGACAGATGCTCGTCAATATATCATAGGAAGTTTTAGGGCCACACAAAAGGGGGTGGGGCACCGCACAAGAGTAGCGTAGAGAGAGAGGAGAGCTAGAGAGATCACTCGTGTACACATGGGGTTGTATGGACCGCGGTTATTATGTACGTGGTGGGATGGAGAGGGTAAAAAGACAGGGACCCGACTCCGGTTAAACTCCCCTAATAGCCGCAGTGTACGGTGAGAGAGAGAGGAAGGAGAAAGAGGGGATATTTGTGCGATGCGATGAGGCGGGGGAGGGTGGTAGGAGGTGGGTGTATGGCAGAGGGTGCGAGAGGGTGAGAGAGAGAGGGCGCAGGAAACAAAAGAGGCATCGGTGCGCGCACCCGCCCCATCGTTTTAACTCATCCGTGAAATATGAAAGTGGAGCGAGAGGAGAGAGAGATGGGGAGGAGATGGGTGGGTATTGGATGAGGGGAAGGGGATGCGGGGGTGTGAGGAGCAGGCCATTGGGAGGGGGAGGGAGGAAGGGGGCGTGATAAAGCGGGTGCGGTCGCGAAATGCGCATCGCGGCATCCCTTCGCAAAATGGCGATGAATTATGCAAATCCGAAATGAATAAGGATGAGGTATGAGAGGGAGGAGAGGAAGGGGGGGGGCGGAATAATGTTAGGGAGCATTGGAGTGGCGGGGGGGGGGTTTAGAGAGAGGGGTAAATGGTTGGCAGGAGGGAGGGATGGCAGGGGGTGTAGTGGAGGGAGAAGGGAGCGCATTATCCGCGGGACTTGGTTCCCGCCGCCGCGACAAAACGGGACTCACTTAGGTCTAATGAAACGCCAATCGATTTATCCCCATCCCGAAACGAACCGAGCCGGGAGGGATAGCAGAGTGGAGCAGGGAGAGAGGAGCGCTCCCTACACTACCCCACCGCTCTCCCTCATACTCTTCCCCACCTCTTACGTGTTCCGCTGCATCCGACCGACCGGCGGACCAACCCTGTATAATCTCTCTCTCTCCGCCCCCCTCCTCGTGAAATCCCTTCCCCCCCCCCTAAACCCCATTCCCTATTCCCCGGGTATGTGTGTGAATAAGGGTTCTCTTTCACCACCGTCAAAACCCACCCTTTCACCCCGCTCTCCATTCCCCTCTGCCTCCCTCTCGATATCCTCCTACCTCTCTACCTCTCTCTACCTCCTTCCCTCCCAACTCCTCCCCTCGGCGCGGTTCGGGGAAAAGGATGAAGAGACTAGGTGTTCGGAATTCCACGTTCATTAATTACAAAATGAACTTGGTGGCGGTGTGGGCAATATGCCGAATTGCCCACCGACATGCCATCTGTATCTACTCTCCGATGGGCCTACGAGTACCCACGTCGGGCTTGGGGATGCTAGCATTTGCTAGTAAAGATAGATAAATGATTGGTTGGGTACTTCATAGTTCGTTTTCCCAAAGTAAGCGGATCTATTAACCCGTATCCAGGTCAATCAAGTTACCACAAATATTCGTGGGAAAAATGTTAAGTTTGAGCAATATTTTCTTGAAATTGGTAATGCAAACAAACCACAAAACGGTGGTGTTTCTGTCATCTGTAGGCCCCGTAAGTATAATCCATTGATACAAAGTTCCTTTTCCAAAAATTAAGCACAAAATTTGAATTTCTATCCAGTAATCACAATCATTTAGAGTATTCGGGTTTCTTAGGAATGGTTACTTTACCAAAATGAAAACTTCTATATCGCACAGTCCGGACTTGCGTCAGTAGTCCTCATTGCGCCAATTGCCTACTTCAATTAGAGTCGAAATTCGAACGAGTTAATGGATTGTTTGTTTTCTTTTCACAAATGGCTGAGTAAAAACAGAATGGTTATTCACTTAGGGCATGTTTTCGAGAAAATAATTATTAATTTTAATTTTTCACACTGCAGCATTTGTAAAATTATGTACAATGTGTACCAATGCTCTTCATACAGAGTGGTAACAAATCCGCCCAGTTCGATAAATTTTTCATTGGGGAGGCCTAAGAAGAATGCTATAAATCTGTCCGAAGGTAAATGCTTTACTTTTTAAATTTAGAAGTTTAGTATTATAGGTTGAACCAAAATAAAATTATTGGGTGTCAAACCATGCAAATAAACAAAATTATAAAAATTATTTAATTAGCATAATTTTTGTTCTTACACTCAGATATGTTGGTCAAGAGGCCCTTTTTTCCGAATATATTAGCGAATGATTTACGAATGAAATAGTATATTTGTTTTGATTTATCATTATAAAATTTATGGTTTACTAGTAAAAAAGAATCCATTACATATATTAATGACATAGGAATATTTTTATTTGCAATAAATATTGAGTTAGAAAAAGTTTTAGTTTAGTTTATTTTTCCCTCACTCTACGATAGTAACTCAATACAGGTGAGACCATCGACACTAGTGTTAAGTTCTAACATGAAAAATATTGGTAATTATTGTGAACCTTTCGGAATGAGAAAGGGGAAATATTCACACTTATTAACCTATACACACACCCTTACAACATAGATAATCACTTAACCAAACTGACAACTTAAGCAACTCATTAAACAGGTAGATATTGCGGTCGCTGGTCCTAGGAAAGCCTATCGCGTTTACCATCGGAGTGAAGCGACAGAAAAGTCAAGGGATTGCAAGAGGATAAAGAGATCAGGAGTTGGGAATTCCTCGTTCATTAGTTGCAAAATGAACTTGGTGCGGTAGGGTATAATGCCGGATTACCAACGAGATACCTCCTATAGGTACCTACTATGAAGGCCTTTGGCAACAGAAACGCCGGGATTTTTTGCATCTATAGGGACAATTAAGGTATAGTGCATTATTTGTTTTCCTAAAATTAGAGCAAAAAATTGGAATGTTCATCCTGTGAAAAATTGCCTGGAGTGTGCAGGTTTTCATAAGATGACCGACTGCACGTTGAGATCGCTGTTCTCATCAGTAGAGTGGAAATACTAATAACAGACAATATATCCTCCAAGGGAGAACAAAACTAGGAATGTCAAAATGCATGCATCAAGCTTTCTACAACTTATTCAATCCTCATAATTAGAGCGTACTATACTTTCATGCGATAGTGTTGTTGAACCATTTAATGAAATAAACGCCTGCATTTCTGAATAGTTTATAGAGATGAACAAAAACTATGGCTGCCCCCGATTCCGAAGCTAATTTTAAAAAATAAAATCGAAGAGTCGACTGTCAAGACAAATAAAATATAATCGCTCGCAGAATCAACTATTTATTTAATTGAGCATTTATTGAAATATTGAAATTGTAAAACATCTTATGAGGTACTAAAGTCTGATACAAATATGGAGTTAGTATAAAGTACTTAATCAGTAAAAATACTTTCTTCTTTCGTCATAATGTTAAATATTACTGAAGTAGAAGGAGGACAATAACCATCCCGCATACTTATTTAATAAGTACGTGGAAATAATGATAACATTTTGAGGCCACTTTAAAAATCTCATACCTTGGAAACCCGCATGTTTAGTGTCGCCAGTCCTAAATATGTCTATTCTGTAATCTATTGGACTTGAAAGTTGGAAGAAAGCAAATATTTTTCCAAAAATTAATATGGAAACATGAGAATTTTTACGACGAATATCGAAAAGTTAAGTATTCTTTGGGAAAGCCTCCCAAATAAATTACTTTGCTTGTCAAGCTGACTCTCAAGCAGCCATCTAATCATGTATATGGTTAACTTGGCCTACTTCGGGTTTTTCATGCACATAAGAAATCAGACGGAGCTGGGAAAGTACCTATGTATTCCCAAAAGAAAAGAGCATAAAAAAGAAAACTTTTATCAAGAATTCGCTGGTTTTCCGGATTAGAGTAGGATGTTTTGGTACGGAATAGATTTAGATTAGGTACGGAATCACTTCACCAAACTCACGGATAAGGGCTTTAAGTTATTCCCTTCAGAGGCGCACATTACAATGCTGAAGGTGATGAAGGAACAGTAGGATGTAGAGGATACTTATCAGGAATGCCGCATTAATTTATCACAAAATGTACTCAATAGTAGAGGGCAATATGCCGGATTGCACATAAGATCTCTGACAACTGAGGTCCTAGGCTCCAGTTACATGGGCTCCCAACGCTAGTGCGGGGGTGGCGAACCAAAGTGGCACTCGGAGCTGGGAGGGCGCTAAGTGATACCTCTATCTCACTCGATGGCATACGAGTCGAGCGAGTATACTAATATTTCATAAACTTTGGCACTCAATCGCCAAAAGGTTCGCCACCCCTGGCATAATGCCTTTCAGATCTAGAGGACTTTTGAACCTTTCAATTTAAACCTACATCAACCAGTAGAATACTCATATAGCCAAACAAATGTAATTACTTCTGTGTTTCTATATGTAAAGCACATTAAAATTAATGTAAAGCCAATTAAAATTTCGATAAAAAGTGGAAAAAAGATACATTCGCATTTCAACGACCGGTAGAGAAAATGAGAATGTTGTTCTGAGGCATCTATTCTTGGAATCGGATTCCTAATCACAAGACTGACAACTTGGAAACCGGAGGTTTATGTTACCAGCCCTAAAGGAGTCTAACGGCTCACTCGTCGCTGTGAAAACGAGAAAAAGGCCGTGGATATGGCTCTCCGTAAATAGAAGAGAAATATGGCAATGTAAATCAAAGAGTATCAAAGGCCCAAATAGAAAAAATAAAACTTCCAATGTAATCAATTTGCCAAACAAGCAACCTAGACAACCAACCATTCGAATGCAGGAATAGGCTGAGAATCGATAGTCCTTTTCCAGAAATAGCGAAAAGAAATGGAAATGTTCTACAAGAAGCATGCGGTTTATTTCCTGAATACCTTGTATCATAACCACTTCACAACACTGACATTCTCAATAACACAAATCAGGGGTTGATTTTGTTTTTCCCAAGGACTGTTAACTGTGTTTCCTAGCAAATTGAGAAAAAAGTAAGGTGATAAGGTCGTTCCTTTTTTTCAACAATGAAACCGAGAAATAATAATTTTATCTAAAGGGCTAACGATTTATTCGGGAGACTTTGATATACTACATGACATCATGTTCCCAAAGAAGCAATAAATACCACGCTGGAGATTGCTTTCAATTATTAAGAATATCTATTTGGTAATGAAAGGATAAAAAATACGGTCTATCATGTTCATGAAAGAATAGGGAAAACTTCAGAGAAGAAAGTGTCATATAATTAAAAAATATCCAAAGAAATAATGTGCTATTTTTTCACGTCAATTATGCAATGTTTAAACGTTTTCAAATTGTGATGGACCAAGAAATTTCCCACTTATCCAAAACGGATATTTAAAAAAAATTATCTCATACGATCCAACAACGAAGAGCAGAGTATTTCATTGAATTTTGGAAATAAAATGTACGTGAAGCGAGTTAAGCTAATTAATTAACGCTATGGCAGAGCGAAGTATACACTATCATCAATAATAACCATGTGGGTTAACATCAAAAGTGTATATTTGCAACTAAGTAAATAATCCTTGTGATACTTTTCTTGCCATTACTAACCGCCTACTAATAGTAACAACTACTAACCGCTGAGTTGGACATTAAAAAATGAATAAGAAACTCACAAAGCCTATGGATTGAGGATAAAAATTAAATAAAAATTGTTTTGAGGTTCCTAATTAGGTCTAATTAGCTTCCTCGAATCAGATTCCATTATGTAAGCATGATGCATTACTCTTAATTACAGATATATTCATCGACAAATATGGTCTCCTCATGTATATTTACTATCAAATAATTAACATGCAGGTCGCTTTTCCTTTACGGTGACTCACTATTTGGTGTACCCCAGCGTCACAAAATCAGACAGCCTCGTGCGGGCAATTTAGGGAGTAAATACCATGGTTAATGATACAAGCAGAGGGTTGAGTCCAATTTTAAAGGGCCTCGGCAGAACGGAACACTATGGAATCAGTGTTAATTAATTTGGTAACATTCTCATCTGCTTAATTATGCCCTCCCTTGCCAAGAGTATCCATTTGTATACGTACTAGAGGTAGGTAAGTATATCTTTCTATTGCATATGCACAGATCACCACAATTTATCGTTGGAAGACGCCAATTTAAAATTTCTGTAAAATCTTTTGGCCACCTTTTTATAAGGTGATAAAACAACAGCTAAAGGTACACAAAAATTAATCGTGACCATTATATGGACAACTATAATTAGGTTTTTGAAGATGTAGCGTAGATAATTATTTTACAATCATTCAATGCTTAAGTCTTTAATTGCTAAGGAGAACTGATTACGCGTCTGTTTAGCTTGCTGAATATGTTTTGCATCTCTGGGCATTTTTTTGACTTTATATTAAACTGATATTCATAGCTTTTGTAAAATTGAGAGCGTGGAGAGTGGGAACATTTTGGAGAAAATTCACCTTGAGACCGATATTAGTAAGATTTTACTGATGTATCAATAGCTGTTGTTTCACTAACATAAGAAGTATATATTGGAGAGCTTTTAGGTGAAAACTCACCCCCTGCTACACACCCTCGAAATTGTTTGGATAGTATTACATATATGTTCCCTTCAGAGACAGGAGTATAGTAGCAAAGCCCGTAAAACTGCTATTCGTCGAGAGGCTCCATCCTAAATTTTCTACATGGACCATTTGGGAGCCCGCCAGGGTCTTGCGGTCATACAGTTATGAAAAAGAAGAATATCTATTTCAGTGTCTACAATAACTCATAACCATAAGCTTTTTTTCCCTCTTCCACGGATGTCTCAGAGAAAATGTTCAAAAGATTCAGTACAGCTCAGTTCCGGGAACTAATTAAAGAGCACGTTAGACTCAAAATTTATCACTTAATTGCGAGTGTAACAAAGGATGGATCCGGGTGGTGCATAAAAATCCCCTGATAATTTGATATGATGAGTTATTCTCTATGTATTTCATTCCTTCGAATCGGTTTCACCCAACCACAGACAAATTATATATGTAGACTAAGAAATTTTAAGAGCAATGAAAACTTATACGTTTCATGTCATAAGACATACGTGAATCATTATCACTTTTATATAACTAATATTTTAAACGCTCTACCAACCGTTATTAAGAACCTAGAAGGTCCATTCTCGATATAAATATATGATTGCTTTACCTATGCAACACAATTTGTCTCTAAGCATTTACGATCCAATCTGTAAATCATTCCTGCACAA
Organism: Ceriagrion tenellum; assembly: GCA_963169105.1. Lineage (NCBI taxonomy): Eukaryota > Metazoa > Arthropoda > Insecta > Odonata > Coenagrionidae > Ceriagrion > Ceriagrion tenellum. The sequence continues at coordinate 114,604,726 of OY720636.1, read as the reverse complement.
TAATATAATAACAGTAATCTTTATGATGTTCATTGCAAGGCTTCTGATCTCCGGAATTATTCAGCTGGGTAAAATTTCACAATCATTGAATCAATTATTTGACGATCCATTTAAGTTAATATATTTGTTTTAGCTTTAATTATACCAGCTTTTGAAAAGCGGCCTGTCGTAAAATTCTTCACATTTTTCACATCGTAGAAAATGAAAAAATTATCATGTCATCGCTTTGTGGAATTCCCAAGGAAGAAAAAGCTCTTATTGCTATAAAAATCAGTGCTTCACGACCACGAAATAAATAACTGCCGGTGCAAGCGTAGAATAAGATAATTTTAATAATATAGCAACAAATCTCATCGTAGAGGAGTCCTTAAATCAACCGTCATTCCTCATTACAGAAATGGCCCGCCATGACCATTCCCAGCTCGGAGGAACAAATATCCCCGGAGGAACTATGATAACGCTGGATCGATGTGAGAATGATAATTGACCCATGACTCCAAATTGGAAGGCAGGGTTGGCTCTTTGCCTTCCTCGAGAGAAATTTCGCTGCGGCTATGACATTTGTGAAAACGCAAGAGATCCATAATATAAATGTTGGTCGGTGTTCGAGGAGTCCTTTTTCTTCAGCACGCAGAAGCCTTAGCAATTTATCAACCTCGATAAAGTGGAAAGTGCTCCGAATCGCTCGATGGTCATTCCGAATAGCGATTTATACATTTTTTTATCTCCATTCTGGAATACTCGCGCCCCGAAAGTCTTCCCCCTTCAAAGAGCCATTTGGCAGATCGAGTGAAAAACAACGCAGGGCAATAAATAGTCCTAAAAATATATCTGAACGGTTATTCATCTCACATTAATCTCCGGGCTTCGGTTCGGTCCGCAAAACGGCGATGTGTACATATACATGAAACCCCCATGTACAAACATGAGTACACTTTGTGCAGCTTAGATGGAGAGGAAAAAACTCATTCCTGAGATGAAAATACTTACTAAAGAAACCGTAAAAAAGAACTCTTTCAACTTAAAAGGTTTGAAAACGACTATTTATTCGTTCTCCGAATGATATTTTAGCTTTCTCAGTGACTTATTTTTGTTGAGTATCATTCAGCGTTTTGCTTCCTCTTTGGGGAGCTTCTTCAGGAATATTGTGTGCTATTGTGAGCAATCTTTATATAACAAATGCGGACTGCTGAACGTTATCAATTGTCATGCCTCTCGTTATTTTTTCCGAAAAAAGGAAGTAAAAATAAAAGCCCTAAAAACAGAGAGGGCGAAAAAATATTTGGAATAAGAGGGAGAATTCTATTTTTTACTGCAAATGGAATGAATAACATACCATCACGTATAACTGAAAAATACGTCTAAGCTTACAGGACAACCTTAAGGCCGTCAGAAAGGTTTTATGCTACCATGCTATGTTAAGTTACCATTCCACAATACACACAAATATAAAGTACCGTAAAGATACCGTAAGAATATAGACGACTTTTACATCAGGTTCACTACATAAATATAGAGAAATGAAGAAAAAGAAGGATCGATCGAAACTGACGTCGTACATTCTCAACGGCCGCTGTTGTAAGGCATTGAGATCATCTTTTCAACATGCTCAATCGAATGACCTGATGACAGGGGCCATGTATAGGAATGAATAGAAAAGACAACTATTGAGTCAATATGGAGTGCAGCTTTGTTTGGTAGAGAGGCGTCAGCTTTGAGAAAAAGATAACGATATAGGCCTACTTTATGTGTGGACGGTTTATAAGGACGGTGCAGTGCACTTCATAGAAAAGAAGACGTTCTAAGAATTATTTGTCACGGTGAGTGAAGAGAGATAACCACAAGAAGAGCTCAGGAAGTAGCTGATTTGGTGGTTGAAATGAGAAGTTAGAGGCGAATGGTTGATGAAGGCCGTAAAAGGGGGGAGGTTATTGTACACTTTAAAAAGGCGTGTAAGGATCCTTCATGAACGGGATGATGAGAACAACAACCATTGTTGTAAAGCACTGTGATCATTTCCTCAAAATAAAATGTTCAAATATGCATATAGATTCAAAACACTACTCAAAAATGCCACTGCAAGTAAGTTTGGCCTTAATGAGCGATTGAAGGCAAATTTTGATTAATTATGCAAATACTCTGAGCTGAGGAACGATAGTGTGTATGGACCCCAGGCCCTTCAGCAGTAAAATTTTGAAATAGGTATTCCCTATTTCATCTATACCGCGGTCTAAACAAATTCATATTAGTACATACTAAAGTTAAAAGTTGATGTAAATTACTGAGGTTATTCAAAACGCCGTTGCCGATAATTTCTGTTTATAATTTCCGCAGATGTCGTCATACATACGTACGACGTCTCTACTTTGTACAGAGTGTAGGACAGATTAAAACTTTAGTTTTTATTCAGTGAATATTCTAAAATGAAGTCTACAAGGGTAGAAGCTGAGTGTAAAACTTTAAGAATTTTGTTTATTTTTCTCCAATGGATATTGCCGCCACGTCTCAGTTGTAATGGTTGAAAATATTTAAAAACTAGAAAAGATGGAGCGGAGTACCCGGCGATGAGGACGCGGTTTTGTTTACCTGAAATAAGTCCCTCGAATTTGAAGTGCGTGTATGAGGCATAAATGTCATTATTATTTATTGGCCTATGCTAGTTCTAGAGGAATATTAAAAGAACTGCACGGTAACCTGAAGTCCTACGTGTTCGTGACCTAGAAAATAGGTCAATTAATTTTTCACAGTTTATACAATTAATTAACGAAGCAAAGTGGAAGTAAAAATATACATCCAGGGTTCTTGTCTCCAACAGATACAATGCTTATTTTGCCACTTGGGTTTTAATATTATATATATGAATAAAAGTCAGAATTGGTAAAGTATGTTACCACAAGAACAGCACACTTCATTCACAATTACAAGTTTCTTTGAGTGAGACGTCATTTTATCTACAAATCAAATAACTTGGTCATTTTAAATAAAAATATCTCATCCTCCCAAGTGTACCAAAAAGATCAACCTCTTACTGCAATACCTGCCTAGGTACTTGCCAAAATATATCAGCCGTTTCACATGGTATACGGTACACGCATGACTTTCAGAGTGACTTTATTTTAAAAATAAGGAATAATTAACATCTACACCTCGTCAGCTATTTAACAATGTGCAGTTCGTAAGTAATCTCTACTATTTTAGAAAATTAATATCGAAGTCAGCGCAGCATTTTTTCAGAATCGCAAAAAATACTATCCGCTGTGGAATTTTAAACGCACCGCATGAAAAAAATGAGTAAAATTTTATATTTTTATGGATATATTTAATCACTGAGAATTTATGTCATATAAAGTATGTCATAGCACCGATATCACTTCAAAGTTCACTTCACGCTGGTGCTATAATTGTGACGTAATATTCGACCATGGTCGCATGACTAGGAAAAAGTCTCGCTCTAACTATCTAGATAAACCTTCATTTTGGAGAAAAAGGAACTATATGGGCGATTGGGGATTTGGAAAACACTCGCCCGAATCCGGGGCTCGCTCGGAGACTCCGGGAGAGTTGGCAACCGTACCGTCACGACGTCGCCGTTCCCACTCCGGTCCTCAAACCTCCCCGTCTCCTCCCCTGCCTTATAAGTTTCTGCAGATTAGTCAAGGTAATGTTCAAGCGAGACCCAGCTTAATGACTCCTCACCGCCTACATCCAGCGTTCTCAAACCCGTCCCTCTCCTCCCCCACTCCTCCGACTTTGCCACTAACGGGTCTCCGACCACCATTGGCTTCCAATCGCCCATCTCTAAGGGTTATCACTCGGGGTCGCACGGCAACGGGGAAGGGGGGGAGGGCGTGTGAGGGGAAGCGGCAGGAGTCGCAAGAGAAAGATACGGAGGTGGATTGAGAGAGCGAGGGTAACTCCGCGGTCGCCTTGGCGCCGATCCAAAATAGACTGGCCTCACTGCGCGCCTGGGACTTCAGAGATTCTCCATCTCATCTCCATCACTTCTTTTGCATGCCTCGTTTTCGTTTCTAACATTGTGTCATAGTTATATATTCACTCTCATAACCTAACTCCTGTGAAAACATTCGTGTGTTGCATAGCATTCTATGGATATGGAGTATGGATCGGGAGTATGGACCGATAGAAAAGGGGACCAGAAAAGACTAGAAGCCTTCGAAACCTGGTGCTGGAGGGGGATGCTGAAGATAAAATAAGAAACAAAGAAAACGGACAAAATAAGAAATGATGAAGTGTACAGGAGAGCAGAAGACGAATGGGCCATATGGAACACCATGCAGAAAAGTAGAACAAGATGGATTGGACAAACCCTGAGACACAATGGCTTTGTCAAGAACATAATTGAAGGTAAAATTGAGAGAAAACTCCCCAGAGGAAGACCTAGGAATAAGTTCATGGACCAAATAAAGAGGGAAGTACAAAGAAAGAGATACCAAGAGGTAAGGGAACTAGCATTAGATAGGGAAATGTGAGGGGCTGCAGTCAACCAAACTCAGGATTGAACGACCGATGGTGAACCTTACTTCGTTCCAAATACTTACGATATACTGCGGTAAATTACTCGTTTTTGGACGTGGAAATCATAGCGATAGTAAAATGTGGTGGTGGCGCAGAAGGAGGCTTTAACTTAACAAGTCTTTTCCATTCGACCTGGCTCTACTTGAGGAGTAAGTTTATCCAGCAATGCTCGAACAGTCTGATGCTAAGGCTGTTAAACTATTTTTATCATTACATATAAATTTATTAATGGCATTAACATATTAATTTTTAAGCACGTAAAGTAATCGGAAGAACTCAAACTTTTTCCCATAATCCAATTTAAATCTACATTTATTTCATTTCTTTTTCATTATTTATTTATAGACTTGTTTATTTTTCATTGAAAGGGATAATGTTAGCAATTTTACTCAATACCTAACTCATGGACTAGAAGGCCTATGGCAATGCAAATATCATAATCATTTTAATGGACTTATGTGTTTCTCAGGCAATTAGGATAGAAGTATTAACCTCTCCCAGTCAAATGGTGTACATATAGTTTCCAGTGCATGATATTGATTTCAAAACCTCATATATTCCATATCGTATATAGCTAATACTTGATTTTGTGCATGTTTCTTGATTTTTGGCTTGCAGACTACTTTATTCTGGTTATTTTTAAGACTTAACTTGGGGTAATAAAACTTGTTCACGCGGTGACTGGGAGTATTTGTCTTAGTTTGCCTCCATTATTTTATAATTTTTTTGAGCGCGATTCTTAGTCTTTAGAAACATTCAAGTTCCACTGCTGACCTCTTTTCCAAACCTCCTAGCTTGGATCTTCCTTACTCACCCCTTGCCGACTGCAGAGAAAACGGCAACCAATTCTTGTGCGCGTATCAACAATTGTTATGCATGAGCTCAAGGGTCGGGCATCCAGAATGGAGGAAATGGAGCGAGTCTCCCACCCCCACAATCCCCCCAGGGCAACCTGCGTGGACAAACGCACACACTGCCTTTCCGGCACCATATCCAACCACGAGAGACCGAATGTAGGTCTACGACCGAGTTACTCGCAGGGAGAACCTTGTTTCCCTCGGGGAAATATTTTTTTTGGTTTCGGAAATATTATTTGCTTCCAGATGGTGAGGAAGAAACGAGAGGAGAAGTGAAAGGATGGGGTTGAGATGAGTCCTGAGACCTCTAATTCCTAAACCCGTTAAAAATATTTTTATTCCGGCGTCGACCACCAAAGAACTGCTACGAGTAAATAGGAAATGTCACACAGCTGACGTAAGGCTTACGTTGGGAACAGATAAAGAAACTCGCAGTCTCAAGACAATGCATTAATCTTAAAAAGCTTCGATTAGGTGACTTTACCGGACGGAAGACAAATAGTAACTCAAATTAACGAAGGGGTGAGACAAGAAAGCAATCTGTTATCAGAACAGTTCAACGGGTACTTGGAGTAAGCAGTTAGAGAATCACAGATAATCGAAATGAACGGAATGCATATTAGCGGAGAAGAAATTAACATGCTCCGCTTCGCATACGATATCGCAGTTATAGCACGAAATCGGGATGGTTTTCAAAGGTCACGAGAAAAATTGGCCAAATTCTCCAAGTATAACATTAAAATAAATAGGACGATGACTTAAATCCTAATATGCGGAAGAATGTATCTGAATATAGAGGTCGCACTGAGAGGAGAGAAGTTAGAGCAAATGTATTCCTTCACCTATCTCAACTGCACCATCAAGTGGGACAGAAGAAGTACAATAAAAATCAAGCAAAGAAGAGTCCAAGCTAAGAAAGCGTTAAAGACAGCAGCTAGGATTAACGAAGTAAGGATTACAATCGACGAGACTGTGAAAACATTCTTGTATAGCGAGGCAAACTAAGGATCGGAAGTATGAACCATTGAAAAAGAAGACCAAAGAATACTAGAGGCTTTAGATACTTGACGCTGGAGGAATGCTGACGATCAAATTGATGAAAAAATTAAGAAATATAGAAAAAACAGAAGAGGAGATGAGGAATTAACACTATGGAACGCGATACAGAAAAGAAGACACGGTGGATTGGTCACACCATTAGGCATAGCGGGCTTGTGAAAAATATAATTGAAGAAAAAGTAAATTGTCCCATGAGGAAGGCAAAGGAATTAATACACAGGTGAAATATAGAAGAAAGAGTATAATATGAGTAATCAGGAAGTAGCTAAATTCGGATTATTCACAGAAGAATGGAGAACTGGAGTCAACCAATCTTAGGGTTCAACGACCAATGAATGAACCAATCTGTGGTGCTCATATTAACGAAATGCTCCCATTTAAGTCTCAGAACTGGATAAATAGATCATTTAGTAGAGATCTCTAGGTGGCACAAGTATTGAGATTGTATAAGTAACTATTACAGCATAGGTTATGTTTGTCATAAATTGTGTAATTCGTTCCAGTGACCATTTACATATTGTAGGAAAAGGTTGTATTATTGTTTTGCGCAGTTCATATTTTAGTTACCTTCAACTTTCACGTGTAAATGCGCGTATTCGGTTCATGCATCTAGCCTTTTTTCATCGCTGGTGAAGCTCAAGCTTTCGCAGTCAACTTTTCATTCGCAGTTTTAATTTCACATAAAACTTACCCTTAATGGCTAAACTTTTTTAATTAATTACATTGATAGAGTTTCCTAAAGTTTTATCCCCACCTTTCGGCGTCTGATTATTTTTCCCAGTTTGTCAACAGAGGATTCCGTGTTTGAGAGACATCAAGCGTAAACCAACTTTGAAGCTACCCTTGCCACCCCAAATTGATAATTCCGATCTTGAGGGCTTGCTTAGAAATCCCCGCTGTAAAGGACTACAAGAGCCTCAAGGATGAAACCGTCCCATAAAAATATGTGATGTCAAGTGTATCGATTATGTAACACGGTAGAGTGAAAAAAGCTCTCGTGAAGCATTGGAATAATATATTTACGCATCCAAATGGAAAATGGGTATATTCATATCGTGGGTAAATTAAACAAAATATAACCTCGTTCAGAAAAATCGAAAAGAAAAATGATAAATCAAAATGGCGAAAATTTTGCAGCGTCACTGTAGGCATTGATACCTAATATAAAGTAATTTGTTTTATACCAAGGTACCTGGGATTCTACTGGGACTTTGTCAAATAAGGTACCCTCACACAGAGAAATATGAAAATAATAACAAATTCGAAAAAGTCGATGGAGACATGTGCTACCAATATTAAAATAACACGCAAAGGCTTTTAGTTGACCTTACAATGTACACGCACGATGAGATCATCAGCATCTCTTAATTAGTAGGAGGGAGTTTTCAACCAAATATATATGGAAGCGATATGTAGTAACATGATTTTATGATAAAAGCTCGTTTGCAAAATATTTGACAGCTATTGAATGCATAAGAAATTGTAAATATGAAACTCAATGAGCTTCTCAGAGACAACTATGCTCTAACGACATTAATTCAGATCATTATTAAGAATAAAAATGTTTTTCGCATTTATTTTTTAATTCATGGATTCTGAACTCAAGACATCAACACGATTCAATCCTTACGAGGCCCATTACTTCTGCGACTGAAAAAGCAGGCCAATGGAAACGAATAAAAATATGACAGAGATTAAAAGTGCGAAATTTCCTCGAAAAATCAAACCGCCTTCTCCTGCGCCACATGAATATTTAAGTGGGAATCAAAGGAAGTTTTATTGTACCAACTGCTGCATAACATCATAAATTTAGCCCTTGGTTATGAGGTACGCGATGAGCACGCGTCAGATATAAGTTCATTTTGGCTGCAGCTGCCATGCTAGTATTTTGAGATATCCTCTCCGATCCCCGGGTAAACTCCTATTAAGAAAGCTTACTGTACTCACACTACCCTTCCTTTACACTACAGCAAGCTCAGTCTTGTTCAAACAAAACTACTACCTTTTCCTCACCAGCTACGAAATTCACTCCCACAATTCTTGCGATAGTAAAAAATACACATAAGTATTCCCTATCTACCGTACATAAAGGCTTAAATCATACAGCTTTCATTGTATGTAGCAACTTATCAGCCATTGTAAAACTACTACCATCCGTCTTATCTTTCAAAAACCCCTTGAAAAAAAATACATTTCTATCTTCGACGATTGGCAATTTCTATGTTACTTGGCAACCTTTAGAAATAAAACAATTGTTATCATTGTCTGCATAACTTGATAAAACCTTAACTCTGGAAAACAGCAAATAATATTGATCCAAAGCTTTCGGCGTCGCTTGTCTTTATGAGTAATAGTTTCCGGGGATTCCTGCCGTAATGGAGGCCATAAAAGATTCGTTGACAACAATGGGCCCCATCACGAGGGTCCTTTTATCTGCTAATCTGAAAATCTGTAAACCTTCACCATGACTTATCTTTAAAAGGTCAATTGCTCCTTCAAGAAACCAACCGGCATAGAAGTAACGCCATCAAAAACGGATAACTTACGAAGGATACGAAAGGTTACGGTATCCCCCTGCGCTGATCAGAACCGCCAAGGCTCCTGTACCTCATGAATGACGGTGACGATCGAAGATGAGCCATAATTACGCAAGTTCGTCGGCCTGACAGAATAGATGCGGAAGCGCGTTCCACTCAAACTCGGCGGCAGCACAGATGGGCTATGGGATAGCGTAACGGGGAGGAGGAGGAAAAATAGCAGCAGAAAGGATGAAACCTATGGAGGAGGGGAAAAGGAATTGAGAAAGCCCAAACGCACGAGTACGACAGGTTGTAGGAGGCTGATGGTTAGCGGGACTTCCTAGAAGGTGGATCTTTCTAAACTCATCCGCTTGTACACTCAACCATTGAAAAAGCAAAGGCAGATATACGAACACTTGGGCTGAGGTCAACGGTCTGAAATGAAATTAAAATAGGACTAAAGCTTTTATATAAATAAAGTAAAAACTGATCTCTTAAAAAAATCTTCACATTACTCCCGCCATTTTAGTAAAAAAAAAAGGTCGTCCCCAGTGAATATCATATGACAAATCATAGAGAATTAACCGACTGGAATTGAACTCGTAAAATACACTCTCAACATATATGGAGCAAGTATTATGAAACTTTTCTACTAAATGTATCTAAAAACATTGGCTCATAACCACGAAAGTCAATTGTGACAGCATTATTTTGTATGTTTTGATCGCTGGTACACAAGATTACACTGACCAAGAAACGAATTATACAATTCATATAGCAGTAAAAGCAAACATGAAACTTGTATGTGATCTGTTACGAAGGGTGAATATCACAGAATTATTCAAACATTGAAGGATGAGGAAAAAAGCTAGAAAAAGAAAAGAGCCATAGGGTAAAGGGAAAGACGAAGGAACTCGAAAAGGTTTAAACGCATAGCTACGATGGGTCGCAGGAGGCTTCCGTGGTTAGCGGGCAATAAGAATAAGCGGGACGTTCTGGGAAGGTGGGTTTGTTTCGGCCTCATCCGATTTCTCCGGGAAAATTGCGTGCTGCCCGTGGAGATGACTGGTGAAGTGGGACGGAAGAAAGAGAGGGTGGGAGTGACGAGAAGGAATGAGTCTGATATTGGAGATGGCAGAGTCGCGGGGAGGCGGATGCTGGGGAAGAGGGCAATGGACCCGGAGAGTGTGTGAGAGAGAGAGAGGGAGAGGATGCTGAGGCAATCTCAGAGACTTCCCCACAGATGAAAAACATTTCAAAGAACTAAGTTCACTACTCCTTATGCCCTCAGGTGGCACTTGAGGAGCAAAGGCAGAAAAAAAGCACGGGCGACACAAATATGAGCGCACATCGGTTTGCTCAGTATGAAGATGGAGAGAAGATTCCCGCTCGCCCGGGAGAGGTTACGGATTTCATCCAGCATTGGACGATGATGAGCAATAAACCCAAGAGGCGGGCTCACTAACAAGACAAAAGGTGATAAAAAAGTTCATCTTCCTCGCGGGATTTGAAGTTTGTCCTTTTCATTAAGTATCACGAAACTTCCACTGTGTATCTCATTACATGATATATGAAAAAATTATTACTTTTTTCATTTTTTAATGAAACTGGGACCCTTGGAGTGCAAATTCGTTGGCTCACTGCTTCGAATAAATAAGAAGTATAACCAAAAAGGATAACTTACCCTTCGATATTTACGCTAGTATGCACATTGAGTATTTCCAAAAGTAAAAACCTTATTTATTAGAGGACTACCCGCCTCATTTAAATCATTAGCCACTCATAACTTTCACCTCCTTCATTACGAATCCTAAGATTTATTTTCTCAGCAATTTTTATCCAAAACCTTTTTAGTTTTAAGATTCAGAAAATGATGGAAACACCATGCCCCAAAACTTAAAATGGCACTCAAAATTAGAATTACCGAAAACTCATTGATTGAATTACTGACAACTCATTGATGAGACTGATAGCGATGATACAGATTCACGCGTCATCTTTTCTTTTCAACAGTTCTTAAGACGTTTGTACGTGAAAGAGATTTCGTGATATTTTGCCAGGTGCTTAAATATCCACTTGAAAGAAAAATCCAAGACTCGGGTGAAATTAATTGAACTTTCAAGCTCTTAATTAATGACACCACAACGGGATTTTAAGGCATTTTGAAAACATACTAAGATTCTCCATATCGGCGATTCATGGCACTCAAAATCAGAACTCACCCCTAGGAGCTCAATGACATTAATGTTCCTGGTTGGCTGATCTGTTTACCCCAATCCAAAAAGCAATACCAGTAGTCGGGGAGGAGTATTCAATCGACCCATCTGGCTCTCTCTGACTCGACCACTGACTCTCCTGAACTTATCTTCACCCCCCGTTTTAGAGTCCCATGTAGACCTACTCACATGGATTTTATATTCAACATGTCCATTGCCAGATTGTCCTTAATCAAACACCTCCTTTTGTTCCACCTCTCCTTCCTGATTAATTCTCTTCCAGACGATATCTCCCCGTTTTCGCTTTCCTCCAACACTTTTACCCACCTTTGCGGTCATTCTCATCCAACAGGCAATACATAGTCACTCTTTCAATGAGTTTTTTTTATATTACTTCAGTATAGCTATGGTTCTTATTTATGCTCGAACGTATCTGTCCATATTTTCATGTATAGTTATATTGCGATGCTATAAATTGGCATTAATTCTGCATATGGACAATTTTCTAAATAAATGAATGAATTCATTACATCACAGGAACTAACAAGTAGCTAAGTCCCATCCGACGGTCTCGGTCGCAGCAACCGAGACTTTGCCCGGAGAGCTGCGGGCTCTCTTGTATCAAATCCGGATGGACGACGGAAGGTTTAACAGGAGAGGGAGTGGCGTTGAAACAGGAGCAGACGTGTGAGGAGGATGTTGATGGGGGAGGTAAAAAGAGATGAATGCCTGCATGACCGACCACCTTGGGCCTTCCTTCCGCCCAGCTAAACCCACCCTCTAGAAACAAAAATAAAAACATGAAAGCCAGAGATAAAATCAGCCCACCTCAACCCTTTTGGGTGGTCGGGGAGGATGTCGGTGATGAAAAGAGGTGAGATATAAAAAAGAGTGAAGTCAGGGTGGTGGTGAGGCATTTCCGAAGGGTTGGTGAGCTGCTGTTACATTAGACCGAGGAACCACATCCGAAACCATAGTGATGGCGCAAAATATCCTCCGCAAGAGAAGAACCCACGCCCCGTCACGTGATTTTTTACCCCAGGGGCTCGCCAAAACCCAAGTGGCCACCAGGATGTGAGAAGGGGTCCGATTTCTTCACCCTTCCAAGTCCGGACGTCCTTGTCCTTAAAACAACTGCGCGTCCTGCACTGACTAGCTTGCGAAGTAATCGTGAGGGAAGTAAGAGAAAGGGACAATTAATCCTTTAAGTATGCGTGCGGTCAGTTGGATCCACATGCATTTATCATTGATTCTAACGTTTCACGGGACGATTAAGATTTGTGACATCTTTCGCACCCCAAAGAAAGTCTATATTTCCTCATGGCAAAGATAAATGCTTTTAAAATACTAAATTTTAATTCCACTCGTGGGTTGATGGGGTCACAATGACCCCGAGCCCCTAATTTCTATTTTATCCGTTCATGATTCTCATATGCTATGATTATCATCCGCATCTATTAGTGCATGCATTAGAAATAAGTACAGCAATAATTAAACTTCAATTTGATGGGCAAAATAATCACTTTTCCGATATTTGAGGTAATTATCCTAAAACTCAAACTCCAATATAATTTTGAAAGGAGAAGCATAGGTTCCATCAGATAAGGGTTAACATGTAGTAACAGCACACAGAAATTAGAATTACTATAAGCACATAAACTCACCCATGAATAATAAATCTTCATGTCGTTCACGATAACAACCGTGGCAGAAAAATGGAAAATTTACCTGGAATAAAAAGAAACAACATTTAATTAAAAATTAATAACATTAATGGAAATCCGAAGAAAAACTGCGTAAAAAACTGAAATTTGTGCGATTAAAAAAACTGTTATCAATATCAGAGGCTGTGGGTTTTAGCTCAAGGTGGAAGGTTTTGTGAGAAACTTCAAATTGTAAGCTAGTTAGAAGCTATATCAGTAACTTAGTTCTGGAAGTGGGATTTTTAGCCCAGAGTTACGCAAAATTGCGACGCTTGGGTAAGTTATAACGTTTAATACGAAGGAATATGCTTGCAGCGCACCTATCTACAACAAAATCTTTTAACTGATTCGAAAAAGTGAAAAAAACCCCAACTCAGCGAGAGGTAGTTGAACACTCGGCTGCGGCAAAAGGGTTAATATCCGTTAAAAAAAATTACGGGAACATCCAGGAAAAGCCACTGCTAGTTCATTTTCTACGGATCATAAACACTTAGAAAACCACTAGCAGCACGAGGAAAGAAATCATCTTCACAGCAACGAATGCGTGCACCTTCCACACCTACAGCCAAATGACATACGAGTACTGACAGCACCATAAAACTGACATTATTTCCAAACACTTTTTTTACCCCAGTTGTTCCGCATTCGGTGCATACCTATGCGAGTCATCTCAGGCCATTTACCTATCGCCAATTCACAGAATTCGGTTGAAACAAATACTATGAAAATGTTTTTTCTGAGTAGTCAAGTACTTGAAGTATTAAAATCCAAACTCTATCACCGCTTCAAAAATCCTTCGTCCTTCTCATTCCATTCAACCACATACAGACCCTCTCACAAGTTTCATCCACGCGTTTCCTTTCTCCACCCACCACCGGAGCACTTCCGTGCTCGTCTTCTTTTCCGCCCAATGCATCTTCTCCGTCCTCCTCGTAATACGTTATGTGTGCGATGTAGCATTTAATGAGCATATCACGCCGTATTACTATGAATTAAAAATTCTTAAAATTGAACAAAGAAGAAAATTGCAAATGGGTGTGCTTATGCACAAATTATTAAAAAATGAAACTCCTTACATTTATCAGCCATATAAAGATAATTTGGTAAAAAAACACCAGAAATAATAACAAATTAATTGTACCCTGCCACAGAACGTATATGTATCATAACTCTTTTTATGTAAATTCATGCATTGTATGGAATTCTTTTCCTCAAACGCTGAAAAATATTAAGCCAACCGAAAGATTTAAAAAATGCTTGCTGTCTTATTATCTCAGTGATAGTTAATATTTGGTTAAATATCTTGGATTAAATTCATGAATATGCTACCTTTGTGATTGCTACAATGTATTGAGCATGGAATTGTAATATTTGTTGTGGGCAAGTGCTGTAATTTGATAAGATTTTTGTAAATAGTGACATGTTTTCTATGTGATTGTTATTATTTTTTGCCTGAGTTGCAATTACTTATGCCTGCTCCAAAGGAATTCTTTCCTAGAGCCAATAAATCTTATCTTATCTTATCTCCTCCACACCCCAATCTCGGATTTCTGCAGTCTATTTTCGTCCTAAGAGTCCACGTTTCTGCCCCAGACAACGCTACACTTAAAAATACACAATAAAACACTTGAAACTCAATGCTTCTTAACCATAAAATTCGCTCAATACAATCAGCAAGAAAAATTCATCAAATGTTGCCGAAAACGATCTGACCGTCGAAGAGCTTTTGACGCGATTGAAAACTTCCGATTTACGCAGCAGGATGACCTCTTAAAAAAATAACTTCGCCTCCGAGCAGGAAGTTTTTATGTTTTCAGTTAATTCCACCCGTTAATATACTCAAATTTTAATGCAATGCATTCATCGCTGACTTGAGAGTTCAATCGAGGAGACAGGGAATAGGGTTTCAATGGCGTGGAAGTCTCACTATGTCACCGAGCAACACACTGACATTTCAACATTCAAAAGCTACCTTGGGTTCGGCGGTCCCTCCCTTCCTTCTTTTCTGATTTATAAAGTTTAATTAGCTGAGACAAACGAATTGCTTCCATTCGGAGTTCTACCACCGCCACGACTGCCATAAAACACACTTGTGTTTTTTTCACGGTAATAGGAGTAGTAGAAAGAGGAGAATTTTATAATAAAAAAATGAAGCATTACGTTAATATGGGAGGAGCGTTAATTGTGGGGCAATTTATTGCATATTTTGATTGAATTCTAAGAGAGCTAACAAAAATTATTGAATTACACCATATCAAATTCCATTGCGGTGAAATTCAGGGTATCGTGCATACAGAGAGGTATAAAATTACATTCTATTTGCTTAAGGTTAAGACTGCTGTTATTTTTGCTACCAGAGTCAAGTTTTTTGTTAAAGAAAGTTTGCTTTTGAGGTAAAAAAAGTAATTTTTATTATATACGCTTATGCCATGATTTGTAATGTGTATCTCATAGTTTTATGTTTATCTGGGCGATGCATGTGAAAAAATGCTGACGGTACCCTAAAAACAGGCATGATACCTGGCAGGGCACCTAACTTCCTTTTGTGTAAAAGAAATGTATGAATCCATTTGTTTTTTGGAAGAAATAAATTATTATTATTATCATTTTTCTCTCTTGCCACTGCAAGGTACCATCATGTTGCCTCCGGGTTGTATTAACCAAGTCCGCAACATACAAATATTGAACTGGGTGGTAGTCCAATGGATCCGATGAGGCTGCACGAACAGATCAATATCCCTTGTTATTTGGCTTGATGTTAATTGCCTTTCAGACTGCCAGGAATCTTCTTACTATCCGAGCGGTACCAAGAAGTGCTGCTTTCTGCATGTTTATTAAGTGTTTTCTACGCAGGCCTAGCTTGTCCATTGCATTGATTACTTCTTTAGAGACTAGGCCGTTGGTGGATATCACAATAGGTATTACTTTCCCTGATTTGGCTTCGTACATGCTCGTCATTTCCACAGCAAGGGGCTGGTACTTTATTCTTTTTTCGGCTACTGCATGGCTTATATTCTTGTCCAGGGGAGTAGTGATTTCTATGATCATTATATTGTGGGCGCTTTTATCAAACCAAACAATGTCTGGTTTATTAGCTTCCACAGCTTTATGCGTTATCATCACCATATCCCACAATAACTTGTTGCGGTCATTTTTCAATACAGGATCGGGCTTGTATTTATAGTATGGCACCTCTTCTTGGACGAAACCATCCCTCATGGCAACAGCAAGGTACACTATTTTGGCAACATCATTGTGACGTGCTAAGTAATCACGTTCCGAAAGCGCAACACATGCCCATGAGACATATTGGATACTTTCACCTGGTTACTGACACAGTCGACAAATTTTAATTATTATTATTATTTAAAGTATATCTTTTTTCCAGGCGATGCAGATATAAAAACATGAATAAGGTAGGATATCAATTATCCAGCTACACCACCTGTCAACTAACCTACTTCAAAGTCTTAACGCAGCCATTATTGCCTATTATAGAACGCGGGAGAATCGCCCGTTTAATCCTTTCTGGTCTATAATCTATTTCCCTTATTTATTCTCATTATCCGATTTACCGTAGTATGATGGAGTTTGTAAGATATTGATAACTTCGTCAGAAAACAAGATGTTTTTCAATTTCAATTTCAATTGCGGACTGAGTATGATTTTTAAAAACGATGGTATGATATTATTTCCCTTTTAGTTGAAAGTTTCTCTGCAATTAATCCAATTATAACGGAAATATATTATATACTTTAAGCCATGATTTCAGATAGCACAGATGAAAATTCGATAAAGTGTATATACAATTCAATTGTATCAGAAGATGCCACTAATAAGAACATGTGACCCAAGTTCCGGACGCACATCTGTAAATGGTAAAAAAAAATCGCTCAAACCGTCAAAAAAAATCAAATACGTTTAGGGAGGGAGGGATGATGAAAAAAAAGAACAAGTCTTGTAAAAAAAGGAAAAAAAATAATTTTTTCATGGGAGAGGAACGGGGAACCAAAAGTTTGCCGTTCGCTCTTTCAGAGAATTCTTGGGCGTAGCTCGAATTACTGCGCTTCACAAGTTTTGTTTATTCGGCCCATCCTCCATCGTTTGCACTCTGGTTTTATCCGTCCGGGGGGGGGGGGATGGTGTGGTGGGGAGGAGGCGGAGGGTGAGCGGAGGGAGGGGAGAGAGGAATTGAGTAGGGGGGGGAGGAGTGGTTTGAAATAGGGAAAATCGGGGGGAACGAAAAACGCAATGCCATCAGCCCGTATATAAAACTATCTAAAAGATAAATCCCTCGTTTAAAAGTTTGGAGGGGGGGATCCTTTTCCGAGCGGGAGGAGGCTGGCAGGAGAGGGAGTTTTGAGAGAGATGGAGGGAGGGGTAAAAGAGGAAGCGAAGCATGCTGCACACTGGGATTGGGGTGGGGATGAAGTACACTAGTACATACTCTCTGCCTCCGAGCTATCCTCACTCCAAAGAAAAAAAGTCTCTTTCCACATACGTACTTACTTCAGTACCCTCCCACATCTGGGCACTTTTATCATTATTTTCATTTTATATTTCCTAAAACCCGGCCATCAGAAAAACTCCTCCCTCCCTTTTGAGCCTTCTCGTCGACTTGGCCGTTTCAGGTGTGATGACGCAGAAGAAATCCGAAGCGAGGAAAAATATTTTTACACATCTTAGCAAGGAGGAGGAATCAGACACGCTGCACTCAGACCAAATAAAATATTTTACTAAGATTGTTTTTTTTTCCTGAATTAAAATACACCACAGGCATCCGTAAACGAGGATTGAAATATCCGCCCCTACAGTGGTAGTGAAACATTTTGGTAGTTTCATGTAAAACCCCATTCGGTTGAGGGGTCAAATTTCTATCTTAAAATGGAAATTCGAATGGCTCTGCGTTTGACTATCCAAGATCCCCAAAGTAGCAAATCTTCATGGCCAACATTAGAATGCCCAACTCATCGTGCACAGCCACTTTGTGGCACTCAAGGGATGTAAACACCGCCTTAGGCTCCTCTTTATGGTATTATTTAGAAGCTTAAGAGTGAAAAAATCACTTTAAAATTACTCATTGATTTATATTTTATAAACGAGAATCGGTTATGTAAGAGCTAAGGAAATCCATTTTCCAATATTTTGGTGAATTTTAAAATATTTTTGAGAGGAGTATCCAAGTTTTTTTTAACCATAAGTATCTCCATTTAATCATTAGGATGGGCTATTTCGATGGATTGTGTACAATTTCAGCGCATTTTGATTTACGATTACTTAAAGCATAATAAAAGCAGAGCTCCACTCAATACACGTCACCATTTCACCTCCCAAAGCCATAACTCTCACAATTTTTCACGGTCGGTGTGCTCACTCCCCCCTGCCACATACCCATGCGGCGGCTCACAGGGTAGTACGTAGATGTAGAGCGTAATCATGTCTTATATTGCGCTACAGATATTATCCCGGCCATTAAAGTGTACTCTAGAAGGTTATGCTGAGAGCGTAGCCTTCCATGTGATATTTTATCTTTAGAGCCAAACCCTTCCACACAAGCCTTCTCCTCGTTGGCGTCACCCTTCGTGTAAGTGACTGCCACTAAGCTTCGTCATCCCTATACTACTACTCGGTCGATCCTGGTAAAAGAAAGAAAAGGATAGGCTCGGATTGGATAGGACACGTCGAAATCACCTCCCTGCGCCGTACCATCTGCAGTCCATTGTCGCAGCATCACATCTTTAAACACCCCTCCAGCATCCTCACAACATCGTATAATCTCTCCGACGTCACACTTTGTGTATTATGAACGTGAACGCAGTGGCATTTCTTTTTCAACTCCGATGTCGCGTCAGTCCAACCTGCGCGGAAAAATTTTTCAGCACCATCGAGGATTTCCGTGCTGCGTCCGTCACGTTGTAGAGAAAGAGAAAACGGCGCATGAGTAGAAAAGAGTCGAAATCAATTAGACAAGCCTTCATCAACGTCGTTCTCTCTCGATGGGACCGATGGTTTAACATTTTGATTACACTTTCGCGAGCTACCCCCCCCCCTCGTTTGTACTTAGGATCATGACCATCACTTGAGACAGTTTGAGCGAAATATCATTTCAATTATAAATCAATGAATTAGGTCTCACTATAACGAAAACACTGTTATTGTCGCCAGAAGGTGGCAAACTATCAGCCTACTTTTCGAGATTTTTTTTACAAAGAATACGTCTTTTTACACGGGAAATCGTAGAGAGACCTTGTTCAAAAAATGAGGAATTTATAGCACCTAGATCTCGTCAAAAAATGAACAGTGTGTATTTAGCATGTATTCAAGACGATTTTTGAAAATTAATCATAGTGTCATCACAGTAATGTTTTGGTAATCGCAGTAACCCTTCCGTTGTGAAGGAGTATTTAACCTGCCGCGTGAATAAAGTCAAGTAATAGACTAATAAAGATAAATTTACTTAATTATATAGGATTTCAGTCAGATATAAGTGTATAATTACACATTTAATATTGCAGTATTTAATTCATATGTCCTACAGCTGTTGAAATTTTAAAGTATAATTCAAATATGGTCACCATTAGGACTAGGGACTATCTCTTTCAAACTACCTTAAGCAGGTCCGATACTTCACCGATGGCACTAAATGTTTCACCATCTTCAAAAGATCCTAATATACGAGATCGGAAGTCACACCTCTCGGCAATAATCGATATCCGGGATGACATACTAGTAATGGTGGGTTTAGAAGAAATTAGGAGTACCGATTGTAATTTAGTAAATGGACCCGTGGGCATGTGGCGGGGTGCTAGGACACCAGCCCTGTGAAGGTGATAAGGATATAATTTTAAGGGATGAAATCCAGAAGTGAATTATGGGACTGTAGCTCAGTCGCTATTACGGTCGCTTATTTTGCGTGGGATGAACGAATTTTTGTACCTATCTGTTTGGTAATGTACCTGTTATATTTTATCGCTTCCGTCGGACCTGGATATGTCATCATTGGTCGTTCAATCCTAAGATTGGTTGACTTCAGCCATCCACCCTTCCATGTCTAATGTAAGTTCCCTTACCTCCTGGTATCTCTTCCAATGGACTTTCCTTATAATTTGGTCCATGAACTAAATCCCGAGTCTTCCTCTGAGGACGTTTCCCTCTATTTTACCTTCAATTATGATCTTCATAAACCAATTGCATCTCAAAATGTGTCTGATCTATTTGCTTCTTTTTTCTGTATATATTCCATATGGTCCTTTCCTCTTCTGTTGACTTCATTCCTCACTTTTTCCATCCATTTTATCTTTAGCATCCTCCTCCAGCACCAGCTTTTGAAGACTTCTAGTCTGTTCATGTCAGCTATTTCAATAGTCCATGCTTCCGATCCATTAATCGCTACACTCCACACGAATGTTTTAACATACTGTTCTTTGGTTTGTTGTACTAACTTCTCTGAGCAAAGCTTTTGTCTATCTCCCATGAATGCCTTTTTAGGTTGGCCTATTCTCCACTTGATGTCCGTTGCACTTCTTCCGTCCGTCTGGATATGTAGTTAGGCGTAAAAGTGATATTCTTCATGTCCCTCTAAAATACACCTGTTCTGTATCTCACAAACAAACCAACTCTAGCGTGTAGCCTCGACCTGGTGGCATGCGTCCCTTAAGTTGACGATTGTCCCCCCCATCGGTTTTACGATCAATCCACAAATGTTGTATATCACCTGTATGGAGCAATAGATTCATAGTCTGAATCGCACAGTCCAACGAAAATGGGTTCTGCGAGTGTATTTTTGGGACTTCAGACTCCCAATCTCTACACCACCCCCTCCTGCACCCATGCTTTTTCTACCTTCTCTCTCACTAACGCCTCCCCTTTCGTGGACCCCTCCGGTCCACCCAGATTGATTGATGAGGGGCGCCCCTCCCACATCCACGGTGGAAAAGGAATGGAATGGGTGTGGGGCGGTGGAGAAGGCCCAAGTGTATTGGGGGAGGGGGAGGTGGTAAACCGTCCCCTCCCTCCCCTCCACAATGTTATTCTTTTCCTGTGCCGCCGTACTATGCCCACGGAATAAGAAACGACAACGGATAAAATAAATAAAAAAATAAGAAGATGAGAAGGAAGCTTTTGAAATGCGAGCAGCGGCCATGTTTGAATGCACAATGCGACGATCTTTCTTCCCTTCTACCTTTTCCCCCCTCTTCCCTCCCACCCCCGTTCCCTCTTTCCCCTCAAGCGCTCTTTCATACTTACACTATGCATGATTGCTTGCATGTAAATACAGAATAAATATGTAAATATTTGCTAATGCTCATACATATATCGTTCAAACAGTCAGAGAAGAAAAGGGATTGATATCACATCAGACTGACGAACACAACGGTTCATGGAAATATGGAACGATGGTCGATATGAAATGAAAAAAAAATCGACAGAACCGGGAATCAAACCACGGTCCTTTCATACAGCTCCGTGTTTGAAACATTTATCATTCCATTTGCCGGGAGTTTAAGGTACAATCATCATCATCATTAATCGTTCAACCCGAAATTGGTTGAGTGCAGCTCTCCACCCTTCCCTATCAAATACAAGTTCCCTTACCGCATGTAGTTCTTCTAATGTAGTTTTCTCCTTATTTCGTCAATTTTATTACCCCTGGGCCTTCCTCTTGGGACTTTTTCCTGTATTTTTTCCATTGATTAAAAACCCTACGAATTCACTGTGCCTCATGGTGTGACGAATCCATCTCTTTCTTACTTAATGAATCTCAGAAATTGCTATTTTCCACTAGATAAGGTTTCTGTGATTCATTATGCTGAACTTCCACCATATCACGCCTGAGGTTTTGTTTGCTTTGTTTTATGGTAAAACCTTACTGATTTCAATGCCCTGAAGATGGAAAAAAATTTGGCGAAACGTCGCCAGTGAGAAATTAATTTTTTAGCCACAACTCAGGAATATTGCCGTTACACTCATGTAAATGGTCGATAACGCCAACATTGATAATTCACAAATACCTGCATAAATAATTCTCATAAATATAAATCATGTTCTAACAATAAGTGAAAGGAAGGGGGAGGTAGTACACAATATTGGCACACCATATGCTTACCCTTAAACATATGTGTATCTGGATCTACAATTTATATTCTTGCCTTGCTTCCTACAAAACCTTCTTCGCGAATCTTTCTCATTCCATCATCATCTTCCCCTCCCCTTTTCTTCTTTCTATCGTTCTTTTTCTCTCTCCCTCTTCTCCCTTTCTTACTTTTCTCTCTCGCTTGCGTCATCAGGATCAGTTCGACCTTCTTTTTTTTTGTTCCGCCTCACGCACGAGCACGTTCTTCCGGCGTTATTCTCCCTTCGAATTTTTTTTTTCTTTATTTTTTCCATCTCAACTCTTCTTTCTTTCTGTGTCCTCCCCCTCTCCGGCTTATCTCTTCGGACTTCCTTTCTTTTTTTATTCCGGTTGCTATTTACACTTGTGTGTGCAGTCCAAGGTGGGCGCACAGTTTCCATACTTCTATTTCCTTCCAGCTGCGCGCATTTTTATCTCGCCTCTCCTGGTGAGTGTCGCGGAAGTGGACATATCCTACCGGCCACGCGTTTCTACAGAAGATGTGTATTTTCAGAGATGCCTGTGTGGGAGTCTTGATGCATCTAAACTTGTATAATAATAGCAAACCACGCTGAATTTTTTGTTCAAGACAAAATGACAGGCTCAATCTATTCCATAAAGTACGCTCTCCCGCACTGAAGTCCTTTTGACCAATGTTAATTTTCGTCATATTAAATTTCTTTCATCATCATCTGGTGTTCTGTCTGCTGACAGGTCCCGTACACCACTGTCGTCTCCATCCGATTCTGTCCCGAGCTTCCTTCTTTGTTTCATCATAGCTGATGTTCTTCACCTGATCCACCAATTTAATTCTTCTCCTTCCTCTCTTTTTCTTTCCTTCAATTAAACCTTCAAGTGCCACAGTTATAATACTTTTCCCTCTCATCACATGGCCCAGCCAGTTTCCTTTCCTTTTCCTAATCTCCTTTAGGAGCGATCTTCCTTCTTTTACTTTGCTCAAAACCTCTTCATTTCTCATCTTATCTACCCATCTTACTTTTTCCATCCTTCTCCACACCCACATTTCATAAGCCTCTATTCTATCCCTTTCCCTCTTACCTAATGTCCACGCTTCACATTCATACATGAAAACGCTCCATGAATAGCATTTAGCTAGTCTCTTTCTCAGCTCCAGATCCAGACTTTTATTGCAGACTTTTAAATTTCTTTATGAATTAATAATATTTTGATGCACTTCCATATCAGGTACATACACTAAACCAAAGGTAAAAAATAGGATAGCTGTATTTTTTTCTCTGTTGCAAAGATTTAAATTTAAACATAAGATCCGAATATGGTCTCCGTTTCTTAATTTTTTGGACAGTGTTTGCACTAACTCGAGGAAATTGTACAGATCATGCAACGAAAGCCCTATGCTGCTTTTAGATTTCAAATCATATCTAGCCGTCGCGCTTCTGAAAGGTGATGTGAATGGACAAGGAAATTATCTGGAAACACAATGCACTTTGCATCCTAATACCCAAAAAGGGAGGCCATCTCAGTTATCACTACCCCGTGAAGTTAGAAAGGACAAGGTTAGCCATATTGTATAAAAAAGTGAAGCTAGAAGGAGGTGCCAGCAGTGCAAAAGCTAGACTATTATCCAATCTTCGAAATGCTGCGTTCCCTTGCACCCATAATGCTTTAATGTATTTCATAAATAGTCGGTGATTATTTTACTTATAACTTTGATGATTATAATTACCACATTGATGATGACATGATTTCCACATAATGAAATAAAATGTTCTTTTGGGAAAACACTCGTATTTTTAATGACTAAATTATTTCAAACCGTATAATACATTAGGAATTAGAATTTAAAGTGAAGATAACAATATACCTACTTTTATTGGCAGTAAAATTTTGAATGACGTTATAACCAGTAAAATATGAGCTAATAAGTTTCACGTAACATAAAGAAGCGAAGGAAAATATCTGACACTAAAAACGGCTCAACTGTCGGAGAGGACAATATAGGGTCAATACTGGTTGCATAAATATCCATAGAATATCGAATTCGGCCAAAGTTGCGAAAACGCAACATCAATTTTTTAACATATCCAAATTTTCCTACAGGCCAAATTATGCAGGCCGATAATTAGCATGTACTAAAGTAAAATAAAAGAAAAAAATAGAAATTTTTCAGCAATTATCAACTCGGCCGATAATGGCTTGATCATCACAATGTACCAAACTGTACATCCATGGCGGTTTTTCGAAGAGACTCGCCATTAAAATTAAGTCCGTGAAAGCAATGCTTTTTACATAAAGCAACTTTTATGTTCGGCACATGTGAGAATGAAGAAATCCAGTCATAGATCAATATACCACAGATACGACGATAAGAGAAACAAAATTGTTGCTGGGAAACAGTAGCGCCACGTGGGGGCAAGAGTGTCGAGTCTTACCTGACAACGACAGCCTTTTCTTTCTCATGATGGTTTAATGTTTTTTATAGATAGTAATGGCAGTCAGAATTTCTTGAACGGAAGACAAATTGGTATCCATTTGGTGACAGTAATTCAGCATTAATGTAGCATCGCATTTACATGATTGTATCACAATTTGTAAAATAAGTGAGAGTGAGGAGAAATACAAATAGTGTCTCACAACATGGTCCTCCAAGGGGGATAGAGGTACTTCAAAATAGTCTTGTAAAGATGTTAGTTTCACTTCAAAGGCCATGACAATTTTAGCTAGTTCTTTGTACATATAACACAATATACTTGGTTTGCAATGTAAAGCAGCGGGTTAGTTATGTTTTCCCGTCGATAGAGTCGCTAATTATGTGAACTACAATATGACAACGAGAAATGAAGAATGGGTATTGCCATTGTATAATAAAAGACTTGAGCTGAACGATTTCGGGACAAGAAGCAGGTCATTGTAAGCGATAAAATGTAGACAAATTTGATACAATTTAGACGTAAGTCAGCATAGGGAAATTAATAATTGCGAGTCGTTACTAAATTAAGGTGGTTTTTGGCAGTAAAATTAATTACCTAAGTTTCATCCGCTGGAGCACGCAAATAACTTACCCTAACGAAAAATGTTCCACAAGTTAAGTGCAGAGTCAAATTGACTGTAGTTGACATTGGCAGCAACTCACCTTATCAGGTGATTTTCCTAAGCTTTCATTGAGTTCTGCAAGCAAGTTCAGAGTCGTTTACACGCGCAATTCAAGCCTAACTGAAAGTTACAAGCGCAACGAAGTTTCCATTTCCAATCCACATTTTGGCTGAGCATCTCCGGCTCAAGCAGCAGGTCATCGTTAACTATAACAATGTGGCGTCACAGGATACTATTTCACAGGAAAGAAAGTTAGTCTAGGTATACAGAAAAATTGGTAGGCGCGACTGTATAATTCCAGACTAAGATCCAGAACTGATTCTCTTTTAAGATCAATTGAGCGAGAGATCATTTTGCAGAGAAGTCAATAAATTTGGTCTCATTTTATGAAAATTATCTCTCTCTTCCAAACGTACCAAAATATCATACCCTTACCGCACTACTTGCCTAGATATTAGCCAAAAAAACCAGGCACGGGTACTATATGGAAAATGGCAATTGTATGTAATACCAGGAGACATTGTCAAAAAAATGAGGCATTTCTAACGCCTTGACCTCGCTAAAAAATTAACTGTGAGCAGTTCGTATGATTTCTCAATTATAGAAAAAAAAGTCATCTAGTCACCGCAGAAATTTGGTCAGCTTCACAATGAAACCTGTGCTCTGAAGAAGTTTTAGATGCATCGCGTTAAAAAAAGTTACTCAAGTAAATAAATTATGTAGGTTTAATAGTTACGGATGATTTCAGTTTAAATTAAGTACATAATTGTACCATTAATATAACAATTTTCACTTCTTCTTTTCTACAGCTGCTGAAAATAGAATGTAAAATTCGAATATGGTCTGCATTACGAATGGAGAAATTACTTGGTTAAATCATCTTTATCATGAACCGAAAAAATATGCAAATGCTGGGAACAGCTTTAACCAATGGTTCCTTCTAAACTATCCCATTAAAGTTATTTATTGCCCACTCAACTTTGTCCTTCAATAGACAGTGTGTTTGAGGTTTTGGGATGATCTTTTCCTCGCTCGTGGTTATCCGATCGACCGAGAATCCTCCGCTCACTCACACTTCTTTGAGTCCTACCCATCCCAAACTATCCGTTTAACTCTTACCCATCTGCCCCATCCCTCTCCGTCTTTCCTAACCATCCCTCACCCTCCCACACTTCTCCCCCACAAGCCTTCTGTTTATCTTCCTACTTTTTGATCCGAAACTTTGTATTCTTAACTTCCCTGTATTCCTTTCTCGAAAGCCTCCTTCCCCTTACCCGCCCCCTTCGCTACGTTGCCTTCCTTCCTCTTCCAACCACCTCCTTCTCCCCCTTCTCATCCTCCTTCCTCCTCTCGCCTCCACCCCGCCCCCTTTGCTTATCCTCTTAAATGCCGGGATAAGCCCAGCGGAGCGTTTCCCAATCCCCGGAGTGGGTGCCGGGTTGGCGCGGGCAAGAGCGAGTTTGAGTAGGGGAGGAAGAATATTCCATCTCCGGCGAAATAAGAACGGTGAGGGTGCGAGAGAGGGAGAAAGGAATTGGGTCCGAGCAAAGTCGGAGAGGAATGGCCACAGTGATGCGATCCAGAGAATAATCACATTTCACCCGCCCTTTGACGAAGAGCAAAAAGAGGCTTTCATAGAATTTCGTGGGAAATTGGCGGAGTAAATTTGTGTAAAACTGTTAAGGATGTTAACAATTTTGCATTTACATACTACCCTCCAAGCCGCCGCAAAGGTGTGTGGCTGTGGGTGTTAGGACAGCAGATACAGAAAAGGGAGGAAGTCATCATAAAGTAAAATTGGAGTTGTTTACTTCATCTATATCTACATTTACAAAACACCGTACAAGCCACCACTACGGTGTGTGGCACGAGGTGATTCCACATCAGACATGCAGTTCTCTTATCCCAGTTTCAATAAGAATTGCGCACTATATCCCAACCACCAGGCGCAGACCAAAAGCAGTCAGGATAACAATGTGCAGTCACACCAAAAACTATGAGAGTGCTCTTGAACAAACATGCTACCATGCAGTTTTTTGGTTAAACTACAACTACTAGTAAAAACTAACAATAACTACTAGTAAAAACTAAAGAATGATAAATAGTACAACAATGCACTAAATCATTCCGGAAATTATTTGCGGGAAAAGTTGGAAATAATGATGATTTGTGTGGATAGATTTTTTGCATTAGTACAAATCCTACATTATATAAAGTTAATGGGAGAGCAATAAGGGTAAAAAGAACTAGGATTACTTGTGTCTAAACGATGTGCCTTCAGTTGGTGCCACGACATTTTTGCTAAGATCACAAATGTTTTGATTCTCTACTAGTCCATTCGGCAGTGTATCTCACTTATTTTGTCACTCCTTTTATCTTTTATACGGAGAGTAAAATTTCTAAACCCTTAATGAACCTACCAGAGATTCTTCAAAGGGATAGCAATAATAAATAACATAATAATTCAATTAATCGTTTATGATCAACAAGACACCCACTCAGAAAGGCGTCGTTAATTCACTTTTGACTCCATCATCTTACTATTGTCGTCTGCATCTCCACATTACGTAAAAAAGAAATTTTTGGAAAAAGATGTACAAATGTTAAACTTAGCAACCATCACTACCATTCAAAAATTCTGATTTCCTCGTTTTAAATGGATTTTCATTTTGCTTCGACCTATATTTCCCAAATCGAGCACACATTTGAAGTTGAAGACCTAAAACGACAAAACCTTTTGTATGGCTTTTTCCTTACTCGTGCTAAACCCCTATCTCCCACTTTAAATAATCCATATTCATGATCCAAAGGATTTAGCCCGTAAATAACTTCATCAAATTACGCTCGAAAAAAAATGAGCGAATGATGATCTTAGTGACTGGCATTTTCCCGCGGCTATCATGTTCTTTGAATCCTTTGACGATGTGTCCGCTCCCCATCTTTATTCATGAACTGAGATTTTTTTCGTATTGTTCATCAATTCCGAAGCCACAGAAAACAATAATTGTGAACTGCAAACATTATTATCCTCACAAATGAGAAACTGAAATTGCGCGTCGCAAGTGGTTTACCAATTTGATTAATAATATGTAACACAATCGTCCAAAGAAATATTAGCTTATAAATTCAGCGTTAAACTCATACGCTTTACTGTGAGGAAAAAAAGGATGTAGTATAGGATCCATTTGTGTAATAGCTACTCCAAATAAGGCTGCAATGACATTATTTTTGTGAAATTTACAATGCATAACTTGAGACAAAAATGTATGAGGAAAAATGTTATTTCAGGAAATGGAATGGGGAGGCAAAGGCAGGGATTGTTTACCACTAAAGTAGACACTGGAAACAAAAAAAAAACACTATTCACTATATTTTTGTTCTAATTTTTACATTTACGAATACCTGTTCGTAAAATTCCACATATACCCCTAACGATGCTTCTTAATGGGAGGGCGGATAAAGAGACAGTGAAGCTTCTCACAAACAATTTAATAACAAAACTTTACTGTTTTGGCTTCACTTCGAGAAACCTTAGGATATTCAGAATGGTAAAAAATACTCGAAACTAACTTAAGTTTAGAGAACTGCAGAAAAGTAAAAATCACTTTAAATCCACTTATCTGTTTATACCACTAACTCACTAATATTTGTCTATCATGTCTATTTGAAGGACTTCCAAGTAACCTTGGTAGCCCAAATAGTTGCAGTAATGTTGGTAATGGCCTTTTAGTGACTGAAAACGTACTGAAAACCCCAGACAACTATTTACAGGTTTTTACCATATACTGTTAACTTGGACTCTCATGGAAAGCATATAATAGATGAAAGACAAGAGTTTCTGTTTGTGCTTTTTCTATTGCTTCAGACACGATTTGGGGCTGAAACTAACAATTTGAGATGAATGAAAATGGTAAAATCGGTCACTATTACCGCAAATAAAACAGCCAACAACAACTGAAGGCGTCATATTTATCCGTGATTGTTAAACTGTTATCCCAGTCAGAAACGCACTGAACGTGGTTTAGTGGGTTTATATTTATGCTTCTTTTGATATCTCGCTCTCCAGGTACATGGTTGAAAGTTTCACTCCTGGATTTTTTCTGGATGGATAAAAGGTTGCTTTATTTCATTGCTGAATTTGCACGTAGCATTAAGGTACATGAAACATATCTCGTACGGTGCATGACTTATAATTCAATTTTATATGGGCAGGTTTTCTTTAACTCGCTAATAAATACACATACTCTTTTGTAATCGCTGCTAAAACGTAACGAGTTACATAAAATTACATATTTGAAAATATATTTTGTCATTATTTCCTCAATAATTTTGAAACCTGCACCGAAACCTCTGATTATTAGATACTTCGATAGGGGAAAAATTCATAGCCATTTCCATCACTAACTGTGAGTTCCAACGCGTAACTAGGCACACTCAAATGAAATTGGGTCTAGGATATTTTTTTTTGGCCTGAATCCTAAAATTTGCGCTCAGTTACCCGCGATTACTGATTTTGTGGCTTGATAACCTTATCTTTTTACCATAGGCAATGCAAATATTAACTTCACCCATGATTAACACATAAGCTAAAAAACGAGGCAAAACACAACAATCGTGGACGCGATTATCTGCGTACTTGTATTGTCTGGAGCACATCAACTCATCTTCCAATTCGTTTTAAAGAGCGCAGCCTCGATCAAAGATTCAAAAACGAATGGAGAGCTAGCTAAATGCCTTGTTGAGTAGTGAACGGCGCACTGGAGCGAATGTAAAGCTCCTAATTTCGACGATAAAAAAATTAGAAGGGACTCGGTAGGGCGAACGTATCCTCACGACGCTCCGCACTCAAAAGCCAAATCAATGAGCAATGAAAGGGACATTACAAACCACCGCGAGATTATGGAAAAGGCAGAGGACCTCACTTAGACACAAGATTGATGCGGGGACGATTTCCCCGCATTAGGAGGGCGAGGGGGGTTGATGGCGAGGGGGATTGTGGGAGGGACGGATAGAGAGAGTGAAAGGAAACGCTTAAACGGAAGATGGGCGGAGAGGGAGGAAGTAATGGACATTGTGGAGGTAGAAGAAATAAAGGTCTTATTCCCATCCCGAAGAAAAAAAAACCAACGCCCTCACAGCAAATTCTTGAGAAGTTCCACCGCGACGAACTAGTCATGATAAATAGTACTGTCTGTCCAAGGTGATACCTCAGTTGAGCATTCAAGCATAATTGTGTATAGCAAAACAAAAGAGGCGCGAGGATCTGCAGGCGAAGTATTCCGGCACACGCTGAGACCTAAGAATGTTGTGAGTGCTCTACGAGATCACGAGACGGGATGTTGTAACGTCACTTGTAACGCTTGTTTATTGCTTTAAGGTAGTTTGAGCGAGATAGTTCCCTAGTCATAAGGGAGACCGCATTATATTTATACGTTTTACCTTCAGAAGCTGTAGGAAATATATATCAAATATTGCACAATCAATGATGAAATAATATATTTCTATACCAAATGACTTCTAATAACTTAAATAAAAATATCTCAATAGGTATTTAACTTGACTCAATTTTTACACGCAGTACATTAAAAACTTCTTCACAACGGAAGGTTTCTCGTGATTCTAAAAACATAACTGCGGTGACACTATAATTTAATATTAAAAATGGTAGAGGAATCATACAAACAACACGCTGTTAGTTTTTTGACATCTGGGTGTCATAAATTCCCAATTTAAAAAAAAGTATCTCTCTGGACTACATACGCATACCATTTCTCACGTAAAATTGCTGGTATTTTTCGTCAAATATCTCGGAATGTAGTGTGGTAAGGGGCTAATATTTCGGTATCCATGGGAGAGAGATATTTTTCTTTATAATGAGACTAAATTCATTGGTTTATAGGTGAAAAACTGAAATGAAAACTTATTAAAAAATTAGCAGAGGTGAGTTAAAATCCCAGTCCACCATTGTCAACTATAAATCAGAACATTTAACCAGCGTCATAATGTCTACAAAATATTTTATCACTAAAACAGGAAGAAATATTTGAAACGCCATAAATTTATGGTAATCTGATTAGGCTAAGACATGAATGAAAAGTAAATAATTCGACATGATCATGAGATGTGAAGAGGCCAACATTTTGGATTTTCCGGTCACTTGATTCGCATCCCCAAACGGAACTGAAAGTGTCACCTGATTGGGTGAATTTCTGTAAACTGTGCTATTTTCTTACACGGACTTTGACGTAGACCAGTTTGTCTGTTTGATTAAAAAATACATCTTTCTACTGTTGGCATTTATCAGCTATTGATAATCAGATTTAAGGTCAAAACAAGCAGATGAGTCGATAAATATCCGTACTAAGGTGGGTTTCTCTCGTGTTTCACCGCTTAAAGGGGATACGTTTCTGCCAACGTAGCGACGATTCAAAGAACGACTGGCCTTTCATCATCAGGAAAAAAGACTGGCTCTTCATGAAGTCCTGATGAAGATGGGGCTAGGCGTTCCTCGAAATAACAGCAGAGTCGAAGCCCCTAACACCCGAGACACCCTTCTTCAGAACTCAAGCTGCGTAATCATCAAATGGTTTGACAGGTACATTTTCACTGGGCACTAATTTATCCGACTGATGCTCCATCTCTTTCACGAATGCAGTTTTTGCTCCAAGTATCGTAGTAGCTAGGTGTAGCGTCGTGCCCCAAATAAAAAGCGAACGCGTTGAATTTGAAAATATGCAAACTTAGCAGGTGAAATTTTTTTAAAGAAATTGCCATGAGAAAAATTAGGCCCGGACCGGGAATCAAGCCACGGACCTTTGGTTTGCCGAACCAATGTTCAGACCTAGTTCTAGAAGATCTAGTTGCCTTGTTTCCACCAAAGTTGCCATGAGAATTAGGAAGTCTGGATAGCGTAGTGGTCGGCGCATTGGTCCGGCAAACCAAAGGCCCGTGCATTTATTATGTTCTATATTCATGGCTTCGTTACTTTTCGTTGTTCATTATTACGTTGATGGTTGTTTGGTTTCTTTTATTAACCCTTAAGCGGGCGCGCTGGCGCACTGAGTGCGCCAGTGAATGTAGTTTTTGCGACGATTAAAGAGCTTAGGTATTTAAATAACTAAATGGCTACGTATCCCTGCATTCATTAATAGTTCATTGATTAGCGCTGATTTTATAACTTTACTGCCATTTATATTCTTGTGGAAAGAATTATACTGGAGGAGGTCCACTCTTGGCGCACGAAGTGCGCCGCGCGCCCGCTATTGTGACGATTTTGTTTATAGTAGAGGGGCTGAAAGGGAATGACATTTTTGTGGCACTTTTTACCTGCCTATGTTTCGTATTCTCTTTTTCCTTTGACGATACTGCTGCTGCTAAATTGCTTCGTATTTCTTTCACTCTGCCGAAACATAATACCAAATGTTTTTTGCGCGGGCAACTCACGCGTATCGGGTTTCTGTAGGCATGTTTGAGGTTCTCTGTGTTCCTTTGATACAAATTAATTTAAATAGCAAATACTCATTGAAACTTACGGCTTTTTATATCGGCGACATTGTGATACATGGCCAATTTCCACATTGTGACCATTCGATAGCTATGTGCGGCCCATCTCGTAGCCTCAGTGTGGTTCCAGCCTCAAAGGCTTTCAGTCCTTGTGGGTGCGCTTCAGTGTAGTACTTAGTGTGCACTAGTGTTTACTGTGCTTTAGTATGTGCTTCAGTCTTAGAGTGTGTGTAGTTCAGCGTAGTGGATCGCAAAGCAAGAACCCCTTCGTTCCAGGTATCGATCTACCATCTCTTAAACTCCTGTCTCATGTAAGTTAGACATCAATTTTCCAGAAATATCTCTTCCACCGTGAATAGGACATACAAGTGAATTTCCATCTAAATCGGGAGTAATTGCTTCGTTCTAATATTTGCAGATGAACTAGCTCCATTCTTTGAGACTCAAATGCTATGTGGAACGCGTTATTTTCCCCGTCGTAGGTGAGAATAAGGAATAATCTCAAAGATCCTCAGCCCGACCTGCAGCTTTGTAATCTAGCGAGATGTAAGTGATATTTGCTTCCATATGGTTATTGAAAATATTTTTTACTCAGGTGCACGTCAAGGATTATGTTTTGATTTAGCCTTCAGTAGTTTAAAGTAAGAAGGTATTTTACTTTTCCCAGGGCAAAATTTCCCAGAGACGTTGACATCCTAAAAGTCTTACACGAGGTTGAGAGTGAGGATAGTTCCATCGATCAGCTTAGTGAATCTGTGAGGATGAAGATATTGTTCATTCGGATCATGATTCGGTTTTTGAGTAGGAACTTGACCATGAGGATGAAGGTGAATGGAGTATCAACATCAGAAACTACATATTTATCGCAAAAGACAAGTTGTGTGTATGGCATAAAACACCACAGCAGAAAAAGTAAAAAACCAAAAGTAAAAACATTGTAAAAATCCTTCCTGGGCCTTAGTTCCATGCACGAGGTATCAGGGATGAGATTTCAGCTTTTCATTGCGTGATTGATATGTCTATGATTGACATTATTTTTAGGCATACAAACGAATACATTCGACGAAAACGAGACAACATTCAATAAAGCAGGGATAGAGATTCACAGGAAACATGTCGGAGACAACTCCTAGCATTATTTGGTCTCCTTTATCTTTCAGGAATGAAAAAAATTGGTCACACTAATGTAAAGGAGCTTTGAAGTAATGAAGGAACGGGCATAGAAATCCTAAGATCATGCATGAGCTAGAATACATACGATTTCTCTTTCTATTGCGGTGCTTGCGTTTGATGACTCATCCACACGCGGAGAACGAAAAAGAACAGACAAATTGGCTGCTATCCGGGAAATTTTGGATTTGTATGTAGCGACCTCCATGAATAACTATAATGTCAGTGAGTTTGTTACGGTTGATGAAAAGTTAGAGCAATTTCGGGCAAGGTGCAGTTTTATTCTGTACATTCCCAGCAAACCGGCTAAGTATGGGCTAAAAGTTTTGGCATTATGCAATGCCAAAACGTTTTTTACCAGTAAAATAGAAGTTTATTGCGGAAAACAAATGGATACGCCATATTCTGTGTCCAGTTCCAATGGGGATGTTGTGAAAAGGTTAGTTAGCCATATAAAAGGTAAAAATCGCAATCTAACCATAGACAATCGGTACAACAAATGTCCTCTGGCTGTATCTTTGCTGGATGAGAAAATAACAGTAATTGGCACCATGCGCAAAAATAAGAAGGAATATCTGCCGAATTTTTGCCGAGAAAAGACCGTCCTATAGGGACCACTATATTTGATTTCAGAAAAATGTAACTTTGATGTCTTACACGCCAGCAAAAAAAAATCAGTCATTCTCTTGTCAACAATGCACGATACAGGAGAATAGATCATATATCAGGGAAACCATATATAGTCATGGATTATAACAGTACTAAAGGTGGAGTGGATACAGTAGAACAAATGTGCGGAACATATTCCGTTTCCCGCAAGACAAGGAGATGGCCGCTGGCTCTATTTTATGCCCTGTTGAATATTGCCGGAATTAATGCGCAAGTGCTCTACTTTGCCAATGAAGGCAATTCAAAAATTGAAATACGAGTTTTTTTTTTAAAGCACCTGGCTTTGAGCTTAATGAAAGAGCACTTGGCTGAGCGTTCTAAAATAAACAGTCTACCGAGGGATGTAACCTGTTTTCTCTCGAAATACCAACCGCCAAAAAATGATGAGGTAATTGGACAGTCAAATAAAAAACGTGGAAGATGTGTAACCTGTGGTCGCGGGAAAAATGTAAATACTACCATAAGGTGTGACATTTGTAAAGTATTTCTGTGTAAAACACATTCTAAGACATCAATACATTGTAAGTTCATGCAGCAATAACGCCGAGTGATGCATGATATTTTGTTTTTCTCATCAAGTATGGTTATCTTCAAGAAATGCTTGTAGAAATGATGTTTTTATCAATACAGGTTAATATTCATTTAGCAATGATTTTATTAGTTTGAAAAATAACAAAAATGGTAAAAACGACCAATAGCACAACTGAAAAGCAAGAATTGGGCAATCAAGCTAATGGCGCACTCCGTACGCCACGCGCCAACTAGTGTTACGGTTTGAGGGGCGCCCGCTAGGGGGTTAATAAAAATAATCTTCTTGAAGTTTCAAAATAAATGCTGTTTTGTTAGTTGTCGAATGTTTGTTTTTTGGAAGAGGTTGCTACGTAGTTGTCGATAAATAAAGAGAAGGGGATTGTTGTGAGATGAGAGGCTCCAGAGAGAGGATCGGAGATGTATCGTGGCCTCAAAAGAAGAAGTGTCTGGAACTTTACATGTGTCTGGAACTTTGGAATAGGAATTATTAATTGAAATAAATGAGTCACGACATCACGCTAGGTAAAAACTAGCGTCATTCTCTGTTGGATGACTAAATTCCCCAACCCCCCCTATCCTCGGAGAAATCTAATTATCAGGTTTTTAAGCGCAAGTAATGCTTGTAACAGATGGAAATACAATATTGTTTTCCATCCTTAGCCCATTTTTTTTAGTGTGAGAGTTCAAATTGAGTACGCAAAGTAATGGATACAGAAAAATAGTTAATTTAAGCGGTGGAAAATACAGGTTCCGGAGTTCAGACCAAACTTTTTGCAAACATTTTCAGCAAAAAGCCATTCAACGGATTAAATCGTACTTGGTAATAAGAAAAGATAGCTTTATACTATTCCCATCATTATGTATTAATCGAAAATATTTTTAGCAACATGATTCCATTATCAATGTTCTTTGAAATAGCAATAGAGTGCTGATATCCTGGCCGGTAAAAAAATATGGTATGGAAAATACACAATAAATAAAAGTTATCTCGTATATCAATACAGTATTTGTTTTGACTCGCAAAGCTTAGCAAACGCAAACAAAACGCAAAAGCAAAAGCAAACGTAAGGTAAACTTCCTTAAGATGAAAGCACAAAAAAATCAAAACAGTACCCAAAACCCTTAATCTAGTAAATCCACGCTCTCCTAACCTTTAACGCCCTATTACGCAATTGAACCACGGACGAAAACGCAAAAGGACATTTACCAGTCCAAATGGCGGGGAAGATTTCTGGGCGTTGGGATTTCGGAGGAAATGAAGGGAAAATGGTTAGGGGAGGAGCATCGGGGATGAGCGTTTTAAGGATACCGCACCCTTTTTTTTCCTCTACCTCTCTCTCTTCAAAGCTGCCCCGCCCGCTCAACCAATGGAGGAGCAACTACCCCTGAATCAACCGTTCCCCTTCCGATCCCTCAAAACCTGGGGTTCTTCATGGTCCCGTGTTGTTACTAATGCTACCTCAACCGACCTTCTCCTTTCTCCCTTGACCAACCATTTCCTCCGACCCCTCCCTCCTTATCTCCTCCCTTTCATGCCGGATGATCCTTCTTTTCCCTCCGCCTCATTTCCCAGCCTCCTTAAAGGTCCTTTCTTCTCCTCATGCGTTCTCGCAGACACGCAATCCATCCCACTTTCCCGAGAACGCGCGCTCAAAGCTACGAAATCTATTCTCTCCGCCCACCGCCTCCTCCTCCTCTTTTCCACTTCATCAATTCTTTTTTCTCTTCCTCTATCTCTAAACATGTCCCTTTTCTTTCCATTCTTTCGATCCCCACTAATGAACCGCGTGCTCTCTTTTTTTCTCCTCGTCTTTTAACTCTATCACGCCAAACCTCCATCTCTCAGTGGCGTTCCCCAGCTTCAGAGCTTGCACCGTAATATCCCTAATTATTGCATTTCTTCCGTATTGGAATCAAGATAATCATTTCCACATCAATTCTTTGGTATTTTTCCGTCGTGTGATCTTCCCCGGGGGAATTGATCGAATTATATCACCATATTATTCGGTTTTGGAATTCTTATCGAAATGATGATACAGTTAAAATGTCAAGATTACCCTATCACTGTCCTTTCTCAAGAATGAGCATTTTTTGCGTCTTGAATTTTTATTATTTAAGGCTTGAGTTCTACCACCGATATAGTAGTAAAAATATGATTGAAATGGTGAGGCAATAAAAAAGTCAAGGTGAAAGCATAACTGTTTTAGCATCTGTTTTGCATTTGTTTCTTCGTCGGCCCCGGTGTCGGTGGGGTAAAGTCCTCGCCTTCTAACCCGAGGGTCGCGGGTTCGAGTCCCGCCTGGGTAAGATTATTCAATGTCCAGGACATGGGTGTTTGTGTTCTTCCAATGAATTAAAACACTTGTAATTGCGGAAACCTGTAAGTGTTAAAGAAATAATTATTATGTATTATTATTATTATTATTATTATCTAGGATCCCATACTCCCACGCACACCATGTTTTTTCATGGCGTATGACCTTCCTGGGAAAAGTGATCACATATTGCCCTTGGTAGAATCTAATTCATTCGGGTATAGCTCAACCGCGTATTCAGTTACGGAATGCTGATTGAAATCGTGAGTCTTTCACCAATAGCCGAGCGTTGAGTTTTAATGTTATAGCTCCCACGAAAGTTCCTGGTGAGGAGGTGCAACGCGTCGAAATGAAAGGATAGGGGGTGGGAAAGAGAGGAAGCTTGCGAGTGAGAGAGAGAGAGTGTGGAAGGGATACCAAACTATTCCTTCAAGAAAGCTAGAACGCAAAGCTATTAGTATGGTGGTTAAGATTACACTTCGTCGTGACTCACAACGGCAGGTAGTTTATATTATTTTCAATTCTCAAAGAGCTTGCATTAGCAACAATTAGAAGACTTCACTCAGAGCAACCTTCCTCCGCCGTTTCGAAGGAATATTAAAAGTTAAGGAGGCCGGAGCGCGAATCGTAAGTCGTTGAGTTCATATTTAATTAAATTTTCAGTGAAGGAGAAAAAAGTTTTGGAATAAACTTCGCATGTGTACATAAATTTACAGTTTGGAAATAACTATACTGGTTGTATTATAAATGGTGAGAGAATTACACTTTGATATTTTGGTCTCAACTATAGGATTGTTATGTCTAGGGTTCGGAATTTGAAATGTAAGCAAAAACTTATATAAATATATTTTTTATTTGGTTTATTTGAAAATTAATGCCAACCATTTGAAAAATATGAAAGTTAAGTTTTCGTATTTAGGAGAAAAGCTTTACGTATGTCATCGAATTACATCAAAATATATGTCAAAGGCCATTACGCTACGCGTTAAAATAACATTGAATTGCAAAGGAACAAATCAAATTGGCAAAATACAACATTTTTCGATTTGATCTATACAAGCACGCGTATGAAAAGTTTCAAGGAAATCTGTAGCACCTCAAGTAGCCTATGTCCCAAATTCATCAGTTGGGCAGCGCGAGGAGCTTTTGCTAGAGGTAAACTGCTTTTGCGTCGGGAATCAAAGTAGCCACGACGCATTGTCATCCGTGTGATCACCAAGGTCAGGAGTTATCAAACGTCACCAAATATTTCTTTTCCTGGAATATTTATATTAACTTTTTAAGTTATGTAGCCGATAAAGTAGATGGATACTGATCAAAATGGTGATACAATGCCGATTTCACAGTACGCGAGGTTTAAAAACCACTGGTTTTCCATCGGCTTTTATAATCACACCATTCTATCTAATATAATCTTTCTGGCAGTGTAACCTTATATCATCATATTAATGCCAACATTAAATGTATATTTCTTGGTTATTTTTCCATCACAAACTAGGTTACGAAATAATGATTGAAATAGAGTGAATTGGCTGAAAAAAACATATACATATTACCGTTATTGCTTTAGTATACAGAAGACTTTCCGCCTTTTTATCTTTCACGTGATCTTTCTGATGGGCAGTCGTCGAATGTCATCATATCTTTTCTTTGAAGTAATCCTATTTTGTATCTGTTTAAGTTCCTCCGCTAATGCGGTGTTGGAACTCTGGTCGGAATTGTAACATCATGTGCGCGTATCTCCGAGGAAAATGGTTTAAATTTTGTTGTATTTTAGAAAATGATCTATTTATCGCATAACAAATATTGTATCTCTTTCCGGGCAGTCTTGAAACTTGCGCTTTTAGAGGAAAAAATCAGATATATTAGGATCAAGCTTTTTTTCAAAATGAAACATTTGATTTTGAACCCTTAAAATATCAAATGTATTTCTTTCTTAATTTTTAAAATTTCATTTCCTTAAGTGTTTTCCGTATATAAAACTAAATATCTTCCATTTTTCATAGTACCATCGTTCGCGATTCGTGTTCCATAGCAGGGGCGTAAAATTGTTACGATTAAACAAACTGGTAAAATAATACCATACTAAACAAATCGTCCAATCCTAGGATATGTTATCCTACGATAAAATATCAAATTGAACAATTAATAGAGAGACATATGGAAAAGAGCACCAGCCCTCATCACCATTGGTCACTCAATCCTTAGATCGGTTGACTGCAGCCCTAAATCTTTCTCTACTTAATGATAGTTCCCTTACTTCGTTGTATTTCCTATTTTAATCTTTTCTCATTCTTTTGTCCGTATATTTATTTTGGCCTACCTAACGGGACTTTTCACTCAAGTTTGTTTCCAAATTTTTTCTTCACAAATCTATTGTGTCTAGCGGTGTGTCCAATACTCTCCTATGTATAGTTCCCATAGGGTCCTTTTCTCACTTACTATTCTGTAATCTTCTCAATTTCTTATTCTTTCCATCCATTTGATCTCTTTCATCATCCTATAACATCAGGTTTCGAATGCCTCTAATCAATTTGGGTCTATTCCTTAATGCTAGTTATACTAGGTCCCGTGGTATAAAGGCAAGGGCAATGAATTAAAATGGTGGGAGGTTGGAAAGAGGAAGGGGAAATTGGAAAAAAAGACACAACCTAACGAAACATGAAGCACTCAAAGTAAGAAGTTGCTAATTCAAGGGGTTTAAAACTTCTGCTTCTGAGTGCTTCACTTACACGAGGAATCATGCCAGGATCTTAACCACGATACCCTAAGCAGGGTAAGTAATTGTTAAGTTCTTAATCAGACGTTTTAATCTTTTTCACTGCAGGTTTTCAGTCTAGAGACAATGAGGTCGGTCAAAAAAAATCATTCAACAACTCCGGAGAGACTAATAAAAACATTTTTCCTCGCATTATTTTAATTTTCCAGTGGATAAAACAAGAGTTCTATTTTAGTGGTGTTTTCAATCCACCACTTTTAAATCTCCTAGGTTTTATTACTTTCTATCGTCAAAATCGTTGTGACTGGAAAACGGTGCCTCCTGTACGGCATCCCGCCAAGACAAGCACTGGAGATCCTTTGCGGTTCACAGGATGACAAAATTTCTATGGAATATACGCTCTCAAGATATGACTGAATTCAAAGGAGAAACGCTGTAACATGGATAAACAGGGTAGTTCGGGGCCAGTTATTCTGATATAATTGGACGTTTACAAGATGTAGTGCCAGATTTTTTTTCCAGGAGAAAAAATACATACTATCACGTGTTTTGCAAAGAAGACGCAGGAGTGTCACCTCAATAAGTTAACGCAATTTCCATGCGGGAGCAATTTTTCCGACAAATAGAAACCCCAATGGCTCTGGGGGAAGTTGTACCTAATTGAGGATACTGCTGATTTCCTAATTGAGAGTAGATTTTTTGACGATGAGGGAAATTCGTACAGCTATTTGACGAACTCATCGCTCAAGTTGGAGACGGACAATATGGACCTACCCTAGCGTTATTCCTGCTGGCCAAAAGTTGAAGGTACTTCAGATAGCCGTGTATACAGTCAAAAAATTCTCTTTAATCTTCTCATTTTATCGGTGCTCACTGTTAATCTTTATTATTATTTCTTTATATCTTTATTATTTTATTATTATTTTTTATTTATTTTTTATTATATTAATTTATTATTATTATTTTTATAATTTATTTTTATTTTATTTTATAATATTTTATAATATTTTATAATAAATTTTTATAATTTATATATAATTATTAAAATATATTATTATATTAATTATATCTTTATGCCAAATTTAGGCATCGAACTAAAATGCTGTCGACTACCAACTGACAAAACCTCAATTGGTGCTATTCACTTAGAGAATTTAGTAAGAGTGTGACTTAAAAAAATGAGACTTCCAGGCAAATTATCATTTTTGATGACATCCTGATTTCAAGGCCCTATTTCAGTTTTAATTTCATTTCCATGCTTTCACAGACTTTAGCAACCCTGATGAAGGGTACGTTAGTTGTTAGTCGCATCGCTATATATTACAGATTAATTGCCGCGGTGCAAATGGTCTTTTTTTGAGAATTTGTCGCAATTTTATCTCCAATTTTGCTATTTTCAGCTGTAAATTATAATTTTTACCTCGTTGCTTCATGTTATAAATGCCAAATGGTGCAAAATGGACTTAACTAATCACTAGCATGCAAGAATTACGTTAAAAACCCCAGTGGTCTGAAGACAACCATTCTGACCTAACCATTCATTCGATATGCTTCTCTGGTACAATTCTATGACATTATACTCGGCAAGTACGATTAG
The DNA here is from genome assembly GCA_963169105.1 of Ceriagrion tenellum. Taxonomy (NCBI): domain Eukaryota; kingdom Metazoa; phylum Arthropoda; class Insecta; order Odonata; family Coenagrionidae; genus Ceriagrion; species Ceriagrion tenellum. Next base: position 114,563,148 of record OY720636.1, on the reverse strand, counting down.
AAAAACTCTATGAAATTTATATCCTTGTGAAATATCGTAGTTCAAAGTTGAAATATCACTGCCTGACACATCAGTAGTCGGCATTTATATCACTTCCCATAACCAAGTACTGCTCCACAGAGAAAATTATCAAGAAAATAACTCGGCTAGGACCGAGAATCGACGATGACCTTCAGCCGGCTGGGAGTCTTTGACCTATAGTTATGCCTACGTGTTTGTCATTTTTAAAGTGAATTATCTTCAATTTCCCTTCTTTGATTCACTCGCAGCCAATTGCAAGGGTGTAATATTTTTAAGAATATGCTGACTGTGGCTTCAACCTACCCTAGGATAAAATGCGTAGACCACTATGCCGCTTTCAAATTACCCTAGTATGTGGCTTTCAAATTACCTTAGTAATTATGGAGGAGACAAAGGAACTAGTTTTTTGTGGCAATGCTACTCAAGGTATAGAGCCTTCACATGTAATAATCCGTTGAAACTCATCTTTATTTTCATTTTTTCTCTTCGTTTCCTTCTCTCTTAGTTTCAGCTTAACAAACAAACATTTGCACAGCATTCACAAGTAATAATCCGTTGAAACTGATCTTTATTTTCATTTTTTTTCTCTTCGCTTCCTTCTCTCTTAGTTTCAGTTTAACGTACAAACATTTGCTCCATTATTCCACCTTTTCAGGGATCGAATTACGAAACAAAGTTTTGTTTTATTATCCACTAGCATTGAACTGTGGAGATGAAAACTAGCCGAGTGGTCTAGAAACGTTTCTCCTGGCGTTGTTTCCCGTCCCATCCTTTCAGGAGAACGCACTCCCGGAGGCGCAAAACCAAAAGAGCCCTTCCCTCAGCACACGTGTCGTCTTACTTCTGAAAGGCTTTTCTTCTTCCTCCCTCTCGTTCACTTGCATACGGAAACACACGCGAGGGAAGGAACTACAGTGGGGAGGGGCGGGTCGGGGGGAATTTATACGGCAGCACGAGATGTATACGTGAACACGTGTCTGCCACTCTCCCTACGCCCCACCTCCCCTATCCCCGCCCCCTCCACTTTCCGAAAGCCTCTCCACACCTCTTGAGAGTGGTACCTCTCCCCTCACCACTCTCCCATTTCTTCTCGACGCGGAAAGTAGGTACGTGTTGTATGTACTACATACTATCCCCCACCCCGACGTTTCCCAACCGCAAGGGACGCTGCTGCTGCGACGAAACACAATCGGCCCGCATCTCTTCAAACGCTTCCGCCTCCTTTGCCTCAACTTCCTTACGCAATTCCGCCCATGTCCGCTCGAGCAGTGGAGCGTTCTCCCTTTGATCGGACACTGCCACGCACGGAGGGCGTCCATTGCGCTACATTTTTATGGCGTCGGCGTCCCTTAAGCCGGCGCCGAGCAAACCTCCTTTTCCTTCCTGGCGATTTCTCCAGCGTTGCACCTATTGTCACAGCACGTGTTAGCCCAAACACAATTTGAAGTCTTTTTCCTCGAATAGACCGCATTGTAACTTCAATTCCAATTCATTTTCAGACAGTGTTGTTAATATCTAACCAACGCCAACATACTACAGTAGATCAGATAATGAGAATAAAATAACGGAAATAGAGTGCATAACAGGGTTTAAAATGTCGTATTTCACGCGATCGAAAAAAATCTAAGTGCCCATACTGTCTGCGTTAGGACTTTAAATTTGGTTATTTGACAGTAAATGTAGGTAATAATAATTGATTTGCTCCCTTATGCTTGTGTTTTAATTTGCCGTGCTTTTTATATTTTTTGTCATTTGGTGTTTTGCATATTTCCTGTATGAATCTTGTACCTCGTTTGTTTAGTTGCATTATAGATAGTTACATAGTTTCAGTAGCATTTATACCATGCGAATAGGATGTTGCATGTTGAAGAAAGGTAATTTATACATTGTAGTACACTTTGGTGATAAGTCACCATCTGCCAAATGCCCTTGAGTTGGCTTGCAGGGTAATATGTAGTAGTAGATGAAAGCCGATGGCGCTCAGGTCTTTTCCTTTCTGGTGATTTCTCCAGCCTTGCACCTATTGTACTGCATGTATTGTCTGAAGTATAGTTTAAAGTCGATTCCTCGAATGGACTGCATTGCAAGTAATGCTCGCGCTCTATTCAAGAAAGAATAATAGCTCAAAAACTGTTATGGCGTCTAATACCATGTTTTTACCCCAAAACTCTCATCGTGCAGGTCTTTTCCCCACTAAGTTTTCTCCTATCGTTGCAGCTATCGCACTACCGTATTATTATGATTATTTTGCATATTTCCGACAGCCATTTCCCCATAAGGCAATTACAAATTACAATTTCAAATTGACACAGCAGTTAAGAAAAATTATTACACAGCATAACTACATTAAACAAAAGAAAAAAAAGCACTAATAAGCAAGAACATTGTGTGTGCACGAATAACAGATGTAACTAAATAAGATTATGCATTGAATTTCATACAGTAAATCGTTACAGTTCATTAATCCACCAGAAAAACATATGCAGAGCATTACACAATACAAAGAATAGGAAGTTCATTGATAAATAAACATTCAAGAACGTGTACCTCGTTTATGTAGTTTCTTTATTGATTAGTTTAATAGCTTCTGTAGCATTTGAAGAATGCGAACAGGAAGGTGCATGTTGAAGAAAGTTAATATCTACATTGTGGAACATGTTGGTGATAAGTCACCCTCTGCCAAATGCCCTTGAGTTGGCTTGCAGCGTATAAGGTCGCAGTAAAGTTTGAAGTTTTATCACCTCAATTAAACACCTTTTCCAGTTACGCTCGCTCTATAATCGAGTAGATAGTAATAACTTTTAAAACATCTATAGTGTTTAATAGCCTTTTTACCCTTGTTGAAGTTAGTTTGAGCGAGAGAGTTCCCTAGTTATTATGGAGACTATGTCCGAATTATACGTTTTTATTTCTGCAGCTGTGAGAAGCACAAATTAAAATGGTACAATTATAAACTTTTTATGACTGAATTTCTGAGCGTTTACATGAATTTATCTACATAAGTATTTAATTTGACTCACTTTTCACGCGTAACGCAAAAAACTCTTTCGCATCGTAAGTTTTTTTGCAATCGTAAAAAAATTACTCCGGTGCGTGCATAATTTATCTTAAAGAATAGTAGAGAAAACATACAAATTACACGCTAAATATTTTGACCAGATCCGGGTGTTAGAAAATCCTCATTTTTTTAAAATAAACTCTCTCTGGAGTGCATACACGTACCATTTCAAAGGGCCGGAAGTATTCGTAAAAAATTTTGAAAAGTATTTTGGTAGAGTGAGATATTTTTCTTTAAAGTGAGACCAAAGTAATTGATTTATAAGCGAATTGATATTTCAATCAAACTACCAAAAAACCAGCGCCTCACTAGGACGCCAGAACTTTTCCCTGGAGTTTTCCCCGAGATGAGCCAATTCGCTGGATCGAATTTCCTTCAAAGTCTTATTCCAACATTCACCTTTACGAGTAACCTTTGACAAAAATATTCAAGTTGATAGCAATGGCTTAAAAAACTTTTAGGGCGCACCGTACCATTTTTTTAACCCTTAAGCCAGCATCAGACAGGACTTTTCCCCTTCCGATTCTTCCTACGTAGCACCTAGTGTAACACCGCATTACTGATTGAACGCAAACAAAGAACTAAACAAAAACGACTCCGTCGCCAGCCAAAAGGTCCGGTAATTCTAGCGTTAATCCTCTTTGCCGCGGCCTTGAAAATAATAAAAAAGAGACACTGGCGAATACGAGAAAACCACCAAAATGCTAGCGCCTCCGAGAAAGCTATTTTCCTACGTCATTCGTCTTCACTACTGACTACTCCCTTTCATGCTTCTCCCGACCTCATCTCCCCTTTTTGCTCGCCTCACAATCTCTATTTCCCCCCTTTTCCCTTTGCCTAAGGGAGATTCCCTATGGTATTTAGAGGGCGGCGGAGGACAGGCCGCTGAGAGAGAGAGGATAGGGTAAAGAAGATTGATGACTCTTTCTATGTAGTCTATATAAAGGGTACACCGCCGAATTACCAAAGGAGACTCTTTCAAAGGAGGAAGACGAGAAGGGTGAAGTGGTTGAGGGAGCACATGGGCGTAAAAAAAAGACAGAAAGGAAGAATGTCACCAATGGCGAGGCACACGGACTCCAAACATGGAATAATGAATAGATCAGACGTGCTAAGGCCATGATGCTCCAAATGCATTGTGTATGGAGTCATGTCTGGATTAATATTTTATTTTAAACATAGTTTAAGCATAAAATAGCATTTTCAACTCTATATTTCATTTCCGATCATGATTCTGGCCAATTTATTTCCATTTCTACGGCCATGATATTCAAAATGCGGTGTATAAGGAGTCAAGTCTGGACTAACAGTTCTTTTCAAACTTAGTATTAGTTCAGTATAGTATTTTCAACTCCATATTTCATTTCCGATCATGATTCTGGCCAATTTATTTCCATTGCTACGGCCATGATATTCAAAATGCGGTGTATAAGGAGTCAAGTCTGGACTAACAGTTCTTTTCAAATTTAGTATTTGTTCAGTATAGTATTTTCAACTCCATATTTCATTTCCGATCATGATTCTAGCAAATTTATTGCCATTGCTACGGCCATGATATTCAAAATGCTGTGTATAAGGAGTCAAGTCTGGACTAATATTTCCTTTCAAACTTAGTATTAGTTCAGTATAGTATTTTCAACGCTATATTTCATTCCTGATCATGATTTCAGCCAATTAATGGCCAAACTCAAGTTAATAAAGGAATGTTGACACCATCGTAGGAGATGAATTATAAATGGATAAGTTATTGCCTTCATTAATAATGATTTGTACAACAAAGGCCTGCATGCCTATGCCTAATTTAATTATTTACTTCGCCGGTGAGCCGCTTATCAGGCCGCGAAACAGGCCAAAGCCTATTTCAAACAAAAATTGACACAGCTCAAGTATGACGATGCTTACCTCAGTATATTAACTTTGCAGAATTGTGTGATACAGATCCATTATGCTGGATAATACTCCTGATCGTCATTACACTAGGTTGGCTACTCGACATTTCAAAATCGATGCAATTCTAGTTTTCTACTCGGTACCATAAGGACCAATTTGTCATCGACCTCTCACTTTCGCTTTCACAGACGTCCACTTTCGAATCTTTGCTTCAAAGTGGATATTAGCAATTTTCTGGCCATGATATCCACGGAACAATAATATATTCCCGACTGCTGTTTTGGTCGCCTGCTGCAGTGGATTAGTTGATTTAAAATTATCGCAGATTCACGCTGCGATATGAATGAAAAAGAATGCTTCCCCACACTTAGACATCAAATAGTTGAGTGAAAACTCCTAGGCATACTCGAATCATCTTAGATTCAGTTCTAAAGGTCAAATGCCGGCAAAGCATACCTAAATCGTGGACTGGATCAAGTGTCACGTGAAGGGGGTTCTATCAAAAATGGGACTCGAGTAGGAAGGACTGGAGGGAAAGCAGACAGGAACAGATGAAAGGGAATGGACGAGGCGAAAGAGGGGAGCATTCATCAACTAACATCCAGAACGCAAAATGATAGACGAAATGGTTTCGATGGCTAGAGCGAAAAAGACCCGCGTGGGCCAAGATAGGGAGTGGAATGCGAGGAGGAGAGGGGGGAAAGAGGGGAGGCCTATAATAGTTGGATGAATACATGTGCGGAAAAAGAAAGGCAGGAGGGGAAGGAGTGGGGCGTGGGTAAGAAGGAGGGGGGGGAAGGTGGAGAGGAGATGGGTGGCGAGAAATTCAAGCGGCGACCTTGAAGATGCAAAGAGTGGAACAGCAACGGATTCCAAGCGGTGGGCCTAAGGAGAGAGAGTAGGGGGGCGGGAGGGAAGGAGGGAAAGTGAGTGGTCGAGGGGGGGGGTGTAGAGTACGGGAGGGGAGAGGTCGAAGGAGACCAGAGGGAGGGAGGACTGTAAGAGGGAGCGGGTGATAGTGGAGGGAAACTCTTGGGCAAGGATTCTGTTTGGAACGGGTAGTAAAAAGGTTTAGTCTACATCGACGTCTACGAAATACCATGCGAGCCACAACTAGGGTGTGTGGCACGGTAAGATTCCGCACCAGGCATGCAGCACTCATCCCAGTCCAGTGGGGTTGCGTTTCATCTACATCTACGTAATACCCTGCGAGCCACCACGAGGATGTGTGGCAGGGGGTGAAGATCACCAAACATGCACTATTGCCATGCAAGTAGGATATATAAGGTAGACATGCTAGAAAATAGGGTCACAGTTTATTAGTTACTACAGTAGATTATTAGTTATTACAAGTAATTGCAGTAGTTATTACAATAAAATATTAGTTACTACAGTATAGTACAGGTTAAATCTACATAATAAGGAAGGGATTATTGGTAGTTATTACATGCATCATGCACTACAGACTATTCTAACCATATTTCACCTACCTATCCCTTTTGCTACGTTGCCTATTGTTCTCTCTTATGGTACGCAGGAAAAATGACATTTTAAATCTATCGGTACGACAATCTATCTCTCTAATCTTGTAAATATGGTCAAACCTAGCATAATACGCAGGGGTTCTTAATATATATCTAACGTCATCTGTGAACAAATCGGTTTCGAAAGGTTCAACCTAAATTTTAACCTGCGTTCTGATAGTAATTCTCATTCTAGTTCTTCTATTAAACTCGTAACACTTATACAATTATCATAACGGTAACAAACCTAGCAGTTTGAAGCGCTGGAGAGACTCCTTAGTCTCGATTACGAAACTAAGGAGTTATGCGGCACAACAACGAACAGTTGGAGATTTTGGTGAGTTGTACTCTCACGGATGGCTCCCTAAGCATTTGATATGCAAGGTCGTTCCATATCGATTGTATTATTCCTTCGTCACAGGTCTACGCAGCCATTTCCACCACATGTCCGCCACTAATGTGCTATTTGAGCATTTTCTGTCGTAACGATACTGAGGAAGTCTGCGAATATGCGGCACAAGTTGTCGTGGCTGGTATTTTTTGGCAATTTAAAAGGGCTGGTATTTTTTGGCAAATATCTTGGAAAGTAATTAGGTAAAGGGTTAAATCTTTTGTATTAATGGAAGCGTGATGTATTTTTCTTTAAAATGAGACCAAATTCATTGATTTCTACGTAAAATGATAATTTGCTCAAACTTCCTTACAGTCAACTGAGCGAAATAGTTCTCTAGTCATAGCGGAGACTATTTTCGGATTTATCGTACTGATTTCAGCAGCTGCAAAAAGTATGAAATAATTATTGCAATATAAATGGTACAGTAATGTACTGTTAAATGACTAAAGTCTTCAGATGATTAAGAAGAATATATTTACATAAGTCTTTATATTGACTCGTTGTCTTCACGCGGGACGATTAAAACTCCATCACAGCGGAATATTTTATGTGATTCTTTAAAAATTTACTGATGAGGCTATACGGAACATTAAAAAAAATGGTTGAGGAAACATTCAAGCAACTCACTGTTAATTTTTACAAGAAGTTTTTTGACGTTATCAATTCCTTTTTTAAATAAAATCTCTCTGGAATGCATAAACGTATCATATTCCTAGTCAAATGGTTGGAATTTTGGGGCGAATATCTCGGAAAGTCGAGCAGTCAGAGGCTAATACTTTGGTATATTTGGAAGGGTGAGGTATTTTTCTTTAAACTGGGACCAAATTCAATGATTTATTGGTAAAAATGATAATCCGTTCTAATTACCTCAAGTCTGGCCTCCGCTGCATGAAATCCTACCCAGTAATTCAGCTACTAGCTCGGTCAGTTCTGACTTTGGTTCGAATTCGGGTGAAACCACTTAGGACACGCCCACCTCCACCCAAACAATGCTATGTTCTGCGAATCCGAACTTCCAGGGAAAACCACTTCGGGGCACAGCGGTGGAAGGGTAACCTCTCCGAGGGACGTTTTTTACCCACCATCGGGCCTGACTACAAGGTCAACCCCTCCCATCGAACTGACCTTCAAACAAGAGGACTGCTTTTTGGGTGAAATATCGAGAAACGCGAACCAATAATTGCTTCCATCTTTATCCATTTGGCTAGCCATAAGGATGCACCTGCAGCGTTTGGCCTCCGTTCGGACACCTGACAAATCCACATATAAATCGAGCGAGAGGCTGAAACTCTTTGACTTGATAGAAATTTCCAAACAATGACAGTAGTTATTTTGAAGTTGAACCTTGCATTCAACCCTAACACTAAGAATTAAAGCTCTTTGACCAAGGTTTTACCGAAGCGGAACGGCGAAATGATTATTTATATTACAGATTATGGAAAATCACCCAAAATTTATACATTTATGACAGCAGAGTAAACGGTGAGTGACTAATGGGTTGGTGGAAAAGCCATTAGTGAATATCTCGGAGGACACACTATTTCCTGTATTTATACATCAGAAGATAAGTGAGGAGCAGGAAAGCATATTGATATTAGTCGCCAAAGAGGCACGCAAGCATATGGCAGTATGCAAAATAATAATAAAAAATAATGAAGATTTACTAGACGAAGATTATCACCATTGGAAAAAATCCCCAAAGATTTTGATTGCAAAGATGCGAGTCAATTTTGATGACACAGGACTAACTTGTGGAAGACTGTTAACCAAAAATCAGCATCTTAAAACAACAACGGTTAGAAGTACGACAGGGAATGGGAAAAAAGAATGAATGATGTACACGTGATCAACTGATCATAGTACCCCCAAAAGACCCAAGCAAGTTTATCATTCTGGTAAACCTAAACGACCTAGAATTGTACACGCTTAAGAGATATCAAATATATCATCAAAATTATTGATCTCTCCATATTTACTTACAAGAAATCCTTTAGTATCAATGATTGGCAGACTAATATCCTTAATACTCAATCCAAGGGCACGATAAACCAATTAGAAGATGTGGGATTGCACACCAAAGCTCACTCCATAAGGGTTTCTGCTAAAATATAGGAAAGATGAGATCGATTTCTTAGTGTTTTGGTGGACAACTAAATACGATTCTGCTCCACAGCCATTCTGGAACTTCTATAGCTCGTTAACCAAACCAGATCCGCCATTGAAAGCATTAATGATGACATACAATAGAAAAACTGCAAAAGACCCCATTTCTACTTCGGTATTTGTTACAGAGCCTCAACAACCCTTAAATATGTGATGAGAAAGTGAAAGAACGTTGTTATTTTTCAATCGTTAGGCCTCATCTGGAATATGCTGCTAGTGTATGGGATCCATACGAAACGGGGTTGATACCAGAGTTAGATCGCGTACAGCGAAGAGGAGCTAGGTTTGTGAAACGATGCTACGATAAGTTGGCTAGTGTCTGGACTGTTAGAAGAATTAGGATGGGAATCGCTATCACAGCGTAGTTAGATCGCGTACAGCGAAGAGGAGCCATGTTTGTGAAACAATGCTACGATAAGTTGGCTAGTGTGTCTGGACTGTTAGAAGAATTAGGATGGGAATCCCTATCACAGCGTAGATTAAATTATAGGCTTAACCTCCTAAATAAATTTCAGGAAAATCATTTTACTGACGACGTAAAAAACATACTATTAACCCCTTCGTACTACGGCAGATTAGATCGCGCCAATAAAATTAGAGAGCTAGATTGTAAAACCGATAGGTATAAAATGTCATTTTTCCGCGTACCATTCGGGACCATAACAGCTGTGATCGTCGTCATGAATAGTTCGAGTATTGACAATAGGCAGGCAGTAAATCTTTCTCATTATATTCTCTACTCTCTTATTTATGCATGATGTAAATATTAATGCTCTCATTTATGCATGATATTTTGAATCTGTAGTAGTAGTCTTTGTATCCCTTGCATGTTGGAACGATTGAAGATAGAATGTTTCTTGTGTATTAGATTTTTAATTGGCGCTTTGCATGTGTGGTACGCGGGTTTTAATGTAATGTCGGAGTTCTACCATATCATTCATTCATGCCTGGTGCGAAACCACTTCCTGCCACACACCCTTTGGGTGGCTTGCAGGATATGACGTAGATGTAGATGTAGATGTAAATATATTCCAAAAATCTAACGTAAGAATCATTGAATTATCAAACGACCAATTTATAATCCCTTCTACAGAATAAATGAGTTAAAAATCGATATACCGAGCTTCAACGCTAACTCCGAGAGCATGTAATGTTAATGTAGTTATATCGGAATTTTCATTTTGTCATAAAATAGATCGTATGTGAATGAAATTTCAAAATATCAGCACACCCAATGAGAATGAAATAAATGTACTTTTATCAGCAGAAGCGGTATCTGTTTCGAGGAATATGAACGAAAAAGGTGTACTTCCGCACTTGCAAAGCTACAAGTAATGACGATGGAATAACCTCAGAAACGCCTTCTAAACCGTCGAGACTATCAGCGAAAACACACACACAGATACGAAATATGACGTCAATTCCTTTCTGTTTGCAGGAGCGAGGGGATGAGAAATTGCAGACGGATGGGAACGCTGGGAAAATGGCAAAACGAGGGGGGGAGGGGTTGGCTTTGGATTGATGAGAGGGTGGAGGACGGGTTGGAGGAGTTTTAGATACGAGAGAGGGAGGGAGGAGTCAATTGCCACTACCAGTATTCCCTGAATGATAATCAGCATCCCCCCTCCCACTTCTCGACAATCGACCAAAAGTCCACTTTGATGCGTCGATGCAGCTGTGGTAATGGCAGCGAGCCATCGAGATTTCCATATTTCAGCTCGCGGGACGCTATAAGCAGCCCAGCCTAGCAACGCCGCTCATCTCCCTCTTTATACGTAAGCACCGGTCGGTTACCTCTCCAATCATGGGATGACGTGCTTCAGAGTAGAGCAAACGGATAAGGGCGATGATTAACCGTCCCGGAGGCTAAAGGACGGAAAAACGATGATACTCTAGTTGAGTCGGAAAGGGAGAAATGCGGACACGGAGACTGAGACAGATAACTATTGTACAGAGACCTTATTTTTGGACATTTCAAGATGCATAGAAGTCCTTATCTTTTTGTGCTAAATTTCTTTCTATACTTAACCTAAATGATACCGATTTAGATTGGGTTTACGCTGGAAAGTTACTTCCGCAATTACGTCATACCAGTCCTTGCGTGGGGACTTTGCTCTGACGAAATATTTTTCCCAAATCAACCAGAGCCACATTGAGAGGTTTACACGGGTAGCTAATATAGCTCTGTAGTTTAAATGAAGAAGTTAAAAAGTATAAAATTTTTGGGAGAGAGGAGTATGGGTTGTAGATCTGTAGCAATTCATCTTTGACAGTTACACCGAAGATAAGTAAAAAGAGGGAAATAAATAAATATGTGACCGGGCGTCCTGTTAAATTAGAGTGCTCTATGAGGTGGGTATCTTAAGCTCCAGCATTCATCATTTGCACTAGATTTCAGGGGCCTGCACACTCTTATGTGTCACTTTTCTATTACTTTTGACAAAATTGTGAGTTAAAATTCAGCACTATTTCTTGCTTTGAAACTAAAATTGGAGCTATGTAGACTCATTCATTCGATAAAGGAAGAAACATGAGAAGGGGAATTAGAGACGTGAAGTTTTAAATTCACAAGCTAAAAAAAATTTCAAAATTAGTGAAGACTACATCTTGGCTATCGCAAGACGTATCTGGGCGTTTAATATAAAAAATAAATAATACTATGATGGATTCAAAAGTTTCACTTGGTGGAAGGGCGACATAGTTGTAAATTAAACTTTGTGACTTAACACAGTTTTATTACTGTGTGCACAACCGGTTTCAGCAGTTACGCTGTCATCAGGTATACTCTCATGTACCTGATCATGCCGTAACTGTGGAAGTAGTAATGACAACACTGTGGAAGTCAAAAAGTTTTATTTGCTACCAACACCATGAACTTCTCCGATTCAAAAACCATGAATTAAATTTAAAATAATATATTCTCCTATGAATAATATGTATAAATTATTTTTTCCTCATGTATCAAAAGTGAGTACTACAGAAAATGTTAATAGCATCAGGACGTGTATGTAGCAATGAGTGAGTGTAATTGAAGCAAAAGATACAATGATACAAGGATAGGGGAACATGGAGGAAACTATTACAGCAGTCGTCCAAGCAGGCTTATCACCACGAATCATGCTCTGCTGAATGTGCCTATATTTTAACGGAAGAGAGTGATGGTTAAGTAAGTGGGAATGCAAATTCGCCTATGAAAAAATTATCGATTTAAAAGAAATGTAAGCTCGCCATTTTTTTCGAAGACGGAGGCCGGTTCCTGGTGCAGCAAATTCCGACAGCCAAGGGGACCGCTAGGTAGTTCCTGGGTTTGCTGGCATAGACGGTGTGGAAGCGGAGGAAATGGGAGACTGCATCCGGCCCGATGAACCGGCGGCATCGGGAATGACTCCCAGTTCATATGTCCCGCAGCGTCGTTTGTCGTGCGGAAGGAAATTCCAGCTTCCCTTCTGCCTCCCACCCTCCCACCCTCCCACCTGCATTTGTGACCGGAGGGTCCGCAGTGACCAATGGTTTCATCTCCACCTCTTCCGCGCCCCAAGCCTTCCCCCATTCCTCCGCTCGGATGACCGCGTCGAATCATACGTGAACGAGGGTGATTATACGAGCAGAGGGCAATTCTAAAGCCCGAGTGACATGGGCCGGACGAACCTCTAGTGAAGTCGCATATATGGTTAGCAGAGGCAAAAGTCGTCATCATCATTATCAGGAGGACGAAGGCATCGAAACTCGACACAATACCGCACATAGTATGCATTAATTTCATGCAAGATTCAATAGTTGGGTGGCTATTTGGGGAGGTGAACAAAATCAGAGACTATTTTTGAGATTTACAATAGTTACGTACGGTAGGAAGAACAAGAATGGTCATACATACATCAAAATATGCTCAACAGATCAATTCGTTATGTAATGGAAGTTCGTCATAATATGCACAACAACGCACTTTTCCGCATACTTTCAGTATAAGCACGACGCCTTTCGACTCACAGGGTAACCATCTCAAACAAGACTTGTCTTTAAGTCTTGCTTCTGACAACGGCTATATGAATCGAAAGGCGTAACTCTGATTATTAAAATCCATGGAAAGGCATATTTTTTTCTATATGCATGAGCCAAATTATGGAAAATTTTTATCACAATTTTTCAGTGTGTTCCATTTGGTGCATTTAATGCTTGATATTTTTCCACACTAATTTAGTTTATTAAAACCACGAGCTTTAAGTACCGTCAAGCCGGCCAATACCTCGCTGATTTTTTACACTTGATCTACTTTGAAGTTCTCAAGAGGAAAAAATCGGCCTGGACTGAGAATCAAACAACGGACCTCTAGCTTACTGGAACAATGCACATACCACTACGCTATGGATTCCTAATAAAAAAAAGTCCGTGATTTCTTGGTCCAAGTCGATTTTTTTACCATGGCAATTTCAACGAATTTCACCGCCATATTTGAGGTAGGTCTGAATACATCGCATACTCTAAATCTCATGACGTTGGAATTATTTAAGGCGTATCAGCCATATTTCTATCGAAGAGTATGGAACCAGACATCCTAGGATTCCACAGCGTGAATGCATGTACTAAAGTCATGATGAACTCGATCAAGACGTGATCTCACCGTGGCACTAAAAATTTCTTCACGGCGAATCATTGCACGAAGCGGAGCGAATTGCGACGTCGCTATTAATAATAAATATATATCCCCGTCGTAACTAAAACGGCGTGACGCTGAAGGGCTGCTTCCCTTTCCGTGAAAAGTGCGGGCTCAATAAAGCGTGAATGTCATACGTCCCGACTCGTCCCATACTACCCGCCTGCTAATGGACTGTAGCTATCGCGCACGCCGGAGGCGGGAGGGGGTTGGATCCCTTAGACCGCCGCGCGCCGTTGGCGACTCGACTCGGTGCCAAAATTTCCAACCCCCATCCCGATCGCACCCATCCCACTTTTTTGATAAATCCCACTTCATCCGATATCCTTCGAGAATTCTCCATTCTCCTCCTCCTCCATCCTTCCTCTCTCTTTCTCGGGATCTCTTCGATCTTGCGCCAGTGACAAATCCCTCCTCAATGCTCTTAACGCCGCTCAAGAACATAAGTCGTAAGTACATATCAACTGCGCCACACTGTTTCGGATTGAGCATAGTCAAAAGAGATAAATTGTTAGACAAAATGAAATCTTCCTTTCTACTTTTCGCGTAGGTTCATTAATAATGACCGTGATTTCGAAAAATAATGTAATTAAAAGGATCTTGATGAAGACATCATTTGTCGAAACCAAGATCGGTATTAATAAACCAGGATGGAAAGTAAAAAGCAAGGTTTCACTTCATTTATTGATTTTCCATTAAGTTTAGCCTGACATTTTTACTTGTAAATTATAACTTAAAGAATATCTGTTTCGTAGACTCCCTCCATTCACACTGCTCTGGTTGAATTTTGTTATGCTTTTGCTTCATTTCCCCTCACATTTGGCTTCTTGTGTCTCCAAATATTCCGCCGCTTAAGACTCTCTTCCACTATGTTTACCCATGATTTCCTTGATCTACCCCTCCCTATAACAATATTCAATTCCAAAGTTTCAATGACTTCCTACATCCAGACTGCTCAATCCTAGAATATCTCCTTCGCATTCATATTTCGCTTCATACGCACACTCTCGTTCTTTATCTTCCGTATATTCCTCATCTTATGAGTCTTTTCCACCAAATTTAAGCATGAATTTCTCGGTCAACCCCTTCCTTTCATAATATTCTCTTCTCTTTCATAAATCTGCCTCGGTATCAGACTCGCCGATTCTCGCAATGTGACTCAACTCGTAGTGAATGTGGACCAGACCGACAATGCAAGATTTTTCACAAACGCCCGTTTCCGGAGGATCAAACCCATGATATTTGACTATCTACACATCTATACCATGATGCCTTGTGCTTTAATCAAAAATATTCATACTGAGTACCTTAGGCCAACATCTATGATAGCCATGGTATACCTAAGTCACTCTACTATACAATAAGGTGTAAAGGAGTTAACTGTGCGATATCTGCTTCCACAAAAAATTCCTCCCTTGGTAAACTCCGCTTACTGCTCACGGATTCCCTCTTATCTCACTTTTTACTCTCTTAATATTAAGTCCACTCGACCATTCTCAAACTGATGCACAGACATATGTTACCAGACGTAAAAGCGCGTTTTCCCACAACCAATATGAGTAACACCAAACATAATATGTCCACGGGAAAAATTCTCATACATCGGAAAGCAGTAAGTATGTCAGTCTCTCCTTTGGCCGCGTATTAATCTTCTGACTGCAATTTGGTCTGCACATGGCGATTGGGGGAACTTACGAGGCTCTGTCTTCGACTGGGCCCCGTGCCGCACACCCTAGTGGTGGCTTGCACGGTACACCGTAGATGTAGATGACATATTTCTGGAGTTTACTCTGAGCGAACCAACAGATTCTCTATCGATTGCTGACTTTCCACTTTAGTAAGTATAGTATCATCTCACTTGAACTTAGAGCTTGTCTAGCGGCTAAGGTCTAATCATATGTATTAACCAATGATTTTTATTCTTAGAAAATCACAAAAACCACGCTAAAGGTAGAATTTGAGATCTGAATCTGTATTTCTACAGTTGCTCATACGATGGGGTATAGAAGGAATCTGATTGGGGAACTATTTTACCTTCGAAATAGTTTAACTTGAAGAATACTATCACGTCATTCATAGTATTCACTAGTATTCACAGGACTTCGCCATAGTGGTAGTTGATACCGGACCGATCTTCTTACACTGCGCCATCAGTGCGAGACAGCTGCCTCTTAGTCAGCAGTGGTAGTTTTGGGGGTAAAAAATCATGTTGCATCGACCCAAATATTTTCCACGAATATATTTTTCAAAGGTCAGGAAAGCATCTGTCAACACCTGGCCTCGAATCGGCGACCCTCAGGTTTAGAGTCGAAACATGCATTTTCTGCGCCATATCGTCACACGAACATCCATATTTATCAAATAAAATGGGAACTGAAGGCACAAGTCCGATAAATTAAATTCGATACATTTTCGTGATGATTCGAACCTCAGCAACTTCCAAAGCTTTTTTTAATAAATGAATAACCGGTTTCGGCAGCTCCATCTTTCGGTAAACTCCTAAGTACCTAATGTGAGCTACACACTGACGGTACCATAAGATGGTGTAATTACCGAAACTAGCTGTACATTCTATAATAAACAGTGGAAGTTCATCTTGTTTTCATATCGACCTTCCGCCAAGTGAAATGTTAAACTTTTTAATTTTTCATTTCTTTTTATTGAACGAGCGAACGGCAGGGACGAGAACGATAAAGAGACGAAACAGCCATTCTCTTCTAAAACACGGCTCCTCGCTTCAAAACCGCGACCATGGGCTCGGGTTTGACTCGTCCCTTTCCTTTCCTCCTCCTCCCCCACCCTCCCACTCTTCTATTCTCACCCTCCCCCCTTCCTCTCCTACCATACACCCCCCGCCACGGGTCAACGCAGTTCACTCCCGCGTGGGATGTTGATGGCCTTCAGATTGCGACTGATGAGTGGATCCGGAAGGAAGAAGAGGAGAGAGAGTGAGAGAGGAGGACGAGATGCAGAAAGAGAGAGAGATGAAGAGAGGATAAAGCGAGAGGAATACAATGGGTATTTCGAGCATCAAGGGAAAAGAAGGGGAAGGAAAAGAAGGGTTAAGCCCGTTACTCACACTATGGGTACTTGAACCAGCACAAGGCCTAGGATACTACCCGGTACTTGACATTGAGGAGGGGGTCCAGCACAATTTACGCTATCCTACAAGGTTCCTTGCGATCACTGAACTTTGCACCGATGAGGAAGCAAATATTTTCATTCATATCGTTGGGAATGTCTTCTAGAATTTTAAAATAACATTAATGTTTGTTCGTTTATTACTCCAGCAAAATATACATCCATAATGGCAATTTGCGATTAATACTAGGCATCCTTGCAAGAAAACTTGTTTAAGGATACCAATAGATGGTTATATGTTATGCTTCAAAACTCTTTGACCTGCATATAGCTCCGTCGCAATTACTTAATACTGTTGAGACCGGTGCAATTACTTAATACTGTCAGTGCGTGCATAACGACCCAGCAAATAACCAATATACAAAGTTATATCAAACGCAGCTATGATAATATGTCCTCTACACTTTTTTTAGTGAGAAGCTACGCTGTACATCGTGGCATAATATTTTTACAGATAAAAATTTGAAACAAGAATTGAGTAATAAATAGTACAATTTTGGTTGGATTGGATAGGATTTATGTGGGGGCGACCGACTGCTAAGGTCATTTGCGCCATAGGTATGTGCCATAGGGATAGGTAAGGGAAGAAAGGTGGATTAAAACCCGGCGTCGGTATTAGCCTGCTCTTAACGAAAGGCGCCAAGGGGACCACGGCTTAACGTCTCATCCGACGGACGGAGTACTGAACTTGAAGTGCCCTCCACAAGAAACTCAAGTAGAGATCGGGTTTCCTCTGAAAAACGTCCACCTCCGCAGACTTTTGGTTCTATGTACAGTCACTTCATAAAGTATCGCGACACAACCATGCTAGCGGTGCATGGTGCGTCGCGATATGCATGCATGCTAGCTAGCATATTTATTGAAAGTCAAGAGGGACATAGCCACCAGAGATAGCTCAGGATAGCCAACGTATTTTGAGCTTCGACATCCGACCTATACGAACCGCTAGCGTGGAGTGTCGCGATACTTTATGAAGTGACTGTACAAAATAACATCGTTTCAATACCGTGAAATTGAGTTGGGTAAAGGGTACATGGGTTTTGCGCGGGGTAAAGGAAGAAGGCAAATACAGTTAAACCCTGAGTTCCCACTTCTTATACAAAAACGCTGTAGAACCATATCTGAATTGAAGGCGGATCATACTGAAAATTACGGCACTTTAATCCGATTTACAGACTGAAAATATCTCAGCACAATCATAGCTCCATGGACTAGCGTGAAGAAGTATGATTAGAGAGAATCAAAAGCTAGCAAGTATATATAACATGAAACTACTACACGTTCAATCACACTTTGATTGCAGAAGTTAAATTTTCAAGGGAAAAGTATAGAATCAATTTGACAGAGCGAGCTTGAGGCTAGAGCCCTGAAGAGTAGCTGGAAAAACTGTTAATGGAATTCTTGAAATAATATTTGATGTTAATTTCACTTCAGAGGACTTAATGTGCAGTTGCTACTTATACAATGTTAGATATAAAAGTTATTAATGTTGGTTGCCATGTGGTAGATGTTTCTTTAACCCTCCGACTCCACTTGGGGTTTTTTTTTACCACAAGCTTAAAAAACCGCTTCCAATTTTTGACTTAATTGAGAGAATGTTGCCATGTTACAGTTATGCCTTCCCACATCTTTTTTCTTTACATTCATTCCATTTGAATGTTACTTTTTTCAGTTATTCACGGATGGGAACATTTTTCCTGCGTGGGGTCATATTTGACCCCAGGTGAAGACTGTGCAGGCATTAAGTTTAAAAGCGTATATCTAAATAAATGTAATTGTTAAAAGGTGCTGAAAGGTAATCCTTGTGTAGGCTTTCACGGTGGGGTGAAGATTCAGCTCTAAAGTTTCCGGGATATACACCGCGTGTGTCCATCTTTGCTGATAACAGTTTCGCCGAAATCACTTACGAATGTTTTCATCATTATTTCTATGTGTGTAATTCAAAAACTCCTGAAAAAACACTATTTGTTTTTAAATTTACAGCATGGGGTCAGAAAAGACCAAGGTGGATTTCGCGTAAGTATTGAGCAGGTGGAGGCTGAGGGTTAATGAAGTTATTGGTGTTGGTTGCCATGTGGCAGATGTTTGTTTTTATGGTGACTAAGTACAGAAACTAGTAGATGACATGACTATTGTACTGTTGATGAAGGATTAAAAGAAATTTACAAGACATCAAGTGATAAGTGTTTGCTTAAAGCAACAAAACTAAAAATAGAACACAGTATTTTCAATACGAAGTTACACTTCATTTGCAGCTAAGTACGCAAGTTCTATCATTGATTTTCATAATTCCATACTGAATTGGCACTGCAAAATGAAATCAGAGTTTTCGTTAAATAGCGATAAATACCACGGAAACTTAATAACATTTTCTTTGATAATTTCAAGATGTCCCATCTCTAATCAATCGCTGTGACTACGCTGAGAAAGTGCATTAAAACTGACGGAAATATCATACTAGCGTGCGCCCTCGAGCTTGTGCTCTTGTGCAGAATAAATTTCCATGTGGAACGGTCCACTTACAACCCCATGTTGCAAGTGCTTTTCCCTTCAGCTCGCTGAAGAGGGCCAACTTGTGGCCGAAATACGCATATCCGACGCTCACCTTCGTTTGTCTTTGTGTTTATATTTTGACCACGCTCTTTATGAGCGATGTCTCCCAGAAGTTGGGCCCGTCTGTGTGTATGAGTGAGTGATTTGAGTGTTTGTGAGTGTGATTGTGATAATAACCAGGCATCCTTAGTAGGGTCCAATTAGCCCTGTGAAGGATCTCAGGTTATAACCCAGGCATACGTATCAGGGTCCCATTAGCCCTCGAAAAGGATCCCAATTGGGTTGAGTGAGTGTGTTTCTGTGGTGGTCACTGGCGAGGAAGTAACATTCCCGTAAACCATCACAGGAGGGTACTCTGGTAGAGAGGATGTAGTCGGTCCCTGCTGTGGAAGCCCCATTCCTGCAAACCAACACATTAAGTGTTGTTTGGTTGCATGTTCGACGAGTGATGCCATTTTTTACGGCCATTGGAGACTCATCTATTTTTTCTATGTGGAACGGGGTTTGGGAAAAGGAAGAAGCAAGTAGAATGAGAGATAGGGATGAGGGAAAGATCGCCTTGAAGCATAAACCAAATATTTATGTCTCTCTCTCTTTCTCTCGATCTGTGCTCATTATCTTCTCATTTTTTTTCTTTCCGCTCTCTCGATTTCACAAAGAAGACGGTTTGCCAAGAGGCGAGATATCAATTTCACTCGCGTTCTTTCAAAAATATCAAAGACATTTGCGGAAAAGACGATGGCTTTCTCTGAGAAAAAAAAGAAGCAAAGCAGTATTGATCAAAGTGGAGAATACGATCAAATTGACGAAAACTACCAAATATTCAATATCGGAGTACGTTAGAGTATCAACATGAACTCAAATCCCGACACAGTCACCGCTTTAAGTTAAAAAGATTTATTAAAAACACGAAGAAATGAATTGCTTGATTTCTATGTGTGCTCTCGGCATAGGGGATTGAGCATTAATTCAAAACGTACAGTCACTTCATAAAGTATCGCGAAACACTACGCTGGCGGTTGGTATAGGTCGGATGTCATAGCTCGAAATAAGTTGGCTATCCTGAACTATATCTGGTGGCTATGTCCCTCTTGACTTTCAATAAATATCATACTGTACCTAGAAATGCTCATAATCAACAGAGATGGCTCAGGATAGCCAACGTACTTCCAGCTTCGAAAGCCAACCTATACAAACTGCTAGCATAAAGTGTCGCGATACTTTATGAAGTGACTGTACATAATACCTGGCCTCATATCCATTCCAGTCTCAATTTTCTGGGTTAATTCTTTCTATGTTCGTGGTAACCTGCTATTTCTAGGTTTTTGACACTCGTTCTCTAAGGCTCTTTAACAAGAGTTCCCATAAAATTATATTTCTAGGCAATCAGTAATTAGCCATCGTTTCTTCTGTGCATATACCATGAACATGAGCATAAGAGTTCCCCCACCATGCACCCTTGAGGTGCCTTGCCGGGTAATTTATGAATGCAGATACTAGATTTAACTATAATGGCTGTATTTCTACCCTTGTTTTCTTTCTTCAACTTCTATCATTTTTGTTATGATGCCATTGGTGACTCTTTGGAGATTACGGCTGCTCTAAATCAGCAACAAACAAAATAATCACGTCTGAAATGATATTTATAGCGGATTAAAAACATAATTTGCTAAGTCATACAGGCAATTGCTATTATAACAATAGTTGAAGATGATTTCTGACCAGTAAGAGTAACATAAAATGTATTACTATTAAAAAAAGTGAGCTGAACGCCGTTTTAATACGCTGTCACACCATTGACGATAACATAAGAACCCTGCCGATCCCTGTCAAAGATGTATATATTACAAAGAACTTGCACATAAAATAGCTTTTAGCATTTCATAACTCTATGTGATTACGTTATTAGAAAAGATTGAAAGCTAAAAAAAAGACGTCTGCACTTTAAAGGCATTCGTTGAGGATATGCTTCTGTCCTGTTTCAATATTTGCACATTTATACGATGTACATTTCCAATATAATGTCCATACATGCACATGGATTGTTAAATAATTTTGATAGGAAATACGTAACTGTAAAAATATAAACTTTGTAGCTTTCTTTCTTTATTAGATAATGCACTGCCGGTTTCGGTTTTTATGCCATCATCAGGTGCACTGAAGTACATCAGTTTGGTGCAAACATTCATAAGAGTCGCAGGGGAAATGGTTAGATTTATAGGTAGAATAGAATAGAAAACAATTTAATTGTCCTGGGACAAAGTCCTTTAAGACATTGAATTAGTTTACTCCTTCATGAGGAGTGGAAGACAAAGACGAAATACAAAGCCTTACAAAAAAGTAAACAAACAAACAACTTTCAAGTCAGCAGAGAGATATAAATGAGCGAGGTAAATGAAAATGAAAAAATTCTCAATATCAATAATCGAAATAGTATGTTAAAACAAAAATGTACAATCTGTAATACCTATTAATAGGAAAAATGAAAATCAAACAAACGAATATTTTATAAGACAGAAAAACAGCAAATGATTATAGTGAACAAGTAAATGTAACAATATCGTCTTATATAATTTTGTCTTCTCATATAGAGGCGATATTTTGTCCTCTCATATATAGGTAGGTTGGAGGTACATTCGTTAATAAGTAGTGGAAGTTAAAAATTTCGTATTTTTACAATCTCACCGGTCCACAAAGTTAGACGTTGGACCTTTTTAATATGTCACTCTCCACGACTTCAATTGAAAAACTCTAACCTTCTCGCACCCATGGCGTTGAATCCAACACAGAAGCTTGCGGCTAATTTTCAAATATTCTCACTGGGAATATACATATATTATTAGTGAATCTACTTTGTAGCCTTTAACGTACCGAAGCCAAAAATTTTATGAATGGTTACATTAATATTCTGCGAGAATAAAAATAATTCTAGCGATGGAATGATTAATATTTTTACAAATATGAATAAAAAGTGTTTTTTTTTTCATAGGGCAATATATCGACAGCATGTGCGCTAAGCTCATCATCAAAATCTTTGTCAAATACCCTCTTCTTCTGGAGCCCGAGGTAATGGTTTGGATGGGAAAGGTTCGTGTATGAACCTAAGAGGAGCAGGAAAGGAATGGTAAAGGCAAAGGGAAGAGTTAATGATTTGAGATGGACGAAGACGGAAAGTGAAAGAGAAGTTGAACACTCGAAAAGAGGGAAAAAAAAGAGGCAAAACGAAGAAGAATTGATATTTCAATCGCGATTAAGTCGAATGTCCCAGCAAACGGCAGAGCGACAAGAGAGCCGTCGCGAATTGTCAGCGCGATATCTTCAACTGAGAGCACACACTTTTAAGATTTCCCCGAAAAAGAAAAGGCGTTTGAGGTCGCTCACCAACCGATGAATGCGATGGTATTCATCCGAGGATTACGGAAACCATTTATTTGCCCCTTAACCCCCCGATAACATTGTGCTTATCACTAAGTTTACAGTGTCATCGCTATCTTCAAAAAGTGTCCATACTACTAGTAATACTAGTAGGACCCTCGACGCTGCATTTAGATTTATGACACTATACACTGAACTCCGATATAAAGTTAATTTTTCGTGAAATAAATACGACTCAGAAAATGTATAATGCGAAGAGTCATCAATATTTTGACTATCCCATAGAAAACGGAGTAAAAGTTGGTCTACCGAACTATTGCTTAAGTATCAATTAGTTCATACTCTGGCAACTTGTAGAAAAATGTGAACTTTGTTTGCTATTTTACTTGTGTAAAAACAAAATTTTGTTCTTTTTAACGCTGGATAAACTTTCAAACCATTGGACGGAGTCGAAAAAAAATCGGTAAACGTACATATTAGAAACTCAGGAATCAGAAATTAGGGAACATATGAAAATGGTTTAAGGTCCCCAAAACTGTGGGTGTCCTCTGTGCGGGCCCTCTTTAACCAACTGTGCACCACTATGCGGGCCCTATTTAACCAACTTTTTGATTCCATAAGAAACGCTATAGATTCGGCGCAGAGGTATATTTTTCTTTTTCACTCAATCATTCATAATCGATTCATCAAAATATCTATTTTCAAAGCGAAAACTGAGATGCATGCTGGAAAATTACAAAAAAGTCCAAAGAATTTACGACAGTATTTAATAAGATTACGCATGACTTTCCGTGCTCTATTTCGTACACTAAAGATATTCAAATATGCTACGTGAGAAAACTCTCAAAATTGAGGCTTGGAGTTGGAGGCATTGGAGGACGGAAACAATATTTTTTTAAAATTCTATATTAGTACTATACAAATACTGTGAATTACTGCGCAATGTACATGCCATGTTTTATTCTAAAATTTAACTTTTCGGCTCCGATATCGTATCTTGCTCTACTGATGCAGTTTTTTATTCACTAGCAAACCGCAATAAAGCTTGGATTAGGAACAAATCCCCGAGGAATAAAGCTTCTCAAGCAATAAAGTAAATTTACCGATAGATTTTAGTTGGGAGAAGTTTTTTTTTCCAACTTCCCCCTGTGCGGTACACTAGTGCATTTTGCACATCATTCATTTCATCTAATTCAATTTTTTTTCTTTTTCCCATCACAAATCTCGAAACTCAACGGGTACCATCATTTAATGACATACAAAATCATTTTATCTTTCTGCAGAACTTTCCTTGCGAAAAAACGTATATTTACTTGAATGGAATTACAAATATCGTGAAAATTCGTTAACTATAGTTCTCTCTCTCTCTCTCGTTCAAGTGACATTTTCACAAAAAGCTGCCCATAAGAAGCAAATTATTTCGGGGGATTGAAATTTGATAAATCAAAGGCAGTTTTCTAACTCAATTTTGTAGTTTTTAGCACAATTTTGTCATGATTGTATTCCAAAATGCGTCAACTGAATTGAAATGGCGCTCCAGTCGATTCCTATGGCTCAAAAAAAGTTCAAAGAAAGTAAGTTTGTCAAATAATCCACATATTTTGTATCATCTTGCTTAATTTTCGAAAAGGCAAGAAAACGTCATATTATTAAACAGGACGAGCAAGACAGCAGAATTTAGAACTTTTTTTGATTGACGCAATTTTTGGAGAAGTCTACATCACATAGCACCTTCGGCACGAGGTCATAAACTTAATTTCCCTTGTAATAAAGGTAATTCGTTAAAATATCAATATTGCAACTTCCCATCAAACCAAAGAGATTGTTAGGATGATGTGGAGTGATAAATAATACGCATGTTGTTGAATTAAGAAAAATCCATGAAAATTATCATTACTTTTAATAGATGTACGTATGAAATTACGTGATTCACTTTGCATACTTATGTTATTCAAATATACTTCTCTATACACCGTGTTTGACACAAAATAATTGTCTAGAAGAAAACAAATGATAACTTACAATATTAGTCTTTGCAACTCTAGTATCAGAGTATCCAAAGCAGAGAGTGTACCGGAGAACTCCGTACCTGGAAGAAATAAAGAGACACACGTCGTGAATATATGAGTAGAAAGAAAGTTTTCACCATTTTTCACACATTATGCATTTGGAATGTTATTTCTTCCAAGTACAAAAATGGGGCCACTACAGTTGCGACAGAGCACTTCCATGAAAATTTAACCCTCACTAGGTGGAGTGGACTTGTTACTTGTTCTCCATATCGTACCATCATTATTTACAACTCAATCCGCGCGAAATTTTCGCCTTGATTTGACTTTCTGCTTGGTTTGGTACCTTGTAGCTATTTGTCAATCGCATTTATAAAACTAACCGTTTGTTGTATCGTAACTAATGATACATGGTCGTATGTTCTTCTACGTAGCACTCGGCAAGTTTTTCGTCTGACTGCGCATTGTTGTCCTGCCTGCACTTTGCCAACGCCTCGTGGCCAAAGAGGGAGTTCTGATTTGAAGAAGGATGATGGATGCATGGCTGGTGTAGAATCATACCATCACGGTATCTCGTAGATATAGATATGAGTGAAGTAAACAGCTCCTATAAAACCTTACAATAACTTACGAGTTCCACACAAAAATTAAAACGCTATGATAACTAAGCATCACAACTCATAATCTGTAAAGTAGTACAAAAATGGAAAACGAGGACGAAAAATTTTCGCAATTATTCAACTGGAAAAATACCCAAACGAGTTAAGAATATGCACACATATAAATTTTCTTCGATAACTGGTACTGAATGGCGTGATGGAACAGGAATCTTATCTCACTCGCGTCAGAGTCCGCTGCTAGGGTCTAAGTTCACGCCTGGGTGAATTGGAAAGTCTTCAGTTGAATCCGTATTTCTTCGCCGATGTCCTGTGGAAAACGTTTTACGTGTAACTTCCCGCTCGTCGAATAAGGCACTTCACAGAGGACGTGCAGAGCAGGGTCAAAATTATATCTACCGTGTCGTGCTGAAATTCACTTGATTTGAATTTTTCAAGCAATCTAAGCCAAGCGTGTAGACTCCGTGTCTATAGCTGCTCCTTGATTAGAAGTGATACATTCTCTGTTCGATCGCAAAAGTCATGAACGAAGCGTGCAGGCTTCCCTTTGTAAGTTGTATCAGAAGTGTGGGCATCCTGCAATCCAACCAACCCACCTATTCACAACGGAGCAAATGGCCTCGGCTGTCAGTGGACTCCTCTAATAACTGATGAGCTCAGAAACGAGCCAGCATTTTTCCTTCCCCTCGCCATTTGAGAAGCTCCTCAGGCCGGCGTCAGAAAAGCATCAAGGCTCCCGCCAGCCCTCGAGGTTCACGATAGATCGCTTCCCGCCATGATGAGAGCGGCCACACCCATTCCACCACACTGCTCCCTCCCACTCCTCTCTCTCCCAAACATATAAACACAGCGTCCGCATCTGTCCGCATCAACTGCCGAGTATCTCGTTTACCCCGATCTATCGTCCTTGGGAGATGGAAATGAGGCCCGCCCGGCAATCACGTCGGAAGTCGCGGATTTTGACCCTTGCCAGAGGAAATTGCTCTTGAACTGTTACGCTAAAGTCATCAACCTCACCAGCGCATCAAACCTTATAATTACTCAGTCCTTCCTCTTCCTTCCAAGTATTTTATATAGCATTCAGTTATCCATTCTTTCTTCGTCCACCCGCCTTTCGTACTTGTTCTGTGGCAAGGTAATTAACATCATTTTTCCTTTGGTCCTTCTATACGTAACGCTGTCACTTAAATAACTCTTGAGAAGTAAATTAATAGTAGAAACTTACCTATAGTCATTTTCATGATAATTGTATTAGTCACTAATTTCCACCAGCTACCGCCTGATACTTTCATCTCTATTCAAATAGGTCCTTCTTTTCTCCACCGGTAACTTATCACGAGCTACTCAAACCATTCTTATTTCGTTAATTAAATATTTGTGATCATTCCGTTCGCGCTTTCTTCACAAGGTCAACTTCATACATTTTCTTACATGGCAAGTTTCTCTCATTTTTTATGTTTCGTTGTCTGTCCGGTAATATTAAACATATGATTTTCCGTAGTGCTTTCGTTTCACCTGTCTCAGGCAGCTTTCTTGCATTTTTTGTTTGTACGTTCGGGCTTTGAAAATTTTTTAAAAAAATAAATAAAAAGATAAAAGGTTAATTTAAATGGCAGCAAAGTCACAATTATCCAAGCCCCGATGTATCGAAGTTCCGCACAAAACGAGGAACATATATTTAAATAAATCAAAGCATTATCAAATAAATTATGTATACACTGTGAATTTATTTTTGTGTTGCTTTATTTGTATTTATTCATTTAATATTTAAATTTTATAAAATCACCACTCAAAAGAAGAAGAAACCCATTTAAAAAATGAAGAAACTCTTCAAACTACATACTTTTCTTTCTCCCACATAGAGTTTACATCATTTTTCTAGATGCGAGTATTACTTTTTTTAGCCAACGATTTTCAGACATCTCTGCAACCGAGTTTTTATGGGTATAGTATTTTTGGGGTACCCTACCGATTAAAACTCTGTTACAGAGGTGTCTGAAAATTGTCTGCAAAAAAAAAGTAATACTCGCATCTAGAAAAATGATGTAAGCTCTATGTGGGAGAAAGAAAAGTATGTAGTTGGAAGAGTTTCTTCATTTTTAAAAATGGGTTTCTTCTTCTTTTAAGTGGTGATTTTATAAAAATTTAAATATAAGTGGCACGACAGCAAGGCGTGAAAATAGCATCTTTATTTCAAAATTTACGCACGCGAGACTGCTTTTCTCTGGTATCTAAGTTTTCTAATACCAACACAAGATGACGAAGTCCGGCATATTCCCATCATATCTTCAAAAAAGTCCATGTGTATCATACAGCAGTGAATCATTACATTATATATTTTACTTCCATCTCAACCACCGATAAAAGTGATAGTTCGATAAATAGATACATTAAAAACCCATCTATAAAGGAAAACACCCATCTCCAGCAATTACTTCTACCATACACGCCTAGTTCCATTCTCAACATTAGCAATTAACGTGATTGTTTGATAAATAAATGTATTAATGATCCATCTATAAAGGTAAATATCCATCGCCAGCATTCACTTCTACCGCACACGCCTTGTTCCGTTCTTGCAAACGCCCTCGCTTCTTCGACTTCGAAAGCTGACCAAGATCCCTTCCTTGACGGCGCACAAAAAAGTCGACACACCACGACCCCCCCCCAAACCCGTCTCCTCTCTATTCCAAAAACGATAAGGGAGCAGGTCTTACCCACCT
The DNA here is from genome assembly GCA_963169105.1 of Ceriagrion tenellum. Classification (NCBI taxonomy): domain Eukaryota; kingdom Metazoa; phylum Arthropoda; class Insecta; order Odonata; family Coenagrionidae; genus Ceriagrion; species Ceriagrion tenellum. The sequence continues at coordinate 114,535,030 of OY720636.1, read as the reverse complement.
CTCCCCCTTAATCCTCAACCCATATCTCACCGCCTGAAAAAATAATAAAATCACGCGGCATCTGCGCCAGCCGCCCACCGCACCTTCGTGTGACGAGGACGCATCCTCCCGCTTCCCCATCGACACCCACGTCATGAAATCGAAGACGACGGAGAAGGAGAGGAGAATGAGAGCAGTGGGGTGGATTTGGGCGAAAGGCATCCCTTAAGCCTCCTCTACCCATCCCCTCGCCTCCAACCCCTCATCGCCCGTCTACCACCCTCTCCTCGTTGTTCTCCGTTCCGTCCAACCCCCCCTTACTTCAAAACGACGGTTGGTCGGTCGTGAGAGTGGTATGGTTATCCAGAGAATGTGAACTTCTATGTTCATATTTACCTTTTTAATCCCACACGCCTGGAGCTTAAGACTGCCTCCACACATTACCATCTCGATAAGGGAATCAAGTAAGCACGCCATTATTCGGTTCGAGGAGAAAAAGAGTAGTAAGTAACTTTCCACAAAAATTGATCCTTACGGTGTATCTGAAGAATTTTATAAAGAGAAGTTAACAATTAATCCTGTATGGACGAGTGAGTTAAATTTGTTATGTTTCAAAACCATTGAAATATCTGCTTTCTAAGGAGCTTTTCCATTTAGTTGCTGCGATAGACAGAATTGTAACGCTTCGAATTAAGTGTGTGGGAAGTCGCGTCTGTTTCGGCGGTTTGTCGAACAATAGACGAATAGATGAATGTGTGACGTTATTCACTGACAATGTCGTGCTTGGTGAAGCTCTGAAATAAATAGTTTCAGCTGTCACATGAAGAAAGAATTGGGAAAGATTAAAAAAGGTAGGTTATGAAGGTAATGTTGAAGTGCACATTGTGTAAATATTATTACGTAAAGTGTCATTTTAAATTAAACATATTCAATAAAAATTCATCACATATCAAAATAAATGTTATTATCAAATAAAATGCACCTTTTTTTAAATGCTTAAATAAAATTTTTTTTAATCTACCAGAGTAGCGGTCTTTTTTTCATGCTAATGTTTCATAATGCCGTCCATAGAGAGTTATCAGTTATCCCTTTCTCGACCATTACAATATAGATGATATTCTAAATTATTTGGTCATTCTTGTATTTAACTCACAGCCTTCTCTCACTCTTCCGTGTGATCTCATAGCCTTCAGAGGAGTGGAGGGTGGGCTGTGAGTTAAATATATTAATGACCACATATTCAATCAACTTATTATTATTATCTATTAACAATTAAGTTTGGAATGTGATCGAGTGATTAATACATTAAAGTGATGAAGCTAAAAATATCTATATGAAAATTTTCACCGCTGAGATTTTCAGCCTAGAAACTTAGCATGACTCGCTATTTTCTTATGTCAACAATCGACCTCTACGTCTGTGCCTTTCACATTGCTCCTAATTGTATGTACCTTGAAAATGAGGCGGTATAGGTAAAAACAGGTCGGTGAAAAAAAAGAGTGACCTAGCAATAAGAACCATTTCCCATCATACTAAAGTAAGTCCTCATCGCTGGAAAACGGTACGGTTTTTTCCGACTCTTTCAATATAGTTCAATAAGTCCCACCCTTTCATCAAATCACCCACCCGCCTGTCATACAGTGGATCAATTTGCTTTACTTGTTTATTTTCTTTGCAAATAGCCAACTGACCATGAGTTCTCTAAATTGGGAGGAGTTTGGTCAGTCAGTTACTGCGTAAGACGCTTTTGTGGCTTGGTAAGAGCTGTAATTTCTTATAATTTCCTCTGGTAAATGTTTCAATATCATCTTCCTGAGATGTGAGTGTTACTCAAGTGATCGTATACCTATCGCATTAAGCTTCATCGTCGGGTATAAAGTCTCCCTTTACCTTTCTCCAAATATCGTGTTCTTTCTTCTCTTCTAAACACACTGTCCACACCGTAAGGCCACCGCATCGCCTCACTACTCAATCAAAAGACTATAATTTTATGCTCCATATTCCCCTTTTAGACCCTGATTGCGTAAATATCTTGCAAATAAATATATATCCATGAGCTTGCTACCAAATACTTACGAAAATGAAATTTAATTTAAATATTTACGTACAACAACTAATGGGAGAAATGATGAGGTCCATCAAATCTTACGCTGGCCTAATTGAGGGGAGAGGGTGGTGAACACTGCCCGGTATAGTTTTAAATAGCATCTAAATGTATCTTAGACAACATCATTTAGTGACTAAATCTCAAATGACATAATTAAGTTAAGAAAGCCATTCTCAGCAGTTGTGTGTCAACACTGAGGGATAGATAACACATTTAAATTGTAAAAATTATGGGCTTTCAAAGTGTGCCTCCGATATTACGCCGTTTGAACTGTTTGCTGTGCCTCTTAAAGTTATGAGTAATTATAATATTATAATTTGATTTAGGATTCCTAGCATCTAGGTCTTAACTTATAGTTATATAAATGTCCTTTTCATTCTCTTTTTTCATGCCAATCAAGTATATTCAATTTGTCCTCGGCGTCGCCTTTTATTCCTTCGTCCTCGACGCTACCGACAGAAAAAAGGGAAAGGTATCCCCTTTTATTCTGGAAAGGAAAGCCGAAGTAAGGAGATGAAGATTTCTCTATTGAACCGAGACATTCGTAAGCTTTGTGAATACATGCTATTACATATATGTATACGTCTCTTGGTTCTTTCTCGGCAATCCGTCCGCTTATCCAGAAGAGGAGGAGGGCAAGCGAAGCATCAAAAAATCTTTTCCTCAATCACTTCAAAAGGATTTCTTTCTCGTTCATTTTATTTCGCCTCTTCCCTCTTTCGCATAAGGAAAGGATATTTTTTTTAAGGAGCAATGTGCATCAGAGCGCAGTAAACAAAAAAGAAACGAAGCCTTTTGTTTCTGGATACTCGGGGTGGACTCCGCCATCATAAGATGTTTTCTTTCTTTCATGAAAATCGAGGTTCTCGTCGAGGAGTGGAGAGTGGCGGGGAGTAAGAGGACGAGAGGTGGGAAGGGAAAGAAGGGTAGGGAGAGTAAGAACGGAACCGTGAAAAAGAGGATTCCAGAGATTAGAGTGGCTCAGTCGCCGAGCTTTCTCGAGATGGATTGAAATCGGTCGAGTTTAACTCATTCCATCGCGGGGATGCACGGATTAGTTTTAGGCAGGTATACGTTTTCGCCGGGATGAAAATAACTGGAATAGCGAACCGCAGAGTCCTGGAAGATCCATACGCAACTACTTTGTCGGAAAAATGAAACCCATTTGGGTGTTTTGCAACAGAACGGAGAGAAATTACGTACTGAAAAAGAGAATAAAAGAGAAACTTGAATGGAATAGTGAAAACGAATGAAAATTTCATAAGTGAACAAGTCACATTTGAAAGAATACAAATAATTAAATATGCCTTATTAATTTAAAATTGAAGTTTTTTCCCCCTATTCATAGCAAATAACCCTTGATGATTTTTTTTTTATATTGTCCTCCTTTAATCAGAAAGGAATACGTTCGCTAGAATTTTGTTGAATCTATGAATTTCATACGGTAAGATTCAAATAAAAAAATACCTTTAATTTGAAGATTTTCTACTTTCGGTTCAATATTTTCATGATAGTGCGCCTATGTTCACTTTTATGTTGAAAACATCCCACCACATGATGATCATCTCATTGAATTACATATAGTTCACAAAATTCTTTTTCGTAATGCATACTAATATATTCTACACCAGTATAATTAATACAGTAAACGCGGCAAAAAGAGTTATTAAATTCTTATCATTCACGTCCATTAATCATCACCGTGTCTGATTCTCTGATGCATTAGCTATTCCTTGGACGATAGAATAACCAACGCCTGGTCGTCTGCTTAACTAACCCATTCTATTAGCTGTCCACTTACTTTTATTCTCAAATCTAGCTCATTCTGAGCCTCTCACATGATTTATCCATTACTATTGCTAAAATAACAACTCCGACAACGAGAAACGACTTACCCCGCGATCTGTCAATACCCACCTTGATTTTCTGTCAGCCTCACCTTTGCCCAATGCGCCGTAAACAAATTTCAAGTATAAGTCACGAGTCACACATCACCCCAATTCGGAAAACCGAATCCCAGAAAAGGAATCAGGTCCCAGTTTCGGACAAGGCTAAAGATTTTTCCTTTGTAAAATTCCCGCAACAACGTGGAATGCCAAAATGTAAGGGATCTCCTATGAGATGAAAATTAAATATTCGTATCACTATCTCCTTTCCGAGCCCAAAACTCTGTAATGGGTAACATATCTATCACTCTTAGATTGGCGGCCCTTGCAGTTTTGACAATGCCATGGCAACGAGGGGTTTGTTTGGAAGGGGGGAGAACCCAGTGTCGAGCCAGGAGGTAAAAATGTAGAGTAGTGAAATTGTGTGGAAGGAAAAAGGAAGCGTGAGACAGTGTCGAGTGAGTTGAAAGTGAGACGGCGTTTAAGGAATTGTATTTCTATTACTGTTACTAAATGTTAAAAAAATACTATTTGGACGCTAATAATCTAGCACTCGATTTATTTCTTTGTTATGTAACACTCGTTTTTCTCCCTCCTTTTTTAATATCTTAAAAACACACTTCCTTAAACACCGTCTCACATTCAACACACTCAAAACTGTCTCACACTTTCTTTTCCTTCCACAAAATTTCAATACTCTACACTTTTAAGGCTGCTTTACAAGGTACATTTTATTGTACAAACGAATGAACAAATTCCTTCATGAAGGAAATTGTACTAAGTAAAGCGGCAAATTATATGATTTTCTGAATGACTTAAAGGGAAATAGAACCTGCTCTGAATTCCATTCAGTTTCTTGTACATTCTTGTATACACACGAATATACAAATTCTTTCATGACGGAAATTGTACCATGTAAAGCGGCAAATTGTATGATTTTCTGAATGACTTAAAGGGAAATAGAACCTGCTCTGAATTCCATTCAGTTTCTTGTACATTCTTGTACATACACGAATGTACAAATTCTTTCATGAAGGAAATTGTACCGTGTAAAGCGGCAAATTGTATATTTTTCTGAATGACTTAACGGGAAATAGAACCTGCTCTGAATTCCATTCAATTTCTTGTACATTCTATGATACATTTGTTTGTAAAATAAAATGTACCGTGTAAAGCGGCCTTTATCTCCTGGATCGACACTGCGTTCTACCCCCTTCCAAACAAACCCATCGTTGCCATGGCATTGTCAACACTGCAAGGGTTGCCAACCCAAGAGTGATGGCTATGATACCCATAACAACTCTTTCCTTTCGTTTCATCCTTAAAATCTGTCATGTTCGACCCGTTTTCTCGCATCTTACTCACTTCTCTTCCTTTCATTCCTTGATTTCAAGGACTCTCTCTCTCTCGGGTTAGATGCGGGGTGAGTGTCTGAGAAGAGCCTGGGAGGAGAGTGTCGGGTGCCGGAAAGGGAGCCAAGAGGAGTAGATGTGATTTCGCATCTTCCTCTCCGCTTTCCTCATCCCACCTCCCATCCCTCTCCTTTTTTCTGTCTTTGGCACTAAAGAACCGTCATATCAAATTGATATGTTTTATAAAAGAACTTCCTTTCATACTATGGTTACTAGAACAGAACCAAGTAACCTTCAACTTTCGACTCACCGACCTACTACATTTCATAACTCGTTTGTCGTGGCCGCCTCATAACTTTGGAATTCCATTCCAATTGATGTGAGGAAATCTCGCTCGATGGAAATTTTCAAATCTAAATTGTATGAAATTTTATTAAATGAATGTTTTCCTGAATAGTTTAGCCTGGTCAGGACTGAGTTTGCATTGCCAATTTCCTTTTCTTTATTAATTTTTTTATTTTTATTATTATTATTACTATTTTTTAATTAGACAAAAAATTGTTTTTTTTCCTCATGGTCTGTTTGTTTTTTATCTTGTACCTTACATGTATATAATGATTGTAGTTCTGCGCATCTCCGAGTTCAGCTGTTTAATATGTAAAATTATTGTTTTTCATTTGGAATAGCTGTTTTTTTAATGCATTGTATCTTATTAGGCCCTGTTTATTTTTTATTTGAATTAAATAATATGTTAATTTGTTCATTACCTCGCTGTTATATTATTATATCTATATTATTTGTATTCTTGCTCTAAAGGACCTGTCCCAGAGTAAAATAAACGGTTATTCTATTATTCTATTCCCTCCTCCCCGTAAAGCCACTGCCGCACTGGGAGATTGAGGACTCAGGGGGAAGGGACACCGCTCGCTGCCCAATGAGATCTTCGTCTCTTGAGGCAGCAAAATCTTTATAAACTTCAACATGTAGAAATAGCCACGAGAAAAGTTCATATTGGATCGGGAACCAAACACACGGCCTTCCCTTGCATCCGTCAATACTACAAGGGGATCAGGTTGGGGTGGTGGCTAGAGTACTCGCCTACCACACGGGCGACTAGGGTTCAAATCCCTACAGAGGCGGATGTTTTTCAGGGGGAACCCGATCCCTACTTGAATGTCTTGTAGTAGGAACTTTAAGTACGGTACTCCGTCTGTTGGATGATACGTTATACCGTGATCCCCTTGATACCTTTCGTTAAGAGCAGCGCTAATGCCGATGCCGAGTTTCTATCCACCCCTCCTCCCTAACCTATCCCCTATGGCACACATGACCTTAGCCATCGATCGCCTCCCCAAATATTAAATCCATTCCAATACTACAACGGAAATTAGGCAGCGTAGTAAGGCAAGCTAATGGCTCGATTCACGGTCCAGGGCAATATTTTTTTGAGGCATTTTTCACGTATTTCATCGCCATATTTTCGGGTAGTATTAACCTTCAATGAGGTCATAATTTTTACTATTATGTCACATGAAGGAATGCAACCAATTTAACAAGCGAAAAAACGAAATTGAACAAAAAACTGGAAGTTTAATAGGATCAATGCGAAAACTTGCCGAAATTCAAGTGACTGAAAATTCAGCGGAAGCTGCGCTCTGTTTCCTAAAGGCATATACAGTGAAGAGAGATCATGGTAGACATATGTACCATTACTTTCAAAAATATATATACGCCTACCAGCCCCATTTTACGAGCCAGATGGAGCTGGGTTGGAAAGCCTTGGGTTGTTGGCACAAGTGGCTGGCTGTGACCTTTGTTGAAGTAGATTTACACCGCGGAGAGACGACGAGGAGATGGTTAGAAACATCAGGCTTGCGTTTGGAGTCTAATATGCTCCAGAACAAACGCCCTAGCGGGAGGTATGCAATGAAGAAACTCTCATCCACTCATTGGAGCTGATCAGAAAATTTTCTATCAGGCTCTCTCTGGTATTCCGCTCTCTGAATTTGAAAATTAGTAACTACCATTTTTGGCTCTTAAAGTAATGGCGCAATAACCGGTTAAGTTCACGGTCCGTATGACAGGATGATTGTGGCGGAGTTTAGGTCTCTTTCGTATAAACTTCTTTTAAAACATTTAATTGCATGCGGAGAGGTAGTGCGATAATCCTAAAGATGCATTCTATACATCAAGACAAGGTATAAGGTTTGACTAAAGATAAAACGATTTTTGCAGGTAGTTATCTCCAATTTTATTAACATAAATTATGAATAACTCCTCGATCACACATTTCGCTGGTGTACTTTCCTCAAAGAAATTAACTATCCAAATGACAGTAGTTGCATTCTTTATACCTTAAAATAAATAACTGGAAACCTTCCTTTAAGAGAACTATCTGCCCATTGAATGATCCTCTCTTGATTCTATGAAGATCCCTATTTAAAGACAGGATTTCTTTCATGGTGTCAACATACATCCTTCCTCTCCTCATCTCGTCCATCCCTCTCCATCCCGTCTATTCTCTTTTTCTCTATCCCCGCATATCCATATAAGATCCTTTCAATTTTCACGGCGTTCCTCATCACCTACTCAGCCTCTCAACTCCTCCAGAAGCTTTCCGACCTCACCCGACATCAAGCATATACTCGTTTTTCCTCGCTTCTGTTTACCCTACCACGCTTCTCCATTCTTCCCTAAACCCACATTTTAAACACCTTCATCAGGTCCACTTCTAACAACCTTAGTTGTTACCTATTGTTGCCATCAAATTGTGTAGATCGTGATGAATTTTAATAAGAACAGAGTCCTTTTTCCCAAAATGGTTTGAAATATTCTCTGACTTCATTTGTAGGAGTGATATCATTTGCGATTTTGTAATGTTCTGTATAGTCACTGAGGACAAACGTTGTAACTTTGTGGAAAATTTGTATATTCATTTTAAAGAATAGACCAATGGTAACTTCCACACAAGATTTATTTATATACCGACCCGGGTTTCGACACACCGTGTGTCATTCTCTCGGTTGAGTCACAGGGTGTGTCGAAACCTGGGTTGGTATATAAATAAACCTTGTGTGGAAGATGCCATTGGTCTATTCTTTAAATTGAATTCTGTATAGTCCTTGCTCATAGTTTAAGGTGATTACTTAAACTAAGAAATGTCGCAGAGAATTCGTTGATTTTGCTGTAATCAAAACCAAATGTGGTCATTACGATTTCATTTAACCCTTCGCTTCTGTGCTGTGCACTATGCTTTTCGGAAATGTATCATTTGCTGTTTTAAAGGTGGACATTTTTATAAAGATCTACTGAATAGTCAACCAGGTACTGTTCGAGAAGTATTGATTGGAATTTGCAAATTCAAGAGAAGTTAAATATAGTTTTCACCGAATTGCTACTCTACCGACGATGACCATCAGCAAAAGCATTGGAGGTCAGCCCCTGCATAGCGACAAGCGCACAAACAAATTTTTTCCAGACTTTTTGTCAAAGTAGGATGGATAGGGTTAGGAATGAGTGGGTAATAAATGAATGTAGGTTAGATACTCCATTAATGGACATGTATGAAAGGAGTGTGCGTTTTGGTTTGGCCATGTTGAGAGAATGGATGAGAGTCGAATAACGAAACAGATATAAGAGAGTGAAATGAATGGTGCGAGAGGTAGAGGTAGGCCGAGAAAGTTGTGATTAAATGTGGTTGAGGAAATTTTAGGAGTCGAAAATATTAGAAGTTTTAAAAACAAGAGGGCGTGCATGAATCAGTGTATGGTGCAAATGAGGCAAAAGAGGTTAGCAAGGACTGGTCAGTATGGAGGAAATTATTGAAGCAGAGTTAGGTGAACAAATTTGTATTAATGAGTGAAACTTTGTGACTGTGCGTTCTCTGGAAGGGAACGGCGTGATTATTACGTATGTATGTAAGTAATTTTCCACACTATTACTTTGGTCGATAAAAAGTTGAATGGTGCAGTGAAAACTTGGCTCCATAACCAGAGTGAGAAATGGAACCGACAGAGCATAAAAGCTCTAGTGAGTCACTGGAGGAAAACAATAAAAATTGTAGGAGGTTACGAGGAAATATTGAGTGAGTAGATAAAATGTCATTCTTTTTTATGTGTAAATTTCATTTCTGTGGAACATATAGTTTTTGAGAAAAAAATGTGGGGTATTACTTTTTGGGCAACCCCCATTCAAATACCTTGAGGAACTGACATGACTAAAAAGAGAGAACTCTTAGTATTTTCCACACTTAAAACTTTAATTCCCGAAAATGGTGTAAGGTTCTCTTTTTCTTATTTGAAAATAGGGAATCCTACACCATTTTCGGGAATAGTTCTCTCTTTTTGTCACTTCAGTAGTGTCATTCCACAAAGTTACGCCTTTAACCATTAAGTTTAACCTTGAGGAAGATCTTACCAGTGCACATTTCCTTAGCCCCTCCCTTCCCTTCCTTCTTCGCCCTCCTCAAGTTCCCCTCCTTCGATCTCTATCTGAATGGTTGAGGGTGATGGAGGGTGAAATTTTCCCACCGCTCTAGCCGTTCCAAAAATATTGAAAGGAGTTCCCTCTTACCACGTCTTTTTACAGTTTTTATTTTGAAGATTTTCTCGTCATTCCCAGTATCGTTTTCACTTCATTCTGTCCAAAATGAAAGTCTTAGTCCCCCTTTCTCCCACTCTCCCTCTCTTGGGGTGCGGAAAAGATGTAGGACGGAATAATAGTTCTCAGAAATGGGAAGGAGACTTATTTCTGAAAGGGGACACTTGGTCTGACAGGTCAGCCAATTGGCTTCTTACTCGTTGAACCCCACATCCCATGAATCAAGAGTTTTTTCTTGAAAAATTATTTAGTACGATTTGATGTTTTCCAAGCTTTTGATTTCTTTTATTTTTTGATTGATTCCTGAGCAGCCTTTTAGACTGTCTTTCATTTATTGAAACTACTTTAGGCTATCGATTAATGTGTTAGGATTCTTTTTGAGGCGGCAAAGAGGGAAAAACCTGAAGTTTGATATTCGGTCCAAGTATTGTTAATACTTTAATTCAGTATATTAAGATATTTTAAGCATTTCAATGCATAGGATTGCATTTTGATAACCATATTGGTTTGGATGGATAAATATAGAAGAGAAATATTTTCTCATTATATAGTTTCCTTCCTCATTTCAGCGTGTCCCCAATCGCTTCATTCCGTCTATAAAGCCATTTCTATTCCTCCTCCAGCTATCTTCCTATCGAAGAGGGAAAGATGCTTTTTCCATCATTTTTCCTAATTTTATGGACTTCAGCAACCCTTTTCCTCCCATTACCTCGTTCAACCAGGGGGCGGCGAAGTGCGATATCTCGTATAGAAATACCTGTCGATAGTGGTCATGGTTTCCGACCCGAGTGACAGAGGCGATTATTTAGCCTATTCCTCGAGTGGGGCCCTTTGCATGTGTTTAAATTGACAATTTTAAATCATGGGGTAGATAACGTATACTTTATTAACTCATACATTAATTTTATGCCGATAAGTAACGTTTTTCATATTAAATGGAGTGTTTTTTTATTTTATTTTATCAGTGTCCAATCATGTGCAAGGCTGAGGACGGCCATATTGACTTTGGTTGGAAGTGTTGCTAAGACATAATTCGAGAGATTTTTTACACATTGTCACTGATTTGTCGACTGTTGAAAAACTTGCTGTGTTTTTACTGTTGTAAAACATCAAAGGACGTTCGGACGAGGAGATTTCATTGTTACTTCTCAAAGAATCAGCTAAGATGACTTCTTATAACTGGCAGTTATTTAATCATTGGTGGTTTTCGGAGTACGTTGAATATTTCGTGAATGCAATTCGCCTGTGCTGTGACCAGCAACCTATTGTATTGTATCCAGGTCAGATAAGCTGTCAGTATTCTGTGTTCCGCCGAATGTTCTTGATGGTGGAGTTGAGATTAAGTTTGAATATCGCTTACTCCAAAACGAAGAAGATACCGTGAATAAGGTACAACCTAGAGCTTCCCTTGCAGCGACGTTATGACGGAAGGTGCGTAAAATTGCTATGATTTTATTGTTTGTGAAATGTAAGTGGCTTACGTGGCCGTGAATGTGCAAGTGGATGAGTATAATAACTCTCCTCTTTCTTACTTCTATTTCACGCATCAACTTGTTGTTTTAAATGAAGAATCTTTGATGCCCAGGGAAACGGTTTGATCCAGGTAGTCGCACTGCGCCCGGGAGGAAATGTTGCTCGCGTATGTATGAGCTTGAAGAAATTTTCTCTGAATTCGAATAAGTATATCTTGAAACTGGAATTATCATTGTGATGTTGGCAGCATAGTCTTCGGATAGTCACGGTGAGCTCAACTTTGTTCTCGCCAGCGAAAAACTTTTGTGGGCATATTTTGTGACGAAAACGTCAACTGATACCTAAAGTGTATTTAAGTCCTTCGGCAGTCATATGCATTATAGTATATACCTGCTCCAGGAACGTCATATTCTCTTATTAATGCACGTTATTCAAACAAAATGATTTCGGATGCAATTTCCAGTGAACATCACATACGCACGATTTTAGTGAGATGGTTTATCAAATAACGTTTTCATGTAGTTCTCAATTATGGTCGTGAATCGCCTAATAGTGAAATGATTGTAAGTGGCCTTTTGTATTTGTTATAACGTCTGCATTTTTGGTGTATCTGTGAATAAATGTTTTTTATGGTAAAAATTATTGCTTTTGAGTTATTCTTCTTAATTATTCATCATTATATCAATATCATGGTAGTATGGTGTGTAAGATCCTGTTACCAGATGATTCTTCTGTTTGATACTCTTCAAGATATCATGTGAATTTCTCGTGCTGTGACGTAATTTTTTTTAAACCTAAGATTCGTAATGAGTTTTCAGTGAGAGAAATCAAATGAGAACTCTTAAGGGGGTGGTTAAATCGTGGGTTAGCTCGGAGGCTGGAGCTGCGTTTCAAACCACGCGCTCATTTTTGTCAGTTTCCGTCCCGGGTCACTAATGGCGCTGGTGCGAAATTTTTTACGCATTGGGATTAAGGAGCTGTCGCCTCCCTGGTCCAACCACCTACTCTGCCTCCTCCTAATATCCAGGAATATTCTCTCCTAAACCACCATAACAAGCACTTCATCGCAACTTTTTCTTTCCAACCAATGCAATTTCTCCGTTTTTCTCCGCACCGGGATCTCATCTGCCTGCATCATTTTCTCTCCCTTACATAGGCAGAGATGATTCTCGAATAAAATATTTCTCGAAAGGTTGAAATGAATTCAATTCTGCCTTGCGATAATTTTTGGGGTTTGCTCAGGTTGGTTTCTATCAAATATAATCGACTTTGCCACCCATTAATAACTTTTGATTATAAATATAATAATTACCATCAATACAAAACATGCTTGGCTACAGAAGAACAATATAATTAAAATCACGTATCCTAGCGTAAAAAAATGTTTTCACTGAGCTAAGACGAGTACCAGGTAGAAAAGACACCGCTGAAGAGAACTTAAATCACGCTGAGTCAAACTTTAAGGAGTTAACAGCACCAGTTCATAGAAATTATTATACAAAAATTCATACTGACCGGCAAAAAAAAATATCCTCCCATGAATATACCTGCAAAGGGTGTTACGTACAACATGGGCTAAAACGAGTTATCTCAATAGTCTCAGGCTAGTTGGAAAAATGAAGAGCTACTGGAAGGTGCAGAGTTCTCAGTACCAACCACTCTTAAATACCCTTTACATGGTTAATACAGGTTTATATTTGAATCAAAAATAATGATTCAAAAGATTATTAGCCAAAATATAACGCTAGTTACAGGACATGGATGTATTTACAGTAGAAATCTGGATAATTACTCCAGCAGGGCAGAGAAATGAACTCAACCTTTAGAATAGCTGGGTTAATGCACGAAATGAATGAAGTTAATTGTGCCCTAAAGCTACAAAGGCCGATAAAATATACTCATATGAGTTAGGATAATTGATATAGAGATAATTACACAAGTTTATTTTCCCATCAGCAATACTCAAAATCACCCAGTTGACCACAATTATGTCACCATATTCCTGAAAGCCATCCCCCTATCCACAGCCCTTTGTCATTGATCCTAAGAAATAACATTTCGTAATTCTAGATGAGGCGCACTCGCTAAAAAAGCTGATAGAAGCTCGTGTTTTTTTGTGATTGCTGTGAGCAAACAAAATATAGTTATCATGGAAGAGCTTCGTAATACCTTTATTAATGATTTAACAAACTAAACAAATAAAAAAAATTAGCAAAGGAAAAATGCCTTCGATACGTTCCTGTTGCCCATGAAATAATTTTGATTGATATCATGCCATATGAAATGCAAAGAAAGAATAAAGAATCCGTAATATTTGTTGACTCTCGTATGTCAATAAACGCAGCGCTCTGTGTTTTAGCGCAAGAATCATTTTTGTGTAAAAATAAACTCTCCAATTCCCTCTCAAAAAAAGGGCCTCCAAAACTAAATTCTATAAAAGCAGAATATATTTAGATTCTGTATAATAAATATGCAATTTCGAAAATACGGAATATCAACGTTTGGTAACAGTGATTAAATTTCGTGTCTCGTTGCAAAAACGGCCGCACCAGGCGACTAACCAATGGTGCCAGGTACAGAAAAATGCCCCGCGCGGAAATGAAACAAAATAGAGAGAAGATAAGGAAAGGCAGAGAAGCCAATTATAACATGCCAGGAAAATGGAGCAAGCCCACGCAATTTGAATTCTCTCGTTACCTTTTTCCTCAACTCTAATGGGTCCTCCAACGTTTCAGGGCAAACATGACAACAAAGAATAATGTAGGTCGCCGCTTCATTAAAAAGTTGTCTCTTTTAACTGCTTATACTGCCACTGGATTGATTCATACAACACATACGTCCATGTAGACAAATGTGTTGTAACCAAGACCATATAAAATTTACGTAATGAAATCTATTATATGGCGCTCGGGAAAATAACGTATAGAGAACGACATGAAAATCCAAAATTATTTGGAATGGATAAAAAACATCAAATATTTCCACTTTTTTCAAAATTATTTGGAATTATTCCATTCCAACATTATTTGGAATGAATAAAAACATCAAATATTTCCAATTTTTATCATTTAAAGTAAACAGGTACCATACGCCACGGCCTTATTTCTATTATAAACACCCGATGGTAACTTTACAGACGTTATGCATTTGACACCACTTCATGCTTATTCGACGGAGTCTAATTAATTTACTTTTGTGTTTAATAAATAGAATACCAAATTAAAAATTCGATTTCCCGGAAAACCTTATTCCAAAGAGGAGCAAATATTTTAACATATCATTTGAAAATAAAACATAAAATCTTGGATTTCACATGCATACAGCTAAAGCCATTTTCAACAATGTCAAGTGACATAAAATTGGATCGACATTATTCAGAACAGATTCGCAATAAATTACAGTGTTTAACTGAAATTAATCTCCAAAACGCGTGGCTTCATAACTAAATATCATTTATCAGTCTAGCTAAGAGAAATTTTAAACAGTTACTTTCGAGTAAATGAATGAAAATATAAACATAGAAAAGCGACGATTTGACTTTAGCCGATTTACTTAGGAGTTTATCATCTAATATGAATCAAAATACTTATTTATTTTCAATCCCGAGTGGGTGATGATACACAAAATAGGTGCCAATGAAAGTCAAAACTTTTATTTATTCATATTCAAGCTACTTCAACGGCATCTAGTAAAGAATCATCGAATCTCCACGTCGTATTTATTCTTAGGGAAAATTTTAGAGTTTTTATTACCCTTAATAAAATAAAATCTTTCAGTCAATAAATCCATTAAAATGGTCATGTTTAAGGGTCTCCCACTGAATACCTATATTGAATCATTGGCTTAAATGGCTTTAAAATAATCTGTATTCAACTACTCATCTTGTCTGGTACTTAGTAATAATGGCTTACTTTTATCCTGGGTTTCAAAAGTTAGAATGCTTTAAAAGAGAATGGTTGCAAATAGGGGAATTTTACTCGTAATTGGCATGTAAATACTTTTACAATGTTGCTGCCTAACAGTTTACTCCGGCTATTAAATTGCAATTGAAAGATGATGTCATATTGATTCCGTGCTAATCTTGCATAAATATATATTATCACTTAGCAATAATTATGACCCTTATACAGGGTGTTACTTTAAATAGACATAGTCTCCCATTTATTGTACTTGCTCAGATGTAGGGACTCCAAGTGCCGCAACCGCCATCATTTAATTTTTTACCCAGAGGTCACAGAGAAACAGTCAAATATTACGATCACTAACTCCGTTTATCATTGGAATTCTAACTCTTTCACCAAACCTAATTATACGTTTTTTTATCCCAAAGGTGGTCCCTGGGTGAGATGGAGGTGATGCTACAGACAATCAGATCTCATGTGCAAATTATTCAGTTGGGAACAGCAAGACAGACACGAAGATGGCACATTCAAGTCGCGTAATTATGCAACTCCTCTAGTCTTTTACACCGTTGAGCCCGCGGGGGATTCTAAACCAATGGGAGAGCCGGATAGAAGAGGGCGGGAACCTTAATGCTTGGGTCGGGAGGGCAAGGGGGGAACTGTTGACACAAGAAGAGAGAGAGGGAATTCCTTTCTAAACGCGAACCTGGGTACAACAAACATCGTGCATGAAAATACTCCGCGAATTGAAAGGACGGACCGGTGTTTGAACAGCCTTTATATCCTGCGAGACGTTGGTATGCGAATAACTAAAAGGGAAGACCCTTCCCCCAAAGATTCCGTCATATAAATATTTCATCATCCTGGAATGGTAATCATCTAGGGGAAGCGCGTAAAATAGACTCTGAAGAGAGGAGCGGGTTACTTCTCATCGCGTCCTCATTCCACGGTAGATCTCTATTTCAGACCTTTTCATTAAAAATATTCTCAAGCATAAAGAACTCCTTACGTTCCAGGTTAACATTCAAACAAAACTTTGAAAATGTTCCTCATCGTAAACTGTCATTTTTTTCTTAACCATTATGTATTAGCGAAATGAAATCTCTCATTTCAAAATGAAACTATTAATGAGGAGGGAAAGATATTTGCAATTAAAATACACCATCAAAGTTGCATTACGTAGCGTTAAATACTTTTGATCTTTGCAGTTTTGGTTATTTTACGTCATCTAGCTAAGAGCAATACCACCTTCTCTAAAGTCATAAAAGTGAATTTGAGTCCCAATAATGACTGAACAATTAATATCCGTGGTACAAATATTTCACGATCACTCGCTGAATGCTGAATCTATCTCAACTTAAGATGTTTTAGATTGATGAGCAAAATACCTAGATATAAAAAGAAACTTGGAGAAAATATCTCACAAAAACTTAAAAAAACACGCCATGCAACTCAGACGCCAATTACAAAGTTGAAGATTGGGAAAGACATAAATTTACACTTGTGGTACATAATATGTCATAGAAGAATTGTATTATAATTTAAAGATAATTGTAAATACAATTGTAGAAAGTAGCTATTTGACCATACTCTAACAAGAAAAGTGACACTTTTAGCTCCCAGTTCTTACAACCTATTGCAAACAAGGCTTTTTTCAAAGGCTTTCAAAATTACGCATTTGTCAGGACAAATACGATCGGACTCGAACAGAAACAGCCCAATTGGCGGTGATTATGAGCGAAGGAGCAACGATAGCTACAGTTTGTTTTCTTCACCCACCACCCCCGGCTCGCGCGCGAAGATCTCCAGGTAAGGCAGGGGGTAGGGAGGACTTATGGGTGGTGGAAGAGATTGAGGATGGGGTGAAGAGGTGAGGAGGGAGGGAGCGGGAGGAAACTGAAGGCCGCGACCGGGAGGACGGGGAGGATTCACGGAGGAAGTCGGCTGGACCAGTCCTCGTAAGAACGGCGTCTTCCCGGAGTACACACTTATACTCGGCGTGGTTCACAAGTCACCAGATTGAATTTTTTCCCGCCATTCTACCAACAACATCTTCTCTAAACAGTGAACACACTATGTAGTGGAAATTATTACCACCTCAGGCTAAAAAGCATTTTCCGAAAGTTAAAAACTAAATGCACACTCCGCACTTTCATGCTTTTTACGATTACTACACCTGCTTCGACATTGTTTATCGAACTGTGAACTTCACGAAAACGATGTTTCATGAGCAGTGTATATGATCACGATAATACTTGTAAACAAAAGAGGATATAATGTCAGAATTTCTTTTTATATGCTGATATAAGTCTTTCCAAAAGAAGTGTGGGGTACCGGGTTAGTGAGGTGACTAGAGTACTGGCTAACCATACGGGCGGCCCATGTTCAAATTTCTGCAGAGGAAGATGTTTTTCAGAGGAAACCCGATCTCTACTTGAGTGTCTTGTGGAGGGCACTTCAAGTACAGTACTCCGTCTGTCAGATGAGACGTTAAACCGTGGTCCCCTTGGCGCCTTTTGTTAAGAGCAGGCTAATGCCGACGCCGGGTTTCCATCCACCCTTCCTCCCTTTCCTATCCCCTATGGCGAAAATGTCTTTAGCTGTCGGTCGCCTCCCCAAAATACAATCCAGAAGAAGTGTTTGTTTTCACCAACGTGGCTGTAATTTTCGCGCCGGGAATTTTCAACTACAATAAAAGAGATAGACACGAGAAAGATACAGGTTTCAATTAACGTTTGAACTCTTAGCCGTGATTTTTTTGGCCACAAAGGCACCAAAACCAATTCGGAAGACTCACGGCGATTGAGCCGCGAGCTGAACACAGGACCGGGAACGAGCGTCGGACGGTCTTGTACAGCCAACGGACGGCTCGGAAGCCCCTCCTTGAGGAGAGTGGGAGGGGTATAGCGGGAGAGGGGATAAGATGTGGAGGAGGGGAATGGGTGGAAGGGGAAGGGCACGTCATAGTTCGACCCGGTGGAACCGGGTACGGAGATTTGAACGCGTGAAAATGCCACGGGGTGAGGTGGTGGCGGGAAAACAAGAAGCATTGATTGCATGCTTTATCATTTTAGGCGTAATTTTGCTACAAGCTTTTAACGATTGCTGAAGATGAGAATACATTCTTGGAAAATTTTGATGAGGGTCCAAATAATATAGCCAGAATAACAAATTTTATTTTACCAAACTTGTACAACACCACAACATATATAACAGAGATACGACTCGGGTTCCGACGAACCTTCATTATCAAGCAATTACAGTTCAACATCTACCTATACATGCACTTCTTTACAGCCGGTATTATGTATAGAGGCTGGCAGTATATTCATAGAGGTGTTAAGCAAACAATCACCTAATGATAATGATCTTACGTCGACACCCAGGTTGGGTCTCTTTTATATAACCTGTGGCATTGAAAAAGTTAAGTAAAATAAAATTTGTAAACCATGGAATACCATCAAGTGACTCGAAACAGAGTTTTACATTTATAATACATAAAAACATGTAGTGATGGCAATTTTAATCTGCAGAGCCAGATCACAAACAATGGAAAAAGCCAAAAGAATTAGGAAGCCATATAACCCAAGCACATGAGGTAAAATTATACAAGAAAAGGAATTTTCTAAAAGTTGGTAACGTTGGACTGGTACTATCTAAGAATTTTACTCAGACTTATGCTTGGACCATGCTCTTACATTGCAATCAATTAAAAATTGAAAAAAAACGGCAGCAGAACAAAAGAGGTTGAGAAGAGTGCAGATTCAGTGGTATCGATGAATGACGAAAATCAAATGAACTGAGAGAATCACTAAATAGGAAGCACTGCAAACAGTTTAAGAGAAAAAAAGGGTACAGAAATCTATAAATATCGAGAGACAAATTTCTTAAACGCCTTTTTGAGCTGAAAGCCCAATGGAAATATAATTGCAAGGTGAAATCAATGGGGAGCATTATAAAGGTAGACCAAGAATTGAATACTTCGAACAAATCAAGAAGGATGTAAAATTAAATCATTGTAAAGATATAAAACTGCCGGCATGTGGCGATCTGCATAGAGGAGAGTGGAGTGAAGAGCTGCTGCACGCCAATTTTTTATTAATAACTACTAATTATGATGATGACAAGGTGACGAGGCAATTTTTAGAAGTCGCCTTCTCGTCATTATTTCCAGAGGTTCTACGTTCGAGCTTCGGTGGGTGGAGTTGGGAAAAAATGAAAAAAAACGTAGTTACGGCTGTCGCCGTAGCTTCTCTGGTTTGATCCCTAGGTACTGCAAATGATAAGGCTTTATTACATTGAGAAAACAAACCTCTTTTTTACAATACAGACTCAACCAGAGGCAAGATCGAAATTCACAATCCCAAAGTAGCTCGGACGATTCAGGGTCAACCACAAATGTCGCAGGGGAATTCAGAAAATATGAAAGTTACGCTGAGACAGGGACAGCAGTAATACGAAAAGAAATGCAGATTAAAACAGTTAGTTGGATGCTATAGTCTAAGAGTTAAAATGCTAGGCTAGGGTGGCTTTAAATAATTAGGTAGCGCGAATACCAAAGTGAATTGGAAGTCACTTTGTTACTCCCTTGCAATATTTCAAGGGCTGATTGAAACAATAAAAAAGAGAATCACACTTCAGACCGACATGGGTGGAAATTTCTTATATCTCAGTGCTACTACTGATTGCAACAATAAGAAGCCAAACACTAATACAGAAATTTAAGGGGAGATACAATGGCGTCTGAAATCACAAAAGTCAAGCCTGATAGTGGCGAAAAATAGTCCCTCCTAACATGGTTTTCATGCGAAATATGAAAATTGAATTTATAAATAAGGCATTTATTAGGCCAAATTTGTTTTTATTTCAAATTTTTCTCCATAAATAATGGAAACATCACGTTAATTATTCCGCTTATTCATATGCTTATGATAAATTGACTAGCAGGTGATAAACCGGCTCAGTACGAATGCTATCCGACAACGCGCAGCTCCATTTTGTCCTTTTCTTCTTTCCATTATCTTCACTACTTTCAGCCTTATTTAGGATTTACATCCTAACGCTTCCAGTTACATGCCCCACGAGAGGCACAAGGGGTTTTTTATGTCAGCGTAAATTAATAAAGGAAAAAGATAAATGTGGAAGAATATAATTGCGGTAGCTAGGATAAATAACATAAAGTATCTCTGATATCGAAGGCATCATTTCAAGGCGATATTCCACGATTTTCGGGAAGAATCAATCCATTAGACCGTTGCGTAAACTCTTGACAAAACACTTTTGTGACTACGTTTTAGATCTGAAGGTAATGACAGAGACAGCCATCGATACGTTGTCAGCAACCGCCATCCTGACCCGGCGGGAAAACCGAGAACATTATGACAGCTTTGTTCCCCGAAACAGCGCCAAATCATTCTCTGATTATGATAACGACGAAAACTGGCATTGCGCCCGGAACAAGGTCACCGTCTTTCCATTTCGAAATTTCAAAATGCGTAACGACGCATTTCTCCCTCCTCCCCGTCGCGTCGGGAGTCCGTTGCTCGAACGCGCGGAAATTTCAAATCCGGCGATCGTTGGGAGAGCGCGTAAACAGTCTCGAGGAGCGAAGCCGACCAACGAGGAACTGGAGTCCTTCCTACCCCCACCACCCACTCCCGGCCGCCTTCTCCTCCCTCAATCTCCCGCTAATCCTAGCCCCTCCCCCCCCTCCAAGAAGTTCTCCCACACTCTCGCTTTCTTCCACTCTCTACCCTCCCCATCTCTCCTCTCTCGCTCGCCATCCTTTCTTGCGACTCGCCTTCCGGCTTCTCCGCTCAAACACTAACTCGCGTCGGTTTTGCCTTGGGTACCATCGCTTCCGAGAGAAGAGCGAAAAATTGAGTGGCGCCAATCTTGCTACGATGCATACTTGTGCTAAAGGTCTTTTCAGCGAAATATCATTTTACCTATAAATCAATGAATTTGGTCTCATTTTATAGAAAAAATATATTAGCTTTCCATTGACACAAAAAATTCAACCCCTCACCATATTACTTTCCGAGATATTTGCATGAAAATAACAACCATGTTACATGGGAACTGGCACGCGTATGCACTCCAGAGAGACCGCATGCAAAAAAATGAGGAATTTTTAACCCCTAGATCTCGTCAAAAAATTAAAAGTGTGAAGTTTTTGTGTTTTCTCAAATATTTTTGAAAATTAATCATGTTGTCACCGCAGTAAATTCTTCGAGATCACAAAATGCCTTCCGTTTTGATGGAATTTCAATCGTACCGCGTGAATAAAATGAGTCAAGTTAAAGATTTATTTAGATATTTTCATTTTATTACTTACAATTTCTGTGATGTAAAATTATATTATTGCGCCACTAAAAATGCAATATTTAGTTCGTGTGTCTCACAGCTGGAGAAATTAAAACGTGTAATTCGAATATGGTCTCTATTATGACTAGGAAACTATCTTGCTCTCACTACCTTAATGTAAGGTTGTTTTTTAAGTTCAACTTTCATAGGGATAAAAGTGGGAACCCTAAGAAACTCGAAGGATACACGATAGGCTTAGGTTGCTTGAGAAATTCAGAACAGAGGGGAGCCACGGTGGCCGTCGGGATTGAACAGGTTATGTGCAGCGGGAAAGGAATTGATCACGCCGCCAATGAAAGCGAAATTCACGGTATCGCAGCCAACTGCCCCTCTCCACCCGCATTATGACCCGTTCACACAAATATCGTACGTATGAGGGTCCGTGTGACGGCAGCCCGAATTTGTAAAGTTAATGCACGTCAATACCATGGTAATTCATAGTTCCTAATATTGTCACATTATAGCTACATACATTTTATGGCACTTTACTGCTATGAGCGAACAAATAGTGATCCACAACTATTACAGGGATTTAGGCGGGACCCCCTAGAGACTCGGAGGCTACACGCTAGGCTTAGCCTGCTTGATAAATTCCGAACTGGTTTGTTTCATAGCGACACAGAGAATATTATCATGACGCCTTACTACATTTCTAGGCCTCACGGATGCGATATAATAAAGAGAGATACACTGCCGAACAGATGGATACAAAAACTCGTTATTTCCGCACACAATAAGCGACCACAATAAAAATTGAGCTCCAATAAATACACTCCCATAATACATGTCACCATTTCGTCTCCTACAACCTTACATCTTTACACGGCTGGTGACAGAACACCACCTTCCACATTCCTATGTGTCGGCTCGCGGAGTAGTATGTAGATGTAGCTTGAGCGAGATAGTTTTCTAGTCATAATGGGCATCATATTCGAAGTATGTGTTTTAATTTCCGCTGGTGTAGAAGCATGAATTAAATATTGCATTATTGATGGCGCAATAATATTCTTTCATGCTACTGAAATACTAAGTAATTAAATAAGTACATAAGTCTTTTCCTTGACTCATTTTTTTGGTCAGTACGTTTAAAACTCCTTCACAACGGAAAGTTTTTTGCGATTTTGAAAATATCACTGCGGTGGCAATATAAATAATTTTCAAAAATAGTAGATAAAATGTACAAACTATACACTTGTTTTTTGACGATATCTAGGCGATTGAAATTCGTCATTTTCGAAATTACGTCTCTCCGGAGTGCACACACATTTTCAATGTAAAATGGTTGGTATTTTTTGCAAAAATCTCGGAAAGTAGTCCCGTAAGGGGCAAATATTTCTCTGTCTTTGGATGGGTGAGATATTTTTCTTAATATTGAGACCAAATTCATTGATTTATGGGTGAAATTATATTTCGCTCAAACTACCTTTTCACTTCTGCCTTCCAAATGGCTCATTTTCAGGTGGCTCCGGTCTCAATTTTACTTGTTGCAGATTTTCTAAATACTTGAATACTGCTTGTTTGCGATACACTTTATGAACTGAGCTGAAAATATTGTAGGACTTCCGTGCTAGTTTTAGAATAATTCAGCCAAAATGGTGGAAATTTTAACATTGGCTCTTACGGAGATTTCTCATATTACAGATACAGATCTCAGATACAGATCTCTTTTTAAAGATAAGTTTTAGAAATTTTAGTGAGGATCATTTTGAGGTGTCGCTCGGTGAAAATTAATTTGGTATCTGAATAAAAACATAACCGTAAAAGGCAGCATCCCCAATATGATACTTATATCAAAACCATTGACTGATTTTCCTAACGTAGATAATAAAGTATCAACCCAAATGCAACACTCATCTAAGTATATACTGGTGTTGCGTAGAATCAATTTAAGCACTGGCCAATCGGCACTGCCACAAGATATACGAGGGTTGTTCAAAAATTAACGTTTTTTAACGGTTTTACGTAAAACATACTTAAGAGTACTAACTCCTCATTGGTCCTTATATGATTATTAGCACTCTCCTTGTATAGAGACACAGACCTGGTGAGTTGGGAGGCTGAAACAGGAGAGTTATCTGATTTTTGCACAAATCTTATGAATTTACATGGATTAGTACCGGGCACGATGTCGTGGTCAATAAAGGTCGCTCTGATTGGCTGCAATCAAAGGAGGAACAATTTCTGCTGAAACTCGATGCATGTTCAATTTTTTTGTGAAAATGTCATGATATCATCCATTAAAAATGTAAAACTTTCCAGGAAGTACTCTGACAGTTTGATAACGGTGGGTGCGCAACAGGTACTCGATATTATGAGCGATAATGCCATCAGTTGACGTCGGAGGCCCTCCTGGTTGAGGGTTGCCTTGAGCTGACTGACCATCGATTTTGATTCGAGTTCATAGCGCTGAATACAACCAAAATCAATGTATTTGCAAGCCTCCTTAAGGTCTCCGTGGAATACTTTCAAAGTTAAAGTTAAAATTTCATGTTGCAACGTTGATCCCCTAAACTCGGGCACTTTAAAAATCGCCAAGGCGACTAAAAAAATCTCCACTATTAGAGGTATATGATGGATACTAAACAAGATTCTAAAAAGTATAAAACCATGGCTACTAGACACGCAGCGAAGGATGAAGCGCTGCCAACAGTACGTCGCTAGAACTATCCGCTACCGCACAGTAAACATATTCCCGTTTTTTAATCAGCCTTCGTACAAACTCAAACCAGCTGAAAAACCCTTATTTTCAAATGAATGGTCCAAATGGAAAACCAAGCATCTCCGTTGTAACTTTTCCCCCCCTTGGAATTCCGGCGCATAAAAGGCGCAACTGTGACAGCATTTGCCTCACCACCCTGAAAATCGAATGCTGGAGAAGATCCGTAAGACATTAATCGAATGCAATCGTCTTATTTTTGTCGGTCTCGCTGCTTTTCTTTCGCGGGCAACGACCGAGTTGTCGGATGCATGCTTTATCTGTCTGTGCTACCGCCCGACTCGACGTTCCTGCAATCTACGGTCATTCCCTTGCTATAAACCACTCCTCTCTATATCTCTCTCTCTCAAGTAACCTCTAGAAATACCCGCTCCTTTCCCTTATAAAGCAAAGCAAAGAAGGAGAAAGCAGCGATCCTGTCGGCAGGAAAAGGGAAAGGAAAGAATTCGTATAATGTGGGAGAAGGATGGAAGAAACACAAGTAAAGAAGGGGGAACGTTGATAAAACGAGGCCCGACAAAAGGAAATGGGAAACAAAGAGACGGGGAAAATTGACTGGCGAATCGAAAGAGAAGACGAAGATGGCAAAACCAGAGAGTTCATTAGAATTTGATGAGAGACAAATGAAGGGCGTGATTTTGCGACGTAATCGGTTCAGTAACGGTGTGTGCTCAGACTTTATCACCCCACTGATGAAAAATAAACACCTAAGAATCCAGCGAAATTTCGAGTTGCAATGCATTAATAGCACGTAATTATGCAAATATAACTATTTTAAATCTATCTTACGCAATGCCTATAAGTATTGGCGAGTGGATATTCATGTATTTCAGTATAAAATTATTATAACTTTGAAGGTTACTCAGGTTTTCCACCGGGTCAAACTCTCCATCTTGGCCGATGTTTCGATGAAAAAAGATGCCCTGATGACGATGGATGACTCGTTCATCGAAACGTCAGCCAAGGTGGAGAGTTTGACTCGGTGGAAAACCCGAGTAACCTTTAACATTACAATAAGCTGGGAAAGTCTAACATATTTCTTATAATTGTAATCATGATCACCTACGACTCGATTTTGAAATTTTAGTAATATTTATAAAACAACATTTGTTTTCTTGGATGGTTGGGGTTTGAAATGGGTAGGTAATGAAAGAATGTGGCTTCATTGACTTGCAAATTGCACGAAAATGAAAGACAGTTGGATAAAGAAATACGTACACGATAGTGGAGTGGATGGTGCGAGATTAAGAATTATACTCAGAATCATTGGGAGATTGTGGTGCACGAGACTATAAAGAGGAATAATATTCAAAGTCTTAATAATAAAAGTGTGAATGAAGCAACGAACTAATGTGCTGGCTGGAGGTCTTTAAGTTAAAAGGAGTTCCACAAGTGATTATGAGCGTAGGGATATATAACCAATCGTTTACTTGAAGTGTTCGTCCACCTTAGACGTCTAATTATGAAGGAATATTTGTTGCCTGTTCACACACACAAGTAGTGAATAAATTTACCACGGTCATTTAACGATACACGCGCAAGAAAAAGTACCAAATAACTTCTATTTTAAAATATGAACATGTACGCATTGTAATTCCGTGCTTCTAAATCCTTTTAAGACGTAACACAATTCGGGCTTAAGGAGGCAGGTCACGCCCCAGGAAAGGAAAGCGCTCGGCTACGCTTGACAATGAAGCCCCACAGAAGCATGAGAAGTACCTTTTAAAAGGATCACATGGAATCCGATACCTGTCTTAAAAACCATACTAGAAAGAAAACGATTAACATAATCTTCAATCCTCTTTAGAAAATATTCTATGTCCCACCTCGGAGTTAATTCCTGAGCCTAAGGGCTGATTATTAAGAAAAGTGTAAGCTCTGTGAATACTTTATTCATGTTCGAACACGTGTAACCTGAGCCTAGGCGTTAACTTTAATTTAGCGTGAGCTGAGTTACCTTTTAATCTAGATTGTTAGTTGAGGGAGCCTTCCACAGGAGCTCGGGCACCTGGACCTTGAGTGGTCCATTGTGCCAACCCCTTTTTAACCTGCCTGCCACACGCAGACAGGGGGCAAGAGCGCCACGGTGAAGGTATGAATGGTAACCCATCCAACCCTCGTCCTGGCCCAGCATTGCTTAACTTCAGTGATCTTACGGGAACTGGTGTTTCAATGAGGCTAGGCCCTTGCCCACCTTTCAATCTAACTCATAGTTGTAATACTTGGTCTCAGCACCCTACTTAACCAAACGATGACGCGATATTT
This sequence comes from Ceriagrion tenellum, assembly GCA_963169105.1. Lineage (NCBI taxonomy): Eukaryota > Metazoa > Arthropoda > Insecta > Odonata > Coenagrionidae > Ceriagrion > Ceriagrion tenellum. Next base: position 114,508,385 of record OY720636.1, on the reverse strand, counting down.
TATTACATTGTCCTGAAATTCACCCAAAACATCCAACTGCACTTTCAAAATTCTATACATGACCACAGTAAAAAAAGTCTGTCAACACCAGACCAATTAGAACCAACATCTCAAAGTTAAGTCAATTGAAATATTATAAATAGGCATTTCAGGTTAAATTTATAAATGATATAACTCCAAAACTAATACCAACCATTTCGCATTTAAATGACGCTAAACTGTAGTATAAGTTTTTCCTCTGCCATTGAATATACCATGAAAACTTACCCGAAGAAAACATAGCTATTTAAAATTATATCACTTCGAGTTTTTATTTATCATATTGTACACAACCATCTGTTAACATTTAAATATTAAGGCGCAATTAAGTTAAGCGCAATATTCTACGAAAATTTAATATCTATTCGAATTTATAAATGTACAACATCCAGCTACGGATCGTGCTATTAGGCGGCTAGCATTTCAACATCTGAACCCGGGCTCAGATATCGGCATTGGCGGAGATTTTTCAGGGGTTAACTCTTACCTGGATGGAATGTGAAAGGCACTTTAAGATTAGTTATCGATTCTATGGCATGTTTTTACAGAAGACCAATATGCCATTACTCGTTGAGATGAAATATCTTCACAAGAAACACTATTGTCTGCTAGCTTTTCAGCCCAATTCATTCATGAGAACGAAGGTCTAACAAAGAATGCTTAAAAAAATTAATCGCGCTCCTCATTCTTGTCGGCGTTAATGAACTCCGCTTACCCCCGCATCGGCAAACAACCTACACAATCAGAATCGATTCCCATAAAATCTCTGGTCCATCACTCCCCTCAGGGAAGAATCAACTCAAGTTTTGTGAAGGTTACCACGCCCCTCTTGAGCAAAAAAATGAATATTTTCGCGTAGGCCATCCATTATACGAAGAGGCTCATCTGCTTCCTTTTCAGATCAGTGAAAGTGTTACATCACATCACATGGGTGACCTTCCTTCCTTTACCGCTCGGGGCCATCTTAAGAGCGTTTAATGGCCTCCTCGTGTGCACGACCGAACTTCTGTCTTCGGATACCTCATGATGAATCAAAGGAAGGGTGGGGGGATAAGGATGAGGACCGAAATCCTAACGAAGCATGCGTGACTACTATACTGCCTTCTCGCATCTAATTAGAACCTGAGCTCCGGCCCGCATTCAAAGGGGAAAAGAAATTCCTACACGCTCACACTAAACGAAGGATGAGTACATTGCATACAACATGGGTGAGTAATGTAATATAGCTATTTTCCGGACCCTTTACGATGGAGCAAACAGAAACAGCGCTCTGTGATAGGCAGTTGCACAAAATACACTTTTTTCATCGGAAGGAACCATTGACATGAAACTAGTGTCATGGAGAGTTAAAGTGATCTCCGCATTTTCCAGTCTTTGAGTTGGAGGGAATAGGAAGGACGCACAGAGGCAGGGATAAAATGGCAGCCGTTGCGCAGTAGACAGTTTTCAGAGGAAGATTCCATTGCCTAAAAAACTGTCTCTGCCCCGGTGGAGTAAACCAGACTTCATGATTGAATACTCGGGATCTGAAGGTTGCAAATTTTTAATGTGAACATCAACAGACTCAATCTAAAATTCACATCCACTAACATACTGACTATGGATTTAAATTTATTGTGATCGGTATTTTCGGATATTTGATAACAGTGTCAGCAAATTTCAGCATACTGCATTGTTTGGATAGTATAGGTACATTGACCCGATAGAATAGATTGTCCCGAGAAACTTTTCTGACACTTATCCGTCATCTCTGTCGTTAGGCGTAACTATTTCGTCAACGTTATCAGGCATGGTCTTTCCCAAACCTACCCATTTATGCAAACCCCTTTGCACGCGTTTTCTCCGCTTCTTGACGATATACTTTCCTACATATAGTAACATCTTTAGTGCTGCTTTAATGCAACATAAACACACCAGCAAGGTAAAAAGGTTCAAATTAATCATCGAAATGAATTTTCCAGATGATCTTATAGTGAAACGAGTCCAAATGGGACGTCAGTTAGTAGTGGGACATTGCATTTCTCAAAAGTGCTCATATTACAAAGGTTTTCAAAATGGCCCCTCATCTCAAACAACTTTCCTCTCCCAGTTTCGTACGGTTTTGAAATTTCCATAACTCATGTCCAAAAAAAGTTAACCGTACCGCCAGGTACTTTTGTGAGAGCTACCTGTACCTCTATTTATAACAAAGACATAATAGATGAAAAGAAACATCGCATATTTTTAAAATTCCGTTCGGGCCATCGAGGACCGCGAGCTAATTTCAATTCCTTCCGCGGTGCCAGCAGCCAAGGAAAATGGCGTAAAAACGTCTGACATGTCGGAGAGGGATAGTGTTGGGTGAAAAGGGTTTGAAGAAGAGAAATGTGGGAATTCGAGAACGGGGTAGAAAATAGGGGAAAACATGAATGCGGATAAAGAGAGCAATATAAGAAGGAAAACTCGCGAGCTGAGAGAGGTTGGTGGGCGTAAGTACAGATCTCCAACACGACCAGAAGACCGTATGAATTATTCCGCGCGCAGTATAACCATTATGGAAATAGAGAGGTGGGAAGAACTGCGCGGAGATTGTGGAGTCGAAGTAGGCCAGTGCAACATTGCAATGCAAAAAATTTACGACTATGCATTTTCAATTGAGAATCTTGGATTTGCATGAAAGTTTTGAGGAGATGACACAGCAACCGCCATGCACTACTGTCCAATAATGAATAAATCCACATATAAACTTATTGGCTTCCAAATTGATACCAAAAAAGGACATGACAAAAAATGAAACACTTAGGTAGCTTCTAATTGTGCCTATTTTTCGGCTACAATAACTTAGCCGTACGATGATTTGAATTAAAAAAATATTATTTTTATTAAAACATTTTTACTGTAACGTATGATTAATATACAAAAATTGCTTCAGAAAAACACTACCTGTGCCGCACGCTGATAATAAGCAAAGTAATGGCATAGCACGTCGATATATAACTATCGATGAAATGGTACTAATTGTACTTATTGGTGCCTCATTACATTAGTTCATTATTCATATTCGATTCATACGTCAGTTACCGATACCTAGGTATATTCGATTACAACTGCCAGAAGTACCACTTTCTTGGCCACTGTCGGCGAAGTAACATTGATCTGGGTGAACGCTGGAACCACTCCATTTCTGAGGCACTGTTGAAGAATGATGCAGTGCTGTACTTCCAGATTTTTTTAATAGTTTAGCTCGCAATACCACACTGGCTTCACAAATCCACTTTACTTTTTCAGGCTTCACTTCGTGACGGTGTCTAGTATTAATGTTAAAGAATAAATCTTGTACTCTTTCCTATGGAAATCGTATGTAATTTGTATCCGCTTGTGGGTAAAACGCTTTGTACCCAGTGGAAATGAATTGCAGCGAAAAAGTACGCGATTTATGTTTGAGCATGGATACTAAACACTTCCACGAAGTGAGGCCTGAAGCAGTTGAGTGCATCTATAATTGTTTTATATATCGATGGTGTTAACTGAGTTTCAACGTGTCGTATCCAGAATATGTTCACGTTGATTTGATCACATTGAAAGTATATCACCACGATGTGGATGTATATACTCTTCTTCAGGCTTCACGTCGTGAAAATGTTTAGTATCCATGCTAAGGAATATTTCTTGTACTCTACACTATGGAGAGCTGTTAGGTATATATTGCGCCCGTTTGAGGGGGAAACGCAATGCACCTAGGGGAAAAGAAATGCTGTGAAAAAGCACGCGATTTATATTTTTAAGTATGGATACTAGACACTTCCACGAAGTGAGGCCTGAAACAGAAGAGTGTATCTATAATTATTTTATTTATCGACGATAATAAATGACCTCACTGTGTCATATCCACAGAATGTTTACGTCGATACGATCACATTGAAATTATAACGTCACGATGTGAATTTATATCTATTTCGCAAAGGCCAACTTAGTCTGACTCCCTCCATAACCCTCTCAGTGTTTCTCACCTCTCTTTGCCTTTCCCTCCATCCCCACTGGAGCTGCTAGCTGGGCGAGGGGTTTAGAAATGTAGCACTCTGTGGGTACAGCGTCAACAAAACGAAGATTCTGAAGCGGGGAGAATGAGGTTGGGGAATAAATGCAGAGGAAGTAAGCCGGGAGAGGAGAAAGGAGAGAGGAAGGGAAAAAGTTGCGGCGTATACGATGGAGGAATGAGAGAGAGAGAGAGAAGGGGACCAAGCGATGCTATTAAAAAGGAACCGTGGGGGAAGAACTTCTCTAAATGGGAAGATGGCGGGGTTAATGGAATGGGTAGGGTTCAATGTTCACACCACACTGCCAGCCGTCGTAGATGCGTTTGGAGAGTGGTCTTAAGGTAGTTCGAGCGAGATAGTTCTCCAGTCATAATGGAGGCCTTATTCGATTTATGCGGTTACATTTCTGCAGCTGAAGGAAACATGAATAAAATATTGCGCCATTAATGGTGCAATAATGTATGCACTTAACAAATAATTTTTGCAAACGTATCGGTTGCAGACCTGCGTAGCAAGGAGGGGATGATATATCGATAAGGTTGAAGCTAAAGGACAGAATTGATTTGAGAAGGGCAACAAAGAAACGAGGCACACACATGCAAGGCTAATAGGCAAGTGATTAAAACCATCCATCGCCATGACTTTTCCAGGGATCCTATTTAGTGGTCTCACAGTGTGATAAGTCGAAACGGGATGGCTCGTAAAGGTGCATTGCCCAAATTGTCGAAGCACTTGTGGTGGCAGCAATTATTGAGATTTCCACATAGCTATTCCGCGCTAAACGACCTCTCAACCCATTCTACAGGATTATAAACGTTCCGTAGCCCATCTCCCAAAAGTGTACATTGCGCAGCTCCAGGAACTTAGAAGAGAGTAATGCCTACCAAAAAAGCATTTATGATTTCCAGCAGCAGGCAAAACTCACAAGGGCACACAATCACGGCTTTACTCGAGTTACAAAGATTGATTATGCGAAAGAATATTTCACAAGCTGGCGTGGACATGGGCTAAGGAGGAATGAAATTTACGCGAGATTGGGATTAATGAATGGCGAACAAGACAAAGGTTTCTGAGCTTGGCTAAGTCACGCGCTGAGCATCACGGGGCGGCTTTTGAGGGTTCAAGGCGTGATTATTTAGCAGAATATACCGAGAATTAACGCTCACAAGGGGTAATATTTCACGTTACCCCATGGAATACGGCACGGCACACAGTCACGCGACTATAACTACCGCTCATAAGTTTTCACGCGATAATAAGCTCTCTCTTTGGCCTTGGTGTTAAATCAGTGAGGCCATGTAAGAATCTAAGAGCTCTCCCCGTCTTTTCACATCAAGAAATTCTGGAGTTAATCCCAGCAAAAAAAAAAACAGTGAACAAAGCATGACGGTGACAAACGAGAAGAGTGAGATTGCAAAGAATAGTAAGCACGAGTAATTAAGGAATGGCTATTTTTGAGTTATGAAACGTGAATGGTTAAAAGCAGAGAGCATTTTCACGGGGCTTCAACGCACATAGTCACTCTTAGGCAAGGCGTTAAAATATTAGGCTTGATAACGCACATAAAGTTGGGCTATAACTGGTGACGATTACAACGAGATGAAGCTACACAAAAGCACTGAAACTTTGCAGATATTTCCATATAAACGACTGGAATAAATTCAAAACTTCGTTCTTTTGTCGCAAAAAAAGAAGTCAGTAGGTGAGAGAAATGTCGTAGTTTCAAGAAATAAATTTACGGCACTAACCTGGGCAACTATGTCGTAGGCAAGTATTTACCTAGATAACTTTCCCCAATTTATGGGTTCCTTCATATCCTAATTTAAAATAAGTTTTGCACTTTTCCGCAGATATATATATATATATATATATATATATATATCAATCATACAACGCGTTTTGCAGCTTGCTGCTTCTTCAAGTCAAATCGTTTATCTTTTATTTAATAATTGTTACGATAGTAACCTTACGCTAAGAAGTGGAGGGCTTGGAGAACAAATTAATTTTGGGAGGGGAGGCAGGAGAACATAGATTAGGGGTTTTTGAGAAGGGAAATTGTTTCGGAAAGGAGTGAGAAGGGGTGTGGAAAAAGCGGCTCGTTGTAAAGGTTGCTTGACTATTTGATAATTTCCATCTATTCCAAAGCATCCACCTTTAAAACTTTTTGTAGAACATGTAAAATTTCGGGGATGAAATCACTTACACGATTATTATCAAGCAGGTGCTAGGCAAATGCGAGTTGTGATCCTTATTAAAGTAACTTCTAGTGTGTTCCTTGATACTTGTCTTGAAATGTCTTCGTTTGACCTATGTAAGCTGTATTACAACTAATGGATCATTATAGGATTCCTTCATGTATGAGAAGTAAACTGTTTATATTAAGGGGATATCTATTATATTTTCTACCGAGATTCTTTTTATGCTTAAGCTTATGTTTTGCCCGATTGAGGAGTAGCTCTACCGTTTAGAATGGTGGTGCAGACAAATATAAAGATTGTCACTGAATGTTAAATATATTCACCATTACAATCGTCAAACCTTATTTAAAAAGAGAGATACATTTCTTTACAGCCAAAAATTGGTGAAAACAAAGCCGAATCGTCATTTATTTCAATACGTGCAATATAAAGTATTCAATACAACAAAATATCCGTAATTCTCAATCTACCAAACACTGGAGTTTTCTTCTTTGTTAATTTAAAAATTTTATCCAAAAACCATGTGCTGACTTTACTCGTTTCGGTGAATTTCATGCAAGTAGCCTCAAATTAAATATTCCCAATTCTCTACGCTAATTTTTAGGGATGATACATCAGCTTAATAGCAAAGGTTCGATCAATTGAATTAATATGTTAGCAACATGGCACTGGGGTTGGGAAGGATGGATGGGTATATCAGTGGACACTGAGATAGATGATGCATGGTGTCCACTGCTTAGGGAACCTTTCGGGTAAGAGCACTTCTTCATGTGGAGAGAATCACTTCTATAGATTTTCACACTGGAGTTGAGGTTAATGGTTTGACTTGGCAAGGGGTTGGTTGCCGGGAGAAGGGGTTGGTTGTATGGAAAGTAATTATCCACTGATATCCTTATCTACCCTTCAACAATCTCAAAGCCTTGTTTCTAGCATATATTTTTTAATTTATTTCCTTTTCGTTGTTTTTTTTAATTTTCTTTTTGGATTGATTGGATTAGATTTTGGGGAGGCGACTGACAGCTAAGGTCATTTGCGCCATAGGGGACAGGCAAGAGAGAAAGGGTGGATAGGATCCCGGCGTCGGCATTAGACTGCTCTTAACAAAAGGTTCCAAGGAGACCACAGTTTATCGTCTCATAAGACAGATGGAGTACTGAATTTGAAGTGCTCTCACTCAAGTAGACACTCAAGTAGGGTTCGGGATTCCTCTAAAAAATATCCTCCTCTGCAGGGATTTGATCTCTGGTCGCCCGTATGGTTAGCCGGTACTCTATCCACCACACCAACCCGATCCCCTATTTTCTTTTTATTCCTTACACGCGTTCATGCTTATGTAATGCTAGTTTTCAGTAAAACCACCGACACATAAGTGCATCAAACATGAGAACTGCATGGAATACTCTGAAAAAAGATGAGAATAAGAACTCCACCCAAATAGTATTCGCAATGACAAGTAAATCCTCAAAAGGTAAGGAAATAAGCACTGATGCACGACAATAGCAGCCCCGCCGAAAATGGGTCAAGAAGAAGTTTGCACAGCACGAATTTTTTTTTATGTGTACCCTCCTCGCTCCTTCAAATGCCGCCGTAGAGTTTTCTTCCCCACTCACTACTCCCCATTCCATCCCGGCAACAGTTTTTCCCGCCCCTCCCCAATCCCAGGGAGGTTAGCGGCGGAGATACGCCGATCCCGCCATCACCACCGAGAAAAGATGGAACACAGGGCCCACGCCATGTGTGCATCCTCTCCGATCTTTACCCTCGAGCTCCTGGTTCCGACGAAAGAAAAGGATTCTGGAGATGACCTCCATTTCGGGAACGAATCAAGTCCGCCGGTCCGTCCCCAATCCTCCCCATTCCCGCTTTTTGCCTCCCCGCCCATATCTTCTGATTTCATATAATCTCTTCTCTTCTGTGGTGCATTCTGTTGGGGGTGGAGCTTATCATAACTCTGAAAAACTGGCCGTCGTTCCACCTTCAAAATGGAATTACCGCCATACTCGAGTGCAAGTCGAGATATTTCTTCTTCCTTTTCGGCCAACGACTACCTACTTTTGACACAAAATTGCTGCATATAGGCGGCTTAAAACAATATTGCTCTCTAATCACTTGTTTGCCACAGAGGATGTTTTCCAAGAAACCCGCTACAGTTTAATGAATCAGGCGATATCTTGTGGTAATAGGTGATAGATAACACGATCTCAAGAAAAGGACTTGGTTACATTTTTGTTCACAGTCTATTCTCACACACCCACCTTAGTATTAACAATGGTTAGTTCATTATTCAGAAGTCACATTTTGTACAAGTATCATTTTGTGTAACTTTGATGATGACATGAGGACTGTCAAGCCTAGGTCGGCGTGTGAGAAAAATTGTGTAAAAATATAAAAAATTCTTATTACGAGATAATTATATCTATATGCGTTAAATTTGAAAAATTAGTTTCGTATTGAGACCCAGCGCTGCAAAAAATACTCATAACGTCCCTTTTGAGAAACTTGTGTATTCTTTAAGCTTATTATATTGTACAAATACTCAATTCGAAGTATGGATATTTCTCAATTTTTATTGACCCGATTAATGCAAGAGAAATTGGATTCAATCAACATTTCAAACACGAAAAAAATACTTCATCTATACTTGAAGACATGCGGTATTCGATCACCATCTTACAAATTTATTTTGTGTAACCTTATTTTTCACCACCTTGATTAGCTCCGTCTACGACGTCATTTCACTTATGAAGTATTACGACGTTGCTTTATAAGAAATGGTAAAACTGGATTATAGTGATTTGAATCTACGTCATGTTCCTAACGTTAAACCCGTGTTGACTTATTTAAACAGAAGAGGACCTTAAGGCGACGCATCACACCCGCTCGACAGGTCGGATTTGTGATGATTTCCGACCCCAGATTTTTTTTTTGTCTTACGTCATCAACTTGAAATTTTTATAGCATAAATAATAGACCTTTGCCAAGGGAGGCTCGTATCTGAAACATGAAAATTTTATCCCGGAGCATAATTAATCCATCGGGAAAACGGCAAGATGTAGGGTATATTTTTATAAAAACTAGTATTATTATTGACATATCTAAAACTAATGGAGATGTATCAATCCCTTCTCTATCGGAATGCTAAGTAACAGCCGTCACGGTTGCAAGATATAATCTGTAATTGGTATATTTCGACAAGCTACCTGAATGGTTTTCTGCCATGATGTGCTCGGACGGTGATGCAATTAGTTCAGTCTTCTTTCACAGATGTTATATAAGCGATGCCTGTACTTACGCGCCGGAGCATTGGCTACAACTTACCGACAACTGTTGCCTTGTGCGAGAGTTATCCTGGAGTAAGAGACTCCTGACACCAAAACGCCTCGATCGGGTGCGAGTGACGCCATCTTGAGGATTTTCGACAGAACTTTTACTTACCGAAGGGTATGATGCGTTCCCTTAAGGTCAACACCGATGTCTATGCGTAAGTAACGCCAGAGTCCGAAATAGGGCATCTTTGAATAAATCCTAGAGAAATCTTCAATTGAAAAATATATTGATGATCAGAGCTATGTATCAGGATCAAGCTGATTTTTAATGCAACAGCACGTTATTAGAGTTCATCAAAAAAATTATTCTTACATAATTCATGCTTATGTATCTTTCTAATTTAAAATATGAGCAACCTCGTACAAACCTAATCACAACCTTTTCAAAGCCGTTTACTGCCTATAAAACAAATAATATATTTTATGGTCAAAACGTATAGATTAATTGGAATACAACTACAGGGGATATGCAGGATAGCTTTCAAAAATATGTCTAAATTATTTATTATGTACGCATTGGTTATTTATTCAGAAATTTATTCTTTTTTGGTCATTTTTATGTTTATGCAATCAATTGTCTAAAAGCCTTCAAGATATTGATTGTAACCTTTAAACTCATTTTATCTTCGGAGTATATATTGATACACCCCAAATCTACATTGTGTCTGAATAACTATCATGTCTGAAGTAGTTATAAAATATCTTTCACCAATGATTATATTCGACACTAAATGCCCTCAGCCGTCAGCGCCCAAAATTTATACCTGTTTATAAACTAGTGTGCTGATCTCCATGGATCATGAAGAGGAAATTTAACTACTGGAACTGCACTTGACTGTGGTCTTCATACGTTCCAGTTCCACAACCTTGCCCTATATTTCTACATTATTCATGCACCTTACACACACATAAATTTAGTCGTGTCTCACCATCAAAACAGATGACCAACCAATGGGATTGCTCGGAAGTCTTAACTGGTGAACATACCTGAAAAGATAGAGAATAGAAAATTAATTCTATTATTCACCCATCCACACATCAGGTCTATAACACCACATCACAATTGTATTGTATTGCATAATACTCTATAGTACTTTCATAGTATTTTGTAGTGTTGTACATCACTGTATAGTCCCGTATAGTTTGGTATAGTATTGTATGGTATCATATAGTAATGTGTAGTACTTATTGTACAGTGCTGTGTAGGATCATACAGAATAATAACAAAGCAATAAATACACGATACGATGACACATTCTGCACCAATTTTGGGTCACAGGAAAAGAGAAACAGCCCCTTCAAAATCAGTTTCTGAAAACCCACCTCCCAAGATTAGGACTATACCTTATCCAAGACAATAATGCGTTTTACTGGAATAAAGACAGAACACACGTCTAATGCCATTTAGGGAAGGTAGTCACGTTACCGAAGAATCCATGGTGGTGAACTTTATTTAAGTTTACGATCGAGAAAACATAGTTTCCTTTTCATTTCTTTTAAATATAAAGCAGAATATTATAACAGAAATAACTATTGCACTTTTCCACAGGATATTTTAATGCATACGACACGTTTTAGCACACAGAGCCATCATCAGGTACAAGACCTACGCATCTGTACGCATAAAAATATCTTGTGGAAAAGTCCAAGTGTTGTTTCTGATATAATATGACAAACTTCCACGGTATCTTGCCTGAATCTGTTGAAAGAAATCAGTATAATTCAACTACGCTATAATCTTGGATGGACTAGGATATTCAGTTAAAAACTGGCAAATGGCCATCTTTAAGGAACAGAAAGGGCATAAAAGTGTTCGTTGCATTTAAAATTGCGCATGGTCTCCACCTGCACGTGGCCCGTAATCTGCTTCCACGGCCACCTCCCTCCTGACTTCCAGTCCATCTTTCTATTTTTCCCTCTCCTTCACTCCGCCAAAGCCGCATGCGACCAGAACCACGATATAACCGTTTATCAAGCGGCTCAGCGTGCAGCCCTTGGATCGTGGAAAAGAGCTCCGCTGGTGACTTCATCTATTTCAGTTTCAATCCCACAGCCCGTCCCTAACTAAAGTCCTTCTGCGGGCCCTTCCCTCCCCTCCCCTCTCCCTCTTTCCTCCCGTCTCTCGAGGATTCTGGAGCCACTGCTGCACTCAACATTTCTGGAACGCCGCGCAGAAATTCTCTCGTGAACGAAATGTGTCAACACATGATAATCCCATGACCATTGCGATTCCTTGGAAGAGTTTTCACTCAGTAACCCAAACCTACGTTATTTACTTTCCGAAATGAGAAGCACCCCATCAGTTATCATTGAAAATATAACCTGTTTTTTTATATTCTATAAAAGAGACATTTATAGCTGTATAGTGGCCCGTTACAGGAACCATGCATATGTATTCTATAAAGTTATGGGACCCATAAGCCATGGTAATCATTCTAGAAGTGTTGCACAGACATTCGATTAATTTATTGGTTTCATATCTTATGGCAAGTAGTTATGAGTTCCATTAGTAGCCAAGATGGCAAATGCAAAATGGATCACTTGGAGACATAATTACAGGACGAAAGAGTGCGTTTGAGACAAATTACCAGTCTGTTTATTCTTACTGACTAATTATTATGTGCATTAGCAATCATTCAAAGGCTAAACTTACATTAATTTTAATCCGGCGGTGAAGGTTTAGATCAAATACTCGAAGCTATAAACCTCTGGTATATAAGTTATGTAAATATTGGATGTGTTCCTTCAACCCGAATGTTTTCATGAGATCATTAAAAAAATGTAAAAAAAAATCTTGTTTGCTCTTTTGTATTTATCTCTTCTTATTTGTTTTCACAGGATATGTTTTTGCCACGTGTCATATTCAATTATGCATATTTATAATTTTTAAAAAAGTTAAATTTTTGTGTAACTAGCCTCGCATTAAATTTAAGGATGGTAGCTTCCACACTGGTTTTTTTAACCACTGAAGCTACCTAAAGCTCCTTTCATTGTTTTGTAACAAAATTTGTACATTGAAGTAATTTGGAGTAATAAATTCATTCATTCATTCATTCATCTATAACTTCATGGATCTCATAAATATAGTTACCATAGCTAAATGTTATTGCAAACGCCATAAGGCATCATAAGGATACACCAAGCTGAGATAACTGGCGTCGAAATGCCAAAAGAATTTGCCAGCGTTTCCAAGTGATGGCTCATGACAGAAATAATGTAAAATTTCCTTTAAATGAGATTTATCTGGGAATTTAGCGGGCAAGCAGTGAGACTACACGAAGAAATTAACAAATTTATCGTTCCCTTAAATTTAAAACCATGGAGCAACTGCAACATTCTACCGGATTTTTGACGATTGGGCGAGGTTTCAAAAGGAAAGCAACGACATTTTAATTTTTTTTCCAGTTATCGAGGCTTATAGACACCACGGTAGTTATTTTGCATCCAGTAAAAGACGACTCAATCCAGCGATAATATATCTAAGCACAACGCGTTCATGCACTTCATGTATACATTCTTAGAGCATAAAAATATTTAAACAAAAAATGAACCAGAGATGTAAAATAAGGTAATAACCGGTTGTGTTTTCAAATTTTATAAGCAATGAATTTATCAAGCTACATCAGTTATCACTTTGTTCATGATGAAGAAAATAATAATTGAATTTATATTTTCAGGATAAAATTCGCGGCAAAGATAAAAAAATATCATTTCCCTATGATTTCGGAGGCTTCTTCAGAGGAGTTATGATTTGGTTACAGGAGTTCCTAACATTTTTACGGGGCCAAGGAGGAGGAAGAGGTTGTAAGATCTTGGAGAAACTCTAACAGAACCAAAACATGACACCGACAAAGAAGTCTCCAGAAAGGTACGAGATTAAGCTTTCTTTTTAATTAATCATTGACGCAAAAAATATTCAGAGGATATAAATTTTATCAGCGACATGTAGTTGGATTTCGTTGATTATAGGAAAAATTATATTCAATGAAGGTTTGTCTATTATTTCATTATCCAATTTATTATTTTCATATTCAACATCTAAGTTTTTCAAATTCCATAGGCGTCCGGGAGTCGAAAACTGTGAAGCGAGTGCCGAAGAGACATAACATTACATGCGAAACTCCCTAAAACCCCCTCTGAGTGGGGCAACGTCGACTTGCGTCACCAACCGAGGCGCCTCTCGTGGATGGGTGTGGCATTCGAAAAAAAGTTCGGCAGAACCTGGAACCCGGGCACACTCTTGTGTGGCTAAATGTGTCGCCATGCTTCACGGCGTGCCCTTGCATTTCATCCCTCCTTTACTCCATCATAGTATGCATACTTATGCATGTATAGTTTGCACATATATATGTATGTATTTATTTCTCTCTCTCTGAGCTTCTTCCATCCAACGAAGCGCGCGTGGGTGAGAGAGGGAGAAAGTAAGCAAGCGGTTGACGAAAATGAAGTACGCTAATGCATCCGGGAGAGGGCTCAGCTAACGGCTGAGTCCCGTGAAAAATCATTTTTAAACAACAGAGCCAACATATGCCGCGCCCGCCTCTATCTGCTCGTTTCTACGACCTTTCCGCGTGAACACCATCCAGCCCGGAGTGCACACTGGTGTTCCCCTCGCTTCCCCCTCCTCCTCTCTCCAGAACGGGCTTTATACGACTCTTCCTCCTTTCTTCCTTTACCTAGGGTGGTGGCTATACGTCCCAAAAAAGCAGGATTATTCTAAATTTGGGAAAACTAAAAAAATAGACTACTTTTTTATTCCGGAAAAAGTATTATAATATTTTTCGCATCAGTCTTTAACTCTTAACTTAAACCAGCAGATCTAATTTTAAACCGCAGACAGACCTTAACTAACCAGCAGAACTAAAAGACAGACTTAAACCAACTTAAAACTCAGTTGAAATACCCTTAATTCTTAAATTGAAAGTTCTCAACTTACAGCATTAATCAATATCACAGTCCCTTTGCGCTCTACCGGAGTTAACTCACTACAGCAAAACTCCAAGATTATTACTCATTAAACATTCACTCTTCTTTCGCCTCTATTCCCTGATAACTTCACTTCCTACTGATATCGATTACTTCTCTCAATCGCCGAAAATACCCCACCAACTTTACCACAACATATCTTTACGTAAAAATACAGCAAACTTAGATAGTAAAGAACATAAACGGCATCTGCAGGTCATCTTAGTTAGGTTTTTTTTTACTCTTTATGTGTGCCTCTTTTGTGTTTGTTACAAGTACAACATTTTTTTGTTTGTTACAAGTTTGTTACAAGTACAACACTTTAAATGGGCAACATTGTTGTATAAGTAATATTTTCTTCTAAATAAAAAACAAATAAAAATAATGTAAGCTCATAAAATTCGAGCGAATGAAGTTACATATCCGCTATTTAATCTTTCTATCAACAATTCTAAGGATGTCAATGCGCAACGCTTAACATCCAATGGAATAAAACACAATCTTCGCAAAATATTTGGTATCCCATCGCTAATATTTATTACCGCGAGGAAACTTATACAATTCACCAGCACTGGTGATGATGCATTGAATACTAATACTGTTATTTAAATATAGAACACACCCAATAATCCATTTTCGCGAATGAAAACAGGTTCACACTTGTACGTCAGGACGATATCTGTTCTTTTCTCCTATCTATGGGTCACCATGGCAAACATTTCGCTAAAAAGTCTGTCGAGGGCATCTCCAAAGGTTGAAGAGTAGGTTTTACACCGTAAGGTGACATAAGCTTCATCTCGAGAGTCACTTTGCACTTTAATTTAAGTTTAGTATCATCCATTTCCATTCAGTCAAATTAGAGTGGAACACACTATATATAACCCTCATACTTCCCAACCTTCCAGCACTTCTGCTACAATCATATCCATAGTTTCCTTCTTCCACCACTCTTAAAATTTTAGGTGATATTATTGTGTCCTCAAGGGGTTATTGCTTGGTAGTGTAAGTCTGGTAACAGAGGATTCCATCAGACTCATGAAATTTACCAAAGTGGAACAACCTATGTATAGCTGTTGCAAAGCCACACAGCTAAATTCCAACCATCAACCTTCACACCCGTCATCACCTACTTTAACGTTACCAAATCTTTACATAATTGACACAAATTTTATCTCAGAAGTGACTTAGAACATAGAGTAGGTTTGGCAACAGCGTTGTCCATGAAGTTGGTTCACACCGCCAACCTAATTGGAACACCCATTACAGCTCTTCCGCTTCAGCTACTCCGCATCTTCCAACTCTCAATCTCATCCTTCCACCCCCTTCTTTCTACTGGATCCCACGTCTTTGCCTTACTTCCGCGCCGCTCACACGGCTATCGATCCAGTTCCAGACCGAAGGATTAGCCCTCGAAAACATTTTCGGGAGTAGGAAAGGGGGCTTTGGGAGTCCATAAATGACGCGCGTGATATCGGAACAGCGGAGAGAGGTGTGTGTGTGAGCGAGAACGTATTCACGCTTTAATCTCCTCCCCCTCTCCTCCCTGTGCCATTCCAATCTCTCACATTCTTTCTCATCTTTATCCATCACCAAGGCCGCCGAGAGCAGCGCACGATTCACAATATAAATTACCCACGGCAAATCTGATAACTCCCAATAAGTCTCTTCCCGTGTCGTGAGGAGCCCGACGAAATTGAGACGTGGTTGGGTTTCGAGAAAACCATTCTTTCCGCCTTCGAAAGGAAGAGATCGTTTACCTACTCATGCTCATCATTCATGCTGCCGAGGCGTTTTTGCGGTGAACGAAAGAGAGCTATCGCCAGTGGCAAACGACCGCGATGAAATACTAACTTTTTTCCCCAAGTTTTTCCATCAAGTAATCCGGCGCTCAAAATAAGAAGTCACTCTTCAAATTCTACTTATATTTTATAATTGAATGACTAACTCTAAATAATGTAAATTTTCTAAAAATATTCGAAATATATTTTTTTATTAAATGCACATCATCTCATAAATTACAGCTGAAAATTTATTTTAATGTTTAAAATATAAATTTATTTTATTATTTAAAATATATAATTCTCATATTAGGAAGAATATAAGATACATATTCATATTTATCTTTTTAAAATGACGTGAATAACGTCACATTTTCAAATATGAAAGGAAATATCCCCCTTATTTTAAATAACAAATAATATTGTCTTCGAATGCTCATGTATTAAAAATAGAAAATAAAGTTTTAAACGGAGGGACAGATGTAATTACCGCAGTTCCTCCTGATGTAGCCTCTCCTCCAGATAAGTTTATCATGAGCATTCCTGCGTAGCCTGTCTCATCTAAATCATGCGGCATTTTCTGTCTTTTTCTTCCTCGTTTACCCTTCTCTTCCACCATCCCTACTAATACTTCCTTCATCAAACAATCCTTTCTTAATATGTGTCCCTGCCAGGTTTGCTCCCTTGTTTTAGCTGTCTTCATCAGTCCTCTATCTTCCCCACTCTTGTCAATACCTCTTCGTCTCTCACTCTGTCAGCCCAAATAATATTCATCATTCTTCTCCATATCCACATCTCCAATGCCTCAATCCGTTTATATCCTTTTTCAAAGGCGTCCATGTCTCACAACCAAACAGCAAGACATAACATTTTGCCAACCTTTTCCTGAGCCCAATATCCATTTTGCTACATCACAACTACTTTTTCTTTTTGATAAAAGCGTCTCTAGCCATTGAAAGTATACCTTTAGTCTCCTTGTCACATTTCTAGTCCTGTGTAATTTAGATACTTTTATCTTGTCACTTGTACCGGATTCCCCCCCCCCCATTGTAACTCTTGACACTCTATCTCTTCTTCTGAACCTACTTTCATCGCTTTAGTCTTGTTTTTATTTACCGTTAGTCCACATTCTTCTTTTATGTCATTGAAAAGATGATAAAAAAGTGTAAACGTGAAAAAATTTCCCATTCACCGAAAAATAATATCTCAATTAATCAATGCCAAAAATCCACAGCAAGCATTTCTTTTCCGGGAGTTAGGGCTGCTTACATAATTATATCATTTGCATGTAATAATTACATCGGTCTCGTTTTCTTAAGCGTCAAAAATGCGCCTAAGATAAAATTGATTACAGTCTCAATAACGCAGCTGGGTATTGAAAATCTCGAATCCACATAATTACGTTTGACCTTATTTAACATGAAAACTAGAAATATGATATGTGCCCTCTTTTAACATACCACTTAGTACGTGTGACAGCTAAAATTGGCAGAGCTGCTAACCTATTGTCAGTCTCGACTAAATAATGCGCCAGATAAGGCAACAGGCCCAAACAAAAGAATAGAATAGAATTTCCATGCTCTTCACGATATCACGAATAAAAGTTAGGGCTCCCCGAAGAAGAAGCTTACGTGACACATAAAAAGTCACGTGAAATACAGTCCCGCGACACATAAACAAGTCACGTAAAGGTCGCATTTGGAAGGAGAAAAACCCGCGAGACTGGCAATCAAATAACTTTTCTCCTCATCTTGGTAACCTAAGCACGAGGAAATTCCTTGGAGGATTTATAAGCAATTACCTTGAAGATCTTCACCAAAACACATAGCCTTTTGAATAGGATTTCAAAAGTAATGGTTTATTGTAATTGAAAATTACATTCTTTTCTTGAACATTAAATTTACTGAGAGATATCCTTTTTATAAATTACACCAAGCTGTAGGTTAGTTGATGTCCACGTTTTCGATGAGAGAATTCAATAGTTTTTTATTTATAACTGAGGGTATATATGACCAGAGGTTATAAAGTCGGGCTTGGAGGAAAATTTAAAGCTTTTTAAGATGAATCAAAGGTGAAACAAATCGGTGTGCAATACAAAGCAGCGAGTTGAGGCTAGTTTTAACAACAAATGAACAATAATGGCTACCATCCTAAAGTGACAGGACCGATAACCGTTGGTCATTGATTATGCCTTTTTTTTAAATTTCAAGAATAGAAAATAATAATTGGACCACATTTATCAAGTTAATTTATACGTGTGTTGGGCCCACCACAAGGGCAGCGACGGAAATGATACAAGAATCATATTTGAAACTTTTCCCTAATTGAAACATGTTAAGACCCATGTTTCCCACTCGGTATTAAAAAAGTGGACAAAATTATATTGGAAAATTAAATTCTAAATATCTGTCAGCAAAATTTATGACATTAAGAACTATATCAATACGCGTTTAGAAGAAAATCTGTACTCATCCATGTAATGGGATCCTAATATAAAATAGAAATTTAGGTGCAAAGTGACCGTTCCACAATGAAATAAGCCAAAAACTGCAATTTTCCTGAAATAAATGAAATTTTGTATGAAAAGCTGCGAGGAGAAATATAAATACGGAGGCAGTTACGTCTTTGCACCCAATTCACCGATGAGACGAATATAGAAGATATAAATGGAGAGAACACGCATAAAAAATGGACTGAGGAAGAAAATCTATTCCTGAGTAAAATACAGAGCAGATACACAGAGGCCAATACATTAGCAGAAAGGAACAAGTCACGATATCGTAAATGGGACTTACACGACCTCTGAGGCCTTACATGAGCTATGTTTCAATTCATCCATCACACAGACCTTCAGGTGATTGGAGCGTTTCCGTGCGTTGTTAAGCGAACATTTTCATAGCAGTTCAAGAATGTCGGAAAACAATTCTAAGACCACGCTTAATTTAATCGTTTGGTTATAGATTAATTTATTCAGTTGGTTGGTATAAATGGTTGAAGCAATACAGAATATTTTATGTCCGCCCGGCTTCTGAGGCATGGTGTTGCGGGAGAGAGTATCTCAGTGTTTGCCAAATGAAAAAGGTATCCATAAAAACAGTACAATATATTCTTAATTGATGAGTCACCTGAGAAACTCAAAGACTAAAATAGCCGAAAATGATTTGAAGCAAAAGTGAGCCCGCAAATTTCAATTGAAGTTAAAAACAGAAACACTGAAAGAAAACATAAAATTTTCCTTTCCTCCATACTTCAGATTTCATGAGAGTGTCGAGGGCTACAAATTTTTACCCAACAAAAACAAACGCCATCGATTAAGGATGACATCTGCAACAACAAAATCTCAGAGGAAAATCTATCAACATTTTCCCAGTAGAGATCAAGGAAATTTTTTGGTTTCTACCAACCTACGCGATTCAATGATATCGGATTTCAAAGTTTCAATTCAGCGAACATTCTAAATCACCTTATTTACTGCCAGAATAAAAAGGATAGGAGCGTATCAAGTTTGTGTTCATTTACACTGTACAGTTAGATTTGGTAGATATGCACAATTCGCCACCACACATGCGGTAAATACGGCATTAAAGAGAGAAGACACAGAGTAACAATATCTTCTAACTGGCAGTAACCTGGGGACCCTACCAGGCACACGCTATTTAACAGGAGTGAAAGATGGGATACGTGTCAAAGATTTGAACACTGTATTGTGCACGGATAACGAGATTTTGACATGATTATCTTCTGGATCGATTCATCACAAAAGAATCGTTTCCAGTGTACCTATTTCAACTTCACAAGGCCAAAGGTGAGCTGTCGCCAATGTTAGCTGGAAATTTCAAGTACCTACTCCATAATATAATGCTAATTACTCACTGGAGTCTTCCGATATACAAATATTATCTATCATCGTGTCTTCAATTAGCATGATGTTGAAAATTGTTGCTTGCACATAGGGGATTATTTTTACCAGAGGTCTCTATTCAAGGGGTTAAATAGGTCAAGGTTTTACTGTAATCCAGGATTCGAGACTATTGGAATGGATATTTGGGGAGGCGACCGACGGCTAAGGTCATTTGCACCATAGGGGATAGGTAAGGGAGGAAGGATAGATAGAAACCCGGCGTCGGCATTAGCCTGCTCTTATCGCAAGGTGCCAAGGGAACCACGGTTTAGCATCTCATCTGATAGACGGAGAACTGTACTTGAAGTGCCCTCAACAAGATACTCAAGTAGGGATCGGGTTCCCTCTGAAAAACACCTCTGCAGGGATTTGAACCCTGGCCGCCCATGTGGTAGGCGAGTACTCTAGCCACCACACCAACCCGATCCCAAGAGCTCTATTCTGTTTAACAAATGCGTAATGCTTTATACAATATAGTCTATATGTTATTTCCCCAACTTCGAGGGTAATAGATAAAGAAATAACTAAATCACATGAACTATTTGATTACGATCTGTCGAGGAGTTTCGCCAAGAAAAAATATTTTCACCTTGATCTCCACCTGCCTACACGAATATGAGCGCGGATTCGATTTGGCAAAGGTTCCACGTAGTTTCACACCCACGCCACCATAGTTTGAGGAAAACAGCGGATAAAGCTGCAAATCTTATTTTTCCGACGTCTAAAATCCTACGGGAACTCTGTAACCTTGGGACTCAGCCAGCCCAAGACTCGTAAACAGACCAGAGAAAAGAGATGGAATAGGTCATCCTCTCGTAGGCGGATGGACTAGAGACCGTCTCGTATCCGAATCCCGCATTGAGCACGGAATTTTTTCTTACGATTACGATCTAAAATTGGACAGAGCGATAAAAAGTTAGCAGTGTTTGTGACTAAAAATTGGAAGCGTTATACTGCCTTAATTTATCAGAAAATTCTTCTAAGGGATAAAGTTTAGAAAAAGGTACAAAGACTAAACTACGAACTACAATGCTGAAATTAAAATTTCATTCTTAAGTACAACAAAGTATTATTTCCGTTTGAATGATCTCTATATAATTTCTTTATTCGGCGCCTTAAAAAACTTAAAAGTTCTCGCAATCCTTTAAATAACAAAGTAACAGTTTTAAAATAATAAATATACTGCATTTCGTTTTAAAATTTCAAAAGTTTTGCTTTTGATGTATTTAAAACACATTATGCATTTATGCTTGTTTGTTTTTACAATATAAACTTTCAAATGGTGCCACCGTTTCTTAGATGGTAAACACCGAAACTTCTTCTATTAAATCCCATAAAAATATTATAATAGTGTTTTTAAAAATCCCTATCCCGGAAGCTCCTACTACAAACATTATAACATATCTCGCATACGGTGTTCATTTTATTGCTTCAGAATCACCATATTTGGAGGCATTAGGTGACAAACTCACCAGTCTCGACTTGAATATTTTATGATACGTTATTAAATTAATCAGGGATTTTGGTTGAAGAAGAATACTGTTATTGGCCATGCATTTAATATTTGGAATTTGGCATTGCTTCTTTTCGAGTTATGGCTTAATCTACCACTGTTTACAATATATGTGGAAATGCTTGACGAGATTAGTAAAATTATATTTGTGATTCATTGTTGATTTCTCGAGAAAATTTCATGGAAAAATTTGGAAGGATATTACTTCAAACTATGCTGGTTTTACTAAACTAAATAAGGTACAATTTACTATTTTGAGATGATTTCTTCAACGACAAACAATTTAATTTTCAATTAGTGCTCAGACCATTGAATTTGTCAAAAAATACTGTTTTAACCACCACAAAGGTCTCGCATTCCACGGTCTTCAGCTTGTCCTGGGTTTTCAAGTTATCTAGTTCAGGTTACACTTCTGCCTGTGTACAGAACACTATATACATAGTTTAGACAAATCCATTATTCAAATCCATAGATCCATTGGCGTGAAAGGAAATAGTTACTTTGGTTAACTCTTATTGTCATAAAAAGTTCAGCAATCTCCGAAATGAGCCTACTAAAATAATGCATCTCTGAACATACGTACAAAAATATTTTGCAATTTACCCAAAAATTTTCAGACGAGAAAAATTACTCCATCTCATAAAAACACAAATGTGTACAAATGTAAACACATCTTTGACTGAGTTAGAAACTTTTAAAGGAACATAAAATTATCTTGAACGTAAGGAAAACCATACCCTATTTAACGATTAGCATTCCTACTTTGAATTTTTATACACTGTTTAAAAAAGAACTATAATTTTTAACCCAACATCTCTCAAACTTGTTCTCATTCCTTATGAGCCAAGTTTTGTTGCCGACATCATATGATTTTGATTCCATAGACGGTAGTTGAGCAATTTTCAAGAAATGATTTACAGTTTAAAACAAAAGAAAGTAAAAATAAGTTTGATAAAACGGACTCCAGGGAAAAGGATTACTTCTCGGCTCATTTATACTGCTTAAGGTAGTGCTAGCGAGATAGTTCCCTAACCATAAGAGAGACCATATTCGACATATACACGTTTTAATTTCACCAGCTGTGAGACACACGAATTAAATATTGCATTATTGATGATGCAATAAAATAGTTTTAAATCACAGAAATCGTAAGTAATCAAATGAAAATATCTAAATAAGTGTTTAACTTTACTCATTTTTTCCACGCGGTACGTTTGAAACTCCATCAAAATGGAAGGTTTATTGTGATCCCGAAGAATTTACTGCGGTGACCATGTGATTAATTTTCAAAAATAGTTGAGAAAATACATAAACTACACACTGTTGACTTTTAGACAAGATTTAGGAGTTAGAAATTCCTCATATTTTTAAATAAGGTCTCTCTGGAGTGCATGCACGTACCATTTTCCAGGTAAAAGAGCTATTATTTTAGTGCTAAATTCTCGGAAAGTAGTGTACTGAGGGGTTTAATTTTTGATGTCAATGGATGATATATTTTTCTTTAAAAAGGAGACCAAATTCATTGATTTCTAGGTAAAATAATATTTCGCTCAAGCTACCTCCACTCCGTCTGAACTCTATCCCGGAAGGGATACCCTTGCCTTCATGATCTCAAAAAAAGAACTTCAATATGTTTCCACGCAATTTTTATCACATACTGATCTAGGTTTCGGAAATACTTATGTCATTTCTAATGTGGTATAAATTTTCATGGACACAGCATTATTCGAAACCTGAATCGGTGAGTGATAATCAAAACTTTGAGGAAATATAACAAAGTTCTTTTTTTGAGATCGTGATACCTGCAACCAACTTCCACAAGATATCGTCTCATTCTTTAAAGTTTACTCTAGTCTTGCCCACCGACAGGGGTCGAATAGATCGGGATACCAATATCCGACTTGGTCTACCTTTCGGATGACCTCTTACACACTACACACGCTCATCAGGCAACAGAGAAATAAAGCCCCGCCCACTTTATCTTCATTCATCCTCGCATCTCTTCCCGAACCTTCCGAACCGAGGACTAGATGAGCCTCACCGTTCACACAAACACACGAGTGAGGAGAGGGAGAGGGGAGCGATAGGCCGTCCCCTTTTGGCGCTGTAAGCGGATGGACCAAAAGATAAGGCAGTAGGGGACAACTGGCAAGGAGTGAGGGGAAGATGTGGGTGGATGGCGAGCAGGGGTTTTACGCCAAGTATGGACGAAGCGACGAGGGGTGGAGAGCTTATGGCAATAAAAGACATTTTTCTCTCGAAATGTTATTGGAGGCTTACTAAGGATTTTCACGGTCTGACACGAAGAGAGGGAGTAAGAGACTAAGAAGTGAGTGGAACAAAGAGAAAAGAGGTTAAGGGAGAAAAAAATGAGAGAGAGAGAGAGAGAGAGAGAGAGAGAGAGAGAGAGAGAGAGAGACCCTCATCCACACACACATTTACGGAGAATAGGGCGCAAAACGAGATGGAAGCATTCCATTTTGGAGTGCGATGGCGCAGAGGGAGGGGGGTGCGTGTAGAATGGCCAGAAGGGGAGGAAAGGGAAGGAAGGGGTTGGATGGGCTATCACGTGACACAGAACCACTTTGTCGCTCTCCAAAAATCACACCCTCAGTCTAACACATACCACCACTCATTATACTCGACGTGAGCAGTCATCTTCTGCACATATACATATTAACTTACGCGCCGCGAGAGGAACGTGAACCAGTGGGTGTAAAGAATACCGGCCATGAAAAATGGAGGGAATGAGAAATGGGAATTGTAACTGGAGAAATATTTCAACTATCTTACAGAACAGTAATATTCATAAATATTAGTAGATAAAAGTATTATTCAATTAAAACGCAATTTTCGCTAACATTGTGATGCTCCATCACAACATTTATTAATTTTTGCAGACTCCAGAAAAATTCACACTCCACCAAGACCTGGGTTTCGATGTCTAAGCATCACCATCAGGGGATTAAACACAGTATCACTCTCCATTCTATATCACCAGTCAGTGGAAGGGAGAAAGGGTAGGAAAAAAAAATGTATGCATTTCTGCGTAAAAATTCTCCATACTTAATCAAATTTGTCATCGTTTAATGGCAAATAACCTAGTTTTATTTTTACAACAACCAACATTCGAGATCCTTCTTCATAACATGTGTTAAAATCAAGGATGGTTTTTAAGAATTCCTGAAATTAAGGTTCCGCCTTAAACTTCTTTACAACGGACAGAATTATACGCTTAAAGACCTCAAAGTTTCTCGAAAGTAGAAATTGTAATTCCAATAAAACACAAGTTTACTCGTCCATCCAAGAATTTGAGCACAGGTGAACTCCAGAGAAAGCTGGTATTATAGTCGTCGTCGACAGAAACGAGATATCACGAAGTAATATCCACGCTCATTTATAACTAACAAACTCTGCTGTCAACATACAATATCTTTGCCAAGATAATTGATTATAACCTTGATTATGACATCGTACGTCTGACCACTGGTTGGATATAATGTTAAAGTGGAGTATACAAAACCACTCTCCATTTAATGTGATTCACTTTCACGAAATAAAGCGAGAAATATCATCATTCAGAAAAGATGGTGAAATAAAGAAAAGGGTGAGAACTCCATGAAATGTGCACTTCCTTCGTGGAAAAACCTGGAATAATTTCGTCAAAGCTTCATAATTAAGCTATCACAAGTATTCCTTTAACGTTATTTCTCAGTAACAATTTATCAAAATCTCTGTAAGACAGGCACACGACATTTGGAGGTACTTAACATTTCCCAAACATTTCACGTGCTAAGGAATAAATATGTATTTGCTTTGCGACTCTTTAGAAAATTTTCTACCAAAATTTGATATTTAAACCATTTGGAATCATTGAGGAAAGGCCTTGTGAGGAACAGAATTTTTCAGCAGGTAAGGTAGAGCTAAGATACGAGAGGGTTAGTCAACAGTGAATAAAAAAACCGGGCGTGCCTTTGTCGGATACATAAGGAAAGAGACTCCTGGATACGTATGCGTTACCAAATTAATATTTAGTGACTGGCATGGAGCTGGCGCCCTACTTGCCATGCCTTTGCGGATTTTTCACGGGCAGTGATCGCTTGGGTATAGTCATAACACTCATGAGTTTACATTCTACGTGGTGAAAATTTATTTTTTAACATTTTTATAGTAAAATTTATATAAAAATTAAAACATTTCTGCTTCATGAAATACATTATATCCCGTTCTATCTGGCAGCCCAGCTAAAGATGAGAGGAGAGGAAGAGGTAGACGGTATGTTAGCAGGATTTGCTTGAGCTTGCATTATGGGATATACCAACCAATGACTGAAAATTCAGCGAATGAAATTCAGCAACAAAAAGGTCACTGATGTAAAAAAATAAATTGCTTTTTCTTTTTTATTCACATAGTGTATTAAATTTATAACTCTTCATGTTACTAGAGCCACAAGCAGCACAAAATTGTAAATATTTCTAGATGTGACATGGGACCCCGAGTTAGACTATGTACTCTTAGGGTACAGGCCGAAATGACGAGACATGTAAAGATAATGGAAAAAATAGGATTCGGATACGGCGAAAATTAAGACCTAATCCAATGACGGCAAAATTAATCGACGAATGCAAAATTTTTCTACTATTTTTTTCTATTACAATTATTTACGAGAGTATATTTTCCAATTTAGTTAAGTTGTTGAATAACCAAACCACTTTCTTTCCTTTCGTTTATACTGACATATATTATTTCTTTTCCACTCTTATTCGCTGGAATGCATTATTTTTTTGATTTTAAATATGATTATTTAATAGTAATAAAAATACGGAAAAGTCTCATTTTACTGCTTAAGGTAGTGCTAGCGAGATAGTTCCCTAATCATAAAAGAGACCATCTTCGACATATACACGTTTTAATTTCGCCAGCTGTGAGACACACGAATTAAATATTGCATTATTGATGACGCAATAAAATAGTTTTAAATCACAGAAATCGTAAGTAATCAAATGAAAATATCTAAATAAGTGTTTAACTTTACTCATTTTTTCCACGCGGTACGTTTGAAACTCCATCAAAATGGAAGGTTTATTGTGATCCCGAAGAATTTACTGCAGTGACAATGTGATTAATTTTCAAAAATGGCTGAGAAAATACATAAACTACACACTGTTGACTTTTAGACAAGATCTAGGAGTTAGAAATTCCTCATATTTTTAAATAAGGTCTCTCTGGAGTGCATGCACGTACCATTTTGCAGGTAAAAGAGCTATTATTTTAGTGCTTATATCTCGGAAAGTAGTGTACTGAGGGGTTGAATTTTTGAAGTCAATGGATGATATATTTTTCTTTAAAATGAGACCAATAATAAATAAATAATAATAAATTTTAATTTAAACGGCAATGATTTCTGGATTTTCTGCTGTGCCCTTTGACACCAATATTCTCGTACTCGTTTCCCTTAATCCCTCTTGCTCTAACGTGCTATCACTTTTTTGAAGTGTTGGCTGTTGTTTGTCAGTCTGTTTAGTTGCTGTTTTCTCTGCAAAAAAATGGTGATTATTTTAGCACATTATAAAAATAACTACTAGAATGCATAAAAATAACATTTGATGAAATAAAATATACTTTAATACGAATTTTGACACTATGAACTACAAGGGTAAGCTGCACAGCACAGACCTAATGCATGAGGTGAAGCAGAGGAAGAACAAGACAAAGAAATGCAAGACCTACCTGGGGAAGTGAACCACTAAAAGAGAGGAAAGCGAGACAGGAGAAGAATGATGGAAGGCAAAGAGAGAGAGAGAGGAGAGACGTGCGAAAGCAAGAAGAAACATGAAGGAGGAGGAGGAGGAGCGGAGGGCGGGTGGGGTGGAAGGGGGAGTAGGAATGCCGTCGGAGGGCGGGGGGGGGGGGTGCGGAGGGGGCGTCGGGAGGGAAGTAGGGGAGTGGGACTGGGGTGTGCGAGCGAGAGGGAGGCAGGGCTGGACCACAAGTTAGATCGATACAGCGGCGCCAACCCGGGGAAGAAAGGGAGGAGAGCCGAGTGTGGGGAGTAAGGATGAAGAAAAAGGTGTGCTTGTGTGTGCAAATGTGCGTGAGGGAGTGATCCTGCGAGGCGTGCGGATAAATATCGGTGATTGCGAACGGGAGGCGCGGATCAAGAGGACTCAACAGACTCAATAGAAAGCTGCCTGGAGGAGGAGAGAAGGTGAGAATGGATCCCTCAATAAACAATTTCAAAATATCCGGAAAACCAGTTAAACAGAAATAAAACGAACCATCTACGTAAATAATGTTGACAATTCTTCCGTAAATAATTTCATCCCCTACTGTGCACATTAAAAACAAGAGCTTGTGAGCTATTCATTTACTCGAAAACTATGGGTATACATCGCTCAAGATATTTTTTTTAAACTCAAAAAGAGACGTAGCAAAGAAAATTGAAAAATACTATTTCTTAAATCTGTAAAATACACATAAGTGGAACTTAATATTTAGCAATTATCCGCTGTACCCCTGGTATCGACATCGAGAGAAGAGAAAAAATCCTATAAAAATCTTTCTTTGACGTTAATTTAAGAGACAACTTGAGATGGCTTACTGATATATTCTCGAAATTAATACCATTTGAATGTACACTTTGCTCGTATTGACTAATGATTACACATATGCCTCATTTATTTATAAATGTTAATTAAATATTCATATTTTATAACTATCACATGAGCTTTTGACATTAGAGAATAAAGTGCAGCAAAGTTGTAACTGTAACTTTCTGAGTGCATTTTACATGGATCATGCACTTGATTCACAGTAAAAGCTGTAAGAGAAGTTTAATAGTTACTACTATTTGAAAATTCAATTGAGTGTAAATACTTTGTAACTTAAATATTTTGTCAAGGAATGTATTATATTTTTTTCTTTTACATTTTTTTACTAGTGTATGTTTTCTACTTTTGCTTCATTATTGATAGACGTATCCAGGGTGTTGTTCACTTTACAGAAAATGTCGTTAAGATAAAACGATTACAAACATGAGTACAAGAATTTGTGAAAATAATATTTAATGAAAACATATGTTTCCAACCCTAGTTCACGGCCAATTTGCTATCTATACCACTTTTAAGGTTCCTAAAACATTGAAAAACATGTTGAGCATGTTTTGAAAAAGTACTGTGTTCTATGAGGGATAGATGTGAAAGGAGAATGAAAGCTGCAGTGTGTCACAGCGTTAGCACGTAAGAGCAGGAGGGATTAAGGGAAATGAGTACGAGAATGATGGATTCAAAGGGCTTAGCAGAACATCCAGAAATCATCACCGTTTAAATAAAAATAAACAGAGACTTTTCCATATTTTTTATTACTATTAACTAATAATATTTTAAATCAACAAAAAATGCATTACGGCGAATAAGAGTGGAAGCAATATAATAAATGTCAGTATCAACGAAAGAAAAGCAAGATTTGGCTCACTATTTTCCAAATTCCTTTGGAACGAAATATGACAGTGTAGCGAAAATTAAATTGCCGGCCAAATTATTTTCTTTCTTTCCGCAGAAATACACTGAAAAAATATTGTCATGTGATACAGCTATCCGACAGCTTTGTATTTAAAATAAAATAATCAGTAAACATTTTGGAGATATTTTATTATTATTATTATTATTATTAGTTGCGTACGGACCCTTTTTTTATTGGATTACGCAAAGCATAATGACTCATTTTTAAGTTTCTTTCTTATCTTCCACACTTCTCTCACCCTTTCTCCGTGGATTCTCTTTCTCTCTTCCGTCCATTTTGTCCCTGGTTTCTTTGGGACTTCGTTCTCTGCCATTACGTTCCACTGGTGTATCTTATTTCTGTAGGTGATTCTGTTTTCAATTTCCTTAGGGTCTATTTTTGCTTTTTCTAGATCACCTCTGACTGGAGACAAACATGGTATTGTTGATTCGACACCTTGTAAATATGTGATGACCTCTTTGATGAGTCTTGTCGGTGGGAGTCTATTTATATGTCCGAAAAATTGCAGTCTTCTTTTTCTGATATCCGCCGCTAGGTTGGACATCTTCTCCGCAGTTTTCTTGGAGTGCAGCCTATGCCCTTCTTTTGTTAATTTTGGGCCGAGAATTTTCCTAATGATTTTTCGCTCTTCCTTAAGTATGTTCTCCATATCTCTTTTTATATGAAGCGTAAGAGTTTCGCTTGCATATAGAACCTCTGGCTTGATTACAGTGTTGTAGTGTCTGATCTTTGAGTTTATGGAAATGCATTTCTTGTTATAGATATTGTATGTCTTGCCATATGCCCTCTTCATTTTCTGTAATCGAGTCTTCTGTGCTATCTTCTCTTCTCCTGTGGGTTCAAGGATCTCGCCCAGATATTTAAAATGTGTGACTCGATATATTTTGCCGTATTTTGTATTCAATACTTCGATGTCTCATTTTGAGCAGAAGAATTCGGTCTTTTCGAAAGAATTGGTGATCACGAATTTTGGAGATATAATTATTCATTTCAATTATCAAAAAATAGTCAATGGTCTTTGGTAAGTTTCACATTATAAGATTATACCAAGAAAAATACCGTTCATTTTAACAATGATAAAATAGATATTAACATTATTTACAAGAAGATGAAAGTAGATGAGTTTAAATCCTTAAAAATTAATTTTACTAAGCATAAGTAGAAGCAAGAACTAAAATTAAATCCTCCACAGGGACATAAAAACAACGATGATTTACGTATGGATGGAGAATTGGAAATGGCATGAATCGAAAATAGAAAAGATCACAAATTCACCTTGATGCCAAACTATTTTTGAAATAATAACGTCGTTTAAATGAAACGTAATGGTTACGCAGAAACAAATTTACTTAATTCAGTAAAACTATCCGTGTGGCTTTGAATCGATATCGGAAATGCTGCCTTCGAATGGTTTCGCATGGCACACTTTTTGTTCGAATCCATCCAATCGAATGAGGGGAAGGCAATCGCCTGAGGAGAGAACAGAAGGGACTAAGATGAAAGAACTAGTTAAAAGGACTAAGAGAAGCAGGAGAAGGCGGCTTAGAAGCAAACTGGGGAGGAAGAGATTGAAGAAAGGAGGAGAAAGACAAGAGGATGAGAAGTGGAGACGGTAAAAGAAGCTGTTTTTGGTGATTGGATGATGGAGGATAGGAATCCCTGGACAAAAAACGTCCTTCCCTTTTGTTTCCGAATTTTGTGATGAAAAAACCTTTTTTTGCCAGAGGAGGTGAGTAGACAAATGAGATTTTAGGAGTGAGTGTGAAAGGAGCAAAGGTCACAAACCATAATGGAAGAAAAACTAAAGAGTTCAAAGCAAACAGATGAGTTGGAAAAGTGTGGAAAAATCCTTTTTATGATATCTTATCTTTCTTTTATTGGTAAAAGTAGACATAAAACGACACTGCGTTGGAGGTTTCCGGTATTAAGACACATACCGATTCCCAGGAATCCAATGAAAGTTTACATCCACTTTGACAGGAACCTGGCAATACCTAAAACATTATTTAATTTTTAGACTGGGCAATTACTTTATAAGTGCCCAATTTCGAGCACAATAGTCAATTAGAGCCACAACTGTTCACGAGTTCTAGTATCTCCGTACCACTCCACCTCTTGAATTCACATATTTCCAATAACGCGCGCAGAAAAATGATTATCAGCATTTTTAAGGCAGTTTGAGCAATATATCATTTCACCTAAAAAGAACGAATTCGTCTTATTTCAAAGATAAACATCTCACGCTTTGAATGATACCAAATTATCAGATCCTTTCCGCACTGCTTTCCGAGATATTTTGCAAAAAATACCAGTCATTTGGCATGGAAATGGTGCAGCTATATACTCCAGAAAGGCATTTTAAAAATGTATTTACATATTTACAAAATAAGGACCTCTTACCTCCTCAATCACATCAAAAATTAGCAAGGGTAGGCTCATATGTTTGATTAACTATTTTATGGATAAATAATATGGTCACCGCAGTAATTTTTCCAGAATCACAACAAAACATTACCTTGTAAAGGAGTTTGAAACGTACTGTGTGAAGAAAATGAGTCAAGATTTATAACGATATGATACTTAATTACTGAGAATTTCAGTCATATAAAGGCATATTATTGTGCAATGAAAATTAAGTACTCACTTAATGCTTCCCACTTCCTTTAAAATTAAAATGTAAAATTCGAATATGGTCTCCATTAAGACTAGGGAAATATCTCGTTCGAACTGCCTAAAAACCCTAAGGGAAATAATTTTGGAGCCCATCTAACTCCTGGGAATTTCTTTATTTAACCTTGTTCTTTCCCCTAATACCATCTGATTATGTAGAAAATGTAAGAATAATCCATTTAAATGCTATATTGTATGCCGTTACAAAGAGCGTATTAGGCGTTTGATACTGGTCACTTAGGGCCCCTTTCTCATGCACCTTTCCCATGCCAGAGTTCTTGGATTTCCATATTTTGGGAGAGTTTTCACTTATAACTCCCATTTAGTGCGCAAAAATAATGGTACAGCAACGTTCAACAACCCTTAAAGAGTCCTATATCTATATCAAAAGCCTTTTCCAGCATTTAATCTACTTCGGTGCAAGGTTTTAAGAAAGCCGGTTCACCTGTGGACTTTTTACTATTTAGAATAAAAACATACGCACTTCACAGTTTATATATTAGTAGGATATATATGAGACACAAGATAAAAAGAGAGTAAATAAAAAGGTTTTTAAGCGAGGAATAATGAAGTATAAGTGTACTTATCCACCAGTGAACTATGGCCATCTTAAATAATACGGAACGCATGTGAGCGGGCATTAAGAAATTGCAAACAGGTGATATTTTCCGTGATATGCCTTCCATTGATTAGTGACATTGCAGGGACAAAACAGAGCTCTGAATCCCTATGTAAATGAAAATGAAATCCATTATCAGGATATAGCATTCGTTCACATCAGCAGACCAAGCTTGGAGCAGCAAATATATGATAAACTCAACCATGCACAAAACGGAACGCTTCCGCATTACACGAATCATCAGTCGGTTTGAATTCGGCTAATCGAATCTCTAATGGTATATTGAACGGAATATAAAACCACATGTATGCTTGCCCAGCCATTTCATTCATAACCACAATACCCTGCAAGCCACCTCAAGAGCGTTTGGCAGGGGCTGGGTTATCATCAACATAAATGACAAAATATACTGTGAAAACTGCCTCCACTGCCACTCCCGTAACAGGTCATCCTCCTGTGCGGGGGCTATTATTTAAGGAACGGAATGAATTTCCTATGCATATAAGTGAAATAAGTATTTCCTCCCTTCAGCGGTCACCTCGTTAAGCGGCCAGTATCTCATGGGTACGGTGGCGGCTGCTAAATAAAGGTCTTAATGAACTCTAAAGGCCGCTTAAGGCGGTACATTTTATAGTAAAAACGAATGTATGAACTCTTTCATGAGGAAAATTATACAGGGTAAAACGG
The DNA here is from genome assembly GCA_963169105.1 of Ceriagrion tenellum. Taxonomy (NCBI): domain Eukaryota; kingdom Metazoa; phylum Arthropoda; class Insecta; order Odonata; family Coenagrionidae; genus Ceriagrion; species Ceriagrion tenellum. The sequence goes on along the minus strand of OY720636.1, from coordinate 114,475,152 downwards.
TGAATTTCATGATTGTTTGAATGACTGAACAGGAAAGAGAACCTGCATCAATTCATTTTTTGTGCATTCTATCATACACTCATTTGTACAATATAATTCACCGAGTAAAGCAGTCTTAATAAGGATATTGAAACAACGAGAATCAATATATCAGCATAATCAGTGGAAAAATTGTCGCAGTATGAACATTCACCAACAAGTAGCAAACTTTAGGTATCCTACCGAAATGCGACAGAAAAAAATATTTTAAATGCATTTTGCATTTGGGCAGTTAAGACAACATCCGCAAGACTTACGCAAAGTGATACACATCTTGCTGCTTAGAAAAGAATTATAACACATTAAGACCCGCTATTACACACCCACCATTAAAACAAGCAAGAAAATTACTATTTAATTCCATAATCTTTCCCATTTCATTTACACCCTGAAAATTTACAAATAAATACAAATAACAAAGATCTTCCCGATGAACTATTTAATGCCCCAATTTTCCTCGATTGATTTACACCCTGATAGAGTGATAAAAACCTTGTAGCTTCGCAAACAGGTTCATTGCACAGATAATAGCAGAGAAATATTCAAGGCCCAGACTTTGCCCGTTGGTTTACACCCCGAAAATTTGCAAATGGATGGAAATAGCAAAGATTTTCCCGATGAACTATTCAATTCTAACACTTTTCTCGATTGATTTACGCCTTGAAAATTCACACAGCAGCGAACGCATGTCAGCCAGACTGCAGCAGGAATGTCAAACGGAAGGAGTCGGGTAAGGGAAGGCCTTAATGTTGTCGGATATAAAGGGAGCGGACGACGAGCAGAAGGGAAAATGAGGAGGTTAGAACGAGGCATATGTGGATGGAGAGGAAGGGAGTATAATAGAGAAAGCGGTAAACGAACGCTTCTCTCTCTCTTTCTCGTGTTCTCTCTCCGGATTGGTGGAGAGGTTGAGAGTACGGGGGGGGGGAGGGGGTAAGAGAGGGACGGGGTAGTACGAGGGCAAAGCGGAGAATGTGTGCGAGGGAATGAGAGGGAGATAGGGGAATGAGACAACGTTTTCACATGCACACGGACGCACCCCTAGCCACTCACACCAAAACAGCAGAGAGAGAGGAATGAAAGGCAAAGGGCCCTGAATTGGGTCAACAATTGGCGACAAGCATTTCCATTGTTACGATCCCCTTGCTTGTATTTTAGAGCGCGCGAGGCTCTTGTTTGAATAGGGGATAGAGATCATCTCGGGCAGCAAGAACAGCTGGATCATAGATATAGAGCTGAGCTAAGAGGGGGGTGGGGGAAAGAGGACGGAGGAGTTGGGGGATACTGCCACGGACAGGGGGCTGAGGGGGTAGGAAGGCATTCGTGGAGGCAGGAACATTGGCGATGAATTTAAAAGGAAAGGGGTAATTTTTATCTATATAATTACCAAGGTATTTCTGAATGTAATGCTGATAGGGACGCTACGATCTAACAGAAAATCTGTTTTAGAAACAGAGCATGATGAGAATAACTTTTATTCAAAACCTACCCTAAAAAATTATTAGTCTGCCAGCGGTTGAATAAATACATACAAATCCAGTTCAATAAATTCATTAGATTTCGCTTTCGCTTAATAAAATCTCTCCATAATGCCTTTACCTATAGATCAAAACCTTAGTAAATTTCACGCAGAAATTTTATCAGACCACATTAGGCCTGATTATATCAACAAAGTTTTTGTCAAGTCTTAAGCAACACTTTTTAATATATAAATGCCTATTTATTTTTATTGGTCACCGTGTTGCTAATTAAACAACATATTGCAGAGTCATCAAAGTATTTACGACGTGAAATTGTGGTAATTGGAGGATATAATAGCTTTAATTTTTATTTAAATCATAGATGGGGTACTATTAATGAAGGAAACATAATAAATACTTAATAATGGGTAATATCTCTATGCGGTTTACTTGATGTGCCTCATCATTTTAAATAAAAGTTACATGGAAATTAAATATACTTCATAATTTCCTTATCAACCGCAGTATCAGCATAAAATGGGAACTTATACCAGAAGCCTTCATTGATTTGCGTGTGAGGTCAATATGAGAATTACAGTGAGATTTTAGCCATGGCATATTCCACCCATTCCTCTCCATTGATGGTTAATGAATGACTGATACGTGTGTATAAAACCTTGTATGGTATATGCATTTTACACGTCACACCATTGGGGCTCTAATATCCTAGGAATAGATTCAATTTATTTTACTATTTTTCATGTTGAATTTCAACGGGCACCCTCTTCTTGTACTTGTACTTCTTCTTCTTGTACATCATAGCCGGTATGGTATTTTCCGGGCGCAGAATCTCACATGGAAAAATTCTCTCTCGTGGAAAAACTCACATTCACATGGAAAATAGCGCATGTATGCTCTCTACAGAGACCTTATTGAAGAAAATGAGGAATTTCCAACACCTGGATTTCGTCAAAAAATTAATTGTGCATAATATATATCTATTTTCCCTAATATTTTTTAAATGCATCATGTTGCCATCGCAGTAATATTTTCAGGGTCATAAAAAATTCTCCGTTGTGAAGGAGTTTGAAATGTATCGCGCAAAAATAATGAGTCAAGTGAAAGACTTATATGCATATTTAAATTCAATATTTTCAGGGTCATAAAAAAAATTCTCCGTTGTGAAGGAGTTTGAAATGTATCTCGCGAAAATAATGAGTCAAGTGAAAGACTTTTGTGCATATTTAAATTCAATTACTCAGAACTTCAGTCACATAAAAGTATATAATTGCGCCATTAATGATGCAATATTTAATTCTTGCGTCCCACAACTTATACTGCTGAAATTAAGGCGTATAATTTGAATATAACCTCTTTATGACTCGGAAAAAATCTCACTCAAACTATCTTAAACGGTGAAATTAATATATTTTGATAATTTTGCCTTAATTAAAGCCTTCTTTGATTTGACTTTTCAGCTTGGTATTAGAAATCCTCAGAAAAATTACATCCAAATTTGCATGTTGTTTAAATTATATAACTCGGTGTTATAGCATAAATTTGCACTGTAGTTTCATCAAAATATTTTTCAAGAAACCATTAAAATTGTATGAAATGTATTTTTACACATTTATCAGCGCATATGTAAGGAAATACTTCTAAGAAAAATATATATCATATTCCAAAAGACAACGTGTTAAAATAGCAAAGGTTTGCCATATAATAAAATAGATGAAATGCAATGTTTGTCGCATTTATCAATAGATTTCAACGATGATAAACAACACGTAAAGTCTCTCGACAATGTATACATGGTGATAAATCGATTCAACAAACTTAAAAATCTAATTTTTTCTAACGTAGCTGTTTCGTTACGCCAAAATGGAGACATACATTATCGCCGAAAACTTCAGTGCTTGAAAATCAGCACATATGCTTCGTAAACCACGCGATTGCGAAGGCACAGCAGCGAACATTGGTCGCCTCTGGTTTAAGGAGCAGCTGTAATAGAAGCTTTCATGGTCTCAATTTGAGAATTCAGCAGTGGTCACCACTGCATGGCGCGGACTTGGGAATCTTTGGAATATGTATAGGTGTCGTTAACGCGTTTAGAACTTGCAGAATAACGGTCATCAGAGCAAGTAATATCCCATGGGGAACAACCGGTGCAATTTTGAGAGCGAAACACGGGCGGCACGAGATGAGTTTCACAGAACACGGGAATTACGTCGGATACACCCACGAAATGAATACACGAGGGGTTCCGGATTCGGGCACTCGCCCTTCTGCCGAGCAACGGCATTGTGGAGCAGCTGTAACACCGCACAAACAGGGGCCAGAGGACAATAAAGCCTAGCTTCAAAAAACTATGCAATGGAGAAGCGCATTGGTCCGTGTATGGGTCCTACGAAACATTTCATAGCCGCGATCGGGCTGTCCCTATGTACTCGATGAATGAAACGTTTTCTTTGACTCGGAACGGTATTCACCAAAGAGACATTCCGTTCAATTCAAAGAGACGTTCCGTCAAAATCATCACCTTGATTGCAATAATTCTGATCAAAGTTACATGGGCGCAACCACTAAGAAAATAGGTGCATCGATAGTCCCTTGAATTCGCCCAATGGGTCCTAACCGTTCATTCCTTTGCCAATAATGTTATGCCTTACTTTAAATGTAGTTTCTATCGATCTCATTCTTCAAGTTTTTAATCTATATGCACTTAAAATTTACTTAGAAACCAACAACTCTTCCTAAAAGAAATGGGATGACCAACTCAAAATACACCCGTTCGGGAAAAACCTATTTCCGAAACTTTGCCATGTCCTCAAGTACGAGAGGATGAATGTGAAACGGCTTAGTAACTCGGTAAAATTGTATCTAACAGATGGCTTTGAGTACCGTCCGTACCTTATAGAATTTCGTATGTCAGATGCGTCGATAGAGATTTCACGAAAATCTCTCATTTTTTGTTATAACAGTTTCTCCGAGGATACAGAGAATTTGTCTTCTGTTCACTAGATCAAAAATCGAAAGTGACAGCCTTACATCAGTATTCAATTTTTTCACTCATGTAAATGCAGCTAGCACAAACGAAATGTCAGCATTTCGGCAACAAACATTTGCTTAGGAAGAATCCTTCCCCTTTTTGCTTACATGACCACACCGAAGATTGAAAAATGTGCCACCCGAACGGGGATAACAGTTAACGTCACTAAAGTATGCTTTTATCATTTAAGGCTAAGTATTTTAAAGGGTAAATGTCTCATAAGGGAACAATCACGGTTTCATAATGTTTACGCAAACTAGCCTACGGTGTAATGGACTGCTATAAACCTCAACTACCAGGTAACCTAACATAAACATAAAGTCCACTTCCTATCAAGGCCAACGTTAACTCGACATTACACAAATTTAAGGGCCGGTTTTACAATGTGTGATTAAACTTCACGGTAAGTAACGTCGACGTTAAGTTAATTTTCACTTTAACAACAGGTTGAGTTTTATAAAGTGAATCCAACCTCCGGTTAGTTGACTCGAGCTCTAACGGCTGGAGAGAGTACTAACGACAGTTCTCATACCGCAACAAATGGAATATGTGAATAACAATTATGAAAATATAGCAACGGAGGAAAATATCGCAAAAGAGGATTTCAAGTTGTTTATGTGCTCGGAAAGGAGCAATCGCGAGAAATGGACGAGAAGAGGTGATCGAATTTTAGCAGTGAGTAGCATATGCTGTTCATAGAACTTAATTTGAAATTACAAGGCGTTATTTTAAATGAAAAGACTGAAGCTGTGACATGGAATATAAGCAAAGTATCGTACAAATATCTGTCGAATATTTTCATAAATAATTCATTGCCGATAAAATAATAATTTGTGATCCAATAACTTAGAATAGTGCAAGGTCAAGTATTGTAATTTAATTCTACCGTAACAGTTCTGCAGATTTGGTCTCAACTACTAATGAAATATACAGTAAGAAAGGAACATTCTGCGTACCTTAAGTGCAGCATTGCTATATACACCAGTAAATATGGTGCAAACTGATGTCACTATCAGGAAATATTCACGCTGAAAGATTTATATATTAATATTATTCACCATGTCCATTGTTTGCCAGGGGCATTGCAGAGGACGCTACCGCGAAATTTCTGGACTGGACATTATATCTTTACATTAGCACAATGTATGCTACAGACGACTTTTGGCATTCGTGAGAAATGGCATAAAACTACAGACAGCTCAAAAAATGGCTTCAAGGTAAACAAGATATTCCGGGACTCTTTACTATGGACGTCTGTAACTAGCGATTTTTAGTCTCTTCTCTCAAGTAACTTGGAAAAGAATTAATTCTTCTCCGCAAATTTTGAAGTGGCTCTGACATATATTCAATTAAAAAGAACCTGCCCCCGACAGTCATATTCACCAATTCATCATCGATATGGTTCATCACGTCAAACGTAAAATCCGCCATGATTGAACCCACTATACCGCCGTGCACCGCGTTAATCTTCACGTTAACTCCGATAACCCTCCGTTATCGTAACGAGCACCTCAACTTCCACATTGAGGTTAACCAACGGTTGTAAAACCGAATTTGGAGCTTATCCGGCCGTTGATATTAACATGCAGATTAACTAGACATTGCAAAACCGGCCCTATGATGGTGATAACGACAAGTCTTGGTGACTCTACATAGAAATTTGATGTTTTATAGTGTAGTGACAAAAAAAATGTGTTGCATTAAGTTAGATACATTCGATAGTGGACTACTGCCGATACTCCATTAGCAAAATTGAGCAACTATGGTCTTCAAGTGGTTGTATTGTAACATTGTAGTACGGCACAAACAGGGATGGTATTAATGCAGGTATGATAGTGTTGCACTGCAGTAGTAGGGAAAATTCTAATTGCATCACGTTATCTTGGATCTTGAGAGTCATAACAGCGTATAATACATAGTAAGACTCAACGTAGAAGATCGGCTATACCGACTAATTCAACATTTACAGGCATTATATCACACTGTGCACTTCACGCGAGCGTGGTAGGGGGATCCGGGACACAAACCATTAATAGGCCTAATCCTTTTGCTATAATGCATCCTGAGTATATGAATACTTACCAACATATCAGGAGTAGGAAATTTTAATGATTCAGTAGAACCTCGCTTAACCGATACTTAAGGGGCGGAAACGTTTCGCATAATCCATTTTTTCGGATAATTGATGGTTAATATTCAAAGGTTAATTTGGTGTAAATACGAACATTCTTTTATTTGTTCAACTTTGCCTCAAGTACGTCGTCAAAAATCGATATCTGTGTATCACAAGTAATCTATTTTGAAATAATCAAAAATTTTCTTCTGAACTTTTTCTTTACCGCGATGGCGTGTAGACTTATCTCTCCTTAGGATAGGATTAGGATTATATCAGCGGATGTTGAATCATTTGCTCACACATCAAATGGAAGAGGAATCTGAAAATAAACCCTCATTGTAACTACTGCTAGAAAAACCTTGCCCGTCCTGCTCTTCTGAATGGCACAGCTTGTTTTTCGATTGTTAATGCAGTGATAAAGGCTGCATTTTTGGGATGATATTTTTATAATTAAACGCCTTGTTATTTTACTACGACAAAAGTTTTGCCTGCGTTCTATCAGGCATTATCAGGTTGAAAGTTGGGTAACGGTTAGTGGACGGTGTAATATAGACCCGTTACCTCATCTTCATTGGCTGGCGACAATTTTCCCCGTTGTTGGAATTCGTTCATTTCTGTTAGTTTAAATCTTCCATGAGATGTGGCGATGTTTATGTAGCCTTTGTTGATAGTAAGTGTTACCTTAGTTTTCCAATTCAGGGGTTTCCAACAAATATTATGCTATAAAAATAAAATTTGATAAATTTTACCCACTAATCGCTCACCACGGAATATTAAGCTTTCGAGAGAACGGACAGGCTGTCTTCAAATATGGGTTTATTTCACTCCCGAGATAATCTGATTTAAGCTAAGCCCCCTGAGCGTAAAATCACGAGGGAAACGAGGGTGCTATATTCGCTCGAACGGGTGACAATGACTCCGGGCGCAACCATTGACACCCTTGGTGGGGATCGTGACCCGAATCCTTCTCCTCCTACCGATCGCGCCCTCGCCTCGCGATGCATAAAAGGTCGAGATGATAACTCTCCCCTAAAACCCTGAGCCGCTTCATATACCCACAGCGTACCCTATCCAACACAATAAGGATACGTGTGTATGTATATATAACGGATTCTCTTCCCCTTGCGAACCCTTAAGCTCTCTCTCTCTCTCACACACACCCTTCCTCTCAATACCATTTCGTCCTTTTATCTCTGTCACGCCACAGCATTCTCGCACCGTACCCTGCGGATGCATGCCAAAGGAGGGCGATAATTACCCCACAAGGAAACACAATGGGCTCTTGACTTCGCCGAAAGCAAGGTGGAGCAGGAGACGAGAATGGCATATTGAGTCAATATTGGACCGGAGTCAAGGAAAAAGGGATAGGCGCGCCATCCTTTTTTATTCCGATTCAGAGAAGCGCACTGTGTAGGTAGGTGCGACGTGCACGATAGAAAGAGACTTTCTGTGACAAGTATCAGTGGAACATGCGAGAATGGAACGCCAGACAATTTTCATGAAAATATTTCGATATAATACCACGAGTATAAGTGCTATTGTGGGGAAAAATCTCCATAGCTCCTTTCCCTGAAATAAAAAAATACTGAATGCAATTCCTTCTAGGCTCTAGCGTATCTTTCAGACAAAAAGTCTTCTTACAGTGATAGATACTTGAAGTACGAGTGTGACATTTACAAACTGGACCTCCAAAATAAACGAAATATTTAATAAAAACCAAACCAAATATTTATTTAAACAATAAACCAAATATAAAACCAGGCTCTGAATTCCTCACTGCAAGATACGTTAGTAAAAAAAATATTTTAAACCCCTGTGCTAATACATTTAACGAAAATATTCAGAGGGATGTCGGCATTTACAAAAATGGAAATAACAAAGCTCCTTTAGTCAATCTATAGGTAACTATCCTTCTTTATCAATTTCAATGCTAATCTTAACAATCAAAAAGAGCATATTATAGCGTAAGGCGTCTTAAAAATGAAAGTAGTGTTGAACCATAGTCTTTTTGAAATGGGAAGTTTTTGGCGTAAGCAAAGAAACATAGGAAACGCTCATCTCACAATATATTTCAAAAATCTCGCCAGATATTTATGCACAACTATTGTTATTCGCAGAAGTAATTTTTATTCAAGCTCTATGTTCATTACGTGGATGAAAGTCAAAGAGATGGCAATGGACGATAGGCGGATAACGAAATCGATAAATAAACGAGTGAATGGTGTTAAAGAAAGAGGTAGAACTAGAAAGTCATAGATATATGTGGTGGAAAAGACTCAGAGTGTAACTACAACAGCAAGTTACTTCCTCAAGTTTCTTGACCAGAGGAATTTTATCCTGATGGAAGACTTTTCTAATATTTGTGCAGAGATAGTTTCCTGCTAACTTAGGCATAAACACACTTCTGTAAGTGACTTGTCAAAAATTTCAAAAGTCCAGCAAACGCAGTATCAGATGCATCAGTTGATTTTATTGCAATTTTGCATTGTTTTGCAAATTTGGCACATTTTGAAATTTATTCCAAAAGTCACTGCTAATTACTTGAACAATGAACTTAAATATTAAGAGACATAAGAACAGAAGAGCGTGAATAAACCAACGTATGATCGTTACTCTAGAAAAAAAGATATGCAACGTTAGGGCAGTATTGAAGCTTCGGTTAAAAAAGCCGGTTTTGGAGGCCAAATGCGGAGAATTATTTGTTTCTGGCAATATCTTCTCCTAACAGGAAACGATTTGATGCTTATGTATGCATATATTCTTGCAAATGTGTAAGTTAAGACATTACATACTATTAAAACACCCTTATAACACTCACCATTGAACATCGGATTTTATGCCACTTTGTTCGCTGACAAAAATTATAAGGTTTTCATTAAATTTCACGAGGAAAAAGTTGGAGACGAGAAAATAAAGTTTAAATTCCTTCTCAGAACCAGAGACACCTCAATGATTTTGCAGAGGTGATTTAGGTTTCCCCAAAGCTTAAAACTAGCATCTGCAAAGCGCGTTTTATAAACTGAGAAGAAAATATAATTGGGCTTCTGGGCTACTTTGACAGTAATTCAGCATTGAAAGTGGACATATTAATACAGGATTTTATAGAGGTTGCTTAGATTATAGCATAAATATGAGTATGGCAATTTGAAATAAAAAAATAGTCAAGTTTCTTAATGGAAACCGTTCGTAACAAGCAAAAAGTGCTAAGAAATTGGATGAAAATTTAGTATAGGCGTTTTACGAATTTTTCACAGTTATTCGTGAAATACAGCCAAAATTGTAATTAAAATTTGGTAGATCCATGTAGTCAGCTTATTTAACTACAACGATGCTGTCACTAAAAATATAATCACGCAATAATACGCGTATTTTGTGCCAAAATTGTGGTGTTCGATTGATATTCCATGTTGAGGCAGATTTTTTTGACTGAATTAATACAAATATGTACCTTAGAATTTTTCCTGACTCTCATTGTCATGCCTGAGCCGTTTTAAATTAATTTGAGCGAGATAGTTTACTAGTCATAGCGGAGAATATATTCGAATCATATGTTTAATTTTCCGCAGCTTTAAGATGCATGGACAAAATATAGAGTTACAAATATAAATAATATACTTTAACATGACTAACTGAGTTATAATTAATTTAATAAAAATACCCATCCAATCCTTTAACATGACTTTTTTTTTCACGCGGAGCGTTTGAAACTCCTTCACAACAGAAGCTCTCTTGTAATCCCGAAAAAAATTACGGCGGTGACAATATGATTTATTTTCAACAAAGGTTTAGGAAATATACAAGTTACACGGTGTCATCTTTTTGACGAGATCTAGGTGTTGAGAATTTATCGTTATTTAAATAATATCTCTCTGTATTGCATACCCGTACCATTTTATATGTAAGAGAGCTAGTTTTTCCGTCAAATATCTCGGAAAGTAGTGAGGTGAGGGGTTGATCTTTTGATACTTCCGGAAGTGTGAGGTTTTCGGTCCGAGTCCGGTCCGAGTTTCTATAAACGAGACCAACTTCATTGATCCAAGGTCAAATGATATTTTGTTCAAACTCCCTTAAGGGAACCGCGAGATTGGTATGTACGCATGTTATTTTCGTGACCTGCCAATTAAGGGGATCGGGTTGGTGTGGTGGCTAGAGCACCCGCCTACCACACGGGCGGCCAGGGTTCAAACCCCTGCAGAGGAGGATGTTATTTAAAAAAAACCGATCCCTACTTGAGTTTCTTGTGGAGAGCACTTCAATTACAATTCTCCTTATGTCGGATGAGACGTTAAACCGTGGTCCCCTTGGTGCCTTTCGTTATGAACAGGCTAATGCCGTCGCCGGGTTTCTATCCTCCTTTCCTCCTCTCTCTATCCCCAATGGCGCAAACAACCTTAGCCGTCGGTCGCCTCCCAAAATATCCAATCCAATCCAACTGCCAATTAATCGAAGCCTTACACTTTCAGTTCGGTACTTGACAAATCCCCGGAAAGCTGTAACGTTTCCGGGTTTGTACCCGGAAGCCAAATTTCCGAGAGAAACGAATTACACCTCAAGATACAACTTTATTTGCTCCTTTTTAGTTGGCTTTTCGACTGTCCTCATCCCAAAATCCCAATTTCTTGTACATCATCTCTCTTTCCCTCGTGCTCTCCGACTGCTCATCATCAGGTCTCTCTAAAGTTCCTCATCCCCTCCGCCTCTGTTGATTTGGTCCAACACTCCAATCCCCTTCCTTCTTCTTCCAAGCGCTGTGACAAAATGAAGGTGGTTTGAACGATTTTGCCTGTGTATCAATTTTGGTGATGGTTTTTTATCGAGTAATCTTAGTAATATCCCAGGTTTAAAAAAATTGCACATTTCCGATTTGGTTTTCTGGCAATTGTAAGTTATAATGACATGTAGCCTAATTACATTTGAGATACAGCTCGTGGTGATTAGATTACATGAGAACAACTTTTCCTATTAACGTGAAATAATAAATTTCATGTAATTATAATGACTGAAAACAAATTTTAATGCGTCGCACCATGTTAAAGACTTGAAAAAATACTGAAATATAATGTAGGAATAAATTAAGAAAGTCACTGCGAAAACTAAGTCATAATAGGATGTAACTAAGAATAAAGGTTAAAATAAAATTCTCGTTTATTTTCAATTGCCACAAGTGATGAGAAATCCACCGTATATATGATTAAAAATTGAATAAAAGGTGGTCCTAGAATTCATTTTTACGACTAATCAGAAGAATTATAAATATGTACACTCAATGACCAACGATTACCGATCCAATCATCTTATTGGAAACAAGGGTTGTGAACTAGCGACGTGGATGTTTTGCAAAATAATAGATTCCTTAAAATAAACGATCGTTGATTTTTTATTATTTTATTTTTTTATTTATATATATTATAAGGCCAGAAAATTATCGCTGGCCTTCTTCCGCAAAAAATGGGATCTGCGATGCTTATAATGGAAAGGAGAGAGGGTAGCTGAAAGTAGAGACAATCGGACCAGATAATGTCCACAAAAAAGTTACTTTTTCATTAGTGTCATTTCATTCGTTAGCGTCATGGTTCCTGAAATTTTTATCCATGTAAAATCAAATTTTGTTTCAATAGCACAGGTTTTTGTGTTCGGCTCCGTAGACAAGTAATGCGGATTTGGGAAGTGATAATGAATATCATAAAATACTTAAATTTATCATAATTCCAAGGATCCTTCAAAAATAGACGATACTAATTCTTTCGATTTTCAAACGTAATTAATTTTAAGCATTCGAAATTTCTTTTCCGATGAACCAACGCCGGTAAGCTGGATCTCTAGTGCTGTCGTCCGCAAATAAAGCTCCTCCACAACCCTCAACAGCACACAGGCGTTGCCATAGCCCTCACATCCCGCTGAGTTCTTCGTGAGCCCATAATGAAGTCCGCATCGGCCATCATTATCAAGCGGTCAAGTAATCCCAGACGAGAGAGGGGGAAACATGATCTCTATGAATTGGCGCCGCCACGGTAGCGAACGAGCGCGGGAGGAACGCTAGGTGGTTGGTTAAAGGGTTGAAGAGGAGAGAGAATACAAGGCGCGATGACAAATGAAAGGATGGCTGCGCAACATCGCAATGGCCTCTCTCATCAACCACCTCCACCCCCCCTTCCATTTTACAGTGGATGATGTGAAGATGACGACAGGGCGTTCGGTTTATCAATCTCCGCGTATTGACCGTGAGTGCACGCCGCAGCCAGACTAATTGGCTGGATCTTCTTCCCTTCCTCTCCTCCCCGCCCTCATCCGGCGGGACGGGAACACAACGTCGGCGCCCCCGGCGAGAACCCAACATCGGCGAGAGACGAAGTGTCCCTCGGCTAATAACCACGATCTCGCCGCGAAATGAACAGCGCGCCCGGAAGAGAGGCTTTTTTCGGGCGTCACTTCGATTGAGGAACGGCGTAAGGGAAGGGAAATGTCATGAGGTTCGATAAGGCTGTGCGATAATGCGATGTATTGAACCTCGCAATGCGTTAATGCGATGTATCGAATCTCTCAATGCGTTAACGCGATGTATCGAATCTTGTAATGAGATAATGCGATGCTTCGTTTCTCGCAATGTGTAAATGCGGCTTCACACATGGATCTACGATTAAATAGGTACTTTTTCGTTCAATCACTCATCCAGGGTTTAGGGGCAAAGGACGGAGATATAGTCAGGGTTGATTGAACAGCGCAGCTATGAGACGCATTGACTCTGAGATGCCACGTGTATCTAAGCTCGCTAGGCATTAAGCCGGCTTTACGCAAGGAAAATAAATATATGACGAAAGAGGGGATATTTCGGGTGAGTCATCGAACAGAGAAATGGATAGAGAGGTGAAATGCTTTTAAGGATCGATTGGACATGCAATATTGCGACCTATTGACTGTGGCGTGCAATATGTATCGATTCTTACAATCCGGTGGGGAGGCTTTATGCATGAAAATTAATTCTACGAAGAAAGAGAGGTTTTTTCGGCTATCACCTCAAAGAGGAAAAGGGAGAAACAGTAGGAGAAAGCCGAAAGAGTTGATTGATAGTGCGATGCATCGACTGTGACATGTGATATGTAATGTAGGTATCAAATTTCGAAATATGTTAAGTATCTTCATACCTGGAATTTGACTCCTAACCTGTGTTTACGCATAGAATCGCATTGCTCTGTTTGCCTATTACCTACATATCGTTCACAAAGAAGTGAAAGACGGAAGTAAATAAAGAATATGGGAATTTCAATACTCGCTTAATTTCAACTACCATGCAGTAGGACTTAGCACTGTGCGAGTTTCACCGAATTTAAGATTTAGAAGTGCACATAAAAGAAGTATGAATTACGAGAACTGTTACATTTCTTAGTAATCAAACCAAGCTCAATGACAAAACATGTCTTTAAGTTATCTCTTGCGTAAAAGATATGTCCAGGTAAAATAAATAGTTACATGTACGGCAATATGTTCTAATCAACTAATGAATTCATTAGATAAATAGTTCTCGGGTTTGGCACCGGGTAAGGCTGTTTAAGGCCAACGTTTCGATGAGAAACTCACTCATCGTCATCAGGGCTAAGACTGACTTAGCCTTAAGTATTCCATCAGATATAATGCTTTTTTTTATCGCAGAATCGTAATTTAACCTGTTGGAAAAACAGAAGGCCAGTTCTTTTTTCCATGTAAGGACGAACCACAGTTGATTACCACCGATATAGACCCCTAATTCCAAATAAGTACGTGCCTACACATCGAAGTATGTACCGCTGGCATGCTAATTCTACCGCTCACAGCCACAAAAGTAACTTCGATGCGCAAAGCCGCATTCACATCGATTTTCGATCCCGAATTCATCGGATATCGCGCAATACGCAAAAAGTACGTTGTCTACGTAAAAATAAATTGTTTACATGTACGGTAATATGTCCTGATTCGGCTTAGGAATTCTTTTCTATTTGCATTTTTTAATCCCAATAGCAGTCATTTGATCAGTATTTCATCGGATACCTTGCGATTTTATCGAAGAATAGTTATGTTACCTGAAGGAAAAATAGAAAACCAGTCCTTTTTTCCTTGCAAGGACGAATCACGGTTGATTACCACCGATATCGATCCCTAATGCCAAATAACTACGTGCCTACGCATCGAAGTATGTACCGCTGGCATGCTAATTCTACGGCTTACAGTCACAAAAGTAACTCCGATGCACAAAGCCGCATTCACATCGATTTTCAATCCCGAATTAATCGGATATCGCGCGATGCAAGCGGGGTCGACGGGCGGGAGAGAGACGGTGAAAAAAGACAGGCAAGTCAGGGGGCATTAGCACGGGAGCTGCAAGCTGGTATATCCACGTAGTAGGTGCTCATTATTCTACCCTATCTCGCTCGCTCAAGACGACAAAGGTGAACGAGCCCTTACTCCCATACAGCCCCTCTCTCTCATTCCACCTCCTCTCCCTCCCCACCCCCTCCATACCCTTCCCTCCCACTCAACCCTCTCCTCCCCGTCGCTCCCTCCCTTCCTCCCTCTCCCGCCCTCGCGACGCAATTTTCGCCATTTTTGGAAAAACGTGTCGATCAAACCGGCGGGTAAAAAGGGGAGGGGAGAGGGGGAGTGGGGGAGTTTCCTGTTTCCCTCATGGATCCGTTTTCGTTTCCCTCTCCCTCTCTTTGACGACCTCGGATGGGATCGGTTCAGAGCTGTCTCTTCTCCAAGGCCTCGCGAAATCGAAGGAGACGGCTAAAAGGTTTGGGTTTCGCATTTGAAGAGGTAGAGACATCCAATTTACAGTAAAATTCGATCTAATCACAAAATTAATTACCCACCCCAAAGGTTTGGTTATAAAACAAAAAACTTATGTTGCCAATATTTAAAAAAAATAATTTCCAGATGATTCCTTACCCTGATACGTATTTTCATAACATTATTTTCTGGAGGTTCAAAATTAAATATTAACTTTACCGCCGATTCGCGGACGTTTTGCATGTGAATTAATGTGTAAAAAGAGTCTAGAACTTTTCAACGTACTTGTAATTATAAACCTGGTTAATGTTGCCTTAAATAAGCATAAACATACATTTGCAAAACGTTGAAAAATAACGACTGAAGTAAACAATTATTTTGGAACTAATTTTTGAGAAAAAAGTTAGATAAAATATTTCATTCACTAAAAATTAAGAGTGGAAGCGTTGAAAATTGAGGTGCTAAGGAGATATTTCAGAAGGAGGGAGGTAAGGCAAGGATGCAAATAGAGGATATTGAAGAGCAAAATACGACAAGCAGCTTTGTAAAATGCATAAAAGATGGCTCTTGAATAGGGAGGATGAAAGGCCTTTAAGATGTGGGCGTGGGGGCAAATGTAGAATGAGTGGCGGACGGAAAGGGTTCTCCAAATAGTAAGTACGTGTAAAGTGCACCTGATAGGATAATGAATGTGAGGCTAGGCATTAAAGCAGGGTGGTACAGAATCGGGATGGTAGAACAATTTAATTACTGAAGTGGTACTTTCGAAGAAAAAAGGGAGGGTAGCCAGGACATCAAATATAGAAATTCGCTAGCCAGGTCGTTTAGTGGTGAAAGAAAGTTGACGATGAGGAACTTGCCTGAGAACGTAAAGAAAAGGTTCTTTTATGAGTATATACATGGAGAGTAGCAGCAAGAAGCATAAACGTGGATTCGGAGAAAAGAGGACAAGAAAAGGAATCAGAGCGTTTGAGATGCGTGTGGAGAAGAATGTATAGTGGAGGGAAAGGAAGACTAACCAGAAAGTGCTTAGACTGGTGGGCAAGGGCAGCTTACTTCTGGCGGTGATTAGAAGGAAGATTAGGTATTTGGATGAGGTTATGAAAGAGTGTTTTCAAGTTATCCAAGAATACAGCATAAAAATAATTAAGACGAAGACTAAAACCCTAGTATGAGGAAGAGAATAGCTGAGTGCAGAAGCCACCCTGAGTGGAGAACATTTAGAGCATGTGGATTCCTTGATCTACCGCGAATGTACTATCATGTAGGACGAAAGAAGTACAATGGACATCAAGGAGAGAACAGCCCAAGCTAAGAAGGCGTTCATGGGAAAAAGATAACTGCTGTGCCCAAAGAAGATAATAATAATAATAAATTCGTTTATTGTTCAAGGAGTGAACTCCATTGGAACATAGAAATGAAATACAGTGGTGTGCAAGACAATTAATATGTGAATAAGCCAATCAGGAAACAAAACATGGAAGTTATCATATGAATTGCTGACAATAGACATATACAGTATTACCATTTAGCAATGTAGAAAAAGAACTGAATTTCTTCTTCTAACAGAAAAACGAACATTAAAAATATCAATATACAAAATAACACAACTTTTGAAAAGGAAATTTAGCTTTACAAATGAAAAGAAAAAAAAGGAACTGAATTGCTTCTTCTTACGCAACAATGGACATTAATCACATCAATGAACTGATAAATGAGTTACATGGTCAGCATTCCGGAAAGTAAGTGTGTGATAATCTTTCTCTTAAATATTACCAGTGATGCACTGTCTTTTACCAGTTTAGGCAAGTCATTCCACAGCTTTGAGGCAACAACTGTAAACGATTTCTGGACTGTAGCTGTCCGGAACTGGGGGGGATACAAAAAACAGGGGTCTTGTCTAGTAACAACATTAGTGTATTTACTACTTGGGAGAAAAAGATCCATTATGTACTGAGGGCTCCCATATTTGAGGAGGTTGAACATGAAGCAGGCCATGTTATATTTTCTTCTTGATTTAAGATCAAGCCAGGAGAGCCTTTTAAAATAAGGGGTAATGTGCTACAAACCAGGCAAAAGGATATGAAAACATTCATGTGAAACGTGGCCTTCTATGAATTGGGAGCATGGGAAATTGTAAAAGCTAAAACCAGAAAAGACGTGAAGCCTTGAAAATCAGATGTGGGGAGACAATGCTGAATATAAAATGAACGGACAAATAAGAATGATGATGTGTAGAGAAGAGTAGAAGAGGAAAGCCATATAAAAAACTATACAAAAAAGAAGGACAAGATGGATTGGACACAGCCTGAGAATAATGGATTTGTAAAGAACGTAATTGAAGGTAAAATGAAGGGAAAAGTCCCAGGAGGAAGACCCAGGAATTACTTCATGGACCAAATAAAGAAGGCAGTACATAGACAAAAGACCAGGAGGTAAGGGAATTAGCATTAGATAGGGAAGGGTAGGGGGCTGCAGTCAACCAATCTTAGGATTAAACGACCAATGATGTTGATGAGTGAGTGAAGGGATTCTGACTGTCTTGACTTGCCTTATGGTTTGGAGTTTTATTTCGTGGAGCGAATTACAACCAACTACTAGTATTGTTTCAACATCATCAACGATATTCCTACATTTTCAGCTTTAATTCTCGATTATCCTCAGAAAATTCATATCACAGACACCTTCGGTTGGTTTCAGCATTTTTTAGGATCCATAGAGCGTTGAGCTTCATAAAAGGGCTTTTACTATATTATTCATTTCGTATACCGAGGTTTGGTCACCTAAGCCCTTTTTTCGTAATATTTATCTAGTGACGTCTATTTATATATACATCAGCCGATGAAAAAAGTGGAATATTACGGTTTTTACAAGCCCTGGGTATATCGGATGAAATATTTACACAAAATTCTTAGAGGAAGAGCAACATGTTACCATCAAAATATATAATGAATAAGTCAGGAATCTATATAAAATAAATCGTTAAAACATTTCGAAATCATTACATTACTTCGAGAGCTTCGACTGACGGTTAATTCAAGAATAACATTCGAGAGAAGGGTACAATCTTATATCTACATACCTGCAAGGAATATAAAAAGGAGACCTTGGAATATTTACCCGTATTCTTTCCACTAATTTCTATATTGTCTTTAAATTAGCGTATTTTTGTTAGCCCTTTTCTCTACACCTGTATTTCTTTTCCTGCTCTCTTGGTTTTCATTCCCGCGGCATGCCTTTTCACGTGCTCCATCAAGTTCCTCGTTCGACAAGGTGATCGCTTCCGGGAGCGTGGAAATAGTGTTATTCTGACCTTTTCAATCAAATGTATTTTCTCACCCAGCGGTCGCTATATTCTTGAATTTCCTCTCAATTATTTCAAGGATATGTCGATATATTTTTACAACGTCTCTATCGAAGTAAACTTCTATACCTCATTCATGAAAAGGAATAATAGCATATTCCTTATAATAATACACAGTGGGTCTTCAATGAACCGTTGGACACGAGTACGAATGATTAGTAAAATTTTGCTGTATTATCGTATATTCCTTAGAGCATAAGGAAACTCATTTGCATGTGTAAGTTATTCTGAGCAAAACAGGTCCCCATGTATGCATAAAAATTTTTAAAAAATGTACCAACCTTACATATTCTAAAAAGTTTAAGCATGCCTGATTCTAGGAAACACAGAATTCACCGCTTCAAAAACATTCAGAAAACTTCAGAACCTGCGGAACCACTTCCGGAAACAAAATTTCTGAATACATAATTCTTGGTACTCTATGCCATTCTATTAGAACTTGATACTTTGCATTGGTATAAACATAGCCCATGACACAATGATCTCATGGAAAAGGAAGATCATAAATTTGGTCCATGAATAGTCGTTTAAACGCCAAATTCACTCGACTCGTTTGATAATCAATTGAAGCATTCGATCAGAAAGATGTAGATCCTTTCTTACTTACCTATAGTTCATAATACGATAGCGCTTAAAAAATTGAGTAGTTTAAAATACGATTCACGTATGAACAATTTTTTTCTCGTTTTAATATCAAGTTAGACCTTTAATTTCACATAAATTTCATAACAAAATAAGTTACAGAAATATGTAAAACAGACGCTTCATTTTTGTATCAATGTTACAAAAAATATTTTACGGGTAGTTCCAGCCACTTACCCTCACCTTTTATCCAAGTCTACATCTATAAAAGCACAGATAATGTAATTACAGTTTAGCAAGATCAAATGACTATACATGTACTCCTTATCAAGAAAAAATAGGTGTAATACATGAGGAATGATTTCAGATTAGTAATGCGTGTGCGGATACAGAGGAGTGTAGCAGAATAACGAAGTGATTGTTCTATGAAAGTTATTGAGCCAAGAAGATAAAATAGATAAATTAACTATACCTTAATGGAGAGGAAATCGATTAGATAATTATGAACAGTTTTCTACAAATTCAGTGCATATAGATCATGAGTGAAGGAATGTAAGTACCATGAACAATGAATCAGAAAGTCAACAATGGTGGCATGACTACAGTTTTAAACAAGAATCAATTGGTGAGACTGAAAATGAACATTTTTCCACCAATTCAGAGTGCAAGGAGAAAGGTTAGGGAGGGCTACGGTGTAATGAAGAGACCCAGACGCACCCTGGGCACCTCCCGCGCTCGCAAAGACCGTGCGAGCCCGAGAACAATCACCGGCGGTCCCCGACGCCGCCGCCCGGGAGAGGGGAGGAGGGTCTCCCAGGCGAAATGGCTGGGCGGGGCCCCTTAACTCCGAGCCGCCGGGGGAGAGGGAAAGTAGACTGACGATGGAGAGAAAGAGAGAGAGAGAGAGAGGGTGGTGTTGGACTGGTAGAAGGTAGGAAATGCGCCTCGAGGCCCTGCATTTGCGTGAGGCGGGACTTTGGACTGGGGAGTGGGAGGTGGATTAATTAGGAGTCGAGGCGGAGGGCGGCGCGGCGTCGGCTGCCCATCGAGTGGAAGGAGGAGGAGGATATCGACCACCTACTCCCCTGGGCGGGAGGGCGGGCGGTGGTGTCGGGCGGGAGGGAACTTGGCGGGGGAGTGAGGCCGGAGGTTCCGCGGGAGGAAGAGGACACGACATGGGGCGGGGGAGGCTGAAAGACGAGAATTGAGGAGGAGGAGGATGGTCCGGGTCAAAAGCTCTGGAAGGAAGAGGATGGAATATTAATGGCCATCGGAGCTCTCTATCTAACTCTTATCCTCATTCCAGATTAGGGAGCCGCCGGCATATCCCTCACTTCCCCCTCGTACCGGTATGTAAGTGTGTAAACAATCCATGCACACGCAGGCATGTGTTGAAGCGCGCTAACACGGTATCCGGTCTAAGAACGAGCACCGTTTTGGTGAAAAGAATCAAATGGGAGAAATACGCGATGCCTTTTAAAAAAAATAACTTGCTGATCATGGATCAGATCGTCGTCAACTCTCGACAACTCTAAACAAATGACGCCACTTATGGGAGAAAAGTATTTTAAGTCAACAATATCGATTAAAAAATAAATATTTATTTCGCCAAGGCTTTACATACCGATGACAGGTTTAGATATTTTGATATATTGTTCGGTTATTACTCACCGCAAGATGGAGTAGTATATTCATTGATTCGGAGTTCACTGAAAGTCTGGGGATCATATATTAGATCACACAATCGGCTATTTGTGTCGAGGGTTATCGATGGCAGTTTGTATTAGCCCCGTTTTTATAGCGAGAGAATATTTTAACCGAGATTTTCACTGGGTTTAACGATTTAAAACCGGGCCGTAGCGTAGCTCTTTAATTCCGTCGATGTTTATAACGGGGACACGCATATCATATCGACAGTTATTACCGCAAGATAGTGTTAAGGGGATAGACAAACTTTGCGATTAAAATAATACAAAATTGAGTAGAGGCACTGAGAGAATATAAGCAAATACAATTATGATGTACACGAGACAACTATAGCTTCTCTAATTCAAAGGAAAAGAAGGGCTTCGTAGTTCTACCAAGTATTCAATGTTTATAGCGGGGAAAGAAATATAATGTAGGGAATTATTGCTGCAAGATTAAGTTTAAGTGCATAGATAATATTTGCATTCAATTTATACAAAACTGAACACGAGGCACTGACATAATATGAACGAATACAATACAATATGCACTCGAGAAATTATACCTTCCCTAATTCAAAGGAAAAGAAGAGCTTTAGGGTTCATGCTAGTACTCAAGGCTCTTTCTCTAAATCTTTATTTATTATATTAGAAAAAATTCACTTTCTGCATTTGATATCATATTAAGTAGTTATGACTAGTATAAGGAATTTTCACAATGTCACAGCATTATAAGAACTCTGAGACACATTAACAACACGCGAAGGAACAAGGTGCAGTTTTAACTCACATTTTGGTGCAGTAACCCTGGATGTCACACGGAATATCAATGGGAAATTTACCTGAGGAAAAAGAAAGAACATAATTAATACAAATTCATCTAAAGAGTCAGTAGAGCGCTTTATACGTTGACTAAGCGAGTTATAGAAGTGCATGAAATACGACGGAAGAGGACAAGCAATGATTTAATTGAAAAAGTCATGAGGTCGCTTCAAAAAGCAAATGTTTGGAAACGGATTTTTAAATTCGTCAAACAAATTTCCCTTATGGACACAAGTCCCTTTACGAGGGACTTTTTTTGCAAAACAAACCTGAGGTGCATTGATGTGCAATTCACATGCTGAAATGCCTCAATAATGATATTTCAACTCTTGGTAAAAAAAAGACATTGTAGGCTGAAAGTCATATGACTGTTCAATTAGCAACTAGAACACGAAACACGAATGGAAAGCGTAGGTATAGGTTTTGCTTTCAATATAAAACCACTCCCATAAACAGATTACTGAATGCAGGTTTAATGGTTGTCCTCGTTTATTTTATAGCTCTGACGCTTTGAAGGAATCAAAACGAGACACACAGATGCATGAAAATATGTAACCATGGACCGCTATCCGCTGCAGCAGTTAGCAGAGCATCAGCGAAACAAAGAAGAAGAGAAATACAATGCGAAGAAATTCAAGGGAAAATGAAAAGAGATTTCAATACAATACGAAACAATTCATAAATGCACAAGTTCTGGCGTCACAAGTTTTTGTTTCAAATTAATTGGTAAACACGTAGTTATACTTTTTCTAACACCCCCCGGAGACGAAAACAAGAGAAAATGAAAGGAAAAAACCAGAAACAATGTAATGGTAATCGGCGTTAAACAAATTAAAACAGTGAACGACTCGGGTGACCCCTGCAAACATTTGACGACATATCGCTCGCCCTGAGTAGAAGTGCGTGGGAAAAAAGTAGAATACAAAACGTAACGACATCGTACTGATTCCGTTTTGACAGCTTGAGTCAACCTTTAGAGGTGCTAAGCCATACTAAGAAAATGAATGATCAAATTGCATTTGCCGAAAGTGTTCCTTGATGATCACTTTCTTAAAACCCATTAGATCCAGATAAAACGTCAATTGAATTAACTCAGTTTCTGTCTGCAATTGTTACATCAATTTGCAAAAGACAAAGAAATGTGAAGGTAACGTGCTGTTTTTTATTTTATTTACAGAGATTGACCATTTCTCATAAATATTTTTTTTTACAATTTCAAACATAAGTGCACTCATAATGGTGTGAAAAAGTAGTGAGTTAACCATGCTTTTCCAATTTTTTAATTTAACACTGTGTTTTAGTTTTGTGCTCATTTTGAGTAAAATACATTATCAAAGAACACAATTTTGCTATCCGTATCAAATATAGGACATGTATCTTGGCCTGCCACGATGAGACTAAGATGTCATATAGCTAATTTTACAGTGGAACTGTTTTAGCGAAAAAGGAAGTCATATGAGCCGGGGATGGGAAAGGGTGGAGATATTGACAGGAGGCAAGAGGAATTAAAACGGGGAACAGAATAAAAGCATCAAGAGAACACTGGTGACGAAGAGGAAGAGACGAAGGAGTAGCCAGCCGATAGCTAAGGTGAGGATGAATGCACACGCGCGATAAAGAAGTCCATAGAACACGGATAATGACATGGAGAACCTTGTGCAAGACCCAATTAAACATCGGACTGACAATGTGAGGCCTTCAGCGGAGGTGGCGAAAAAAACGCACCTCTAAATAAAGCAAGCGATACTCAGCTCAGCTGCACATCTGCACAATCCAACTAACAATTAGGAAAAAAAACAAGCTCGTACATGCATGCGCACCGGAGGATAGAGAGTGTGTTCACGTACGCGTAGAGGTTTGAGAGATGAGGTAAACAAATGAATACACAAGAGAAAAAATTGCATATGCCGAGTCGCCCGTAAATGCAAAGAGTACGAATAGATTTAAAAAATAGTTTCGCAAAAAATATCGCCGCTGACTCAAAAAATAAGGATTCGTCAGTTTAATTGTCTTGAAGGGCGGGGACATGCAGGACAATCGAAGAGGCTCAAGCAGTGATAGCACGAGTCAAAACATAGGTACACAAAATTTAATCTTATATTATGCTTGTAATGAATATACTTGAAAAAATTCTGCTTTCACCAATGACAGGTCTCAAATACTGTAAAACAAAATAACGATTCCTGATATGCTGATTTCTCGGGATACGCATTTTTAACTGGCACTTTTTCTAGTCGCTGAAGTACGTTGAAGCCCCATTTACACATACTTAGTTAACTGACGAGATTTGTAGCAATTAAAGCAAAAACTTAAGATCTTTCATACTGTTACATTTAATCCAATATTCTTTTATATCATTGGGTTTTAAAATAAACTTAGAATGGGTTATCTATTATGACTGCGGAAAAATCTTGATCACATTAACTTGAGCCACAGTTATGATTAGTTAGATCGACTGGTTAAGATGGTCGTCAGGGGAAGACTGAAAATCCCTCTAAACGTTTACATACGTAAGCCTAATTTTCTTACTTTATCTCAACATACATTCTACCTCTCTTTAAACCTTGCATGTAGAACATAGCACTTTATTCCAGTCCCCCTTTCCCGCAAGCTCCCCTCAATTACGACCGTCAGCATCCTTTGGTTCCTTCATTACCGATTACAAGCCCCTACTCGGCCAATCAAGTTGTCTCGGGTTACCAATCGGGTCAGAGATGCGGCTGACGCCTTTCCAACCTCGATTAAAAACAAAAAAAAACTTCATCAAAATTGTTCATCGAGAAAATACCAAACTTTTACCTTCCCGATCTTCTGTTATCCTCAAGTATTTTCCTCCCATCGTTCAAAATGCTGAGCATTGCCTGGTTTGTCTTCCATTTCGTCCACCGCTCTTTTTCACTTCCTAATCTCAAACACCTCTGCTTTAATCTCGTCCTATTTTCTCAGGGTCCTTGTTTAAGTACAGTAAGCCCTCGCATAGCGCGAGGGTAGAATCCCCGAAATCGTCGCGATTAGTAAAATCGCGCTATTTGAAAAAAAATATTAGCGGAAAAATGCGGAGTTTTGTTCCTCCATCTGAACGGATAATGTTAAATTATGCTTCGTGACTAATCTAAAAGTTTAATGAAATAATTTCATAATGGTACATTCATAACCACAGGTTTTTCCGTACTTTACTTGGAAAGGCGTTCAGTTTAATTTTTTTCCAAACAATAGTAAAAGTTGCATTGCCTTTTTCAAACAAGAGTTTTGTTCATAATTAATTCATTTATTTTTAACAAATCTCATTGCCAGGGTGTCCTCTGTGTTAAGAGCTTCAACGAAATATGTCAAAAAAACTTTTTAATGACGTTTTAAACGTAGCTTTTGATGATACCTCGGATAACGGAATAATCATTTATTGCTGCTGATGGTCCATCTAATGGCTGAAAAAAGCAAAATTTAGACTGATTGGACTTTTACAGAACAACGTGAAAGGAAAGTGAAAACAATAATCACCCATTGACTCTCCCATCATTGCTTTTTCATTACATCTCATCCCTCATTTCCCAATTCCAACGTTGTCTCTTGCCACCCGCAAACAACATTGTATTCAGAAACTCTAATTACGCACCAGAATTCAGCAACTGCCCTGATGACGATGGGCGACTCGTTCATCGAAACGTCGGCCGAGATGGAGAGTTTGACCTTCAACGACCACATACGCCTTAGATCTTTCTTTATCAATATACCATAATAATAATTATAAAGAGAACTTTCTAGGATGATGTATGTACACATTGCTTTCCTTTAATTTATGCAGAAATAAATTCCGTTTATTACAGCCGACTTAAGCCAGGAGTTTACTAACGTTCCACATAAGAACTGAAAGAATGTGGCGATACAAAAAGGCCAAATAACGGAGTGGTTATTGAAAACGAGAGAAATGTACAAGCGACTCTTTCAAACACTAGTCTTTCCTTCAAAAGTCTCGCAGAACACGCACGATGTAACTTTGATCACATGCAAAATTTAAGTTGCCACCACTGATACAGAGCAAATGTTGACATTAGTTGGTATATCGTAAAAAAATGACCGTCATAACAGTATGGATTACGGTCTTATTTATTCACAATTTGGTAGTCATTCGATAGGTTTACTATTTAAACATAGCTTCGAATCTATAAAATGATGTGCCAAATGATAACGGTGTGTCACTAGCAACTTTGTTCTGATCGCGGCATCAAAAACCTCGTGTTATCGAGAGGAACAAAGGCGCATCGTAAAATCGGTATGATAACTAGTACCGCATCTTATCGAAATTGCGTCTTGTGAGACCGCGCAATGTGGAGATTATCTGCACAGTCCAACTTCACACTCCAAATAAAAAAACCTACCCAGTATTTTCTTTTCGTTCATTTGCAAGGCCTTCGCCATTGGTTTTTCCTATTTCCGTGGAAAAATCTTGCTTCAACCACTGTGCATCTCAATGAACCCAGGTAAAATCTACGCCTCATTGGCATGCCAACACCGCTTTTATATTGCATCTCATCCCTTATTTCCTACTTCCAACGTTGTCTCTTGTCACTTACAAACAACCGAGTATTGAGAAAGTCTCACTCCGCGCCACAATTCTGCAACTCTTCCACCCTACTAACACGCCCTATCTGCGCCTTATTGACATGCCAACACGGCTTCTACATTACATCCCCTCCCTCATTTCCCACTTCCAACGTTGTCTCTTGCCACCTACCAACAACTATGAATTCAGAAACTCTCACTCCGCACCAGAATTCAGCAACTATCCCACCCTATTGACATGCCCTATCCACGCCCTATTGACATGCCAACACGGCTTTTACATTACATCTCATCCCTTATTTCCCACTTCCAACGTTGTCTATTGCCACCCACAAACAACATTATATTCAGAAACTCTCATTACGCACCAGAATTCAGCAACTATTTCACCCGGTCGACGATCCACAAGCGTAATTTCCGAGTGGAATTATCGGCGTCGCGCGTGATGGAAGGAGCTCTTTGAGTTAAATGAAGCTCCATGTGTAATAACGAGCGGAAGAATACCTATCCCATCGTCCACTGAAGTGTTCTTCAGCCTTGGACGTCTAATTGTGAAGGAATATTTTATGTATGTTCATGTATAGATACATCTACTTGCGATATCGCCACAGCAGACGTTAGCCCGTATTGACACAGGGAACGTGTAATCAGGTGCTTTTGCTGTATTCTGTGAATACATTGGTTTCCCGAAATACCTGTGTTCTATCTTCATTATACTCGCCGCTCCGAGAATTTATACTGTCTTCCAACACGCGCAAGCTGTGCCCAGACCGCTGGAAAAAAATCACATACCGATAATGGAAAAGGCTATTAAGGTAGTTTAAACGAAAGATCATTTTACCTACAAATCCATGAATTTCGTCTCATTTTAAAGAAAAATATATCACCCTTCCATCATCCATTGACATCGAAAATTCAACTCCTTGTCAGATTACTTTGCCAATAAACACCGGCCTTTTTACATGGAAAATAGAACGTGTATGCACTCTAGAGAGACCTTAGACAAAAAATGAGGCCTTCCCTACACTTAGATCTCGTCAAAAATCAACAGTGTCCAGTTTGTGTGCTTTCTCAACTATTTTTGAAAATTAATCACTGTCACTGCAGTAAATTTTTCGGGATTACAATAAATTTTCCGTTTTGTCGGAGTTTCAAACGTACCGCGTGAAAAAAATGAGTCAAGTTAAGGACTTATTTATATATTTTCATTTGATTACTTACTCTGTCAGTTATTGCACCATTAATAATGCAATATTTAATTGATGTGTCCTACAGCTGGAGAAATTAAAACGTTCATATTGAATATGGTCTCTATTATGATTAGGGATTTATCTCGTTCGCACTACCCTAAATATCTTGGTTTCCCGAAATGCCTGTGTTCCATCTTCATTATACCCGCCGCTCCGAGAATTTACCCGGTCTTTTAACATGCGCAAGCTGTGCCCAGACCGCTGGAAAAATATCACATACCGATTGAGGAAAAGGCACTTAAATAACACCGAACCAGACGAAATGATCACTCTCGACCCCCCTCGTACCCTTTTCATAAACGTTGCATTACAATCCATATATCCTCTAAGGCGGAAAATATAACGGCTCATGTTTAACGATGCAAGGCACAGTTGCCACTGCGAGCAAAAAAAAAACAACAAAAATTATGAAAAGTATCCCTCCACGCTCCTTCAAAACGGTCGCGCCCATTTTCTCCTTTCGGTTGGGAAAATTCTCCCGAAAGAAATTAACAGTTAGTTTTTTCTTTTGACTCAATTGGCCTTTGAAGACATGGAGAGCACGTGCGCGCAGAGCGGGACAGGCAAAAGGACAAAAGAAATCCGCGCGCCGCCTTTTGTCTTTTCCGCGGCAGCGCCCTCCAAACAGAGAGAGAGGGAGGGAGGGAGAGAGAGCAGACATAAACAAGGCGCACTTTTCCGCAGGAGAGCACGGGGTAAAATGGGGAGAGCACGGCGTTTGGCACAAACCAAGTGCGGCCCCACTTGACGCCGGAGTTAATTCATTCTTCATTAATTTTCTGAAAAACGCTCTTATAAACGACCGACCCTTTTATATTTCTCTATCGCTTTCGCTCGGCGAGCTAGGAACGGCCTTAAACACGAGGAAAATGGTGCTTCGGACGAGACGCGTAATCCAGAGCGGTCTAATTCACGGCGGAGAATTCAAAATAATGACCGAATGAATACATATACATATGTACTTATCACGCCGTTCCCTTTCGGGGGCAGGCACCGTCAACAGCGCTTAATTATAGCTTTTGGGTCTTTAAAACTGGCTCTGTTTCCATAACTTCTTCCGCTATGCCCCATCGTTGAGTACACATTTTCTTGTATTAAACTCAAACAGTTTCATACAGTCTCTCTTGTTCTTACAACTTCAAATATCCATTCTCTCAAGATCATCTTCCGCCACATTCAGAGACAACATTCGCTGTATGTACCTTCTTCTCTCCCTTTTACTCCTCTCTCAGAAATCTGCTTCGTTATTGAACTCTCTTCCATTATTTCGCCTTATTTTATTTAGCACGCTTCTTTCATACACGTCAATTACATGAGAATTCTTTTCACATTCTTTCATCACTCACCACCTCTTAAGCACTTATTATATAACGATAACTTACATACTGCCAAAGATACCACTGCCGAGGAAAGAGGCAGAGGATTGCCCCATTGTTTTCACGATTAAGATGGTTGGAGCGCGAAAAACGTGAGACGTTGAGGGCACATTTTGATAAATTTTCAAGTAATGGCCAGTTGCAAGAACATTTAGATATGGAATCAATTGTAATAAGATTCACTAAGTTATGGAACCCATAAACATATTCAGATTGTTGGAACACATCTGCTAATTGCATAACTTATTTACCAATTGTTGATTGCTTCAAATAATTGATATAATCTTCTACCGCCGGATAAAATATATGAAAGTTTAACCGATATATAATTGCTAATGCACGTCAGTCAGCAGTCAGTTAGAGTTAGCAAACTGGTCATTTGTCCAAAAAAAAACAATTTTATCAACTAATTAAGTATCCAAGTGTTTCACTGCGCATTCACCATCTTGGCAACTTATGGAATTCATATCTCCATGTCATAAGTAATGAGACTAGTAAATTTATTGAACGTTTGTGCAACACTAATTAAATGGTTGCCATGGCTTATGGGTCACATAAATTTATAGAATACCTACACATTAATTATTCCTACAGCTGGCTAAAGTAAAAGAAAATCTTGAACCAAATTTCACTTTAGTAAATCAATTTATACGTTGCAAATTATCATAATTCTTGTAATTTAAATGATGTAAGAATTATATTTAAAAACTTTCGTATCAAGCCTTGGGTATATGACTTGGGTTTACTCCACTGAATTTGAAATTTAAGCAAAAATTGTATATTATTGCGTGTTTTTTATTCAGCATGCTACCTTGAACTTAAATAGGGGTCGTCACAACAGTATGACAGGTATAATCTAGCGTCTATGCAAAAATCTGTACATATGTCTTCGAATAATTTCGAAATGTATATCTAAAGCTATGGATGTAAGTGTTAAAATAGGATTAATTTGCCAAGAAACAAATCGGTAACATGCTGTTTTAATCGCTTTTAAAACATATTAGAAACTAGGACGCGTATGAAAATTTTCACGCAAATCGGTACAGGCTCTACAACATCTGTGCAAAAGCGAAATTGTACAGTGTAAAAGAAAAACGAAAATCGCTTCAACCACCTTTTGTAAATACAATTTTTAAGGAGACTACCCGGAACTCTGATAAACGTGAGCGATACTAAAATACAGGGGTTTGGTATGTTAGTGTGGAGAAGGGTTTGGTATGTTAGTGTGGAGAAGGGTTGGGGAAGTACGGTGGACGAAAAGGAATTCTAAAGAGGAAGTACTTGATATGGAGCGTGAAGAAAGAAAATTTGTGGAGGACACTATGAAAAATGCAGAGTAGGTGTCTATAACAGGGGGCAAAAGATTGCCCAACACTGTGATAGAGGAAAAGATGCTTGGTAGGAGGGGAGAGAGAACAAACTTAGAGGAAATTATATGAATGAAATGAAGAAAGGTAGGACGAAGGCTGAGTTGAAGACAGAAATTGTCAAAGGGCATAGGGGCATGGGCCTGAAAAATTGTTTTTTACTAATTTCAATGTAAACCTACCATTACATGTATATTACAGAAGAGACAAAAAAGATATTAAATAATAATGGATAGAGTATTTTCCAATCACAGTAACCCTGCCATTATCAAATTTTTCTTGGGGTTTTTATCAAGATCTTTGATCAAATGATATAACTATCAATATTTGCCAAAGTTGAGAAAACTAAGTTAAATATGGCATTAAATGTCGATTGCCTTTGGTTAGGTTTTGATGATTTTCCACATTTCTTAAGAGTGTTGGCAAAGTAAAGTTGGTTAAGTAAATTTCATGATACTGTAAACACCATAGATTACCCTGAGAAATAAATTTAAAAAATTAAAAAATTTTGAAATACCTAGTTTTGTAATTTTAACTAAAACCTCGATAAAAGAAACCGAGGAAGATTTGATAGAGTGGAAAAGACAGAAAAGAGAATCACATATTTGCCAGGTTGGGAAAACATTCTTGTGGACCGTGGAACTGTATGGATTGAATGTATGGACCATCGGAAAAGCTGTCCCGAAAAGACTTCGAAACCTGGTGCTGGAGGAGTATGCGGAAGATAAAATGAACGAACAAAATAAGAAATGATGAATCGTAGATAAGAGAAAAGGACCATACGAAACACTATGCATAAAAGAAAGAAAAGGATGAATTGGACTCACCCTGAGACAATGGGTTTGTGAAGAACATAACTGCAGGAAAAACATAGGAAAAAATCCCCAGAGGAAGACCAAGAAATAAGTTCTTGGATCAAATAAAGAGAAAAGTACACAGGAACAGTTACCAGGATATTAGGGAACTAGTATTAAGACAGGGAAGGATAGATGGCTGCAGTCAACCAATCTTAGGATTAATCGACCAATGTCAGGTAGAATCTAGCCTATACGAAGAGTCACGGTAATCATAGTGTGCAGAAAGGTAATGAGTACAGAAGATAGTATTTTCTCTCTCATATTCCTTTTATTACAAGTTTTTTTACCGAGAAACAACGACAAGAAATCTATTCCGAAAGTACGGCGCAGACGGAGGAAACAGCACATGAAGAAGTTTCCAGACACTGTGAATGTGGTACAGCAGAGAACTGAAGGATATTAAACGAACGAAAGAATGAAAAGTTTCCATGGACGTCTTTCAAAGATAGGAAAAATAAAGAAGTTTACGAATGCACGGCAGAGAACACGGAATGAACTCCCAGATTCTAATGAAACTTGAAAGGTTGCTGATACAATAACAGCATTGCGGTAGGAAAAGTTAGTAAGAAGAGCTTCATAAGAGAAATCCGACGGAGACATGTGAAACAAAATAAGGAAATGCACACCTATGAATGTAGGAACATGAATACGAGAGGAGGTCATTCCCCGCAAGATTTATAATGAAAAGTTCCCCAAGAAGATCCAGAAATTAAATCTTTAATGATGGAAGTTCACTTGGATAATAAATAAAGCTCCTGAAAAAAATGCAGCGTACCAAAAGTATTTCATTTTATAAGACTAAAAAAATACCGATCAACTTCACTTGGAAAATAAATAAAGCTCTAGAACAAAAATGCAGCGTATCATAAAAAATACTTCCTTTTTTTAAACCTAAGAAAATACCGATTAACTTCAAGCAGACACTAAGTTCAGGGTATATCAGTTCAGTTCATCAAAGATACTTTATGCTTGTACTAAATGCTAATGCCTCTCGCTAAAATTTTCTACCAATTTTTCACTTACTTCAAACGTTAATGTAATACTTATAATTTATTTATCGATAAATAATGAAAATATAAATGCAAAAAATTGAGAATTTTGGACGATTAGTATCCAAAAAGTCCAATGGTCTGAATTAGGTTACTACCAGTTAAATTTTCATTATCTGCAAATATGAACGCAAAAAATAAGATATCTACATTAATTAATATATGTATCAAGACAGAAAAACATGTTCGTACAGGGGAAAAACGATTTGATTTATAACTTGTACATACGGTTGTACGGCTGCACAACAAGGGAGTAAAATTAAAACTCGATTCTGCACGTAAATGAAACATATTTGAAAATTTCAATATTTTTAAAAAGTAATAATCGACCATTTTACGTGAAAATAAAAAAATATTGGAAATGAACTTGCTTTATCACTACTTTGTGGAAAAATATTTTTTTTATTTGAGGACTTTACAAAGGGCAAGAATCGAAAGAGCAGCATATTAATAGCTCAAGAAACAAGGAAGGCGTGAGGGGGAATAAATATCTGCAGTTTCGAACGGATTCTTCCGTTGCATTCATACTTTCATTTTCCCCTCCTCGCCCTTCTCACTGTTCTTTGTTTTCCCGACCAACTTTACACTCCGCCTCTTCCCGGGCGCATCACTGGCATCCACGGCGATTTCCCCTTTCTCCGACACTGGTTTTGACACCGAGAGAGCATAATAAGCAGGCCCTCATCTTCCTGCCATGGACTGATAACGGAGGCAAAGGGTGCAACAATGGAAAAAGGCGTCGAACGGGAAAATCGATGCTTGACGGATATGCTCAGCGACGGAGAAGAAGGGACCAAGAAAATTCACTCGCCTCGCGCATTTCTCGGGAGACGGGAAAATTGGAAAACTCCTTTTCAAACCCTGAATCAACTCCCAAGATGCGTGAAATCACGAACTCGCGAGCTAATATTCAAGAATTTCAATGATTAAGAACTTTTAGAATAAATGCAGCACACCTGCATGCCGATGGATTGAAAATGTCAATTTATCCGCGCACAATTAGGAACCATAATAGTAGCAATGGATCTGTTCTGTAAAACTCCGATCCCCGCTAGGTTGAGTAGACTTTGTACTCGTCCTAAGTAGCTTAACGCCATTGAAATTGATGGAAAGTTAAGTGAGTGCGGCCTGTCCACCAACTTTGCTACCCCCGTTTTTCGTTTAGCGCTTACTGGATGACGCGCTAGTTTATCAAAGGCACGATGTTTTCCATCGATATCTTACTAAAAGTCACCACCATTTTACTTATTTGGCAAGCATTCCCAATGCAAATATGACTTATTTATTTAAATTGGTAATTACCAGCATACTTGGTGAAAACTATGGTAAAATCGAATAGAATCCTTAGCATTAGATAACCGATGTATATTTCAAGAGTTACTGGCCTTATATTTCAAACACATGGTGAATATTCTTGCTATAGATCCGTTAATTCGTCCATTTTACTGTGCTAGCCAAATAAAAGTAAGGATAGAGCAGGAAAAATCAATTAGGTTGGTATTCCGGTTGTTAGCCTACAGTTTGATAACGCGATGCCGTCTCTATCTACCTAAATGCCTACCACCATTGTTAACAAATAACCCTGATCAAATTTCCACTAGTGATTTAGCTTTCTGCATGATCTACCATCCCGTGGTGCTGTTTATTAATTACATTAATTATGTAAACCCTTTTCGCATCTTAATAAGAGCACGTTGTTATCGCATTCATCCACGTAGCACTCTCCTAGTTTTTGGTTGTATCGTGTATTGTTCTCCTGACTGATTTTTTTTCCTGCACCTAGCGGCCGTGGGATCGTGCGAAATTCTGATTTTAACTGGAACGAGTGCGGTACGCTTGGTTTGTAATCACCCTATAAAATGCACCCCAGTAGTTGCTTGCACGGTACTTCGCAGATTTAGGTACCTATGCATCTAATTTATGCTGGAAAAAGTGTTAACCATGAGATTAAAATTGATCTTTTAGAACCAAACAATAATGTTGGGCCAAAGTGGGCATTAAAATTAAGCAATGTAGAACAAACTACGGACCAAACTCAAAATGATTCAGATTGTACAAAACGTGAAACAAATGAAACGTGATGAACTTGAACTGTGTCAAAAGAGAAGCCACTTCTGTACTCAACCAAACGAACTTGCTCCATAAAATTATGTTGCAACTCTTTAATATTTAGAAGTGTTATGAATGAATGGTTATTTTTATTATGTAAAAATTTTGCCCTTATGAAATTCTATTTTTGCGTTGAGCATACAATAATACATTTTTTTTTTAATAAAATTAATATTCCTCCCCAGGAAGAAGGCTCACCAGTAATGGAACAGGCACGAAAGACATCGGTCAGCAGAGTTATTAAAGGAAATAAGGCATTTCTACCAGGAGATTGGACTAACAGGTATTGACAAAAGTCGAAGTAAAGAAGCATTTCCTCTGAATACATATTTGAAGATTGATCATAAATACTACAGCTAAGCTTGGACAATAGCACCTGCAGACAAAATAGACTGGAAGAATTCGAGGCGTGGTGTTGTCAAAGAACGTTGAAGATCAAACTGAAAGACTGAATCACCGATGAAAAAAATATTTCAAAAGGAGTTGGAGAAAGAAGATGTAAGATAAAAACTGATTAGAAGATGGAACAGACAAATCCTAAACCAGCCACAGTCAACCCGTTAAGATAAAGCGAGATGAAGCAGCCAGAATGACAATAACTGACACAGTATGACAACAGAAAAAGAGTTAATCAACGCTGAGGATATTCAAAATTTCGGATGTATCCTAACACGATAGAAAAGTTTGATTTTCCTCGGGAAAATGCAGTACTGGCTTTTTTAAACTAAATGTGAACTAAACCAGCCTGTAGAGTGCGAAAAGGTTTGGCATCACTCACCCCAGTGGTGGCCTGCACGGTATTCCGTTGATGTAGACACCTATGATTCTAATTTATGCTGGAAAAAGTGCTAACCTAGAGAGTAAAATCAATCTTTTTGAATCAAACGTCAACGTAGGGCCAAAAAGAGCCTTTAAATGAAGCAATGTGGACCATCCTTCTGAGCTAACTCAACTATATACAGATTGTACCAAATGCTGACCAAATATTGTAATGAACTTGAACTGCGTCCAAAGAGAAGCCACTTCTGTACTCAGAAAAATTAAAAGGTAGGCACGTATAACTCAGATATGGGACATGTCTTTTATTTAAACTACCCAGATAATTAATAAACTGACGTTTATATTCTTCCACGGAGGAACCACATTAAGATTCGATCACATTCAGGAATGAACTTGGACTTCCTAGGAACGGGCACATTAAATGGGCTTGCCCAGTAGGCTAAGCCATACGATGAAAGGTCATACGCAGAGCAACCACTAAGTAAGAGAACAGGTATTAGATAGGGAAGAGTGGAAGGCTACAGTTAACCAAGCTTAGGATTGAAA
Organism: Ceriagrion tenellum; assembly: GCA_963169105.1. Lineage (NCBI taxonomy): Eukaryota > Metazoa > Arthropoda > Insecta > Odonata > Coenagrionidae > Ceriagrion > Ceriagrion tenellum. Next base: position 114,439,381 of record OY720636.1, on the reverse strand, counting down.
GACCAGTGATGATGAGAAGTAAAGGAGTTATGATAATAATAGCTCATTAGAGAGATAATTATTTGAAGGAACCCAGTTTCCCAAGAATAAACCCCAATAAGTTAACTCATCAACCATAACTCCACTAAAAAGGAATGACCGGATGGGTATACACACGTACCTATGAAAGAAACTAAAAGGCAAAAACAAAGGTTGGAGAATGTTAATGGATCTCAACGGAATGAGGAAATCAGGACTAATCCTCTATATTTGACTGTCTTAAGTGGATTATAACGAACTGCCCCTCATGGACTTCATGATTCAGATATATCAATAACCCTTTACCATGACTTGAGCCCTTCCGTCCTCTCTGCGGTCACACCATATGTTGCCAAAGAGAATAAATCATAGAGGTTATTTTCTTTTCTCTAGCAATAGAACTGGAAGCATGTAAGAGCAATGGAAGCATGTCGAAGCAAAGGAAGCATGTTGTGGGCAAGATCGTAGCAGTCGATACCTAACGATAACAGAGAAATTTATTGACTACTGAGAGTTTTTATCCCCCATCCCTGATACACCCATGCTTTCTGTCACGAGCAAAAAGATAGCAAACATCTTCTAACAAAAGACTTTTCGACCGTTTCGACCGCGACGCCTACTGGTGTCTTACTTCCAACCTCAACGATTACGGCTGATGAAGTTTGCGATCGTTTGTGGCGAAAGGCGGTTATATTTATGGGAACAATAACGCTCCATACCAGACAATATGTCGCTAATTACCGATGACCCCCATCCATGATTATGTCTGCACAATATTGCCTGTATATCACAAACCTCGCTTCGCACAACATGGGCAGCGTTAAGGCGAATCCTTTTCTTCCCATTAACGAAACCGGGGGCCGGCGGTAACGACTCTTCTGAAGCCACAAAGGGTTCTAACTCAACTCCATTCCTCTATCCTTTCCTCAACCAAATACCAAACCTCTCCATTAATTGAGGAAATCAAACCCCCGCCCAGGGTCTCTACAACCTATCCCTCCATCTAACCATATCTTCTCTCTCACTCTCTCTCACTCCCCTTTATTGTTAGGGGTCTCTCGGTCACCAAGGTAACCGCTCTGCTTTGACGTCGAAGATAATACAACAAGCTCTGTTCGCCAGGCAACGAGCGAAAGTAGTCCTACCAAAAAAAACAACGGCGAAAATGAGAGGGAGGGGTTCCCTCCATGGCAGCGAGAGAGCACCTTCGTTCCGCATCAAAGGCATTACGTTGGCGGGGATTGGCTAGGATCGGACGGACCGGCAATGATGCTCGTACGTACCGGCGTGCCGATTAGGGGGGTCAAAACTGAGAATTGCGGACAAGCGTAAACAACATGAGGAAATGATCATGGGTGGACGGTATGATCCCGATTTAATTTCATTTCACTGGCCCATCGGTTTGTGTTCCATCGGTGAGTGGACCTCTTCTCACACACGCTCGAGTCACGATCACCTCCGAACGCTCTAGTTTGCCAACGCTTCCCAGCGACATCTTCATTGCTCCTGGATTAACCCACCAAACCGTCTAAAGCCCGTTTGTAAGGTACTGTGCTTTCCATTTTGTTCAGAGAAACTTAATCATTTTCCGAGTCGGTAAATGCTCGCTTGACGGGTCCACCGATTTTTCTCCATAACGCGCCTCTCTGAAGTTCTAAATCCGGCATTTAGCCTTCATTTAAAAACCTAAAACCCTAAAATTCGTTGTAATATTTCTTTTGCTCGTACTTTCACAATCCCATCTTTTCAAGCAGTTTAAAAACCACATTTTAACGCAAAATTCAACTGAGCCTCGACTTCATATGGCCGTGTGTAAACTCTCTTCACCTGAGCGTTACTTCATAGTCTCACCTCTACTGTATACACCGAGCTGCAAGTCCGCGGCGACAACTTTACCATTCAAATCACCAATTTTCTCGAACGATTTTATTCAAAAATAAGTCATATCCATAGAGGTGAAATTAAAACTAACCGTGCGCTATCTAAATTCAATCTTTCTAATCAAACACCTGGAAAAACAAGCAGGTCGCCTCCATCAATCACGTTTCCGGAATGTAACTCCTTGTCAAATTCGTCACATTCAAGGCGGGTTAAATTTTTGTAAAAGAAAAAAAAAATAATGTTGCGCAAATTACTCACTCCAAACTCCGTCGAAAAAGAGCGATTTCTAGGAGTGGAAAAAATGTATAACTGTGGTCCTGTTTGGTAAACACTCACTTATCTTCCACTCTCTCAGGCGAGATGTAGTAGAACAGAATTTAATGATACAAAAAGGATATCGTACTGTCTGCTATATTTACAAACTAGTACTACACGTGTTTCGACTGGATATTAGTCATCTTCAGGTGCGACTAATTTACGACTAGATTAGCCATTCACTTATCTGTCTTTATCTAGTCTCGGTCTTGTCTAGATCATTCACTTATCTGTCTTTAGTCCTTGATTTATATAGTCATTGAGCCAAATGAGTGTCCTCTAGCCACCAACAATGAGGCTGTTACTACCTAATTTGCATAAAGTTCGCTGATTCTGATAAAGAGTTTCGTTAGGGTGGTTTATTAACTCATTCTCTGGGTTAAATTGTACCCGGATTCACAGATCAGATATGTCAAGTATCCAAGGAGAAAATTTACTAGGTCGGTGCTAACTATTTACAACCTGCACCGTTTTAAAAAGAGTATTGCGAAATAATTTTCAACTGTTGTTGAATGGTAGAAAATACTCCACAGTAACTATAATACCTCTGGGGAAATGCAACTACTTGATATCCATAATAGACAAAAATATTTCTTTGAAGCCAGTTGGTTAAGTCGACCTCCTCATCCAATGGATAAAAACACTCATTTGGATACATTATAAATTCGCAGCACAAGGGTTATAATATGATAACCACAACGTTCTACAAAAAATCAATATAAAATAATTAGCACAATCGTTATTTAGTACTGACCCTCAAGGAATACGAAATTGCTCACCGTGGTATGGAAGACAAAGCCGACTCTCCTTCCACAAAGCCCACTATGGTATATACAAAGGATGTCAAAGGCCTGGGTCTTAGCAAATGGCCTCGGTAAAAGGCTTCTCACATACTTGAAAGCTGCACCCTTACGACGAAAAAACATTTGTGCTTAAAAGTTTTTCATCGACTAACAATAACCGTACAGAAAAAATGTAAGGATATGTCTCTCAACCAAGAAGGAAACCTCCAACCAAAATTAGGAGTAAAAAATCACCGCCATTATACGATATTTGCGTAACCCAACAGCAGATGTCGTAAAAGGTGAGAAGGATTGCAATCGCAACAGCGTACAAACACCATGATTAGATCTAATTGGACTTTGGCGAGTGCAAATTCCACAGAGGATAAGTCATTCGCCTTGACAGAGACTCGAACCCGGATCCCTCGATAACACATCGAGTGCTACCTCGGAATAATACCTAGACTAACAAGCTATCCGGTTGTCGAATTTTTGGCTAACGAAGGCTATTCCGCTATTTTCAGACTCGCCCAACGGCTGTTTCACCGCTTGCACCCACTTGCTTAACATAGCCCCGCGGTGAAGTGAATTGTAAAATAAATCATCATCAGAATCACCAACACTGAAGCACTATCAATTTATGTCCAAATTCAAATAACTTTCAAGAAATTCTTTATTTCTCTTTGGTTCGTTCAGTGTTATCGTAGATAACTTCAGGAAATAGCTTTTTGGCTGACAAAAGATTTCAGTTCATGATTTTGGCACAAAATTTCGGATGATTTCGGACTGGAATGTCTTTGTTAGATCAGGTATCTGTGTCCTTGACTAATGTGGACTGGATATTAAATGGCTTTCATCTGAAAATCAAGAAGAACATATAAATATGTTCCATGTCATTTATATCAGAACCGCGGTCGGATTGTTTTCTATTCGCCTTGTATTATTTTATCTACTTTTTCATAACAAGAGGGCCTCATCAAAGTTAAAGTAGGATCAAAATAAATGCTGGATTCCACCATATTGAATGGTTTTGTTAAAAAAATACTGCTTTAATAAATGATAAGATTTCATCTTGATTCTTTTTACCAAGGAGTTCATCTCCCGAGTGGATTTTTGAGGGCTTTAGAGGAACAAGTTAGCGTTCGGCGAGATATCAACGGATCCGGGTTTCAGCCCCGAAAATGGTTTTTCCTCTGCGGAAGTTTGCATGCATGCACATTAACGGGTGACTCCGTAACTTTGAAGAGCACCGTGGCAACTTCCACCATCCGCAACAATCGTTTGACGAGTAAAAATGTCGGAAAGATGAAGCAAGATAGATATCATTCTCAGCCCAAGTTTTTGTCAATTGGTAAAAAAAATCAGCTCTCTCTCTCTCTTAATTAGGGAACCCGGTCTTTCCAAATGAAACTGAGGCAAAAATATAATTTCATCACACGAATAGAAGACACGAAAAATGTCGAAGAATACAAACAAGGGTGGAAAAAGTAATTCACAAAAACAAACACAACCAGTGGCGTGCTTATTTAAAGCAGCATTCATTAACATTTCGTACTCACACACACACATAACATACGTTTTTCCCATTCAGCTTTTAAGCCGGCATCGTTATACTGAGTAATCCACGAGCTCGGCGTCATCTGAATCGATTCCTAATTACATTCCCAAAAAACAAAAATGAAAAGAACCTCACGACTCTTTTGAAGTCTCCGATTTACACTCTCGTATGGACCCTTTTGCCCCCTTAATCCAACTCAAGTGTGATTAGAGCGCGGTGTCAACACTTCGGGCCCTAATTCTAATTAAAAGTACACGCCAAAAAATATATAATAACGTTAAATGGGCATCAATGTCCCTCTCGTTCGCTGGAAATCCGATTATGGGCACCAACGCGGGTTTTCCTCCATCCTTTAGTAGCGCGCACGTGCCAAATCGAAAACAAAATAAAAATAATGGAAAAAGAACGAAGGAAAAGAGCGAAAAGGGAATACGGTACTGCTAATACATGTTACGTTGCCTCGAATTTCGAGGGTCAAACGCTGTTGAGTAGTTTAGGTTTACATCAAGAGACAGGGACAAATTATATTTTGCATATGATATTTATTTATTTTTTTTTTATTTTTATTTATCTTCACTATCCCGAATACAGCACAATGGGCCAATTTACGTCGGGTGGATAACAGTAACAACGGACGAGACACAAAAACCCATGTCCTAGACAGATATTATTCTACCCAGGCGGGACGCGAACCCGCGACCCTCGGGTTAGCAGGCGAGGACTTTACCCCACCGCCACCGGTGCCGACGACCAAATGCCGCACACCGGCATCCGGTCCGCACACCGGCATCCGGGGAACTTATAAGGGAGGAAATTTTTAGGAATCCCAATGATAGATTTATATTTGACCCCAGGCGATCTCTATCCTTTTCAATCGCATTTTTCCATTGTAGAATGGAGTTTTAGTCTTTTGTTGAAGAATTATGGACAGCTTGGCGGTCGAAAGTTAATACTCAAAAGGTGAATCGCCGCACGAAGACCAGACAGACCAAGACCGCATGAGGATTTTTGGGTTGAACTCATCATGTGCCACACTCTACATAATACGTGGGAAATTATAGGAATTTATATAAACCTTTGTTCAAAATTATGCATAATAAACAATGAAAAATTTTTCGGAAACAATGTACATATTATATCATTTGAAAAGTCATATTCCCAACTGAAAACAAATTATTTCTAAGGGGTAAAAATGACCCCTGTTAGTAATAATAAGTAGGGACGCCGCAAAGTCAAGTGTCAACGGAAAAATAATGGAAAATGAATTGGAGCAGGCAAAGAGCAGAGTTTCGAGTTCACCCAAAGAATCCGCGAGACTCATAGGATCGGGAAAAGATTTTTTTTTAATCTTCTTCCTCACAGGATTGTGACATTTTCTTACTGCTAAAATATTACGTAAATTGAACAAAATATTTTTGCAAGATTGAACTCATTCGCAAAAGATCAAATTAAACTCAAGTTAATCTGTTATTTGCCCTTAATATAACATACAACGTAAATAACGCGCATGGACGACAGCTTCATTTCTGCGTTATTTATTCCTTTGTGGTCCTTCATTATTTACTATTAGACATATTTCATACTTTACCTATGTAATTCTTCACATTTATTTCATTTTAAAGAAAATAGTTTAAATATAGCAACATTGCCAACGTAAAATGTACTTGTAACAAACACAAAGACCAACACATAGACTTTTATAATACGTATTAAAAATTAGCTTATATGGCCTAGATTTCCGTTCGTTACTGTTTATTTGCACTCATTATTTACGAAATTATGTGCTGCAGTCAAGTTGGTGAAGTTTTTGGTCGATAGAGAGAAGGGATCGATCTTTCTTTTATCGATAGGCATTTATGTGACAAAATGTATCTAATATGGTTTCCCACCATATCCACAATGTTTCCAAAATAATTTACCCTCAGTCACTTATAACAGCACGCTCTTAATATGCGCTTCAATAAAGTGCTCCCGGGACGCATGGACCATTGGAAGAGCAGACCATAAGAGATTAGAACCCTTCAACACCTGGTGCTGGAGAAGGATGCAGAAGATAAAATGAATAAAATGAGAAAAGGAGAACAAGATGAACTGGACACAAACCGAGGAACAATGGGTATGTGAAGAACATAATTGTGGGCAAAATAGAGGAAAGGGTCCCCAGAGAAAGACCGAGGAAAATGTTTTATGAACCAAATAAAGAGGAACAGATGGCAGGAGGTAAGGAAACTAGCATTAGATAGGGAAGGGTGGAGGGCTACAGTCAACCAATCTTAGGATTGACCGATCAATGAGTGACTGAAAGTGCTTCCGAACATCCAGAATTGCGTTATCGGAAGTGAGCAGATTCCTCCACAAGCAAAAATCCTGATTTTCATTTCTGAGAGTAAAATATCGGTACAATATCGAAAATACTTGTATCGGGCCAGACCTTAATAATAAGGGTAAGCAACTGGGCAATATTTGAAGGCCCCTTCATGGGGAAGCCTCCTTCCCTTCTCGTATTAAATTGGAAATTAAATTTAAGATTGGGGAGCCCAACAAGGAAGGTGAATTCATTAATTTCGACGGGATTTATATGAAAGACCGGAGCCCTACTAATTCTGCCACCACTATTGTGCCTTGTTCACGACGAGCCGGAAGAGGCAATGAGGATTTTGCCCTTTCGACGAAACCCAATACCTCTCCAAGCCGAGGAATCATTTTTGCAGGATGGAAGGAGGCATACGGAGATTTTCCGGTGAGATAATTTATTAGTGAAAGTTTTTATCGCTGATATATTAGCGATACAAACGAACAATTACAGTTCAGTATCGATAACGCGATTCCCGATTCACAGAGAGGCGTGATTCCATAACTTTTCCATAACTCAGGCGCTCCATTCACCGTTATAATTTGATCGCGTTCATGAGACTTAAAACGCGATCGTCATTCTTTACAATTGATCGGGTTTTTTTTTCAAATTTTAATCAATATAGAGCGTTCTTAGGACAGTTACTGAGAGCATCATCTCAAACAAAATAAAATTTCTTGACCCCGACACAGGTTCCGTTAGACTCAAAGAGGTTGCTTAGAATACAAAAATCACAAATACGACCACTATTACTGTACCTCTACATTAGAATTACCTCTATTTTAGTAATAAATAATTGATTTATTTAAATATAAAATTATATAAAAAAATTCAGATCAGTTTATGGCACTATCTTTAGCTTTTTAACGGTAAATCTTTTGGTAACTTTGCAAAAACGTGCTTAGGCATATATTGCGCAATTTTTCAGTCTGTTAAATCGCAATTCAGAATTCTGTTTTATCTGATAAGAGTTTTTAACTGATGCTCAAAACGATGTATCCACGCACAACCATTTTAGCAGGTATTCCAGCAAACATTTATTGTAAATGAGGTGATACATGCTTTGCAATAGGGACGAATCCAAAACGCTGAAAATTGACGAAAATACTCCAGGAAAAGTACATAATTCTAAAAACTCTTCCCGATATTTTTGCCGGTGCCAACAGGGAATTCCCATATAATCCTGGCTTTCCCTGACTGATGGAAACCCTGAAACTGGTGGTTTTATATACTTGCATGAAAACCGGTGGACCCTCCAGTTTTTTAATATAGAGATATTACTAGCATGATAATAATGGACAGAAGATAGATATGCTGCGTTATGCAGATGATATAGCTGTGATCACAGAGACCAAAGAAGATCTAGAAAGGATGCTCGACACAATGGGTAGGATTTTCTGTAAACAGTATGGCATGAGAATAAACAAACGCAAAACCAAGGTGATGGTTTGCAGTAATGAAGAACAATATGAACCCCCAATAATGAGAATTGGAGGAGAGAAGCTAGAAGTAGTAGAGGAATTTGCCTACTTGGGAAGCAGAATAACAAGAGATGGTAGAAGCCAGAAAGAAATTGTAAGGAGAATACATCAGGCCAAAATTGCATTCTATCTTAGAAAAAACCTACTCACCAGCAAGAACATCAGTTTGGAAATAAGGAAACGGATGATGAAAGCATTTGTTTGGAGTGTGGCTCTATACGGGAGCGAAACATGGGTGATAAGAAAACAAGAGAGAAGGCGGCTAGAAGCCCTGGAGATGTGGCTCTACAGAAGGATGTTGAAGCTCAGCTGGAAAGATAGAGTCACGAACGAAGAGGTACTGAAAAGAGTTCCAGAAACCAGATCCCTGTGGAGGCATATCCAAACAAGAAGAGACAAACTCGTAGGGCACATTCTAAGACATGACAACATCGTTTTAACAATAGCAGAAGGAGCTATAGAGGGAAGGAATCGCCGGGGACGACCAAGGATGTCATTCATGCAGCAGATTGTGAATGATATGGGTTGCACCACATACACAGAAATGAAGAGAAATGCAGACAGAAGAGAGGAATGGCGTACTGCTGCAAATCAACCCCAGGGTTGAACACTGAAGAAGAAGACTAGCATGAGGAGAGTTGCATTAATTTCCAAAAGGGTTAACGATGTAGTAAAAATGTCATATCAAAAATCGTCTATCTTGACTGCATTATCAGGTATCGGATGCAAATATTTGTGTCAGATTTACACCGTATCGGTGAATGGCGACCGCACCAAAGGCAAAGGAGTTCAGATTTTTATAAGGAATAGGATCATTCCTATCAGCTGACTTGTTTTGGGTGTATTTTTTCAGCTTTTATCTTAACTTCTTCATTTCAGGGATATATCATCTCATTGCATCGTATTAAGATAGTCTGAGCAAAATATTATTTCATTAAAAATTCAACGGTCTCATTGTCTCATTTTAATGTCAATAACGATATGGTCTCATTTTAAAGAAACATCTCATACTTCCAAGAACACCAAAATATCAGCCTCTTATCGAACTACTTTCCGAGATTTTTGACGAACAATACCGGCCATTTTGCATGGAAAATGGTACGTCAATGCACTCCAAAAGTACATAATTTACAAAATGAGTATTTCTGGCACCTAGATTTCGTAAAAAAAATCAGCTGTAAGAAAGTAAATTAGCATATATCATTAACTACTTTTAACCCTCTATCACGCTGAGTGACCTAGAGGTGACATATAAAAGAGTTTATTCTTTGTCTTTGAAAAGGTTTCTTTACGTCACTATGGCTTTAAACGCATCATTTGTACAGCTTGGCAACGAAAATATCTCTCATTCACAACTTTTAGTCTCTGATTCTCCCACAATTCGAGTAACATGTGAAATAACTGCACAAAGTGGGGGAAAAATCGGTGCATAGAAGGTTGAATAAAATTATATAGCCACCGCAGTATTTTTTTCAGAATTGTAACTAACTATCCGTTGTGAAGGCGTTTTAAACGCCTCGCGTGACAAAATTAGTCATATTAAAGACCAGTGAAGAAATAGTTATTTAATTACTTACAATTTCAATCTTGTGTAAGCATATTATTGAACCATTAATAATGCAACGTTTATTTTATGTTTTCTACAGCAGTTAAAACTAAAATTAATACTTTTATATGGTCTTCTTTATGATTAGAGACCAGACATTCTTGCCTAAACTATCTGAAGTACGTCCGAGTAATCAGAGTTTAGACTCTGAAGCCATCGCTCACATGATTCTTAGCTGTCCGTTGAAACAATGATTCGTAGGGAAAAATCGTTCGTATTGAAGCTTATCAAGCGCGTTATAAGAAAGTGGGAAATAATTAGGGCGTTGTGGCCCAGTGAAGATGATTTTTCTTGCCTCTGTCAAAATTTGAAGAAAGAGGCCAGACTTAAGCAACCCCGAAAGATTTTTAAAGTGTCAAAGAATGGGAACAATGGTGACTGAAAAACTATATAAGACATAGTTTCCGGCTTCACCTGGTGGAAATCTATCATGTCACTCATAAAAAAAGATATGTACTTTGTTTTATTCCCCACTATTTAATAAACTCAACTCGACCATGGTTTCGACACCGCGTTTTAAACGCGCGAATTAAACAAAATACATATCTTTGATTGAAAAACTACTTACATTGGGAATGACTCTATGCATTTATTTCTTCTACAGCTATCACTCAAGTGTTCCTCGTTTCAATTCGATAGTTATCTTTCTTCCCATAGACTCGAGCGTTCAAAACCTGCCTGGAAAAAAAGCACTGAATCAAATGGGTACTTGGTTTTGTCATGGGGAAGATTTCACGCCCATTCAGGTTCAATCAAATGCCACGCTAATTTTCACCATGACTACACGCCAGTTTCTCGCCAAACTTTTTTTTTACGCTGTCATTTCCTGTTAGCATCCCTAAGTCTACTCTACGGCTTATTTGCCAGTCGTATCGTGTGCGGTCTACAGGCTGTTTGAAGCTTATGATTGAATATACAATAATTTTATATTTATTTAAATTGCCATTCGGCCGGACAGTTACCAACACATTCAATTGATAAGGGTTCGATCATTTTCGAGGCACTGTAGCATATGGCTAACATTTTAATACAAATGAACCTAAACAACCATTTTCTAAAGAAAAACTCCCTGGTTAAAGATTGAAAAATAACTAACTATGCCCGTTTAAGGGACCAAATCATTTGCTTATGTAAGGAAAACAAAGATTTATAACTCAATGCGTCATTACAAATCACAACTGATGTTCGAGTTTTACGGTATCTGGAGGTTTATTTCCAGTACAAAAAATACATTATAATTTGATTAAATTAAAATAATATTTTTATTGAGATAAATCTTTCAATTCACACAGTATTTTAAAAATATGACATAGACGAATAAAACAGTGATTAATCTCAGCATTTCGTAAATAGTTTATTATATAAAAAATGTATGCTTCTCTAAACTGATTCTGTATTTCACAGAAATGCTTTGAAAATTCTTCACTTTCGTTTATCAGCCAACAAATACCTAAAAATCATCAGAGGTTCTATTTTCTTAGGAACATGAGTCGGTTCATTGCAATAAAATGAATAGGTAGGATTCATCTGAAATACTGTAAGCCTTTATAGTCAATTACAATATCGCTCGTTTTTTTATACAATGCAACATTTGATATTCAATATTTCAATACTTTCGCGTATTCTTATCAAGAGCGTCAAAATGCCAAACCCTGTACTGAAGAGGAAAGACGTCCTTGTACACCGCAAAGGACATTAAATACAGTTAATTTGGTTTTTACTTTTTTTTTGTTCCATTTTACGAGGGTTTGGTTCGTTCGTGCAGATTTGACCTGTAGGGCGAGGCGTGTGACCCAAGCTGCTTTGGAGACGTCTGTCAGAGGGCGTTTCTCTCGAGGGTGGCCTTAACGGGGGAGGCGGCCATGACTTTCCGCTCCAGTTTGCTTTAACGGGCTCCCTCACGCAAAAAAATATTCACCGGCCAAGCCTCGTTATCCCCGTAAATGTTTCCGAAAAGTCAACCCCCTCTTCACGGTCTGTTTCTTCCTTTTCGGGGGGTGTAACATAAATTGAACCGAATATTATTTTTAAAATGCTATACTACATCAGTCGTATTTCCTTCGATATTGAGGCCAGGTAAAATCACAAAAGAACTGTGATCCTACACATATCCTAAAAATGGATGACATTCGCCAAGGTATATCTTTTACTACGATGAGATTCGGACCCGCATCTCCAAATGGCCGATCAGGAATGCTAGCCGGTTGCAGCACTCAAGCTTTGGCAACTGGATAAACCTACCTTATCTGCAATTGGGAGATCTGGTTTCGAATACCGGTCAAATATAATGGTTATTCTAATGCGTATTCTTTCCCTGTCCCTTTCGTGTACGCCATTTAACTCGTGTGCATTATTGACATACGAAGTGATAAGAAGTAAGTTATGCCATGTATAGGCGTACAGGCCTGGCATGCGAGGAATAAAATATAATTCAACTTAATTTTTGGTAGGTAATATGACGTCTTTACCTAAGTATAACGTTTTGTGCAGCTTAAAATAAGTCATCTAACATGCGCTATTTGGAATAAGTGTTTTTAAACGCTTTTTTTGTTCAAAGTAATCACATTTCTAGCTCCAGATTTAGAGAGATCCATTAACTCCAAGCAGAGATGAATACATCTAGTTGTAATGTCACCATTGCGGCGAGGAATGGATTGTTAATGGGGACCTGCCTATCTTCTGGAAGTATATCAACCTACTCTTACTATTTTAAGAACGAAGAATAATTATATTAATTGACTGCGGATAAAACAATGCAGAAAATTTACCAGTCTAAACTTTTTGTAATATCCCAATAAATTTAACCTTCAAAAATTAAAATAGCAAAAAAAACTGTTGAAAGTTCAAATATTATTGATGGAAACTCTGTGGCAGCTCTAAATAAACTTAACCATAAACTACATAATATAATATAGTATTACTTAGAATATGTTGACCTCAACTTGTATGATGCGAAAGATTGTCAGTATTCATTAAATGCCGAGTTAAATTTCGTTTTACGCATCGAATACTCCAGGGTCATCCCACTCAATACATGTCGATGTTGTGAGGACATGTTTTGTGCTCCTGTTGTTGCCATATGGATGTAACACATCATTTAAAATTACTTCCGGTTTGTGAGGGGCCGTAACTTGGAAACTAAGGGACATAAGCGCATCAGGAAAAAATAAATCCTTTGCCTTGAAAACAAACCCATTCAAATGGTCACATCACCCTTGTTTTACACAAACTCCATTCTTTAATCTTCGTAAATCTAACCAGCCTCGTTCACCATTTTTTTCCAATGTAAATAAATATTCTATAGAGTATTTCTCGGAGAAAAACAACGAAAGTATTATTGAAAAGCCTATCTAACACAAAGTCAATAAATGATGCATGTTTTTTAGTTTCCTGGCGTCTTCAAGGACACTTCGTTTGCATTTGTTTGCGTCTTTGAGAACCTAGGTAATATTTATTTTCGTTGGCCGTTTACAAAACAGATGCCTGAATAGCCTCTCTGGAACATAATTACTGTGATAAATTTTGGGAAAGAACTACGGCATTACCGCTTCCTCTTACATGGTCAGTTTCTTATTCATACTCATGATCAATACGATACGAATTCAAATATTTTCGAAGATATATATTTATAAAACACATAGTTCCATTTCTAACGACCAGGTCAGAAATTTTACTTCAGAATGCCTATACTTATAGAATACAATTTCGTACTCTTCCACTGAATTTTATTTTGTGTGGTACAACGCGTTTCACCGACTTGCGGCATCATCAGGCACCTAAAGGCACCAGGCAAAAATACGAAATTGTATTCTCTAAGTATGGATACTATTAACTTCCACAAAGTGAAGCCTGAAACTGTAGAGTGTATCAGAGTGCCAACATATCTCAGTCCTTAAAGGTATCAATTATTGAAAAACAGGGGTTGTCTAATGCTTTGCACGTTGAGAATACTTGAGCCAGTGTTTGCCTTTAAATAGGTATTATATGCTGAAGGAAGCACTGTAATCTATCGAAAGGAAAATATTGAATTTATTCCCCCAGTTTTGTGTAAGTTACATACAGTCATTCTCAGCGTCTATCAAACTTTCTCTTGCGCTGAATTTGTTTCCTTTAGTCTTAAGGACAAAATGTGTTATTATTCTTGAATGGGTCGTCAATGGATGTTTCAACACCGTCCATTTCCTAATTTCATAATTTTGCGTGCAACTTCATTCCAAGTCTCCACTAAAGAAACATAAAATACTATAAAATGCACCTCTTATGATAAAAGTTACTTGAAATTCCCACCAACATTGTTATTGGCCTACATACCCAATGTTGTGTGCAGGGAATTAGGTAAGAGAGAGATTGGAACAATATATAATAATTGCCTATGGACATGCTCCGAATTCTCCCTCTACCTCGAGCTCCTCCACTCCACCTTTCACCGGCCTCACCAGAAAATTTCATTTTCTCTTGTTTTGTATATTGCCCTTCAGCGCTACTTTGAGCCCTAACGAAGAGAAGGGCTCTCTTTCGATAGCGACTTGCTCCCCACAGACTAGAGCAGTAATAACCATTCCGCATATGATGCGTGATGTTGTCCGAATCGAATTAATCAAAACCGGTGAATTCAATGCATGTTTCTTTATTCTACTCATCTTGACGTCTTGGCAAGAACTCCCACCCAAGTGTGACGTAATTGCGTGGTGAGCACACAACACCAATATACGAGGGCGGTTTTTTTCAACCTTCGATCGCTCAGCATAAATGCCTGACAAGCGACAGGCGCATGGTGTGTGCAGTCGGCAACTGCACATTGGGGTGGGCCGAAAAACACGAAAGTGTCCAAATCGAATCGTAATAGCGCGAAAAAGTTGCTACTCCTCACCCTGGTCACAAAAAAAAAATTTGGAGATTGGACCATATCTTCCGGTCGCACATCTCGTTCGATGTTTCGAAAAATCGTAAAAAATATGACTTTTCCAGGATTTTTAAAAATAAGTTACAGTGATTGGGTTGCGTTCAAAATGGGTATGTAGCCTCTTTTAAAGATCCTTTGTTTTAAAGAATTATGTAATTCCCCTTCTCCCCGTTTTTCGGCCCACCCTACTGCACATCTCCCGCACTTCACGCTCTAGCACTGCCGAGTTCAAGTCGTCAGTCTGTGCTGAGCAGCAGTCACATCAACATGGCCGCCTCAATAGATTCTCCCGCAAAAAGCGAATTGCGAAGCATTATTCGTTTCCTGCGAGCAGGAGGGAATAGTTCGGCAGAAATTCATCGAAGAATGAACCAAGTGTATGGAGAAAAGCTTATCTATCAGTGATGGTGTTGTACATGGATGGAGTCAAAAATATATAAATGGCCGAACTGATCTGCATGATTAATGGGGTTTATGACCCAAATCTGTCGCTGCAGACGGCCTTGTTTAACGAGTTGACGAAGTGGTTAGAGAAAACCTTAGGTTCACTATTATTTGATAAGGAACTCAACTGGAAGAAACAAGTTCACGTCACAAAACAGAAATGTTTGAGCATACTACATCAATTATATAGAACCAAGAACATAGTACCGCCCAAAATTCGAACCACCCTGGTGCAGTCGTTAATTTTTCCACACCTAGACTACTGCTCTTCTCTGTTTACTAATCTCAGCGAAGAAAGTAACAACAAATTGCAAGTGACAATGAACTCATCAATGCGCTACATATATGACCTCAAAAAATGGGATAGGATAACTGACACTTACGTCCAATTACGCTGGTTGAAACTAAAACAGCGTCGTTTAGACCATGTTATTCTGCTTACTTATAAAATTTTATCCACTCGCAATCCCCTTTACCTATCTGCTGGATTTACCTGGAAAAAAGATCTACATACAGTACCCACTAGGAATCATCCCGTAGACCTTCACATCCCTCAACATAGCACACTTCACGTTACTCCCTTCTTTCCCGTTAATCCTTCACCGTAACCGCTTCTAGAGTATGGAACTCTCTACCATCTAAAGTTAGAAATATTAAATCCAGCCATGCTTTCAAGTCCAAGGTGTATGATATCCTAATAAATAATCCTAAACTGTTGTCTGTCTAAAATTGAAACGAAGAAAAATTAAACAAAAGTTAAATTGGATGCCTTATACATATTGAAGAAGAATTAATCTATTGAACATGAATGTATTCAACTTTATACTTGTAATTATTACTGTTATCATTAATTACCTTTTTCCTCACGGTTTATATGCTTAATCATGTATTTAAATGTTATCCTAGTAGTACTCTCTGCAGTAGTATGAACGGCTGTATTACGAATTCCAAGCTTACAATGTTTTTTTTTTTGTTTTGCCTGTCATCATTGTATAATTAATTCGATTTTGTATATTGAGTTTCATCACTGTATTATTAATATAATTTTTTAATTTCAAAATTGTATTAATTTGAAAAATTGTACTTCATTATCTCAGGAGCTAAGAGTAGCCCACGATAATAAACGTTGTTATTATTATTATTATATTATTAGTGCTTTGTCTATGGAATTTCCAGAAGTTTCAATATCTTCTCTGTACTCTTTCATTACAGAACATTTAGTCTTCAAAAAATTTTGTGCTCGCAGGGTCCCATAAATGTTGACTGGCAACGCCCTGATCCATGACAACGCCTGTTCTCACAGTGCTGGTGCAACCCAGCGGCTCCTTGAGCAATTTCAATGGAATATTTTCGATAATACGCCATACAGTCCCAACCTAGCGCCAAGTGACTTCCATCTTTACCCTGAACTGAAGAAGTGGCTGGGAGGGCAGCGCTTCCAAACTATCGAGAAGCTTCATGGCAATGTATAGACTCATTTAAATTCATTGGCGGCAACATTTTATGAAGAGGGTATCATAAGGCTAGTCCGCAGGTACGACAAATACCTCAATTGTCAAGGTAATTAATTCTAAAAGTAACCATACGTGTACATAACTTTTAGTAATAAAATAATTTTTTAATATTCACTTGTCTTTTATGTATGGCCTATCGGAGGTTGAAAAAAAGATGCCCTCGTATTCATATGAGACCCCTCCTCAACAACACCGCCAATCGTCAAGGAGACGGTTCACCCAATGCGTGTAATTTTGAGCGATATTAGAAATGTTTTTTTTCAACTATTTCTCTTGTTAATTTATGAAAAATGAATATATTCCATTTCCAAAATTAATCAAGCCTGATTCAATTTTTTCATAAATTACGAAAAAATAGTTTTCCATTAATAGAATGTTCCATTTTTCTTTAAAAATATTTATTACATATGGTGTACCGAGCATACCTGTCTCTCAGCACTATTACATGTAAATGTCAAAGGTTTCTTTAAGTATAGTATTTTGGTGGAGAAGAAGGATTTGGATTTACAAAGTAGCCTTCTTTGTAAAACGATTATTTTGAAAATGCGTACACCCGAATCATTTTTCAGATAGTGGAGAACATAAATGGAAGATCGCTCGCCATCTATTGGCACACATTTGAACCAATGTCACAAGCAACCCAATTATACGGGGGTACACGTAGCCTCTAGTATGGTAAATAACCATTTCCTGTTGTTCCCTAAGCTTAGATTAATACAAAATTTCGGGGAGGAAAGTACCCCATGCTACCGCTACCCCCTCTGGCTACGTCACTGAACACAGTCCCCTTTCACCTGCTAGAGGGGGTGTTAGGGGAGGAGTTGAGAAGCATTTTTGTTTCGCCCGCTAGTTTTTAACGAGGAGAAAGGTTTTAAGGCGGGGGAGGAAGAGCTTGTGCATGCATGGTTAATGCTCCGAAGAGAATGTGGCTAATTAGGGGGAGAATGAGGGGGAGGGTGCGAGGAGGAGGAGGAGGGATCAGGCGAGGTCGGAGTTTGTCGCGGGGTGTAAGTGCTTCGCGGATGGCGGAAGAAGAAGCGAGCGCCCCGGCATTGCGTGGAGGGAGGAAGAGTAAGAGGAAGGAAGGGCTTTCCATGCGAGGGTACAAGACGGTGGGAAGTGCCTCAAGGGTGTGACGGCGAGGATTATGCGGGTCCGGGATTATGCAGGCCGAAAAGGAGGGCGGGGTCGGGGGGGTGGGCTGGTGTGCTGGAGGGGCTATAAGGGTACATCCACACCCTTTCCCTCACTCATACCCTGAAACACGGGGTCGAAGGAGAAAGTAAAGGATTCAGTTTCGCCAGTGGATAAAGAGGGGACGAGACGGGTGGATAACGGCTAAGACTTCACTTCTCTCTTTCACTTCCTGTCGCTTATATATATATATATATATATATATATATATATATATATATATATATATATATATATATATATATATATATATATATATATATATATATATATATATATATATATATATATATATCCAGGTTCATGTAATGTAATTGAAGACATGAAAACCGACGCGAATTTCACGGTTTGCACGCTCAATTTACGATGATGAATGGCAACCAACCCAAAACAAAAACATCCCACGATTCGTAATGGTATTTCCTTTGCTATCTGAGTCCCTCACAAAAATAATCGCTTTGTTGCGGACCTCCTCCTCCTCCGAGAACGCTTTCCGGTCAAACGTTTATTCGTTAGGCGCAAAAAAAGGTAATTTTTTAATTGAAACTTGTGGAGAAATACGTGGGAGATAACCTTTCCCATAAAAAAGAGAATCATTACACTGTAATTTGTTACGGCATTCTAAAGGAAAAATTCACGCATCCCGAGATTCAAAAAACGCCGATTGATTTTAAATCTATTAAAAATTTAAATTAACAAAAAATTAGAATAGAATACGATAGTTGGAAGAATAATTCACAGAGTGTAATGCCTTACTGCGTGGTGGCACAATTAATTAAATTATTTGGTTAACAATTTTCTTGATATAATTTTTTTTCCAAAAGGATGAGAAGAAATTTCAGTACGCACGTTCACACTCGTCACGCGTCTCCCTCTCTCTTTTTCTTAACAATCAATCTTCACCAGAACAAAAACTTAAACAAATCCTCAACAACGTCGAAACAAATGAATAAAAATCATATAACTCATGAAAATAATTTTTTTAAAGAAATATTTTCGGCTAATGCTACTAACAAAAAATAACCTAATAAAATATATAAAACGAACACATACACAAAAATTAAAAGGAGTAAAAAAATGGAGTGCGGCGTAACAACAGTATTTTTCTACAATATTAATTTTTCTCCTACACATCTCAATGATTTTACTACAATTTAAAGTGCTACTAAGACAAAGAACAGTCAGTCTCTTATTTATATAACGAACGGAAGGAGGGAAGAGTGCAGTCTTGGTGGTAAGGTAAAGAGGGAAATAATACGAGTCATTATGAACTATAACCTGGAGCAAGGTCAAGGTCATGGAGAAGTAGTTAAGGATAGGTAAGAAATAGAACAGAAAGAAATAGAACAGAAAGAAATAGTGAGTGACCTACAATAGCAACCTCATTCACCAATTTCTTTCCGACAAAATATAAAAAGAGCTTCCATTTCAATATTTTCCGTTAAATCTATTTTTTTCAAGTCTCCTATGAGCTGCGATTACTAAACTTTTCTCATTTTATCGTTATTTTCTCCTTCCTCTTTCGCCAGTATTCTTCTATACTCTGTCTCACTCTTGCTCGTTCTTCTCCCGAGAAAACCCTCAGGGTTCGTAAAGTTCAATTGGTGAAGAGAATTTTGCATTAAAATAGAGTTGAATGGCACATAATTGTTTCATAAAACAATGTTATTAGGATTCAAGAAATATTTTATAGATAAAACATTTCAAAAGTTTTCGCTGGATATAAAAGCTTTTGAGAATTACGGGATTCTTGGGAATTGTAGCTATAAATTAGAAACCATAGTAAATGTTTCCTTTACCTTGATACACTCTTTCATCCTTATCATGCTACATCAATAGACTATATATGTACAGTCGGATTCAAATGTATTGCAAAGAATCCAGCGGCGCCACTTACACTTCTCAAGGAAATCGAGTTTCACTTACGGCGCTGTTATTCTTTGCTATGCAACGCTATCTATTCAGCTGTTTATTTGAACGTATTTAAATTGTAACAGTTGAGCAATTGCTTGTTTTGTGCTAACTTGTTATCAAGTAATATGATCAGCTCGAATAACAATGACATGCTGCGACGTATTGATTATTTTAAATACCAAACTTTATTATTAAACACAGATCGTTCCTGGCGTACAATATACCTACGGCAAATACTACGTAATGTATTATTTAGAGTAACAGTTGTGATTAATGAATAATAATTATCCATGCTCAAATCGTAAATCCAAACCGAAACGAAAGTGTAATAACAAATTAGCACAATATAAGTAATTGGTCAACTATTACCATTTGAATACGTGCAAATAAACAGATGAATAGATAGCGTTGCATAGCAAAGAATAACAGCGCCGTAAGTGAAACTCAATTTCCTTGAGAAGCGTAAGTGCAATTTGATTCTTTGCAATACATTTGAATCCGACCGTACATGTACACAATTAGAAATCTACACATCCTAACTTTTTAATTTTTCACAGTTCTATCCCTTTCAAATAAATATCTAACTAAATATTTACTGTGGGTTTATTTATTTGCTATTTAACCATTTTTTATACTTTCGTCCATATAGTGAATGCAGGTTTGTAAAGTGAGGGAGCTTTCCTAATTAGATACGTAGGTACTAATAAAGTTATTATTTCGTTTGTATGTATTCATTATTGAGGATATCAGGTGAACAGAGAAACAAGCAGATAATTGGCCCTTTTTCCTAATCATCTGTTAACTAACATTATTCCTTTAATATTCATGTGCCAGAACCGTGTTACAGTCTCCGTGTCGCTCGCTTCCATTTGCTCTTCACCATTCATCCCTCGTTGGAGTGGCTCCTGCGCCATGTACTCCTTCTCTTGTTCGTCATAATATCTGATCCGCGCGCATTCTTGGCCGCCTTGAAATGCAGTCAGCCATCACTTCATTAAAACCAACAGTGTTCCTCCTCTTTGCGATTTCACGCCGGCTGCTAAGTTTCTCCCCGAAAGCTTTCCCGGATTAACTCATCTCTCTCTTACACACAAACACACACACACACACACACACACATTTTCGACCCTCTTAGCCTCATTCACAGATGGCGGCCATTTCCTCATTGTAACACGTCCGCCATTTTGGTTACGTCATCCCATAATGACGGTGTTTTTCAAAAAAATACTGTTTTTTTTTAATGACTGGCTCCGAGAATAAATTGTATTGCTCATTATGAATGATAATGCGGTGGCACTTCGACGAGATTCTCTTAATGTTGTGTCAGCAGAGGCACCACCCTCTTTCTGGCGTGCAAAAGTATATTTTTGCGTTCGTTCCTGGCTCCGCAATCACGCGTATCATTCACAAATTATGCCATGGCATTTAAAACCTCTTTGACTTAATTAGCACTCGCCATTACCTGCACGTAATTAATGATTACTTTGCATTAGACAAATATTAAAAAGTACTTTTTAAATATGTAAATAAACACTGACTGCAGAACGAATAGGTTTACTTATGCATCAATCTTCCGTGAATTATAAGAGAACACAACAGCTGTTATTAAGACTTTAAAATAAGGCTTTCGACGAGATACTGCCGCTAATTATTTTATTCCCTCTGTAACGCTTTAGCATAAATTTGCAACACAGTACTAACAAGCACGTATCTTACGCTTCAGCGTAAGTATGATTCTTGTATCTCTGAGCATCCATGTAGTAACATACAATAATACTCAATGGTACATACTCTAGAGCGTGTTAGTTAAAATCATTGAGGTAGATGGAGAGGGCGCATGCAACTGGGCAAATGATACGTGAAAATGGAACGTGGGCGTGACCTGTCCACCATCTTCGTAATCCCCGATCGTATTTTAGCGCTTCAGGGCTGACGCACGAATTTAGCAATTTTACATTTTCCATCGATGACCTACCAGATATGAGCACGCATTCATTTATTTAACATGCATTCTTCTTATGTACATTTTTCATTTATTTCAATTAGTAATAATAAGCATTCCTGGTGATAACTATGGTGAAGTCGAGTAGAATCTAAGTACCTAATAAATGCCTCAAGAGTTACTTTCCTTAGGGTACTTAGCTGTGCCTTTCCTTAGGGTGTTACCCTCTTACCCTCTAAATTGAGGGTAGGTGGCTGTAGTCAGGCTTGCAACCACTATAACGCAGTGACAAGCCTATTCGACGAAATATTATGCCACGTTCATAATACCATCGTGCGGACTAACTTACGTACGATTGTAGCACGAACGGGGCGCAGCGTTACCCTCTTACCCCCCCCCTTCCTCACCAGGGCGTCGCGACGAACTAATGAAGAACGAGTGAGCGAAATATGGAATACCATACTCCCGACGCGTTTTGAGGATTTTGAATCTTTTTGTGAATGACACTTTTTAACGTTTATTCATTAAAGTAACATCATCCGCTTCACCTTAATGATAGTCTATTTTCGTTGTCGTTATTCCTCATTTCCAGTTACTGCTCACGACACCAGCGCTACCACCGTAAATTGACAGCGTTAGGAGCAATATAATACCACGGCATGGGCGTGCATTCACATTACGAATTCAGCCTACTGTCGTACGGACCATAGTACGCATGATATTGGTGTGAACTGGGCATAAGATTCTCGGTACCGTAGGTCGTATATTTTCCCCACCAATTTCAACGTGCTTCATCCACGCAATACGGAGAAGAATGGACGTCTTCATACCACTATAGTCGAGTTGATTTACATACTCTTATGCAATAGGCGTGCCATTTTCATTTGCTTGGACTAATTAAACCAAGAGATTAAAACCATAAAAGTTTTATCGCAAAAAATCTTGCGCCGAAGGGACAAGAAAATGAGGGCGAGAATACGCAAAAAAAATTCCCATAGCGATAGTTTTGGCTGATAGTATAGCATAAAAAGGACAACGGGACGCCATAAGGGGAGCGCATGATACCACATAATCTTGAAATTCATAAATTTTGAGGGTTCGCGGAGGAGAAGGAGCAGGGGGATGGGAGAATTGAGGAGGGAAGGAGTGAAGGAGCCAAGAAATAAAAAAATAATGAGGAGATAGCGTCGTGAGATTGGAGGAGGGATGCCATTCGTTCCCTAGGGTGCGAAAGAAAAAGGGTAAGAGGGAATGGTGCGTGTGTTCTTAATAGTGATGGGGAAGGAAGGGTGGAGGGATTCAGGGGCTGGCAGGATTCGTGATGAGCAATGGAGAGTAATGCGTCGGGCGGAGAGGCTGTGATTAACGATCTCCCGCAGCGATCCCAGAGAGCTGTCCCTTTTCCTCCCGTTCTATCTTTCACTCTCATTGCTAAGGGTGTTCGGCCGTGGCCGTCGAGAGGGGGAAAAAGAAAGGGTGGGACTGCGGCTGGCACAAGCTTCCCCGATATATCTACCCGTACTGCGATACCAAATTTCGATACCCGACCGTACTCTTTGACAAAACTTAAACGTAATCCTTATCATACGTGCAGGAGATATTAGCACACTCCGCCGGCTTTAAACGGTAAATAAATAACTGAAGCACTTCTACTGTAATTATGATTTTTTACGCAATGAAAAACTCGCCATGGTTGGTTCATGGTGGATTTCATCTATATCCACAACCACGAAATACCGTGAATACAACCACCAGGGTTCTGGCACGGGGTGATTCCACACCAGGTATGCAACACTCATCCCACCTGAAATCAGAACGGCGCACGCTCGCCCGGATGCCAGGCGCAGGTCAAAAGTAGTCAGGACGACAATATGAAGTCACACCATAAACTGGGGTAATGTGCTAATTTCCGATCATCAAGGATCGATATTCGCCTTGGCGGATGAAGGCTTGGTGGTGTAACTGGTTAACACACCTGACCGGCAAATGGGAGATCCGGGTGTGAATCCCGTTCGAGTCAAATGATTATTTCGAGGCGAATTTCAACCTACGTAGCACTTCACTACAAAGTGGTGTAGGATAGTGCTACGCATTCGAACACTCTACCATGCAGTATACTATTTTTAAATACTGGTTAGATACCACTAATGATTAGTAATATTAGAGCGACTGATGAATAGTAATACAAGGTAGTAAATCATGCGGGAGCTCTATCTTGCCGGATATTTCATGCGGCGTGAGTTATGCATGCGGGGTTAGTTAGGCATGCAGGCTTAGGCTAACAATGATGTTCAGACAGCACAAGTGCAAAACCTACTTCACCCAGTGAGGGTGAAAGTTCCCCATAACTGATTTAGCGCAACTATTCCCTTATGCTACCATCCATTGGTTGTATATGCACCCGAGTGATTGACTGTGTTCTACGTCATTTGCATATGATAGGAAAACTGTAAACTTGGTTATTATAAATACGGCAATTTTAGGTTTATCACTGCGACAGTGACTTAGTAAGCAAGACAATCATCTCCTGTGCCACAACATGGACTCGAGACGTGAACACTTATCGTTTGCATGTACCTCCGTCGAAACGCGCCGTGAAGGAAAATTGCTTGGTTGTGCAGCTGGTTAACACACCTGACCGGCAATTGGGAGACCTGGGTGATAATGCCGATCGATTTGATTTTTTTTTCTTGGCGGTTTTCATCCCAATGCGTAGTTGATGAATTTTAATATCAAGTATTCATTCAATTCAAATACTTAAAACTTCAACCATAAAAAATATCATATTAACTTTTAGATAAACATTGCTAGTTACTTTAATCTATATTGAAACAAAAAGTTTGTCAAATCTTAGAGTAACCACAATTGATAGTTTAGGTAGAATAATTTTACAAAAACTTTTTTCTGACTTTTCCTTGAACGTATACGTAATTCCTGTTCTGGCATTTCTGCTTCATCTTAACCCATTTCCAGCCAATGTAGCCTTGTGGCTGCACCCTGACACGCAGAGTGTATCACGCTCTGTAGGAGGAACCGTGAACTTTTCCGCAATCAACTTGTCAACACTGCTTTGTTCAAGGTCACGATCACAAAAATATTTTTATCAGTACCATAGGTGACCATATTAATAAAATACCATAATTTCATCAAAATCTCAAACAATTTTTTTTCTGGGCAGAAATCCGTTAATCAGATATAGTTTGTGCAGACCAGTAGCTTAACCATCTAGGCTATAGTATATGATTGATATATATCATCTCAGTAGCAACTATGTGTTGAAATTGCCGCAGGAAATAGATGATCACCCTGGATTGGGAATCGAATTGCTGAGCATTGGTTGACCAATAAATTTCTCCAAAGGCATTTATTAACAATGCATCTAACATGCATTTTGTCAGTTTCAATCCCAGGAGGCTGTTTCTAAGATTTGCATAAGAATCAATGAGTAGATACATTCTGTTCAAGTTGGGGCCGCAACCAGGTTTTCCCGATACTATTACAAATATTGCAATCCCACGGTTCAATACCCCGTAGTACTCCTTTCTGATACTTTACGTAACCCCTACATTGTTTATCTTGTGTCCATCCAGAGAAGTTGACTTATCGGATCTGAAAAAATATGTTAATCTTGCAAACAGTAAGATTCCGGAGACAATGAAATATTTTTTATTTGGACTTTATAAATTAGTACGCTTCCAACATTTCATTCAGTCGTGACGTATAAATCAAATTTAACCTTGGAAACGATCGGTAGGAACGAGAAAAAATTGCCTCAGAATAGACTCAAAAGAGCTGCATTAAGTGCATATCGCATAACATGAAGGTTAAATCATTATCCCTTTTTAGGGAGTAGCTCTATTTTTAATTGCAGACTTCCAATTGTGCATAGGGCCCCAAGGATAATCATTCGTCGGTAAAGCAACCAATTCACTCATAACCTTGCTGACGGTACCTGAAAGAATGAGAAGCATCTTCACTGTGTTATGTGTCACCATTGGAATTTTGCGGGTAATTGTTTTTCTTTTTGAGAAGGGTCGATTGCCTTGGTTGAAGGGTTAACCTTCTGGTAAATACATTTGCCACCACGTCTTTCCTTTTGATGGACTATACTTTTCAGGCTTATTAGGGTCCTGCAGACTTCTTTAAAACAACTGGACTCCCCAGCCGGCTTGTTCATGCCTTCCCCGCCTGGACTGTATTACTCCGACAATGTTGCAGGTTTCTTCAACTCAACTGGACAACTGAACTCCCATTTTTAGGCTTCTTTATGTCCAGTTGACCTGGACAATAATTCTCCCAAATCCATGCAATCAGGTCCTTTGGACATCTCCAGGGCACCTTGGCAACTGGACTTACACTATGTGGGTACTCCAGGTTTAATTGACCTCGAATGTATATCATTGGCTTCTGTGCAAACTCCATCAGGTCAAATAAACTATTAGACTTCCATCCTGCAGGCAGTATCGCCTTTTAAGCCGGGCGAATGGGGCAACTGCCCCGTACCCCGCATGTTGGAGGAACTCAGTAATCTCAGAATGGAAAACTATAAAGATAAAAATTTGGTTCGACCGCCACATTTATGTATCTAATATTGACTACTTTGTACCTTAATCTTCGCTGTTTGTACTTATCTAGGCACTTGACATTTAAAATTCGTTCGTTTTTATTAAAAAGTTACACATAAAATTAATTAATAAATTGAAAGTAATAATAAATCTTACTACAAACTAGTTTCATAATGTGGAGCTCGAATTACTAAGCTTTTAGGGCTCGTAATTTACAGTAGGCCCACAAGGTACAGTCGCCCAGAGACCTAACCTGCTTGAGAAATTCAGTACCAATGTACTTCAGTGCGACACACAGAATATTACCTTGACTCCTCACTACATCTCTAGCTCTGACAGAAATGACAAAATAAGAGAGATACATTGCCGAATAGATAGGTACAAAAAATCGTATTTTCCCTTCACCATAAATGACTAAAATACAAACTGAGCTCCACTTAATACACTCCCGAAATACAGTTCACCATTTCACCTCCCACAACTCTATCCCTATCTACATCTTTACATGGCTGTTGTCCTAACAACCTCTGCCGCACGCACATGGCGCAGCTCGCAGAGTAGTATTGACCTGAAATAGTCAGTGCAACCTGAAGAATCCTGAAGGACTGCCAGGGAAAGACAGTCAACTAAATGGAATAAGGCACCCAAATCCTGGAGACCGGTAAGTCAACTCCTCCACATATGTTACGGTCAATCGGTATCGCACCTATCTATTATTTTTCACAGTGAAAACCTACAGATTGTTGCATATCGAGGGTAAAAGGGTTTTGGAGACAAGCCGGGGGACGGGAAAATTGAGGGGAAACCCTGGGGTATTTGATGTGGGGTGAGAGAGATGCACCCTGAAAGGACATTATTATGACCCACGCGACGAGCAGGTGTATATAGTGTCGAAGGGAACGGTTGGCTCCGACTTTCTTTTTTTTCTCGTTTCAAGGGCAGGATGAAGAGGATGGAAGCGATTGAAGCTTTTGTGAAAGCGGCGTCGTGGATAGAAAAATATGGAAAAAAATTAATATATATATTTATATTGAACCAATCTTTTTTTACACCCCTTTATGGAAGAAAAATGAAAAAAGAGAAAAAAAATGTTTTCCGGAGTTAATTCCGTTTTTATCGACGTTTCCCCCTCCCCACGCCCCCTCCTCAAAACCAGTCCCTCCCTTCCCGCCATCCCCCTCACCTTGGCGGAGCGTGGAAATTGAAAATGTCAGATGAAAAGTTGGGGAAGGGGAGGGGAGGGGAGGTAGGGAGAAAATATTGAACGGAAGCATATGGTCGAAGTGATGACTCCCCTGCTTGACTCTGAATTGATGCAAATTAGCGGCGTGTGTGGCAAAAGTTGATGATGCACCCAGTTTTCACCAATGCAGAGCGCAAACTGTGTGTAATCCCCTTTTTCGCTTTATGG
This sequence comes from Ceriagrion tenellum, assembly GCA_963169105.1. NCBI lineage: Eukaryota > Metazoa > Arthropoda > Insecta > Odonata > Coenagrionidae > Ceriagrion > Ceriagrion tenellum. Next base: position 114,411,500 of record OY720636.1, on the reverse strand, counting down.
CTCTCGAATGGTGCCCTAATTAGCTTACAATGGCTTATGATTATTCACCGGTGATGGTGAGATGTAAACGGCGTCATACATTTTCCTTTCACTTCTATTTTTTTTTAATTTTTTTCGCGATTTATCGCGTACGTTTATTAGCGAAATAATGCAAGGTGAACGCGCGTCAGCAGAAAAAAAAGTGCGATTTCCGTGCATTTGGAACGGGAGTCGCGGACCGTTTTGCAAGGGGTGAGGAAGAGTGAATTGGCTGCATTTTGATGGGGAAGTGGGGGAAAGTCATGTTTTGTGCGATGAAACTCTTCCGCTCGCTTGAGCTCGAAAAAGGCACCGCGCGACCCGTGATTCGCGATTTATATCTTTAATCGCTCAGATGACGAAAGCACGTTGTCTCATGCTCTATAGTATACTCGAGTCTGAGAGTTTTTCACCTCGTATATTCCAACAAACATGCCAAATTCGGCAATTGTTTTTAATAAAACGAAAATGTCATGAAGGGGTTCTCATCTTATTTCAAAACCGAATAAAGGACCGTAACTGTTTTTACTTTTTGTTAATGATTTGCCAACAGTCATGCAAAATTCACAGTGTCTTTCATATGCAGATGATGTGACGGTTTTTAGAAAAGTGATAACTGTCAATGGTCGCTCCAAACTTCAAGAAGATATGAACAATCTGATAAAGTGGTCCATTGGTTACAAACTCTACCTCAATCTGGAAAAATGTTATCATGTAACATATTCTCGAAAGGAAAAAAATATAAATTTTGAATGCACAATTTTCAAAAATTCATGAAATTAAAGACTTTTGCGTAACGTTCGACTCATCAATGACTTTTGTACCACATATATTAAATATAACTTCTTCATCTTAAAAAAATTCTGGGTTTAGTTCAAAGAGTGTCAAAATATTTCACATGGATAACAGCACTATTAACTCTATAATACTCTTTGATTGAATGTAAGTTAGAATGCGCCTCAACAGTTTGGAATCCCAATTCAATCTAATATGTACAATATATAGCAAATGCACAGATGAGGAGATTTATTCGTTATGAGTACTACTCTCATAATAACATTTAGCCAGTGTTCGAAATTTATATAAGTTACGATATTTTATTGGAAATGTATGGATGTAATAGTTTAAAGACAAGAAGAACGAAAAAGGGTTAATTTTATTTGTTCGACCTAATCAATTTTGGGGCAAATGCTAACCTAGTGAGTAAAATTAATTTATTAGTACCAAAAGTTAATATAAGGCCAAAAAGGGCATTTTATTCATACGGCGTTAAAACAGACTATTGTAAAAACTCAACATTATAACTGAATTAATAAAATAATATGGCAAAAACAAAGATTACGTTCGAATTACGGTCAAGTCAAATAATATTTTCATTGAGAATTTCATCCCTTGTTGTATCTGTTGACCCATTTTCGGATCATTATAAAAAAGGAAGCTAAAAATGTGTTACGAAATATGCGCACACAAAAATAACTGAATATATTTTTCATAAATATTTACAATATATTACGCTATCCAAGCGATTGACACTTTTCATTATTTTGTTTAAATAAACAATATAATGTGCGTGAAGTATTTACTACTCGCGGGAAAAAACGAGGATTAATGACCTTGTGTAATGACAATGCATGTACAATATAGGTACACATTATTTTCGACCACACATTTTAAAAGCCACATTTTTCCCGACCAAATGATGGACACTCTCACCTAGGAACATCTCAGTTATCTCCCAGTATTTTCATGAAACAAAGCTGAATTTGCCTAATATCCCTCGCACAAACGTCATAGAACGCCTGTCAAAATCGCGCTGATAATACTGTTAGCTCCTCTCTTTGCTTTCTTAAGGACTTCACACCCAGGGTCAAACAATCGCACGTTCGCCCCCAATGTGCGTGAACCATTTTAGATTTTTTTTACAACACGGAACGACTCGACTTCCTTCATAAATTTGGATGCGTTCTCATCATCTGTGGGTGCACGTGTGTGGTCCGTCGACTGAAAGTAGAAGGGACCTAACAACTTCCTTTTCACCACGGTTTCACCTTTTTTCTGGTACGCTGTCCTTTTTCTTTACCTCTCTCTCTTCCCGCCCCCCACCCTCTCGTCTAGATTCATCTGGAAGAAAGGATTCATTCAATAGGCGCTAATGATCGCGGCAAACCCGACGGAATACATGAGGAGGAGAGAGAAATAGCCGCCCGCAGACGACGGTCTTTAATTTGGGAAGCCCTATTGTTTTTCAGCCGGAAGTGGGCAAGGGGGGAGGGGGTTAGCCCTTTCATTCCACCTTTGTAGCCTGGTCTTCGTCGAGTGCGAGCCTCAAGGAGTGGGGGGATGGAAGGAGGGTCCGTCTAGAGGGAGGTGGTGCATTCCCAGGTGGGTGGGAGGATTTTTAAGACCCTTTCAGGACGGAAGGGTGCATTGGGGTTTCGGGTCGAAAGGGAAGGAGAGTGGAGGGTGTGACTTTGAGCGACTGATTGACGGGAGGAGGAGGAGGCCACGTGAATTACGACGACGCGGTCTCTCTTTACGTCCCGGTGGACCCACCCACCACCTCTTCAGTGGGCCTCGTGGTCCGACGAGGGCCCTCTCCTGTCCACCACCCGCTGCGTGTGAATAGAGAGAAGGAGACAAAACGATAGGGCTGTGCAGCACCGAATTCCTCTCTCCTGCACTCGGAGCGTGGCAAAGTTGGCTAAGGGATAGCGCGTCTGACCCTTAACCAAGGTGTCACAGGTTCGAGGCGTGTTATTATAACTGATACAACAATTTCATTTTGCCACAGGATATTATAATGAATTTCCGGGCCATATAATGAATTTCAACACCAGGTCTTGTGCCTGATGACGGCTCTGTGAGCTGAAAAGCGTCGTGCTCATTATAATATCCTGTAGCAAAGTGCAATTGTTTTTTTATTATATAATGAACTTCCACGATATCTCGCTTGAACCTGTTGAAATCATTCGAGACGTGTTAAGGAGGTATGAGCAATTGTAGTTAATGTCCAGATTTGCGTGAAGATTTGCACCCTCCCCCACCCGCTAGGCATAAGCCAAAAGCAGTCAGGGCAACAGTGCGCGGTCAGACCAGAAACTAGGAGAGTGTAACATAGACGAACATGCTACCATGCAACACTAGTTATGATAGAACAAATGGTTAGCACTATCAATGGGACTGAAAAATAGTCCGACTAGATACTAAACAATAGAGAAATCTAAATCATGGCGGAAATTTCATGCGGACTGAGTTGTTAGTGAGGGTGGTAAGATATTTAGCACAAGTGCGAAAAATTACTCCACCTAGTGGTGGTCAAAGTTTCATTGACCTTATCTATCCCAACTTTAATAGCACCTTATTTTTTTCTGGATAAAAATGACATTCTTAATCTGTCGGCTCTCCAGTCTTTTTCCTTTATGAAAATTGAAGCATGAAATGGCACAGAATTCTTGTCCCAAGCGAACAAACGCCGTGGAGTTTGCAAATAGCTAAAATTTTTCTAAGCATAAGAATGATCGCCTCGTTAATAAGATGCAAGAGATGCAAGGTGATGGAATAGAAAGAAAAAGATTTCCAAGCCCTCAAAAACGAACAATCAATTGCAACACACCTTTATCCAAGATTTTTTGCAAATAATATTTAGCGAAAGTACAGCTAAGGCGGAAAAAAATGTTGATGCTCATTCGTTAACGCGTAAATTTACAAGTTTACACGTGTATTTCGTTGCCATTAATGCCGTTTCTTAGTTAACGAGAATGAGCATCACAAACTTGGGTATCTCGGCTTTATTGACAGAGAGAAAATTTACCCTATTTACTATCGCATTCCTTCCCGATATCTTATTTGCAATATCCTAACAATTTATAGCTGGGGTTCTTAAACTTCCAAGCCCATGCCAGGGAACACTCGCACATAGATTCCTCCATACTGAATATTTGCCACCTTAAACAAATTGGCAGCTCTAAAAAAAAAGTGCGTGGCAGAGGAAATTCAAGCTCTTACTTTAGTAGAGCTGCTAACTTATAGGAATAAGAAGCCACCTTCCTCAGGTGAAATTTCGTGCCCATATTATTACGTAAGAGGTAGGTGGCAACGCATTTCTACCAGAAATCAGCAGCCCAAGTTTATCACATAGGTGAGAAAACTTACGTTTGTTGTTTAAGGGATCGGGATATCCCAAAACAAACTTACTCAAGCAGAAATCAGTGCCCTTCACCATTAGCTAACCTGCAAATGGAAAAAAGAACATCTGTCAGCAGGTCATATTCAATAAATATATCACTTATGTAAAAAAATATAGCTTTGTAAACACATTGCGCTGATTGAGCAGGGAAACAGAATGCTACCAATGAAAGTCAAGTCAGTATTGATTTAGCTTATTTAATCATCAAGGTCCAAATTCAAAGGTCAAAAGTCCAAGGTCAAATTCCATGAGACAATGCCTCGCTATTCATCGTCAAAAGTCCTAATATGGGCGCTTCTATCACAAACATGCGTGAAATGTTTACCAACAGAAAATGCAAACCCTGAAATGCGCACAACGAAAGTATACAGGCATACTATAATGGTTATTGAAGACTTTGAAGAAAGTGCTTAAAACAAACATACGTCCAGAAGCACTATTGGTCAGTGAGAAACATAAATACAAAATATTAAGATAAAGATTGACATCTGGTGGGGAGAAAATTCTAGATAACTCCCAGCTCTAACAATTCAGTCGTCAAATTCAGAAAGAGAACATACCCCATACATAAAGCATGATGAAACAGTTTTTCCATTCTGATACTCATAAAATTCAGGATAACGATAGGAAAGCTTAAGCTGATAACAACCAGCCTATCGCGATTTAAAATGCCAGTTGATTTCAGGGACATCTGCGACTGCTGTGCTGTTAAAATGAATGTTCACAACTGTGTATAAAGTTAATTCATGATTTCAAACATGAGGTAAAAATACATTAATTTCATTACGTTTACATTACATTAAGCATCAAGATGGGTTTACACAATAAAGTTAGTTGAGCAAAAAACTCGAAGAAAGCGAGCATACGAAATTAATCGCAGATGGAAACGGCCCTGCAAGTCTACAGGCAGAACTTTTTAATACCATTGGCAAGCCCGCTCACAGAAGCGTATATATGCTAGTGTATATAAACGGATATCAATCTGTCTCTGAACTAACTCATGTTAAATATTCCATAACAACCAAAATCCTCCTCAAATTCCTGCAGAAGAAATTTGCGTGAGTAATTTTGCGGTGTACACACTCTCTTCGAAAGAGCTGATATTCCACTCTTATTTAGGCGCAAGTCCAAGGACCATCAAAGAGGAAAACGCAACGATTCCTCGGATGGACGAAGTCTTCTGAGAACGGCCTTTCACGAAACTCTCTTTTTCATACGAAGCAAAAAATATAACCGCCATTCCAAAGTGAGACACGCGAGACGATTCCTTGCGAGCATCTCACGGTGCGCATCGTCCACGTCAGTTCAGTCGCTCACCTTGGCTCACGGCAAAAAGGCCTCGGTTTAAGAGTGCGCATCCTGCCCCGCTAATATGTTCCTGATCCGGTGGGATGCCATGCTAAGGAAGGAAGGAAGACGAAGGTATTTCCTTTCCCGTGACAAATGAGTGAATGCCCTCCAGTTGCTTCCAGTCATCGGTCGGAGACAGCACGATTTCCCTCGCGTACTGCGAGGAGGAGCTATTGTAAAACGATGCTGTGATAAGTTTATTAGTGAGTCGGGATTGTTGGAAGAATTGGGATGGGAATCGCTATCACAGCATTGATTAAATTATAAGCTTAACCTCTAAATTGAATTTCAGGAGAAACATTTCTCTTACGACAAAAAAAACTTACTATTGACCCCCTCGTACTCCGGCAGATTAGATCGCGCCAATAAAATTGGAGGGATAGATTGAAGAATCTATAGGTATAAAATGTCATTTTTTTCCGTGTACCATACGGGACTATAACAGCTGTGACATCATGAATAGTGCAAATAGTGACATTAGCTAGACTGTAGATACTTTTCTTTATATTTTCCACGTTCATATTTATGCATGATGTAAATATTGATGTTCTTATTTATGCATGATATTATGAATCTGTAGTAGTAGTCCTTGTACCCCTTGCATGTTGGAACAATTGACGATAGAATGTTTCTTGGTTAGCAAATTTTAATGGGTGCATTGCATTTGTGGTACGCTGGTTTCAATGTAGTTTCGGTGTTTTGCCGTATAATTCATGCATGCCTGGTGTGGAAGCACCTCCTGCCACAGACTCTTTGGGTGGTTTGCAGGGTATGATGTAGATGTAGATTTTCATTTAGGAAAGTTTGATTCACACTATTTTTTGCCAGACGTTCAAAATATTTTGCTTGAGCCAAACTATTATGGTAGGAACGTTCACAGTAATAAGATTAAGGAAATGACTGCAGAACCGATAGATTCAAAATGTCATTTTTTCCACGTAAAATAAGGGGCCATAATAGTTGTGATAGATCAGTTCTAGGATACTAACTAGGTTAAATAGGTTTTTTCAGTAGTTCTCAGCACCTTAACATGAATTGCAGATACTAACTTAGCATGCAATATCCGGCATGATATACTCCTGCATGTCATGTACCTTGTAGTGCTATTTATTTGTCGCATTAATAATACTAACCAACAGTTATATCTTGAGTTGTGTGCTGCATGGTAGCATGCTCTTCTACGAATCACTCTTCTGGTTTTTGGTCTCACTGCGTAGCGTTGCCCTGACTGCTTTTGGCCTGCGCCTGGCATTCGGAAGAATGTGCGCGGTTCTGATATGATCTGGGATGAGTGCGACATGCCTGGTGTGGAATCACTCCGTGTCACGCACCCTAGTGGTGGCTTGCACGGTATTTCGTCGATGTAGATGTAGATGCCGTAAATCACGATGAACTGCATACAGTACACTGGATGTCAAGATTATCCAGGATACTGCGGAGAAAGGACCATTCCAGATAACGGTAGCCTCGGGTTTGAAAACCACTGCCATAGCATAAATGACTGAATTCAAAGCCACGCGTTCGGTTGCAAAGATATCATCATCATCATTGGTCGGTCAATCCTAAAATTTGTCTGAATGCAGCCGTCTGCCCAAGCTCACATGCCCTAGTGAGCCAAGCCTCACTCTGAGGGTATCGGTGGAGCACCTTGGCGGGTGGTGTAATCCTCCGCCACAGTACCGGGCAAGACACCGGTCAATAGGGGCCTATCATACCTGGTGGCAAATGGGCCCCAGATATATAAAGCATCGTTGTCCCGCGAACTGCGGGCATTGCTTTGGTGAGGCTCTCGCCGAGTGTTCGACGCGGAAAGAGCTGCTCCCGAGAGACGGACCCACGGCACCTTTTTCAAGACCACCGCTACCTCCGCAGCCAAGGTAAACAACCTACCCAAAACTTCCTACCTCCCCTTATATCCGGAGTCTGCTTGTTTTCTACCAGCCGGTCACAATTTCGGGGGGTATTTTTTTAAAGACCGTTCTTTTTTTTGGGATATAAATTACTTTTGTTTTTCAACCTGGGTTTTCTGTCTGCCTTTCAAACTCCACCGCACTTCCCGGGCCTGTACGCACGTTTCACTAGGTTCTCTACTTCCTGGTAGCTCTTCGTATGTCTTTCCTCTTAATGTGGTCCATGAACTTCTTCCTTGGTTTCCTCTGAGGATTTTACCCTTTTGCTTTACCTTCAATTATGTTCTCCTCAAACAGTGTGCCTCAGGATGTGTCCAATTGATGTGGTTCTTCTTTTCTGCTGTGACATAACTGCCCGCCACCATTGTAATGATTTTACAGGTTGGCAGTTCTGCCTCGCGCGGAATGTCCAAACAGGGAGGATATTGTTGGGGGATAGGATTGTTGAAGTAAATTACGGGGAGTAAGAGGAAAGTGTGTGGGGAGGTCAGAATATGTGGAGAGAGAGTGGAAAGTTTATGTGCAAGTAGTGTGTGGTATGGGAGTGGGGACAAACTCAAGAAAATAAGTACGAGTGTCGAAAAGTAGAGAAAATGGACAATTCAAGGAGGACCAGGACTATACCCTGAAGGATATAGAAGTGGGAAAAGATTTGGACGGAGGTGAGGAATGAGGAAGGTTGATGTGTAAGTATTGTATTACATGTGACACGGGTAATAGAAAACGTTGTTCAACATAAACAATAACGTGATTGATGTGTAAAAATTTGTATTATATGTGACTCGGGTAAAGAAAACGTTGCTCAACAAATAATAAACGAGTTACACAGTACGGTGTCCCATATCGTCCTTTTCTTTTCTACTCTTCTGTTAACGACATCATTTTTTACGATGCCGTCCTTCTACTCTTCAGCATTCTCCTTCAGCACCCCGTTTCGAAGCCTTCAAGTGTGTTCTAGTCGGTAATCAATGGTCCGTGAATCCGATCCATAGAGTGCCACGCTCGACACGATCGATTTCACGTTTTGTTTCCTGGTATGTGGCACTTAGTACGATTCCATATATTTTAAAACCTGATCTATTTCAACGTATATAGGGGCATTATCAGTGTAAAAATGTACCCATATGTACCTGCATAATGGACGTTAACATCGATCGTGTAAATAATAAGAGCCAAAAATCGTGAAAAATGTTAATCGTTGTGAATTTTCACTCAGAAACGCCCAACTCCATCAGTATAAATTAATGCAATACTGAAGCCAGGTTAATTTTTTTATCATTACATTTATTTTATTTTATTATTTAAAAACATTGTAATTTTTGACCAGCTTTCTCGGAATCAGTTTCACCGAGCAGCGGTAGGCTACAGCCAAGATCGGCCGCCGCCATCCGAAGGAAGGTGATCTCATGTTTACCAACGGTCACTGGTTCTACTTGTACCTTGATAATGACTCAGCAGACATTTACATCGATTGGGTTAATATAAAGTGTGGAATCGTGCACGGTGTTACATCAATAATATTATCGTCGTGACATAAGGGGAAATAATAAGTCCCTGTGTCTGGGAATACATTTTATTGAAAGGTTAACAAAGGGGTATAGATAGGTTCCTTAAGAGTTTGCTGAGGCTGGAGGAGGTTGGCAGTCTTGCTGAAGAGTCGACTAGGCCGGGGCAGGCAGTTCTACTAAAGAACAGATTAGGCCGGGTCAGGCAGTCCTACTAAAGAACAGATTAGGCCGGGGCTGGCAGTCTTGCTTAAGAGCCAACTTCGCCGAGTTTGAGGAAGAAAATGCCTATTCTCCACTGGAAGCCCTGCCTTTTACACCCGTTTGGCGGGTCCAAAGGTAGGTCTCCAGCGAGAGTAGAGGGGAGCGTGACTGGTGATCTGTCTTGACGTATGGTCACCGATGGGTTAATCACCATAGGGTTACCCCATTTCTTGACTCAATGTCATTGAGGGTTTATCCAGTGTTTCATCACAACAATGCTTAACGTCGTGAATGTTCGCAAAGTAACGCCTAACTCCGTCAATATAAATCAATGCAGTACTACTTCTTCTCTTCTGAAGGTTATCCTTGTTGCAGCCACGACTTCCAACAATCTCTTTTTTCAGCCTCCCTCTTTATTTCATTGTACGAGATGCATCCCATTTCCATTGCCAATACTTTTAGGTACGAAGTTCTTGGTCGTCCTCTCTTTTGCCTAGAATTTTTCATGCCATAATATTTTGTATGAAGTTTTCCTGCCTGAGAAAGTGTCCGATGAGCTTTGCTTTTCTTGTTTTAATTGTTTTCAATAGTTCTCTTTCTGTATGGACTTCTTTTAGTACTTGCTCATTAGTTTTTCTGCCAGTCCACCAAGTTCTTGTAACCCTCCTCCAAAACCACATTTCTGCAGCTTCAAGTTTAGTCATTTTACTCATCCTTAGTGGTCATGCCTCGCATCCATATGTTAGCACACTCCATACAAAGCCTTTCAGGAATTTCTTCCTAGTCTCAATACTGATGCTGTTATTTACTAGGAGACTTTTCTTTACTGGATTTCACTGGACTTTTCTGAAGGATTGGAAGAACAAATGTGCTGAAATGGGAATAAAAATAGACGAAGACTCACTATATACATTACTTTTTACTGACGATCAAATAGTAATTGCAGGAGATAAGTACGATGCGGAATATATGATGAGAAAATTGATAGAAACTTACAATAAGGCGGGCATGAAAGTAAATTTCAACAAAACAAAATATATGGTAATAAATGAGAAGGCAAGGAATCTGGAAATAGAAGTAAATGCCATCGAAGTCTGTAGTGAGTATAAATACTTAGGTGTAACGATTAGAAAAGAAGGAACCAGTAAAAAAGAGATAACAAACCGAATACGTAGGTCAAAACTAGCAATAAATAAAATAAATAGCATATTATGGTCAAAAGACATTAGTAGGAAAACAAAATTGCAAATATATAAATCAATTATTCAGAGTATACTCTTTTACGGAGCAGATACATGGGAAATGACCAAAAGGGATAGGCAGAGACTGGAGGTCGTAGAAATGGATTTTCTAAGAAGAAGCTGCAGAAAATCAAAACTACAACAAATAAGAAATGAAAATATAAGAAGAATGATGCAAGTAGAAGAAAACATCATACAGGAAATAGAGAAAAGACGGCTAAATGGTATGGACATGTAAAAAGAATGGAGGATAAATGTTGGCCAAAAAAGCTATTAAATTGGCAACCACCCAGGAGGAGGAAGAGAGGACGACCACCAGAATACTGGACAAAGCACGTGTGAAAAGGAGACAATTAGAGAACGAAGACTGAAGACTGGAGAGACAATGAGGCTTGGAGAAGAGGATACGTGAGTGAGTTACTTGAATTCAGCCGAATTGAATTAGGAACAGTTTTTGATTTCTGGTCACCTTTTTTGGAAGAAGTCCTGACGAACAGCGGCTGGCTGACCGGCAAGATCGGCCGTCGCCCGCCGATGGAAGACGCGGCGCCCCCCCCTTGCTTGCCAATGGCCACCGCTTCTGCTCCGGATTCACTCGCGAACGAGAGCGACAGTCCATTCCATCCCCCCTTTCATCCTTTCCCCTCTCCGCACGTATCTTCTTCCTTCACTCTCGCTTTCCTCTCCCTTCTCTCCTCCTCCCAGAGAGAGAAAGACGACTTTCCACTTTCCCTTCTCTCCCTCCTTCCATTCCACGCACGTTTCTTCCTCAGCCACCACTTTCGCTTTCCCACAACATACACACACGGCTATAAGTGTGTGTGGACAGGCGGGAGAGAATCCTCCCGCTGAGGAAGGGCTCTCACCCGAAAGCTTCCGAGAGCAGTGGACACCGGTGTCGCCATGGATCGCCTTTCTGTGAGTGTCCACTGATATACCTATCTATCCATCCCCAACCTCAACGCCTTGTTGCTAGCTTATATATATAAAAGGTTTGCCACAGGAAGGCAATCGATAAACACATAGAAACACAAAAAAATGAACACACTTACAGAGTTACTTGATATTTCGGTGCCACTAGCACCTTGGCCGCAAGAACGTATAGGAGTGGTTTTTTTGTGTTTCTCTGTGTTTATCGATTGCCTTCCTGTGGCAAACCGTGTATATATATATATATGTATATATATATATATATATATATATATATATATATATATATATATATATATATATATATAATAAAAAATGTCACAGGCGTGACTGGCAGTTACACATAGAACACAATAAAAGAAAAACTCACAGATATTTTTATATATTCGGCGGACACAACTGCCCTCTTCAGAAATAAGTAGGTACTGAAGAAGGCGGTTGTGTCCGCCGAATATATAAAAATATCTGTGAGTTTTTCTTTTATTGTGTTCTATGTGTAACTCCCAGTCACGCCTGTGACATTTTTGATAATATCTGTGCACTATACGTGTTTTTCGTCGAGTGGATATATATATATATATATATATATATATATATATATATATATATATATATATATATATATAGCCAATAGGCAGCTCTCGTGGGTCATGCCTTGGGGGAGTGTTTGTTCATATAAACCCCGCACCGATTCCAGTATATTCTCAGTAGACTGGTTAGCTTGGTGGTCTGAGCTTTGGACGCAAAATGCAAAGTTCCGTGATTCGATTCCCGGTCCAGTTGAATTTTTTCTGCTTGGAATCGGCCATCTTTACATCTTCACACCACCATTGTGTTTGTTGATTTTATGTGTTCCTATCCACTTTCTTCCTACCTTTCTGTATATACATTTATGTGTGTGTATTTGCCGCTGAGCGGTCTGAGTGAATGAACGAACGATTATATATATATACATATATATATATAGATTATATGTATGTACATATACAAGTCTTCTTCCTTTCCTCTCCTACCTCATTCCTCCCCCTTCACTACCCCGCCCCATTCCCCCCCCCCCATACCAACCGGGGGGAGGAAGACCCACGACGCTCCAGTGGCGACCCCCAATCGGCGAGCGAATGAACTGCACTACTACACGGCGGACGCGTCTCCGAAACCCGTTTTCGTGTCCACCCTTCTCTCGCTCTCTTCTTCTCGATCACTCTTTTATTCTCTCCCTCCCTCTCTCTCTCCTCGAGGAACCCTCCGTTCCTCAGTCCAATTCTGTGTCGAACACGTCACCCAAAGAAAGGTATAGCCAAATAAAAAACCCAAATATATTTTTACTCGTTAATTTAAACTGGGGAAGAGAAGAAAGAATTAAAAGGCCTTGCCACTACAGTAGAGCGTCGATAATCCGGATCAAATGTTACCGGACACAGTTCGGATTATCAAAAAGTCCTCATTTTCGAAAGGACCAAAAAAAAGGCATGTTTGATGCCTTAAAATTAAAGAATCTTTGCTAAAAACCGTAAAACAGTAATTCACTTTAGTACTGTAGTTCAATAATTAGAGCAGACAAATAAAACCATAGACTAATATGAACTTATTACGAAGTATTTTGATGCAACATTATATTGACAACACTAGAAATATTTACTTCAACTTATTTTTCCCCGGATGTGAATCCGGATTATCGACAGTCCGGATTTTCGACGTCCGGATTATTGATTCCCGACTGTATTTATAATAGAAATATCGATAACGCCGACAAATTCATACAAAAATTGAAATTTAATAGATGGATAGATAAATATTTATTGCATCAAACAATGGTACAAAACATTTTGCAACAACATGAATTGGGAGGCTTAGGTAACCTTAAAAGGTTATTACCCCCGTTTAAAGATTGCCTTCTTAAACAAACAAAAACGCACATTGCTCTCGAAAAGAGTGAAACTAAAAATATACATTGGTGAAAGAAATTAATCTTGAAACCCCGACTTGAAGTCAACAATAACCTTGAAAGTTTTATAAAAGGATATTTAAAACAATCAATGCAATTAAAAATGAATTCAAGTACGGCAACCTTCGTACATTGTTTTTAAAAAAAGTTTTCAATATTGTGGTGAGTGAATAGCCATGATTTCATTGAACATAGAAATTTTCGGGAATTACTCTGCACTTTTATTTTTTCTGGCAAATCATTGAATACCTTAGGCCTCCTATACATAAATGATCTTTTAAATATGATTAAATTTGGTAGAAATATGAATTACATTTTCTCCTCATATCATACGAGTACCATTCTGACGTAGACAATGGTGAATAACAACTTTGAACATAGAAAGATCTTAAAACTTTGTAAACATTCAAGTGTCCAACTGGCAACACTTTTAAATCTAAAAACAAGGGAAAAGAGCGTTCTAATCTCTTTTTAAACTATATTACTCTGACAATACCCAATTTACTCAGCAATCAACCCGCATAACAAAAGCATATCAAATCCCTAAAGACACCGCAAAGTAAAACGTGAAATGTGATATAAATTTTGTAAAAAATTAAACTTCTTGCCAAATGCCATCCAATTATCAAGGAACGCCTCAAATTTCCAAAGGATCCTGACCTATTATTGGTTCGCGATAATGATGTAAACACCACTCTTTGATTAGAGGAAATGAATGGTGTTAGTTACTAGTAATAGTTATTTTGAATAATACCTTTTTATAGCTCGTAGAATTCCGCGGATATTCGCATGGAATGAGAGAAATACTCACACATGCATTATGTAGTCCCGTTCCGGAGTCACCACTGTCAAAATAGTGCAATTCTTGGATGACAAGCCTGTCTTACTAACTCTACATAAATAATTTTCTCGTCGTGCCCGATCTATATATGCCTATTTGTTTCAATAACCGTCATATTTATTTATTTATTTATCTTCACTACCCCGAATACAGCGCAATGGGCCAATTTACGTCGGGTGAATAACAGTAACAACGGACGAGACACAAACACCCAAGTCCTGGGCAGATAATATTCTACCCAGGCGGGACTCGAACCCGCGACCCTAGGGTTAGCTGGCGAGGACTTAACCCCTCCGCCACCGGTATATTTCTTCATACACGCTCCTGTCTAGAAAATTCAGGATAGTTCTGCACAAAAGAGTGTCTTTAACGGTATTTATAACTAAAAGATACCATTTTTATATGCGTTAAGGTAAAGCAATGTAATTTTTAGCAATTTTCATAAATATAAACACAGGAATATGACTTTTTACACAACGGGCGAGTCAATAAGCAGAACGAAATCGATAGAGGGCCACTTATTCTAAAGGCTTGATAAGAATTGAATACGACCTTTAGATAATAGCTGCCAAAATACGTAAATATTTATAGACTAGCTTGTGATGATAAAAAGAGTTTTTGATCCTTGAATGAATTTACATCATCGGAATGGTTCCTCGTTATTTTTAGAATTTAATGGTGCAAATCAATTTTCGTTGGGATCAATCCCTGTTTTGAACATAGAACACTCCACAGTAAAATAAGCTACGGGTATCCCTTAATATTTAGAGATAAGAGGGATTAATTTATCGCTTTAGCCGTAAATTCTTTGAAAAAGCGTCAAAGGGGGTTATTTCATAGATAAGATATCATTGGTAATTTGAAATAAATATTAATCGAACTATTGTTGGAGATGAGTTACGTTCTAATTCGTGGTAACAGCATGTTAACACGCAATAGTATCCGAGATATACCAATGATGGAGAATATAGCTGCGACCTAAAATAAATTAAAAATTAATTTTAGGTCAATATTGAAAATTTCTCCAGCAGCTGTGATTTGCATAGAGAATGGAAATGAAGAAAAGTCAACATTCATGTCAAGATAGCCTGACAAAATTAACCAGAAATTAATACCCAAGAATCCAACTAGGTAAAAATAAATTGACAGTTAATACAATGGAGGACATATTTCGTGGAGAGATATATCTCACCACAACTACGGCTGCAGACTAAAAAGGAGAGTTCAGGATAAATTTTTTAAAATTAGATTTTGCTCAATACTTACGGGTTCCTTATGTACTTTAAATGCTCCATAAATGGGGAATCTTCGTGTTTTATATAAAAGTGTAGCAATACACTATAAGTATTATCCGCAAAATTTTAGGTTTGTCGAAAGATTAAAGAAGTGAGTGAACGAAAACATGAAAACGGAGCCGTTTTTTTTGCGAAAAATTATCTACCCAAACACCATATTGCGCGCCATTTCTCAACTGTGCCAGATACTTGATGAAAAATGTAAAGTATTTTTTATTACCTCAGTTTTGCATTTTCTGAATAAATCGAAACGATTCGTCAGTAATGCTGCTACTCTTGACTGTTTTCGGAATAATTACTGCACAACTGACCCTTTCAATATGTCCCGATTGCACATTTTGATGGCTTCAGAAATCTCTAGAGGCGTATGCTTACACTTACTCTTTCCCTTAATCATATTATTATAACATTTGCGTACTTAGGTACCCCACAGGAAATCGTGGAGGGCCTTCTAATACATGCCATATATATCTACCTAATGACCCTAATCATTACAGCTTCGAACACAGACACTACTGGTGCGCGCCAATTTACCACAACGCTTAAAACCGACAAAATAAATGGCATTGAGAATCAGATGTAGTGATTTTACGAAAATAAAATATTGCGCTGATGAAACGGATTTACCACGTATGAACTTGAAACTGCAAAAGAACAAGCTATGACATCGATATATCTTCGTGAAAAGGAACCACTGATGCCATTGAGGGAAACTGAAGGGAACAAAAATTTGGTCACAAATTACGAACAATTCTGACCCTGCGCTTCTTTCCCTTCAGTTACAATTCCGTAAAAGATTTTCTCTTATCAATCAAATAATTTACATCGGAACATTTGTCTTCCTTACCAATGAACAAGTTTGAATCGGAAAGCCATTTAAAGCTTACGAAGTTAATTAAAGTAATTCTCTAAGTTATCAATTGAGATCATTCAATTATCATAACAAATTAAAGACAAAGCATTCCGCTTTGGAAGGAATAAGTCGTCAACAGCTCACGATATTAATAGTTTGTTTGCACTTCTGTGAGAGCGAACAAGATCGAGATAGGACGCTGTACGATGGATTTCAAAGACACACTCTTAGATGCGAGTCAACTTAGTAGATCACGTTAGCATTACTAGGGGATGAATGCAATCGCTGGGATCCAGGACACAGTCACAAGTCACGAGTCATAAACGAAACACGGAACTTGATTCCGACGGAAATAGACCAGGAGGATGTGGCGCACGATATGTTTCACACCGGCATCGGAAAGCGCACCTCTATATTACGCTTCCAACACGAGCATTGTGTGAAAAAAAATGCTGGAGGAAAGAAAAGCGACACGATAGCCTTACCTGAGCCAGAACAGCAAAGCGTTACGAAAACGAACTCGTGAAAGTTGGCGCCATAAACCTGTAGAGCTCTCCTTCCTCCCAGGTTGAAAATGAGAGGGGAGCAATAAACGCATTCAGGGTGAGAGGAAAGGAGAGGGCGACAAAGAGGAGGAAGGAAAAGGGTGAAAAGGGGTTACAAGAAAAGGCGTGTAATGGAAGACGGAGGGAAATGGGATGGATTGGGTCGACTCTATGGCTTTAGTGCACTGTCTTCCCATGCTTGGGGCCTGGATTCGAATTTTGGGGCAGTGGAGAGTATTTAGTGGATTAACAAAAAGAAAGTAACAGGGCATTCCACACCTTTTTAGTGGATCGATGACAAGTAATTCAGTTATTCCACAGTTTTTACTCAGGACGATATTCAAATCAAAATTAGAAATGGTCTAACATCATCGCCAGGTGTCAAACATCGGTGAAGACATTCAGTCTTGAATAAGCAAATACATTCCATTGAGTCAGTCGAGATGTAGTGGTACAGCATTCAAGGGCAAACGAAAGATTTCGTTGTCCTTTTCATTACCACTTGAAACAACAATTGTTTCAACTGTCTCGCATTCCTTCCGATCGTAGTCTGATGTCGCAGTCCGGTCGCCGTCCCATCACAGTTTGATGGCATTCCAATCGTGGTCCGGTCTTAGCCCGATCGCAGTCCGGTCTTAGACCAATCGCGGTCCGTTCTTAGTCATATCGCAGTCTGGTCTTAGTCTGGTTGTAGTCCGACCGCAGTCCGATCGCAGTCCGGACTCCAATGGCCTTCTTTTGAATTTGAAATATGTAAACACTAATTCCAGCTCCCACCCGAAATGTTAACCCATAATATTAATGCCCGATGATAACTGCGTGACGGTTGAAACACGTGTTTCACCAGGAGGCAACAAAGTGGGCAGTGCAAAATCTTTCGTTTGTCAATGCCGATCAATTTCGACTTGTCTCTCAATAAGGCCTCATATTGGCGTCTCTAATACGCTCAACGGTGGAGGATGATTTCGAACACTTGCCTAATAGACTTACTTTTTAGCTGGTATCATTTAGTGGTTTGGTTCCCCTGCCTCAATCTTAATCTCTCGTTGCCTCCAGCTCTTCCCTTCCGCCCTTTGCCTTCACTGTTCCAATACCAACTTCCCACCTCGCCGTGAAGGTCTACACCAGGAACTTTTGCGGCAGCTGTACTACAGGAATGAAGTAAGCAAGGGCAAATATGGTGTTATGCCCCGTTCAGACTGCCATCGCACAGCCTAACGTACTAACGATCGTAGTGCGAACGAGGCACAACGTTACCGCGTCACCCTCACCAAGGCATCGAGACGAACAGGTAATGACCACGAGAACGATATAAGGAATACCATATTTCGGTGGCGTTTTGAGGATTTCGAAATTTTTTTTCTAATAAAAAGACACATTTTAAAGATATTTTTATCAAAATAACACCATCTACTTCACCTTGTTGATGGTCTTTTATTTACTCAGTGGCGACGGGGTAAAGTCCTCGCATGCTAATCCGAGGGTCGAGGGTTCAAATCCTGCCTGGGTGGAATAATCACCACTCAGGGCATCGGTGTTTTTGCTCGTCTGTTTGTTATTGTTATTCACCCGATTGTAATTGGGATTGTGCTGTATTCGGGGTAGTTAACATAAAATAAATAAATAAATAAAAAGTATCGTTATTTATGATTTCCGGATTCTGCTGGTGATAACAACGCTTCCACCGTAAAGCGACAGCGTTAAAAACAATGGAATACCATAATACGCACGTTAAATCACAATACAAATACAGACTACCGTCGGACGGGCAATTTTTCGTACGATAGTGGTGTGAACAGGGCATTACGCGGGTGGAGAGGGGCAGTTGGCTGCGATACCGTGAATTTCGCTTTCATTGGCGGCATGATCAATTCCTTCCCCGCTGCACATAACCTGTTCATCCCGACGGCCACCGTGGCTCCCCTCTCTGCTCCATACCATCTCGCATGTCCATTGTTTCGTGAACTGGTTTTTTCTTTTATGCAGTCGGCGGGTCGTTAAGAAACCTGAGTGTTGTTGAGGCATTCAGACCCGATTCAAATCACCGCTAGGTTCTTCTTTTGGCCACCGAACATTAAAAAAAAGGCCGTAAAACACGTGACTCATTTTGAGAACGCGGCACCCAAGATTCACACCGTTCGCATGATAATTAGCAGCATACAGTTATGCAAGAGTTGAGTGGAGAAAAATTAAAACCTTCCGAATCCTCTCCGAGAAGACCTATACTGACTAGTCAAGCCAAAATATCTCATAAATGCACTCACCAAAATGCATTTCATGTAGGATTCGAGATTTTCCTGCCAAATGCTTAGGGTGTAGAGCTATCGTGTCGTCAACTGGAATATGGCGCAGAACTGCACCGTAGCATTGGTGGTCGGAAATAGAAAATTGTCGGACAAAGTCCAACGTTTTTACTTCATTAAAATACCTCCACTACATCACCAACTGTGTAACTTTTTAGATTTTCAAAGAAAAATGGAAACGGGAGTTTCCTTTGAAATTAGGTCATCTTTAAGCCTCCGCATCCATGTAACGGCTAAGGTAAATGGCGTACTATTTCATAATAAGCAATCATTTTTGAGTAATTGTGCCAATTTTCTACTCTTTACATCAAAGAAAGCCATTTTAAACTTTTGTACGACGTTTTTCGATTTCCGACCACTGCACTGTGCGTTGTTTCAAAGTCTCCTACCAACTCTTCGACAACTTCGGAAAGTCAGTGCGGTTCAGCACCATCACCAGGTAGGGTATTCAAGCTCTATGCAACGAAAATCTACATCTACATACTACCCCGCAAGCCGTCACATGGACGTGTGGTAGGGGGTGGTAGGTCACCAGCGTAGTTAAATACGCTATCTCGTTCAAATCGGCATTTTTCTGCTCTAATCTAAGCGATTTCAATGAGAAAATATGTTAAAATTTCTACTTCAAGGATGAATTACAGTAAAACTAGTCTGGAAACCCCATTATATTTTCATCCCAGTTAATAAAACGTACTACAAATATATCATATTCAAGTTTTCAAAAATCTTGAATTAGTGATACTCAGTCCAGAGCCATTTTAAACCGGAGAATGGGGCACGCGTTTTTCAATACATAAATTTTGTTTTTTATTTCATTTTTTACCATGCAGACAATATGCTTCTCTGTTTTCTTACTTTACGCCTTTCGTCGTTGAAATACGTATTTTTTTACTATTAATTGGTTTTTGTCCCAAATAATAGAACAGATTTAAGAGATTAAAAATTATATACAAAGAGTGAACATAACATAGGTTTATTTTTAGATTAAACACGTTCGGGTCCCCCAGGGTCAACTACTTGATTTGTCAATGCTTGTCATAATTTAGCTGAATTAATTCAATATTTAATTCATGTTTCTTACAGCTGCTAAAATTAAAGCATATAATTCACATATGACCCCCATTATGTCTAGGAAATCACTTCGCTCCAAGCACCTTAAAAGACGAATAATTAAATCCACAAGAATTAGGAATGACCCTCTTCGCTAAGTGTTCATCTCGAATGAAGTCCTAACTGACTGATCTCGTTGTACAAGTTTGATGAGCCAACCAACCTCACTTTGAGATGAGAAAGAGAGAGAGAGAGATGGGATCAGAAATGTTCTCCAAGGCGAATAACAGCCCTCGGAGTGGTGGAAACTACAACACGGAATCCCGTTCCACATGAACCCAGGATGGCTTCCCTTCTCTTTCTATCCTCAACCATTCCCTCTGCACTTATCTTCCATCCTCCACTCACTCACTTTTTGGACGTCCAGTATGCTGCGGGGGAAGAAAGGAGAGGAGGGGAGACAGGAGAGACGGCCGTTTATTACGGAAACCCGCCCGTTTTTGACTTTGACCGAAAATCAGCCGCGTCACTTAAGCGCTAAGAGACTCGAATCTCCGGATTACTTAGGGGAAATTAAGTGCGCCGGTCTGAAGCAAGTTAAGGGGCCGCGGTGATAAGAGAGTTGGACAAGACATAGAGAGTGTAGCGAAGCCCTTTTGCCTCCGGGGGTATGAGAGCAAGCAAAGGGGGTGGAGAGTGGTGGTATGGTGATGGGATAAGAGAGGAAAGGTCGGGTGTAAAAGGTTTAGGCGATGAGTGAGCCTCCTTCCATTCCGGGTACCCAGGTCCCACTGCGGAGTCGAGCGGGGAAATACTAGGAAAACGGCGGGAAGATGAGGGGCGAGCGTGTTAGATGGGGGTCTTCAAGTTAAATAGAGTCCCGTGTGTCACAACGTGTGGATGTATACCCATCCGATCGTTTACTGAAGTGTTCATCCGACTTGGACGTCGAAATGTGAAGGCCTATTTGATGCCCGTTCATGTATATAAACCTCCATTTACGATATTGCCACAGAAGATGCTGGCCCGCATAGACACGAGGAACGTTTTCTATATGTTCTATTAAGGTAGCGCGAGTGAGTAAATTCCCTAATCATAATAGAGATCATATTGATTTCTAGGTAGAATGAAATTTCGCTCAAACTACCTTAAATGTACAAGTTTCTCTAAATGGTTGACTTCTATCTTTTATATACTCGACGCTTCGATAATTCTCTCCGTATTCTCACAAGCGTAGGAGTCCGACCAAGATAATATCGCAGTTGAGCATTCAAACTTTCAATCAATAAGGCTTAAGCTGGCAAAGGCGTTTTAGAGGTGCTGAACGATACAGTAGCTACACTATGCAGATGAGCAGCTGTCAACGCGATTTTCAATTAATGTTTTCGATGAGAATCTATCAGATATAATGCAATAATTATTTCATTTTCAAGAATCCGGACACTATCTAAAGTAGCTTCTGAAACTTGGATGGAAATTAACAGAGAAGAGTCCCAGGTCCACCATTGTAAACCGTAAATCAAAATATTAAAGCAGTGTCATAGGTACAGAAAAATACGTCTAATCACATTTGACAACAAAAATACGCTAAACATCTTAAAATTCGTGGATTTGATGCAAGGCACAGTTTTCGATTAGAAAGTTATGGACAGTAAGCAATTCTTTCACAATCTAATGATGTAAACTAAAGCCACCACCTTGGATTCTTTGATACTTAATACCAGAGCTAGGCAGTAGCAAGCGATTATATTGCATGCCAGCAAGTACGTGGTAAATCAAGTCATTACACTTTCGGAACTAACAGAGGCGACAAAACATGCGCGTTATTGGGCTGACCTCAAGGTGCAAAATCTTCCTTCACAGCTTACACCTTTCGCGACGACCGCCAAGAAAAACGAGATGGTACAAAGATCGTTCGTTCTTACGCACGATGGCCCGTAAATTATAAGTATGAACGGGACACGAATCGCTTTTCCTGAACTGCTTTTTGCAAACAAAAATATTTTAATATGAGCGAAATATCCTCTCTTTCAAAATTCAATGAACTTTACCATATTTTGAAAACATTTTTTGCATATTACCAGCAATACCAAAATAAAATCGACTCATTACTGTACAATTCGAGATGTTGGCAAAAAATAGAGGTTTTTTATGGGATTCGGTACGCGTATGAATTCCAGAGAGACTTTATCTAAAAACTGAAGCAGTACTAACGCATTAATTTCGTCATAAACTCAACAATACACATTTCGCATTTTTTTCTCAACCATCTAGAAATTGGATAAAGGTTTCTCGGGTCCTCCACCGGGTGAGCAGGTCCATGGAGCCCAACGTTTCGGAGAACGACTTGTCCTTCATCTTCATGGGGTTCAGCTTCCGAAATGTTCGGAAGCTGAACCCCCTGAAGGAAGTAGATGGAGGACAAGTCGTTCTCCGAAACGTTGGGCCCCATGGACCTGCTCACCCGGTGGAAGACCCGAGAAACCTTTATCCATCAGATACGCCGAGAAAATCTGAGATTCTTCATCTCAAAATTTATAGATTACTAGTAAAAACACCAATTTCTCACCGCAGTAATTTTTACACGAAAGGAAACACTTATTTCTTGAAAATTAAATGAAGGAAAAAGTTCCAAGAGGAAGGTCAATAAATAATACGGAACCCGAATATATAAGAACAGGCATAGGAATAGAACCACCAGGGAGTAACATATCTGACTTGATATAGGGACGAATGTTAATTAATCTCAGCATTGAACGAATGATGAACGTAATTTCATAGAATCGCATTAAAACGCTCTTTCGTGAAGTCGTCTTCCGCGTGCGGCGCGAAAAAATGAGTGAAGGGAGTATTTGTAATAATTTGATTACTGCGATTTTCAGTCATGTAAAAATATATTTCTTTGCCATTAATATTGTATGTGTATGCCATGCTCTCAACAACTGCCAAAATGCAAGAGTAACATTTAAATAGGGCCTTTTATATGGCTGGGGAAAAATTACGCTCAAGCAACCTTCAGGTCCTTGGAGCGATTTTTATGCACAGATTTGCGTGGAACTTTGTTCAGGTGTACTTATTCGCAATATTTATAGATAAGAGTGACAAAAATTGTTTGTTACGATGTAGTTTTTTTAGCAATTAAAAGCTATTATAACATGCAGACTGATGTAATTTGATGTATATTTTTGGATAATTTGATCGCATATCCACACATTTTCTTCTAAACGCATAAGAACACGTTTACTATTATATATATATATATATATATATATATATATATATATATATATATATATATATATATATATATATATATATATATATATACTAGAACGGTGGCTAAGAATGATACATATGTATAATGTTGAGTAAAAAAACATATTTAAAAACAATTTTCGCTTAAATTTGGAAAGCCGCGCCTTAAACCCAAGTCATAACACAGCTTTAGTTAATGTTAAAAATTCAAAATATAATTCTTACACCATTTCTGGAACTAAAAGTACTAATAGTGATTTTCACCGCATTTACAGGAGTACTCGTTAAGTGAGGTGCGAGTATGATGTTACGACTTACTTGAAAAGTTACAAAAATGTGCGCTCAATGACTCACGATCACCGCACCAGCCAACTTAAAACGCTTCGCATTTCGTGCTCACCGTCCATACCTGCGTTTGTGAACGGGGCATTTAGCCTGCCCGGGGACCTTCGTCACGGAAGGTTGAAGGAAGAAGGAACGACCAGACTCACAAGGGGATCGGTCTTCCTACCCGCCTTTGGCTCGCCCCCCCCCTCCTTCCCCCACCCCCTCCCATTCCCCTCCACCCCCTCTCACGCCACACTACTACTGCCCCCACCCCCTCTTCCCCAATCCCTTCCCATCCCCCTCTTCCCCACACTCCTCCTCCACTCTTGGAATTCCTTCGTCTGCACTCCGCCCTCGCCCCCCCCTTCCCATTTTCCCACCCTCTCTCTTCTCTGCCTCCCATCCCCCCCCCCCTACTCTCGCCCATCCTCTCTCCTCTCCTCCTCCTCCTCTCCTCTTGCTTTTCTCGCACGGCGACGACCTCTCACGGCTCCACAGACCGCCCTCCCCGAGTCCTCTCCCTTCTGTGTGCCTCCGCATCTCTTCTCACAACTCCACGTCTATCTCGCACAGCCTCCTCCTCCACTTTCTCTCTCAACTCTCGTAAGACTCCGCCGTGAAGATGGAGCGTAGCCGAGGACGGCGGCGAGAGATGGTGCTTCGCCGGGGTGTACCAAGGTGCGTGCGCAGGGAGTTGCTGCGCATAGAAGACAAGCTACGGCATAGAGGTTGCTTGGACGGCCATAGTGATTCATTGTGGACACATTTTGGTAACGATTCGAGTAGGCCGATAACAATATATAAATATATAATATATACAATATATAATAAACAACTCCTTACACCACACTTCACTCAGGCACACCTGTTTCTACGGTTTGCAATAACCACACGTGTAATAATGTAAATGTTGCAAGAATTATAATTTTTAAAATTTCGTTATGATTAAAGAATTTTTATGATGTGGATTTACGGCATGGAATATATAATCTAAACGTCATATGATCGTTCAAATCGTACTTTTTGTTCGGTATATGTATTTACCTCGATATCTGATAGCGATCATTATAAATATTACACACGTATTATCTCGCGTTTTTGGAAAAGTCTGTGCATAAATATTGACTTTTATCTAGTCATATAGGTGCCTTTGGCTACCTGTAAAAATATCATTTAACTGTCACAAAATCAAAACTATGAAGCGCAATGCTTTTCACTTTTGTCAGGACATATTAATAACAAGTTCACGTATGTATCACGTAAATATGGACAAAAACGAAAATCTTTTGTGTATGGATATCGCTCCAACCACATAGAGGTGGATTGTGCATGAAAGTCCATGTATTTGGCCTCACCAAGAAAAAACTCGTATTTCTAATGTTGAATTGCCAATGACATCATGAATAAATTAAACAAGAACAAATTTCTCTTCTCAAATGAGGAAATTTCCTCGGAGTGGATTAGGTCTACGTCTAGAGTTTGGTCTGTGAAAGGCATCTAAGAAATCAAACTACTAGAAATGAGCAGAGTTTAGTCCGCGTCCATTATTTCATCAAATGCTCTCAAGTAATTAAGTAAATTTGCCTTAAAAATCTCCACTAATGGTACGTTGCGCGAGGCAATTCAACGCAAAACCCAACGATTTCACCATTTGACATGAAAAAATATCTCAACTTTTTAACGACAGAAAGTATAAGGCACTCTGCGCACTATTTTTTTTACATATTTACATACAAATAGGTGCCTTTATTGTCACATATGATGCGGCTATGCACTCCATAAAAATATTTTCAGGAATATCACGGTGTGTGGTCTTTACTTTTTCCTTATTATTGAAAATAATTACCATGAACCTTAACATCTCAAAAAAAATCGTTAAAGATAATTCAGTAGTAAAGACGTACTCAGTGTGAAGCAAATAAGTCAAGTTATTTCTGTATTTCAATCACAAAAAAAGATACCTACCTTACGTGAAGAGCAAACGGGAGATTATGTACCTTGGTTCACGTGCAATCGCTTTGTTTCCGCCAAAGTTTTGACTTGTAATTAAAATTTAGCCCATCCTTACAATACAGTGAGTATCTACTGATAAAATGACATGGCAAATGGGCGCGAACATTTGGAAAGACACACTGCCAACATGTTATAGGAGAAAACGTTTTAGCTTCTGCACACGAGTGTCGATAAAAAGAAACCATGTGTTCTCTTCCGAGAACTCAATTTCGTTAACTTTTTTTCCATGCGATCCATTTTCATACGTCTTTCGACATCGTTATTCCACTAAGGGAAAACTTATCCTTCAGATTTTTTCACTTGAGTGGGCGAACATCATTTGTTTAAATGACACTTGCAAAAATTGACTTTCATGCAAGGAAAAACCTACCTAGTGCACTCTCAAAAACTATAAAATTCGAAGTCTGTTTTGGAAAAAAAACTTTGGGTTAAGATAGTAAAGATTTTCTAGGAAAGTACGCTTATAATAAATTGAGAGGAAGTCCTCCTAATTTTTTTCACTGACATAGACTCTACTCACGAATATCGGCATTAATAGGCGGTATTCTTTGAATACAGCAAGTCTTGTCATAAATAAAACTTGAGTGACATCACAAATACCTACGATTTACGCGCTATATGACATAAACTATCACGGGCATCAAACGTATTCACAAAGAGATTAATTACATCACACCGTCTTATGCGCAAGGTTCCGCTCCAAAGATCTCTGTTAATTTTTTTTACTCCACGTACCCGCTCTCACTATATGCGATACAAACCTATTACATAAACTTATTTCCGTCAACCTAGCTCTCAACGATATGAAATTCTACCGCGAATATCCTGTATGTATTAGTATCCTCTCCAGCACCTACTCTGACCTTGATGGTTTCTCCAAGCACAAAATCTTTACATCACACCTAGATTACCCGTACAATCAATATTCCCTTCTTGCCCCCATTTCTTCATTGTTTTTGCTTTCTTCTTCGCTATTCGAGTTCGGCCAACAATGGATCGCGGAAACAAATTAGTTTTCTTAGAATTTCTTCGCCTCTCCTCACAAAATATTCCGTTATTCTATTGCTCAGATTCAACTCTCTCCTAACCAGGTGTTTCTGGATCTTTTCACATAGTTTTTCCTGGATCCCTTTCAAATCCGTCAAACTTCCATCGATGAACCTTTTCACCCCTGAATTCTTCTTGATGGATGCCAACTTCCTTCATGCATCCATTTGATCGCACCACTCATTCAACTGTTGTTTTATTGGGCGGCAAAGCTGAAGATTCCTCTATTTCAGTCGACAACCACTAATTCCGAGGATAATATCATTAAAATTCGTCATTAATTTACATACTTTTAAGTAATTTCAGAATATTTCTCCTAGGACCGGCTTTAAATTGTCTGGTCAACTCCAAAAAAACAGGTGAAGAGGTGTTAGCAGGGATTCAATATACCTTTTTAGGATATGTGACAGATAACTGAAGTCATTTCTTCATCGACGACGAATGTCTTAGTTAATAAAGATGGATTTAACGGGGAATTAAGGTAGGTTAGAGAGAAACCCGGTATTGGCATTAACCTACTCTTGACGGAAAGTGTATAGAAGGAACGGCAATTTCAAAGTACTATTCAACAAAAAAAGGGAACTGGCTTTATAATGTCTAGTAAAAACTAACCGCAAATGAATTAGCCTGTTCGTTCCCCAGACGTCAACAGAGAGTTATTAGAATTGCAATATTACACTACTCTTCATTAGTTGACACTAATTTCGTCCATTGAATAATTCATTAACATCAAAATAGCTTTTCAACCTCAGTTTTAAGTGTTGTATTTGTAATTTTTGAGGGCCTACTCCATTGCACTAATAGATTATACATACTTAATTATAATTACCAATGTTTTGATTAATTTATGCGTCTTCATTAGGGTAAAAAACATTATGGAAAAACTGACAAGACACCAGTACCTAACTTACTCCATCGTCTACTAAGACAATGAAACATATCACTAGTTATGTATGTTTATAGAATAATGACTTTACATTCCCCCTACAATCAGATTGTATTCCAGCATTCAAAATTTCAAGCTATAAAATTTGAGACGTTCATAAAAACCTTGGAGACAATCACGGAAAACCTTTAAAAAAAGTAATTCATATTATATAGTTTTAAAACTTTAAGTAGGTAGATCAATTTTCGAATCACAATTATTGGATTGATGAAAAGCATACAAAACTAAAGATGCATGTGGCAAAAAAATCACAAATTATTTTTCTTGATTCCATTGATTTTAGCACGCATATCACGAAAATATTAACCTTCATCCTCCGAGCGTGTCTCTCCGGCGCAACAATTGTGCCCCTAGAGTGCCGGGCGGTTTTCTTCGGCACATTGAGTGGATATTTAGAAAATCCCCGGCCAGCATGGTTTGCGGTTACGGGAAAACCCAGCAAGGCAAAGGTTAAGGCTTAGTGTACGGCGACGTGCCTCAAAGTTGCTGAATTAATGAAAGGATCTTCCTAGGTCGCTGGTAATGCTTTTGCTGACGAGTGAATAAACAATAGATTTAAAAATTATTTTTTTGTTATTTTGGGCCCCACGTACCGAGCAGCACCAAACGTAGTGAAAAAAATGCGATTCATTCTGCGGTATTTCCCAAAAGGGCAGGCGGGCGAGGCCGCAGACCAGAGCGCATCCATGCGGCTGCACCGCTGCCCTTCACACCCGCGGCATTGCGATCGTTGAAGTCTCCCCGCCGCAACGCGTCCTCCACGCGCGAGTTGAGCTTTAAAGCTTGTTTTATCCCAGTTTGTCCATCAACTCGGGTCAACTTACAAGTCGCTGATGGGATAAGATAAGGGATCATCCGCGAGACACTAAGGAAACTTAAAGGTACTCACCATAGGACAACGCTTCATGGAGCCGTTATAATATCATATTGACGATGCGTTGTGGAGATCTGCATTGTACTGATATGTTATACAGAGTTTTTCTACAGATTTTACCTCCTAAATGAAGTTCATGTTCTATCAGGAAGTGCGACATCTCAGTTGTGTAGATAATAAACAAGAATGGATGGTAACCAGGTGAACTGACTAAAGGCTGCACCATCGAGTCTTATTTTTTGCCAACAATTTTAAGTTGAGTCATAAACCCTCAGGAAATATCGGGAAAAAATCAAATGGCATGCTGAAAGCGTTACTATGGACTCCCTGCCGTAGCACTAACAACACAGGTTGTGGCACACGTCGAAATATGGGCAAGTTACCGGTTATCATTTAACAAATTCCACAAAATAACTCCTGAAACCAACAATTATCAACGTAATAACGCAGCATGCGGGTGATCAATGGCCACATTCGTACTCGGAATACCCTAACAATTCATGAAATCAACGGATGTGTCTTATTATTTGATTCCTCGCTCCACAAATAAGACCATATGAGACTAGTTTGGCAAGCCTTCACTGATTGACGTCAGCGCTCACGCAAATAATTATTCATTATCCGCTTTATAAATTCATTTGAAGCAGTTTCAACTATAGTTTTCCCTAGTCATAATTAGGACACCATATTTCATATATTTTTAAATTTAAGCAACTGCAAGGGGCATGAGGTAAACAGTGTGCCGTTAATGACGCTAATGCTTTGCTTTAAATTACCGAAATCATGAGCAAAAACTATGTAAACATGTATAATGTATTCACCTGGCACATATATTTACGTTGTACACTGGAAACACCTCAACAACCGAATACTTTTTTGCCATTACGTATAAATTACTGCAATGAGTAAGAAATGTTTTTTTCCTAAAATACTTGAAAATCATTGAAACCATATACTGTAAAGTGCCTAACGTTCTCAATGCATTCGAAATTTTCCTTCTTTTATTAATCTCTCTCCTGTGCTTATGCTCACCATTTTCTGTGTAAAATAGCAGTATTTTTTGGAATGTATCTCAAAAATCGTGGTGTAAAAAGAAATATTTTTCGATATTTTTGGAAATATGATGTACTACAGAGAAACTCCTCTTAACGTCCACTCCTATCGAGCGACCCCCCCTCTCAAGGTAGTTGCTTAATTCAGAATGGACTTTATATGTATATCAAATTAATATGCATTAAAAATTCCCAATAGCAACTAAATATTGAGGAGATACCCGCCATCTGCATAGGTTTTAACAAAACGTTGCTTCAAGAGTCTTTCCATTTTTTCATATCAGCCACCCGTTCATTTACATTATATTTACTCCTAGAAACTGAACCTCTATCGAACGACCACCCCTCTTAATAATTTTTCAGCAGAGTCGTCGGTAGTTGCTTAATGTTAGTTTCATTGGATTTCTATATCACGAGGTCAAACTCATCGAATTTTGGGTGGTATGATATCCCGCTTAAACTACCTTAAGCAGAGTGCACGGCGTTCTCCAGATAACCGCACGGGTCCGAACGAAACAGTGACCTCGAGGAGACCGATTTGGCGAAAGCAGGTGTTGCGAGAGGATGCTGAGAGGAACGTGAGAAAGAATGGGTGCCTACTAGTTGGGGAAGGGTTGGGAGAAGGGGAGGGGGTCGGTTGTTGGAGGAGGATTACGCGGAGAGGGGGGAAAAATGGGGCCTTTAACCTCGTCACCTACAGGGATCCACTCCTTCGGCCGATAACGGCCAGCGGGGAAAAATATATACGCTTGCAATTTTTCAGCTGTCGGATGGCGAGGAAAACTGAATGGCTTCAAGACGATTAGCGCATGTTTTGAAAGACGTTACGCAAGAACATAACATCTTGACCTCCACAAAATGTTTATGCGGATATTGGAAAGAAGCGTGCAGGTCACCTGATCTACTATGCATAGTTCATTTGGCAGTATAAAAACTCGATAAAATACTTCAGCGTAACGTCACGTATGACAAAGCTCAAGCCTTATTTTTTATCACATCAACTCTATGGGTAAGCGTACACTGGCAATATACTTACGCAAGTTTATTCTGATTAAGCTTGAGAAGGATTGCGCTCTGACGAAAAGTTTTTCATAATTTATTGCAGGGCCAAATTCGGTGCTGCTTGCATTACCAGCAATAAGTTCCTTTGAGAGACGCGCTGTACCCTCTAGATATTTCCGCAAACAGACTTACAGATTCGTTTAAAGCTAATTTGTTGAAAGCGTTTGAAGTTGAAAGTACCTTGCAGCAAGTAACTCGCACAATGAACTTGCCAATGTAAAACCCACCGAAACCTTTGACTTCGCTCGATTTGTTGGCGGTATGGCAATGTAATTACCAGCCAAACAAAAATCGCAGTTTCGGATTCCACCATGCCGAATTAAATGTCACAGAGGTCTATATCTAATGACCTAGTTCCACTCAGTGACAGTGCCGTCGTTTATTTATTTGACCTCCCAAAAACGTTTATTTTCAGTTGAATACGTAATCAACGTTATTCTTATCAATAATTGCCATACAAACTCGTGTACTACGCGCACCATGTAAGACGCGCACCCCTCTTTTAAAAGCGTCGAAAGAAATAAATCGACGATGAATAAGTTTTCTATCAAATAAAACAAACTCAACCTCTGTTATATGTTTAGTTTATGAGTGAGCGCGGACTGGCGCACCATCACCATTCTCCGATTTAAAGTATCATATTCCGCCTCCCGCAACGTCAATTTTCAATCCACTAGTCTTATTTCATAGGTATAAGGTGCGTACTTCTTGATGCATGTAATGAATACAACAATTGTTGCTTTTTCAAACTATACGTAATTTTTCAAATCGCATGCAGCCACGAGCGATGCTAACAATACAGCCCCCCAACAGACTCAAGCAGAGTTTCGAGGGGCCCAACTGCCTTCGGTGTTTGCGGAAGGGTGAAAGAAATAAGGAACTCGTGCAAGACGATCACCTTCTTTTTCAACCACGATTTCTGGAAGTGTAAGTTCATATAGTTCATAAGTTCATTGGTACACAAATTTTTTCTATGATAATTTACGAGCCTGCTCCAATATATAATCCAATTTTGTCTCGAAACATGGCAAATGCGCATGTGTACACCTAGAAACGCAACAACCAGTCAAATTTGATCCCAAATCATGACATCCATCTTTCCAATGTAATTCCAACATAAAATGATTAT
This sequence comes from Ceriagrion tenellum, assembly GCA_963169105.1. Lineage (NCBI taxonomy): Eukaryota > Metazoa > Arthropoda > Insecta > Odonata > Coenagrionidae > Ceriagrion > Ceriagrion tenellum. The sequence goes on along the minus strand of OY720636.1, from coordinate 114,379,619 downwards.
TTATTTTATTTCAAGTTTCATCTTTTGAGCAAAAATTGTGCTAGTTTTTATGTAATGCCAGCATGAAGGCGAGAATAAATATCATTGTTAAAGAAACAAAAATTGAAACACGAACTTCGTCAACTTTTTGGTAATCCATCAAGATAATTTATTAACTGTTGTAACTTTTAGAGACCGTAGAAAATTGTAGTCTGCAAAAGTTACAAGAGTTAATAAGCTACTGAAACTAATATTATTATAAGTTGTGAACACTCGCGAACAGAAAGGGTATTTTAAGCCCTTTTTCAGGCTGGTATCAGAAGTGCTTTGCCCATTCTTATAAAATTCCTGGCTTCTCAGTCGAAATAATAAGCCGACTTCCATAAATTGACAGAGCAAAGGTATCACGTGCGGACCGAAAAACCAATCCGGATCCACAAAAGGTAAAGCGAACCCCAATTTTAAGGGCATTTTCACGAAAAAGGAATTCCGAGAACGAGAGAGAAAGAGAGAATGATGGCTCTCCAGGAATCATTGATGCGAGGAGGAAGAGTGTGCGGCGAGGCACGCCGTCTCCCGCCTTCAGCCGACCCTTTAACAGCAGTTCCAAGGAGATATGGTCGCACGCGAGTCGATCAAAGCCATACTACAACACCCGTATCTCAAATGCTCTTCGTGGCGTAAACCGTGAGACTAAAAAGGAATAGAAATGATTTGAGTAACGAGCAGTGAAAAACATGGAAAAAAGTATACACTTAGATATTAATTTCTTTGAAGTAATAGCAAGAATTATATCAATATCGTCTTCATTGAGTAATATTAGCACAACAGACGCCTCTCTTATATATGATTCATTTTACGTCACACAAAGAACATGGTGAATATTCCACCCAGGTGGGTCCGGAACCCGCAACCCCGGATTAGTGGGCGAAACCTTTCCTCGCCGCCACCGGTGCCGAGAAAAATACACGAAAAAAATAAACACTAAATCCCAGTACATGCTAAACATACCGTATTTATTTTTCCATTTCAGCTAAAAAGTGATAATGTTGAAAAATACATGAAAAAAATAAATACTGAATCCCGGTACATGCTAAATATAACGCATTTATTTTCCATTTGAGCTAAAAAATTTAAATTCATTCGTCAAAATGCTGAAATAATTTGTAATCATTTTAAATAAAAACGCACTAGTTTTACGATTTCAAATACAGTCAATCAATCAATACAATGAATCAGGTTTGGAATTATCCGTCTGCATTTCATATACACAATACCAAAGACCCAGGTTTAATAGGGGAAAAGTAAAAGAACGAATTACAAAATAAAAAAGTTACGGTCATCAGCAGTTTCCCGAACTATATTTTTCTAAAACGTAAACTATGATAGAGAGCAAAGCACTTGATCGCTGAATTCTTTCAATTCAAATACTGAATCCGAGTAAAAGAAAAATTGAGCATGTTAGTTTTTTTCACTTAAATCTATACAAATTTTTATTTCTTAGGCAAGATCTAGCATGAATGAAGAAATATTTTCAAATGATAAAGCATATGATCTTCAATTCCACCGAGTCACTATTTGCCTAACATAAGACTTCCAATTGCCCGAATCGCATTACTTCACGTGATACTATTGCCCCAGGAGGTACGTTGACCCTTGACCTTTTGAAGAAACGTCTTTTCCCACCCAGGATAAAAATCTTCCCGAAAAAAATAACAATTTAAGCCAAGAAAAGTGTAGTAGATAAAATCAGGAGAGAGCTTTAAAATTAACGACAACGCGTCAAAACTGGGGACATATATAACAAGGAACAACGAGCTCGACTGACATTCAAACGCTAGCATTGAGGACAAGGCATAAATATGCCATAACAGTCCACTGAATCAGATATACCAGACGATAGATTGAGCGCTAGCTCACTAACTTATGACCACTGTACTCAAGCCCCACCTCAACTGTGGGCGTAGTTAATGCAACTATTATTCCTCTCCCGCCAAAAGAAAAACAAATAAGGATAGTTTCCTGCGAGAAATCTCATCCGTCGTTACGCAAGTCAAAACACTTGCGCGTTCACTTTCGCTTAATGGTTCCATTTGTCTACATTATGAATTCAAATGCATGGATTGCTAAGAACATAATAGGCATATGCAAGAGTAGAAGGATAAAAGAGAGAAACGGTAAACTCCCACAATACTAGCACAATTGACCATTAGTGAGGCGAAAAGTAAAGAACTTTTCCCACCAATAAAAGGAAATAAAGATGAAAAAACGGAAATAATAGGAAAAGGACAAGTCACAAGTGTATCACTGGAACAGTTTTTGAAAGGAAAAGCAAATTGACGGTAAAAGTACGGAGGCAATGAATTGACTCTATGTCTTTCATAATGATGCAAGTTCTGCAAGGAGGTATACATATCCGAGGTCACAGTTGGGCAAAAAGGCAGTTTACAAAGTGCATTGGTATCCTTATCCAAGATGACAATTCTCAGGCGAAGTTTCATGCATGGATGGCCAAATAAATTTGACCTTCTACCTACTGACAATTATACGACGCTTAGTTAGAACTTCTATTATTAAAGAGTGCAAAATATTCAATATTTTACCGTATGGTTTCAGAAGAAAATATCCGCTTAAATGCATCTGTTCAATATGTTGGTTTATCTTATTGGTTAATCGCAATAAACGGGTTAATTTGGTATAACCCTGAGTAAATTAATGATAACCACGCCGCACCGTTTTCTCTCGGGTTTATCTAGAGCTCCCTTTTCAGTGGTATTTTAACTATCTTCAGTGTAAAATTTTAGATCAAAGAAACTTTATCACGAAATTAATTAAAATTCATTCTTGTTTCCCTGCGATGCCTCTGTATCATTCCCGAATCTCCCCTCACTGAGGCTTTCCGATGGGTTCCACGGCCAATTTTCCTTCTAAGACATCCACCCTTATCCCCTCTTTTGCCTATCTTCTTGTATCTATTTAAAAATAAAGTTCTGTTCTGTATGACTACACAACGACCGGTTGCCAAATAACTTAAACGGACATGGAACTCACTAACCGGACCTCGTGTTCCAAGAACTAACTTCTCATTAATTTATGTACGAAATTTCGAAAAGAGCGCGAAACTATTTGTCTAATCAGTGCATGACACTGACTCTATCCGTCGAAAAAACTGAAAAATTCTCTTAATATCACAGGTCAAACTATTTTTAACTTAGTTAACGCCTTCAAACTGAAGACGATACTGTTGAGCGTATTCTGTTTCCAAAAAAGCAATATTAATCGGTCCCGTTGATCGGGGTGTTACACCGGTAATATTTTTCGGTGGACGTTTTATTTCAAATTAGAGCTCTGTGGGTTAGATAGGAAATTTTTGTTTAGTAATACGTGATATTCAATCATTTAATGAAGTGTACCATGTGTATTGTTTTACCTCATCACCTCCATTGAATGTAATTGAGGGTGGATGTGTTAGGTCACCGACAGGAGTTGCTTGTCATCACCGCTATATTGAATTGAATCATATTTGACGACATTAAAAGCAATTGTTGGGCAATAGTTCCACTTTTAAAGTACTGTTCCATATTATGCTGGTAAATTAATTCGTACTAAGAAATATATTGAGACTGCGTTTTAAGAAATATAAGACTGTTAGCTATTAAGGTTTTGATACAACTCCTTCAAAGAGTAATCTCTTAGCACTTTATAAACAGAATAGCCTCATAAAGAAAAAAATCTTTACTGTGGAAGTACCGTATATAAGCTTAAACCCTAATTAACTTAGCAGTTAGTGCAGTCCCACTCCATTTAACTGTACAGGATAATACTGTGGTTGAACTGTTAGGGATGATTTGCCCTGGAAGTATACTGTAGAGACTGAACTGCGGAGAGGACTGTACTGAGAATGTACTCCATCACAGTGCAGGATTTGTTCTGTGGTTAAAACTATACTGAAACTGCGCTGTATTGGGAGTATTGGATGATTACTGTTGCAATGACTCCACCGCAAAAATACTCAGTAAAGTGGAAAACTGTACTGTTTGTTACAATTTAAGTACACTCTTGAGCACACTTCCAGACCAGTTAAAGCAGTGTTGGAACACAGATCAACCTTAGTTACTTTCAAAATCAATTCAACTCAATTTTTTGTCTTCGAGGTTATTGGGAGCAGCCTTAGACTGGTGAATAATGGAAAGAAAGTTTCGTAACGCAGTCGATTGCTGAGTTATCCGATGAGTTTCGAGACTATCTATTGGGAAAGGGCGTTTTGCACGCTGAAGGCAGAGACCGAGAATGAAGGGAAGAGGAGAGAGCGAGCACATCGCTCAAGAGAAGCAGCTGAGGAGAGGCTGTCTGTTGCGTCCTCGCTTGACCCTGAAAGCGAGCAATGGACCAGTCGCTCGACTCACGGCTTCTCTCCCTCCCCTCCTCTTCCTCCTCCCAATCTCACCCTTCCCTCCTCTCCTCTCTCCTTCCCCCACTCACCGAGTCTCCCGGCAAACTGAGCGAGAATGAAAGTGAAACGAGGAGAGGGAGAATATTAGCCGTGGGGCGCCGGGGCACACTATAGAGCGTTCCAATTTTAGTTGATAGGATGGGCCACACGGGGGACAGTGTTGCCATTCTTACGCTCCACGTGCTCACCTCAACCAAAGAGTAAATATAGTTGCTGATTGGTTGACATGCCAAGCCATTTTTAGCAGAATAGTTTTTCTACTTGTGCTACACATCTTCCCATCTCTACTAACAGCACATCCCACTCAACAGCTTACCTCCAACTGACCGAATGGATTACATCTTTTACAAAAGTTTGATGCAAACTATTTTTGCCGGACGTTCAAAAATTTTTTGATGAGCTTAATCATTATGATAGTCACGATCACAGACATTAGGTTAAGGAAATAGACTGTAAAACCGATGGATTTAGAATGCCATTCTTTTCACGTACAATAAGGAACCATAGTAGTTGCGATAGATCAGTTCTATGAAATATGACCCTCAACAGGTAAAGTAGACTTTTTCAATTGTGCTTAATATCCTACCATCATTACTAAAAGCTCATCCCACATGAAATTTCCGGTTTGATTTAGCTTTCTGTATGGTTAGGTACACAGTAGGATTCTTTATCAATTACATTAATAATACGAACAATTATTTGTATCATAAATATTGTTGCGTGGTAGCATTTTTGCCTTTGCAATGCTCTTCTGGTTTCAGCTCTGACCACGCATAGTTATACTGAGTGCTTTTGGTCTGCGCCTTGCGGCCGGGGGAAATTAAGCAGTTCTGATTTCATCTATAGGCATATGGGCAGGCATGCAGCACTCATCCCAGTTCAAAGCAGAACCTCGTACGTTCTCCCGAATGCCAGGCGCGGGCAAAAAGAAGTCCGGACAACGGTATGCAGTCAGACAAGAAACCAGGAGAGTGATACGTAGAAGAACATGTTACCATGCAATACATTACTCAATATACAACTACTGGTTAGTATTACTAATATGACAAATAAACAGTGCTGCAAGGGACTAAAACATGCAAGAGTACATCATGCTGGATATTGCATGCGAGGTTAGCATCTAAAATTCATGTTAAGATATTTAGCACTACTGAAAAAATCTATTTAACCTAGTCAGTATCCTTGAATTGATGTATCACAACTACTATGGTCCCTTACTGTGCGTGAAAAAAAAGACATTTTGAATCCATCGGTTCTGCAGTCTATTTCCTTAATCTTATTCCTGTGATCGTTTTTACAGTAATAATGTGGCTCTAGAAAAATATTTTGAACGTCCGGCAAAAAATAATCTACATCAAACTTTCGCAAAAGATTTGAACGAGGATGAATGCTGTATGCCTGGTGTAAAATCACCCCGTGCCAGTCACCCTAGTGGTGGCTTGAGAGGTATTTTGCAGATGTAGATGCATGTAAAGTTTGTTGCGGGCATCTGGCGGGTTCTAAGTCAGTTCTATATATCCCAAAGAGCATTCCGATTTGAGTTAAGCCCGTGGGCGTAATGGGGAACAGTAGGTACTGCCAAACTTCCGCTTGCCAGCTTCTACCGAAGATATCATAAGGAGATGATACAAATCAGTTATTCCGTGCCCATATATCGTGCTAATTTATGCCATGAATTTTGCTCGAATCCACCACATTCTTAGGCAGTTTCATAAGCCCGTTTTTCTCGGGGCACGGTACGAATGTGTATACAAATTGCGTCCTGCAAAGCGGTGTCTTGCAGCAAAAAATGTACAAATGCATGAATGCAAAATGTCAAATGAACCCCCGCTCTATTTAAATGGTTATTGCATGCTAGTTGAGAAAAACACGGAGTTTTGAACTGTGTATTTTGTGCCCAATGTGCCAAGCTAAAAATCTTGAAAAGTCTGAGAGGAATGTAGCGAAACTACTTCATCAGTTCGCACCATTTTCTATCGCGTAAATCACTTTTACTATGCAAAACTTTGTTTATGTGCGTCCATAATATTTTGATTATATTTTAAACCATCAATGTGGGACATAATACTCACGTTAAGAATCACTCCCGAGAATTTTTTTCTCTTTATGTCATGGTAATATTCCCTGTGTCTCTCTGAAACAAACCCGTTCTGAATATCTCAAGCAACCTAAGCATAGCGTGCAGCCCCCGAGTCTCTACGGGCTCCAACCTTAATCCCTCAAACAGTTGTGAAACAGCATATGTTCCTTTGTAGCAGTTTTTAACGATAACTTGAGATACAAGGCGAAGTCTGCTCTGTTTCATGAGAATAACATTTTTCATATTCATATATACATATCCAACTCGCTCTTCTATTTCATGGTACTTTCTCGCTATTCATTTCAGGTACTCTTGATCTTAGCCACAAGGCAGAGAAGCGATAATCGTGCAATTATTCCGGGTTTCCGGAAATTTAATCATCTCTTGGTAAAAATTCGAGGTGGAGCGGGTTGTGAAAAAGCGAGAGCGATGAGCATCGCGAGGTCCGGAAGCGCGTAGATTGGTGAGGATTGGGATATTTTGCGGGTGGGATCGAGCGAGGATCCCAAAAAAATGACGTTCGAATGAGCTTAGTGACTGCCGTTAATGGAAGACTGACGCTCTTGCAATAATTTCCTTCTTAATTTCCAATATTTGCATACCTCTTTCGCTTCAGTTAACATTCAAGCATTGTATCGCACCCACTTTTTTTATATCTTCAGTCTCATAAGTTTCCTTCTCTTTAGGTTTTATTCCATTAGATTCTTTGTAAGAATCTTTGTCGGTTTAGGAGTTAGGATCTATGGGGAATGGAGGATGGACCAAGAGAAACCCGGCGTCGGCATTAGTTTGCTTTAACTCAACACTCAAAGGTTCTCTCCCTACTCCCTGGCTGCCTAAAGGATCTCTTTGCTGCTCTTATCAAATGCGTTTAGTTCAAGAACGCATCATAATTGTACTGCGGTATTTCACTAGAGGGGATTTAATAATTTCAATATCGTGCCATATATACTCCATCGAGGGAAAAGTTCCCCACTTGAAAGGTTGTGCCTATCCTTATTAAATTCCCAATATTTGCAAACCTCTTTCGCTTCAGTTGACATTCAAGCATTGTATCGCACGCACTTTTTTAAATCTTCAGTCTCCTAATTTTCCTCCTCTTTAGGTTTTTTTCCATTACATCCTTTGTAAGAATCTCTGTCGGGTTAGGAGTTAAGATCTATGGCGAATGAAGGATGGACCAAGAGAAACCCGGCGTCGGCATAAGTTTGCTTTAACTCAAAACTCAAAGGTTCTCTCCCTACTCCCTGGCTGCCTAAAGGATCTCGTTGCTGCTCTTATCAAATGCGTTTAGTTCGAGAACGCATGATAATTGTACTGCTATAATTCACCAGAGGGATTTAATAATTGTCAATATCGTGCCATATATACTCCATCGAGGGAAAAGTTCTCCACTTGAAAGGTTGTGCCTATCCTTATTAAATTGATGTCAAACCTGTCGTCCGTCTGTCTTGTCAGCTTAATTCAGTGACAACGAATTCAGATATGTGCATCAAAAATGGTCCCTCCCTCTGAAAATCCTCTGAAAAATATCCATCCGGGATTTGAACCCTGGCCATCCGTCTTGTAAGCCAGTACACAAACCACTACACCGACCCGATCTTTTTTCTACATCATAAATTTGCTTTTGTTTTTAATGCAGTTGAGATGCGCGTGTAAAATGTCACACATTCTGGGGCTCACCTTCGTGTTCACTTTAGACCGGCGGCGCACCCATTGGCAAGAAATGCAATTTTTCGGGAGGGATGGACGAAGCGACTCAAATGAAGTGGTTGAGAATCAAGGTGGGGACCCGGGCGGTGCCCCTCCTCCTCCCCCCACCGTACGCCGACACCACAATAGGCTCGGTCGCCCGGAAAAATTTTATCGCTCAGTCATGCGACGGCTATTAAAAAAAACGGACACCGTAGATGACGTGGATGTGAAGGAGAAGAGGCGGAAGGGAGAGAAGGAGAGGGGTAAAATAAAAAGCGTTATATCGCTTGAAAGCCACTGCCCCTTTCTCTCCCTCTCCATCCCTCCCTCCCACGCCGGAGCCAATATTAGCGACCCCGTGAGCATACGTGTGAGTGCGACTCCACACGAGTGCTTTAAGGTCGAAAGACCAAAAAGCAAGAGCGTCTTTTTGTGTCGTCCCGTCCCCCCCAGTATAACACCGCGGACTCTCCTCCACATCTCCCCGTGGGAACATTAATTACGTCACGCTTTGTTTCTCGCCGTATTGCTCTCGACCTCCTCTCATTTGTCTTTTCCGTGCGACCCCACCCTCTCTCCTCCTCCACCATGGAGACCGAACTCCAACCTTTCATCCCTCTCATTCCACCGTTCCTGGTTCCCCCCCCGACTTTCATCCGCCCCCTTCTTTCTTCTCATTCCACCCCCTCACAACCTATAAGTAAGCGACCCCTCTTTTCCTCACCGACCCGTCGCCCCGCGGTCCTCTCCAACCAACTCCACCAGGCAACAATACCACGCGACGCCTGTCCTCATTCACCGTGCATACAAGCGAGATCTCCATTTCGTTATCCTTCCATTTTGCTATTCCTTTTTTTTCGCCGCTGCCTCAACTCTTTTTTATTACGGACCTCACACGGATTGAAGGAAGGAATTTGCATCTCCACATTGCCCCCTTCGATCTGCCCACACCGCCACCGCCTACACCCGCCACCGCTGGCAGCGGTTGTTAGTCCAGCTATTTCAGGTGCAACGTAGGGAAGTTTCAATACATTTACAAACGATAAATTATTTAGCATAAACACAGGATAATTTACAGCTGACCGAGGTTTCAACGCTATTGGCGTTATTTTGACAAAAATAGGTGTTTCGGTTGCCCACAAGATATAGGTTCATTCCATGACCAATTCTTATAGTTTCGAATAGTACGTAATTATTACGTACATAACTAACTACTGCATTAGTGTATTACTCCTACCATCGAACAGTGAAAAAAATTCATCTCCAGACTGCCACTTGATATTCGTAAAGCTATAAATGTTGTACTGAAAATAATGCTACACGGTCCAAACTACGGTAAAAAAATATATCGTGTGAAAATACACATATTTGCACAAAATTACCCTCATTTTAAAAATGGACTAATAGGACACCAGGCATTAAAAAGGGATGGAATAATGTAAATGATTTGTAGGAGAAGAAAATAATCATTAGTTTTACATTATACAAGGAGGAAATGTACAGTGCGATAGCATATGAGATTATTAAAGCAATTTAGATGTGAGGTCGGCTGAATTTGACTGATTCAGTCGTATAGTCAATAGGTTGATGACATTTTAGATGTCAATTTGTATAATCGTGCAATGATTTGGCTATTTGAATAAAAACTTTAAGTAATATCTGAAAAATAATTGGAATCCTCATAAGAATTCATGAAAAACTTAAGGTCGAAAGCCATATTAGATGGACTGCAACTCCAAATAAAACCTTCAGGTTATGTGCATCAAGAAGTAAACTACTCTCTAGTAATTTAGAGTTTTTTGGGCTCTCCTCACGTTGTAGCGTATAAAAGGACGACCGTTTCACCAAAATCGGGATCTGATGATGTTGATTGGAACTCCGGCGAAATGGTCCTCCGCTAATATGCTACAACGCGAGAAGAACTCAAAAATATCTAAATAACTAGAAAACCGTGGAAGCCTTAGTGACCATCTTCTCTCTTCTTTAAATTTTTGTAATGGATGAAATTGTATGCTAACGCGGCATATTTGTGTCTAGCGTCGCTGAGTCTTTGTTGTACTCACCGGCAAGAAAATAAAGTACGCAGAAATAAATTTCATCCTCACTGATCAAAATCAGGGCTCGGACCACAGTTCCTTCCTTTGTGTAGGCTTTAAAGTCATCTAAAATACAAACCACACTATTATGGAAATTCTAACAGTATATATCTTAAGGGCTATCTTCGTCGATAAAGATTAAGATTAAGCGATTTAAATCACGAATCGGAATTTGAAGAATGGTGAAATACGTTTTCATTCTCTTGAGCGGCATTGATAAATAACGATAGCACAAACGCAGACCTATTAAAAATGTGATCGCGACCCAGGTCTTATGGACATTTCTAGCACTTTGTTCGTTATATTGTTAGAAGGCTAATCACTGTGCTCATGAGGTAAATCTAGGATGACAACGTAAGAATGGAAATATTTTGATGAAGATTTCTCGCGCCAACAAGTATCTGACCTGGAGGGAAACCCGAGAAAACTCCATCAGTATCATACGCCAGGAAAAAAAAAACAAATCATATTGTAATATATTTTCTTCCCTTGAATACTTAACATTGGTATTAGAGTTTGGAAGCTTGTGTGTTTCTATACAAGTATCATTTCTGTAAGAAAACATCTGAAAAAGATCTTGGTACTGAAAAAAACAGGGAAAAATAACTTGATATAACAGTAATGATTGAGTTGATACAGGCATCCTGCAGAAAATCCATGAATTTGCTTGATAAATTAAGAATTAATGTGATTCAAATTGACACAAAATTGTTTTGACGCTGCACTGCATTTTTAGGTCCGACAGAAGAAACTGAACTGCTCCAGGCGTGACTTCGTGGAACTGCATTTCGATGAAAATAAATAAACTTTGTATAGTCCACACAGAAATTTTTCAAGTGTTGAGGGATATATGTGGGGGGAATAGTTCTTCCTGACCAGCATTCTCTTAACTCCCTGCCCTCCTTCCACATTTCCCCCACACATATATCCCTCCTTCCCCGCCTATACCCTCCCAAAAAAATGTCCTACATAAGAGCTTGTTATTTGTTATTTTTCACCCTTTGATGATGTCTACGGTGTAGATGAAACCCTAGTTGGCGTACTAAACATTTTTGTGTGGACTACATAAATTTTATTTGTTAATCATCCGTGGGAAGAGATAAAATCTGAGAAAAGCATTTCCACTCAGATGGGTGCAAAATTCATTCTTTCCACGCACAATAAGTGACTATAATAAAAATTGAACTCCAATTAAAACGCTACCATCATACATTTCATCATTTCACCTCCAAAAACCTTTACACGTTTACACGGCTGGTGTCCTTACACTCCCTGTCACACCCTCATGAGTCGGCTAGCAGGGTAATATGTACCTAAATCTATAGATGAGAAGTTAAACAGATGATTTACCTCTCTCCCATGCTTATTACAACGACAGCAAGATTGAAAAATCACCCAAAATATGCTTGGAGGCTGATCGGGATTGGAGCCATTTAACCACTACTCAGGGAAGAGAATATAAACCCCTTTAAAACTGATGACTCCCACTTTTTTCATGAAATTAGGAAATCAGAAAAGATGACCCGTCAATTCTTCAACGCTTAAAAAAAATCCCGCGTCAATTAATAAATGGGCATTAAGGGAAAGAGTACCCAGGATTCTATTCGCCCATCCCCTAGCAGACCCTTAAATTAGAGCTTGACCCTTTTAACGCCAGGGGGACTAAAATAAAATTTTTTCTCAGATTACGGGAATCTCTCGAGGAGGATGCTAAAGGCGAACATTTATCGACTCGTGATCATCGTAAAAAGGAATAAAGAAGATTCCCCAAAGTTGAGAAAATGTATAAAAAAGAGGTATTTTTTAGTGAGCCTCGCCAAATTCAATTCACGGCTCGAATTGGAATTTGATGACGCAAAAAAAGATAATTCCGATTCTTGCCTTGGTCCTTCATTCCGCTAGGGTTTTAGTGAGACACCAGTGGAGCAAAGCCCATTTTCACCAAGCGATGACTTGAGCGTCTATCAATTATTCTCGTGGACCAAAGGAGAATATTTTCCCAAGAAGACCGCCCCTTTTTAAATCCTTTTTTATGCAGTTAAATTGCCATCGCCGTCGTACCACGTGGTCCACAGAACAATGGCTGAAATGTCTCTTTTTCAATGGGCCGCTTTACAAGATGACTTATGATTTAACGATTGAGCCAATGGACTCTGGCTTAAGTTGACAAAAGAGTAAGAAAAGGATGAAACCTCTCTCAAGCTCAGTACAACATGTACTTGGAGGAGGTAATAACAGACGCACAAGAAATGGGACTGAGCGGAGTTAAGATAAACGGTTAAGAAATAAATATGTCCTACTTCGAAGATGATATTACACTCATAGCTGGAAATTGCGATAATTTTCATAGGTCACTAAAATCAAGGGTCCACATCTCCCGAGACTACATCATTAAAATAGATAAGACGAAGACCATAATCCTTGAAAGGGGAAGAGAAAAGCTGAACGCAGAAGACACTTCAAGGGGAGAGGAATTAGAGCAAGTGGATTTCTTCACCTGTCTCAAAAGTACCACCAAATGGATCGGAAGAAGCAAACAAACATCCAGCAAAGAGTAGCCCCAGCTACGTAGACATTCATGGGAAAAAGATGACTGCAGTGCCCAAAGATGATAATATTGCAAACCAGGTGACAGTATGTGAAAAAATTCGTGCAGAGCGTGGAACTCGATGGATCAGAAGCATGGACCAATGGAAAAGCTATATAGAACAAACTCAAAGCCTTCAAACCTGGTACTGGAGGAGAATGCTGAAGATAAAATGGATGGATAAAATAAGAAATGATGAAGTGAACAGAAGTGTAGAAAACTAAAGGACCATGATCACCATACGGAAAAAAAGAACTAGGTGGTTTGGACACACCCTGATACACAAGAGTTTTGTGGAGAACGTAATTGAAGTCAAAGTAGAAGGAAATTCCACTGAGGAAGACTCAGGAATAAGTTCATGGACCATATAAAGAGGAAAGTACATAGGAAGAGATACCAGGAGGTAAGGGAACTAGCATTAGATAGGGAAGGGTGGAGGGCTGCAGTCAACCAATCCTAGGAATCAATGAATCAATCCGATCAATGAATGAAATGAAGTCAAGCAGTCAAGCAAAATTAGAATGAGTTCCGTTTTTGATAGCATAATTCCGTGTATAGTAGGCCCATACCTGCAGCCGTGAAGATGACAGCTAAGCCTTCTATCGACATGTTGTTCATCATGAAACCGGTAACCAAATGGGAAACTCAAGAGAAATTCAGCACAAAAATATTCTAGTGGAAGGCCTCAAATATTTTTTCTCACTACTACCGCGTCACATAAATGTTTGCAAATAATAGAAATTGTGGACTTGGGAATACATAATTTTCAACTGAAAGAATTTTTAAATTAATTTTCATTTACATCAATAAAACCTGAATAATCGCCAAAAGAAAATATGGTAGGTCGTACGTTATACTCTCTCTGAAACTTTTATCCTGATAATTAACGCCAGATCATTTTACTTGGAGAAATATACGGAGGCGTGTCGTGTATATTTATGGTTCCGCCCACACACCCCGAGAGTGCAATCAAATGTATGAGTGATATAATCGTCCATTCACGGTCTTCAGAACCAGATTGCGCGCGGAGGGGGAAAGGTAAGTGAGCAATTGCCGTCCCTGCCCGTTGGAGCCTCGCGGCATGAGAACACGGGACGTGAAATATGATTGCGTGTGGGCAGAAATTATGAGAAGCGGGGTTGACACTGCAGCGGCTGGCTAGTGCACCGCCGGGGATTCCTCTGGTGAGTGAAAATGGATCGCAGGGAGCTTTACTAGGGGGAGAGAAGCGCGGTGAGGCGATATTTTCCGGAGCGTTCGGGGAGCTGGTGTGGCGTCCACATTGATTGTGTCGATAGAAAGTGTACTGAGCGACCCTGATTTCCAGGATAATTATCCAGAGAGAGAATGAGAGAGAGGAAGAATGGGTCGATTTAAAGAAAAAACTACTGCTTATTAAAGTTTTCATTCATAAACAGATGAATCAAAGTGTAGAAAAGTCTGTCTTAGGGACTGATCATTATCACCATCGTCACTAGTCGTTCAATCCTAAGACTAGTTCACTGCAGCCCTCCAATCCTTCCAATTTAATACTAGTTTCCTTACTCTCTGGTAGATATTTCTATGTACCTCACTCTTTATTTAGTCTAGGAACTCAATTCTGGGTGTTCCTCTGGGGACTTTTCCCTCTATTTTACCTTCAATAATTATCTTTGTGCCTCACAGTGTGGCCAATGTATCTGGTTCTTCTTTTCTGCATAGTGTTCCACCTGGTCCTTTTCTCTTCTACTTTTCTGTAATCTTAGTCATTTTTAATTTTTATCGTCCATTTTATCTTCATCGCCCTCCTCCAGCACCAGGTTTTGAAGGCTTCAAGTCTGTTCTGGTCAGCTTTTCCATGCTTCCGAACCATACAGTTCCACGCTCCACACGAATGTTTTCACACATTGTTTCTTAGTTTGAAGTCCTATCTTCTTTGGGCACTGCAGAGGTCTTTTTACCATAAACGCCTTCTTCTGAGGAAGTATTTCATTTACACGTTTCCCAAAAGTGTACTGTCATTTTGGATGGGATGTAAAATGTATTAGTTATTTTGCATCTAGCTACCGACTGCAATTTTATTTTCTTATTTCTCATTCTTTATACAAATTCAAATACAATATTTCCATTGTATAGCAGGGAATATCGACAATCAATACTTATATATTTTCTCACGGTATTTTTGTAATTAGATGTGAGTATACACCTATTCATGTCTCATGTGATATGAATAATTAGTTATTAAATGTGTATGAATCAACTCGATAATAATATTGCTGTTTTTCCATTGTCACCCGGCGTGTATTCCATTCACTATACATTGAGTAAGTGGGTTAAAATAAAATAAATTAAGAAACACAATCTGAAAAATAGTTTCTTTCTGTTCAAGTTAAATGGTGATATAATTGAATAACCTGCAACATATTTGACGTATTTCCAAACATTGCATTTTAACAAATGATGTGGTACGAAGCCACTCGCACGGGTGCATATACACCAGGGTTGAAATTCGCTATGAAAAAATCATTTGACTTGACCGGGATTCGAACTCGGATCTCCCAATCGCCGGTCAGGTATGTTGTTCCAATGATTTTATTTTATAACAATATCATATTACAATACATTCATTAGCATACAGGACAAAAAAAAAGATCCGCTCCAAGGACACACATTTATAATACATTTTTGTTTAAAGTATTTTTTAGACACATACATGAATATATTTTACATATTTTAGTTTTTTTATCTCTTTTTCACATAAAATACTATTTAAAGACGTTGAGCAGCCATGCCTTTTCATGCTCTGAGGAGGGCAACTGTTTATTTACAATTTTAATTTTATCGCTTAAAGCCGATCTTATATTTTTCTGACCTGTTTGACTTTCCACGAAATTTGCTATTAGTTCTGTTAAGATTATACTTTTCTTGGCAGGAAACAATTTAAAATTTAGTATTAACGTCAGCCAGTTACACCACCAAGCCATCCTCTTTCAAGACGAACTTCGATGGAGGTTTATGCGAACTAGATGTTCAGGCCTCAAGTCTACATTGTAGCATCATTTGTTAAATGCAATGTTTGGAAATTTGTCAGTTTCGTCGTTTTAATAACGACAATGTTGGGTTTATCCACTGCGACAGTGGCTTTGTAAGCACGTCTTCGTCTCATGTGCTACAATGTAGACTTGAGGCCTGAACATCTAGTTCGCATAAACCCCCCTCGAAATTCGCCTTGAAGGAAGATGGCTTGGTGGTGTAACTGGCTAACACAATTGGCAGATCCGGGTTCGAATCCTGGTCAAGTTAAATGATTTTTTTCATAGCGAATTTCAACCCTGGTGTATATTTGACGTAGTTTGTTTAAAAAATGTATCTCAATGAGCATCATCATTGCACCGATATCATTTAAAACTTAAATATTCAGGAAATAAAAACTTATATTGTTCTTCTTTGGTAAGTCTAAGGTGCCTGAGAGAACGGGTAAAAGAATCTAAGATTGTTTCCTTATTTTAAGGGTTCAGATTAACTATAGAGCATTATTCTTCTTTTGCCGACGTTTTGGAACGTAATTTATTTCGTATTCAGGGCTAAATTTTTACAAAGACATGAAGGTCATTCTGAATAATATCTCTTAATATACCAATAATCTCACATGCATCACAATACTCGAATATCAATATGTCGGAAATCGATATCACAAAATTAAACCCAAAACACACATTTTTTTAAAAAATAACTGAAGTCAATATAAGGAGCATTAAAAAGGATCTAAGTATTACATCTTTGTAGCAAATCGTGGTGAAGTAAATTAGAGAATAAGACCCTTTTCATAGGAAGAGTCCATTTCCGACCAACTGGTTCCGCAAGGGGGCGTAAGGTAGTCTCCACGCTCAACTACCAAATACTTTCTGGTTTGCAAAAACTTATTACCGACATTAAATGTTCCATCTGTTATTCACGTGATTTTTTTATCTCCCTACGCCTCTTAATGCAATTCCATGACTGAACTTCTTCGAAGGGCTGCTGACAGTATCAGAGAATATTAAGGCAGTTTCAGCCAGACAGTTCCCTAGTCATAATGGAGATCATATTCGAATCATGAGTACTATTAATATTACCAGCGGTAGAAAGCATGAATTAAACACTGTATTATGAATGGTACAATAATGAACTTTTATGCGACGGAAATCCTAAGTGTTTAAATAAAATTATCCATACAAGTCTCGAACTTGACTCATTTTCTCCAAGCGGTACATTTAAAACTTCTTCAAAACGGAAGCTCTTTATGGAAAAATCACTGTGGAAACCATTAAATTAATTTATGAAAATAGGTGAAAAAACATGAAAACTACACACTGTTAATTTTTCATGAGATCTAACGGTTTTAAATTCCTCATTTTTGAAAAATAAGGTCTCTCTAGAGTGCATACACGCACCATTTCCCATAAGAAAGAGCTGGTTTTTTCCGACAAAACTTTCGGAAAGTAGTTCGTTAAGGAGGTTAATATCTTGGTGCACTTGGAAGGATACGATGCTTTACTTTAAAATTAAACCAAATTCACTGATTTCTAAGTTGAATGATATTTCGCTCAAACTACCTTAAATGATGCGAAACGACGCGTTGCGACGCTGAAGAGGTACGAAATTATGGCAGATATGGCGAGCTTGCCGGCTGGTGTGTGCGCTGGCATGTATAAAAGGATTTGGACCACGCGCGGCGGGGAATGGGAGGAGGGGGCGAGGGGAGGGGTGGTCAAAGGACGCTCTTGCCCGCCGCTGCGGTCCACTCAACGGACAGCGCGAGAAGGAGAGGAGTGGACTTCGCGTCCTTGACCGTCAACTGCGTGGAGTGGCGAGAAGGCTGCGAAACGGAGACCTAAAGAAACGGAGGGCGAAAGAGAGGAGACTTTTGAGAGGATAAGGTTGAGACAGGTAATTCAAGGAATGATTCCTTTCTTTTAAAAGATCGAATGGCTTCTTTATGAGAACGAATCTTCCATCTGCATTTGGCGTTCTATCTTAAGGTTGACTGACTGCAGCCTTCCATCCTTCTCTAACTATTGCTAGGTTCCTTACTTCCTAGGTAGATCTTCCTATATTCTTTTATTTTTATTTGATCCATGAACCTATCCCTGGTTCACCTTCTATGGACTTTTCCCTCTAATTTACCTTCAATAGTAATCTTCACAAACCTATTCCGCCTCTTTTACTTCTTTTCCATACAGTGTTCCATATGGTCCTTTACACCTCTTCAGAAAACTGTTTCATTTCTATATTTGTACAACCAATTGATCTTCAGCATCCTCCTCCAGCACCAGATTTCGAAGGCTTTTAGTCTGTTATGGTCAGCTTTTCCAATGGTTCATGCTTCCGATCCATTGAGTGCTACGCTCCACACGATTATTTTTATCTACTGTTTGATGGTTTGTATTCCTATCTTCTTTGAGTACGCAGTTGTCTTTTTCCCATGAAAGCCTTCTTAATTTGCATTATTCTTCGCCTGATATCCATTGGACTTTTTCCGTTCCATGTGATAGTACTTTCGAGATAGGTACAGGAATCAACTTGCTCCAATTTCTCTCCTCTCAGTGCAATTACTTGCATTCAGCTTTTCTCTTTTCAGAATAATTGACAACTTTGTTATTATAAAAATAATATCATTTTAATTTGTTTACTAAAATAAAATTTCTGTTTTCCACGAGAAAAATCTTTTTTTCATGAATCTTTTTGGCATAACCCATCATTAGGTGGCCATTACAGATGAGAGAGACACCTAATGAAGGATGAGTAAACTGCTAAGTGTTTTATGAGTCAAATATTTCAAAATCTCAGTTATCCAAACTGCAGAAAATTCAAAACTGTTCTTACATTAAGTCTCCGATAAAGTTTTATACGAGCATATCACTCCCTTCTAGCATGAATTAAAAATCCTGCAAATCGACCTAGAAGAAAACTACAAATGGCAGCGTTCATGTATAAACTTTTCAAAACTGGAACTCCCTCCTACCATTTCCCGCCCAATTTAGATAACCTAATTTAAAAACACAAGGTATACTATAAGTAAAGATAAATGACTTCTCTCCTGTCAAAGGACGATCATGTATACCGTAATCCCTCTATATAGAATCCTGCCATACATTGAATTCGATTCCTCAAGATTTGAAGGGCATTTAGATTCATCCCAATGAAATTTGATATTATGGTAACATTCTGATTTCAATGAACTTTTGATTATATTACCTTAACCTCCTCGGTCCCGAGACATATCCAGCATTATTTTTGGAAAATTCTTCATACTTACGTTTTGCGTTGTAAGCCATGTTTGCAGAGTTAATATCTCTGCCACTTAAGGTTTTTAATTATGCTGCCGCTTATCAGCAAGTGGCAATGCCAATATTTTGTGTTGCTGAGCGGGAAAAAATTCAAACGTCTGTGTATTGCGTACAACACGCCAGGACCGAGGGGGTTAACATCAAGGAGGGGTTGGCGAATGATGATCGGTTCGAAAAAAAAGAGCGGAGAGTATAGGACAGAGCGTGGTAGCCAGCGCTGCCACTATGATAGCACTTCAATCTTGAGAGCGTGGCATAGTGTCAGCAGCGGAGAACGCCTTCTATTCAGTTTTATTTAGGAAGTTAATCGAGGTATTATTTCAAGTAATATTCCATTAATTTTACCTCAACATAAAGAAATATATTCCACCTTTTCAAAGTTGCCATTTATGTCAGCCATTTTCCATGGAGAATTTTTTGGGCGAGCAAGCCAGAGAAATTTAATTTAAAAAGATAAGGAGTTCATAGCAAATAGTGCTCCTCAGAAATTTACTAGTATGTAGTTATATTGATTCTCCCCTATTTTGCAAAGTAAATAGATTAGTCACCACAGCAATTGTTACAGAATCGAAACATTTCTCAGTTTTAGAGACGTTTCCAGTGTAAGGTTTGTAATCAATAAGTCGAGTAAAAATCATATTCACGTTTAATTTGAGAGAATTTGAGCAGTTCAAAATTGATGTGAAAATAATTACTGCATTCTCCTTCCGCTGCAGAAGTAAAATAAATAAAATTTCAGCGTAGCGTCCATTATTAACAAGGAAAAAAAATTGCTCATACCACCTAAACCATTGAAACACTTCCGCGCAAAGAGCTTGTATTTGTAATTATTTGTTGCAAGAGCAATGATTTAGCATGTGAATTCCTAAAATGTGATTGCCTGCGACATGGTTTACTTTGAATGTGTTAGTTTTTTCCTGATCTGATAATGTCTGTCTGAGTTGATATTCCTATTTCATACACATGCTCTACAGGAAATTATTCCTAAAGCATATGAAGTATTATCTTAGTTTATATTTACGAGTTGTTCAAGTTGATTCTTTTTATAGAAAAGCAGTACTTCATCTTAGTAACATAGTAAAAGTATATTCGGTTGAGATATAATGAGTAACTGTTAGTGAGTAACTTTATGAATGAGTCATTTGTTGGCTCCTTTCAGTGAACCAGAACTGAAAGAACGAATCGGGGTGGAATACGAAACGACTCATCTCTCTGAACGGCGAGAGAGAGAGGAGACGCCCTGACATAAAAGAGTTAGGGGAAGGGGTGGAGCCCGGATGGTCTTAAAATAAAAAAAAACCGCCGACCATTGCTTGAAGATTTCAAAACGACAGCTGGCCAACGGTCTGGGCCCTCTGCCCTCCCTCCCCGACTCCCGACTTCCCTCCCTCAAAACATGGAGAGGGGCGTTCACGTGTGGAGGGAAGGTGGGACACGAGCGTAAAGAAAGGTGTGATGCAGTCATTTCCCTGCCACGCCCACCACATTCTCTCAGTCTACACTATAAGGATTCAGTGAATCAAAGCGTTAGCAGTAGAATAATTATTTATGGTCACGGAGCCATTCAGAGACAATAAGTCCACTGGACTTTCGGCATGACTTTGCCGTCGTGCATTACAGCTGTACGTTTGTTTTGCAGATTTTATCAATCAGACATTTGAAACAATTTCAATGCAATCTTCTTCTTCCCTCCAGACCACATTTGCATTTATTTCAGAGAAGTTTTATTAATTTTGCCCCAAAAAATCTTTAATCTACTTTCAACGGTAGTTAAAGTGGACATAAAGATTGATTCTTATTTGAAGTTATTTTTAAAATGATTATTTGAACATGATGGTATTAAAATACATATTGAAAATGTCCATGAAATGGTTTATTGAAAGGACATATATACATACCCATCACGCCGTTCCCTTCCGGGTTAGGCACAGCCAAAATGTTTCACTCATTAATACGTAATTGTACACCTAACTCTGCTTCAACAATTTCCTTCATACTGGCCTATCCTTGCAAACCTCTTTTGCCTCATTTATCCCGATACACTGTTTCATACAAGCCCTCCTGATTTTAAGACTCCTAATATCCCTCCTAAGAATTCTTCAACCACAACTTTCTCGGCCTACCTCTACCTCTCACACCATTCATTCTACTCTCATATATCTGTTTCGTTATTCGACTCTCATCCATTCTCTCAACATGGCCAAACCAACGAAGCACACTCATTTCATATATGCCCATTACTGGAGCATTTAACCCACATTCATTCATGACCCACTCATTCCTGACCCAAAAGGTGTAGAAATAACATAAAAATTTAACCAAAAATTGGATAGGTTTAGGTCACTCCAATGATTATACACCTGTGTGGGGGTAACCAAGAACTTTGTGCAAAGAGCTTAACAAAGTATTCCATTTTAAAACGGTAGTATACACAACTTAAATTAATTTCAATAATTTCCTTTCAAAAAAAAAATCTTTTTGGAGTAAATTTTTGAAATTTATTTAAGTTGTATATACTACCATTTTACAGTGAAATACTTAGTTAAGTACTTTGCATAAGATTTTTGGTTATTTTCACAAAATATTTTGGTTCTTTGCACAAAATCTTTGGTTAGAGTAGGTGGCTACACAACTTAAATAAATTTCAATAATTTACTCCAAAAAGAAATTTTTTTTGAAAGGAAATTATTGAAATTAATTTATGTTTTGTATACTACCGTTTTAAAATGAAATCCTTTGATTAGTTCTTTGCACAAAATTCTTGGTTACCCCCACACAGGAGTATAATCATTGGAGTGACCTAAACCTTTCCAATTTTTTCCAAGAAAGAATTAATAAATTAATTTTATAAAAATATATTTATTAACAAGATATGTGGTTTGATCAACCATCGAAATGATTATAATTCAAAAGCTATCTTTGACTTTTTGTATGTACTATGTAAGAAGGCAAATAATTAAAAAGACAAATTCCAATTTGCGGAAAAGAGAGGCTGAATGCAAGAGTTGCACCAAGATGAAAGAAATTAGAGTAGGTGGATTCCTTTACCTACCTCGGAAACACCATCAATTAGGAAGGGAGAAGTATCGTGTCAAAAAGGGTAGAATGTCCCAAGTTTAGAAGGCATTAGTGATGAAAATGCAACTAATATGCTCGGGGACGACAGGACTACGAAAGAATAAATAGCAAGTGAAAGCATTTGTGTGGAACCGGGCACTCTATGAGCTGGAAACATGGATCATTGGGATAGCAGACCAGAAGTAATAATATGCATTCAAATCCTGGTTTTGGAGAAGGATGCTAAGGATAACATGGAAGTAGTATAAAATAAGAAATAAAGAAGTAAACAGAAGAGTAGACGAAGAAAAAACAATGTGAAACACTATACAGAGAAAAAGAACCAGATGGATAGGGAATACCCAGAGGTACAATGGATTTGTGAAGAATTTAATTGAAGAAAAAATAGAGGAAAAAATTTCCAAGCACCAAGTCGAGAGGTAAATATGGATACCAAATAGAGAGGATGGTACATGAATGGTACCAGGAGTATGGGAACTAGCATCAGAGGGGAAAGGATATAAGGCTACAGTCAATCAATCTTATGATTGAATGACCAATGATGATAGAGTAAAAAGCCTCGTATTAATTATAATACTAAAATTATCCACTTACTACTATGTACATAACATACATACATACGAATACTCTATTTTTTATAGATTTGTACGCCGTTTGACATTTCTTTCCGACCTTACCACATCACTTTGCCCACACATTGTAGAACGGGCCTAATGACTCCTCACGGAACGCATTACGTGAAGTTCAAACGGGCCAAGACTCGCAAATTGAGATCGAAAGACACTCGTCAGCTCTTGACAAAAAGCCAGTCAGCCAACAGGATTGGTCCATTGTAAAGAAAAGAAAGACTTTTCTTTTAGGATATTCGAAGTGGTCAAGGGAATGAACAGCGACAGAGAAGCTTTCGTGTTATCGCCGACAAACAGCAAATACCCAACACGTTGGAGCCTCAAAAAAGCTTTCGTTCCGTAAACATTGAGAGTACAGATGGCCCAACATCCCAACATGGCTTCACTCCTTCTTTTCTAAGGACCACTTCCTTCTCACCAGACTCCAGTGCCTTCGGTCCATCCTCCCACTACCCCTCCCACCCCCACCAATGTCTCCCCGGGGCGCAAGAGAACGGACCAACTCCTCCGACCCCGACCAAAGCCTTTCTTTCTTCAAGGAGCCCATCGACCATTCTCACACCCCACGCCCATCTCATCTTCTTCGCCCGTTCTTCTTCCTCGCCCTAATCTCATCTCAGTCACTCTCTCTTTCTCTTGGCTTGGAAACTCTTTCCTCTCCCTACGTTCATTCAACAGACATTCGAAAAGGAACACGAAATTTTATGGATGAACTCTCCGTTGAGGTACTAAAAAAAAAAGACTTTTGGGATTATCTGATCGGTGAAATTCAACATTTATCGCTCCCATAAACGACAAATTGAATTTCTCCAAACGGCCGAACACGGACGCGTCTCTGGTTTATCCTCATGAAGCCCAGTGGATATTTATTTCTTTCAAAACTTGAGGGAAATATAAAGAAGCCGAGTTCATTCATAAAAGACCAAAATCAGGATTTGATTCAAATCATACCATCGTTAAGGCTTTATACGACCTCGCGCTTAATTTCAAAAGGAGAATAACAGGCGGAAAATCACAAGGATTTGAAATTGCCACGCGTAAAAATTTTGTGGGCCCAATTACAAGTTCTCACATTATAAGGCACAGATGAATTATGATCCAACATCATATAGAATACGGAATTCCATGCAAGATAATCATCCGCGGTAAATTTTTCAATAATAATAATAATGAACGTCGGATCCTCACAAGAGCCGATAGCAGCAAAGATTCTCTTTTCACAAAGCTTATCCCACGCATAAAGTATTACTAAAAACAAGCATCGTATCCTATCAATAGGTTTCAATTCAATCTTACGGTGTGCGTTATTTTCCATCTTGGCAACAATGAATGATACTCTACAGAAGTATTCAATCGTGCAAACAACTTTTAAGGATTCACCATAATACAAATATGAACAACATAGCATAAGTGGACAATTTTTTGTACCAAGTCCTAATATTTACGACAGATGAAGAGATAATTGAGGACATTGAGAGCCACGCAATTGCTGGAAAAAAATTATGAAAGAACTTAGGTTTTCCCGGCATATCTGCTGGATAAATGTTTCTCGGGTATTCCACCTGGTAAGCAGGACCATGTCTCCCAACGTTTCGGAGAACGACTTGCTCTCCATCTTTAGGGGTTCTGAAGCTGAACTACTGAAAATGGAGAGCAAGTCGTTCTCCGGAACGTCGGGAGACGTGGTCCTGCTTACCAGGTAGAATACCCGAGAAACATTTATCCAGCTGGAAAAAAGTTCTTTGATTGTTTGAGGGGTAAATCATGGAAAATGTGATTTGTAACACTGAGGAAAATATCTCTACTGTGAGAGTACTCTACATAAGCTAAAACTGTAACTTAACTTAGTGGTTAGTGCAGTTCCCGTCCTCCTAACTGTACTGGACAGTTGTGTGGTTGAATTATTAAGGTTGACTTACCCTGGAAGTGTACTGCAGGGACTGAACTGCGCAGAGGCCTTTACTGAAAATGCGTTGCATCAGAGTGCAGGAACTGTACTGTGGTAAACACTGTACTGAAACTGCACTGCATTAGTGCTGGAATTGTACTGTTGAAATAAAACTGCATTGCAAACAAGCTTTCAAGTGTGGAAAACTGTATTGTTTGTTTCAATTGAAGTACAGTCTTTCGCACACTTCCAGTCCAGTTACAGCACAGTAGAAGAACAGATCCACCTTAGTAAGAGCACTTTTTTTCTCTGAGCAGGGAACAGAAAATCTCAGTAAAAAAAATTGTACCCCTCCCGACTTTACTGCATAAAAGCGAGACCTGGGAACGCCAGGACTGCATAAATGCAAAAATGAAGGCTAAATATAGTGAGTATAGGGCATCTGGGAAATATTTGTGGTATCAGAGGGAGGGATGAGTGGGCGATGATTGACTATTGATTTAATTTTCTAGTGATGGGCATGTAAAATGAAAAATTATTATTCTTAATTGGACATGATGAAAGGATATACGAGAGTTTACATACAGCACAGATTCATGATAAGGTATGGATAGTACTAGCGGAAGAGGATGGAGCAAGAATGTCATAGGGCATGTAAGGAAAGTGACTAATTAAGTGGAGGAATATCCAGAGTCTAATCAATAGGAGAGAGTGAGTAAAGCAATTTATAGAATAGAATAATTACTAATTGCCCCGGGTGTATGCCCCTCAAGAACACGGAAAATACACATAGTTGTGAGAGCTTTTGCAGAAATGAAAAGGTTTAAAGCAAATGCGATTGTGCTACGTAATACTGAGAGAAAATTTCATATAGATAGTACGTACAGTGAAATTAAAACAGCTAACTAATATACATGACAAAGGACTGTTTATGTAACTGATGACTGCAAGAGAAGTGAAAGAGTAGGTAAGTATATGCTGTCATTGACGACATTATTTAAGGACAGCCAGTTTCGTAAGCTTTAACAGGAATCAGCACGGAAACAAAAATTCTTACATTTTTCAACATTTTGGACATGGCATCTCGAATATAAAAGCTTCCCGAGCATTGGGTTGAATTACTTCCGACCTTTGATTACAAAAAAAATATCGGTAAACATGAACGAGAAGAGGATACTCTTACGGGCCAATCAAGATTCTTCCCAAGAGACCCACTGTGGTTTCTTTCCCGACACGGTTGCTAGGGTAGGTCTCCCTCGACAAATATTTCCTTAATAAAATCTATGCTTTAAAGGACAAACGCCCTTAAGACTGTGAAAACACACCTCCCCTTTTCGCCCAAAATACCTTCTCGTTTCTGTCCACTCTCCTCATTTCCTTGGTTCTACAAAATTGTTGTCCTCCTCTTTTTCCCCTAAAATATCGTCCTAAATTTCCCTCCGCCCAAGAAACAAAATTCCCTGCCCACGAAACCCCTCCTCACCCACTCTCATTCCCTCCTCCACACAGAAACACCCTACACACACTTTTCCATTCTCCCTCCAAGCCTATAAAACGACTCCCACGCCACCTCGACTACATCCACCCAAAAAACCAACCGTGTTATCCACGTCCCTAGCCTGTTACCTCTCAAACGCATACCATTTGAGATTCGTTCAGTTGTGACTATGTGGGTCTGAACTAGAGAATAACTCTAACTTTTTTTTACTAATTTCGTATGAAAACATGTTGATAAGGTCATGGTTTTGTGGTGTTTCAAAAGAGGTAACTTATCGCAATATAGTGCACTTGATTTTCTATATCACGATTCATAGAATGATGAATCAAAATCAGCCACTAGATGAATAAATTTCACGCATCCTCACGGAATTGAGTCGAAGATTCGTTGCCCTAGGTTCTTTTTTAAGTTTCTCATGTCGTAAAAAAAACTCTACCTTGAATTCCATAACGATCAGATAGACACGTGCACAAAGACCAAAGCACTGCGCTGGTATGCAAAGCTATTCCATCGAACTTATTATTAGTTTTATCTGAAAAATATCAGAGTCAAACTTTTAATTTTTGAGAGAACTCTTAGTAATGAATGATAAAAATACAATACATGGACATTAGGTCTAAATAATAAATAGAATGACTCAGAGTTTTTACATTTCTGGAAGTTTTAAGCCTGCGTTAAATATTCAGTTGCAACATTCTTTTTAAAGTCATTTATGCGTATCAATTTTTTGGGAACTCAGGTACACATTAGCATAAGGTAATAATCGTTTCTTCTCTGAATTTAGCAATATTTTACATTACAATTAGTTGTTTACTAAGTACAACGGAATTAAATAGAAATATATTTTTGGCCATATGTACTCATGGTATGCTTGATTCCGGTATGAGTTCTGCCATTCAGTGGATTTTGGGTCACATTGAAGAGAAGCCAATAGCAGTTAACCCATTGATAGCCACCGAACGACACCAGATGAATGGAAGTGAAAGGCGCGAGTGATGGAAAAGAACTTTTTCTATGAGCACGATATCTACGATGAGTAAACAAGTGGAATGAAATAAATCGTTGAGATCAATGGTTCTACCACGTACTCAATGATAAAAGGACTCTACAGGTCGTAAAAGATTACTTTTTCTTGACGTGCGAAAAAAAGAGTGAAATGATATACTATTTTGATGAATGGCTGGATGATTAGTGGCAGGAAGAAGCCCATTTACTTTTTGTGTTTAAAAAGTATAGATATTCAGTAAAATGTACACAGAAAATACTGATAGAGGTAAATTATTTATGCATAAACTTAGCTGCTAGTTTAAATGGTATGCAGCACAAATCAAGCCAGGAACAGAGAATAAGTATACTGACGATAAAAGAACAACTGGAAGAGATTCAAGAATTTACCTATTTTGGAAGCAAAATCACAAAAGATGGTAAATGTAATAGGGAAATAATAAGAAGGATTCAACAAACCAAGATCGCCTTTACCTCAAAGAAAAACATCCCTACCAATAGAAAAATGGAACTAAACACAAGGAAGAGATTCATGAAAGCATGTGTGTGGACTGTTGTTTTATATGGATGCGAGACATGGACTGTTGGGAGACAAGAGAGAAATAAACTGGAAGCTTTTGAATCCTGGTTCTATCATAGGATTCTGAAAGTCAGCTGGGTAGAAAGAATAACAAATGAAGAAGTGTTTAAAAGAGCAAAATAGAGAAGGACATTAAGGATTGGAATTTAAAAAAGACGAGACTTAGTAATAGGGTACATCCTACGTCGCAATCATATAATTAGAACAATAAAAGAAGGAATGATTGAAGGAAGGGACCGTCGAGGAAGACCGAGACAGTCCTACATAGAACGAATCTTAAGCCATATGGGTTGCACCTCCTATGTAGAGAAAGAAAAAGGAAAGCAGAACGAAGTTCGGAGTGGCGAGCTACTGCAGACCAACTTAAGAAGAAGACATTGAACAGAAAAATATCATTCACGTGGAAATCGATAAATATATATGAACAAAGAAAAGATTTTCGTTGCATAAACATAAAAGGAAAAGAGAAAAAATTTTCTACCAGTGGCCTTAGTAATAATTAAATTGTTGTTAGAGTCGCTTACTGTGATCCCACCGCTATGCGAGCACACCAGGCGCGACGCGGGGAAGATACAGACAAGGGTTTGAAAAAAAATCCCGTCTGACGTTCGTCCCCTGAGCGCGCGCCGGGGACCCGGCAATGAAGAGTAACGAAGACTGGAGTTGGAAGACGAAGGACGAAGGGCTGACTGGAAAACGGGGGAGGTTGGAGAGGGAGGGAGGTGGGGAATAGATGTAGGTAGGGAGGGAGGACACGGACAAGTGACCACGCGCACACCTGTTCCCATATCTCGGAGACTACCGCTCGGATCTCGGCTTAATTGTGGGAATGCCTGAGGACAATGCGAGGATATTCGCTCAAATAATCACCGACGACGAGAGACGACTCTAAGGGGGGAGAATTCATTCTACCATCTTAATTGAGATTACGTGAAAATAAAAACAACCGAGGCGAAGCAGCAGCGTTAAAATATGCCACTACTTCTACTTTGCCCGCCTTCCTTCCGCCTCCCTCTTTCCCCTCGCTTGCCACCGCGTACGTATGTATATACATACGTACACATCTTCTCTCATCAGTTTTTTTATTTTTTTTTTTATTTTTCCAACCCCAATTCCCCCCCCCCCCCCAACCTTCTCCCTCACGATGAAAATTCTTCACGAGTCCCTTTCCTGCGCCCAGAAAAGCAAAAGGACTACTGAGAGGAAGGGGTGGGTAGTGAGGGCGTTGAATTTTTCGTTCTCACGACGAGGAGGCAAGGGGAACTTAAAAACTCTCTCGACGTCTTATCGAAGGCTTTTCGGTTCCGTCTCGCCCCTTACCTCGGGTACGACAAGCTTTCCGAGCAGCGGCGTTTCTCCCAGAGTCGAGGCGAGAACTGGGGCGTAATGCGACTTTTGATGCTTGACAGTCCCTTTATCGGTATCGACATCAGCCAAGTTTCTTTTACAGAGAAGCGACAACTTCTTGCATCAAAATTTTCGTCTTTTTTTCAAACTCGGCCAGAAAGGCAAGGAAATACATTCCGACCATCTGCTGTCGATAAACGTCTTTTTCACACTTCTTATTTTTCTCAAAATGACCGAGTGATTTGGATTGAAAAAATTAACAAATAAAATTATAAAAAATAAAATATTTATGAAAAAATAAAAGAAGCGTCAGAATGTATGAACATCAAACTTTTATCCAACAATCGGATTGTTAGCCTAAATTTCTATTCTGTCCCTGCGTTTATCTACACATTTTATGCCCTGAAATGGTTTGAAAGTGACTTTAATTACTGACTGATCCGGAAAATTATAATAACCTCCACAATCCATGCATAAAAAATCAGTTAAAAGACTTTATCTCCCCAGAAAGATTGGTGGAAGGAGATTGAGCCTTTACAACACATTAAGCCTTTGTAGAAGCCAAGAAAATAGTACTAAGCGACGGTTGACACGATTAGCTAGACATAAATGTATAAGTTTTACGCCTCTTAACCTGCAATATGATGCACCTGGATTCAAAATAACAGAAAAGGAGGAACAAGCTGAAAGGATGGTGAGGGTATTATAGAAAAAGATCCCATCGCAGTCAAGAGATAGACAATATCGATAAACAAGCCTCCGTAATACTCTCAAAGCTGGATAGCTGTAGTCAGAAACTAAGGCTTTCTTCATTGCCATTCAGGACAGGCTTGAGAGAACAAGAAAAGGTGGAAAGCACAGGCGAAAACTGGTTAGGGAAGGTAAATACAGAGTGCGGTATAACTGGGGAGACCATTGGACATAATATTGTTGGTTGCCCAGCGCTTTCTGAGTGTGAATTTTCGGGTCAACATAATTAGCTAGCTAAATTAGTACACCAACAGCTATCTATCAGGCATTGCCTCGCAGAGATGTGCCAACTATTCTACAATAAACAACCCCCAAGAGCTTTATACACTCAATTGCAAAGCAGTGCTCTCATCATTGGTTGTTTAACCCTAAGATTGGTTGATTGCAGCGCTCCACCCTTCCCTTCCAATGCTAGTTCCGTTACCTCCTGGTGTCTCTTCCTATGTACTTCCCTAAGTACTATGTACTAAGCAGAGCTCGACTGGGGCAGAATAAAAGATAGGTTGGTGGATTATAACATGACACATGCAGATTTTTAGGAGACGTACAAATAAAGGAACATAATCGGATAACATTGTACCTATGTCTCAAATTACAGCCAAATGATAGGCAGAAAACTGACGGAGGCAAGTCACACTTCGTGATATTTAGCTACGTTTAGCATAGTAAAAAGAAATTACTTGTTACAATTCCATTTAAGTTCTTTATAAGTGATCGACTTAAACTGCTAGGCTAAATTATGAAAGCAACATAAACATGCAGATAGGTATGTAGGGATATCAAACCTACCTGACCCAAACCTCAGACCCTAGACTGGGTAGCTCGGTGGTCTGAGCAGTGGACGCGACATCCAAAGGTCCGTGGTTCGATTCCCGGTCCAGTCGAATTTTTTCTGCTTGGAATCGGCCATCTTTACAACTTCACACCACCACTGTGTTCGTTCATTTTATGTGTTCCTA
The DNA here is from genome assembly GCA_963169105.1 of Ceriagrion tenellum. Taxonomy (NCBI): domain Eukaryota; kingdom Metazoa; phylum Arthropoda; class Insecta; order Odonata; family Coenagrionidae; genus Ceriagrion; species Ceriagrion tenellum. Next base: position 114,348,687 of record OY720636.1, on the reverse strand, counting down.
TCCACTTTCTTTCTACCTTTCTGTATAAGTATATATATATATATATTCTTCGCTTGAATTTCGAATGTCGCGAACAAAGCTATTAATGACACGCTTTAATTGGATTGGAATTTTGAGAGGCGACTGACAGCTAAGGTCATTCGCGCCATATTGGATAGGTAAGGGAAGTAGGGTGAATAGACACCCAGCGTTGGCATTAGCCTGCTCTTACCGATAGGCGCAGAGGGGATCATGCTTTAACGTCTCATTCGACAGACGGAGTACTGTACTTGAAGTGCCTTCCACAAGACACTCAAGTAGGGATCGGATTTTCTCTTAAAAATATCCTTCGCTGCAGGGATTTGAACCCTGGCCGTTTGTATTGTTAGCCAGTACTCTAGCCACCACACTAACCCGAACCCCAACACACATAAATTATTAAAACCTGTAAACCAGAATTTATGTATCATATTTATTACTGCAAGTATGGTGAGCTCTATCGCGTAAACAGATGTACTAAAATAAAATCAGGACCTTGGAATTTTCTTCAGCTTCCTTAACCAATCATTATTATGTACACTCAGAGACGCAAACGATTACCACTCCAGACACCTAAAGGAGTCAATAAATAGTATTACTGGGAATACTTAATGAAGCTCCTGAGAATGTTACGATAACCAAACGGGACGAAAACATAGTTTGAGAGAGAGAGAGAGAGAGAGAGAGAGAGAGAGAGAGAGAGAGAAAACAAGAGCAGTAAAACCACCGTCCACTCGTGAAGACGCGCCAATATGGAACAACCTGAAAGAAAGTTATGAATGACGACGACTCTGGACAGACGGGATGTGGAGAAGAGGAGGGAGGAAGGTGAGACCGACGGAATCACTCGACGAGGTGGACGGGGAGGAAAAAAGGAATGAGGAGGCGGCTGTAAACTTGAGGATCGGAGGCTTCTCAGAACGCCCAACCAGAGAATGAAAAGATGCAGAGGATGAGGATGAAAAAATAAAAAAGGAGGAAAAAAAGTTTGTACGGGAGGGTGGGAGAGAAAGAAATCCGGCCAATAACCAAGAGCGAGTAATAACCCATTTCCCTTTCGTATTTGGGGGGGCGGGAAAGGGGGGAACGGGGATCACTTCTTAAAGAAGCGAGTTGGCGCGTCTTATCCTTCCTATCCCTTTACCAGGGGTAATTTCCTCGGCAAGCACAAACCATTACCGCGACGAGAGATAAGAGAGAAATGAATAGCGGAAAGCGCACACATGAGGTGAGTGTGGTATTGAGGAAGGCGGGAGGAATGGAGAGATAGAGAGAGAGAGAGAGAGAGAGAGAGAGGGAGAGAGAGAGAGAGAGAGAGAGAGAGAGAGAGAGAGAGAGAGAGAGAAAAGGAAAGGCATCGAAAGAGAGGAGATTCGATTCCAGTCACACCGGAAAGGGGAACCGGTCTTTTCCCTCTCGTTCGCTCACATCACAGCGAGTGTCGTGGGAGGAGTCGGGACGGTTCATGTGTGCACAGAGACGAGGGAGAGGGAAAGTATGAAGAAAGGGGTGGAGGACCTTGATGCTCCCGGCTACGGGACGCTCCGAAGGAAGGTGACTTCAAAGCAGAATGAAGCTCTTTCCTCTTCTCCTCATCATTATCAGTGGCCGTTTAATCCTAATATTGGTTGACTGCTGACTTATACCCTCCTCTATCTAATTCTAGGTCCCATTCTTACTGGCAACTTACTCACTGGTATCTCTTCTTCTTCTATCTATATACTTTCCTCTTTAATTGGTCCACGAGCTTATTCCTGGGTTTTCCCTAAGGACTTTTCCCTCTATTTTACCTTCAATTGTGTTCTTCACATACCCAATGTGCCTTAGAATGTGCCATATTTTAAAAGGCTCTCCTGGCTTGATCTTAAATCAAGAAGAAAATATAACATGGCCTGCTTCATGTTCAACCTCCTCAAATATGGGAGCCCTCAGTACAAAATGGATCTTTTTCTCCCAAGTAGTAAATACACTAATGTTGTTACTAGACAAGACCCCTGTTTTTTGTATCCCCCCCAGTTCCGGACAGCTACAGTCCAGAAATCGTTTACAGTTGTTGCCTCAAAGCTGTGGAATGACTTGCCTAAACTGGTAAAAGACAGTGCATCACTGGTAATATTTAAGAGAAAGATTATCACACACTTACTTTCTGGAATGCTGATCATGTAACTCACTTATCAGTTCATTGATGTGATTAATGTCCATTGTTGCGTAAGAAGAAGCAATTCAGTTCCTTTTTTTTCTTTTCATTTGTTAAGCTAAATTTTCTTTTTAAAAGTTGTGTTATTTGTTTATTGATATGTTTAATGTTCGTTTCTTTTGTTAGAAGAAGAAATTCAGTTCTTTTTCTACATTGCTAAATGATAATGTTGTATATGTCTATTGTTAGCAATTTATATGATAACTTCCATTTTTTGTTTCCTGATTAGCTTATTCACATATTAATTGTCTTGCACACCACTGTATTTCATTTCTATGTTCCAAAGGAGTTCACTCCTAGAACAATAAACGAGTTTATTATTATTATTATTATTAGGGTGTGACCAATCCATCTGATTTTTCTTTTCTCTATACTGTTCAAGATGGTTCTTTCCTCTTCTACTCTCCCGTAAACTTCATCGTTTGCACTTTTTCCGTCCATTTAATCTTCAGTCTCCCTCTCCAGCACCAGGTTTCGAAGGCTTCTAGTCTTTTCTGGTCAGTTTTTCCAATGGCCCATTCTTCCGATACATAGAGTGCTACGCTCCATACGTATGTTTCCACGTACTGTTTACTGGTTTGTAGTCCTATCTTCTTTGAGCACAGCGTCCGTCTATTTACCAGGAGCGCCTTCTTAGCTTGATTTATTCTTCGCTTGATTTCAGTTGTACTTTTCCCGTCCCACATGATGGTACTTACGAGATAGGAGGAGAAATCCACTTGCTCTAATTCTCACCTCTCAGGGTGAGATCTGTATTTAGCCTTTCTCTTTTTATAATAATTGGTATTTTTGTACCTTAATTTTAGCTGACATTAGCTATTTCATTCCATCAGCGAAATCAGGATTTAAAAACATTAAAAAAATTGGATTTCGTATTTGTTTTGACTAAGGAAGTCGCGGTAGAGCCAGGTTAAGACACATATTACACTTTGTTTGAAGTATTCTCCGGTCCGTCGCGCATTTGAAAATAGATGTATTTCAACATGTGAAAAAAGATTTGATGCGGCAAAGACTCTTCAGCTTAAAACACGAATATTATTCTGAAAAAAAAATTCTAAAGCATTTACAATAACCGTTATGGAAAAGCATCAACGTGAATCGAAGTATATGTAACTAAAACTGAGTTAACATATGAAATATCTACTCATATATTAGGCAATTTCCACAAGAGCGATGATGAGATTCATGATTGACCAGCAAACAGCGATGGCCAAAGACATGGGCAACGTGAGCGAAAGCTACAGGCGGCAGGCAGCGGCAAAATTCAGTTTTTCCCACATTTGTAAACAGATTGTGCCGGCACTACATGTTTTAATTAATTATTTTGAAGCTGGTTAAATTCACCTTTCATTTAATTCTTCGCACAATTAACTGTCCATTCATAACTGACCAGCAAGCAGTGATAGCCAAAGTCATGGGCAACGAGAGCGAAAGCTACAGACGGCAGGTCACTGGGGGCGGACTACAAGATTATAAATTGAGTTCCTCGCGTTAACACTAGAACGCCCACGGTGGGTCATTTTGACCCAAACATGAATTTAAATTACTTTATTTATTCCATTTTGAATGAAAGCAGGATTTCCTTCCGTGACTTTTATTCATTTCAACATGCTTTTATGTCCACAAATTTTAACCTCCCTGGAATAATCCATTAATTATTTTTTTTTAGAATTTACCTTGAACACCCATACGGGTCGTTTTGATCCAGACATATGTTTGCACTGTTGTGCACTTTGCTTGTTAATAGCAACCAAACTATGAAAAGTTATAGGTAAGTATAAAATAATGTGAAAGGTCTTCGTAATTTATTGAACTATGCCATTTCATGAAAGGAAATTTTTTTAAAATTGAAAAAATTATTAACTGATACTAATGCCGTAAGTAGAGATACCAATAAATCATCAATATTGTAAAAATTATTAGTGTTCTAATGTAAAAATATCAATTCATGGAAATAAAAATAGTTGTATTTTGTAGAAAAACTGTTAAAATGGAAACTTTATCGTGCAAATTGAGGAATTACTTCATTAATTACGAAGTGTACAAATGACCCGCTTAGGGCGTTGAATGATGCTGAAAAGTACGGGCGTCCTAGTGTTAAAGGAAACTACAGCATAGAGATAATTGTACAGAAACCCTTAATTATCCCTGAAAACAACGCGTGGTTTAAGGAACCACAATCTGAAAATTTAATTTTTTATTAAGTGCGGAAAACTTCCGTTTTTTCCACAGTTCCGGCACTACATGTTTAAATTATTTAGTTTGAAGCTGGTTTAATTAACCTTCCATTTAATTCTTCGCACAAATAACTGTCCATTGTTAATATCCTTTTTTACTATCGTAGCCTGGGGAACTCCTAATTGAGACAAGAGGAACGGGATGAGGCGGTGCGCGAGAGTGAAATTGGACGCGCGGAGCGAGAGTCAAGAAGAGATTGATGGAGGCTAGTGGAATAAAAGGAGGAGAGGGAGAGAAGATACGACAGATAAAAAGATAAATTATTGTTTTATGGCAAACATCCCACCGGTCAATCATTATTCATGGCAATTTAATCAAATTATGCACTCGCCCCATTCATCACCTTTAAAAGCCGCGATGACATGAGATACTGAAATAATATTAAGTAGAGGGGGATTATAATGAATTAATCTCGACAGCACCGGTGACTGAAAGCCTAAAGATTCCCTCTAAATCCTATACCTTCTCAAGATCCGACGACATAAATGTTGTTCGGTTGACATTTGAGATTTTTGCGAGAGTTAATTTTTCCAATAACAATAGAAAGTAATGAGTGGATACATCTGCTACTGCTTAATGCAACTGTTGAGGGGGCTGTAGAGCATGGCCGTAAACTGTTCCGCAGACGTTAATGCGCTTTGAAAAGCTGTCATGTCTTTTGCTGATAGAGAGTGCTAATGTTAAAAGTCTTAAGGTGAGAATGCCCAGTTTGAAATCTTGGTTATCCTCAATTTTCCGTCAGAGCTTACAGGCTGACGCGCATCGAAAGTTTACAATGTGTTACATCGATATCTTACTAAAAATCAACAGAAATTTACGTCTTGAATATACATTCTCCTTACACAGATTTATTTATTTAAATTAATAAGTATCTTTACCCTCGTGAAAACTATGGTAAAATCGAGAAGAGTCTACAGCACTAAGTAGCCAATGCATGTTACAAGAATTACTAGCCTTAAATTTCAAAACAGTTGGTGAATTTATTTGCTTTTAATCCGCTAATTTGTCCATTCCGTCGTGTCATTCACGTGGAAGTAAGGAGAGCGCAGGGATAAAAGACATGGTTGTTCAAATCAATTAATTTTAGCTATGGATTGGAACCCTTAAACTTCCATTACTAATCACCTCCTCTCCCATGATTCCCCTCACCCTCACTCCCTCTTACTTGAGTTATAATTAAATGCTTGCCTTTGTAATTTTCCTTCTCTTTGTGTTGAAAATTACGCTTTGGACGTTGAAACGGGTAGTCAGCATTAAAACATAGTGGAAATGTACATCGTTTTTATTACCAGTAATATATACTATGTACAGTCCATATTCAAAAAAACCACGGAACTAGCCGCGCAGTAACTTCAACGGAGTCACCCGAATGATTTCCCCACCGTGAATTTCTCACAATTTTGTGATCACTTATTCTCCTTGTATTCATAATTTATTTATTCAAATTAATTATACCCCTCACACCCGGTGAAAACTAAGGAAAAATCAAATAGAACCCATAGCACTAGGTACTCAATGTATGTTGCAAGATTTAATTGCTTTAATTTTCGAACGGATGGTGAATATTCTTGCTTAAGATCAATTAGTTTGTCCATTCCGTCGCGCTGACCAAAGAAAAGTAAGGAAAGAGCAAGACTAACCAATATGGTTGTTATTTTGATTGTCAGGCAACAGTCTGATGACGCAATGCCCTCTCCATCCACCTCAATGACATATCCTCAAAAAGAGCACTTGGAGCAAAAGTTTGGGAACATTTTTATCCATGAGGTCCACAGAGTAAACTAAAGACGAAGCGACCTAGAGTAGCTGAGGAAAATCAGGAGCACGATGAGGAAAGCGAGTGGAATAGCTCGAAGACAGCTTTAGCTCTTTTTAAAAAACGGCCCGCGGCCACGCGAAACGGAGGTTGCGAGGGGGGAGGAGTTTACGAAAAAACCTCCCTCCTCTTTTCACTCCTTCGGGATCCCTCCCCCACATCCCCATCACGTCACGAAACTGAGAAAGACCATCGCCAAAACCGACACACCTCCCTCATACAGGGAGAGCCCCCTCTCATCCTGCATCAAGACCATATCCTCCTCCCTTCACTTTGCATAGCTTTCCTTAAAGCCTCACTCTCTACCTCGTCTCCCCAGTCTCTTTCCTTCGGCCCCTCCCCCTCCTCCCCCATATCATTCTACTCCACACGCCGCCGACACACCCCCGGAGGGTAAAACGAGCGGGTGGAGAGATGAAAGGGACTTCAAAAGGACAATGAGCACGGAGTGGTCCAATTATGGGGCCGAGGGAGGGATATAAAGAGAGAGAAAGGGGAGAAAGACAGACGGATGGAGAAGGAAATGGAATGAGAAGAGGTGACGAAAACGAACAAGGGGGTGGGAAGAGACAGAAATGAGGGTATGACTACGGACGGAATGGTGAGGAAAGTGTTCTCCCACAGATTATAAATGAGAATAGATGGTACCATACCGCGCGCCAGCACAGTATATGGAAGATAATAGCCATTTAAATGCTCAATGAACCATATTGAATGAACCAGTTACGCAGTTAATACGCCGAAAGCATGTGTATTTTTTTATATTTTCTAAATGTCATGGGGGCTAGGAGGCAGGCCTAAAATTTGCGGAGGCGGCTGTCTTTCGTGCAAGTCCGGAATTATTGGAAGGCTTCCGCTGCCGGGGGGCGGGTAACTGTCACAGAGAGAGGGGGGCTTCTAGCTCGACGTTGCCTAGATTATTATCCTTCAGCCTGGAAAACCACGTGGCCCACAGTGAGAGAGGCCCTGTGGTGATGAGGCTTGGCAACACAACAAGCAGAATCACGAATTTGACACAGCGGATCTCTCAGAGAAACTGAATTTTTGAGGCTCTATGCCAAGCCTACTATACTCTGATTGACTCTGTGAAAGTCACGTGACGAGCAACTTTCTCTTCGCTCACCCCCACAAATTTTAGTTCTGCCCACTTGTCCCCAATACATTTTAAAAGAATATTAGTGGCGGAATCGTCAAGCTAGCGTAGTTATTTCTCCATAAAAAATGTAATACGGAAATGCTATTAAAAAAAAACACTGCTTTAAGCCTACCTTACCCGGTCAATATTATTGAAGCAAGAAATGGAATGTAATGGGTACCCCTCACACTACTCAATAATATTGATCAATACAATTTCTTTGACTGATGCGATCAAATTATTTGGCATTTTGATGAGAAAACACCCTTGGATATTTTAACAGGAGCTGAATATTGTATATTTAAAACAAATGCTGCAAATGGGTGAATTTAGAACAGGAAATTTTTTTTGTGATCAAATGAATATGCTAGCACTTATAGTTCATTTACTTTAAAACTACCCCGCATCGCCCAATAAACTCTTTAGTGTATCTCAGGAGCTTTCCCATCACTGAACATAGAACCTAAGTTAGGTCGCGGCTAACAGCTCATGTTTGGTTATAAGTGGTTTTATCAACTTAATCAATGAAATATAAAGGAACCGTAATGATATATATGTATATCCACGCGGAAAAAATTAGATTAGATTTCCTTCATAAGATCCGAAACCTTCTTTTCCAGCCATTTTCCGCTCCTTCACGGAACACTTTTCTTTTCTCTGTTTAGTTGTTCTCTTTCGTAAATGACACTCCTTCCGTTAAGGCGACGCATCACACCCGCTCGACAGGTGGGATTTGTGATGATTTCCGACCCCAGATTTTTTGTTAATGACTTACGTCATCAACTTGAAATTTGTATATTATAAAGAATAGACCTTTGCCAAGGGAGGCTCGTATCTGAAACATGAAAATTTTATCCCTAAGCATAACTAAACCATCGGGAAAACGGCAAGATATAGGGTATATTTTTATAAAAACTATTATTATTATTGACATATCTAAAACTAATGGAGATGTATCAATCCCTGCTCTATCGGAAAGCTAAGTAACAGCCGTCACGGTTGTAAGATAGAATCTGTAATTGGTATATTTCGCTAAGCTACCTGAATGCTTTCGGCCATGATGTGCTCGGACGGTGATGCAATTAGTTCAGTCTTCTTTCACAGATCTTATATCAGCGCTGCCTGTACTTACGCGCCGGAGACTTGGCTACAACTTACCGACGACTGTTGCCTTGTGCGAGAGTTATCCCGGAGTAGGAGATTCCTGACGCTAAAACGCCTCGATCGGGTGCGAGTGACGCCATCTTGTGGATTTTCGACTGAACTTTTCCCTACCAAAGGGTATGATGCGTCCTCTTAAGTAATGCGTACTCCGCCCAGGCATTGCTCTGACTTAAAAATCTCTTACGATTTTCTATATCAAAGAAAGGGAAAAATCGCCACTGAACCCTCATGCGTATTCATCCCCTTAATTGATTGATTCCTAATGAAGTATGTCGAAACAACAGGATAAAAATGAGAGTTCTCTCATACGATCCTACAAATTCCTCCCAACACGATCGACGTACTCGTCTTCCCCTAATATTAACATTTCCCCGTGCTATTCTCAAGTATTACAGGTCACACCTCCCATTTGATCACTCGAGAACCTCAGAAGCACTCCTGGGTCTAAAAGAAATTACTTATCATTTTGATGATGCATAGATGGGAGGATTGCTAGACTCTCAGCCCTCAAGCGGAAATCTGCGGCGTACTTAACCATTCGAATGTTGACAGCGCTTAATTAAACTGCGGATGAAAGTCATCTATTCCCCGATAGAATAATAGATTAGAAACTGGAAATTTGTCCGCAGGCATAGTTTGATCACTAGATTCGTATTCAAATGCAAACGCATGCATGGACTTAAAATTATCGAATTTCACTTCCAATCACTCACATGAGAAGTCCACATGACATCGGCGAGGCAGAACAAATGGTTACCTGTAAAGAAGAAAATGAAAACATTAAAAAATTATGCCATAAAAATCTGAAACATGTAAGACTTATACATGGCTGAAATGTTTTCTATGATGCCACATATATTTCAAAACCATACATGATTCAAAACGACACAGATAATATAATTCTGCGGCCAAACTACATTCCTGGGCCTGACAGCAGCGATGGAAGAAGTGAGATACATTACCGAACAGATAAGTATAAAAATTCGTTCTTTCCACATACAATAAGTGACCTTTATACAAGCAGAGCTCTATTTTAAACCCTCTATTTGACATTTCACATTTTCACCTCCAAAAACTTATCCTCTCCACGGCTGCGGTCCTAACACCCCCTGCTACACGCCCATTCGGCGGCTCGCGAAAAAGTACATAGATGTAGACTAATAAATATCAATTGGGCTATTCCGAAAGTTTTTTTAGTAGTATTAATCACTTTTATGTCGTGAATTATTATAGGTTCGTTTTAGTGGTGAATATCTTCGAGGAAGGCACAGCGGGAACAAACCCACCTTCTCAGGTAAAGTGATGACAGCATTGTCTCCTATGAGTTGTCCACTCCGCTGCCGACACCAACCACACCAATCCTCACTCACTAGACGTCACGCTTTGTGGCGAGGACCTCGTGCACGCCCTCACGTTTCGCTACCACAATAGCATTGAATGCAGATGTTTTACACCCTCATGCACAAAAGAGCTAATTTATAAAAGAATGAAGTATGTCATGAACATAGCATTTTGCAGGTAATCAACCCTAAAATAAAAGTACTCGGTTCTTTTTACTCGATTGTCCTAATTCCAGAGGAACAGAATTGGCAACATTTAGTCGGCAGGTCGGATACATGGGAGGGGCATTAAGTCGGACAGTGTCAGTAAGCTGACCCTCAATATATTCACCAAATTTGGTTACCATTGTCATTTCCTACCTTCACGAAATACGCTTCAGTAATACAAAGCTAATGCTAGAATGTACTAGGCATGTTTTCTCGTAGGCAATAGGCAATACCTATTGCAGTGAAACCTCTCTTGATGACCACTTTTATCAAGCGACCACCCAGTGGAACATTCGGTGGTCGCCTAATTCAGGTTTTACTGCCAGAGTACATCAAATAAATACGCATCGAAATTTCCCAGGAGAAACAAAATTACGAGAAAATAAACGCCATCTGTATATATTGAAATAAAATTGTCGCTTGAAGAGTTTTTTCATTTTTTAAAAGCAGCATTTGCATAATTCTCATAGAAATTGAACCCCTGTCGAACGACCACCCCTCTTTACGACCATTTTTCAGCAGAGCTGCCGGTGGTCGCTTAGTGCAGGTTTCACTGTTTCACCACCGTTTTACTATAGCCCCCTTATAATTCAGCATGAACTCTCCCCTAAAACGACACTCACCTATTGCGAAAATAAAATCCCATGGCCGAGATATTTCTGTGAACCATGACGTGGGAAACAAGAAAATAAAAATAAAGAAATAAGAGGGGCATGTATAATCGTTCGTTCATTCACTCAGGCCGCTCAGCGGCAAATAAATACAAATAAAGGTTCAAACAGAAAGGTAGAAAGAAATTGGATAGGAACACATAAAATAAACAAACACAATAATGGTGTGAAGATGGAAGGATGGCCGATTCCAATCACGACCACGACTGGACCGGGAATCGAACCACGGACCTTTGGATTTCGCGTCCAATGCTCAGACCACCAAGCTACCCAGTCTACTAAGAATCCACTGGAATCGGAGGGGGGTTTATAGGAACAAACACTCCCCAAGGCATGACCCACGAGAGTGGCCAATAGATGGCGCCAGGGCTGCTTTTCACCCACCGGCAGAGAGAGAATGACACACACAGAAGGCGAAATGAAAGAATAACTCAAGCACACAGACAGTGGTGAAAGATATAGAACAGGCGTTTCGGGGTACACTAACCCAAGTAGGAAAATGAGCCGTTCAGGCCATACAATCGTTCGTTCATTCACTCAGACCGCTCAGCGGCAAATACATACAAATAAAGGTTCAAACAGAAAGGTAGAAATAAAGTGGATAGGGGAACACATAAAATAAACAAACACAATAGTGGTGTGAAGATGGAAATATGAAAATATGAAAATCCAAAGGTCCGTAGTTCGATTCCCGGTCCAGTCGAATTTGTTCTGCTTGGAATCGGCCATCTTTCCATTTTCACACCACTTTTGTGTTTGTTTATTTTATGTGTTCCTATCCACTTTCTTTCTACCTTTCTGTTTGAACCTTTACTTGTATATATATATGAGCTAAACAAAACACCGCTCACATCACAATCACACTAATATTCACGTGATCTACGGAGTCATTATGCCACATAATTACGCGCTTCAGTCTCTCCCCTCTTTCTTAAAAGCTTTCACTCGCGGGGTCACGATCTGCCGGGCTCAAATTATTGCCGTGGGAAAATAATTTAACCGGGAGAATTTAATCAAGCAATCTCCTCCTCACCTGACACCTATCTTACTTTCCATTTCCAAGTTCAATCTTGCAACACTGCGTGAAGAACCCCTTTTCATTCCCAACGAACGTCTGGACATCACGAGGATTTTTTATGATATAATTTAGGATATAATTTAGCATTTGATGATGACTATTTTCCCACAAACGGAATGGACGATTCATTTACCTGCCAAAGCAACGATTTATCTCCGTAAAAAATGAATTAAGTCTTACATTCACACAGCCAAAATTGTAAACACTGCAATTTGGAAGGACTCATCACGACAGCTAATAAAATAATCACATCAAAGTGTAACCTTGCACATGAAACTTATTAGGCCGATGTGCTGAGTACTTACAAAACTAAATCTTGTCCTTGTTCTAATGACCTCAGATGAAGTGAAATATCTTGGATTTTCATTAACTTCAGAGTTATCGTGGGGAACACACATACAAAACATATGCGGCACAGCATTTAGGAAACTAGATTTTATGAAATGTATAATAGGAAGGTGCTCGAATAAAAATCTAAAAAAAAGAGGTGCTATTACGCTACATTTAGGCCAGACCTCGAATATTCCGCGAGCATTTGGGACACTGGACAAATATAAAACAAATAAAAATCAAACACCAGGGAAATCTGCTCGTTTCGCTGAAAACTGCTACGAACGAAGATATAGTTTTTCACAGAGTATAGAGGGATTGGGTCGGAAGCCGCTACAGACTTAGAAGCTACACACTAGGCTTAGTTTCCTTGAGAAATTCAGAACAGGTGTGTTTCTGGTGGACATAGAAAATATCATTTTGGCATCACACTACATTTATAGGTCCAAAAGAAACGATTAAATTAAGAGAGATACTTTACCGAATAGAGAGCTACAAAATAATTCGTTCTATCCACACAAAAGAAGTGACCACAATAAAAACTGAGTTCCACTCAAAAGCTCCCAAAATACGTTCCATCATGTTACCTCCCGTAACCTTATTCTCAACACGGTCCGGTGTCCTAACATCCCCCTTTCCACATTCTCACGCGACAGCTCGCAGTGTAGTATTTAGATGTTTTTAATTGTATATCCCTCGAGGAACGCTCCTCGAGAAAGGCAGGAGTTCTAAACGCTCAAGGCTAAAATTTTGGACGGCTTCACGAAAATGTTTCTCGTCTTATACGAGTTTTAGCCCTGAAGAGGTCTGTACTCTATGCCAGGGCCTATAGTTTCCGTTAAGGCTTCCATGGAGTTTTATGGATGAAGAGAATGGTATTTCGGGTCTCTTTCCACGTTTATCCTTTTTTATGGACAATATTTCGCCTGTTTTCTAGCTTGCTTCTTCAGGTCCGCAGAAGTGTGGGTGTAGGGTTTGGTCCGTCCTTTCATGTTAATCCGTTTTTGCGCCTTCGGGTAGAGGTGTGTCGTGATTGGTCCGTACGGCTGAAGAGCTGTTTCCAAGCGGTGGCGAGGTCGTAGTCGTCCCGTGAAAATTGGCGGTCGCAGACCATCAGTGGAGTACACCCCACTGGAGCCGCGGGTATACACCCCTGCTCACTAAGTGAGCAGGGGTGTGTACCCGCAGGGGGTAAGACTAGCTGCCTGCCAATCAAATAATTTAAGCACACAGAGTATTGATTTTTTAAATGTTACATAAACTAATTTTAATTAAAAAATTAAAGTGAAATTGTTAAAAATGTATCTCCCCATGTTTTATTTAAAAAAACTCCTTAATGATAAAATTAATGCCTATTTTTGCCATAGCTGTTTTCTATATTTATTCAGAAAGACTTCTTATTTGTTTTTTGCGATTTTTTTTATAATGTCCAGAGGTGAATAGCTGACAGTTTTATTCCTCTTATCATAATCATTAAAAATTGAAGAGCGACACCTACACTGGAAAATGTCACCTAAGCGATGAAACCGGTCGTTCACAATTTAAATGTGTGAAAATTTATCCACGCATTTCAATATTTCTAGGATTATCAGTTGAGATTATACCTCCAGACCTCCGACCACAACATATAACCTGATTCATGATAGCTTCACTTGAAGATAATATAGCAACAAGGAAACTTTTTTGTTTGAATCTTTCATCAATAGAAAACTTCAAGTGTTTTCCCTCTGTTATTACCTCGGATTTTCCAGAATCGACCCCATGTCTTTCAAAAAGCTTCAACCCTTCGTCTTTAAAAATAAAAGACGCAAGACCAGCAGACGACTCTCGTTCTCCTTGTCCTGGTACCCCAATGGAGAGAAAGAACGAGGAGAATGAGGGTAAAATGAAACCGAAACCTTACGTGAATAAAATGTGAGGCAAACGAAAAAGATATTTTTTTATATATAATACTTTAAAAGAAGGAAGAAGACTGTGTGAGGCATAGAGGGGAAGAGAGTGGCTCAAAGCTTATTATGCTCCTCTTTGGAATGCACCGGCCACTCGCAATCCTTCCTTCTCCATCTCCCTACTGCCCCCGAGGCCGTGCCCATATATTTTATTCCCCGCTCTGAGGAAAAGAAAAATGAACAAAAAAAAGGCTTTTGAACATTTCGCCCCGAAAGAAGAAGAGGAGGAGTTCCTCCTTCCGACTCCTCTCTTATCAAAAACCCTCTTCCTCACTCTCTCCTCGTAAAGAGATAGGAAAGAGAGGACTTTTCCTTGTCTCTCTCCCTACCTTAGTCTTTGTCTCTCCCCTTTACGCTTCCTTTCATTGGGAGGGACACCCCTTAGGGGCACCATCTCCCACGGCTTGGCTGCGCTGGCTGGCGGTGGTAAACCCCTTCACCGAGACGTTTTTACCTCGGCGATTGCAAGCGCGCCAGACGGAGGAATAAATCACATCAAATGTGGTCTCAACCCTTCCACGGTAGAACTGAAGCTCATACTTCCTCCTCTTTCCCCTCCTATCCCCCACACCCTCACATAGAGTTAATTACGATGGTCTTTCTCGCGTTAGTAGAGGATCACGTGTATGAAAGAGCTTGGGATTCAATGGCGATCATCGTCACAATCGATAACTTTTTTTACTCAATCAGTCGTGACATTTAAAATGATTATCCACAGACCGATTATGCAGAAGAGAATGAGGAGGTTCTGACGCACAGATAACGTGAGAAATGTAACTGTAGTATGATAGTGTGTTTTGTTCATAACTTTGATAAAAATATTAATCGCTTACCGAGCTGTTTTTTTAATCGCAAAAAAACCTCTGTAGTGAGTGTAAATTCAGCCACATACTTAGGACAAACAAATCAAATAAAAGCCTCGTTTATGTATACTTAACTAATTATCTATGATAACGTATAAGCTTCGTGCTTCTATCAGTAGATTCAAACATTTAAAGATAACATTGTGAACATAACATAATGATAATAATATATTTAACCTTCTTCAATAAACACAACAATCATATCGAGATAATATCCATTTGAGGGAATACTGGCACATCAGAGGAGAAACTGTTCTGCCGTTACCATAATTTTCAAAGGTACAAAGAGAGAAAAAATGTTACTTGCGCCAAAGTTTTTGCTTTCAAAAATACCGGCAGAAAAAGCGTGAGTTTATATATTCAATAATCCATTATTATTTTTATAGCATCAATATATCACTATTAATTATTCAAGGTTTTTTCTATGCACAAATAGGTATGAGGTAATAAAAATATATGACAAAGGACTCTTGATGTGTTTCTATATGATGACTTAAAAAAAAATAAAACCATTGTTTTATACTTTGCAAATACTTGAAGACAAGAGCTCAGGTTTGTTAGCACGGCAAGGACAGAACAGAAAAAACTTTAGCTCAATGCGCACATGACTTTGCTCAAAAGCTTCATTGTTTGGGAATATAATTTTTATGTTTTGATCTAACTTATTCTTAAGATTTTCCCGATTCCACTCTGTTTCCTACAGTAATAGAGAAAAATGTCTGTGCTAAATAGAAATAATCGTCTCGGTTGGAAATAGTCGAGACATTGTAATAGATGAAATGGATGGTATCTACCATCAAGTCGCTGCAGTCACTGCCTGGGCCATTTCGTCTTTGTAATTTACCACGACTATGTTTTGATATGCCAATGTTTCTTTTCGCTTGACGGATGCTTCCTCAGCCTTAATGAAAGTTGCGAATCCGAATTCATATTCTAAATCGGTCAATTTCATGTCTAGTGAAAAATACTTCGCAAACAATCATTAAAAGTCCAAAAAGTCACGCAACTGAAATGATCCGACTTTTCCAGTCGCCACAATTCTTTCCGAAGAGTGTCATCCAATCACCTCATCTTGCAGAGCAATACGGAACTGAATACGGGGTAAAGAGAATTAATTGAGGAGACAGCGAGACTCTCACTCACTAATGAACGTATGACGAGTTTAAAAGCCGACAGCCTCATCCGAATGGAGACGGAGATGAAACAGAGAGAGAGATTGAGTGTTGGGGGAGGAGGATGTTGGCGGAACCGCAGCACATGGAGAATCGAAGGCTTTCCGATGTCGAACCGAGCGACTGGAAGATCAGTTGCCAATCGCCCGGCGAACTTGAACCACTGGATCGCGGCGACGCGACGTGAGTCCCCGTCGGGCGGAGAATCGGCGCGGCGGATCCACTTCCCACTGGGGAGAATAACGGGGCGGGGCGGAAGGGAGGAAGAAGAGAGGATTGACAGCGTTGCCAAGGCAGTATTTTTGTCACTAGACCAAGAGGTGTTGAACCGCTGGAGATAATTTAGATCACGTAACTATGGAGTCATCACATTAAATAGTTTGGCGCCATGATAGTTAACAACAACGGAGAAGAGACAGAAATTCAATATAGACTAAAAGCGGATGATAGGAGTTATTTGAGCCTAAAAAAACTACTAAGTAGCAAATTGCTAAGCAAATAATAAAAAATAAGGATCTATAAGACCCTATTACAGCCCATAATACTCTACAGATCTGAAGTATGGTCCCTAAAAAAGTCCTCAGAAAGAAAACTCGTAATTTTCTATAAAAAGTTCTAAGGAAGATTTTTGGACCAATCCGAAAATGAGAGGCTTGGAAGATAAGAAATAACAAAGAACTGAAATAAACTATACCGATCCTTATATAATAGCCATAATAAAAAGCAAACGTTTTAGATGGCTGGGCAACGTATTAAGAAGGGACAATAACTGTATGGTTAAACAAGTCTGGAATGGTAAACCTGACGGGAGAAGGCAAGACCCAAACTCCGATGGGGAGACCGGGTGGGAAAGGAGCTGAAAAGACAAGGAGCAGGGATACAAGAGTGAAGACAAATCGTTGGTGAGGCCATAAACCATCTTGGATTTTTGTGGCCCAGGGAGTAAGTAAGTAAGTAACTAAGGAGCCACATGGTAGAATCACGAAAGGCTCGAAATCTCTGTGTATTCAAACCACTCGGAAAATATCTCACAAATATCCTTCCTGATCGAGTTTTTCTTGCTGAATATCACCTTTTCTGAATTGGAACACGGCCCAAGTCTTGTTAGAGTGAAACGCTCCTCATAGATCGGGGAGGCGGTAATCTTGCGAAAGCCAAGCGTCAGATGACACCCGACTCCCGGGCGAATGGAGACTACGCGACGTGGAGAGAGAAGAGAGGAGACGAGGGAGCCTGCCCGGGTGTACTGGTGCGCACCATGCCTCAGTGCGCATGCGTATAGGATCAGCCTGTTCCTATATCCAAATGAGGAGAACTGGACTTACGGAGCAACTCATTCACTATTATAATAATTGAGTCGCAGCGTGGTATCTTTTATACTGGCACTACAAATTGACTTTCAATACTATCACTATTGAAATATGTGCGTGATTGTTGGCTCGATGCTTTATCATCGAAAGAGCAGTTAGAAGTACACTTCAAAATAGCTTTAATACCAATATTAATTGAATCAATCAATGTTACTGGCATATAATACTGTCTACTCGTCAATGCCAGCCATATCCATACTTGTAGGTCTACTTCCATCGGCAGTTCCACGACGGCCACACCTTTTGTATTTGGTACCAAAACTGATATCACAATGTCGTTACTTTTAATAGGCAATTCCGATTTTATATTTGCTTGCTGAAAGACTAACTGCCATTCCGTAACGAGGGGATCCTCCATATTTCCGTTTCCATTTGTGACACAGTGAAAGGAATTAGGAAAATGAATCTCCATATTTCGCAATTGATGGTCAAATATTTTTGTTTCGACTTTACTTAAATCATCAGCACTTACCAAAGGATTCGAAAAAAAATACATGTAATTGTGAGTAACTATATAACGGTGAAATAGAAAAAAATATATGGCACAATTTGCTTCTAAATAAATTGCCAATATCAATCGGATATATCAGGAAAAACCATAGAAAAAATTCTTTTCCATAGGTTCCCCGCTAGTGTACAGAATATAAAGTTGAGTATAGGTTTAAAATATATCTTCCGTGAAATTTTACTTTTCGACAGAACAAAGTACTATTTTTCTTTTTTTCAAGCAGTAACAAACGAGCGATACATCTACTTGAAGTTAGTCAATTAATCCCATTTTGAGTTGGTATCTATATCTCCATTGTGAAAGAAGCGTTCACCAATTGAGAAGGCCGCCGCAGTCCAGTTCACTCTAGAGTATTAAGATCACCATTATTAAAAAAATAAATCTTTGGCTAAGTGGCAAAACTCTAAAAGTATATTCCCATAAGGCATTTTAATTGCTGCATTCCGGGAAATTGTACTTTGGTGCAAGCAGTTTTTTTTCGCAAGCGCTTTACGATATGATGAGGATTTGACCTATTGGCAATATTATTCTAGCAGTATATTCAATAAAAACTTTTCAAGGAATCCTAAAGCAAAGTTCTTAATATGAAAAAACATTACAATGAAATTTCCATGAGAATAAACATTAGCCCTTGCGGTCCATCAAGAAAGGCAACGCAAAGGATTGACACCTAGTTCATACGTATCCTCCTAAATTGCCATGAGGATTAGGAAAACTGTGTAACGTAGTGGTTTGTTAATTGTTCCGGAAAGCCAAAGGTCCGTGGTTTGATTCCCATTCCAGACCAAATTTTTCTTATGGGAATCTCATTGTATTTCACCGCCGTATTCGCGGAAAGGCTGAATACTTGGTATGGAAAAAAATTTCCAGAGAGCTCAGCGAGTTATGATAAACAAGACTGATCAAGCAACTCAATTTTTTTGTAGGGGACAAAGCTTCATCCGTCTAAAGTCGGCAACATAGCAAAACGCGCCTTATACGGCGGCATGATTCTCTGTTGCGCAAAGAAACGGCTTCTAAGATTGGACCCACGGCGGCCGGCGCAACGGCAACGCCGGTCATTGTATCACGTCCATTGAGAAACTGGATGGGAAACCGGAGAGGCTAGGAAGAAAAAGAAAAGTCTTCTTGAGAGGGCAGTGCCTCGTCCGGTAATAATAATCGCGTCCACTCTCTTCCACCACCGCTCCCCTCTCCTCTCCCTCCACTTTGGTGAGGCATGAGAGAGTATGGCCAGCAGCGGTTTCTGCGGTCTCCACGACGACGCTTCCTTAAACATCCCTTTCCCTCTCCACCTTACGGTTAACTTATAGATCGAGCACACCCATGGACCGATCCCCACTTGCGGCCTGATATCACTGTCCGGAAGAGAGACAGCTGGGATCTTGATTAATCGGAAGACAGATATAACTAAAAGAGGGATGTGATACAGACGCCGAGAGAGGGAGATGTGCCCACCTGGGTGTTAAGGTAGTTTGAGCTACTTATGGCCAGTAGCAGGAACGTAACATATGTATTCCATAAAGTTATGGGACCCATAAGCCATGACAACCATTCAATAAGTGTTGCACAAACATTCAATAAATTCATTGGTCTCATAACTTATGGCATGGAGTTATGAGTTCCATAAGTAGCCAAGATGGCGGATGCGTAATGAACCGCTTGGAGTCTTAATTACTTGATTAAAGAGTTGTTTTGAGACAAGTGACCAGTTTGTTTACTCTTACTGACTAATTATAATGTTCATTATCAATTATTCATAGGCTAAACTTTCATAACTTTTATCCGGCGGTGGAAGATTAGATCAAATATTCGAAGCTAGTAACTATTGGTAAATACGTTAAGTAACTAATAGATGTATTCATGCAACCCGAATACATTTATGAGTTCTATAACTTTATGGATCTCATAACTATTGATTCCATTAATAAATTTTCTTGCAATCGGCCATTAGTCCCCTAGTTATAATAAAGATCATATTAGAATAGCAAGTTTTGATTTGTTCAGTTGTAAAAATAATGAATCAAACATTCCTCTATTAATGGTGCAATAATATTCTTTTAATGGCTGAAATAAAAAAGTAACTGAATAAAAATATCGAATTAAGTCTTTAAATCAACTCATTCTTTAAGTTTTTAATTTTAAACGGCACGTTTAAAAATCCTTCACAACGGAAAGCTTTTGAGATCCTGAAAAAAAATACTGCGGAATTTCATATATTTTCAAAAGAATTGAGAAAACATACAAACTATGCACTGTTTATCTTTTGACAGGATCTATGCATTATAAATTGTTCTCTTTTTTTAATGAAGAGTGTCTGAAGTGCATAGACGTACAAGATCTTATGTAAAAGGGCTGGTGTTTCACATGGGAACTGATAACTGGTACACTATACGAAAAAGAAGAACCAGCTAAATTGTACATAAACTGGGGTACAACAGAATAGAAAGAGAAATAGAAAACAATTTTATTGTCCTGGGACAAAGTCCCTTAGGACATTGAATTATTTTACATGCCTTCATGAGGAGTGGAATACAAAGACAAAATACAAAGCCTTACCAAAAAAAAGGAAAACAAACAACCTTCAAGTCAGCAGAGAGATATAAAATGAGCGAGGTCAATGAAAATGAAAAAACAGTCTCAATATCAATAATCGAAATAGTATGTTAAAATAAAAATGTACAATCTGTAATATTTATTAATAAGAAAAAATGAAAAGCTAACAAACGAATATTTTATAAAACAGAAAAACAGCAAATGATTATAGTAAACAAGTAACATATAACAATATCATCTCATATCATTTTGTCTTCTCATATAGAGGCGAGAGAACATTTGGGAGACAAAAAGTCAGCCATACTTCTTTTAAATTGTGAGACATTCCTAGAAAATTTAATACTAACAGGCAACGAGTTCCATAATTTACAGGATGAGATGTGGAAAGTATTTTTATATTTTGTTGTGCGGTATTTGGGGATGTAAAATGTTTTTGTTATACGGGTCGATCTCTTGTTAGTTTGGGCATTCAAAATCAAGTTTTCATATAAATAAGAAGGGGTTTTCGAGTTCAGTATTTTGAATAACATTACAATGGGATTGTGAATAATATAACTGATGGTAAAATAGAGGGAACAGTCCTCAGAGGAAGACACAGGAATAGGTTCAAGGACCTAATAAAGAGGAAAGGAATAGACATAGGAGGTAGATAGTAAGATCTGCATAGGAAGAGACACCAGGAGGTAAGGGAACTAGAATTAGATAGGGATGGATGGAGGGCTGCAGTCAACCAATGTTAGGATTGAACGATCAAGTACGATGATGAAAGAGAAATCACCCTTCGCCACATACCTAGGAGGTGGCTTGAATGGTATTTCCAAGGCGTAAAGAATTTTCCAGCGGTGATAGTGAAAACTACCACATGAATTCATTCTCAGACTCGCACGTTTAAGGGTTCATTTGAAATCAATGCAAGGGTAAAAGGGCTTCAAAGGGAGCAAGACGAGGGAACAAGTAGAAAAGCAAAACTTGGAAAAGAGTAGGGGTGCTGCTCGGATGTTTCACATGATGAGGCAAACAGAACCGCATATCTCCCTTGACGACTGTTTTTTTTTAAATCCGCGTCCTCGAATGTCCAATTTTTTGCTCATCTTCGAATAGGAGTTTGGTCGAAAAACGGGAAATTGTTTTGAATGCTAGGAAACTATCCCGGAAGAGAGAAAACGGTTTCTCTTCCCCATTAAATTGCGCAGTCTAAAACATCAGGCCGAAAGCAGCATCTCACGCAACGGACTCCCTCCCATTCTTCCACGATTGGCTATTTGAAGGGAACGACCGACGACAACTGTCATTAAGTGCAGTTATGAAGTATTTTTGGGGGACTAAGAAAAAATGAAGATAAACCCGGCATCGACATTGGAGTACGCTAAACGAATGGCTCCGCGTCCTTTTTTCATGACAGAGTGTAACGGTATAGTAGTAAAAGACCGTTTTCAAGTATTTCAAGCACAAAAGTATATAAAGAGAGCACTTCGAGAGTAAGTTATGCACTGCTTTACTAAAAAAAGAATTCAATTACTTAGCAAGACCTTACAAAGGGAAATATGAAAGATACATTGTGGAATGGATACGCACAAAAAATCGTTCTTTCCGCGCACAATAAGCGACCAAAATAAAAAATTAAGCTACATTCAATACACTCACATAATAGATATCACCGTTTCACCTCCCAAAACCTTATGCCTTACTTCTTTACACGGCTGGTGTCCTAACACCCTCTGCCACACGTCCAAGCGGTGGTATGCTGTTAGCTGCGGCGAGAGTATGCAGGTGAGATGTAGAAACGCACACAGAGGAAGCAATTACTAATATTTCTCGTAGCGAGCCTGACTTTTCAAACCGCTAAAATTTTACCAATTGGAGTTTTAGCGAACGGCTGGCTACCCTTTGGGTTGTTGGTTTGAACTTTGGCAGGGTATCATTATATATTATTTCTACTGTATAGATACCTTTTTCTCAACTTATACGCAACCAAACTCTACAAATGAGGTACCAAAATGCACAGAATTTATCAGACAACATGAGACGGCATATCTTACTTCCTAAATATTGCTATTGTTTCCTAATATTGGTTTTAAAAAATGGCCCTTGATATTTCTCTTAGGGGATGGGGCGATCCGCCATCTTGACGTCACGCACTTGCTCCATGGTGCAGAGCAAACCTTTATTTCAGGATATTTAATTGATACCAATTTAGTTTCAGATACATATTATTATATTTTTTGCAATATAACGCGCTTTCAACATATTATTTCAAGTTAACACAGAAAGGTCTTGGACTCAACACGTACTCAGTCTATGGCGAACCATTTTCTGTCTCTCTTTCTCTGGCACCCTCTTTTCTTTGTTTTCGTGTCTTGGTTATGGTGGAATGTTCGAGAGGTAAACCGGTAAATATTTCTGACGTTAACGGCGCACAAACTGATACATTTGTTCATTTGCAACAATATCTGGCATTCTTTAAATAACTTTTATCAAAATGCGGCTGATTCCACATTCAAGTCTCCTGTTGATACGTAAGTATGAGTCATCATGTGCGTCTAACCTTGGTGTTTACAAGTATTAACAGAGGATAGTGTAATTACTTCCAATGTTGTGTTTAAAGAGGTCCTCTGACCTCAATTTGTACATGAACATTCCAATTAAATTTGTACATAAGACCCTGCCTTTTTTTTTCTACATTTTAAAATTAGAAACGCGCCTATCCCTCTGTGGACCTGCATTGAAAAGGGCGGGGGAAGCCCGCTGGGAGCGGGCGCATCACGCTTGTTCTTAAATATTCCTACTTACTGATTTTTAGAAAATGGTACAGAATATTTTTTTCACGTGGAAACCCCATTTTCCATCCGATATTGAAAGGAAGTTCCCATTGTAGAAGTTCATTTTCGGCAAGAAAATCAAATTTCTTTTCCTACAATGCAACAAGCCATCACTACTCACTGATAAATCAACTACTCAGTCAAAAGTACGACAATTATTAATCCCTAGGTTTCGCTTGTTACGGCATCAAGTAACGTATTTGCGTATTTGTGAAATTTCCTCGATTTATTGATCTACTCTACTTGATTTATTACATTCTTCATCTTTGATTATTTAGCGAAACCATCTTAAAAACAACCAACAATTTGGCAAAAGATAAATTACTCAAGATAGAGAGGAGAATAGTTAGAACTAGCATAAATAAAAATGCCGAGAAAATGGGCACTGGAGGTTAGCTTCAAATGAAATAGTCTAGAAAGAAAAATGACTTCTAACGAGCACGGTGAGAAACAAACAATCTCATTCTTTGGATATCTAATCAGGATATCGGAAAAAAGAATAATAAAAAAATTACACAAAAACTATGTAACAGTAAGACCAGCATAAGATGTATTGCAGAAATTAAGGTAGCGCGAGCGAGATAGTTCCCTAATCATAATAGAGACCATATTCGAATTTTACGTTTTAATTTCACCAGCTGTGAGACACACTAATTAAATATTGCATTATTAATGATGCAATAATATAGTTTTATATGATAGAAATTATAAGTAATCAAATGGAAATATCTAAATAAGTCTTTAACTTGACTCATTTTTTTGCATGGTACGTTTGAAATTCCTTAAAAGCGGAATATTAATTGTGATCCCGAGAAATTTACTAAGGTGAAAATGTGATAAATATTCAAAAATAGTTGAGAAAACACACAAACTACACATTGTTGACATATGGACGAGATCTAAGAGTAGGAAATGCCCCATTTTTTATATACGGTCTCTCTGGAGTACATACAAGTACCATTTCCCACATAAAAGGGCTGGTAATGTCTGGGAAATATCTCGGAAAGTAATGTGGTAAGGGGTTGAACTTTTGACGTCAATGGAAGAGTGAGATTTTTTTTAATGAGTCCAAATTTATTGATTTGTAGGTATAAAAAGGCATTACTACATATTACAGGGGGTTCGAGATGCCTGTATAGTGGTTGTGAAACAAGGTGAAAGTTACAAAGGATATATATTTCAGGGGAAGGGTCCATTGCCTAGGAGCTAGCACCAACCAGGGAAGAAAATCAGACTCTGCGTATGATTAATACAGTTCGCAAGGTCGCAAACCAACGTCGCTACATTAATGTGGCGCAATATTTCTAATTTTCCTCAGCTGAAATACCCTCTATAACTTTTAAGGTGGTATAAGCAAATTTTTTTCCTTATTAATAATGCACGCCACGCTGAAATTTTATTTATTTTACTTCTGCAGCGGAAGAAGAATACAGTAATTATTTCCACATCAATATTTGAACTGCTGAAATTCTCTCAAATTAAACGTGAATATGATTTTTACTCGACTTATTGATTACAAACCTTACCCTGGAAACGTCTCTAAAACTGAGAAATGTTTCGATTCTGTAACAATTGCTGTGGTGACTAATCTATTTACTTTGCAAAATAGGTGAGAATCAATACTGACTACACACTAGTAAATTTCTGAGGAGCACTATTTGCTATGAATTCCTTATCTTTTTAAATTAAATCTCTCTGGCTTGCACGCCCGAAAAATTCCCCATGGAAAATGGCAACTTTGAAAAGGTGAAATATATTTCTTTATGTTGGAGTAAAATTAATTGAATATTACTTGAAATAATACCTCGACCAACCTCCTAAATAAAACTGAACAGAAGGCGTTCTCCGCTGCTGACACTATGCCACGCTCTCAAGATTGAAGTGCTATTATAGTGGCAGCGCTGGCTACCACGCTCTGTCCTATACTCTCCGCTCTTTTTTTTTGAACCGATCATCATTCGCCAACCCCTCCTTGATGTTAACCTCCTCGGTCCTGCCGTGTTGTATACAATACACAGACGTTTGAATTTTTTTTCCACTCAGTATTCCAAAGTATTGGCAATACCACATGCTGATAAGTGGCATCATCATTAAGAAGCTTGAATGGCAGAGATATTAACTCTGCAAGCATGGCTTACAACGCAAAACGTAAGCATGAAGAATTTTCCAAAAATAATACTGGACATGTCTCGGGTCTGAGGAGGTTAATCAACCTGCAGGCAACCGCCACCATGTTTCGTTACCACTGTACCTCCACCGCCACTGCATCAATCTCATTCTTCCTCTTTCCCGTCGTGCCTCTTCCATGCCGCACTTCACCCTCCATCTGTTATACACTTCCTCGCCTCACATACAAACCACAAACCCTCCTCCTCACATCTCAATCGCTGCTCAAGTCTTTTCTTCTCTCGCAGCCAATCAAGTGGTCCACTTCGCTGCAATCGGTCCTCTTTAAGCAGTTCCTTTCATCTTTCTCTCCCCCACTTCACTCAATCTCGTTATTTCATCAATGACTATTAATGGCTCCCCGGATGAGCGGTAGAAGTCCCCATATACTCGCCTCCACCGCCCAGTTCTCGAAGAGTACCTCGTTTATCTGGGAGAATAAGTCCCCCCCCCCCACTGTGGATCATTACGTACGTAACAACGCAGGGTGGCAGGATGCTCTGCTTTTGTACTTTTCAAGGCTGAGTTTATAAATTTAAAAAAAAGTCCGAAAATTGGTTTAATCAAACGCAATTCGGACGGAATTATCCCACGTGTAATCTTCCAATTAAGACCGTCGGCGTCTCTTCAAGCTTTTTTCTTCCAAAAATTTCAACGTTATAGTGATGCGAGCGATACCACAGGCTGAATATCTTGAAAGGATAGATGTGGCACATAAAAATTGGGTCTTTGCGCCGGAAAGTTTTCAAGCGGCGCTCTCCCACTTGATTACAGGGTACGAAAATCATTCCGGGTCGAAGATAATTTTAGTCCAGGCGTGCGCGGACCAAAAAAATACTCGGGGAATAACCACCTGACCCTTGACACCACTGTTTTTTGTGGCACACATTCTTTCAGCCCGTTGCCCGTTCCCTCTTCCAGACTCGCCAGCTCACGAAAAGAAGCGCCAATCAAAGGCCTGTGGTCTCTCAGTTGTCTCCAAAGGAGTTACAAAAATAAACACAAGAAACTGCAACAGTGCCAGTGTAGTGGATACAGACTGAAATTCCGCCCATCGTAGTTGTAGCGCGCCCATCGTAGTAGGGCAAAAACAAGTTGAGGCATATGGTTTAGTACTGTGGAATTGAAGGTTCTTGCGGAATTCTTTTCGTTCTCTAAAGAATTTGTAGAAATGTCTGGCAGCTCTCCATAGAAAAATTCTCTCTTCCAACCGCTACACTCCAAGTTAAATTCTTTTTCATAATAAGTCTTAATTTTGGCGTCTTTAATATTTTGCCATATTTATTACCGATTTTTAATTCCCTCGGTGATTATTCCCATCCCTTCCGTCTTCGAACAGTCCTGAATATACCAATGAGTCGCAAAATGTAACGAATTTTTTTGTTCTATTCAGGGTTTTGATAAACACATAATTTTCCAAAAAAATATCTTCAAACGAGAAGCACAACATTTAATACGATTAAAATGGCTTCCTGAAAACTTTGAACGCGTCAAGCCGCATGACAGATTCGGATAAAACATATTATCATAATTTCATTTCAATTTCGTTGACCGCGCCAAAAACTCTTGTCACAACGTTCATGAATTAAGGCAAAAATTGTGAATTATAGTTCTGGCATAGTTTTCCTTATTGCTTGTATGACGAATTCCACCACATATACAGACGCTTTTACGAGAAAAGAGGGCCCAGGTATTTTTCCGGCTCAAATTTTCAAAGATCAAGTAAATCAAAGTTTATCTAAATATGAACTGAATGATCCATATTACCACTTCAGTCACTTATGGTTGTTTGAGTGAAATTACATTTCAGCTATAAATCAAAGAATTTTGTCTAATTTTAAAGGAAAATATCTCACCCTCCATATAATGCAAAATATTAGCGCCTTACCACACTACTTCCCGAGATTTTGGACGAAAACTATCAAGACTTATACATGGAAAATGGTACATGTAGGGACTCCTGAAAGATAATTATTGAAAGGATGAGGAATTTCAAGCACCTAGATCTTGTCGAAAGAATTGAATGTAGTAACATAATGCCACCGCAGTAATTTTTAAAACTTTGGTAAAAAAATCTTCCGTTGCGAAGGAGTTTTAAACATACCGCTCGAAAAAATGGGTCGTATGGGACTGATATAGCTAATTTAAGTTAATTATTACCAAAGTACATTATTGCACCATTTGCAATGCAATATTTTATTTCATGCTTCCTACAACTGCTGAAATTGAAACATACAATTCAAATATGGGATTCATAATGGCTAGGGAACTATCTCGCTCAAGTTACCTTATAACTGAGGGAAAAATCATCTGACTGGCGGGAGATTTGAAATTCTTTTTTCGAGACATCCGCAGAATCCGGGAGATTTGGCACCCTAAGATTGAGAGGTAGTGGGGTGTAAATGGGGCTGGTTTTTTTGAAGGGTTTCTCCGGGGTTTACACACAAACGCCCCGTTTTTCCTTCTCTATCTCGGCTCCTCAAGTTCAGCCTCAAGGAAGGAGAGAGCCTCCCTTCAGACGCCCAGAGAGTTTTCATTTCCTCTTTGAGCGCTCACACAAAAGGGGAAGCGATGAGTTATCTCTCCCCTCGTCTCAAATACGCTCGGTTTTCTCAGCACTCCCCACCCCCCTCTCATCCCTCCCTCTTCATCTCTTCCTCACACCCTTTCTCTATCCCTTTCTAGGGTTACCAACTGCAACAGACCCACTTGACTGGGAGATTTTGCTCTGCTTCTCGAAAAATCTGAACAGGCAGCCTTTTCTCCCGTTGCTATCTCGCAACGCCTCGGCTGCTTTGAAGGTGGATAACGGAATGATTTAGGGAGCGGTATACCACGACTGAAACTATGCACTCCTGTAAACACCTACGCGCTTGAATTTAACGGCTCTATTCTGCTTTTTAAAGCAAAAATATTTTCACATGGCTGAATAATAAAGATTGATATTTACATAAAGTAATGTAACCCTTCGCCATTTGCCATTTACTTATATATTTCGGCCTCGGGAGATATATGAATTTGTCGATAGTCAAAGGCGGTAACATTGTGAAATTTCTCCATGATGCAAAAAGAACAAACTTTGCAAATTTCACAAGTAAGTTTTCTCCACGACCCGGGTTTCGACAGTTTATGTCATCTTCAGGTTCATTTCCAAAAACTCTGCACTAATTGTAAGAAGGAATCCTTCAATTCCATGGAATATTTTTGACATTTTGAAAATTATACGTAGCAAATTCACATTGATTATTGAACGCTTGCGGCGAATTTTTCAAATTAGGTGGTCACCATGACGCGTACGACGTATATTCCTTAAAATCTTTCACTTATTGTAAATGAAACTTCTTCATCTCTATATAGGAGAATCAAAATGTTGGAAATTGTGTATTGTAATGTCACATTGGAACATTCTTCTGAACTCTTGCAAAGCATTTTCCACCATGTCATCAGTGGCGCTGTAGTCCGGAGCGGGAAATGGAGGGGGAGGGTGATGATCCCTCCCGGGCTGCGGGAGAAGCCAGAACTAAAAGCGCATTTTTGGCAGAGGAACACAGCTCCCTTTATTGACGGCTGGGGAAACAATTTATGCGTATTCAATAGAGAATTTACTTTTTACAAGAAGTTTGCTGATCATAATTTACAAAATTTTCGATAAATTTATCAAATCATCAATATTCATAATTGGCCTCAATACTAATTTGGATTCATAGAATGGAGTTTAACACTGAGTTCCATAAATAATCAAGACGGCAATTGCGCGATATACCACTTGAATATTTAATCACTTGATAAATATAGTTATTATGCGATGTATTAGGAGTTCATTTATTCAGCCTGACGTTGAATAATGCACCAAATTAATTTATACAAATTGTATTTAAGTATATCGATAATATTATTTAGTAGAATGTGAGCAGACCAAACACTCACTGAAATGCCCGTTATGAAAGAAATAGTTCCTGCTTCCGTATTCAGTGATTAGGCCCATTATCTTATTCATTTCATAATCATTCATCACAAATCCGGCAACCGGTTATAATATGATAATTCAATCGATATCCGTATATTTAACGATAGATCCGTAGATACATCTACAAATGTTTGGATTTTTCTTGGGGATAATGTTATTACTATTTCATATTTTGCAATACATAACAAAGGGGCTATACTTAATCAGAGGAAATTTGTTCTGAATAATTGGTTTTCTCAAAAAATGAACATCATTTATTCCAAAAAACACAAATAAGTTGAGTATTTCGACCAAGTTCTCATTAATATTTCCATGAAAAAGAGTAAATTTTTGAGATAAGTTAATTAAAATTTACATTTTCCGAGTAAACTCTGCAAGATCAATGTACTAATCAGTGTTAATGAAATTTTTACAGTCTGTGGCTTCGAATTCCACACGTGAGCCAGGAGAAATCGATCTGAAATCCTGAGCCTGGATATACACAACACGCGTAGTCTTCGCGTCAAAATACGCCGGTTGGCAACCCTACTCCCACCCCATCATTCCATTTCTCTTTCTTCCCTCCTCCTCCTCCTCCCCCTCCCAGCACTGAGGGGTGGGGAGGTTGGGCGCGAACGGCGTGGCGCATAAATTGAGCGGCTCCAAGGCGACCCATTAAACGCCACGACTCCTTCCCCGCTTCCCCGTCGGGAGAAGCAGCTATGGATATATACACAGGGAAGAAGGGGGTTGCAGTGTGGTGGGCTTCTTGGGCCAAGGGAGTCGCAGGAGGAGGGGGGAAGGGTTGGGGGAGGAGAGGAGAGCGTGAGAAGGAAGTTGGAAGAAGGGGATGGCAAAGATGTGACGGACGGACTGAGGTAAAGTCCAAATATCGGAGATTTCCCACGTGCCGGACGGATCTGGGATGGATAACGGGCAGTGCTTTAAGATAGCTTGAGCGAAATGTCATTCCACTTGGAAATCAATGAATTCGGTCTCATTTTATAGAAAAATGTCTCACCCTTTCGAAGCAGCACCTGACCGAAATATATTCCGAGATTTTTGACGACAAATACTTACCCTTATACTTGGTAAATAGTTTGTGTAAGCACTTCAGAGAGGCATCAATGAAAAACTGGTAAAGGAATTGTCTTCGGCCTTGCCGAAGCTTAAATACCCTACACCACTTTCAATTGAAATAAGAATGTATTTTTAGTTCGATCTAACCCATTTGTGAACTGTGCCGTCTGTGGACTACTAGAGGCTTATGACCCAAATTTCAGCTCGACATCTCAATTTTTACGGCAATTATCGTGCGAAGAAACAGACAGACAGACGGAAATAGCTAGATAGACTTGTAAGATAATGCTGATCATCATATATATTATTTCTCAAAGGTGTTTTTTTGTCGCAACACTATAACTCCCATAATTCTTAATCGAAATTTAGGATTCAAACATCGTTTTAAAGCTTATGTTCCCCACTATTGACGAAAAATAGACAAATGGTTTAAAATAAAGTTTTTGTTAAAACATTTAAACTTCAAATTTTTGCTAAAAAATGATCAAAAATCAACATTGCTATCTGTTGACAATATAATCAACTAATATGTTACCCATGGTTACGTGCTAATAATACTGTAGGAGGCGCCATCTATTAACAAATCATTTAGTTAGATTGTTTACATTCTACATGTGACCAGTGAAATCAGTGTGACCGTTTACCGTCTACGTTTGCGTTGTGGATCTTTAACCCAAACATAAGTAACATATAATTGTCCATGGGAAGAAACAGGTGGAAGAACAGTAAGAAAGAATGGAGAAACAGGAAGAAGCTGCATACTGTGCGAAATATTCGACAGTTAGAAAAACAGGAAGAAAGAAGGAAGAAACAGGAAGAAGCCGCATACAGTGCGAAATATCGCACGGGTCAGCTAGTCATTTCTATATATGTATACTTTTCCATACCTGCCACGCCTCCTTCAATGCGTTACATTTCTGCTGTGACAAAATCAATATACCCTACCCACGCAGTGGTGTAGGGTGTAAAAATTTCTTCTTATCTGATCGTGCATTCACACAATCCTTCGAGTCCGCTTCTCACGACGCTATTTACACTGCACATTCAGCTGTACATAAAAATGTGAAGTTAAGGTGGTTTGGGCGAAATATCGTTCCTCCGAGAAATAAATGAATTTTGGTCTCATTTTTAACGAAATACATCTCACTCTTCTGAAGATGTAAAAATATCCGACCCTTACTGAAGTACTTTCCGAGATTTTTGTCGAAAAATAACAGCCCTTTTACGAAGAAAATATTGCATGTATGCACTTCAGAGAGACCATAGCAGAAGGAGGTGATTTTTTTTAGAAAGGTGAGCATTGAGAAAACATGAAACGCAGTGGATAAGAGAGGATAAAGGAAGAAAGGAAAACAATTGAGTACCGGCAGTCGCACACAGGAGAGAACAAAGGAGCGTCCATGGGATCTTATTGAAATGAATAACGTATCGAACTTCCGCCGCGCCTTGCGAGAGTTCTTCAATTATTGCGTTTTTTATTTTGACCGCATACACCGAAGCGCTTTCTAATGCAAGTCTCTGGATATAAATCGCGTGGTCGAGATGTTAAAGATGAAAATATTAGCTGGTAAGATCGTGGGAAGAGGAGAGTAACCGTTATCGTGACTAATACTTCATGACGTAAAGCATATCATATCCTTTGAATTCGTCCCAAACCCATACGATAAACCCGTTCGGCACCCATGAGAGGACTGTGTATATAAAAGGATTGTGTCCATCAACCTTCATTCCACTTCACTGA
This sequence comes from Ceriagrion tenellum, assembly GCA_963169105.1. Taxonomy (NCBI): domain Eukaryota; kingdom Metazoa; phylum Arthropoda; class Insecta; order Odonata; family Coenagrionidae; genus Ceriagrion; species Ceriagrion tenellum. Next base: position 114,316,323 of record OY720636.1, on the reverse strand, counting down.
AAGGCTGCGTTGGTGCGGAATAGAATGCCGACATCTGATGTAATCGTTGGTTTAAATTTTACACATCATTCCATACACCTGATGTGGTGAATCTTCACTAAAACCCATGTCTGCAGGCCACAAATTTCATTTAAACCAAATAAAAATTTTTCTAATATTATTTTCACACCTTGAAGACGTGACATTTGTCAAATTCAGGTTAATTGAATTACGAATATAGGACAGAAATTGAATTATACCCATTTACCAGGCATACCATCTCCATTACGCAAATATTTCATTATATATATATATATATACATATAATATTCATCGCAGCATATATATATATATATATATAATATTCATCGCAGCTCATGATTTCGACGAAAACCGGAATTGAGATGCCATCCCGTATAAGTAAAAATACTGTCTTAAATAGACAAAGTACCACGTAAGCCGCGTTGAGACGTTTTAGGACACCGGACATCACAAAGAGTGAATAGCAAAAATACCATAATAGTTTGGCTCAAGCAAAATAAGTTGAGCGTGTTGCAAAAAATAATCTACATCAAACTTTTGTAAAAGATTTAATCCACATTTTTCCCATCGATTAGCGAGAGGTTCCCATACATGTTCTTTTTTGACAATTCTATAACTCCACTAAGTTTACTGTAATAATATTTAGCAAATTTTTCTGCTCTTCGCAATTTTCGATCTACATCTGGAACCAGTCCTACTTCGTGAGAACCCCATAAGCTAGCCATAGATTTCCCAGTATGATTCGTGGAAAATGGAATGACCGGCAGCATCAGAACCAGTAAAAGGATTTTCTTAAAATGACACTAAGTGTGAGGGTAGAGAAAAAAATGAAATTCCCGAGCAGGAAGCCGAAGGAACGAGGAAGGATACAACCGACTTTGAGGTATGATGAAGGGGCCGCAGACCGTCGAACAAGCAGGACTCCCCACCACGCCCACGGTCTCAAAAGATTTGCCGCAAATTCTCCACACTGCAATGCCTTTGCACCCCGTCTTCCCAAGACATTCCCCCGCACCAGCTTAAGAGTCCAGGAAGAAAAAGGGGGGTCCCGGCTGCTTCTTACAGGTCCCAACGATTTCCCACGGTTCCGACTCAAACCCGGTCTAAATCGTGAGAGGAGTTGTCGTGTCGCTCTAGACGTGTTCTTTCTCCGAGCCCCTTGATAGAGGGAGAAAGACGGTTGGTTGACAAAAAGAAACCGCTCGTACACCAACTCGGGGGTTCTATGCCGAGCCAAAAAATTTAGGTCAACCCAGCCAAACGCATTCAGTCGAACGAAGGAATGAACGTCACGACTTTAACCCGGAGCTCAAAACGGTTTCGGTAATATCTGGGAAATTTTCTAAGCCGCCTTTTTTTCTAGGTGAAATACTTCCATGCTATTTCTTTGATCTTTGATCTTCTTCTTACTACTAAGATTTCTGGGTTTGGTTAACAGAATAAGCCTTATAAAGAACACTGTTGCCAAACTTAAGCTTTATATTCTAACCTATAGGCCCTTAGAGTAACCATTGAAAATGCTCTAAGTCATCTTTTTTCGTATCGAGCATTGAACAAATGGTTGACCGTATGGGCTTTATGGAGTGTGCTGTTGCCATTTTTATGCTCCTTATATCTCTCCGTCTTTTTTACTATTGAGTGTTTAACATATGGTTGAAAGTATAGACCTGATAAAGTACGATGTTGCCATTTAATTCTTCGTATAACCCACCGTCTTTTTTCCTATAGAGTGTTCAACACATGGTTTACAGTATAGTCATTATAGAGTACTCTGTTGTCATTTTTACGCTCCGTACAACCCGCCATCTTATTTTCCTTTTGAGCTTTCAACACATGGTTTACAGAATGTTCTTTATGGAATACGCTGTTGCCATTTTTATGCTCCGTTAACCTCTCAGCTTTTTTCCGTTCGACATATGGTTGACAGTGTGGGCCTCATGGAGTACGCTGTCACCATTTTTATGCACCGCATACCCCAAAGAAGAGCAAGCTGTCGATCAAACGAGGCTTTCAAAACTGTTTTCTTACTACAGTGCGTTCCTTATTAAGTTAAGAGCGTGGGCATTATAGAGAACGCTTTCAACAAAATCCCACACGACGAGCTCGCTTTTAGGACAAGTAGGCAATCATACGTTTAAAGATCTTTTCTGCTAGAAAGTTTCATTTTATTTGACGGCATGGTCATCAAGAACCCTGCTGCAAAGCTTTGGCTCTATATGTTAAACTTTAGGCCTCGTACACAACATTTGGAAATGTTTCAGTCGGTATTTTTCCTCATTATGTATTCCACATTTACAAGCTGATGTTAATAATCTTTATGGAGAACGCTGTTGACAAATTTGTGAAAGAGTTTCAGGCGTTAATTGATGGAAATATTCTATTTTCATGACGGAGCGAATGCAATAACTCAGTTGTATTCTCCACTCTATTTAATACAAACTGACCATGGTTTAGATATTTTTGTGTCATTATCACTGTTGTTAAATTTTCGCACCATACACTCCCAGCATGAGGGCAAACATTTTAACTTTTTTTATTTAATTTTTATATGAATTTATATGAATATTAATAAACATATATGAATATGAATAAATATATGGAAAATTTACATGAATAACATTTTATGCAATAATATTTTAAATATAGAAGGTTTTGCCATTGCCATTTACTAGCGTTAGCCCTATAATTGGCAACATCGCTAATCAGGCGTACCGAAGATTTGCGCAGGAAACGAATCTTCACAAGAACCCATCCTGTGAAATAAATGCGGGATGCCTCTTATGTGAATAACTTCCGTTCCATTCCATCGATGTTATTTTTTGCCATCCCTAGTAAGGAAATTCGGTAGAAAAAAAACTTTTTTTTTATTTTCGAAGCAATCCCTGAGCCTTGAACCCCTTAAATCCCCAGAGTTACATCCAACGTTTTTCGCCAAACTAGCTCGTGTTTGACCTGGATTCAAGAACCACATATCGTGGTTCTGTCTTTTTTTAGGAATGAAAACGTGCGGCAAACAGTTTAAATCTGCTGCTCATGTATGGAGCCAATGAATAACAAATCCTACACGTACTGGGACACCACGTGCAGTACTGATTCTTTCGATTTTCTGAAAAAAATATATATACATCAACGGAAACATCCCAGTTGGAGCGCGGAATTAAAACAACAGTTTGATTCGAACAATTCCACGCCGAAGAAGAAAAGCCTTCCCAGCAATTGTTTTTAAAAAGAAAATGCTCTGAAACTGCTAGAACGTAACACTGAAAATGGTACGAAACAATGCGGAGAGGAATAAAATTTAGGTTGAAGAACAGTGTTCCGCACAAACGAATGCCATATATTTTTCACTTCTATGTTGCATAAATGCATCGAGCCCATTCGTAAGATAATAAAGACGGTGTCGAGAACCTTGTGACAAAAATGTCATCATGGCACAGCATTGTTCAAAGTTTCATTTAAAATACAATTCCTATCAGCTTCATACATTTTTATGATTTGATGAAACTAAATTTTACTTAGATGACAGAATCAATGGCCGGCGAATACCCTTTTCTGTAACCTTTTCACCACGATAAGTAAAAACAATCTTTGCAATATTTCTCATAAGTGCATTCTATAACAAAGCAATTACATTTGACAATCACGTAAAACATCTACAGCGTTCAGGTTTAAAGTAACAAATAAGTGTGGAAAGTTACCAAGTAGGTACCTTTCATTCCCATAGTAAACTGAAATGGTCCGGCGTCGTGCTCGTAGAAAGCCCATTTGAGGAGGCTAAATTTAATTTTATATACGAATGGAAAATAAAAAGGTAACTCGGTAGTAGAATCTGGTCCTTTCCCGGCGTATGGGTTTCTCAAAGTATTCTCGGGCTTCCGCGCAGTTGAGCGAGTCTATGATGGTCGACGTTTTGAGAGAGTCCATTTATTTACAAAAATACAATATGCATTTCATTGGCTGGTCTCGCCAAACTTGAGCCGCGCCCGTACCTCCCGAATACAGAATTCAGAGGAGGCGGGTTCTAAAATCACTAATGCCTTTTCGTCCATTTCATAGAATAATACAATCACACACAATTTCTCTATAAAAATGTCCTAATTTCACTTGGATAAACAGCAAAAACCGTCAAGGCCATTTTAATTGGCCTTGAAATGACTTCAGACGAGATTAGTGGATAAAAATATTAAAAAGTTATTTTTCGATTAGGGAGACGATAAGGGGGGCAGTATTGATTTAAAGCGCCCAATAAGGATATGAAGATTTTATTCAATCATGGATTTTAGAGTGCTGAATTTTTTTGCCGACGGATTACGCGTTAGGAGGGAACAAGTCAATCGTACAGTTAAATGTCGCCTGTTGCGGTGACCAGGTTGGTAACGCGCCACAATATGCACCCGAGGGTCACGGGTTCGAATCTAGCCTCGGATGAATGTGTTCGTTATTGTATTACAGTGTTCCTTCCATAAAATATTTTCTATGTCCTTTACTTCTAATCCTGTCTTATTGTCGAAAAATGAACCCTCTTATTGATAGGAACAACTAACAACAGAAAAATATAATTTTCGACCTATTCCATCATAGGTTCAATCCTAAGATTGGTTGATTGCAGCCCTTCGCCCTTCCCTATCAAATGTTAGTTTCCTTACCTACTGGTGTGTGTTTCTATGTACTTTCCTCTTAATTTTCCCCATAAAATTATTCCTGGGTCTTCCCCTGGCGACTTTTCCCTCTATTTTTCCTTCAACTATGTTCTTTACAAACCAATATTGCCTCGGGGTGTGTCCAATCCACCTCGTTATTTTATCTGTATGGTGTTCCATATGGACCTTTCCTCCTCGTTTCGTACTTTAACTTCATGATTTCTCCTTTAGTCAGTCTATTTTATCTTCAGCATCTTCCTCCAGCACCAGCTTTCAAAGTTTTAGACTATTCTAGTATGCTTCTCCAATGGTCCAGGCTCCCGATTCATAGAGTGACATATTCTAAACGATTGCATTCACATACTGTTTTCTAGTTTGTAGTCCTATCTTATTTGAACTCAGCAGTTGCATTTGTACAACGAAAACTATCATAGTTCGACGTATGTTATACTTCTTTTCCCACGTACAACGAGATACGTGAATGTTCTGCCTATAACAAATGTAATTTTAACGAAAAACCGGACCGTAGGTATGGCCCCTTACCCAATAGTTGTCCAAATCTCCCCCGATTATTTGGGCCCTGTGTCGGTCTTGTATGCCCCGGATGCGGCGTTGAAACATGGGGAGACCTGAGGAACACGCCGGTCGTTTATTTCCCATATTTTACTTTAGGTGAGTCTCATCCGTGCGTGTCAAAGGTCTCCTCTTTACAAATCCCGCCGTCCCTTCCTGGACCTCTGCCGAACTTCCCTCCTCGATTGCGTGACGCATTGAAGGGCACAAATGATTATGCTTCTGCCCTCCTGAGTTGAAGAGCGGCTGTGACATCCTGTATCCGCCCCATCCCTGACCTCTTCACTTCCCTCCTTCCCAGCCTCTCTTATTCACCTCGAGAGTTCTCACGTCCCTTAAACCCGTTTTAAAATGTAATAGATGATGCGAAAAATCTTGCTTGGGATCAGACGCTTAAAAAATTTGGCACCGTGATAATTTACGAATGTTACATCTACATCTATATACTACCCTACGAACCACCAAATGGGCGTGTGGCAGAGGATGTTAGGACACCAGCCATGTAAAGATGTTAGGGATAAGGTTTTGAGAGGTGAAATGGTGACGTGTATCATGGAATTGTATTTAGTGGAGCTCAGTTTTTATTGTGATCGCTTATTGTGCACGGAAAGAACGAGTTTTTGTGCCAATCTCTCCGGAAATGTATCTTTCTAATTTTACCGCTTCTGTCAGACCTAGAGATGTAGTGAGGTGTTATGAAAACATTCTCTGCGTCGCTCTGAAATCCACAAGTTCTGAATTTCTCAAGCAAGCTAAGCCTGGCGTGTAGCCTCGAGTCTCTAGGGGCTCCCACCTAAATCCCAATAAATTATAAAATAAATAAATAGTAAAACATTATATGTTCGCTCGTAGCAGTTTTTATCGACTAGTGCAGATTTTATTTGTATCTTACTATTTTTTCATTAAATCTTAATGACCAGGGTCCCGGACGCTCGCGACATATTCGAGGTGTGGCCTAACCAGAGAAAAAAAGCATATCTCTTTTACTATTTCATCCAATCCGCATTTACTATAAGTGTTACGAGCTCGCCAAGTAAAAAAATAATGTTTGGAAAGAGAAAAAAAGATAAGAAAAATGAATAGTTAAAGAAGGGTTAAATACGATAATTAAATTTTTTTAACTAAACGACATCAGGCGTCACTTCGCAAAAGAACCTTACATTAAACCATGTTGCATGGATACTTTGTACTTTTGTACAATTATTTAATTTGCACGTCGCGTTCTCTAGCTTCACTGTATCATCAGGTACAATTGTTTTACATGATATATATTTATAAATTGGTGTAACAGTAACGCTTTTACAAATAGAAGTTGCCATTTTATTAATTATATCTTCAGATAAGGGTCATTTGACCTCAATGCATGAAACGATGTACCTATAAGTCTTCCGATTATCCTCAAAATTGGTGTTAGGGGTTGAAACTGGCCCAAAACAAAATACCATGGAAACATTTTAGTGAATCAGACGGTATCATGAGGATATTGGTAATAGATAACATGATCTCCAGAAAAGAGCTTAGTTATATTTCCTCGCAGTTTATTCATAGCACAGATCTAGATTTCGACAATGCCTGTCATTATCAAAGGCATGTTATCATGGAAATATCATATTATCTTGGAAATATCACGGTATCATGGAAACGTTTTCTGTGACAAAGTTATGAGTTGAAAGTACCTATATAAATTATTTAACAGTTTTGCAAAAATTCTAGCCTTTTTCGTATTTTTGCTTGATCTTTGCTTTTAATTGTTGCAGTGCAGTAATGTATATCTCGCATAAAACGCGAGACGTTTTAATAAAATGTCTTCATTTTAACTCGGCTTTATGAATTTTTCTATTTCTTGTAAAATGTTTGACTTTTATAAATTTTATGTAAGGTATCTCCTTTACTCTTGCTAGTTATGTAGTTGGCGGAATATATGCTAGTAGGACTCTGCCTTGCCCCAGACACCAGCGCCACGGATGGACAGTAAAATATACTTTGCAAGAGTTCAGAAAAGTGTTCACAGTGACGTTAGAGAGCATAATCATCAATATTTGGACAATCCTCTATAACGATGATGAATTTTCGAGTACAATTATTGCCATAATTTTAAGAAATACATGTTGTGCGCGTCAGGGCGATCTTTCTTCCGCGGTCGGAACAGTTATGTAGAAAGAAACAAGTGAAAAGTTACGACACGTATTTAAAATATTAATCCTTATTTCAGAGGTCTACGTAAACAGAGTTAGTTCAAATGGGAAAGCAGAGTCCTAAAATTTAAGCGCATAGACGTCCAAGGAACCGTTTTTGACCTGAGTGTATAGCCACATTAACACTTGAATATCAGGAAAGCGAGTGAGAAGCAATGCACAAATGTGAAAGAAGCAATAGAGGTACACAACGTAAGACCATTAAGGAGTAAACTATGACAACAGAGCCTGTGTTCTAGCCCTATAAGCAATTGCTAACCTCTTTGACTGAGTAATAACTACGCTCTTTGAGCCAAAACGGAAAGGCGCGAAAGGGCATGCTTGTAGGCATGTATGCGTATAGAAGTGCTTATCATTTCTAATCCTCTCCTAAGCCTCACACCAATAACTAAGTTCTTTCACTTTGTCAACTCAGGGAAGAGATTTCCATTATGGGTTTGTATGCGTGGTTGTGTGTGTGTGTAGATCTGTTTCCCATTTATTCTCCTCTCCTAAAAACGAAAGCCATCACACAGCGATTCATGCGGTTATCAACGACAAAAGTAGTATCCGAGCATTGATGAGCCCACTTTGTTCGAGGGATTGCACACTCCTGCACAATGGATTCTAATTTTTTTCTCCCCTAGTCCTCTTCCAAAACCTTAAATCCATTATCAGTTCTGATGCGGGCTATTAATTCACGTTAAGTGTCCCTTCTGGAGACAAGTCCATACAAGATAATTAATGACGGGAGACTAAATATCAAAGCCTCGCGATCTAATGACAAAATCGATAAACAAGGCAACGCCGGACTCGGAGAATAATGGAGTGGGGGCGAGTGGAGGGTGTGGGGGGATTAACGAAAGAGGAGGAGGGGGGGGAAGAGGCTGTGGTCATCAGGATGAGTGGAAGCCTAGAGACCGAAGGACTGAAATAGTAAGGGGTGTAGGGGAAGAGACCACACCTAGGGGCTCTCAAGCCGAGAGAAAGTCACCTACATTTAAATTAATTTGAGCCAAATATCTATTATCCTATCAATCATTAAATTTGGTCTCATTTGAAGAAAAATACCTCATCTTTCCAAAAATACCAAAATTGCATCCCCATACCGAACTATTTTCCGAGATTTTTGATTAAAAATACCAGCCCTTTTACATGCAAAATGTTACGTGTATGCACTCCAGAGAGATATTACTGTAAAAATTAAGGAATTTACAGTTCCTACAACTCGTCAGCATTGAAAAAGTGTAGTTTACATGTTTCCTCAATTTTTTAAATAAGTCACATAGTCACCGCAGTATTATTTCATGATTGTAAAAATAACCTTCCCTTGTGAAGGAGTTTTTTAACGTACCCCGAGAAAGAAATGATTCGATTTGGAGACATAGTAATGAGAAAAACAATCACATTTTACCACAAATTTGAATACAATTTCTAGACGTTTAGTACCTGATGATGAGCCTGTGAGTTGAAACTCGTCGAATAGTTGTTATTACATGTTATTTTGTTATTTAAACTTTTGAAAAAGTGCGATCGTTTTCATCTTGACGAACTTCCACGACAATACGCCTGAATCTGGTGAACTTAAAGACATAAACAGATAATTTTTATTTTATTATATAGAATTCCAGTCAAATAAGTATATCATTGCACCGTGAATAATGCAATATTTAATTCATGCTTGCGACAGCTGCTGAAATGAAATTGCATAATTCGAATATAGTCTCCGTAATGACTAGAGAACTATCTCGCTCAAAGTACCTTAACCGCGGCTTCGGATTTTTGGACGACCCAAAAAGAAGGAGGGGTGCAGTTACGTGTTTGGAGAGATAACCGCAGGGCACGCCGGGAAAATATGTCTGGAGATGGGATGGGGGAACTCGGGGAGAAAACCCGGCGCATAATTTTTTTTCCAGGGGGGTATGGGGTTGGGAAGGTTAAAGGGTGTATACGGCACGGAGCGCCAGTGTCTTTTAAAAGGGTACGAGTCCACCTCTTTCTCTCACCCCATTCCCTCAACCCGCCCCTCCCTCCCTCCCTCACTCTTCCTTTGGACGGCTCATTACGTTGGGATCAACAACCCCTCCTTCGAGAGCCTCTACGGACCCCCTTCAGGGTGAATGGGAACCCAATTTTCCACGTGCCTCGGACGGAACAATGCCCTTTTTCCCATGCGGGTTGTATATATATCCGACTGAGATTTCCCTATCAACCCATGCACACCTCCCCTCCTACCCACCCTTCTTATGATTCCCATAAGAATGGGAGGAAGGACGGAGTTGATTCGAAGCCAGAACCAACAATGGGTTGGACGCGGGAGAGAGAGTGAAAATAATCTTTCCGCTCCTGACTCCCTGCTAAAATATTCAAAAACCCTTTGCTCTCGGCCATCAATCGGAAAAGTGACCACAGCTGAGACGACGTTTATGAAAGCGGATGAATAAGGAGGATATAAAGAAGCGGGAAATATCAGCTTCGATGAACTGGGCTGAGAGAACAACGATTTTAATTTTAGAGGGAGAGTTGATGTTTGAAGAGGTCCTTAATCGTCAGCAGGAGTAGAATGGACATGAGCGACGGGACCACTAATAATGAATTTGAGCAAATAAGAGCAATACGGTACATATCGAGGAATTCAATAACGCAGGAATTGATGCATCGACCGGTTACAGGTTCCCAATGTACATCAGTGATTACGCATCTCTGTCTCAACACATATGAGAGGAAATGTTCGAGCACTGATGGCTTGGAGACTTCATTCTGATTAGGAAAGCCCATGATTTAAAAAAGATAAAACAGCATCCAAGCATTAAAGACCATCTTTTCATTTCTATTAAAGTACTCGTCTCTCAGTCTCATATCGAACATTTCAAATATATCACAATCTACGAGGATGTACCGGCGAGTTTCTCAGGAAAAACAACTGGATAATTACTTTTTTAATATTACAAATGTTTATTACATTTCGTGGGATAATTACATGGAATTTACAAAAAATGTACAAATTGAAAACCTAAAATATAAAATCAAACTCATCTAAAAGCAATATAATATAAATCTTGTATAATGCAAAGTATTTTAACAACTTTATGGTCCTGCTAAGCCATTCGTGGCTTATCAGCAAGTGCCGTTTATAATTTTTCAGTCGTGTTGTTGTTTAGCACTTGAAAAAAATTAGAACTAAGTACTATATATATATATATATTTTTTTTTTTTTTTTTTTCTTTTTTGTTCCGTGATACGCCTTGAAGACGGACTAGTTCCGAAAGCTAGCTATGTAAGTGTGATCGTCTCTTTTTTTGTGTGTCTATCTCCTCCATCCTATCAACATCGTGTGTTCATCGCCGCATGGCTGACTCCAATCCATCATATATAACACGAAAGAATGTACGAAATAAACATACTTAATTTATGTTCATAACAACTATTCCTTTATCCTTCTCTTAACTTCCTTTATGGATTCCAAATTTTTTAGAACATCGCTCATATTATTGAACAGTTTTGGAACATAAACATTTAATTGTCTGCAACCCTTGAGTGTGAAATATATTGGAACTTCATATTTATTAACTTTTCTCAGTCCAGCATTTTGATAGTGCACTCTTTTCTTTTTGTATTTATCACTGAAATAATTTTCAGCATTTAAATTAACTTTAGGGGGAACTTTTATTTTAAACTTGACCGAAAACCCACCACAATTCTAAAATATGTATTTGAGTAGGATTTTTACTATAGAATGGTGAAAATATATAACTAGGTAATCGGTCATTTAATACAGATAAATTGGTTTTAAAAATGATGAGTTCTTACGCTGAAGTGCCATGTCTTAATTTCGGTGCGATGGTATCCCTTCGCGTATATTTTTTATCTCAATATCCAAACTTGTATTGGCTTGGCCGAAAACAGCTTGGCAACAGAGATTTGGTTTTGCCAAAGTATGATGAAGATCAAATGAACGGGTGAGGTAACAAAAGAAGCACTACTAAGAGCAGGATAAAAAAAGACTCGTGATGGCGATATTGGAAGGAGAGGCAAAATGGTGAAAGTTAAAGAGGATGACCAAGAATGAAATCTCTCTCTCTCTCTTAATGGTAGTGCTACAGTCCTTGAGGTGGGCCTTGGTCTGCTGCACGATCACTCTCCACGCGTACCGGTTGGTGGTCCTGGATCGCCATCCTCAGACTGCCATCCTCTCCAGGTCACTCTGCACTTCGTATGACCATCTATGTCTTGGGCGCCCCTGCATTCTTCGTTTGAAAGTCTCCCTTTTAGCATTATTTTTGGGATTTTACCTTCGAGCATTCTCTCTGCGTCTTCCATCCAGCGATCCCTCCGAGATCGCCGAGACCTTACCATATTTTTTTCTTACAATCAGCTGTTCTATTTTCTCCTTATTTATTCATTTATTATAAATACCGGCCGATACCCAATAATACAAACTGTGAATTAATTATATAATAATAGTATGCAAATATAAAAATCCATTGGATATCAAAAAAGTTTTAAAATGAAAATATTTAAAAGTTCATTATAATGATTTCTTTAAAATATTTTTTTAATCCTACCGGCAGAGAATTAAAAAAATCTAATGTTAGGAGGAGCATATTTGACTCTCTTATTATTCTATCTAAAGACTATGCCTCATATTCCTCGGTCCTTGTCCGAATATTCAGTGGAGAATCCGTATTTCGAAAGTAAAGAGCGCTCTTTCGTCGTCCTGAGCAACTGTCTAGGCTTCAGAGCCATGTGTTGCCACTGGTCGTAATAACGTTATACATAGTTTAAAATTCAACGTTACCAAGAATGGAATAAATCAAGAAAGTAACGAAGGATCTCAAAGTAAACAACTTCGCAATAATGAAGAGGTAATCTGGTAGAGGAGAGTAGTAATCTAGGAGAGTGGGTGGCTAGTGGGTAATCTAGGAGAGGAGAGTAGATTCTCAAGCTGTTGCAGACCAATCTTCGAATTGATGGCAACTGATGTTGGAGTCCAAATCTTGAGTCGGCACTGATTATCCTGCCCATAAAAGTTGGAAGTCACAAACTCGAGCAATTTTAGCACTTTAATTGCTTGAGTAGCATGCTATAAATGCAAAGACAAAGGAAGAGAATAGCGCTAGCTAAGCCGTTTAGTAATAGAAAGGAGCTGAGGACGGGTTCATGGGTAAGGATGTGAAGAAGAGACTGGTGAAGAGATTGATATGAAGCGTATCGCTGTATGGGGCAGAAACGTGGAACCTCAGAAAGGAGGACGAAAATAGGATGCAGACATTTGAGATGTGTGGGAGACCGTATGGAGAAGGTGAGGTGGACGGAGAGGAAGGCTAACAAGTGCAGAGTAGGTGGCTGAAGGATGTAATAAAGGGTGATAGGTAGCTAAAGAGTGTGATAGACGGAAGAATGTTGGGCAAGCGGGAAAGGGGAAGAAAGAAGATAGGATTCATGGACGGGATGAAAAAGGGTAGGTCGTATGCTGAGGCGGAAAAGGATATACTGGTAGGAGATAGGCCCCTGAAAGTGTAGAAAACAGAGAGGATATTCTCTGACATTCAACAAAACCTACCTATACTGGTAGAATACTAAAATAATAATTATAATGGGGAAGTACGGAGATGAACAAATAAAAATTAGCCTATAATTCTCAATAGACAACCCTCCCGTGACTTAGACCAATCTTCGGACACTGAGAAGTCGGATGCTCCTCTGCCATTTCTTCTGCGAGCAATTTTAACCAGTATTATGACTGCAGAGGTGTATTATAATTTCCTAAATAAAAAAACACCTTTAATAGCCGTAAAAATTCAATCATAATGCTTTTCTAAATAACTAGCCAGTCTACCGCATAGGTGCATAATATTCTCGCAAAAAATTGTAGCAGGTATCTTAAAAGCTTTTTTGACAACAAATTTATGATTAATATGTAGATACAATTGTTTGCAAAACATGGAAGGCGAAGATTGGGAGGCATACTTTGGGAAGACGAAGATTGGGTGTTTAGATTCAGAACCTGCATCTAAACAACCCCGTGCAACGTTCCTGGTGACATCCTGAACCAAGCCGTCACCAGGGAAACGCGTGGGCGGGGACGAGGAAGAACTGGACCAAGCGCGTGCGACGTCTCGAGAGAGAGAGAGAGAATATAAAAAAATACAAACGAAAATGGCGAGGGCGGGACCTGGGCACGGTAGTGAGGGAGGGGGGAATGACCGTAGCAAAGAGGGCAAAGGAGGGGGTTGGAAAATGGAGGTAGGAGTTGAAAAATGGGCGCCCTCTGGATCACCGGGGCAACGAGGAGAGGATATAGGGAGGGGAAGAGGAAGGACGGCGGAGAAGAGGGCAAAAGACTCCGGCCTGACCTGGATAAGCCGAGGGGATCTCTTCCCTCACTCTCTCTCTCCCTGGGAAGAGGAAGAAAGAAAGAGCCGGTAGATGGTGGAGGTGGAAAAAGTGGTCGAAGGCACGTTGGATTGAAAAAGAGGAAGACTAGAATACGAAGTTCACTCACTGCTCCTATAGAACCATATCGCCTCGTTCATTTAACACGTATTCTACACCATTCATCGGCCTCCCGGCAATTACTCCATTCATCCCTGCGTATATTTACATGTGCAGTGAAACCTGCTTCCGCGGTCACCTCTTTAAGCGGCCGATCTATTAAAGAACAGAATTTGTTTCCCATACATCATCGTCATTGGTCGTTCAATCCGAAGATTGGTTGACTGCAGCCCTCCACCCTTCTCTGTCTAATGCTACTACCCTTACCTCCTGGTATCTCTTCCTATGTACTTTCCTCTTTATTTGAACTTATTCCTGGGTCTTCCTTTGGGGACTTTTCCCTCTATTTTACCTTCAATTATGTTCCTCACAAACCCATTGAGTTTCAGGGTATGTCCAATTCGCCTGGTTCTTCTTTTCTGTATGGTGTTCCATATGGTCCTTTTCTCTTCCACTCTTCTCTTCACTTCATCATTCCTTATTTTTTCCCTCCGTTTTATTCTCAGCGTCCTCCTCCAGCACCAGGTTTCAAAGGCTTCTAGTCTGTTCTGGTCAGCTTTTCCAATGGTCCATGCTTCCTATGCATAGAGTGCTACGCTCCACACGAAGGTTTTCGCATAATGTTTTCTGTTTGTCGTCCTCTCTCCTATGAGCTTCCCGTAATATAAGCAACATGAACTTGCCCTCCCTGCAACGGTCTCCTCCTTAAGCGGTCAGTATTTTACGCGTCCTGTGGTGGCCGCCAAATACAGGTATCAGAGAATAAAATACCAGCATTAAAAAATAAAATGGTATCCAGGCATATTTTTATTGTAAATGGACAGAGAGGATCACAAAAGAAGCACTACAAAGGGCAGAATAGATTAGAAGCATAATGAAAACTCTGCGCAGTTCAAGAGACAAACTCATCGGATACATTAATACTTAATTAATAAATTTAATATTTTACAAGGCTAAAACATTATCTTCTCCAGAGAAAGCAAAACCTCCCACAAAATTGTCGACTAACAAATGGGTTGCGCCACTAGAAAGAACTTGGCGTCGAGATTATGAAGAGAAAATCTCTAGAGGAAATTACTATTAGATTAGGAGAACATACTACCTCAGCGTGATGACTACGACTGCCCTATTAGGATACAATATATCATGACACATTGTGACAAACACAGATGCGTGTATAACAGGCTTCAGCTACGTAGAGACCTAGAGGCCAAACAAGGCTATGAGTCAAATGCACTCAACCATGATATAGTATTATTATGTAAAACTGGTCTATTTATTAATAATTAAAGGATGTGAAATTATTTTAACTCTCTCCCTGAGATTTATGCCAAAACTTTATACTATTACAGAGAGCTGTAACTCTTACGTTTTACATAAATACGGCGTATAGTGGTGCAAAATGACCGAATCGCCGAATCGCCCTACAAAAAACAACGTACTCATTGGGATGAGACAAAATAGGTGATTGGAGCAGAGAAGTGATGCTGAAGAACGTGGAAGAGGAGAGAATGCTGTGTAAGCCGGAAAGAAGAAGAAAGTAAATAGAATTTATGGACGGGATAAAGTGAGCCCGTCTAAAATATTAGTGAAGTTGACAGATATGCAGTCAATTTATTAACAAGTCCGTAATCGTTTGGAAAAGGGAATAATGAGACCATATAATTCATGATGGAGGCCATTGTTTAAATCAGACGGCCGCAAAATAATTGTTCATTCTTTATTTATTTCTGAGACAAATAGGTACATTTCAACAACGCATTTAAAGGCTACACCTCATCATCATTGGTCATTAAATCTAAGATCGCAGCCTCCTTCCACCCTTTCCTATCTAATACTAGTTCCCTTACCTCCTGCTATCTCTTCCTTCAAACTTTCCTCTTTATTTGGTCCATGAACTCTGAGTCTCCCACTGAGGACTTCTATCTCTATTCCATCTAAAATTATGTTCTTCAGAAACCCATTGTGCCTCTGGGTGTTTTCAATCCATCTGGTTTTTCTGTTCTAAATAGTGTCTCTATAGATTATATAATGTGTATGGAAGCAAAGCCTAAAGAAGAGGAAAATTGACTAGGTGAAAAGATGTCCGAGCAGGTAAAAACAAAAGTGATTTTTTCAGACTTAAATAAACCTTCCTTTACCTGTAGATTACATTAAAAGTGTTGATAAAATTACATATGCCATACAGAATTTACAGCAAAGTCCATATCTCTCTAATTATAGCACCCGACGTAATTATTATCCCAAACGACATGAAAAGTACCGATCAATGGGGAACAGTACGCTGCTTGTAAATCCGACACTTAGAGAGGAGTCGAACCCGGACCTTCCCACGTGAGCAGCCGGTAAAAACGCACGCAAGACTGCCACCGCAACAATCCAGACCCACCACCGACCGCCTCCTCCTCCTTCATCCCCCCGGCGACCCACCGACACGGAAAGGCGTGATCCCCGTCGGCTGTCGGAGCAACTCCCACGGAGACCATTACAGAGGGCGGCCGGGTGGTCGGTCGGGGGCAAGAGAGGAGAGGAAGAGAGGTCAGAGGATGGAAAACATGGGATGGGTGAAAAAGAATGGGGCGGGGAAGGGCGTGAAAGAGGAATGGAATGGCTAAGGGTTAAAGGGGTGTTCTACAGGGCTGCCAACTCGACCGGACTCGCAGGCAGTGCCTCGTGAGACGAGCTAGTTTTTTTTTCTTTTTTTTATTTCCCGTTTCCTGCAAAGAGGTGTTTGTTTGGAGAGGAAAGGGAAAAGTATTCTAGCCAGACTCATCATCTCCCACGAGTTCATGGTTGATTTGCCACCAATATCTGAAGAAAAACATTATTTAAAGCGGATTAACAAACCTCTTCATACTTTGCATAAATTCTCTCTCCATTTACAGAAGATGCTTTCATAAAAACGTTTGACTGAGTTAAATAAAAGTTGAGTTTTCATTTATTTTTGCTCGTGGTGCACTTAAAATTTCATAACTACTTCATTTTTTACAATTAATTTACAACGAATGGGTAATTTTAGTGCTTCTTTTCAGTTTAAAATAAACTTAAAATGGTCGCATAAAACATGTGGGCTTTATATAGCTTCTTACGAGATCCAAAAATAAAGCTATAATCATATTAAATTAATGCAAAAAATTTACAAAGAATTGCTAATTAAAAGTTGAAAAAAAAACATAAGGTACACGAAAAGTAAAGGAATGAGTAGGTGATGAAATTATGTAGAATGAATGTTTTAGTAATGGACAAACACGAAAGAAGTGAGTTCCCGTTGGGTGATTCAAGTTTTTTAAAAATTAAAGAGGGTGATATAGTGAAACCATAAGAGAGATACTAGTGTAAGAGAAAGAGGCACGCCACTCAAGTCACGGATGAATGCTTTCAAAGAGATCCTAAAGGGGAAGAGACTCCTGAGGACAAGGAATTAGGGAGGAATTTACTGAAGGGGTACCAGTTTTGCAGGATTATACAGCAATGACTAAGTTCTTTGACTCTAATAACTATAGATTAGGTAATAGAAGTTATCATATATTACAGAAAAATCAATCTTATACATCATAATCATTTAGATGAATGGCAATAAAACTTGAAGAAAGAAATAGTAATTACATATTTAAATATATATTTATAATATTTATATATGAACTAATAGAATACAATATTATACGCAGAAAAAACGGCATATAAAATCTAAATTATTTAAATAAATTTGAATAAATTTTGCATAAATAATATATATGATAATATAAATATTTATATATATCAAAATAACATATTCGATCACTCCGTAAGAATATAATTCAATGATAAATAATACAAGTTCTTTTTTAACTTTGTGGTATTCCATTTTTAGATTATTTAATGGTAACTTTTACAAAAACCACAACTTAAAAAAACACACACACACGACCCGGGTTTCTACGCTTGAGCGTCATCTTCGTAAGATCTTCGTAAGATGACGCTCAAGCGTCGAAACCCGGGTCGTGTGTGTGTGTTTCTTAAGTTGTGGTTTTTGTAAAAGTTACCATTACATCATCTATAGCTCAATGGACATGGAAGCACAAATCCGAGAAAGCTATGCTAATTCAATAATAATTCAAGGCTCTCAACTGAAAAAAAATTAATAATCGACTTTTCTTTATTTGGGATTTAAAAACATTTTGTGACATTTTATATCACGTGGCAGTTCGTTATACGATTTGGTGATTATTCACGCGAGGCATTCTTAAATACAAGCGTTAACCCTTTTGTAAAGAGGGAAAAAAAAACATTTTTCAAATGTGGGCGGAGCTGAAGTGGGATGGGGTGGAAAAAATTAAAAGGGGAGTAACGCCCTTTAGTACCCACCTTCCCTTTCCCACACGAGAATGCGCCTGTTCCGATGTGGAGGAAGGGTTTAAAAAATAGGGAGAAAAAATATATAAGAGGGAGAGTTGTGCGTGAGGCAAGCCTCCGGGACCTCTGGGAACCGTTTTCTGGGGACGGGTGGAGTGGCACGAGGGGAGGGAGGGGAATAGGGGTGTGTTTCAAGAAGAAATGGGGGATGAATGGAAGAAGGGACGAGCTGAAGGAGGCGGAGGCCCGGTCGAGTAACCGAAGGGAGAGCAATGGGAGCGGGCCCCAGAGCGTTTATTTTCTCTCCGCCACGTGAATGAGGGAGAATCATGACGAACGGGTGGGGAGAGACAAAACCCAAGGGGATCGTAATCTTTTGGTTCGTATCGAGAGCGCGCGCCCTTCACCACACGACGGTGATAATTGGTTCACATTTAACATGCAATCGGACCGGAAGACCCAATGTTTTTTCATTCCGAACCCCCTACTTCGGCCTCATTACTACCGTCGATACTCCTCTTAGGTGGGAGCAGGCAAACGTTGGGTGCGAGATGTTTTTCCTCCTAACCCCTCACTCTTTTACGCCAAGGCGTCGACTCAAGTGTGAGCATGAAATCAAAAACATGAAAGCACACACACAGAATATTATCATGATGCTACACTACATCTATAGGCCTGACAGAAGTGATGAAATAAGAGATATGCATTTTTGCTAAGGATTTTTAATAATGCACCAAAAAATCATAATATGATTTAGGTGTAAAAAAAGTCATAATATGTCTTAATTGAGGAATAATTTTGAAATCTTTTCCATAACTACATTTATGATGAGTTCTTCCTATAAAAATGTACACTTCAATTACGACACGAGCATTTCGGACACTGGCCATAAAGACTAAAACACAAAATTAATAAAATACAAATAAATGCTTCACGTTTCATTATAAACTGTTAAGAGCAAACAAATAGTGTTTCACAACTTTTTGAGGGATTGAGGTAGGAGCCCTTAGAGACTCGGAGGGTACACGCTAAGCTTAGCTGACTTAAGAAATTCCAAACTTGTGAGTTTCAGAGCGACACAGAAAATGATGTCTCACTACATCTCTAGGTCTGACGAGAGCGATAAAATAAGGGAGATACATTTACAAACAGATATTTACAAAAACTCGTTCTTTTCGCGCACAATTAGCGACTAAAATAAAGACTGAGCTCCACTAAATAATCTTTCATAACAACCTTCACCATTATTCACCTCCCAAAACTTTATCCTTTGCATCTTTACACAGCAGGGTCCTTACCCCCCAGCCACATGCCCGTGCGGCGGCTCTCAGGGTATTATGTAAAGGCAGAAAACGGATAAAATCAAATAAAAGATGCAGCAGAATTATTTGCTGATTGTTGCTTTTTTTGCTGATTTGCTGATATTGTCCATTAGAGACTGTATTATATAATGTCATGTACACATAGTGTTTTGTTCAATTTTTTGTCTAGGTATCGCATGTTTTTGTTTTTGAAGGTAGTCTTACCTCAGGAATAACCTTAAAGACTACCTAAATCTTTCATATTCGATGTTAATGTAGTTGTGCACATTATTTGATGGAAGAATAAACAATATCATCATTATATCATATTTGAATTTGGCGCCAGGAAGCGAGATTTTGCCGTTAGAGTATGTTCTCATTCAAACGTGTGTGTCGGAAATTTTTTTCTCCTATCCACTACATTACCGAGGATGCGTTTGATGAAGGAACAGCGTGCGCTTGTCGTAGAGGCTTACTCCTGTAACGTAAAATTTGCTGCCGCACTCTGCATATGCGTTCATAATTACTTCATTACACATTTCATGTATATATGTTAGAAATATCAATAAACAGAAACTCGGCATCCTATGTATTTCACGAGGCAAAGTTTTCACGGCACTTTATTTCGGTAAAATTAACCAATCTCCCAATCTGTGAATTTCCCGCCTCCCTCCATTAAAATTCCCTTTTGAGTAATAAAGAAGGCCGTTCCAAACTATTGGTATATATTTATGATTACTTACAGACCAATATAATGTCACATTTCCATACTGCAACTTCCTTAAGACTCACTTTTCAAACCTATCAGTTAAAAAAATCACGCATGGTTTCCCTCGAAAGTTGATAGAAGGCCGACTCAAGCCGATTGTTCCTAAAAAAGTCAAGGAAATGATTTTCGCATGACGCGGCACACGATCAAAATTTCTAAAGAATAATGTCGGTTTTCTCGGAAGCTCGCTTATCAGTCTCCAGAGGCCATTTTCTAGCAACCGCCAAAGCTTTGGAACAGCATCCACATAATCATTACTGGTCCATAGAGGTTTAAGAGAGCACAAAAGAGTCCCCCGAAAAAGTTCTTCCCCGCCATATCGTCAGACGATTTCAATGGGAAAGAGGAACTGATCAAAGGTAGAGCATCGCATTTCATTCCCGGAAAAGCTGGTTATCGGACACGACAATTTGACATAGCCTCAGAGGTTTCCTTTTCACAATAAAAATTTTTTCCTCAGACTTTATGGTGGATGAACGCATTGATGTTATGTTTACAGCATTTGCCTTAGAGGTTGGGTTCAAGTGGTTACTCCACGTATAAGCACGGAAATCCTTGGCAATGGAAATCTATAAGAGTCGGCAGCGGTAGTTTCGTCGACCGTTGTTCGCGCAGACACGGTAAATAAACTACAGACGGAAGTTGACTTCACATGAAAGTAGCAAGTGCATCCATATCTCGAATCGTTTTGCAACCTGCAGGGCATTATTCAGCTAATATATTACTTCCGACATATAATATGAAATACATACCTTCATACATACAGTCACTTCATAAAGTATCGCGACACACTATGCTAGCGGTTTGTATACAAATTACATATTTGTCGGCTTTCGAAGCTGGAAGTACGTTAGCTATCCTGAGCCATCTCAGTTGGCTATGAGCATTTCCAGGTACAGTATGATATTTATTGTAAGTCAAGAGGGACATAGCCACCAGAGGTAGTTAAGGATAGCCAACTTATTTCGAGCTACGACATCCGACCTATGCGAACCGCTAGAGTAGTGTGTCGCGATACTTTATGAAGTGACTGTATATACCAATCACGCCGTTTCCTTCCGGGGTAGGCACAGCTACAAAGTCTCGCTCATAAAAACATATTTGTACACCTAACTCTTCTTCAATAATTTCCCCCATACTGACCTATCCCTGCAAACCTCTTTTGCCTCATTTACCCTCATACACTGCCTTATACACGCCCTCCTGTTTTTAAGACTCCTAATATTTCTCCTCCTAAGAATTTCCTCAACCACATTCAACCACAACTTTCTCGGCCTATCTCTACCTCTAGCACCATTTATTTCACTCATATGTATCCGTTTCGTTATTTGACTCTCATCCATTCTGTCAACATAGCCAAACCAACAAAACACACTCCATTCATATATGTCCATTACCGGAGCATCTAACGCACATTCCTTCATTATCCACTCATTCCTGACCCTATCCATCCTACTTTTGCCGCAGAAATTACTATTGAGTTTTATTAAATCATGGACCAAATAATACGTTCATGGACCAATTAAAGAGGAAAGTGCATTGGAAAAGCTACCAGGAAGTAAGAGAAGTAGTAGTAGATAGGGCAGGGTGGAGGGCTGCAGTCAACCAATCTTAGGACTGAAAGACAAATCATGAACCTCACCCAAAATTAAGCATGAATATTTTTAAACTTATCGAGTAGGTACCCATTTCCCCTGATAAATCGTGGTGCGCCTTAACCCATTTGTCCCACGGCCACTTCCTGGGGTTTTCGCGGCTTTTTGCTCCACCGCCCTTCTTCCCCTCCCCTTGTCGCCCGAGTGGACGCCGCCACCCATCCCCCGCCCATCAAACCGCCCATCGCATCACCGCCAACCGAATGCAAATCACCCGAGCGTGAATCCGCTCTCCTTTCAGGCATGGCGATCACGCTCTCGTATACACACAGACACACACATCAGGCCCCATCCAGCGACGAGGGGACGACAATGAAAAAAATAGATGAGGAGCGGAGAGCGCGCGTCTTTTGTTCCCTCTCCCGAATCTCTTTCTCTCTCTCTTCCCTCTGCACGGACTCCGCATGATGAGATCCCGGAAATGGATGGGGCCCCTTTTTGATGACAACATCTTTGACTCGTTTCCCAGCATTCATTCATTTTCATTTGTCAAAAGCTAATTTTTTACATAATTCCTGTCCTCGCACAAAACGATCACGCACGCTAATGACGTGGGAATCAATTAAAAAAGTAATCATCATTTTAAATTTTCCACGAAACGAAGATAAATTATTAAAACTTGAAAGGCAGAAAATATTACCGAGTGGAGCATGAAAGAAGCATGCATGGCATGAACACATAAATAGCATGGCCGAAGAAAAAGTATAAAAAGTAGCACGAGATTAGTTTTCGGTGGGAAATGAAATATAGGAATAAAAAATGACAATTACCTCACCTATACTGAAATACATTTACGACAACAACTGTAGTGAACATCCAGCTCGGAGCTTAGTAGCGCCATACGGAGGCGAGCAAGTAAAAGCTTATTTCAAATAGTTACCAGAAAAACAACTATAACTTAACGGTATTTCCGAGAATCTTAAGAGGTGTAATTTTCCACAGTTTCGCAAAATACGCGATTTTTAGGGGTGGATATTGCGGTGCTATGTAAAATCTTATCCTGTACTGAGTACGTCTGAGAGAAAATAGCTTGGAGAAATTAAATAATTTACAGCAGAATAACTCAAAAATGTAGGCACCCGTAAGTTGTTGTTTTGTAGCAATGTATTGTTTGCTCAAATGAAATAAATAATCTCGGACAAAAACCTTATTTGACCCAATTCATTTTCTATGATACCCATATGGGCGGGTTAGTTTTCCTCGCCTCCGCATATAGGCGCTGCCAGCTTCAGCTGCAGCTTAGCATCTACATCTACATCTACGTCATACCCTGCAAGCCACCCAAAGGGTGTGTGGCAGGGGGTGCTTTCGCACCAGGCATGCATGAATGATATGGTAGGACACCGACATTACATTAAAACCCGCGTACCACACATGCAAAGTGCCAATTAAAAATCTAATTCCCAAGAAACATTCTATCTTCAATCGTTCCAACATGCAAGGGATGCAAAGACTACTAATACAGAATCAAAATATCATACATAAATAAGAACATCAACATTTACATCATGCATAAATAAGAGAGTAGAGAATATAATGAGAAAGATTTACTGCCTGCTTATTGTCAATACTCGAACTATTCATGACGACGATCACAGCTGTTATGGTCCCGAATGGTACGCGGAAAAAATGACATTTTATACCTATCGGTTCTACAATCTAGCTCTCTAATTTTATTGGCGCGATCTAATCTGCCGTAGTACGAAGGGGTTAATAGTATGTTTTTTACGTCGTCAGTAAAACGATTTTCCTGAAATTTATTTAGGAGGTTAATCCTATAATTTAATCTACGCTGTGATAGCGATTCCCATCCTAATTCTTCTAACAGTCCAGACACACTAGCCAACTTATCGTAGCATCGTTTCACAAACCTAGCTCCTCTTCGCTGTACGCGATCTAACTCTGATATCAACCCCGTTTCGTATGGATCCCATACACTAACAGCATATTCCAGATGAGGCCTAACGATTGAAAAATAACAACGTTCTTTCACTTTCTCATCACATTTTCCGAGTACTCTCTTGATAAAGCCTAGCTTCCTATATGCTTGACCGCATATTTCCCTAATATGCTTTCCCCAAGATAGGTCGTGAGTAATTGTTACCCCTAAGTGATTAACAGACTCGGCGTAGGGAAATTAGCAACGGGAGTCGCTACTGAATATTACTAGAAAGTGATCCTATCACACATTACGACCTCCAGCATCCCTCTGCATTTGAAAAACCTACAAACATCTCTTCTGCCTACTCTTAATTTCCACGCTCATTTTCCTTTACGCACCTCCAATGCCGCACACTTCCCGCTCTTCTTCACTCCCGTCCATCCAACATTCATACAATCAAGATATCTTCTCCTTCCGTTTCAACCCTTGAGTTGGTTGGCAGCACGCCTCCATTCATCTCTCTTCTCATCTTTTCGTTTAAGTTGTTCTGCAATTCATATCCTTCATAATTTGACTCATGAAGTCTAGTCGGGGCCTTCCTCTGCAGTTTTTTTCCCTCAATGTTTTCTTCATTTATCATTTTCACTTGATTATGGTGCCGTAGTAGATGTCCGATATGTTTAGCTCTCCTTTCTTTAATGATTCTTGCTATGCTTCTTTCCTCTTGAGATTTTTCAAAGATTTCTTCATTCGTTTTCCTTTCTGTCCAGCTTACTTTCAGCATTCTTCCGTAGCACATTGCTTCAAAGGATAACAGTCTTTTCATTTCACATTCCCCTACAGTCCACGATTCGCATCCATATAGCGCAACACTCCAAACGCAGGTCTTCATTAAGTTTTTCCTTATCTCTAAACTAATGCTTTTTGACGTTAGTAGAGTGAAAACATATAAGCAAAGAAAAGCTCCTATCGAGATCTTCACCACATCATTACCATACGGGATATGCAAAGTTGACTGATTTCCCTTTTGCTAGATTTTACCGGGAGAAAATAAGATATTTAGATTAACGGTCATTTTATTTCTTCGTGCCCGAAGACTTTGCTATCGGTCACCTTTTTTTTAGTATCATCTCTATTTTGTATTGATTGATTACGGATTTGCTTTGTCTTTTTTTTAATATTTGTTAACTGGAGAGGTACAAAATATCCTTCTATCCTCGCACCACTTTATCATAGACTTAATTATTGCGGCTAGGCGTCGGAAGCTGGCTACATTAATAATAAAAACATCCAAACTGCCCTGTATTTCCACATCTATATTGCATTCATAAAATTCAAGCGATGCTTCATGCACGCACTCCTGTCATTTAAGCCGTTTTACACGAGGCACTTAATTGCACAATGCGATGCATGTATTAATGTGCATTGTAAATTTGGTCTGGCAAAACGTTGTATTGCTAGCTAACGTGTAACCGAAAATGAATAAGTGATAGAAAAAATTTGCTTTAATTTCGGGCCCGCATTCTCGCAATCTCCCATCAAATTGTGCAATTAAGTTCCTCGCGTAAAACGGCTTTTAAGATCACATATATTCAACCTCTGAAAGCCCGTTTTAAACGGGGCACGAACTAGCACAATTTTCAATTGCATAGTTTTCTCAATCGGGCGTTCAACAACAATTGAATTAGAGCAGGGGTTTTTTCTGCCATCTCACGTTGATGCTATCGCGGATGCATCCCTGAAATACACCGATTTACATTATGCGATTTGAAATACACGTTCTTATATGCATCAAATTGTGCAATTACGTGCCCCGAGTAAAACAGGCTTAGGGGTATCTTCCACTTCATTCAACCATGAATATTTTCTTTCAATTCCTTTGCATCGACATTACAGTAACTCATTAAATTAATGCTCTTGCTTAGCTACTACATGGGTTTCCCCATGTTCACAGAAAATTTTCACGGCCCGAGTACATTTCGTGGAAGGAGTATATTAAATATAAACCGGCAAAGAAAAGGGGCGTATGAAATCGTTTCAGGCTTAACTTGGTGGAAATGTGATATATCCATGATAAAATATAACAACAACAGTAATATCCACACTTTAATGTACTACTTCAACACCGACCATGGTTTCGACATACTATGTCATTATCAAGGTGATGGGACAGACACTCTCACATGTATTTATACCAGAGCTAAGGTAGGAGGATGGGGTATATGGAAGAGGCGTGGGGGGGGAGGAAGGGGAGGAGGGGGAAATCTCCTCCCTTCTCCCCCCCACGCCTCTTCCATACACCCCCTCCTCCTACCTTAGCTCTGGTATAAATACATGTGAGAGTGTCTGTCCCATCACCTTGATAATGACATAGTATGTCGAAACCATGGTCGGTGTTGAAGTAGTACATTAAAGTGTGGATATTACTATTGTTGTTATATATTATATTTTATCATGAAAGAAAAGGGGGTTCATCTGGGAACGCACAGAAAAACGAATCCGACCGACTCCCATCCGCTCGCCATATTTTGAAGATGGATAGATTCCGGAAATCCGATCCCATCCGTGCTTCGATTCTTGGCGTCCCGAACGAAAAACCTTTGTGACGTGTGCAAGGGGCTGAAGTGAAGGAAAAAAAAGCAAGACCGGGGTTAGTTCGCTCGGCCGCCACGGGACGATTCGAGCGCGCTATTGCTTCTCCCCTCCCTCCCCTACCCCCTCTCCCCATAAACCACCCACTCTCTTTTTCTCCCTCCCCCTCCCCCCGACGAGCTTATTCGGAATTTCAGGGAATGGATTATTATGGGAGGGTGGGGTGGAGAATCGAGGGGACGGATTTATTGCGCCACATGCCAGAGGTCGGATTAATGCGGGTTTCGGGGAATGAACGGCGATTGGTTTGGGGGAGGGGGAGGAGGTGGAGGTAGAGAGGCCATTGAGGAAGATAGGTGGCCAATGGTTGGGGAGGGAGGCAAGGGGGGAGACGAAAGAGTACGGGGGAGATGAGAGATCCGAAGAGTTGAGGAGGCCCTTATGATTCGAAGGGATGAAAACGCTTTCACTAGAGTTGCCCCGACCAAACATCCGCTTCACATCCATTGAGAGAGGGAGAGCTCTGGTCATTCCAATCCATCGACAATTGATCTCTACCCCAAGATTTTTATTTCCACAGAGAAATCTCTAGGTATTTACTCGAGGAGGGGCTCTAAAAATTTGCCGGCTCAACGATCAAAACGCCAATCAAAGTCTATACAAAAGGATACATTGGCACGGAAGACAAGAAACGAGCTCGACCAAGAAAGCTTAGTTCAGTGATCAAGGGATAGCCCAAAAATTGCAAATCAGACGCCACAGATATAAAGTCCGACCCAAAAAAATCAAGGTGCCAATGTTGCCGTAAACCAATATCAACTATAGTCCCCTTCATGGCGCCAACTACACTACAAACAGCTACTTTGTAATGTAGCTGGCGCAATGTAGAGGTCTCTGATATTACCAAGGAAACTAAAACATGATAGATATATGGCACGGACTATATGGAATATATATCCATTTTGAATAATAGGAAACACTGGTAAAATTTGCGCGCTTTAATTAACCACCGACTAAAGTGTTTACTTTGCCGGCTCAAAGATCAAAATACCAATTAAATGCTACACAAAAGGACACATTGGCACGGAAGACCATAGACAAGTACCACCGAGAAAGTTTAGTTCAAGACAAAAGGCATGGTCGAGAAATGTACGACTCATACTTCGATATTAAATATTTAAAAACTCAAAAAACCAGAGTAAGCTAGTTACGTTAGTGATTTTCAAAACTTATTTAGGCACAAAAAATTGTCATGTCAAAAAATTATAGCTGAATCTTCGATTAATTGCGAGGAATTGTCTCGAGGAAACTCGATATAGATATTCTAGACTAAGAATCGAGCCACAGACCTATGTCATGTCGGGAAAATGGGCAGACCACCATTATGCCTAGGCTTCCAAATTCTCTGGCAGATTTTGATGGATAAAAATGAAAAAGACGTTCAGTCAAAGCCATTGGTTAGTGGGCCTATTCCAAGTCCAGATCTATTATTTTCTTGAATCAATTGCCACGAAAAAGACACTAAAACTTGGAATAGTATTGGCACTGTATTTAAGAAATCATACCAAAGCCTCATTATCTTGAAGTTAAAGAAGCACTGGTATAATTTCGACACTTTTATGAAACACTAACCAGGATATCAGTTCGTTATGTCATCACCAGGGTGCAGTTTTACAAATATATCGGCCTTAACATTTATCAAAAACCTGTTGGTGGAGTTGGAATTCGAGAGAAAGGGCTGTGTAATAACAAGGGAAGGCTGGCTGACCTACATTGGAGGACGGCCCAACCCTGACGATGGCATAACGTACCGAAACCAGAGTATAAGTGTAGAAATATTACCAGATTTCTTTATCGTGAAATAGGAAATTCGTTTGAAAAAGTGATATAACGGATATAAAGGTAGTTGGGCAAAATAGAGACTGAATAGGAATCATTCAAAAGACTAACTCTATTATTTTGGATATGAACTATGACACTGAGCCATCGCATTCCTTTTCGCTTTTGCCTCATCTATCTTAGTTCTATGAGGAACTCATCGAATATATACCATTATACAACCTCAGGCCTTTCTTGCCCCGTAGTATTCTCTAGGCATTATTTCAAGGACTAAAAAAATGCAACCATATCGGTAACAAAAAGGCAACCAAACGATACACATGGTTACATTGATATAGAAGTCAAGAAAATCAACATCGAGCAAAATGATTTCAAAAAGAGAGTAATGGCGATTACGACGCTGATTCATTCATGTAAGTTTCAAATATTGACGCACATGTATATTTGGTATTCGTTTTAATGGAGGTTAAATCTAACACCATCGAGAAAACAAATGTAAAAACCACTCTGTCTGGAAGATAGAAGTCGAATGGTACCTCGTAATTCCACTTAATGCTAAATAATTCATAAGTAAGGCGACAAAATATAACCTTGGGACACTATGCAAATTTATACAACAAGCGAAATTATAAGAGGCACGCAAGAAGAAGAACTTGATTGATTGAAAAGCATTTGAAGTAGACTAGAGCGCAAACGCTCGTGAGAAAAACCCAGAAGAGCCCCATTCAGCTGAAATCCACATCAAAAAGCGAAAAGAATTATGATAAAAGGGGGCGAAAATCGCCAGGAGTAGGCCGCATTCGCGCGGATAAGAACAAAAAACTGTTCTGAAAAATATCCTTGGGGTTTAAAGTGTAGTTTTAAAAAGCTATAAAGACGTGGAATGGCTCATTATCGAGGACAAAAGAGGCCAAGAAAGAGACGTCCTCGAATGCTAACCAGGGGCAGAAGTGCCGAAAAGAGGGAATGTTGTCAACCCTTGGGACCTTTTGAAGTTACCTTTTGATGTTGGAAAAAAAAGTGGTAAAAATTTCGAGTAATCGATATTTTCAGAATTTTGATTTACATTCTCACCTTTCCAGCTCGATAAGCAAATTCGGCACGAAGAGGACATGGGAATGGTTACCTAAAAAGAAGCAGAAAAAAATAGTGTTAAAATACATACACGAGAGCCATAAAAAATTGTACATTTCTTTTCCAATATTTAGCAAAAAACAGTAAACTACCACCAAAATACAAATGCTTAGAGCTATGTCACAAATTTCGACTCTTAGAAATATCCATCGGATAAAACCTTACACTAAAACATTTAAGGAAGCACAAACTTAGCTTTCCAAAATACCGCTTTTCAGGGTACGTTTTGTTGCATGAACGAATGTATGATAGATTGTGTAAGAAAATGAATATAATTGGAGCAGATTGTATTTCCCATTCAGTCATTCAGACAATCATACAATTTTCCGCTTTACTTGGTACAATTTTCCTCATGAAAGAATTTATATATATTCGTTTGTACAATAAAATGCACCGCGTAAAGCGGTCTTAAGGATTAGATTAGATGCATTGATGGAGTTACTGCTAATGAGTCCCTCTTGGACCAGTTTGGTCCATTGTCCTAGCCACCCTATCGGTGGTTACCCTTAGAGTCCAAGTGCTTTGCTGAAGGCAAGCAGATCCCCTATCGGAATTACCCCTACTTCATTAGGCTCCGGCCTTGAGGAAAAAGTCACTTGAAAACATGGCAATTGACAGTATAATTCTCACAATCACGAGTATCTTACAGCAATTACAACTAAGTATTTTTTATTCGAATAGACTAATATGACTTCAACGTACACGTTATGACGACTATTTAAGGATTTCTTTTATTATGATATTATATTTATGATTAATAAATTATTTCATTGAATGAAATTAAGCTGTAGAAAAATAGTAAACAGTGGCTCAAAACGTTTGGAATTATAATGCACACACAATATTATGAGTTTATTGCCTTCATGAAGCCAATGCTAAGCTGGTCAGTGAAAGGAGCTAAAATCGAAATAAATCGGGGAAACAATTCTTTCCTAGTCTATTGAAGTGGAAGATAGGGGAAAATACTTGAATACTACGGCACAATCAATCAGTGCTAGATAACGCAAGCTCATAAACAATGAGATCTTTTTGGATAACGAACGCTAAAAACCTATGCCTATGTTGAGAATTCCAAGCATGAAAATCAACGGAACTCCAAAGTTAGTATTCAAAGAGCATTGAGATCTCTTATTCCACCAAAACTCGACTGAAAGGTCCTTCAAGGAAGGAATCTCATTTGACTTTTCCCGAGCCAAAAAATATTGATGCTTAAATCAATGTCAACTCATAAAGTGAACGCAAAGCAGCAAGCATAAAATCTATTTACTTTGTACGAGAAGTTTTGGCGATGTTAGCGAAAGCCTAACTGGTTGACTAGTTGGAAAAACTCTTGGAGGTTCAGTATTTTTTTCAATTTGTAGGGATATACATGGTACCTCAAGAGAGCAGAAGTTCTCCTCCTCAATGATTATAAATGAACAATTTTTAATTAAATTCACGTGCGCTCTGGGCTTTATATGTTCTGTTTGGTGTTGTTGAAAACCATCCGCCTTTAAATATATTCCTCAGTATTTGCAGTGGTTTACAAATATTTGAGTGGAGTAACACATCTCAAGTAAATCGAATCCCACTCACTCCATTTTCATTCGAGGTTACACGGGGAAAGTTATTCAGCTGCTTGCAAATACAAATTGAAAGGAATAAGTTAAGAAGCTGTTTAACCTTTGAAAATTCATCATTCTCTAAAGCGTGCATATATTACATACATTCCCATGACGCAATTCCCTTCCGAGGCAGGCACAGGCAAAGAGCTTAATTATTGCTGTTAGGTCAAGGAAACGGGCAAACCTTTCACTTCTTTCTCTATACCGCTCTATCCTTGCCTTTCTTCTTCGCTAGGATATAATTCATGGACCCATTCAGGCTTCCACTCCTGCTCCTAATAATACTAATTATTTCATCTCAAAAGTTTCATCCACTAAATTTATCAATACCATTCTAATTCCACTCTTTACTCTAAACACTAGTTACTCCTCTATCATAAATCAGTCTCGCCATTCGTTTCGGCCCGACCAGTGGAGCAATCTCCTTTCACATACCTCCAGTATTGGGACATCTATTCCACGTTTATTCATTGCCCGCTAAATTCTATCTCTATCCCGCCTGCTTTTCACGCGAGTATTTATGAAGCATACCATTTGCTCTGCATTTAACTATTCCTACATGTATTGTTATTTTGGCTAACCCTAGTTCACTTACGTGTTACCATACTTTTTCTCACGACTTTAAG
Source organism: Ceriagrion tenellum (assembly GCA_963169105.1). Lineage (NCBI taxonomy): Eukaryota > Metazoa > Arthropoda > Insecta > Odonata > Coenagrionidae > Ceriagrion > Ceriagrion tenellum. The sequence goes on along the minus strand of OY720636.1, from coordinate 114,284,686 downwards.
GTGCCGTAAAACCTATAGTCTTGGCTTTCTCGCGTCTTACTTTTCCTTAGTGAACATTTGGGAACTTGCTTCATCAGGGAGAATTTGAAAGTAGCTTAGGTTTTTTTTTACGAATTACTATTACAGCTGCCGCAGCACGATGTGTCTTCGAGTGTTTGAGAATAGTGTTCAACTATTCATAGTAGGTTTTAGCAGATTGTACAAGGTTACCATCCTTTCAGTCCGTTTTACAGGGGGCACAACATTTTTTTACATAGGACATAATGTATATAAAAAAGAATTAAGAATATCTTATTGATTTACCGTCGTACGTTACTTTAAAAGATTGCCAGCAAGCTAAACCGTTTTACCCTTTTTATACCCTAACTCTATACCCAAGCAGGGTTAAAGTTTTTTCAGATATGGTTTTTTGTTAAAATCCAGAATTTGCCCTAAACATCACGAGTAATTATCCGGCAGGTAAATCATAACACGGCGGATTCATTCGTCATTATTACTAGGATTGGATATTTGAGGAGGCGACCGACAGTCAAAATCATTTGCGCCACAGGGGACAGATGAGGGAGGAAAGGTGGATAGAAACCCGACGTCGGCATTAGCCTGCTCTTAAAGAAAGGCGTCAAGGTGACCACGGTTTAACGTCTCATCCGACAAACGGAGTACTGCACTTAAATTGCCCCCCGCAAGACACTTAAGATTAATACTAGTCCGTTTGCAAGTTACCGATTTGAAGTTTTTTTTTAAAAAAAGCAAGGCTAAAAATTGATTTTACAACCAGTGGTAACGGTAACGTAACACGTGTTACGACAGAGATATCTTGCTTTTCAAAAGCCTTTCCGAGAGAGAGTGAACTGCTTGACACCCGTAAATTGATTTCAAGCTTTGAAAAATGCGAAGCTTTGTCGCGCTACAAATAGGATTACCCGCAACTTTAAATGAGAGACAGCGGTGGCGAGTTAGAAACGAAGACTTAAAATGATGTAGAGAAAGCCCGGAGGAATGGACGAGGTTTGAGGTCGGTTTTTGACCGGACAAACGACGAGCCCATTTACAAAGGGACGCCCGCTTGTGAGCAAAAGGGAGTCAAAAGAGCAGGGTAAGGAGTTTTAAGGAGTTGAAAAAGACCCATTTTCATGGAAACGGGATATCTCGGGGAAACCTCTCTTCGTCCCTTTTACCCGACGACTCACACTTCCACTCTTCGCTTTCCGCACGACCCGCTTCGCCCCACTCAAAAAACCACGAGGGAGGAAAAGATTAAAATCGGAAATTAATTACACGTGTGTGTATTAAACGCTCGCCGGGTCAAAAACACCATCAGATGGGGAGCATCGCAATAGAAGCGACGTTCTTCAAAGCCAAATTCCGTCCGCACCGCTTTCATCCCCGTGGTAAAGAAAGTACGCCTAAGGAAATTACGATTCGAGTCAGCAGCTTTAATTAAAACCATTTCTGATACAGACTTGGGGCACAAAAATGTTTCCATAAATGCGATGTATTTACCGGATTGTCTCAATGCTTCGTAAATGAAGTAATCATAGTAATGCTGTAACTGGGCTCTACTTAAAACACTCCCATAATACACTTCACCATTTCTACTCCCAAAACCTTGCCCTTAACACGGTTACGGTTGGTGTCCTGACACCACCTGTCACACACCCATGAGGCTTCTTGTAGGGCATTGTATAAATGTAGATGAAAAATACCCGCGGTCATCATCATGTCTTCTATTCCCGAATCCGATCGTGCGTGGTGCTTTACTTCAGAAAAGCTGCACGCTTTGTAAAAAACAGCTGCAATCGAACATATGGAGTCTCACAACCAAGACCGCAACGCTCCCCTTCCCTCAACGGTAATGTTTTGCTAGCAGAGCACTCTAGCGGTCAGGCGCTTCCCAACCACGATAACCCCGCCAAATTTAAACCGAAGCACTGAAGCCTTGAGCGATAGCATATAACGTGACCCCTGCCTTCTTCCCATATTGGTCAAAATGATGAAAATTCACGAGGTCTCCTGATGTTTGATATTGTTTCTTAGGTTTGGTACATAATTTCCAAAGAAAAGAAACCAAATGGAATTCACAGAAACTTTATTGTGAAGAATGATACCGAAGACACAATTTACATTATTACAAAAACTTCAACATATCATTTGAAACAATGCAGTGGAATTCATTTTTAAACTTGGCATAAAATTACATAAATCCTCGCACAGCCATACTATAGGACCATAGGCCAAATTAATTAATTAGATGCTAATAGAAAAGTAAGAGGCTTCACAGTACAGGCTTCGGTCATTACTGTAAAACACCAAACCATCTTATTCACACCGTACTTACCTCGCTAAATCACTCGGGAAGTTTAAAAATGCAATTTTTTGTCTAATCTGCAGCCAGAAAAATTATTGCACCAACTGGCTGAGCAATAATGCCGCTCGGGTCACTTCTCACATCCACGACTTGCCGCCATGATTGTTATTTTGATGCGGACCATGCAGGCCATGTGACTTTTTCCTAACGAAATCATAACATAGTTTTTTGTTAACAAATTCACTGAGTATAAACAATTGAAATAATTATTAATTAATTAATAGCCTATTATCGTCTTATTTAAAGATCTTTTTTCAATTTGTGCCTGAAGTAGATGACGCTAAAGTCACTACATACGATATATCGCAGCAAGCGACGTAGCCTTTCTCACAACTTTTAGAGGGATTAAATTGGGAGCCCCTGGAGACTCGGAGGCTGTGCGCTAGGCTTAGGTTGCTTTAGAAATTCAGAACTGGTGTGTTTCAGAGCGACATACAGAATATTATCATGACGCCTCACTACATCACTAGGTCTGACAGAAGTGATAAAATAAGAAAGATGCATTGCCGAATAGATAAGTACAAAAACTCGTTCTTTTCGCGCACAATAAGCGACCACAATAGAAACTGGGCTCCATTCAATACACTTCCATAGTACACGTCACCACTTAACCACCAAAAAACCTTATCCCCAACGGCTCGCAGGGTAGTATGTAGATGTAGATCCGAAGCCATGGTTCGCTGTAGCTCTCCACTCTACTCAGCTGGTACATTCCTTCACCCAGTTAACCCTACAGTAGTGACGTAAATTATCGGGACATACATAGTGACGTCGGTCTTCTGGACCGACTATGATTTTGGAGTTGTTGAAAAGAAGATATCAGTTTTTTCTTGAATGATACCCAAACAGCAGCATTCGAACGTGAATTTAAAAATATTTACTCAAAATTTTCACCATGAAAAGAAAAGGTTCTTAGGTTTGTTTTCAATCTATACCCACTAATGACTAGAGCATTGTTTTTCTCCGTAAGAGAAAAATTACCGTTACAAGAAATGGGCTCATACTAAAGGATTCATTTCTATAATATGTCAGAAATCATTTATCCACATTTTTATCGATTCATATTTCATAAAGCACATTAAAATATGTACAATTTGAAGACACAACTGGTTTGTCACGGTCTGTGGTTTTGGAAGCAGCTATAAGTAGCGATATGCTCACAATAAGTGATTTTTTGGCTTATATATCGGAGGAGCAGTATAAAATAGGAACCTACAACAAAGCATGAAAAACAAAATTTCATACTTCGCCTGAGTCATAATAAAGATTGTATTGTGGGTCTGAGAGACCGGGCGTCACCACTGTAGGGTTAAGTCTCTACTTAGGCGTTCTTCACAATTGCACTGTAGAATTCTATCCTTGCTCTAGTTAATTGCATCAATTTCTCCTTACTGTGTCTTCTATTTTGAAGACGGTATACGGTTGCAGAATGGGCTCAAATAGTGGCTTCACGTCTTCGCAAAAATTTTCTTAGCGCTTCTTTACTCTCATACTCTCCATTAAATTTACTCATCGATGATTCTTTCCATCCATTTAACCTTTGGTCCAGGCTTTAACGCCATCTCAAAGGGAGCTTCAGACAAGTTTACATGGCATTTTTACAAAATGTTACCTAAATTCCAAGATAGTCTCGTCGTCTGTCAAGAAATATTTCCTCTAATAAATTTCCTTCTTTGCCCGCATTTCCCCACTTACTACATTTTAATGTTTGTCCAGATTTTTTTCACATGCAATTAATTATGGCAAGGATTGAATTCTACAGTGCATGTGGGAAGAACGCCAAAGTAAAGACTTACTGTGTGAAGGAATGTACCAGCTGAGTGGAGTGGAGAGCTACAGCGAACCATGGCTTCGGATCTACATCTACATACTACCCTGCGAGGCATTAGGGATAACGTTTATGGTCTCTCAAGATCAATTCTTTCATACTTATACATACATAACCATTGGCTTCATGGATTTCAGTCAGTTTCCGCCAATTGACCCCCTTATCCTTCTCCGGCTTCAATTCCTTGTTGCTACGATCTAAGTATTTATTTATTTCCTATCAGCTTATCGACTACAATTCAAAACAGATTAGTGGCAGTTTTTTGTAGGTTTTGTTAATTCGTTACCACCATTTATTCGCCTATTGCCAAAGTTTACATTTATTCATAGATTTTCAATAAGACATGAGTATTATGAGACAAAAATACATTAAACTCCCCTTCAAAAGCGATCGGTTAAAAATGACATTTAAAGTTTCTTGAGCGCGAAGCTACAAAATTTCATGCGTACACGAAAATTGGAAACGTATCACAGACACAAAGTATGTTATTTCAATCAAAACCAGACGTTCATTGTTAGACACCAAAGTTAAAATTTCCGTCTGGATTCTATTCAAATATCAAAATTTTTCTGTGACTGTGTTAAGATTTTTGAACATTTTGGATGGAGTTCTATCAGCAGACTTCAAATAGGAATCAAATTATTTTAATACATACAATTCTTTAAGAGAATTTGTGTCGGGATAATGAATTATACACTATTTTCCAGCGTCCCGAAATTTTATTTCTGCATTATCACGGCTAAAACAGTGGTCAAAATGTGCTAATGTTAAAGTATCTTAGATTAATACCTATGCTTTGTAGAAGACTTTAGGATAAGTCAAATTAGTCAATTAATAAACGAGTGATAACTCGACAAATCCGTCGAAAAACTACTGGCAAGCTAATTAATATTTATTTCCAATCCTTTTTTTTATAGGCACATGTGATTTTTTTCCCAGACCGACTATTTCACTCTAAAAATTAACAAGAGGCCAGCTAATGCAAAGAGCACCATAATCAAACGACGTCTAATTTTGTCTCCCCAAAATTTTTTTTATACATAGCTATAACTATGTATATACTAACTCGCATCAGCATGAAATATTCATGCACCTAAGATTCCCGCGGCAAAGGAGGTGAGAGCAGTAGAGACTGGGGAGAAACAGGAGGCGTGCGGACTGTGAGAGGCCTCAACTCTTGCGAATTAATACATTTCCACAGATGCTGCGACGCCAAGGCGGCAGAAAGTTTTCGGCAAACGCAATTAGGGTGAGGGTGGTGGAATGAGGATGAAGTAAGGGAGAGTAAGAGGTGGGATAGAAAGTAAGAGGAGCTATTGAGGTAATGAATCATCCAGGGGTTATAATTATTTGAGTAATCTACCGTTTAAGGCAGGACCAATGGAAGTAAGTAAAAATCCACTGGCGTAGGACACTATCTCCTTGCAGAATAGCTTCCTTCATCCAAGTCCCTCCCTCTCTTTACCCCGATCATAACCAAATATACTAATAAAATACAATAAAAAACAGCACGCTACGTTAAAATCTGCTATGAACAAAAGTATAGCGTCTCACAACTTTTATAGGGATTAAGGTGGGAGCCCCTAGAGACTCAGATGCTACACGCTAGGCTTAACTTGCTTCAGAAATTCAGAACAGCTGTATTTCAAAGCGACACAGAGAATATTATCATGACGCCTCCCCACATATCAAGGTCTGACAGAAGCGATAAAATAAGAGAGATACATCTCCGACCAGATAGGTACAAAAACTCGTTCTTTCCGTGCATAATAAGTGACTTGAATAAAAACTGAGCTCCATTAAATACACTCCCATAATACACGTGACCATTTCACCTTCCGAAACCTTATATCTTTATACGACTGGTGTCCTAACACCTCCTGCCACAAGCCCGTGCGACGGCACACAGGGTACTGTGCAGATAAAGACATAATGCTCCCTCTTTCTCATACCCAGTTACCCAGCAACCTCCTCTATTAAGGACTTAGAACACCCTTCACTCCTTACTTCCCACTCCAACCCCCGACTCTGCTTTTTCCTCCTAATCTGCTCTCAATGTTTCATCTCTTCGTTCACCATACCAAGCACTTACTATTTGTGTTCCCCACCCTCAGCCGAACATTCTCCATCCTCCTCCACAATCACATCTCGTATGCCTTCAGCATACCTTCGCCTCCTTTTCTCAGACCCCTTGTTTCTTCCACACATAACTAATGATTTAAAACTCTTCACCAAACTCATCTTTACATTCTTACAAAATGCTTTTGCCTCAGGCTCTTTCCATTACTGAAAGCTTCTCTCGTAGGCATAATTCTTCTTCTAATGCTAGTTTGGGCTCACGCAGGATTAAAAGAAAAAAATGCAAAATATTCACCAAATGATCTGAATAATAATTTATCTGTATTTTCAACCTTGTTTATTCCCATTTTTGACTTAAATTGCGGTCTTCTGAACACTTCTACAAAGAGGATTAGAACAGTAAAAGCTGGTGCTGGGGTTGAAAATGCTATATCGCCATGTCCAATGAACAATAATCAAACACTAAAACGTACAAATTTGATCTTAGATAGGACAGATCATATTTTTTAAATACATGAAAGCCTCTTTTTAAATTCAATTGTGCAGTTTTATGCGCAAAATACTGCCTGTATTAGGGAACTGAATCAGATCAGGGGCTATCTTCTTCTCATCTGCTCATGCATTCCCACAGCCCTTCAAGTTCGCTCTACACGATGCTATTTATACTCCACGCATAAGCATACATCAAACTGTACAACTAAGGTGGTTTGAGCGAAATATCATTTTACTAAGAAATCAATTAAATTTGGTTTTATTTTAAGGAAAGATAACTCACCCTTCCAAAGATACAAAAATATCAGCACCTTACCGCATTACTTTCCGAGAGCTTTGACGAAAAATATCTCCCCTTTTTACATGGAGATTGGTACGTGAATACGCTACGGAGAGACATTTTAAAAAAATGGGGAATTTAACACAAAATTTAGTCAAAAAATTAATTGTGTGTTGTTTGTATGCATCCACAGCTATTTTAGAGAATAAATCATATTATTACCGAAGTAATTTTTTCAGGATTCCAAAATAACCTTCCGTCATGAAGGAGTTTTAAACGCACCGCAGGAAAAAATGAGTCAAGTTAAAAACTTAAGATATTTCTTTTAATTGTTTAGAATTACAGTCATTTCATAGTATGTAGTTGTGCAATTAATAATGGTTTTTTTATGATACACATAGGATATCGTACAGTCTACTTCCTAATCCAACTGATTTTGTACCTGATGCATTGTACCTGATGATGACCTCGAGTCAGTTGATACACGTGAATTACGAGTTGAAAATACAATAGACAGAATATTATCCTTTGTGCATTATTTAACAATCCTGTTATACAACATCTCGCCCAAGAAAAAGGAATGGATTTTTTAAATTCATGCTTCCTACAGATGTTGAAATGTGTAGTTCCACTATGGTCTACATCGTGACTAGGGAACTACGTCGCCCAAACTTCCATTAGTACCACATGTTAAACAGTATAAAACGTCTTAAGAATAGGAATGACAGAGAGCGTGTGTTTGGGGCTACGAAAGAGAAGAAAGTCCAAAGGGGAGAATGCCCGAGAGAGAGAGAGAGTGGGGTTGCGGAGGAGAATAAGGGTTAGCGGCGAGTCAGAGGGTCCGAGGGGGCGGGTTGAAATAGGACGAGGTCGACGTGGAGGGATTACGCCGTTCCTTAATTACGGGGATGTTAAACCCCCCAAAACAAGGAAATCTCTTCACGTCGCGACCGCAAAACGAATGAATAATTATTGCGAATCAACAGTCACGCCCTCTTTGGGGAGAAAGCGCATTAAGTACGTGCGGTAACTGAATTTCTCCGTCTACCGAACTTTGGAGTGGTTGGCCGCGTAATAATTATACCGGAAATACGCGGGTGGAAGTAAATACACTTTTGTGATGGACTAAGTTAATATTGTCAGCAGTGACGTAACTGGAAATTTGTTTCGGTAGGGGGTAGTTGGAGTGAAGAGGTCCATGCTGAGATTTAGCACGGGGAGAGGGGCGTAAATTATTTACAATCAGGAGCAAAACGGTAAATTTTTGCAATTAAGGGTGGCATTACAAGTGTGATTGTGCGGCCGACATTTTTAGGACTCTTGTACTGCACATACTAACTGAAGGAATAAAACACCCTCGGATTTTTATGCTTAGAAATTGCCAACATAATAATTAAAAAGATATTCGAAGTTATGTTAGAAAAGCAAAATTATTAGATTTAAGATATGTCAAACTTCCGTCTTTATTTCCCTCTTTTCGCAATCCTCAAAATCATGAAATAAAAACCTCGTTGCTATTATGTCCAAGAGAGAGGCTCTTTTTTATTAATTTCCCCCATAATATCCTATCTTCCACACTCCTTTCTCTCACATTGGATCCATTTATCGTTTCATCCGCTTTCTCCTATTCTTAAGACTCTTAATATACTTCCACTATAGAATAGAAGAGACAGTATGAGGAGTCTACACGTCACAGTGGGCCGGTACACCGCAAATACCACCAAGCAGAGTTGAGGGCAACGGCAACCTGGCTCTCAAAGTATTCAGTCTTAATAGAAAGGGGTCATAGCTCAAGTAGAATAGCAAACTCAGGCCAAGGAAGCATCTAGGATTTGGTTTTTCTCGCGGCATACTGATATCCACGCGACGAAAATGCGCTAAAACTGACCAGTTGATTGTCGTTATCTTTAAAAGGGAAAGCTGCTCGTAGCGCGGATAATTTTCAGCCCGTTTTACAAGGGGCATGTAATTGCACATTCGGATGCATGAATGAATGCTGCATTTCAAGTTGCGCCGTGTAGAGTGGTGAATTACAAGAATGCATGCGCAAATGATTGAACGCGAGATGGCCAAGTAGCACCTGCTTTAATTCAATAGTTTTTACATCCACGATTGGGAATAATATGTATTTTCAAATCGTGCAATTTTTAGCTCCGTGTAAAACGAACTGAAAGGATGGTAACCTTGTACAATCTACTACAACCTCTTATGAATAGTGGAACATTATTCTCTAGCGGTCGAATACACTTCGTGTGGTGGTAGCTACAATACTAATTCGTAAAAAAAAACTATTAAAACCACTTTGAAATGTTCTCAGATGAAGAAAGTTCCCAAATTTTTACTTAGGTAAAGTTCAAAGTGATAAAACTAAGACTGAAGGTTATATGTCACCATAAAGACATTAAGAGGCATGAAAACGCGTTTCAGCAAAATTAAGACCAAAATATTCCCCCTCGGCGAAAACGCTACGAATCAAAAACTTTTGCACGAATTCACATCAACATCGAGCAGCAATCGGAATCAAATATGAAAAAGTGAATGGTTGATGGAGCAAATATACAAAAGACGGAAGAGATGTGGCCTGCGGAGGGAATGAGTAACCGTGGTTACCAACTGTAAGGACATCTCTACTCGGAGATTTACGTCTGCAACTCGGAGCATCGGCCGACGCAAAATATCATAAATTTCAAATACTTTCATTTACTTTATAAAACTTTATAGGAAAGCGGTCGTGTTATTAAACCTATAGTGGAGTATACAAAGTTATATTTAAGTTACTATGAATTACTTCCACAAAGTCAAGCCTGGAATCATTTTCTTCGTGGAAAGCATGTCGCTATAAATTATGTTTGAAAGTACAAATTTACGTTCAGTAATTTTAATAAGTGCACATACAAGTCCGACCTCTTTCCATAATGAATGTAAACTTTATGAAATTAACGGAGTTGGCGTGGCAGGCGTATTTACTCGGACTAACTCATATTTGACGGGTTTCATAGACTATTATGAGCAGTGCAATTACCATTGCAGTAGCCTATATTGTAAGCCACATGGTGAAGAATGCTACGAAATCTCTCCAAAATTCCACGTAGATAGTTGAAAAAATGACATTTGGCCAGCTTTTTTCGATCTGGGACCACTAACGCGTCGTGTCCTATTCTTCCGTTGCTACGAAGCTTCGGCTGTTATATACGCGGTAAACCACTTTACACGGCACATTCTATTGTACAAACAAATGTATGAACTCTTGTATGACGAAAATTGTACCGTATAAAGCGGCTAATTGTATGATTGTCTAAATGACTGAACGAGAAATTGAACCTGCTCTATTTCCATTCAGTTTCTTGTACATTCTATGACACATTCTTTTGTACAATAAAATGTACCGTGTAAAGCGGCCTTAAGGAATAGATTAATGCTGATTGGAAATAACAACTGGCTGCAGAAATACTCTTCTTCTTTAACAAATGAAAGATTTGTTCGTAAATATTGAATAAATTCAATAAATTTCAGACTGTAAGTCGCTTCCTTCCCATGAGAGAACCATGAGTGTACTTATGAATAACAGAAATGGCAATTTTCCACTTAGATAAAATTTAATTCGACCATGATTTCAATGTACTGCATCATAATTCTGACTGTATTTTGCTTGAATTTTGTTTTTTTCCACGTGACGTGATATAAAAACGGTCGATTTTCATGAGGAATACCTCGTAAAATCAAATGCAAATTTGACTTAGAGACTTTAAACAATATGACATAGCTCCATCCAAATGATCCTGATAATGTAGTACATCGAAAAAATGGTCGAATTAAATATTATCTAAGGGGAAAATTGCCATTCTGTTATTCATTAAGATGAAATTACACCATATCACGACTGTAACTTCTCTTTTAGCATGAATGTACTAATTTCTCTCCATGGCCTCAAGCATTTTCATAATTTTCAGTCGATTTTATTATTCAAAAACACCTTTTTTTGTTCCATGGTGAAAAATTCCAGCACACAATGCTTTTAGAGCCTTCTTCAGATTTTTCTCATTTGCACTAGAAATTTTCTAAAGCCAAATCGTGCCCCAGAGACGTTCTCTAAGTTATATGGACATCTTAGATGGCGTCAGCAAGTATTTTGACGGCGTTCCAAATTTAGTGGACGGAATAGGATCTCATAGACAATTTGTGTCGACAAGGCCAGAAGGAGGATTTGGCAGCGGGAAAATCAAATCAATGTGATGTAGTATATTAATTTAACATCAAGGAGTTTTCCAATATACAGAGGTTTTTTCCAAATACAATTTCCTCTAGTTTACCGCGGTGTTGGGAAAGTTAGCCTACGTGACTTAAAAGTTTGGCACACGGAGCGTAAGTGTGGCAACAGCGTTCGCCATAAAGCGGCATACTGCCATGGAAATGTGGAATGCTCCATGGCAGTGTTCGGAAAACTCATTCGTCAACAGAGTCAAATATCAACAGTACAACGATTGAATTTTCTTTTGAGAGCCAAATATTTTAGCCTTAACCTATATAGGTAGGCACAATGTTATTAATTGAATAATGGGTAGTCCTAAGCTGGAATTTGCTAAAAACGTCCTCAATTTGATTGAGTTATATACATATACGATGATGTAGACCCCTTCCAACTTTCCCATCCCCACTCATCTTCTGTACTTTTGCCGTCTATCCCCTTTTGCTTATCCTCTCTACATGTCAAAACCATCTCAACATACCTTTCTCAATCCTCGTCACGATATTGTATTTTACTCCACAACGCCTTTTAAAGTTAACTTAATAAACTTTGTGTGAAATTCTCTCGTTATTCTGGGATAAATTTTTGGCTGATGCCAACGTTTCGATGGAAAACACTTCCATCGTTATCACGGTAATGATGATGGACGTGTTATCCAGGGTAATGAGGATGCGTAATCATTACCCTGATGACGATGGAAGTGTTATCCGTCGAAACGTTGACAGCAGCCAAAAATTTAACCCGGTGTGAATCCCGAGAGAATTTCACGCATAATATTCACCGGGAATGTGCAAAATCATTTATTAATAAACTTTACTTAAAGTTTTAAGTCTTAGTTGAACTATAGGCACGGACTTTTGCGGAAAATAGAGGAAGAGCGGAACTCACAGAGCCGCGTGTGGCTCGCGAGCCGCGGCTTGCCAACCACTGCTCTATGGTTACCTAGTAGGTAGGAGGAAACGACGAGGGTTGAAGAATTGGTAACGGGTGCCGTGGAAATGAAATCTGGGAAAGCGAGCGAGATAAAAAGGAAGCAGAGAAGTAGATGAAAGCGAGGAGGGTATAAAGATAGATAGAGCAATGAGCAAGAGCATGAAGAACCAAGGAGAGATGGAGGATTAAGCGATGAGGTGGGGCCTTCACAGAGGCTGAAAAGGATTGGAAACGGGTAAAGTGAGAGAGAGAGAGGGAGAGAGGAAAAAGACGACGGGATTTGGTAGAAGGGATAGCTACATGTCTTCATTGTCAGGGCAAAAATGAGGCCATTAAGTCCCCCTTTTACATCCATCTCCTTAAGAGAGAGGAGGAGAGAATGATTACGAGGAGATTGGTGGGGATGGACTTTGGGTGCAGAAATCGGGGGCGCGGCGGTTTCAGGAGAGGGAAAGAAAGATGGCAGCGACTCAGGGGAATGGATGGGGAGGGGGTTGGAACGGAAAGGTTAAAAGTGGGGTGAGCAGCGACGGCAAGAGCGAGAAGGCCAGGGAAACAGGAGCAGAAGAAGCGAGTGAAATTAATTACCCGGACGACGCGTAAAGAGTCAGGATTTGGTCCAGCTGGCACTGACAAAAAACTGGAAAAATCGCTGAATTCTGTAATTAAACGGTAGAATACTCATTATTTAAATTGTAGCTATGCACTCTGTTTACGATAGAGCCTCTGCGAGTAATCAAGTAATCTAAATTTATAATAATTTAAGATACTCATCATTTCCAGTTTCAAAAACATACGAGATTAAAGATTCATTACAGTTAAACAACCTGTTACCTTTTATTAACGACGGAAATAACACATGTATAGATAATTATGTACATTACGGAAAAATAGAGATGGTGCGTAATGCAAGGGCAAAAAATAGTAGAATAATTAGAATGCAGCGTAAAAAGCCATCTAATTGGAAACAGCAATATACTTCAAAACGAAAAATCAATAGTGTAAATGGAGTGCTCGATGCTCGGTTTCATAATTTCCGGATAGCAATATGTCGAAGTCTTTTCGTTAGCTCCATATCAACAGAAAATCCAGATTTTCAACATTACAACAGACTGCCGCTTTGTTGAAGCGACCGTTAACGAAGTGAGAATGTATAAACTTTAGTTCTAACACCGAGACTGTATTTAACCAGGAATTAACCTAGCGTTACTGCATCACTGTTTTCGGTGCACACATGGTGCAGGTAAACAAGGTATTATTGTAGCGATCATTTTTTTTAACGAGACGTAGACAGAATTTTTATTGGTATTATTTTATTCTGCGCATTACGTTTATCTGTGCAGACTCCTGAATGTTTGAGGTGTACGTACTTGAGGTGTGGCCGAAGTAGAGAAAAGTAATGGCTTTTTTAAATTTTATATCCCGTTAAACTTCCTGTTTCCTTGAAAAATAATAGCCTCTTTCCCTAATTGATTTGACTCGACTTTCATTTTATTTATACTGGGATGATGAGGCGCCCCTTCGCCTATCAAATCCTAAAATAGTCCTGTAGATTGGACTAACAGAAATAGATGATGTGAACAATGAATTAAAAACATTGAAGGTAAATAATACACTACGGCAAATGGCAACGATCGGAAAGTTTTTGTCTCGCTGTAATACACACCCATATTCTAAAAAATACACCGGTACTGTTTCCGCACTTTAATTCTCCGCCACCGACCATAGTTTCAGTACATTATGCATCAGGGTATATTACTTCAGATGTCTCGGTCTTTTATACAAAATTACAAAGGCCTTTACGGCCTTTTTTTACAATTTACAAATTTTATACATTTTTACATTTACTTTGTTAAATTTATTAAAGGCCAAGACATTTGGAGTAAGACCCTTGTGATGACATAATGTGCTGAAACCATGTCCGGTGGTGGAGAATAAAAGTAAGGAAATTGTACACGTGTTTTTTTGCGAATATGGTAATCCCTATGTTCCAAAAATTTAGTACCGATACGCTCTCTTGAATACATATCGTGCTGACAAAATGCATAGTTTTAATAATCAAGAATTTGGTGCAATGCACATTTCTGGCACCCACTGCTCTAATCGACTCGTCGTGTTTGAGACAGTTTATGTCGCACCATTAGTAAAAACGGTGAGGCATTGTGGTCATGGAGGCATTAGCCGGAGGCGAAAAGTTAATAATGCTGATGCAAAAACGGCTTGGAAGTACAAAAAACGTAGAGTTAGGTAGTTACACAGTGATCAAAACTTCCTATTGGTGATTAAAATCACTGAGCGTACACAAATTAATATGAAAATCGTCCAGAAAACCAGACGGCTCGTCAAAACAGTTGTAACAAGACGGCACAACCCCGCTGCTTTTGAGAGAAGCGGCATCACCTTTCCCCCCTTAACAACACTTTCCCCCTTCCGTAGTAGCATCAAAACTGCTCGACGGGCATGGTAATAAGAGCTAAGGTGAGGAGAAGGCTCTTTGAGTGGGGAATGAGAGACAAGAAAGCAGATACGAGGGAGAGAAGAGCATGGGAAGACAGAGAGAGGAGAGAATTGTTTAAAAGGGGAAGAGGGGGTGAGAGACGGGAGAAGCGGAGATGGGGTTAGGTGGACAGAAGGGTAGGAGGGAGACTAATGTCGACGGTGAATTATTCAACGCTCCCTTCAGTTGGAGAAGAGGAAACAGACGTATAAGAGAAGCGTGGGAGGAGGATGGGGGTGGGTGGGGGTGAGAGAGGAAGGAGGGTAGATGGGGAGGGGGCGGGGAGTAGGGGAGGAAGCCATAAAGTGAAGGGGTGGAGGAGGAGGGTTGAGAGAGAGAGAGAGATAATTTGGTGTCCAAGGCATCGCGACATGGGTGGGGTTTATACGAATTCGACCAAGAGACAGAGAGAGAGAGGAAGAAGGGGCAATTAGTTGCATCACCAAACTAGGTGAAGCAGATAAATGAACCTGAGCATCTCATTCGACGTTCGCTTTATATTTATCTCGAGGCGAAACTTTTTTAAGCTTCGAAAAAGAGGGGAACTTAAAACACTGCAATTTTGGAGACACGCCCCCATCTCGAGATGCAAGTTTAATGAAACCAGTTGCGCTTAATGAATCACTGCGGAAGCTTTATTTTTTGTCACACACAGCAATTTCCATCCACTATTACATGGCCCTCTACAAGGATACTGCAGATCTTACGGCAATATTTAGTCGTAGACATAAGAGATATGTATACTTAACTAAGTACGTTTAACACGAAAGGCATTAAAAATGGTAACTAAAAGTTACACATAAAAGGCACATGTAACGTCAGTGCGTCCAAAACAAACAAGATACAGCCAACATTACATGCGAAATTGCGAGAAAAATTAATATTTTCTGCCATAATCTTGATTCTGGTTTAGCAATAAACCAACGCCGGTAACGAATACAATAGAGTTAGGCTGAAATTTGGTAATTTCATCTTTGCAGAAGAGGCAAAGTCTTTTAAAATTTCACATAATTTTTAAAAATAAAAATCCGTTTCATCCAAAAAACTACAGTATCAGGTGTCCACTTTTGGATGATTTCCATATTCAGAGACATTTAATTATTAAACCATTCTGGAAAGTTTTTCCCTTCTTGTGTAATTCAAACAATTTCAAAAGCACGGCTAAAATTTGGCTGCATTCAACCATTATGGCTGGGAGAGTGAATCCGAAAATTCTTATAGTCACCAGAGACGACACAGAATAGCCATAGAATTTGAAGCATTATAGAACCGTATGAAAAACTATGGTAGTATACGATGCTTCATCAAGCGACTGTATGATTGTTTTTAAAAGTATTACAACTTTTATTTTCGAAACCCATTAAGCCTTGATAGAATGAAAAGAAAGGAGTGATGAACACCGGAAGACAATTTCGAGGCGTATAAAAATGAAGACTTGCAAAGGGAATACGGATTCAGGAGAAAAGAGACTACATTGAAGAGTATTATCAAAGTAATACTCAGGCCGGTATTCATAGTCCTCAATAATTACAGATTCGCTTCAATCTATGATTATATCTCTAATTAATTACTGTTTCTTATTCATAGTCGTCAAATAATCATTGTTTATAGTTCTAGAATTCATAGTCAAGCAAACTGTAATTATTTGGCCAAATAATCATTGATTCGTGAATTAAGCTCTCGACTGTAATTAATTAGAGTTTTTCTTTGTTGGACATCGGTAGTTCTGTGATTGTTTACGACATATTCGTGTCTTTACGTTCCAACCGTACAGTTTTATACGGTGCTAAAGGCATAGAATACTCTATATGAACGTCTTGAATTGATTAGGATTATTGATTGCCTTGAATTGATTAGGATTTCCGAGCAATGGAAATTCGTTCGTATATATTGGTGTATGCGATTGCCAGACTACGTACCCTGACTCGCCGATCTGAATGCCGTATTTACTATGTCGTGCACGAGGTCAAAGGCTAGTACGCCTTGGACTTAGTCAAACGTATCCTAGCTGTACTGTAATTAATCAGTTTATAATCTGAAATATCCGCCCTTAGTATAAAAAAGCTGGGAAAATTTATTCTCGCTAGCTTGTTCCAGAGCCTCAAATCACATCTTAATCACCCTCAAAGCCACTTTGCCTATGTTTTATTATAACACCTTCTAATATCGGTTTGTTTGGTGTAGTGATTAGAGCCGTGGATTCGTACGTGAGGGTCAGGCGGTTTGATGCCCCCGGCAGACAATTTTTTTCCATCTCTATTTTCACAACCAGAGAGACATTTTTCCTCCGAGTTACATGTCATATCATAGGACTTCACCTCGCCTTTTTTTCTCGTGATACTTTCCACAAAATTCGTACTCGAGGGTGAATCTTTGATGTCAATGGCCTCACTGGGGTCTGGTGATGGACCGCTTATGATATACGTCAATCTCTGTTTAAAATCCGTTATCTAACTTGCTGTAACAATAGACATGAGTGTTGACAGACGAAGAGTTTAATAGAGGGTACCGATTCTCAAAACCCGTATTGATCGAGTATATTCTTCTTAGAACTAATGTTCATATATCGACACTTTCCGCGAGGACTGACAGTTCCTCTTGTGCTACTGTGGCTCATTGCTTTGAGATTTTACGCTTAGGCAACAATATTGAATTGTTGAAATCATATTACAAATTTAAAAAAAATATATCACAGCGGTTTTTAATCACGCAGTATTTTACAAAATCTTCATGCTGCATTTAACATCGGCCAAAATTGCCATGAATGTTTTACTCGTAAGCCATCATCAATTGCTACTAATTACATATTTCAAATTTTCTTTATCGGTAATGATCAGTTATAAATACTGCTACTGCTACTCTTCGTCTTCTTTGGTGTTTTACGTACATATGTAGGGATTGCTAGTTCTGTTTCGCATCCAACGGTGTCCAGAATTGTGAAACATATAACTAATCTTTTGGCCGTCCAAATAGTTGACACCATCAGACCGCCTGTTTCTTATGATGATCAGGCGACGAATAGGTGCCTCGGGTGTCTCTTTGTGGGAATAGAAAAAAGAGGAGACCACTCTTATGGTCGGACAATTCCTGACGTTAAACAGCACACGCTACATCAACACTTGCCGGAATACGAGATTACTGTTTGTTGATTTTCCCTAGCAACGCCTTCATTAACGTCGAATAATCATAAGAAATAATTCTAATGCAGGCACGGCTAATTCATTTTTTATCAAAAAAACATTGCCAATCCATTTTTCATTTTCTTTTTCAATATGCAATTAATAAAACTATATACTCAACTTGAATAAAAATTTAACGATACCCACAAAATGTTTTGCCTCTTCAATTTCTCATACCACTCAAAAATAAACATACATCCAATCTGTAATTCACCAATTACAGATTATCCCAAATAATTAGAGATAAATTAATCAGTGATTCATGAATTGAAGATTGTTTTCTGTCTATGAATACATAAATCAAATAATCAATGATTGACGAATAATCGTTGATTCAGCAATCATTGATTATTTATCCCGTCTATGAATACCGGCCTCAGATAGAAGACAACCAGGAACATCATTTCTGTTATTACCCCAGTGTCTAATGTTTCTCTTACTGGCAAGCGGTCGTGCAGAATAGTTTTTGGCAACGCAACTTAGTACAATTCGCACAAAAGTACAATTCGCTCATAATTAGGAAAAAGGCCACAGGTATAGATGACCATTTAAAGCTCATTCCACATTTGCTATAGAAATTTTATCTTGTTGAGATATTCAGAAATGAACTATTTGGATGAAAATAATTCAGTCAAAAGTAAGGCTTGAATGAAAATCGAATGCAAAAATAAAAAGCTGCGGTTATATAGTCATCCAGAAAAGGCAGCTTCCACTTTATTATATCTTGAGTAAAACGAATTTTAAGAACCAAATACGTAAACCCCTGCAATGATTTCAATGCCTCTCTCTTGGGGATAATACTATTATTTACAATTTTGGGATAAAAATGATTCCTCTAAATTGTGGCTAGTTGTTTTTTTTGAACACTTTTGACAAATTTAAATTTTTTTCAGCTATCCAGCAATCTAAATTTCAAGCATCTGAAGTACGAGGATCTGAAAACTAAAAATAAGCCCTCCAACGATTTTGTGCTTTTCTCATTGGCTTAGCGGTTAAAATTTCAGGTGAATAGGGTTTCAGGTTTCAGGCCGTTTAAATAGTTTCCCGGGTTTTTTCACTATTTTTTCGGCCTGCCTTAGCCCACACCCTATATTTCTGCGAAGTTTATAATTTCTACATCTCCCGGACGCCCTTCAAACATGCTCAGCTTCAATGAAATTTAAGGGGATCGGGTGGTGTGATGACTAGAGTACTGAATAACCATATGGACGGCCTGGGTTCAAATCCCTGCAGAGGAGGATGTTTTCCAGAGAAAACCCCATCCATACTTGAGTGGACTGCATTTCAAGAGCAGAATTCCGTCTTTTGAATGATATGTTGACCTGTGGTATCCATGGCGCCTTTTGTTGAAAGCAGGCTAATGCCGACGCCGGGTTTCTATCCACCCTTCCTCCCTTACCTGTCCCCTATGGCGCAAATGACCTTAGCTGTCGGTCGCCTTCCCAAATCCAATGAAATTTAAATCTGAATCGCAGCGGTCCTAAGTAGCGATACAGACTCACAAGCATTGGTAAATATATAATTATAAATTAGTTTGATGTTTTTCATAATAGGCGAACTTAGCAATGCAAAAGCTTTCGATGCGGCAAAAGGGCTAAGAGGCAGTACGCACGTAGCTAAGTCGAGTAAAAGTACGGCATCTGGTGGGATGTAATCAAGTCTACAGTGGCAATTTGAATGAGAGCTATTTGGGAGAGAGGACATGTCTGGAGAGAGAGAGCGTGAGATCAATAGGAGCGGAGGAGGTGGAGTGAAGACAGAATCAAGAGCACTTTTCTAAATATATAACTCCATTGATTCCTTTGAAATTAAGAAGGCGAAAAATCAATACGCGGCAAAAAAAGGACATTCCCCCGTCGCCCATTCTTCGCTCATCTTTTGGCCGCGATTCTTCCTTCCTTCCGTCCCCACTCCCACTTTCTCATCCGTTCCCTTCCAGTCCTCCTTGCCAAGTGATCAAACTCACTCGATTCAAAAGACTCGAAACTCTCCGTTTTTTTCATCCTCCCCCGTATTATTCTTTTGGAAAAGGTCATTGGTTGACTCGTTCTCGATTCAACTCGCTTGCACTTCCTCTTCTCATGTCATGGCGAAGGCTTTATATGTTAAGGGAGGCTAATAAAAAAAAAGGCGTCCGATAAATTAAATTTGGAAGCGGATCAAGGTCAGCACAGCGTAAATTAGGGAATTCCGAAGGTAGGAGGACATAAAGTCCAAACCGAAAAGTCCAAATCTATTAGATCCAAAAATATTTTTAGAAAATCTATTATTTTTAGAACTATTTAAACTATTTAAAAATATCCCTAGCAACGCTATAATATTTTCGCAACCTACTTCATTGTTTATAAATATCCCTAGCAACAAATTTTTTAAATGGATTTACCAGTACTATTTACATTCGTGATGCGATGCATACAATGTGTGCCTTAGCCTTCGTTCCATATGATGATGTTGAACGCGTCTTCGATCTTTTCTATGATGAGATGCCTGACCAGTTTGCAGTTTTTGCCGATTATTTCGAAAAAACCTACGTTCGTGGCGTTCCTGCTCGAGGAAGACGAAGAGCGGTGCAGCCCAGGAATAATCCAAAAAAGTGGAATCAATATGCAGCGGTTATTCAAGGCACAGCAAGAACCAACAACGCTTCAGAAGGCTGGCATAATCGTTTAAATAAATTAGTCGGTAAAAGCCACCCTAGTTTCTACACTTTTCTACAAGAATTACAGAAAGAACAGGCAGACGTCGAATACATTATTCGTGAGATAAGTCTTGGAAAAAAAGTGAACAAAATAAAACCGGGAAACCTTCAGCAGGTAGAAGAACGCATCGAAAACATTGTCAGCATCTACGGAGACTACTCTAACGATGGAAGAGAATATGAATATATTAAAGCGATAGGCCATAACTTGCATAGCGCTAATGCCATATAAAATTAACTTTTAATGTTCTGAAATTTTGAATAAAATTTTTAAAATAAAATTATTTTGTACTTTTTGGCTTGGACATTTACTGTTTGGACTTTTTATTCTTTGGACTTTTTGGGTTGGACTTTTTAGTCTTTGGACTTTTTGGTTTGGACTTTTTGGTTTGGACATGTTGGGTTGGACTTTTTGGTTTGGACTTTATGTCGTACAATCATTCCGACACTCAAAGTGTACCCAGAAAAAAACGATCTAATGACAATTTTTTTTTACGAGTAGGAATATCGAAGTACTTACAATGTAGGGTAATGTTTCACGACTTAAATCTACAGCTTAAGGATATCGCTGATTTTATGTCATCTCTATTCTATGCCCTTTTGCGTTACTATTACATGGTATATACTATCTGTTATCATCTATCTTGGCTGAGCTCCAAGAAGGTAAGTTTATCACGTTTAAAAAACGCTGCGTGTAGAGATTCATAATTTATGTATAATACACCGTAAGGGCCAGTTGATATTCATTACCCGGGAAGTTTCCATACAAAAATGAGATTAATAGGGTTAGCATCCAGTAGGTCTTTAGAGTATGGGCATTGAATGCTCTTGTGATGGGCATATACGTAAGGTAAGAGTTTCGTAGGTTTGGTAATGTAAAGAGAATTTATAAGAGTCAAATGGCAAAACAGATACATGATTTAAGAATAATAAGCAAGAGAGTTCGTGGTAGACCATGAAAATCAGAGGTGAATGTAGTGGAAAAGACTCTTTTGAGGACAAATGATAGAAGACTTAGAAATAGGAAAACAGGCGAAGCAATGGATGAATATGTCAAACGTGAAATACATATTCACAGCAATGGTATCGTCAAATGGTATCCAGCATTCTAGATCTAATTTTAAAAGCTAATTTTTTTGATAATGACTACCCCGATAGGAAATGCGATGCGTTACATCACCGAGGTAGATGGAGAGGACGCTTGCTATTGTCACCAATGCTAGCAGCTGTAAAGTGGGCGTGGCCTGCCCACTATATTTACCAGCCCCGATTTTCCTTTCGTTCTTACGGGCTGACGCACTAATTTATCAATTTCACGATGTTTTCCATCTACAACAAACCAGAAATCAGCATTAACTTACGTTGGATAAGATAAGACGGAGGACAAAACCGGTCGCCAAGGTTTTTCTACCATATGTTTCCACGATATCCGGTAAGATATCCCAAATATTGCAGAAAAACCATATACAAACTGTGTATTTACTGCCTAATGAACTAAGGAGTCAACTGGTACGCATATTTCCGCAGTTTAGTCCGCAGTCCGCAGCGCCTGGAGTTTAATGAGTCAAAGTAGGTAAATGATGCTAAGGTACTCTCTAGAGCTGGCTACCCAAACTTATCAACGACTTGTACACACCTACGCCTTTTTTATGTAAGCTATCTTTGTCGAGTGTATCTAAAAACTACCGTAGACCTAACAAAAAGCAAATTCGAATTTTCAACCGGGATTAGGTCGACTTTTTCCATGAAGATAGAATCCTGTGACTAATTTCAAGCGGAGACTAGTCCAAGCTAAGAAGGCGTACGTGGGAAGAAGACAACTGCTGTGCTGAATGAAGACAGGACTAAAAACCAGGTACCAGCATGTGACAACATTCGTGTGGAGCATAGCACTGTATAGATCGGAAGCATGTACCATTGGAAAAACTGACCAGAAAAGAATGGAAGCCTTCGAAACCTGGCGCTGGAGGAGGATGCTGGAGATAAAATGGCCGGATAAAATAAGAAATGACGAAGTGTACAGATGAGTAGAAGAGGAAAGGACCATATGGAACACCATAGAGAAAAAACGTACAAGATAGTTCGGACAGACCTTGAGATAAAATGGGTTTGTGAAGCACATAATTGAAGGCAAAATAGAGGGAAATGATCCCAGAGAAAGACTCAGGAATAAGTTCATGGACGAAATAAAGAGGAGAGTAAATACATAGCAAGAGATACCAGGAAGCAAGGGACTTTACATTAGATAGGGAAAGGGTCGAGGGTTACAGTCAACCAATCTTAGGATTGAACAACCAATGATGATGAGATTTCTGTTGCTAAATGCCTCAAGGGATAATAACCACCGGCTTAGGCACCCATACATTCCCCTGTCCTCCATCTCCCACGTGTTCCAGCATAATCCACAAGCAACCCTCGACTCTGTGGGGCCTGGTCACCTACCGTGGCTGCGCGACGCTTCTGGCGGGCTATCGTGGGAACCCAGCGTTCCAGAGCCACGGTCACCTCTGGCCCAAGGCCCTTCGAAACCCCGTGGACGCACATGCCTTAGTGGGGCGGGGGTGTGGGTTGAGTGGGGGGGGGGCATGACCGACGAACCTTGAGGTTTATGCCTCGTTTCCCTTTCTATTCACAGAAGTTTAGGCAGTTAGGGTGGGATATCATTTCACCGAGAAATCAATGCATTTGGCCTCATTATCAACAAACTAATCTTATCTTGGCTAAAATCTCATAATACCAGCCACTTAAGGTAGAGCAAGATTGTATCCTAGTCATAATGGAGACCATACTCGAATTTTTGTTTAAATTTCAGCAGCTGTAGGAAGCATGAATTTAATATAACATTATTAATGGTGCAATAATATACTTTCGTGGTACAGAAAATTATAGGCATTTAAATAAAAATAACAACAAAAGTCTTCAATTCAACTAATTTCTTTCGCAGTGCACTTTTTAAACTCAATCTTAACGGAAGGATTTTTGCAATTCTATAAAAACTACTGTGGTGATAGTATGATTTATTTTCAAAACTAGTAAGGAAAACAGTCAAGCTAAACACCTAATTTTTTGACGAGATCTAGGTGTTAAGAATTCCTCATTCTTTAAATTAGATCTCTCTGCAGAGCATACACGTACCATCACCCAAGTAAAAGGGCTGGTATTTTCTGGCAAATATCTCGGAAAGTTATGTGGTAAGGGGTTTAATTTTCATTACAATGGAAGGGTGATATATTTTTCTTGAAAATGAGACCAAATTCATTGATTTCATGGTAAAATGATATTTCGCTCAAACTACCTCAAGCACCAAGACCTTAAAGTGAAGGACAACTTACGCAGTCTATAATTCAGAAATAAACACCCTTACGCGAATAAGTTCGGGCACTGACAAGACACCACTGTTTAAGGTATGAAATGTCGTCCCTTCAGTGAAAAGTAACTTAAATAACACCAATTTCATAGTTGAAACTTAATTGTCAAAAGGATTACGCTTTTTGGCGACGGCATAGATTGTACTGGAAGTCAATTTTCATCATAATAACCCAATATAAGTTCAAAATTAAATGTCTATAATAATCATCCAAGCTAAAAAGTAATACTTTCAACAGATTCAGGCGTTAGGTGATGCAAGTTGGTCGTATTAAGAACAAAAGTCGCTTTTTTCTACAGGTTTCTATAATAATGACAACGCTTTTCAAGACTCACAGAGTCATAATCATGGACTAGACAGCAGTACAATACATCACGATTTTCTAGTGTTATAAATTATTGTTCCATTCTATATAACATTAAATTCAATGTAAAGGAAAATCTGTGGAAAAGTGCGATTGTTATTCTTATTACTAACATTTTGTATTTTTAAATGTTGAGCTAAATAAAGATTTCGCAAAACTATCTCCATCATACCATAGATCGACATAACTGGAAGAGAAGACGTCCATGATCTAATTTAAAGGACATTTTTTTCTCAAAAGCATTTCGCCCCAATACTTTTGCATGAACGTTGCCTAAAACAACCCAGAATTACACGCTCTAATGCGAGGCAGTTCAGAGACACGTACGGGACATCGGACCGTGCAAGGGGTGCAGTCCATTAGCGAAGGAATGAAATTAATCGCGCTTCGTACAGCAAGGCGGCAAGGAGCGGACATGTTCGGCAGACCGTCGGACGATGGGTGTAGGTGTAGGAAGGTACATATCGCCACACAGCGACGCAATATGGGAGGGGAGGGCGGTGTGGATGGCAGTATACTGAGAGAGAAAGAGAATGTTGGGAGAGCGAGGGGGTGGAATTGCCGGGTGTGGGTAAGGCGCCCAGCAGCGCCGTAATGAAGGCCGCTATATCACGAGGCAGTTTCGATGCAAATTGAGAACCTCGTCGAAAATCAATATATGAAGTGGCTGGAGCGAAACAAGTGGAATTAATGCCGATAGAGGGTAGCAGAGGCGGTGCAAGGAGGGTGCTTGGTGGTGCTCGCATAATGCCCAGAGAGGGGGAGTGGATATGAGGGGTGGAAGACTTGGATGAAGGTTGGGTAGGAGGGGAGAGCGTAAGATCAGAGTAAAGTAGGGTTATCACTAGGGTTAGGTTAAAATTAATAACGTCAATGCGTCGTAATTTCATAATAATGATATCTACGTGTGCTGTTTTATGGAGACCATTTTTGTTTTCTAATAAAAAATAAATAGGCTCATCACCCTTAGTGATTCAATTATGATAAAATATTTCAGGCGTAATAATCTTCTTAAAATCATGCTTTATGCCCTTGTATCATCATTTATCGGTCAATCCTAAGATTGGTTTACTGCAGTTCTCCATTCTTGACAGTCTAAATCTAGTTTGATTAATTCCAGGTAGCTCTTCTTATTGTACATGCTTCCTTATTTGAACTATGTATTCATCCATTGTCTTCCCTCTACTTTTCCTTCAATTACAGTCTTTGCAAACCAACTGCCTCTCGGGGTGTGACCAATCCACCTGGTCTCATATTCTGCATCGTGATCTATAGGTCTCTTTCCTATTCCACACTCCTGTATGTCTCAACATTTCTTACTTTATTCACCCATTTCATCTTCAGCGTCCTCCTTTTACAAAACCTGGTTTTAAAAGCTTTTTATCTCTTCCTCCCATGGCCTATGCATCCGACCCATAGAGTACCACGCTCCACAGAAACTGAACTCCTACATGTGAGATAATTTATATAAATTTATTTTATATTTATATTATATTTATATAAATAAAAATATATTTATATCCTCAATTCTCCCACCAACTAAATTTCATTGATCATGACACTTTTTTAGCGATTCAATTTCGTGATTAATCGTAACACTGCAGACATGTTGTCTTTCAAATTGTACTCAACATATTAGACAGAAGTTTACCCAGGCGTACGATGTGAACTAATGTAATACGCTCAGCTTGGTGGAATAGGAAAAAGGTACCTTGATACCGGTAACGCCATCCCCTTACGGAACAGTCATAAATATCTACTTCTCTACGAAGGGCCTGTCTAGCTGTCACAGCTCATATTATTTACTCTACACTGCCTCCCCCTCCTACTCTCGCAAACCTCTTTTACTTCGGGAAAAATGTGCACCTCAAACCCGAACGCTAGAATAGGATGCAACACAATTTCGGACAAGCTTATTTTTTAAAATAATGGGATTTTCTTGATCTCTTTCAAAATTCATGCAGACGCTATTTAACATGCCAAATTCCAGGATTATCCCTTTATTTAGGAAGTTTGGTAATCCTAGGGCAAAGGAAATAATGAACAAGAGACGTAAGAGGGTGTGAGGGTTCGCGAGGGTTCGATCTGCGACAGTTTCCACCCATAAAGTTGCGGAATGGCCCACGCGATAATCACCACTCTTCCCCTATAATAAAAGTTAGCACCTTCGAAATATTTCTCAAAAATCCGTAAATGATCTTTAGCCCAAAGCAAAAACTCTCACCCTGCCCTCAACACATTGAGTGCAATTAAAAAATCCACTAGGTCCAGAAACTTGCACCCAGATTGCTTTCATCAATCTTTGAATCGGTTGTGTTTGGCAATGAGTGACCCACCTAAAGTAGGCAGAGCTGATGAAATAGTAGTTTATCACATCAGATGTAGTAATTTTAGAATGTAAACCAGGTCCTTCGAAAAATTACATGGGTCAATCAGCAGGTTTCATTAGTGCAAATTAATAATTGTATTCCCTTCACAATCTTTCACTAGCCTTTCATTTGAAAAGAAATTTCTACCACAGTACACCAAGTTTATCTGTTACTAGTGGAACACTTGACTTAAAAAAAGTACCAATCATACGTTTACAATTGCACATAATGTGTTGAAAAGTTCAGCAATCATCCTAAATATTTAGCAATTAATGCATCGAAAATTTACAATAGATTAACATATTTGCTCAAAAATATTGTATTATTGAAAATAAAAATAATATATTATATTGTTGAAAATGTCAATAGTATGTCATAATAGTGCAAATAACTGGTTGAATAGTTAAATCAAAACTAGCAATCTCATTAGTGAAGCAAGTACATTTTACTTTCTCATGATTTACTTCTATTGTAATTTGTGACATTACATTCCATAAATTGTTTATTAATGTTGAATGATTTTGTAATATAAGGCTCTATGTGGTAAAATAGGCGGTTTTTATCCGGTCATGCGGCTACTAATGACCTCGTATGTGTCTGCAAATAAAGGCATTTAAAACTTAACTCGGCTGTACTTAAATATTCTGTAAAATGCACTTTCATCTGACTTTTTTCTGACAGTTTTTTTAATGCCTAAGATAAACAAACTATAAAGCATTTAATATGCCAAATCAATCCAAACCGTTATTATACCTCGGTAGGTAATACCTCGAGTAGTTCCCTAAGCTCATTCAGTGTTACAGGCACCGATTAAAAAATAAAAAACAGGCTTTCTGACGGTCCCAGTTTGTAACTCTCTGCATCCCCCCAAACCGTATCATTCATCTACTCTTTAATATCCCTACGCCTCTCATTATTTCTCACTTAAGCGTTCCAGTCCATTTGATGCCATTCATATCCTCTGCTTCTATCCCAGTGATCTCCCAATTCCTCTTCATTTTCCTCCATTTTCCCCAATTACTCATAATTCTCCGTCACTACAAAATAGTATTTATAGCGAGGAGACGGACATCTCATCCATCAAGCCCATAGTAGGAAGGTCCTTAGATCAAAAAGTGAAATAGAGATGCGGCTTTTCACTAGCTACGCCACATAACGAATATACTACAAGACTTTACGACCAAGCAATATAATGTTTCATTCGCGGTTTAAATACAATATCATAAAGGAAAACCGTATGCTTTCTCAAAAACTGCTATGACTCAGCAGATCGTGTCGTAAGGCCATATTCTTCCGTCTCCATTAACCAAGTCATACCGATCGAGTAACGCAAGTGAAATTTCAGTTTCTTAGTCATTATTTTCCTATTCTTTACGCTTAAAAGAGGGTTATATCAAAGTACGAGTCAAGAATTCATTTCATTTGAGTTTTCTATCAGCTGCTAACTATGGTTTTGGACAGCTCTTATCCTAGAGGCAAATCGTTTCATTTTGGCCCCTATGGATGACCCACCATTAGATCCCGCCTGAATTCCTCATATCCTTTCCCTCTTCTTATTTCGTCCAGTATGTCTATCCCCTCCCTATCCTCTTTCTTCCACTCCCTCCCTTCTCATTATCCTCCCCTCTATTATCCTTTTTAACATTTCCTCTCCTTTTAAAACCCCTCCATCCATCTCTTCCGCCTTCTTCACACATGCACATAAGAAGAGCTACCAGGAATTAAGCAAACGAGAATCACACTGACAAGGACGGAGGGCTGTAGAAAGCCAAACTTGAACTAGTATTGAACGACCAATGATCATACAAGTGCATAAAATGTGTTTTTAAGAAACTTATGACGCCTGAATTATTTAATCATGTAGAGTGATAAAGGGTTGTGGTCCTATGTATATTTTACTAGAAAATACTGATGGTCTTCATATAAATGCATAAATTGTTTTGATTATTATGAAATTACGGCGTATTGGCGCCCTGAATTTTAACCTAACCCTTGTGATAACCCTACTTTACCCTGGTTTTATGCTCTCTCCTCCCACCCAACCTTCACCCAAGCCTTAACCTCTCCCCCCCCCCCACCCCCACGCCCTATCCATTATGCGAGCACACCTAAGTACCCTCCTCACACCGCCTTTGAATTTACGCCACTAGTTTCCAAACCCTCTCTCCAACCTCCTCGCTCGTCTTTCTCGCCACCTAGCTCACCCTCTTCATCCTTATCCAAACCCACATCTCAAACTACTAGAGTCTACTTACATCCTCCATCAGTTGAACATAGCCTACAAAAGATTCTCTCAAACCTTATCACCAACGTATTGCACCTATAGCCTTTATTAATATGCATGCACTACTTTCACGAATTAAGGAAGACCAGAAGATGGAACAAATACAAAAAATAATCAATCACATATATAATAAAAAGGATACATAATTCATGATACACGACGACCCGAAAAAACAACTTTGATTTGAATATTTCAAAAAGAATTTTCCGAGAAATTACAAAAAACGTTAACTTCTCAGCCGTAACCTTCTTCGCCGAGCAAGAGTATGTTGCGTCTCAAACAGACATCGACAATTAAAACAGGTGAAAGACCTTACAATTTATCTTTTCACGAACGTATGAGATTTAAAAAATTGAAACTAGAGGAACGGAAAGCTGAGAAGAATCTCGTGCACGCACTCCATGAACTATGGACTTAAAGAATGAAACGTACACAAGCGTACTTAAGTCTAAAGTTCAAGGCCGATCGGAATTACGCAGTTCCCAACAGCAGCGTTTATAGCTTTATTTTTAATCATCTCCCTTGATTTTAAATCCGGAGTGCTGCAATTAAGTCCTTATGGCGATATCGTAAAAAAAATAATTTTCAAAAACGGGTTCGAAAAAAAATTGCGTTGAAGGAAGGCATACTCTTCCAACTCCATCCCGTGCAATGAAAGTATTTAATAACGCGGCATACATTTACGACAAAATCTGCGCTTCAATTAACCTTGAAGAGGGATCGTCAAGATGAATTTTTAAATACTCATAAGAGTATCAAAACCTACGTACAATATCCCTTAACTTTCAACTTTGGTCTACGTACGATCGCGGGAATTTTATTTAGCTTGTTGGGCCCCGTATCTCCACTTACCGGGAATTGAAGATATTTCGCCGACAAATTATTTGCCGAAATGAGACTCTTATTTTACTGTTTATATATGTTTCAACAAGGCCCCGGCAAATTTATCGACTGCTTACTCGGAAAATTGACCGAGAGATAACATTTTTGGAAGGATCAATCCTAGTAACCGTGAATAAATGTTTACAAACTTTAAATTAAAAAAATCCCTGTGGGAGTACTAACGGTATGTATATTTTTTTGTAAAATAAATATAACAAACTTTTTAATAAAAAATTTTTGTTAAAATTGTTCATATTAAATAACAATGTACCTAGAGTAATTTCTTTATTTACTTATTTCATATTTGATGGTAACCTCAATACATGTTCTGGTTCTAGGCTACCTAAAGCTCCCTCCTTGATTGTATATTATGTAAATTTTTGGGAGTAGTAAAATGTCATACATATATCATTTAATAGAGAAAATTTATTCTTAATTTGTACAAAAAAATGGAAATGATTCTATAGCTGGGGAATTGAGCTCCTCCAGCAAATTCTGCTATCCGTACCTACGATTTATTAGCGCATGTTGCGGCAATATTTCATTTGTCTTCAGATATAATAAGCACTATATTGCCAAAAGTTACTCTCGACATACTTTTGATCACTTAGTCCTACCCGTTTTATCCATTTTTGCCATCAATTAAACAATCTGAAACAGCGTAGTTGTAAATGCTGTGTTCAGGACAAATACCAGGACCAAGGCTTCTTCATAAACGTTGCAAAGACTCGTGCGAAACAGAGGCCATAGAAAAGGTAATTATTTCTTCGCAGCCAATTTCAGAATTCATAAGAAACGCATAAAAGAAAACTCGCCGAGAATGGTTCTCTCAGTACCTGAACCTAATATGAGCTTCGTTCGTTGAAATGAATAGCAGGCAACGTTACCAGTTCAAGAGTTTGGCTTATTGACCTTCTGTTCACCCCACACACTCACTCACACACACCCACAGATAGCATCGAGCATCCATAAATACGACTCCGACCCACATACACCCATCCCCGTTATTAATCCATTCCGTTCTTATATGGAACCTCTACGCAGTTCTAAATTTAGCGCGGGAATCAAAACCTTCAGATGATCCCCATCCCACTCCCGATGATGTCGATAGCACGCAGGCATCTGGCGAGCAGAGTTTACGATCTTGAGGTACTTTGAGGAAGACTTTCCTCATGACATATTAGAGATGACATTTGCATTTCATTTCTTCATTTAGACAACTTAGGTAGCATATAGACAATAATTTATTTTGAATGACACACAAACTGCTGGAAATATCAATTTCTAATACTTACAGTATAATAGATCAATATAGTGATTAACAGTTCATTTGTCATTCATTCCGAGCCACCAATTTAACCAAAATTAACTCAAATACTCACGCAATTCAAAGTTGTTTCCATGATTACTTTCTGGGGCTGCGGTAAATTTTATATCTGCACGTCTGCATTTAAGTGCTGCTTTTAAGTATACACTAATTCCGTGCACATGCAGAGTAAACGAGCCATAACCCTGGCAGCCAAAGGCGGAGATACTGCCTTACTCCCCCGTTCACAGCCAGTTCGTAGGGAATGGACTTTCCCACTAAAAATATCCTCTTTCGCAAATCCTACCATGTTTCTCGAGCACTATGACAAGCGCCTGTTTTTAATAAGGGCCCTTAATAAAAAAATATTTCGACCTTATAAGTCGTACGGTATAATCTCTTCTTTCGGCGAAAAGCATGGAGGGGATGGTAATTCATTCCTTGTTCCCGAATTCGTCCTCGCCCGAGCATCGTAAAACTCCCGAACGAGAGAGGCCTTATGAATTTATCAAGAGATGGTAGGAGCAACCGGTCGTAAAAAAAATCC
Source organism: Ceriagrion tenellum (assembly GCA_963169105.1). Taxonomy (NCBI): domain Eukaryota; kingdom Metazoa; phylum Arthropoda; class Insecta; order Odonata; family Coenagrionidae; genus Ceriagrion; species Ceriagrion tenellum. The sequence goes on along the minus strand of OY720636.1, from coordinate 114,252,967 downwards.
TGCGGCCAAATTAAACGCATCCGTTTCTCCCCAAATGCTACGGACGGGGCTGTGCGATACTGTATCGTCAGCGATATCCGACATTGACGAAAGGTCACATTACGATACCAAGAGCTTACGGGTCGTACAATGCGGGGATGGGGTTAGTGAGGTGGTTGTATAGAGATCTGGCTTCCCATTCCGAGGTCCCGGGCTCGATTCATCCCAGGATTTCGCAACTGTACTCTGTATATTTGGCTACCGAAGACACATTCTTTTAGTATTCCGCATTTTTGGGTCCTCCATCCACGTTCGTTGACTTTGGCCAACAAAAGTTTCAATAGCCATCCTGCTACCGTCTTCGGGTCGAAGGTGGAAAGAAGCTGTAATGACCTTGGTCGTCCTGGCGCCCAACTTGGTGCTGCACTACCATTGACCGGAGCGGATGATCCTTTTCCATGAGCTGCTGAGGGGATAGCCATTGCCTCTGTTGATATTCTCCGGTAATTTCCAAATATCTATTCCTTCCTTGATTTGTCTTGAATAATAGTGGCTCTCCTTGGCTAGTATTTTAGCATCTACGAAATTAATTCTGTGTCCCGGCTCACAACAGGCATGTTCAGCCATGGGAGACAGATTGAACTGCCTCTATTTCGTTGCCCTTGCATGCTCTTTCAGTCTCGTGCCCATGGCCCTACATGTTTCACCAGTGTACGACAACCGTTGTCTGGCCAAAGTCAACGAGATCGGATGGAAAACCCGAAAATGCAGAACACTAATGGACAACGCCCCAGATACCTTCGCGAGAATGAATCCCTTGTTTTACTGCTTATACCATCTTCTACTCTACTACTTACGTTGGTGAAAAGAACAAGTAAAAAATGTGCCTCGTCTTAATGATTTCAATCTTTCCATTTATGTGTGGTATGATTTCGATGTCAGGAAACAAAAAGCAATTTTTTTTCTCCAACCGCCCTAGCTGTGGACGGTTGGATAAGCAACAACTCGGCCTATCACAAAGGCGCAGCGAGAGTAATACACTTTTTTTCTCCCGTCAATCACGGGATGGTTATTGCGCTATCGCGTCTGTAGCGACGGACGACGAAGGCCAGCCCGATCAGGATGGAGGTCACGGCGATTGCGAAATCTGACGTATCAACGGAGAGTCGCGCCAAATTGATCCTCTCAACCGCCGGCGCGCTATAAAGGGGTTGAGAGTGCAAATTAAGGTAGACGGAACGATTCCTATTTGTGCACAGATTTACGCGAAACTTTGTACACATGTTCTTAATAGTAATATCTATTGACACAATTGAAAAAATTGCACCACAGAGATTTCGTCAAAGGTATGGCAATTCAATGCTCTTTTTGAACGCAGTCTTATGGCACATGGCCACATGGCATAAAATGTGTAATAATGTGGTAAAAAGATACATATTTATTCTGAACTAAAAAAATAATTTTGATATAATTACAATGGCTTCTCTCGAATATCAAGCTGTCACGTCGCGCCCATCCTTTTATTTGTTTCTACCGTTGTCTCAGGCACGACTTGATGGAATTTGCTTCACGTCCCAAGTGAACAGATTGACTGAGTTACTCCACATAAATTTATTACAAGACGACCTAGGTCTCTGCGTGACATGTCATCAGCAGGCATCTGATGATACCGCGGCACCTTACGAGTATTTTAATAAGTTGATGAGAAATAACTTACATATTATTCTCCTTTTATACGTTCGCTCATTTTGAATGCACGGCTACGTTTCGAATACCGCGCCGATTTCAAAATCTGTTTCCACAAAAAGAAATTTTTTAAAGATATAACTCTTGTATAATTTCCATTACTGCCTGTATTGAGAATTCCTTTGCAAAAGCATGTATGCTTAAATGATATGTGGTCGTTTGATTTTTATCTCGACATAACTTTTTGAGACATTATTAGAATATATACATTCAATGACCCAATAATACCGCTCCAGTAATTATGAACATACCCAAAGGTGTCGGACATAATAGAAAACGTTCGATATTGCTCTCTACCTCCTCGATTTATAATCAAATCAGGCTTAGGCAATTCCTTAGTAGTTGTTTCGCCAAAAATTCAAATAAAGGAGGAGTTTTGCCAATCTCATTATTTTCATTTTCTTTTGAATTCTGCTTCCGCACAATACGATAACGCAAGCATTTCGTCGTTACAAAAAAATCCGCCCCTGGAATTTAATGATATTAAATTAAAAATAGGGTATTTCCAGCGTAACTTCACAGCATTTGATCAGTATTTCAAATGAGAGGAGAAAATTTGTAATGGCACCAAAATTCATTACAGATGCGTGTTTCGCAACCTCATTCCACAAGTTTCGACGGAGAAATATATAAAAGGATGTTTTCATTTTCATAGCTCAATGGACTCCGACGTCAAACCCCATCATCAGGATACATACTTTTTACTTACTTTTTTCTTCGTTACTTACGTTTTACTTACTACCTATATTAAGACATTCAGTAAGCCAAAATATCCTGATAAAAATATATTATGTATTATTTTATTCGAGAATTTCGTATGGTAATGTGTTGTGGGGACTGCTCTCTCACCTTCATTGTTTTTTGAAGATACAAAAAAAGATGGTATGAGTGATATGTAACCAGAATTATTATGCCCACAGTCGATCTCTCTTTAAAAAATTAAAACTGTTAACGGATCCATGTATCTATCTATCTCTATTCTATCGATCTATCATTCTGTAATACTTGTGAAAATTAATAGTGCTGATTTTGAATTGAACAACTGTATCAATTTGTATAATACTAGTCAATGTAACGACCTGCATGTAAAGCCAACCACTTAATCCTTAGCATCAAATGATCCAAGGTCTATGTGCATAAAATTATATAATAACTTACCGGAATGTATTAAAAAGAACATAGTACACCGATCTTTAAGAAAATGGTCCGTGAATACCTGATTAATAAGTTTCCAATTATTGCATAAACAATAGTGTCAAAGATTACTTGAGGCCAAATTTATAATGTTTTATATTTTGTAAACTGGGTAATCTTTCTTGTGTATGACATGTCCAATACACTAGCCAGCTTTATTACTGCGCACTGTGTCTCTTGGATGAAATGAATATCTATCTATCTAAAACAATGCGATAAAGCCAGTGAAATGGGACGTATTGTGTGAAATTACTCTGTCCGGAATTTAAAAGTCGCTCTTCTAATTTAAAATAATTGCATTTTATTCCATCCTAGTCGATTATGCCTAATAAACCGCCGCCACCGGGTCAAAAGAGGGTCGGTCGCCGAGGAAAATGCGGTTGGAGCCTAATCTACGATCCAAACACGACGGAAGTAAGTATATCGATGACATACGACGAATAGCTACGTCAGCGTTCAAGTGTGCTGTGTTAGGAGAAATTCGAGGGCATCAGATGGCCCCTTATCATAAGATCGGCGTCGGGCCTCTCACGGTCCTACTGCGGATACCACACCCCCCCCCCCTCTCGTCCACCACTCACACCGCCCCGTTCCGAGTCGGCAATCGAAGCTTTTCGAGTGCCACTCGGGAGGGCGCTCGTTGGACGTTTTGGGCCGGGAAGTATAGAGGAGATGGTGATGATAACGATAACTGGTGTGGCTCGCGGTGAGCACAGATAGAGGAAGGAGGGGAGGGTAATTGCCATCCCTCCTTGCTGGAGTGGCACTGCGGTTGCCTGGGCTATCGCACGCGCAAGAGACAGCCTCTCGTTTGCAGTTCGAGTGGCGTATCTCACCCCTTGGGGGAATGAGTGAAGAAGTGAAGGCTGGTTTGCGCCTGTGCCTGTCCGCTGTGCCTGGCACTTCACCGCTAGAGCCCTTTGGAGAGCTGGACACACACATACAAGGAAGCAACAGATATAGAAACGAGTAGGCTTACCATACGTCCCGGTTTGGACGTGACATCCGGTTCGAAAGGCCTGTCTCGGTGCCAGCGGCGTGCCCAGGATATCATTTGAAGGGGAGGAGGGAGGGGGTGAAAATTTTCAAAAAATGAGGAAACCAAAGTTGTGTGTTTAGTTCATTAATACTGAATATGCGACCGCGTTGTAAAGGTAGTTTGAGCGATATATCATTTTACCTAGAAATCAATGAATTTGGTCTCATTTTAATGAAAAATATATCACCCTTCCGTAGACACCAAAAATTCAACCACTTACCACATTACTTTCAGAGTTATTTGCCAAAAAAATACCAGCCCTTTCAAATGGGATATGGTACGTGCATGCACTTTAAAGAGTCCTTATATTAAAAATGAGGCATTGTCTACACTTAGATTTCGTCAAAAAATTAACAGTGTGTAGTTTGAGTGTTTTCTCAACTAATTTTGAAAATAAATCATATTTTCACCACAGTAAACTCTTCGGAATCACAATAAACCTTCCGTTTCGATGGAGTTTAAAACTTACCGCGTGAAAAAAATAAGTCAAGTTAAAGACTTATTTAGATATTTTCATTTGATTACTTACAATTTCTGTAATGCAAAACTCTTTTATTGCACCATTAATTATGCAATATTTGATTCGTATTCGTGTCTCTTACAGTTGGCGAAATTAAAACGTATAATTCGAATATGGTCTATATTATAACTAGGAAAACTACCTCGCTCGGACTACCTTAAGGACAATATTTAGAGATTTTATTTGTGCAAACATCTGAAAGAATAATAAGGTTACTAATTTAAATGTATTTGTAAAGGGTAAAGAACTCTCTACTATTTAACTATATTACACTGTCTATTCGCCTGTAGCAGTTTTCAACGAAGCATTCGGCTGAAATGATTCGGTGATTTCTTAAGTGGATTTAATTTCTTTATGCTGGGTGTCATATGCTCACAGCATATTCGAGATGTGTCGAGAGCGGAATACCCCCATGGTCCAGTAGCAATTCGCCTCTTCCGGGTTACTGAGAAGTCCGCCATCCAATCGACCAATTTTTTTCACTCATAAAGTATTTTTCTTCTCACATCACCTCCCGTTCATTTTCCTTCATATCCGATCTGCAGATGGCCCCGTAAATAATTTGATGGTTGCGTAATGCGCACTCCACGGGAAGGCAGTCGCATGGTCGGGAGACGGTGAATATCATTTTTATTCCATGGGAATGCAAAATGTGATGAAAACGTATTGAATAAACTAACCACATAAAAAGTATTTTTTTAACGCACGAATTCGCAAGTCTGATGGACTACAAAATTGACCACACGAATACCGCAACCAAATGGTCACTCTGGAGAATGCAACATTACCATAATTTCTCCACTAGGTAGATTTTTGGATCATGATAAATAGATAAGGCCAAGGAACCTCATATTTCGAATAAAATCATAGTCATCTTAAAGAATAATTACAAACCATATGATATGCCTGTTTATCCTCAATGTGTATCGATTTCCGAAGTCATCCTCCGAAAAATTTTCATCATGTTATAAACAAAAAATCAAACAACATTCAACCCGCACAAAATCCAGAAGCATTTAATCAGCGACAGCGAAAGATAAGATGACAGCAGTATTAAACTGTTCAATGACCCGCTTACTTAGAAATACATTCAGCGAGTCAAGAGAAAAATAATTTTATATTCCCATGAAATACAAGAATGCATAAAAATATTTACCTTGCATTCTTGGTACACAACAAGACGAAGAGAAAAGGAGAAACTTTTCTATATTCAATGGCACAAATTATCCCTAGCACTCCTAGAGACTCCCAAAAACGGTAACATTTACCAGAGGAATTTTCGTGGGAGAGCACCAGACTGAGTTCGACCACATTATACAATTGAGGGAGTTTTATTGAGACAAGACGATGATGCACGTAGGACTGCAGCTGATGAGGTCCTCCATCTTTCTTGGAAGACTAAAGAATTAACAATTATAGTACAGATATCAGAGGGATTGGAATAAAATTCAAAGCCTGGTGCTGAAGGTGGAGGATTTTGAAGTAAAAATGGACGGACAAAAGAAGAAACAATGAAGCTTACAGAAGAGTAGAAGATAAAACGACTGTATGGATCACTGTACACAAAAGAAGAACTCGATTAATTGGATACACCCTCAGACACAGTGGGTTAGTGGAGAGCATAATTGAGGGTAGAGGCAAAATGTCCCCAGAGGAAGACCCAGGAATAACTTCATGGACTAAATAAAGAGGAAAGAACATAGAAATAGCTACAAAGAAGTAAGGGAACTAGTATTAGATAGGGAAGGGCTGCAGTCAATCAATCTTAGGATGGAACGACCAATGATGATGATTACGACGATGATATATAATATGGGACAAAAGGAACTAAAGAAGAGAGATATGCGCGGAAATTGTTACCGACTAGCTCTGTCAGCCCATTTATTCGTATCTCCTTATTTCATTTACCGAGAACTTCCATCTTAAGACAGGCGTGAAGCATTGCATTTACACATTTTCCCCGCATACCTTTTCCTGATTCATGGATTTTCTGGACTTCGTTCCACTTTCGTCCCGAGGTCCCGTCCGCATCACAATCAACGCCCGCCTGGAGCACTCTTTCCTCGGAAAGGAACAAGGACGCTCTCTCCAATGCATGTAGGTGTATGGTGTATGTTCATAGATCGCCCACCACGGCATTGTACCGGCCTTTCCCTATCGACCGATCTCAAATTATCTATTTATCTCCCTCTCTCCCTATCCATCTTTCTACCTCGTGGCACGGCCGCCTGATCACGATTCCCAAATCTTCGGAGTCGGCCCGCCCTCCATCGCGGTCTGGAGGCGGGCGGATTCGGCGGGAGAAGGGGCCGGGAACAGGCTATACTACAAGAGGTATTGGGGAGAGTGGAAAAGGGGCGGGTGGTTCAAATGTTGCGACACAGTCTCACAGCAGGGGGCGGGGGGGGGGGCGGAGGAGAGTTCTACACGCTTCGTTCAACCTCCCACCCACTAGCCGTCTACGTAAATATACCTGCCTTCTCTATTTTTCCCCTCCCACCTGAAATCATCTCCCTATGGCGTCCGCGACGAGCGCTTCCTTTCACTCCCACCACTTCCTCTCGAACCTGCTTCCCATGCCCACGGCGCGGCGACCACTTCCTTCTTACCAACATGCCGCCGTCGCAAGAACATCATGCGTGCCAACGTGACCGATCGACTGTTTCTGAGACGAACGTAATTACTATGAAACTTTCCACATATGAAGTATTGAGTACCGATGGGAGACAGACAGGAAAGATCGATAGTCAGCGCCCAATGGTCGATATTTATAAGATTCCTCCAGTATATCTCTTCTTTAAACCTACAATACAATCACGTGGTTTTTAATGACTGATCACCTCTTTTGAACCTTGTTCTTCCTTGAGTCCGACAACCCCATTATAATGCTGCCAGATTTTCACCATCAACGGCTTTTCTTCGTTTCACTTCCCTTCTCCTACATAACTCCCTTACCCCTCTCTCTGACCAGCTATCCCCCGCCCCTCTATTCCTGGGTATATATGGTGGAGTTTTTAGAAAATGTGTACCTTGACAATGGCACTAGGTGCTGAAACCATGGTCGGTTGCTATTAAAATTTGTATGAAAAGTTACCATTGTGTTACATTTTGAAATGGATATCAATTACTTCTACAAAGTTAAGTCTGTTACTCTTTTATATATCTACAATACAATGTATGACGAGCAAATTATTTCGCACAATCCACTTTGTAATAACTAATTTTTAAACACAATTTTAGCCTCATTCCCCTCCGATTCCCCACTTCCCCCAACCTTGAGATTGTAATGTGTGTATGTCAAATCATGTTGATTTTTCTATTGAATCATTGGATGACAGTGTGGCTGTTGAAATGCATGTTGTCCCAAGTTGCCATAAAAGGAACAGAGTGAAAACATTAGTTTGTCATTCAAGATCCTGTTCCAAAACATTTTGTCTAATACTTTGGAATTCATCATCCTATTCTTCATACACATAAGATTATGACTCATTAACATTATAACGATAATGACGGAATGTCAACTATTAGTAGAGAAATATTTCAAAGTAAGTGAAATGAATAGGGCTGAAAATATATATCGAGAATTGCAGAATTCATTAAAACAACGAAAGATGCCCAAAAGTATATAGACAAAGTATGGGAGAATAAGCAAAACCGCGAAATATCAAGTATTTAGGAGAAATATCCAGCCAAACGCAATAAACAGAGAGGCCAGCTTAGCGTCCGCAAGAAAAATGAAACAGTGGAACAAGGTACACTAAGATGGTGGGGTACTTAGAAATGGATGAAAGACAAAAGAATCCCCAGAATTCGGGAAGAACATAGTGTTCACGGGAAACAAACAAGAGAAAGACCGCGTAAATGCTAGATGAAGTGAAAAGTGACCTAAAGAAGAGAGGCATATATCGCGATGAAGTGTGTGGAGATGCAATGGCTGAAAAAGATTGAAAGCTAGGTTAACATCAAGACCCACATTTGGTGGACCAGCAGGGGAGGTGAAATGGTGAAGTACATTACGGGTGTGTAGTGAGCGGAGCTAAGTTGTTGTTATGGCCACTTATTGTGCGCGGGAGGAATGATTTTTGAACTGATCTGTTCGGCTATTTTTCTCTCGTTGTATCGCTTCTATCAACTCTAGACATGTAGTGCGGCGTCAAAATGATGTTCTTTGAGTCGCTTTGAAATACACCTGCTTCTCAAGTAAACTAAGCGTAGCGTGTAGCCCTCGTGTCTCTAGCCTCTCCCAACTTAATTCCTCAAAAAGCTGGGAAACATGATATATTCGCTGGTAGCAGCTTTAAACGAAGCGCGAAATTTTACTTATAATTCTATTCATATGTTTGTTTTTTTTGGTCCAGGATTCAAAATTCCCGCGAAGTATTCGAGGTATGGCCTAAGCAGAGTGAAGTAGCACCTCTCCTATACGTCATTGTCCATTCATTTGAGCTTCGTAGTTCCGGTGGAATTTAGTTAATGATTTCAAACGACGGAGGTGGTAATGCTAATTCTTAAAAATTTTTTGTTTGCCCGCGAGCAATTTCCAATGCAGTACTCTGTGCAGGTGATTTTCTATACTCTGATGGGGTGAACTTAAAAAAAAAAACAATCATCTCCCCCATTCCTCTCATGATCCATCCTCTCACATCCTCCCCGGTTCGTGTCTCCCGAACGAAGTCCCCCGACAAGCACAGCAGCGTCCGCTCGCGGCCTCGTGATGCCGAGGGTCCATTTCGGAGACGCACAGCCCGCCCAGGAAGAGGACGTCAGGATTCGCGCGTGACCCAGTGTTGGCCGTAACCGAATGAATGATGAGCGCGCGCCCATCACTGAATACATACAGCGCGGGTTGACAGGGCCATGGTGATATCCTTCTTTGCTTTGCTTGAATCATAGGGAGACCTAAGGTAGTCGAATGAAATTCATCGAAAAGGATAAAAGTTCCCATTCCCTTAAAGGAGAGTATGAGGCACCCATTAGTGTGAATGAAGTAAATGAAAATTGCACACATGTGCATAGGAGTCAATTTTATTTAAGAAAACTAACTTTCAAAACTTTCAAACAGCGAAACAATTTACAGGGAAGTCTACTGAAAGAGAACTTCGCATTGCTTATCACTTGTATTTCTCAATTTCTGAATGAAAATGTAAATGAATAATACAAAAGGGAAGAAATCGTTCATTGGGAAGAGCAATGAATAAATACACGAACAATAAAAGCTGCCATTAATGAGGAATATTTTAATGAAATGGATGAGTCGCGGCTCTGAAGGATCATAAAATGGGAATGAAGCACGCACAGAGCGAAGAGGGAAAATATGTTAGGAATAATTTTGCGCCAAGAGGACTAAATCTCTAGACTACTAAAGTTAAGACAACGTTTATCCACGACCAATGCCGAAATCCGAGGCTATTAGGGAAGAAAAGTGGTATAAAAGCAACACATTTACATGCTGAGTATCGTAAATGATGGCATCACGTGGAAGAAACTCGCTTTGGAGCTGGTTAATCATTTTTTCCATAGAATCATGTTAATTCTTTACCTTCCCCATGTACTACGTCGGTCTGCTTCCGTTGCGTTGTCCATACTTTCCAAATCTAGAAATCTATTGGAGTGGAGGCCTTCCAGTCACAAAGCTTTGAATTACCCGTGGGAGAGAATGAACACATACATACATCTACATACTACCTTGCGAGCCGCCGCATGGGCGTGTGACAGGGGGTGCTAGGACACCAGCCGTGTAAATATATAAGGTTTTTGGAGGTGATATGATGACGTGCACTTAGCGGAGATTAGTTTTTATTGTGGGCGCTCATTGTGCGCGGAAAGGACGAGTTTCTGAGCCTGTTTGGCAATGTATTTCTCTTATTTTATTGCTCCTGTCGGACCTCGAGATGTAGTGAGGCGTCATGACAATATTCTCTTGACGGAAATAAAATGCAGCCACCGAAAAGGTAAAGCTGAATAAGGCCTAAGCCGTGCTGAATGTAATAGCGGAACTGTCTTCAAGGATCAAGCATTATTTTCCTACCCTCGTAGCCATTAACCAAAGCCCATTTGACTACCAATGCTCGTTCCTTGTCGTTTCGATTCGGAACCGAGAATTCGGTTTCGAGAGAGAGAGAGAGAGACCCTTGAAAGTCACCGTCCCCGATCACTCAGTCATTAGTCTCGACAATAACAGAAAGATGAGAGGGTTCCTTTGGAGACTCCCACGCGCACCATAAGAGGAGGGGCGGGAGAGTTCGACCGTGGTATCCTTGGAAAGAATCTCCTTGGGCGGCGTACGCGGCGGAGGGAGAGAGGGGGGGAGAAAGGGGTGGAGAAACGACATGGGAACCATCAAGAAGGGGGCAACATCCTCCGAAGGAATCTTACATCAGACTCAACCCCTCCTCCTTATACATTCTCACAGCCCTACTTCCCCTCCCTCTTCCCCGCCAACCCAACTCTCTCATTCCGCCCACAAAGCTAGGAAGAAAGAAAGACCCCCTGCCATCTCCCTCTCCCCCAAATCTCTCGGCACGCACTAACGCATGCCGGTGGGAGAAAAGGAAAATCGTGCCTTGGAAGAACACCGCCGGCCGCCGCAGTCGAGGAACACAAAACGAATTTTTTTTCCTCCTCCGCGGCTCCTCATTTTTTTTTTTTTTAATCCTTTATTTTTTATTTCCCATCCAGTCATCAATTCAATTAGCTGTCCATGACCAAGACAGAGCACAGGAGGGGATCGATATAACGCACGGATAATGATGTCGGCGTCGGGAGAAGGAGAGATTGAATGCTGTCCCATCGACGCGGACAAACGAAGCATGCAAGGAGTTTATTGTGAGGCGGCCACCCCGCAGCTTAAAGGAGAGACAAGAGAGCTCCCCCCCCGTGATAATAGAGAGGAGTGCGTTGTTTTCCACGCACATCGCCGCTAGATCGAGCCGTGACCGAGAGGCGAAGAAAGTGCAATTCAAACACAAACGAGAAAACATACTTACATGCGCATCACGCCGTTCCCTTTCAGAGTCGACACGGTCAATTAAGAGACATACATACATACCAATCACGCCGTTCCCTTCCGGGGTAGGCAGAGTCACTAAGTTTCTCTCATGAATACATATTTGTACAAGTAACTATTCTTCAATAATTTCCTCCATACTGGCCCCTCCTTGCAAACCTCTTTTGTCTTATTTACGCCATACACTGCTTCATACACGCCCTCCTGTTTTTAAGACTCCTAATATTCCTCCTCCTAATAATTTCCTCAACCACATTCAACCACAACTTTCTCGGCTTACCTTTACCTCTCGCACAATTCATTTCATTGTCATATATTTGTTCGTTATTCGACTTTCATTCATTCTCTCAACATGGCCAAACCAACGAAACACACTCCATTACTGGAGCATCTAACACACATTTATTTATTACCCACTCATTCCTGACCCTCTCCATCCTACTTTTTACTTTTGCCGCAAGCACTCCTCAGATAACTCATACCCACGGCGTTTAGTCTACTCTTATGTCTATCCTGACCTACCCATGTTTCACTACCATACAACAAAGTGGGGAGAAGTAAACTTTAGTACACGGCGATTTTTGCTTCCTTAGACAGGCACTCATTCCTTGACATGCTCCACATGCTACCTACCAGTTTTCTTCCAGCATTTGCACGTTTCTTACCTCCTCATCTATCCGCCCATTCAATTAAGAATCTACCAAATTAAAAAAAAGAAAAATAAACACAGCAATTAGCTTAATTCGAAACGATCAATCATGCTTCTAACCTCAATGTACAATCAATTTCTTTCCTTTAAATGGGTAGGTATATATTATTTGGTCACCTTGAGTTATTAGCAAGAAAAATGACAAAAAACCATGTTTTATTTATGGTGCAGCCTATTGAAGCAGTTTTAATGATTCCACGAGTTTGGTCGATTATTAAAGAAAGTCAATTAATCTTTCCGATGATTTCGAAATATCGTCTCTTTTCCGAACTCCCATTTGAGACATTGGGCAAGAAATCCAAGCCGTTTCATATGAGATACAGCATTAATATAGGAACCATTAAAGAAATGAGCAAGTTCCGGTGCATAAATTGTGGCATACATATGTATCCACATACTACCCGGGAAGCCGCCTCATGGGCGTGTGACAGGGGGTGCTAGAACATCTGCCGAGTAAATGTGTAAAGGTTTTGGGATATGAAATGGTGATAGGTATTACGGGAGTGTATCAGGTGGAGAGCAGTTTTTAGTAGGGTCGCTTACTGTGCGTGGGAAGAACGAATGTTTTAACCTATCTTTGGGCAATGTATCTCTATTATTTATCGCTTCTGTTGGACCTAGAAATGTAGTGTGGCGTCAAACTTATTTTCTCTGTGTTGCTTTGAAATACACCTCTTATGAATATCTCAATCAAACTAAGCCCATCGTACAGTCTCAGAGTTTCTCTCGGTTCTCAGATAATTCCTCTCATAATAATAGTTGTGCCATTATAATAAGTATTATATTTTAAAACCATTCAAATAAATTAAAACGGCAAAAGAATTATACTAGATATGTTGTTCTTGATCTTTCCTAAGTTCAACTGTTCTCCCATTTCTGGGGAAGAATAATGTTCCCTCCCAATAAGTAAGGTTTTGTTGGATAAAAATGGAGTCTCAAGCAAGTTTGAAAATTCATGAAACCAACGAAGGAGGTTAGCATTATACCAAAGTCTTAACTTAAAAAAAAAAGACGCTGGTAGTAGGAGACCGGTTGACGGCGACAATGAGAAGCAGCACATCCGGCAAAAATTACCTTTTCTGTCAGAAATGAATATTGGATTAATGACCATCGGAAATGACTCTTCTTGAAATTTTCAAAAAGATCAAGATAGTCATTTAAGCAGTCAAGGAACTGCCACAGCGGCCGTTTCTCGAAAAAAAAATATGATGAACACCTGTTATTAGGAGGATATATCATTAACGTCGAGCGTGTGTGGGTCTTATTTTTAGCAGGCTTCAGCAGAAGGAATGGACGTGGGGTATTTTTTTTGGGTACGCGGTACGACAGGTTGTCTGCGGGGCTAAGCACTTAATCGCCATGCAATGCACGCACCACGGCAGGCGGTGTACTCCCGACTCCCACACGAATTCCTTCCGAATCCGATTGTAATCCACTAACACTTGTTCAAGAGGCGAATAGTTGGCTCACGCACGACGAGGCTCTTACGAGAGCCACGTAGCTTACGGGCAGATGAAAGTTCTTCCTATTAGTCCCGGCGAGAAATATTTTCGTTGAGTCCATGGAATCCATTTCACGGAATTTTCAACGGTCGAAATTTCTCATGAGAGCGAAATGGTGCGTCTCCGAGGTAGCTAATCAAGGGGAAACCCATCTACCCTAGTAACAGCTGCCACAGTACGCACAACATATCAAACTCTAGATTGCAATGGTAAAAGATTAGAGTTTAATCATACTGAGGCATTCTTCAAACTTCTTATTCCATGTCGCTGGACACGGCATATGATCTTTTAGCGTTATAACCAAACGACCACAGATACTAATGAATAATAAATTATTTTCTTAACTAGTTTTTACTTGTCTCTATTGTTTAATTAACTATTTTCACCTTAAATAAAGATGGCTTGAAGGCGTAACTGGCTAACTCACCTGACCGGCAATTGGGAGAATTGGGTTCGGATTCCGGTCAAGTCAAATGTATTTTCATGGCGAATTTCAATTCTTGGTGTATATGCAGTGCATATACACCAAGAATTACATATTATGCACCTCTACGAGTGACTTCGTACCATATCATTTATAAATTCAGTGATTGGAAATAAGTTTCCTCTACCTAATGAAACTAGGTTGAGAAAGCCATTTGAGTACACTGTACAAAAATCCCGAGAAATTTTCTGCAGTTCAAACACAGCACAGAAACATTTATAACATATTAAAAATCTGGGTAGGAATAAAATAAATTGTAAGGACTTAAGGTTGTAGGACAATTGACGAAGCTCAGAGGCTAGGGTCTTAGAATCAGGTGCGGCAAGCCAGCTAAAACATTTTACAGAACTCTAAAGCATAGTGGCTTTTAAGTACGAGGCACCCGTACAGTTAACAACAATTGTGCTAGTACCTTCTTGATATAATTTAAAATACTACCATACAATGAATGTGGGATACTTAAATTATTTAGAAAAAGGTAAAATGAAAATAATTCACAAAATATCATGGCATCATTTATAATACTTCAAGTCAAAATTGCGAGTGATAGCCATGTTTTGCTGGCCACCTCTTCTAATTTCATCAAAAGCTTTCGTATTATTCTTTGCAAACTGCTAGTTTGTTGTTGCTAAAAGCCATAGGTTACATAGTCATGAGCCAACTTGTTTTTTCATGCGATTTTTTCGTTGATATTTTAGGTGACGGTCATAGTTTAGGTAGTTATTTTCGTTGATATTAAGATTATTCTACTCAGGCAATACTTCGATGCTCTTGGACTCCGTGGAAAACTCTTCGCCATTTTGTTTCCTTCGTCCCGATTATGCATTATGGATGCCCAAACGACGGAAACCTCTCGTCCAGCCGTTAGCCGATCAGTGCCCGATTCATAAAATTTTCCAGCTCGTGTGACATTGAAGATTGCACCTATACGAAACATGGTCAAACTTTCCTTAAAAAGGTGAGTTAGACGTTCAGTCTGAAAGAACCTTTTCCAGTGTTGGTCTTAGTATTTCCTGTGTGAATGTCCCATAGTTCTACCTCTCATTTTATACTTAAAATACAAATTTTTATCGCAAATTATTCCTTCATGCATTATTTCAAAGAGTTTTCTCCAGCTAATTCTGTACTCTCTTCTTATTTCTTATTTATATGAAAACTTGATTTTTAATGCCCAAACTAACAAGAGATCGAGCCGTATAACAAAAACATTTTACATCCCCAAATACCGTACAATAAAATATGAAAATACTTTCCATATCTCATCCTGCAAATTATGGAACTCGTTGCCTGATAGTATTAAATCTTCTAGGAATGTCACTCAATTTAAAAGAAGTATGGCTGACTTTTTGTCTCCTTAATGTTCTCTCGTCAATATATGAGATGACAAAATTATATGAGATGACGTTGTTACTTGTTACTAGTTCATTACTTGTTCATTATAATCATTTGCTGTTTTCTTTGTACACTTTTGTTTACCCTGCTCATTCTGTCTGTCTGACTTGAAAGTCATGACATGAAGTCTGCTGACTTGAAAGTTGTTTGTTCATTTTCCTATATTTGTAAGGCTTTGTATTTTGTTTTGTTTTGTATTCCACTCCTCATGAAGGCATGTAAAAAATTCAATGTCCCAAGGGACTTTGTCCCAGGACAATAAAATTGTTTTCTTCTACTCTCTTATCGTGTCTGTGATGTCTTTTACGCCTAGGACTTGCCTTGCATCCGCATTCATTTTTTACCCGTTCCTGTTTAGCCAGAGAATAAGGAGGAGGACGTCCTGCACAAGGCTAGTGAGTCGATTCGGGGAAAAAATTACTCTCAAACCTTGCCTTGGATCGGAACTATGGATTTATCTATTAAAGTTTTACCGTGCTTCTCGAACCGATTATGCACAATTTATGCCCTTACAGCCAAAATCGCGCTAAGGTCGTCTGCTGGTAAGCAACAAACTCATGAATTTCACCTTCCCGTGAGACATCGAGGCATCAAAAAAACTTTTTTCACGAATCCGGATATCATGAATAAATTTACGGAAACATTAACCGCGAAAAAAAGTGATTTACTCCCTGATGAATTCTATCCTTTCATCGCGTAAGCAGGTGGCGATTGATGTGACGCAACGAATGCATCAGAAGAAAGGAATAAATATAACTCGACCGTGACGGAGTGAATGCTCCACGTAATGGCGGGCGATCGGTCGGCTGATGGGTGGGCGATTACGTTCGTCGCCCCCGAGCCGAACAACAACACGACGTCCGAGGATGCGGTCGAGCGCGGATATTTACAGCAATCCGCTCTCCCTCCCTCCCTTGCTCGCCCCATTATACACACGAACATAGATAAATGTATGTACGTATATGCCTCACTTTCACTCCAGATTGTTCGACGGGAGTTACTCAACCCCGTTTTACCACACACACAAACGTCACTTTCCCCGGCCATCTCATTTCTAAGGGCACTCGAAAGAGACTTGCGAGTCATCAAGCGGGCAGTAGGAAGGTCGACGTCGAAAACGTCAAAAGGTGGAGAGATGGACGACGCATCAACAGAGAAATATTTTAAAGGCAGCAAAAATAGTAGGCACTCGCCTGTGAAGAGCTTGGCGCAAAGGTACCGATGGTATGCAAGGGAGAAGGTAATAGTGTGACTGAGGGTTCTTCCGGAAGTCCCTGAGGATATCCTTTGGTCTATCCACCATAGATGCTCGCTCCTATTTTTTTCTCCCTTTCAACACGTGTTCTAGCAATAACAGCCACAAACCCTAGCGGTGGCTCGCAGGGTATTATGGAGAAGGATGTAATAATTCGTCTGAAATGAGGGGAGCTCAACGTCAAGTGTCTGCGTGAAAGTAGGGTTTGGAATGACTGGCTGATGAAATAATGTCCATGGGGTGCTTGAGCATAAGACACACATGAATTTAGTATGTTTTTTTAGTTAACAAGCCAAATAAAAACTAAGGAAAGTCATTAATAATAATTTTTTCTCCCAGAACATCCTCAAATCAACTAAACGATTATATGCTAAAGGTAGAGGGAAAAGTTCCCAGAGGCAGACCCAGTAACCATTTTATGGACCAAATAAAGAGGAAAGTACAGATGAAGAGATACCAGGAGGTAAGGGAACTAGCATTACATAGGGAAGAATGAAGAGCTGCAGTCAACTAATCTTTAGTTGAAAGACCAATGATAATGCTGAAGATCCTCAATAAACTAGGGAAACATTTGACAAATTTCAAGCTATCCGGGACTAGCCACGGAGTTCCACTTTTACGGAGTCACCCGCAATGCACAAATGTGCGAATTTCCACAGAGAAAAAATCATCCGCCTTGACCGGGATACTCGGGAGACAATTCCTACAGGAAAAGGTGGATTCATTGACCATCCGCCCATAAGCCCGTTTTAACGGGAACGGGTATCACGTATGCACAATCGGACGTTTGTGCATACGTGCATTTCAAATTGCGTCATGTAAAGCGGTGAATTGCAAAAACGCTTGCGCGAATGAATGATGGCCAAATTGCTCCTGCTCTGATTCAGTAATTACGACACGCCAAATAGAGGAAAACGCGAAGTTTTATATTGCGTCATTTCGCATCCAGAGTAACTCGGGCTTTACATTGAGGCCATTGACACACACCCGTGTGAGTTGTAGAACTCGAAACTTCGGTATCCTATTTCCCTAACACGCACGTCATACGCTGGGTTGCAAGTGCCGATGGGCAAAACTTTACACCTTCTACCTCAACGTACGCCTAGGTATGGTGTTGATGAAAAAAATTTGTCAGTTTTTTAGAAGGCCCATGTGTCCTATCCCTACGAACTGGCTGCGCACAGAGGAGGAAGTCTTCGCGTCTTGCTCCCAGGACTCTAAAGGAGCGATCTTTGTCTTCGTAAATCTATGCGTGAGACTCTGCATACGTCTTCTCATCAGTGATATCCGTGATATCAATATATAAAAGGGAAAAAGTCACATCACAACGATGCCAATCCAAAACCACTTCATTTTCCAACGAGGTTATGAATATCTTCCAAAATCCAACATATTACGGTAGATCAGATCATGAGAATAAAATGAGGTGAATAGATTGTTGAACAGAACGGTTCTAAATGTCGTTTTTCCCTTGATCGATAAGAGATCATAATGGATGCGTTTAGACTTTGAATTAGGTCATATGGTGGGTAGTGTAGCTGAATAATTTATATGCACCCTGATGCATGTCTATAAATTGAGTAGTGCTAACATCGTGTTTTGCATGTTCCTTGCATGGATCTAATGTCACGTTTACATAGTACGTTGTAGATTATTTTAGTAGTCTGTGTAGCATATGTAGCATACCCATAGTCTTGTGCATGTTGGTGAAAGTAAATTTCTTCACTGCAGTTCATGTTGGTGATAAGTCACCCCTGCCAAACACCCATGTCTTGCAGGGTCATAAGTAGATGTAGACGTAATTGTGTTATATTTGCAACTCAATGCTATTTGTACTTGTAGCCCTATGCCACATGTACGACATTTTACATAATAATTCGATTACAAATGCAGAGATTTTCTTCTAAACGCGAAATGACGCTATCATTTTCATGATATTTATGGAAAACGAGTACCAAGGTGTCACAATGGGTCTAATATTCGAAAAAAATACTTGAATTCCAAGACGGTTAAATTTTTCATACAGAGCCAAAAGGTCTAATTACAATTCTTTAATGCTGTAATTGAGAAATTTAAAATATAAACCCTCCACGCAGGCAGAATCTCAAATTCTGCCTGTATGATGAGTCCCAAGGGATACACTCTATAAAAATGTGGCCAATTATTTTTCTAATCAATTTCAAGCAAAGTTGAGTGAAATGTGGCCCAATTTATTTTCTTGCGAGATAAATTTATCTAAATGTGGACCTTGTTGGTGACGACTACCGCTCCAGCTACCACAATGTCATGCATCTTGTAGTCAATTGCCACCCAGTTCTATTGAAGCATTTCATGAGCTGATTGGTAAGACAAGACTTATCCTAATACTTTTTGAACAGTACTTATCCACCAATTGACCCTTATTGAATTCCTCATATGGTTTTCCACTTTTTATCTCGCCCAGTGTTCCTATACTCTTCCTTTTTCTACCTCGCTTCTCCATTTTTCTCCCCTTTATTGCTCTCTTCAGCATTCCCTTTCCTTTTAATGCGTCCTTTATCCATCTCTTCTTCCTCCTGACTACCACCACTAGCTTCCTCTCCTCCCCGGCCATATAAAATGCTCCACCATGTTTTGCTACCACTACAAAACGCTTTTAGCAACCACGATTTCACTCTTTCTGTTTACCGTTGTGCACTACCGTATCCCGCTTTTTATTTCGTCCAGAATTCTTATCCTCTTCCTGGATTTGATTGGATATTTGGGAAGGCGACCGACAGCTAAGGTCATTTGCGCTATGGGGGATAGGTAAGGTAGGAAGGGTTGATAGAAACCCGGCGTCGGCATTAGCCTGCTCTTAACGAAAGGCGCCAAGGGGACCACGGTTTAACGTCTCATCCGACAGACGGAGTACTGTACATGAAGTGCCCTCCACAAGACACTCAAGTAGGGATCGGGTTACCATTGAAAAACATCCTCCTCTGCAGGGATTTGAACCCTGGTCGTCCGTATGGTTAGCCAGTACTCTAGCCACCACGCACCAACCCGATCCCCTATACTCTTCCTTTCTCTACCTCGCTTCCGCATTGCCCTACTCTTTATTGCCCTCTTCACCAATTTCCTCTCCTTTCAATTCGCCCTCCATCTATCTCTTCTGCCTCCTCCTAACTGCGACGACTAGCTTCCTTTTCTCTACAACTATATATAATATGCCACCATATTTAGCTACCACCATGCTAAGCTACCACTACCAAACAAACGCCATCCGTCCTGCGAGTGCGTCCCGATTCCCCCTCTGCATTACACTCGGGCGCGCCAGAGGTGACAACAGAGAGCCGGCCGCCTTTCCAACGCTAGAATCCAAAACTCATCCGCCCACGCCCAGCAAGCCGCCGAAGCCTGCCCACATGGGGCGCCCTCGCACACCAAACACTCTCACCTGCATTTTACCGTTGTACGGCTTCCCCTCCAGCCTTGAGGCTCAACCCTCCCCAGTTCACCTACGCCGCCCCACTGCGGGGGGAAGAGGCGGAGGTGGTGGCAGACACCGCAAAGCCCCGCACGACCCCGCCCCCCCTCCGCAACGCTGGTCTCACTCCCTCGTGCCACCTCCTTCCTGCTCTTCCTTTCTCGTACACAACACACTCTGTCCTCCTCCTCCTCCCTCCCAGATCACCCCGAAAAAACCAGCTCGACTCTTCCGCCCTTCGAACCCCGCCGCCGCCGGCCGCAACTCCTCCAAACCAGTGGCGGTGGCTGACTTAACGAACCGGAAACTGGGACGACGAGAAAACGGAAAGTGTCCACTGTCGAGAATCCTTAGATGGGACGGGTATTTTTCTAAAAAATATCCTCGAATTACGATGCAAAGTATATTACCGCCTTTATGTATGAACTATTTAAGATGTTTTCAGTGAGATAGTTCCCTCGACATCTTGGAAACCGTATCATAATTTAACATTTAGATTTCAGCAGCTGTTGGAAGTATGGATTAAATATGATAATGTAAATGGTGTATTAATGTACTTGTATATTACCGCCTACCCATATGAACTCTTTAAGGTATTTTGAGTGAGATAGTTCCCTAGATATAATGGATACCATATTCGAATTTGACATTTTAATGTCTGCAGCCGAAGGAAGCATTAAGTAAACATTGTAATATTAATGATGCAATGATACACATATGCATGACTCATATTCTCAGTAATTGAATAAATGCATTCATGTAAATTTTTAATTTGACTCACTTTGTCACGCGGTACGTCTAAAACTCCTTCAAAACGGAAGGTTTTCTTGTAGTCCTGAAAAAATTACTGCGGTGACAACAGGATTTAATTTCAACAATAGTTCAGAAAGTATGCAAAATACACCCAATTAACTTTTCGACAAGTAGGTGCCAGAAAAGTCCTCATTTTTTAAATATAAAATCTCTCTAGAGTGCATACACGTACCATTTCCCATGCAAAATGGCTGTTATATTTTGGCAAACATCTCGAAAAGTTGTTCAGTCAGAGGGGATGACACTTTTGGTGTCTTCGGGAATGGTGAGATATTTTTCTTTAAAATGAGACCAATGTGATTGATTTCTAGGTGACACGATATTTCGCTCAAGCTACCCTAAGGTGGCTGGAGCCTTTTTTGTTGACGTACAGATTTTTGCGTAACATTTCATACGCGTACCCATTAGTAATACGTACAAACATAAACGAAAAAAATTGCATGTTAACCATTTGGTTTCTGGGAAATTTAATGATACTTTAACGCGTAGCCTCGCGGCGCTTGACATATGCTTCGAAATAATTCGATGACATATGTACAGATTGCGATAACGTACATTTCATATTATTATAATGGTATCTATTAAATATTACGGTATCATAATGAATAAAAGACACGCTGACTTCTGCCGCAGCCCAGGAGAGATCTTCGTCTTCATCTCCATTCCCCGCCCGGACAACAGCGCCAATAATGGCACAGTGGAAAATGCATTGCAAGGGTTCGGGAGAATATTCACAGTGACATTATAATACACAAATTTCAAAATTATTATGATCCTCCTCAGAGAGGTAGGGTTTCCTTTTACAGAGTACAAAACTTTGAAGAAATATACCTCGAATGATTCATAGCAATCACCTGATTTTCGACAAATTCATGTTTCTTCATCGGCCCATATATTTACGTAGAAAGCAAAGGGCGAAAAGTCACAATGCTCATTCTAAGAATTAACTTTTATTCTAGAGACCTACGCAAACAGATTTGCTATAAAATTTAAAGCGCGTAAACGTCTGAGGAGGATCTTTTGTACGCATGATTGATATTATGTTTCTCAGAATTCTCAGTAGGATATTTCTCAGACTTGTTCACGTCAATAATAGATCTCGCAAAATCAACTTTTTCGATCGTGGTATACAGCACCCTTAACATAGAACTCTCTTTTCAAAACTCCGGACAGAAATTGAAAACAGAGACGACAGAATCTGAAAATAGTCATACCCGGAGAAAAAAATCTCCGAAGACGAGAGTACTCCTACTTCCCATGAGCCTTGATATGATCAGTTTCTCTCTGCTTTCCATGTCTCAGGACTCGTATTGTTGTTTAAAATTCGCTACGTAAGTAGTTGCATAAAAAGGTTCTTTATGAAGAGGCACAAGGTGGGAACGGAGGATGGGAATGGGGTCGCCCAAGACATCACCCTCGGTTCAACTCACGGGGCGAATGAATAGCGGCAAAAATAATTACCATAATCCCCTAATGGCACTTAACATAAATACTCCAAAAAATATCAAGCTTGTAGATCCAACTTTCCCCACCTCAATTGAAAAAAGTAGTAACTTTTTAACATTCTACACGATTTACGAAAATCCATCCGTACAGGAAATTTCTTCCGCTCCCAAAAAAAAAGACAGTCGCTTCAGGAGAAACCCGCGCTCGCTGTTCTCAAAGTACTATTTTCTCAAGATGTGCAAAATTTGCTGTAATGACAAAATTTAGGCTTAGTGGTGCCATTCATATATTTTTTTAAATTTCATAACAATACAATACGATGACAATCTCAGAATTTCCCCTGTTCTATGATCCCCTGTTCTATGGTTACTTTTGACCAACGGATTTATTGTCCGGGTCATGAACATCCCCCGCATCAACCTGAGATACTTCCTAGTATTATTTTTTTCTGGAAGATTCGACACAATCTCCGTCTAGAATTTCCAACAGGGAATGAATTAACAAACAGAGGGCCATACACATTGAAACAAAGGAACTCCACCATGAAGTTTCGCCTTTCTTTTCGACGAAGTTAAACATCGCTGGGTAGATTTTCAAAAATGTTCTCGGTATAAAACAGAAGCCAATAAAAAAAAACATCATCGTACCACGGGATTCGGGACCCGGATCTTTCAAGTTTTGTTCCAATTAGCACCCAACGCACTTGTCCAGTATTTGGGATGTCCAAGTTCATATTACGGCCTAGTCAAATGATTTTTTCCTCATGGCGAATTTCATCCCATTTGGTGCATGTCTTTTATGTGAAGACTGAGAAACGAATCTTTTGTACGCATGATTGATATTATGTTTCTCAGAATTCTCAGTAGGATATTTCTCAGAATTTTTCACATCAATAATAGATCTCGCAAAATCAACTCCTTTATTTAAAACCTTTCTCCCTTAAAACTTCATTCTCAACATACAAGGAAAATGTTCATCTCATCGTATGTAGTTCCCGATGTTGAATAATGCTGTTCAGTGTACGACTTAAATGAAGAATTTCTTCTTCTCCTTCTTCAAACTTCACCGCGGTTTAAATTCATTCAACTGGTTTATTTTGGACCTTCGCAAGGATGGCCATTTAATCCCTTATTATGATGAGCTTCGATCGCTCAATATTTACTGTCCTAAGGGCATGCCACCGAAGAATAAGAAATATATACATAGGGTTACGAGCTTAATCAGAAGCGAAAAGCATTTTGAAAAACGATAGTGCTAGGTAATGCAGGGATCAAATTTCTCATAGATAGTATGTACATTGCAAATGAAAACAGTTAAAAAGTACGCATGGCATAATGTGAAGTAATGCAAATAATTTAATTCCAATTAAAATGTACCAACTCATGATTTAAATGTAGAAATACCACATTAAGGATTTGAAAGTTATGTGCTCTTATAATTCATTTTGAAAATAGTGAGGGTAAGACTGTTTTTAAAATGTTTTTGGAGTATTCAAGAGGTGACACGCAATTACTATGAATGAATTATGAAATATAATTGAGCGGTAGATGGGAGTATAAAGATTCAGAATCACATTGGGCGTACATTTCACTGGCAGATTGTTAAGTAACAAACACGTAAACTTATGTTCAGGGGATTTTTCCGTGAGCATGGAATACAAGAAATACCCCAAGAAGTATTTCCTTCGGCTCTTAATAAATAGTATATTCTATTTTATACTACAATTCGTTTGTGTCGATATTTTTTCGTTTTAAACAATCCTTTCCGGTCTGATTATCCTTTAGCCTTCCCTTTGAATTACGTCCGCCCCTAAGAAAAATTTTCACTCATCGCATCTACTGCACTTGCTTCTCTAAAGGCTGGCTTCCCCTCCCCAATATCCTCCACGCACATTTTCACGGGTCTCCTTTCACATCCTCCCCTATTCTCGACGTCAACCCACGCCCGGCGATATACACGCGTTAACTCAATCCCTCCCCGCAGCCACGCTACTCACCCCCCTCCCTATCCCCCTCCTCGAAACAACAACAACGGCCTTCCGTCTCGCCCGGAACCTTGCGGCAGTCACCGCCAAGCCCTATGTGGACCCCCCCCACCCCACCCCAAAGCCCCCCCACCCTATTCCTCGAGTCCACCCCACTGAATTCCCTTCCCGATGCCCTTTAACATACATCCGCAAGGGGGTAGGGGTTATGGACGTGTGCGTCCCCCCTTCACACAGTAAAAATCTATCATAACAAGCCAGACGAATTTCCCAGGGCGGTCGCGGTAGAATATAGAATGGGTATTGACTCGAGGTCCCCACTTTTAGACTTCTGACGATACCTAGGCATTAGGATTAACGCATGTTTTAAATTGTCTTTCTGGGGTGCAACTCAGAACCGTTTTCCAAGTAAAATGGCTGTCTTGGTTGGCAAATATCTCGAAAATAAGAGCGGCAAGTGGCAGATATTTCATTATTTTGGGAAAAGTGAGATATTTTACTTTTGGGACCAAACTCATTGAAATCCAGGCGAAATGATGTCTCTCATTCTACCTCAATAGAGGAATGGCTTTGTATTCTGAGTTTTCCACGCTTTTTTATTTGTAACGACCCGGGTTTTTACGTGCAACCTGAAGATGACGAAGAAGATGAAGTTTTTTTGGTATAACTCGGGTCTCGACGTTCAACGTCATCTTCAGGATGAACAACGAAATTTGCGTCGTTCAAAATAAAAATTTAGAAAAACAAAGTCAAATGTTATTATCAATATATTCACAAATTCCATCAAATAACGCCAGAAATCATTGATAGCATTCTGAGATTTTACGTGGCGCAGCACTTAAGATAGTTTGAGCGAAATATCATTTTACTTATAAATCGATGAGTTTGTACTCATTTTAAAGAAAAATAACTCATCTATCCAATTACACCAAAAATTCTACCCCTATCCACATTACTTTCGGAGATATTTGCCAAAAAATACCAGCCCTTTTACATGGGAAATGGTACGTGCATGCAGTCCAGAGAGACATTATTTACAAAATGAGGAATTTCTAACACTCACATGTCGTAAAAAAACTAACAACGTAATATTTTGTCTGTTTTCTCAACTACCTTTGAGAATTAATCGTATTGCCACCGCAATAGATTCTTCGGTATCACAAAAAAAACTTCCGTTATGAAGGAGTTTCAAACGCACCACGCGAAAAAAATGAGTCAAGTTAAAGACTTATTTAGATATTTTCATTTAATTACTTACAATTTCTGTCTTATAAAACAATATTCTTGCACCCTTAATAATGCAATATTTTATTGATATGTCCTACAGCTGGTGAAATTAAAACGTATAATCGAATATTTTCTCTATTATGACCAGGGAACAATCTCGCTCGGACTACCTTAAGGCAATCTTTTGCCGTGGTTAGCAGTTGCAACAACGACCCATCTAAAATATTTTGCACCGAGTCGGAATACCATGCAATGTGGCTTCCTTGGAGCTCGGGCTTTGTCCGCCCTCGAGGAGCTCGCAGTGAAAGGGTCAGATGGGGAGGATGGGATAGGCATTTGACCGCCCTTGCCGTGTGTCACGACTCTCTCTCTCGGGAGTGCCGACCGCTTTCGATGCTATCGGCGTCGACTCACGACACCGAGGCTCTTTCTAACCTCGGCGAGGTGTTCGCTCGCTATTTACGCTTAACTTGCCTTAATAAAACGTCCAAAGAAAATTCAAAGTGATAATCGAGGATCGGATCGGATCGGAGGGTAAAAAGCCTGGGGAATATATAATAAATTTTCCGGCTTCACTTGGTGGAACAACATTGCAAAGATTTTAAATTAATTCACTTTGTAATATCCCACAAGGTATTTATTACTCTGACCTAGGTTTCGACTTAAGTTAAATCATTATCAAGGTAATGATAATGACTTGACCTTGCCTTGATATTAAAAATACCTTGCCAATGTGCACCACACACACTCTTAGACTATAATTTTTAAATCACAGTTAACTCACAGACACCCACAGTTTACTCAGAGTCTCACTTGCATTAAAATGCCTTGATAATGACTAAACTTAGATCGAAACCTAGGTCGGAGTAATAAATACCTTGTGGAATATTACAAAGTGAATTCATTTAAAATCTTAACCGGGGAAATGCTTGACCCCCCGAAGCAAGTCCACTGAATGGGCTCCACTGCGCCGTGCGAGATGTGGCGGAACAGTATGTCGATAAAAAATTGAAATTGAAAAAGCTTAGAATGGTTTTCAGATAATTATTTCCGAAGGCGCATAAGCAAAATGAGAGCTCAGAAGAAGAACAACAAAATTATCCACGATAATTTCATGTGTCCAACACGCAAATAGAATGGAAATCTCAAATAGAAGATCTCTGCATTTTTTCGGGATTTTAATTTCAACAGAGAGGACATATATCCACTGCGTAACACCTGGAGAAGAGTACTTCGCACCTCAACCGATCAGAGAGCAGCATCATGAAAATAGCGAGAAATCGACGACATACATAATCACGGCAAAGATTCTTCGCGACACTTCGATCTGAAGACGCTGGCAGGACAGCTGGCGACACTTTTGTTCCAAAAACAACTTACGCGGAAGAAATCCCGAAAAAATGCAGAGATCATCATTACAGCTCCGCGGAAACCAGAGAACCATCTCAATCAGACCACCAAACAGGGGACCAGAATCCCAAAAATGCAGCCCAAAAAGTGAAAAATAGTAGGACTTTTATGAAAATTGGTATGCATGCGTTATTGAAATTGCCAAAAACTAGTATGATATTACATTTGCGGGGATCGGGTTGGTGTGTGGTGGTTGGAGTGTGCTGTCTAGGGTTCAAATCCCTGCAGAGGAGGATGTTTTTCAGAGGGAACCCGATCCCTACCCGAGCGTCATGTGGAGGGCACTTCAAGTGCAGTACTCCGTCTGTCGGATGAGACGTTAAGCCGTGGTCCCCTTGGCGCCTTTCGTTAAGAGCAGGCTAATGCTGACGCCGGGTTTCTATCCACCTCTCCTCCCTCCTCTGTCCCCTATGGTGCAAATGACCTTAATGTCGGTCTCAATTCTCCATCTCCTCAAAATTCAAACCATCCAATTGCATTTGGAAAAATTTTAATTTTTTTATTCTTTAAACCTTTTTACTTATAGCCTTTTTTTCACGAATCCGGCCCCAGTATGCGTCAGTTAAATTTAGACAAGCGTACAAGAGTATTTCAGGCTATACCTAATGGAATTGTTACAGAGATTCATCTAATAAATAGTAGTTACTATTATTTTCAAAGTTGATACATTTTCTGATGGAACAAAAAAGTTTTATAACGACAAGATACGACCCCATTATTTAAAAGAACTAATGGCTGCATCATGAAAGTACATGGGAAAAAAACTAGGCGTAGACGCGAGGACGTCAGAAGGAGAATTGCATTAGCAAGGTAGTCGTTCAGTAATGGGAGAAAAACGATGACAAGGACCTTGAGTATTAATGTCGAGAGGAGACTGGCGAAGAATCTGAAGTGGAGTCGAGCGCTGTATGTTGCGACTACATATAGAATGGTATGCAGCGTTTGAGAATTGGGAGTGGAGGAAAATGAAATAACACGCTGGGAAAGAAGACGACCGATGAAGCGCAGAGAGGAAACTTCAGGAGAAGATAAGAGAGGCATCAGAGTCTTCTCCTTGGGTGAATCTGTCCACAGACAGGTTTCAATTGACCTGCATCCTGCATGCTTTTCTATACTGTGCTACCTCACTCAGCTCTTCGTAACTCATTCCTTTCATTATATACGTCAACATATTATTTCCTCGTCTTCCTCTCCCTCTCTTTCCCTCCATCTTTTGTTCTAATATTCTTTTAACCAGGAAATCTTTCCTCAGGACGCCTCCCATCCAGTTCGCCTTCCTCTTTCTTATCCAACTCAAAATATTCCTGTTCTAATTCGTCTTTACCAGCACTTCCTCATTTCTCACTTTACCACTCCATTTTTATCTTTCCATTCTTCGCCGTAGCCACATTTCAAATCCCTCTAGATATTTCGCCCATTTCCTCCTGACTGACCATATTTTGGCTCCATAAAGCACAACACTCCAAATAAAACATTTAGCAATTATCTTACTTAGATATATAATGATTGCTTTGGCTGAAAGTAGTTGGTTGACTTTACTGAAGACTACCTTTCCCTCAGACATTCTACTTCTTATTTCCTGAATACAACTTCCATTCCATACGATAATCCTTTCGAGGTATCTAAAGGATGATATTTTTACTAGCCTTTATTCATCCTCCAGAGTTGGTGGCGGGAAAAGGAAATCAGAAGCGAGGTGATGTTGAACGCCGTTATACAGGGGAGGGTGTTTCGTAAGCCGGGCAGGGAAAGAAATATGATAAGTTTTTGAACGGGATGAAGGGAGGAGGACGTGTGCAGAGAACATGAAAGAAATCGTGTACTGACAGAAAGAGCCATGACTATAAAACATTAATGCATAATATATGATGGATACTGCAATTAAAGGATGATATCTGCAAGGAAAAAGAGGAGATATCCATTAGGGAAATGGTTCCAGGCCTGACTTTGTGGAAGTTATTCATAGTAGATTAAATAACTCCACTTTGTATACTCCTCTAGTGGAGTATACAAAGTTTTATTTAATCAACCAGAAATATCCACGTTGAATAGTATTTTATGGAACCAAAGTATATAAATAAAAGAAAAATTATTCAGCTGTAAGAAGCATTATCACATAAGGATGTGAGATATGGCAGATGATGGAGAAAACAAAACAAATACTTAAAGTTACGGAGGTGAATAACTCGAGACGATCTGCGGGGATATCCAGACGGGAAAGAATCATGAATGGGAGAGTAAGAAATATAATGGGAGTCACCCACACAAGAATGAATGACATTTGTTAAAACAAGTGAGGCATGGTCACATACAACAAATGACGAACGAGAGATGACCTAAGCTAATTTTCATGTAGAATCTGCAAGATAGAAAAAAAGGAAGGCCCAGAAATAGTTGTAGAGAAGACAGAAAAGGCAATAAGAGAAAAGCAGTTGCCAGGTCTGTGGATGAATAGAGAGCAATAGCAGTTGGTCATCAGTTAGCCTGGTAGAACGTGTAAAAAACGATCATTTGTATATGCATTAACACTATAACGCCCACAGGCCTCATTTCTTCTCCTCCGCCTGAAAAAATAGCAGCTATTCTTTTAAGTTTCACTGTTTAAGCCCTTTCCTCTCGTGACTTTTCCTAAATACATCAAAATCAAAAGGTTAAGACCACTTAGTTTCAAAATGTTCAAGTTAATTACAGATTTACCTAGAAGCTCACGAGAGGTGTCAAATCTTCTCAAGTTAGACAAATCGCTTGAATAAAGACGGTTTCAACTCCTGAGAGCGCCATAAATTGCTACACATTGCTGTGGGGGAGTATTTCCAATATATATTCCTCAATCTGAGGATGCCACAATGCCTGAATAGCAACCCACCTCCACCTTTGTCCGCCGAGTACCGTATCGGCTCCTTGTACATATAGGTGTGGAAATCATGTCTATTTTCCTCCTGAAAGAGATCATGCTTTCGTTTTTCCAATAAAATGTACCGTGTAAAGCGGCCTAGACCCCACTTGGAATACATTGTCAATATTTGTGATCCTTATGAGGCATGCTAAATCCGTCATACCAACGAAATGTGTATCCTATATAAAGATGCCAGCATTTCCTCCTACTGCAAACTAATGAGACTCCAATGGGCAGCGAAGAGAGTGTTCACTGGAGAGGTAGGAGGGAAGAGAACGGTGGGAAAACCAGAGCTCGGTGGGAAGATAACGTCAGCAAGGATGCATATGAACTGCTTAGGGTGTGGAATTGGAAAAGAGTGGCAGCGGATAGAGAGGATTGGAGGAAGAAAATTGAGGAGGCGAAGGCCCGATTTGGGCTGTAGCGCCATCGAAGTAGAAGAGGAAGATGACAAAGGATAAAAAACCGAGCAAATATCAGCAAAGTACGTAAAAGGGCGTTTAGACAATTTATTTAGTGTTACAAATACAGCGATATGTTACCCAATATAAGCGATGTGTTACTCAATATAACAAGTTAAAAAGCCTGTATTGGTATAGATCAAAATAATAATCCGTCGCATGAGAATTCGGCCAGTCATAAAAGAAGAGCATGAAGGCGGGAATGGGTAGAGAACTTGAAATATTTAACAAGGTATAATTGAAGCTGTATTCTTTTACACGGTACAAGTTTCCTAGTGAAAAATCTCATGCATTCGTTTGTACAATAAAATGTACCTTGTAAATCGGCCTTATAACATGAGTTAAGGCACTCTTTTTTCCATCCAAACTTACCGTAACAGGTAGATCACCTCGAACAATAATGACAATAAAGATGCTGTGATAAAGCGCTTCCTCTATGGCTCCTTGGTTGAGCTTATCTGCGGCTCAATAGGAAAAGACGAGGGAGGTGCCGCCCGCCTGCCGCCTAGCAAATACATGAATCTCTCCGAGAAGTCTCCTCTGAGCCACCCATGTGCGCTATCTTCTCCTCCACCCTTAGAGTGGCGGGCGGCGTTGGAAATGGGCGTGGGGATAAGGGCACGAAGTTTCTTCCCATAGAGGAGGAGGGAGGGTCCCTCTGGAGTGAGAGAGTGAGTGATAGGCGGGGGATCTGCAAGCGGGCAGGTAGTAAGTATTCGCAAGGGAAGGCGAGGAAGCGTAGAGCGCAGCGGGAGGGGGGAAGATGAGGAGGAATGTCTTGATGCTACCGTTCCGGTGGTATTCCAGAAGGGGAAAGAGTGCCAACATCCAGGCTTTTTTTTCCTCTCAGAGATTAGGTTTCACAACTCGCTCACGCTCTAGATCTCGCTGAAACATTTTAATTAATGACGCGGTCCCTAAATGAGAGTCCTAAGTTGGCCATGAAATATTATAGACAAGAAAATCTCTTCGCTTGAAGATCGCGGGGATGGATGCTAAATCTTGACGGAGAATAGAGGCAGGAAAGATAACCATCACTGATCTTACATTTAAGTTTCTTACGGACAAAAATTGTCCTTAATTTTGCAGATATTTTTCTCATGAACACTGGAATTTTGTACTTCGTACCACTGCCAGAAGTGATGACTGATGAAGTAATGGGATCCGCTTTTAAGTTCTCACAAAAGTTAAGTGAAATTGTCCTCGTGGTGATTTTAGTCGATCAAATTAATGTAGGCAAGCTTATACATTGCATTCTACGAAACTAAACTATGCCTAACAGTGAATTTGAAACTGATTGCGGACGGAAAGTGTTATATCAGTGCTATATTATAATGTATTGTTATACACTTGGCCAAGAATAAATATATTTCGTTTTACGAATGAGAAACCAGCTCAAAGAAATTGAAACGGATAATAAAGTGATCGAGGGCATAATTCCAACTGATGAGTTGAGAGCAATATACGATGAAGGCGACAGTTTACACATCCAAAAGAGACAAAATAAGGACCAAAGTAATGATCACTCATGAATAATATCCACATTTGAATTTTATGCGGAACTGTTCACTAAATACAATAACTTGTAATTTTAAGTTCTAAAAGTGTACGTGGTTTCAAACATAAATATTAAGCGCGCTTTCCGACACTGAAGGCACTTTGATGTGTACCTCAGCATTATGTTTAAAAACCTACCTGTATACAGATAAAGTAATCATCCGTCGCTAAGAAATCAACCAGGTGTAATACAAAGAAAATCACAAAGGTCGGAATGGATAGAGAAATTAAATTGATTGTATCAGCGAGCTCAATTGAAGCTCTATTCCATAATATATTGAGCAGGGCATCGGGTGTGATGAATCGAAAAGAAATACACAGACAAGAAGAATATCTTGTAATTTACTTATGTGCATGGTTAGGATTCGTCTAAAGTGCTAAGGTCACAAGTCCTTTAAGGAGTTCTCTTAGATATTTCTTGAGAGAATTCATCCCTGCTTTCTGATGAAAATGAATTTCCACAAAAATCAGGCATAGACTCGCATCGGAAAGCACGTATTTCATTAAAGAAATTTAAAAAATAGAATTTTAAACTAGTCATCACATATAAATATCCAAAAAATATTATTAACTCATTCTGCTCCCAATGGTAGAGACATTTACGTTATACAGGCACGCACTTATTTGAGATTGTATCTACGTGAGTGCCGGATACGTAATAGACAGATACATTCATATAACAGCGTCATTAAAATGAAAAAAATTACTTACAATACTGCCATAACATATTATTGATACGAATCAAGTTTTTCAGCGATTTTTATACGTGAAATTTAATACATATTGCCAAAAATAAGACAAAGTTTCACGAAAGGAAAGAGTTCGTAAAGAAAATGGCTATTTTGAAAAGACAATATTTTTCTTCGAGAGAATCAGTGTACGTTATTGAAAATGAAAATTTATTAGGTCATTGATGAATCGAAATTATTAAAATGAATAACGGCTTCATTAATTAAACAACACATCCCTTAAAGTAAAAATATAAAGATAAGATAAATAACTATATTTTTACTCTTTACAACTGGCTTCGGAGGACTTGCGGTACGTTACGTGCCTCAGATCAATGATAGCGCGAGCACTATTGCATAAAATATCTAGGAACCTCTTCAATCCTCGAGCACCACTTCGGAAGAAGACCGACCACCAAAAAAAAGTTTTCATCAACAGTCTCCGAAAGAAAGAGAAAACTAATTAGGTCCTTATAAAAAGTTTTCATGAGTCATTTAAGTCCGTTAACTTGAAAAAAAGATCCAACTCGAAATCGGAAACTTTCCAGCTTTGGAGGGCAGGAGAGTGAGAGAAGGAGGAAAGGAGAGCACATACTATATACGTCAGCCATCTATTTTTTTGTCGAAAGCCACCAAGTATGTCATCATTTCAAAAAAAAAGAAGAGAAAGATGGAGAATCTTAAACACAATTACACGGCAATCCGGAATATCGGGAAACAATTATGGAGCGGGAAAATTGGAGTCGGCATAATGCACGAATAAACTAGACGTGGTCCATTTTCTGTTTGAAGAAGAGGCCAAACACAACACAAATTTCCAACACTATCCCTAAAGGAACGCATATTTTACCACGCCAAAAATATTACAGCTTAATGAAACGATAAACATGTGAGCAATGCAATTCACTCTTTTGATTTTGCTAACACAAAAATTATCGATTTGATATTTATAGGTATCGATCAATACACGAGAAACACAAGTTTCCACATTATACATTTAAAGAGTAAGTGTACAAGCAGTTTTCAGTGGATAAGAGCCACTTATTTTATTTAACCACGGATAATTTTTTCAAGATATATTGATCTCACATACATTCAGAATAAGTCAAAGGCATTAGTACATTTCCGTTGTTGATTATTTACAAGCCTGTCTGCCTCGGTGGCGACGGGGTAAAGTCCTTACCTGCTACACCAAGGGTCGTGGGTTCGAATCTCGTATGGGTGGAATTATCACAACTCATAGATAATTGTGTACGTCTGTAATTGCTGTTGTTTTACTCGCAATATAAACTGGTCAATATCGTGATCGTAAAGATAAAAAAATAATGGATAAAACACCTGGGCCATCTTCATTCGTGTGGATTTGAAAACTTGTGTAAAAACATTCTCCTCCTTCGTACGTTTCCTCGGATTGCTCGACCGAAGACCATTCAAATGCTAAATACAACACATATTACCCCGTACCTAACTAGTGCTTCATGCAATGCTGCTTAATGCTCAGCGTTTTACCGAAAAACGTGCAACGACCTACCTTATATTAGTTTTGTATATTTAACTACCGTTGGCTATGACTTTAAAATTGTCTTACTCACATGGATGGAGAAATTGATGATTTTCCTTTTCTTGATCCGATTCACCCCCCTTTACCCTAGTACCATGTGCAATACCGGCAATATGTTACATCGTTGTGTTCAATAATGTGCCTGTATACTAACTTGAGTAATAAACTAACGTATCATGCGGTTTCCATGATTTATTTCCAGACCTGAAGAAGAGTCATGAATAAGCCAAAACGTTGGAATCAGGAGAATAAATGATTACTATACATTGATCAAGGCCTCAGTGAGTTATAAATACGCTAATTTATACAGTGACCGATATACCAACAGGGCACATCATGATGTAAAATGAATGAAGACTGCCGAAGGGGCATGGTGAAAAAGTCTTTTTTCCAGGATCAATTACCACAATAGTAATAACTAAGGATAAATATAGAGGCCATTTAGGAGGTTGCTGTTCGAATCTTGATGCCTTTATTCTTTCACAGTAAGCCAATAACTAGTAATAGCCACGTGCATATGGGCGCACCTTTTTCTATTAAAAATATATCAACACCTCGGAGCTTTAATGCCAGCACTAATCCAATAAATTTACGTAAGCCACAAAATGGTTCTTAGTTTCTTATGATTCGAGCAAGTTTGGTGAAAAAGCACATCCTTGGCCGGGGCAGCTGAGTTCTGAACAGATTTAGGAATAGACGAAGAGCCTCGTAGAGAGGCATATTTTGTTTCTATTTTAGGATTTGGTTTTTCTAATATGAAGGTTCGTAGTCCTGACTGCCCTTGGCTCGCCGCTTGGCATTCCGGGGGATTGTGCGTGGTTCTGATTTAAACTGGAATGAGTGTTGCATGCCTGGCGTGGAATCGCCCCGTGCCACACACACCCTAGTGGTGGCGCACACGGCATTTCGTAGATGTAGATGCAGATGTTAGAGTGAATTCGTATCGATTGCTATATACTATAAAATCATAATAATTGGCGTAATGAACATATGAGGAATAAATTAAAAAATATTGTTTTTAGAGTCAAATTTGTTAAGTGTGATAAGTCAAATAATATTTAGCAATGTCAACATATTGTCATTACTTTTATTCAATTGAATCAATAGCGATGCAAAATATTCCCGGAGAGGGTAGTAAAACTTCATGTAAAAGTGAAGAGTCCCCTTAAGATTCTAACAAATGTGATACCTTCCAAAGGATATCGTGCAAGTTAAGAGAAATTTGAACCCAAATTTATTTTATCTACGAACGAGAAAAATATATCCATCGTTATTTCACTCCGTACTTCTCCACCAAAATAGGCAAACCAAAGAAACGAACCTTGTAAAAGTAGGAGGAATTTGGTTGGGAATGAGTAGGTCAAGACAGAATGTGGAGTGGATGATCCGGTTAGGAAAATTCATCATGGAAGCGTATTTCAACCGTTTGGTCATATCAAGACAGTAAATGAGACACGTACAAGGAAGAAGACTCGTAATAGAGGGGTAAAGCGTGTGAGGGGAAGGAGAAGACCAAGAAAGTAATTGGATAATGTGGTAAAAGAGACTAACGGGAGGCTATGTTTTTATTCTTAAGGCAGTTGGGGAGATAATCGCTCATGTACATATTTACGAGAACATTTGCATAAGTGTTCTTATTCGTAACATGTATAGATAAACGTGAAAAATTTTCATATATGCCAAATATCCTGGTGGTTTATCTTCTCAAGTATGGCGGAGGAAAATCATGCCTCGTGTCCGTGAATGGACAAAAAGGAAAGATCACATTTCCAACTGAAAATTACGTGACTGATTGCAACTGTCGAGCCCACAAAGATATTAGGAGGATCAAAACCAAGGCCGAGTCGCAACCTGCGAATGGAATTTCCCTTCCCCATAGAGGTGGAAAAAGACAATACTCCTAAGTCTGACTCGTAGTAATGAACTAGCACTCCTTAACTATCAAAGCAATTTCGAAAACTTTCATGGCGCGTTATGTACCGCATGCTTATTTTTAAAACTCACCCAATTCGAATTGGCAAAAAATCACTCCCATGTGTAGAATCTGGCTTTTAGGGCATAAAAATTAAGGTATCAGCACAACTATGCCAAAATATACTTATATGGAGCTTGAGAGGAATCTATACTGCCCTTAGCAGCGATCAATAAAAGGGATTAATAAATCGTCACCGATTAATTATTTAATGAGCAAGTTTAGAAGACGGGTGACTGAACCAATCAGCAAAGCGAGAGATAATTTTACTCCAAACTAAACGCAAATAATAAAGTAAAGTAAATCTAACTCTTCATCGCCATAATATAAGTATTTCCAGGAACTCACAAACCTCTTTGAATTCAACTAAACGCGAGAGGATTCCACATTAATCAAAGGACAAGCAAAAATAAATCCAATAACATGCCACCATCCCATTGATGTTACCAAGGAATACAAAAATATATATTTCAGAATCGAACAATGAAAAGGAGGAATTTTTTAGGGTAATTTAAGCAAAAATTACGACACCCAGACTTGAAGTAAATCATGAGGGGTGGACAAAAATAGTTCAAAGGACCCAGTAAATAAGTCGTCTATTCCTCCAACAGGCGACAAAGACGAGGTGTAGTTCCGACTCCACGAAGAGCTTGTAATAGCTATGTATTTCCTAATTATGATAATACTTCCACAGCATAATTCTTAGCTTTTGATAGAAGAAAATGTAAGCCATTGCTAACTCCCAAAAAGTGGCGAGCTGTGAGATGACCTGGTTTCGATGAAACGCGTCGTGAAAAAAAATGTATACCAAACCGCACGCATATTCCAAAGAATTCTCCCTGAGTACGCAAAATTCCAACAAAATAAAATATTAAGCAACTCTCCTGGAACATTACTGACAATAAAATACACCGAAGGACTGAGGAATTCTTCATAGAATTAGTGTATATTTGCGATCGAGAGTCCTGAAGAAAATGAAAAAGTGAACAAGGCAAAAGTCAATCGAACCCAATAAATGTTAGATACTTCAAAAATCGCACATCTCTGACATGAAAGCCGTCAAACACGATGTTTTCGAGTCCAACCCCAGGCAAGTGCATACAGCAATATGATTTTTAACTTATCCCCTAGGATATAGTCTAGTTTACCTTACACTAAAATGCAAAACCCTTGCCAGACTTTGAGGTAGCTAGTAGTGAAATGAGGAGGAACAGAAAAAATGTTTTCACCAAGTGAAAGTTTGGCGTAAAGAAAATCAAAAGCTCAACTCAACAAAAGTCGAGTTGATACCAATAACTGGGCTATAATTATTTCCGAGAGGCGCGACTTTGTATGGGATTCGATTCAAAGGAGAAGACCTTGAAACTCTAGATCTACCTAGTTATTTAGAAAACTTTCATGGTATGTTATGTATCGCATTGTATTTAAAATTATCTCCCCAAAACATATTTTTATAACCATTCTCGTAGGTAATTGAGGAACGAAGCTAATAGGATTTAGCAAGGATCGAAAGAATTTGAAAACGCTATTCGCAGCGATAAATGAAAAACCATAAATAAATTTAACACCTCACTACCAACCAAGTTTTGATGGCCAGACAAAGAATGAAGAGCGACTGAAAAAAAAATCGCAATGCTTGATAAAAATCAACAAGCTCCACGCAATAAAATCAAACCTAGTATTCTAAACACTTATTCCCCACTACATAGGAACTGCAGAAACATGCGAGAATGAATTTTAAGCCAAAAATAAAATTGAAAAATCACGACTAGGACTGAAGGAAATCTAAAAGGTGAACACAACAGTCGAGTCGATCACGCCATAAGTAGTCGATCTTTTTCCATAAGTCGATTCGTGCCGACCAGGGCCTAATTTGCCTGGAGTCTGAACCCGGGCAAGAGCTAAAAATCGCTCTATAGTTCCCAGCGACTTCCTTTGTACGTGGCTAAGTAAATAAAACGTGAGAATGCCTACCCCACAAACCCATCCTTGCATGATAATGGGTAGGAGAACATAAAATTGTATCTATCGAATGGAACCACATCAATTATGTTCGTGTATTTCGCAAATTATTTCTTGTTATTTATAGATAGAATTTAGGGGTAATTCTTTTGCTAGAGATAAATAAAAACACGACTGAAAAATTATAAAAGGCACCTTCTGACAAGCCACGAATGGCTTAGCAGGACCATGAAGTTGTAAAGTTGTTTAATAGTGTGCATTTTACAAGATTTACATTATAGTGCTTTTGTATGAGTTTGCTTTTAGATATATCTAAGGTATTGAATTTGCACATTTTTTGTAAATTCAATGTAATGTAACAAATGTAATAAACATTTTTTAACTTGGAAAAAAAAGGTGGATATAACAAAAAAAATTGCAGTTCACGCGAATAATCCCATCAAGCGAGCAAAATCCAACCCGAATTAACTCCAACACTTCACCGCCAATTAGGTTACGCGAAAGCAGATTTGGATTAAGTACGTGCAAACGAATTAGCTCAAGTGAGATAATTTCATGCCAAACTTCACACGATAAAAATTGAGTTAATCTCGACACTGTCACCGTAACTCGACTAATTTTTTTCTAGGAACTTACGGTTAGGAATTTTATTTAGGCAAAAATCGACCGGTGAATAATCACGACCGACTGGCCTGAGCAAAATCTAAAAGAAAAACACAAGTTGAGTCTCACCCACTAAATCAGGGGTGGCCAACCCGCGGCCCGCATGGGGCCCGCCTTGAACATTTTTCCTGCCCGCGAGATTCATCACATTGCAATGCAATAACTTTATCACAATAATAAAAACTCATTATGTTTCAACTTTTCACTCCAAAAAACTGTCTATAGTGGGTCTAAATCTAATATGGGGATTAATATAGTTTTATATGCGGCCCGCGGAGTTATGATGCATTTCCAAAGTGGCCCGCAAGATCATTTTGGTTGGCCACCCCTGCGCTAAATGGTCGATCTTTTTACGAGAGTCACCTCTCACCGAAGAGATGCGACAAAAGGCGATGATGGTCTTGGGGTGTGACTCGGGGCAAAAGGCGGACGAGGGCCCCGTGGAATCTCTTCCGAGGTGGGTTTGCTCCGTCTCACCTCGGGGAGGGTGGGGCGGGGAGGGAAGGCGGAAAGAATTGAGCGTGAAGCGAGCTCACAACTCTCAGGCCGGCACACACACACACCAAGATAAAAAAAGGTTCCTCTCCTCATGAGTAGAAGGAGAAGCTCACCTGTTATGAGTGGCGGGAAAGGTAGTCTCGTCGTCGGCCCTCTCACGGCTCCCTTCACACCGGCAAACACCACGCTGTGGGCTCTCCCTCTCTCCTGAAGTCTCCTGGGCGGTTGTTATTCAACGCTTCCCTCCTTCCTATAGCTTTTTTCCTCTCCCTATTCGCTTTCTCAGTCCTCCTCCTCCTCCTCTAGGCGTAGGTGCCTCCGGGTCAATCAATCGAACACTTAGATTCCTCGCCTGCAAACACGCAAAACTCTCGCCTGTATTTTTGTTTCTCTGGGGCGCTCAAGAAAACGACGAACTCATTACGTTGTGTGGATGAGCGTGTCTGGGGATTTCAAAAATCCGTTCGATAGCTTTGTCGTGTCGGGGTCAATCTTTCCCGTCGACAGGAAGAAATAATCTTTATTCTCTCCTCTTTCTTGTTACATTGGGTGAAGTTTCCTTCCAGCTTAGTTAGGGTGGCGTTCCTCTTCGCGCTATCACAATTATCCCGCCCCCTGGCAGCGGTAGCAGCACTGGATAATAATACAACTGCAACACACTATCTTATTTTTTTACTAGCGGCTTGAAAAATTCAAAATTTTCGCGCCGAAGAAAACGGGGCTATCACACTCCGCCCTATTTTAGAAATAGTAGAAGAAAAAGGCACCGATCGCAAATAATTGGACCGCTCGTGGGTAATATTCGAATTATTACTTTTTTTTCAAATGGGAACAGTCGTGTGCACCGGCAAAAAAAAATGCCTCGATTTATTTTTATTTTCTTTTCTCGAATCTCTCTTCTCGGGTGGGTTATCCGGATGAAAACGGCCCGGACCGGTGGACACACTGTATGTTGAAAAGATGCTGCAGCAATGCTGTTCCAGACGGAATATGCCCAAAGGACTCTGTCACGAAATAGGC
Source organism: Ceriagrion tenellum (assembly GCA_963169105.1). NCBI lineage: Eukaryota > Metazoa > Arthropoda > Insecta > Odonata > Coenagrionidae > Ceriagrion > Ceriagrion tenellum. The sequence goes on along the minus strand of OY720636.1, from coordinate 114,212,495 downwards.
TTCGTTTTCTTGAAAACTTATTCTTCTTCCACTATCCAGCCAACCGGAAGGCACACACAACACACGATTAAAAAAACACAAAACGAAACAAAATCCTTTTTCTTTTTGGAAAAGGTGACAGTTGGACGTTTTCACCAAAAAAACAGGGCCTGAGGACAGGGTGGTGTGTATATATTTATAGTGAGAGTAAAAAATTGAGGAAAAACAAAAAAAACACCGCTATCACCTTTTCGACTGGGTGTGGAATGAAAAAAAAAGGTCGAAGGGATTACGACGAACACCGGACACGGGTTGGTATCGGGAAAACGCACAGGTGAGGTGGAGGATACAAGACCAAAACTTTGTGGGAGGGGGGAGGGGGATGTGTTTGGCTTTCCGGGGATTAGAGAGGGGGGAGGGTCACACTGGGACACCTGGGGCGGGGGAGGAGGGCCGAATCAAAAAGGGGGAGGGAAGGGAGGTATAGTTGGCAGGGCCTAGGGGAAGAAGAATAGGGGAGGGCTGAATCGCGAGACAAAAATAAATAAAACAATGGACTGGGATTTAAAAAAAACAGGGAAGGAGGAATATGGGAGGATTTCGCGTACAGCGATGCAAAAACATAAAATGTTTCAGCCTCGAAACAAGTCGATTCCTTTCCCTCTTCTCGAGAGAGAGAGAGAGAGAGAGAGACAGAAAAACACACACGAACACGAGAATCAGTGAGTCGACTGCGGCGATGGCACCTCCTCGTGCCGCGGGAGGGACAGGGGGGATCGCCCGGTCGGGGAGTCCACACCCTCCACCACCGAGCCCCGCACACACGACGCCGCGGCGTTCGATCACGCCGGTTCGAGACGACTTTTTCACAACTCCCTCCCGAAACGTGAAGAACTGAAAAAGCCTCCCTTTTACGATTGCCGGAGAGGGTGGATAAACAAACTCACACGGTTAGCAGCAAGGCGGACACACTTGTACGTAAAAATTTTTCGTGGAAAAAAAGAAACAGCAGTCCACAAACACACGGGTGACCGTGGTTTTTTTTAAGCGAGTGTGGTTTCGTTAAGGAGAACGACGAGACTCGAGCCAAGAGACGGCGAGAGAGAGAGAGACGGAGAGAGGTGCCTGCCTTGTATCTTGCAACGACGGCCTCTCTCGTTCCACTGCATTGAAGGGAAAGACGAGGGAGGAGGTGGGGCGGGTAGGGGTGGGAGAGAGGGGTGGAGGCCTAGGCGCCTGCGCGTCGGAGGGGTAGAGGAGTGTGGGTCGAGAGGGCTAAGTAGGGGGGGAAGTGGGATGGGGAAGAAGGGGAAGGAGAGAGGAGGGGGTGCGCGAGACGAGGGCCAATCCCACGGCGCGCCTCTGGCGGCAGGATTTCAAAACTGGCCAATCGATCGTGGGTTGTGGGGTAGTGTGAGAACTTTAGTGTGTTAGGGATTTGGGGGGGATTGGGTGGGGGAGAGAATAGGGAGTGGGGGGGGGATGGGAAGGAGAGATCAGGGCGTAGGTTAAGCAGGGAGAGGGATTGATATATACAGTGAAACCTCACTTGAGCAGAATCTTTTGGGACTATGATATTTTTGAAGAAAATACGCACAAAGAAGTTTTCCGACTCTTCGAAGAAGTTTTCAGCACAAGACAGTCTGGGAGAGAGGATTTCACTCCAGGCGCACAGGCAAACACCAGATTTGAATCACATCACACAAAATAAAGCAGTTGAGACATGCGTTGAGGTGAATTGAGCAATAATGAAAGAAAGAAAGAAAGAAAGATATTTATTGTTCTAGGACTCTTGTCCTCTCAGAACAAGTACAATTTACTTATACAAATTCTTAGAGTAGATTTAAACATGGAATTAGTTAAACATAAAATCATGAAATCAACTCAACTTACTCATTGTGAGCGATTAACTAACAGGAAAATATAACAAAAGATTTCCATTTTACAAAGAAATCATATCATCACTACACTACTACAACAACAACAACATTATACAAAGAAAAGGGTTGGTCATGGTAATGGTGGGTCATTATCGAACAAATTTAAAAATATAAATTTTTCAGGCTTAACCGCGTGTAACCACGAAACGATAACAGTAAACGTCACCGGTAAAATTACACCGTTCCAAAAGAAGTTGATTTTTTTCTCATCATTGTGGCACATTTCAAAATTTTTTTAGGATGTCGGAAAAAATCTTTGGACTACATTATCCAAAATTCAAAGTTATGTATATTTTTAGTCTTATCTCATCGCTTTTTTATGCTTTGGCGGCGAAGGTGATTCCTTCCAGGCATAAGGAACATGTGACATTTTTTAAGGCTGTATGCTTTAATTAGCATATATCTCTGGTTCAAAAAATAGTACAAATATATGATTGAATATGAGGAGTAGAAACATTCGAGTAAAAAATCTTAACATTGGTGAATAGATGGTCATATCAGATAAAAATTTCGTTTTCTTTTACAAATTGAATGACGCGGCTGACGAAATCAGTCTTTTCCAAGGACTTGCCCTCTGTGCCCCATGACTCCGTGCTCCACGAAATTTATCTCACTCAGTAAGGAGGTGTCTTAGCCACGGGAGGGACATAGCTATTACATCGTGGTTGGATCATTTCTTAAAAATTAAGAATAGAGTGATTAAGCACACAGTGACCTATTCTCAGACATGAGAACACCACTTCTCCCCTGCAAGTATTCATTACTGAAATGGCGCACATAGAAACGTCCGGTCTGATACTTCTTAACTTTTTCGGGCTTCGGGTTGTTCGGATTTCCGGGTTTGAGAGCGCCATATTTCTGACCATTCATTGTATTTTAATTCACAGAAACCAATAATTTAGAACATGAATGCAGAATTTCACGCCAGCTTGTGTACGAGCAAAATTCGTTACAACAAACTGAAGTCAATGTAAAACTGTTAGCGAAACATTAACCTTGTTTTATTTGACTGCACTTCGCCACATTTTCCTTAACATACATTGTTGAGAGTCCACATTGGCATTTAAAGACCTGTGGAAAAAATCTTCACAGCTGCAGTTTTTTTTCACTTTTTTTTTTAAACTCAGCAATAAAGCTGAGTTAGATGATTTGATGATGGAGGGAATAGGAGGTAGAGGGCAGGGCAGAAGTCCAGTAGTGAGGAAAGGATATAGAGTCAAGTCTCACGCGAGCAGAAATATTAGAGACCAAGATATTTTTAAGGCAAATTTAGTTTTTGCACAAGGCATATGATTCACACAAGATGAGCAAGAATTTCACTCTCCATAACAGAGGACATTCTTGAATATTGGTTTAAATTTTGAGCAGTTGAAAGCAGAAGGTCGTGAATTTTTTCTATATAATTGAACTTCGCAGTAATTGAATAAATATACTTATTTATAATCATGCTTTCTTTTTAAATATAGATTTGAGATAGTGTTTTTAAATTTATATTTTATCTAAAATTTTTAGAATTTTCAGCTAACACATACGAGGAAAAAATCATGAGTGAAGTATTTTAGCTAAATTGATGTAACCAAACATCATTAACCAATGTTCCGGCAGTTTAAAGGCATTTAATCTTTAGTAAAAGATCTACCGATTCGAATTTTCTTCTCTTAATCATGACTTTGGCACTGCACTAATATGCCTTGAGGGTCGACAACCCTGAATATTAGGAAATATATTTTTCTCAGGGGTGCCTATAATCCACACACTATATGCTGAAATGACACTATTAATGCCTATAACGGTATGTTTTAAAAGATATAAATAAATTATTACTATTATAATACCGGATCGAAACGGGGATCGGGTCGTGAGGTGGCCAGAGTACTGGCAAACCATACGGACGGCCAGGGTACTAATCCCTGCAGAGGAGGATGTTCTTCAGCTGAAACCCGATCTCTGCAAGTGTCTTGTGGAGAGCACTTTAAGTACAGTGCTCCGTCTCTCTGATGAGATGTTAAACCGTGGTCCACTTGGCGCCTTTCGTTAAGAGCAGACTAATGTCGACGCCGGGTTTCTATCCACCCTTCCTCCCTTACCTGTCCCTATGGCGCAAATGACCTTAGCCGTCGGTCGCCTCCCCAAAACATTTAATCCAATCCGGATAGAAACTTATGAGACCGTTTCACACCATACATGACCCATCACCTAGTCTGCAAACCGGTAAAAAGAATTGACGGCAGATTCATGCGTGAATGATGTTTCTCATAATCATTAAAGATGAACTTGCGCATAAGCGGCATCCTTTTATATCTGAAAAAAAATATTTAAATTTAATCAATAAATGGTGGAAAGTGACCAAAACGGCGGTGAGGACATTTTTATTATTTGCTGAGAGATTAACCTGAATATTATTTATATACATCGAAGTAGATGGGGAGGACGTTTGAAAATGGTGGTCAATGCAAAATGCTGCAACGCGAGCATGATCTATACGCCATCTTTGTTAACCCCGATTTCCTTTTAGCGCTTACAGGCTGACGCACTAAATTTGGAATTTTGCGATGCTTTCCATCGATAAATAACAAAAAATGATTCAATGCTTTAATATGGATTCTCAAGCCATGTATTTCATATTTATTTTAATTAATAATAATCGCATTCCCGGATAAAACTGCGGTAAAATGGAGTAGAGTCCAGAGCAACTTGCATCCAATATATGTTTTAAGAGTCACTTGCTTTAAATTGCGGACAAATTGTGGACAATCTTGCACATCAACCGCTAAATCGTATACTCCGTTGTACTGTCCAAAGGTAATTAAAATAAAAAATTAGATTTGCACAAGGTAAGTAAAGTAATAAATTTATAGCAACGTAAATCAATTTATAGGTATCAGAAAACACTCTTTAAAAAAATCCCACCATTAGTGGCTAACTGAAATAACAGAGTTTTATAAAGGTCCACAATCAGTGCGTAAAAATAACCATAATTTTAAATTTCCGATTAATTTATTTTCATACTCGTGCAAGATCACAAGTTCCCCAAATTTACTTATCTACATGTCTCAATTGATTACCCTGCAGATGGAGAAATGAAGGAGGTGCTTCCTTTCAGAACAATTATGCGCACTTATCCCTTGGCTTCATTATACACCGTAACCTCACGGAAGTTCTGCGCCTCGCACACCTTGAACACTCTCGTATCCTCCGCTCGGCAGATGGCACCCGTGGATCCACTCAGTTTTTTTTTTACTTGAATGAAAAACCTCTCATTTTCTTCCTGAACAACGCGCAGCGTAAATGTAAGGCGAACCCCAGAGAAAAAATGTACTAAGGATGTATGAAATCGTTTCAGCTTTATATAGTGGACATGCGATATGTCCATGATAAAATATAACACATCAATAGTAATATCCACACTTTAATATATTAATTCAACACCGACCATGGTTTCGACATACTATGTCATTTTCAAGGTCTTGAAAATGACATAGTAGGTATGTCGAAACCATGGTCGGTGTTGAATTAATACATTAAAGTGTGGATATTACTATTGATGTGTTATATTTTATCATGGATCTACTAAGGATGTTCTGTACGTAAGCAAAAACTGTACTAAACTCTGCGGTTTGTGCTATTCCAGTCATCCCAACTGTACTGGATAGTACTGTGGTTGAATTCTTAAATATGATTTGCACTGGAAGTGTACCATGGAGACTGAACTGCGGAAAGAGCTGGACTGACAATGTGCTGCATCACAGAGCAAGAACTATACTGTGGTAAAAACTGCACAAAAACTATAGTGTATTACAGTGCTGGAAGTGCACTGCTGCAATAATTACTGCAATAATGCTGTGTAATGTGGAAAACTGTATTGTTTGTTGCAATTTGAGCAACATCATTAACATACTTCCAGTCCAGTCACAGTAGAGTAGGGTAACAGATCCACCTTAGTCATAGCACATTTCTTCTCTACGCGATCATTCTGGTTTTATATTTCCGCAGAGTGTACCATATGGTCCTTTCATCTTCTATATTTAATACTAAAACCGTGGTATGGCAAAGAATTTCTTCTGTAATACAAAAATTGGTGCTTTGTTCAGAAACAGGAGAAAGGTGCATAATACAACGATCGCGTATGCACAGACGGATTTTCGGATCACTGCAAGAAATTACGGGGGCCTAGGACTACACGACCAACCAGCAGGCGCCCGAAGAAGAACTCCCTGTTTCCTCTTCCCCACGGCTGCTTCAACCCGCACACTCAGATATGTCCTCCCTAACCGCGGAGAAGGCTGTCCTGAAAATTTGCAGCATCAGAATGCAGGAACTGTACCGTGGATAAAACAGTACTGAAACTCTGCTGTACTACATTGTTAAAGTGTACTGTTGCAATAACTGCACTGCAAAAATGCCGAGTAATATGGCAAACTATACCGTTTGTTTCAACTTACGTAGAGGAGTGAGCACACTTTCAGTGCAGTAACGGTACAGTTGAAGAACAGCTCTACTTAAATTAAAGCACATTTTTTTCTCAGAATATTCACCCTTTTGTACGCAAATTATGTAAATAATAAGTATTTATTACTTGCATAAAGTAAAAGTATTTATTTACTTACAGAAAGAACACGACTTAATAACTCTGGTCCTGTCACCAACTATCACAAGCAGTCAGAGACTGAAAGGCCCAAATTCCGATCACCACCTCTAAATTTACATAATGCGTACATAAGTGTGAATATTCTGAGAAAAAAATGTGCTTTAATTTAAGTGGAGCTGTTCTTCAACTGTACCGTTACTGCACTGACAGTGTGCTCACTCCTGTACATAAGTTGAAACAAACCGTATATTTTGCCATATTACTCGGCATTTTTGCAGTGCAGTTATTGCAACAGTACACTTTAGCAATGTAGTACAGCAGATTTTCAGTACTGTTTTCTCCACTTTACAAGAATACTTATGCAAGAATTTGGGCCTTTCAGTTTCTGACTGCTTGTGAAAGTCGGTGACAGGACCAGAGTTATTAAGTCGTGTTTTTTGTGCAAATAAGGAATTGCCGTTAATATTTCCCTTGTATATCTAATACCTGAAGTACTTGCTTCACGCCTGAAACCTAATAATACCGTACCCATTTATATAAAAACATTTATAACGGTAAAATTTCAATTAAGCTACGCAGTTTTGTTTGAAAGTTGAAGGAAGCTAATTTTTTCAGAACAGCAAAAAAACTAATACAGAATGTTCAACATATCATGTCATCCACCACCTTTTCCTTTCCTTTACGACTACTTCCCCTTCACCCTCGCCCATTGCTCCTCTTGAAGCACTCACGTCCTCTGCATAGCAGATGGTACGCGTGAACTCATTTTGCCTTGTATTCAAGTTGAAGTTCGCAGGCTTTCATTCAGAACACAAGCAAAGTAAAACATAATTCTCACTCTAGCGTACGATATTTTTCGACCATAAGATACGCGGCCACTAAACCTAATTTTGGTTTTAAATTTCGTAAAAAATAAATAACCTTTCTATCATAATGCGGTATTGCTTACAGTAAAATTTGAAGACGATGTTTTTACTGAATATCTAACAAATTATACGGCCTGGCCGGATATGGCCTGATCCCGAACGTAGTTGAGTTATTTTTTTAAATATTTATTTCGTTTTTAATGCTAATATCACGCAAATTTAAACAAAGTGAATATAAAATAATATTTTTCGCATTTTCATTGGGTTAATCTCTAATACCTAGCTAAGGCAAGGTTTACAAGTATACCGTTATTTATTGAACCCTATTAGCTACATAGGCGGGTACAGAACATCCTTTATTCGCACATAAACACAAATGGGTACAAATAAATACAAATGGACAAAAAAATACGTATACAAGCGAATAACTCGGCATCAAAGACAGCAGTGGAAAGATGTGAGAGTAGAGACATTTATAGAGAGAATACGTTGATCGAACGGATAAGGGAGGAATATACTCGAAATATTATGGAAATAAGAGCAAGAGGCAAAACTATGGGCCGTCTAAATCAGAGATAGTAAGGCCAAGACTGGCAAAAGATGTAATTGGTTTTTTGCCTTAAGGTAGAGCGAGCAAGATAGTTCCCAAATCATAATAGAGACTATATTCGAATTATACCTTTTAATTTCACCAGCTGTGAGACTCACGAATTAAATATTGCATTAATAATGGTGCAATAAACTACTTTTATATGACAAAAATTGTGAGTAATCAATTGAAAATATCCGAATAAATCCATAACTTAACTCATTTTTTTCATGCGGTACGTTTGAAACTCCTTCAAAACGGAAGGTTTACTGTGATTTCGAAGAATTTACTCCGGTAACAGTATGATTAATTTTCAAAAATAGTTGAGAAAGCACACATACTACATACTGTTGAATTTTTGATCAGATCTACGTGCAGTAAATGCCTCATTTGTTAAATATGATCTCACTGGAGTGCATAACGTATCATTTCCCATGTAAAAGGGCTGGTATTTTCTGGAAAATATCACGGAAAGTAATGTGGTAAGGGTTTGATTTTTTGGTGTCAATGTGGTCAATCAATCACAATATGGCACAATACATGTAATAAGCCACATTTGTTGCTTATTACATGTAACCATGCTAGCAAATATGCCTAGCACCATCTTCTTGTCCAAGTTGTGAGATATGGGCATAATTCAGGAACCTTAATATATTTTCTGTGTCACTTCCGCAAATACAAAGAAATATAACTACGATATTTGCAGCATTATACCAAATAAAACCAATAATATTTCTTTAAAATGAGACCAAATTCATTGATTTTTAGGTAATATATTTCGCTAAAGCCACCTTAAGCGCACTTCCCTCGGTAAATTTGTTCGTAAATAAATTCATGATACTCATTTCCACGAAGCGAGCTTCATGAATGTCGGTGACTAGATGTCACAAGTGCAGTAAAAATATGAATTTGGCGGTGAGTTGCTGAGGTCTTGGATAAGAATTTTTTCTTTCGAGAATGCAATTGCAACCAATCGCTAGGTTGGCCCCAAACGTATTTCCTTCGTTATATTTCTACTTTGTATTTTGCCCCAGCTTGCTCGTCGGAAAAGAAAATACATGAAACGTAGCAGGTTTAGAGATACGGTTGCAATTTACTTAACAACATGAAACATTCGATTTACAGACAATTTAAATTATGAAATAATTACTTATATCCTAAGGTCATGACCAACTGTATATTCTAATTTTCACACAAATTTGGCACATGAATAATTATTCCTTCTTTTAAGTATATTGTCCAATTATTTGCCACACTTCTCCACTTAAACTTATCACAACATCCAGACACAAACTTAATTCTTGGCCAATTAAAAACCTCTTGCCTTATGGCTTCTTGTATCTTATATGAAAATAAAAGTTTATAGTTACAACCCAATTATTCGACGACACAGGTTGGCTTGTCCCTCTGTGGTCTGGAAAATCCTCTCAGCCTGCATAGTGTTCGTCCTTGGCGGGCCCTCGGCTCTTGGGTCTCGTCCTGTTGTAAGATCTCCCGTTCCTCTCCTTAATTCCAGCTCCTTGGTCAATTCTTCTTTTCTACGTGGGCTGTCTCGCACGATGCCACACTCTGGAACTTTCCTCTACCAAAACTTGCGTGCTGTCCTGGCACGACCGTACACTCCGACGGTTTTATCTACAAAAATCCCTGCGTGCTGTCCTGGCACGACCGTACACTCCGACGGTTTCCTCTACACTCCACAGCTCCTTTTGTTGCCGACGCTTCCACTCCCTCGGTCTATTGTTTATTCTCAATTCACAATATGGTGGGTCCCTTATTGTTATAATAAGCCATGAGGTGGTAAAAGAAAAATGGCGAGGCCAGTGTTATGTTACAATACCGAAGAGCTATTCACACAGTCTATGTGTCTTAGTATGACCATTTTAAGGAAAGAATTATAACATGAGTGTTATGGATACATAAAGCTCAAACGATGTGGCGAATATGAAACTTGTGGATTCCGAAATTCCGATTCCGAAATGCGATATTAATTGGTCAAATTACAATGGGTAATGTGACAGTAAATATTTGCATCGTTCAGTTCTGCTTTCGCCATACAATGAAATAATATGCACTACGATGTACATTGACATAAGGCAGCAAATTGTTTGTGCAATTTAGAATATTTTATTTCCTTCTCATCTCAATAGGAAAAAAATTGTTGCTTATTACATGTAACCATGCTAGCAAATATGCCTAGCACCATCTTCTTGTCCGAGTTGTGAGATATGGACATAATTCAAGAACCGCGATATATTTTCTGTGTCACTTCCGCAAATACAAAGAAATATAACTACGATATTTGCAGCATTATACCAAATAAAACCAAACAAATATAATATTTTCCCATCGCTATTTCTGTTATTTATACATTAATCATTGCAAGTAATACGCATGTGTGGTCGACAAATATTTTCCTGAATTGTTGTTTCATTTTTTTGCGGAAGAATTATTTTAAATGTCAACTTACAGAACAGGTTTGTTAATATATTAATCTCTATCACCTCAACTTAGGTATATTTCATCCGTTCACCAAATGTCACCAATGAAATCCAATATCATATTTAACATACAGATTAATTTAAAAATAAAAAGACGAAGTTTTTCACCATCGCAAAAAGAGATATAGCTATTCTGAAAGATGATTGTATCTCGCAAGCAGAACTTTACCCTGCCCAGGGCGAAATGTACGTGTGAACTCATTCCTTTCCTCCTTTCATTTCGAAATGGAATTCTTTCATTCTGCTCTGGCGCGGAGCACTGCAAAAAAATTACAGATATGTGCATGCGTGCGCGACTTTACCCTTCAGGTAATCTTTTGACTCGAAGGGATATGAACATACCCTGGGCAAACTTCAATGGAAAATTTTTTTACCATCAGAATGCATGACCAAAGGACAAATTCATCTCATTTTTTACGTAACAATTTCCTCAGATTTGTATGTACGAAATTGATTCCAGAAGAATTTCACAAAAATCAACTAAGCAGGCAAGAATAATGCGTTTTTTTCAAAAATATTTTTTGCTGTGTTAATCACGCATTTTTATGAAAACAATTCAGCTTTCCAGAACTTAAAAAAATATTTAAATTTTGTTTGAAGATAAACAAAAATAAGACGAATACGCGGCTATAATTTTCCAGTGGTAGTTGACGGACATTTCCCTGAGAAATCCTAGCAATTCGAGTGGCACTCATTGTTGATGGCGAAACAATAAGAGATTCCTTGGTAGAAAGTTACAGAAACAAATAAACATTCAAGCGAGATTTTTCCACAAAAATATATAACTGTATTAAAAAAACCATTATGGTTGGTTGCTAATGAGATTCACTTGAGCATATTTCCTTCTTGCGTTGCCCTAGCTCACGGAATTTATATGTAGAAGTCCGCTTGAACGTCACAGTTATCTTGTTTTTAATGAAAATCCCAAAGTAACTGCAAACATTTCTCGCCAGCATATAATGGATAGAAATACCCGCAAAGTCTCGTCCACAGATGATTGGAGAAGATTTCATTCTTGTTTTCGAAACAACAAAGATGGGTGTACTGAATATCGCGGCGCATTTTCGCGCGATGAAACGCTAATTATGTGCAAATCATTCGATTTAAATCCCAAATAAAAAATGCCCACTCGTCTAAACACATTTTTTCATTCCATTTTATGAGATCGGTTTGTCACGGTAACATTTGCTTGCCAAAGGCTTTCGAGCATGATGTTCCCATTTCAAAAATATTTATTGCACGAGTTTAAACGGGTAGACCCAGGCTGTTCCACGAAAAAATAGAATATTGTGATCAAATGTTTGTCGCTATAAAGGAAATTTACCTACACCACTGGGTTTACTGATTCAAGTAAAGGTATACAATGGTTTATTCTCGCCCACTTGCAGAAATTTTCAGGCAACTCAATTTATTGGGCACAGCAAAGGACAAAAACGAAATGACACATATAACGAAGACAGAGCCCTAAATCAAGATCCGGTACTTTCACAGTAAGAAAAGATACATTTATCACGTGTATGTCTGAAGATGGCAAACGTTTTCCACATGAATTTTATGCCTCAAGACCACTAAAGTTCAGTTTACTACGAGAAATCGCTGGTAACGACAGTGGATTAGTGAAAATCGGATGACGAAGGAGCGACTACTTTATTAGCCAAGCGGTTGAAAAATTCTAGCGGAAAGAAGACCACTGTTGCCAGAGAAATCATTAAACTTGTTCTCAAATATTAATTTACCGCAAGGCTAACGTGCTGTAAAATTGAAAGAAGCAAGGGATGTCAGACGTGAGCAGCTATTGAAGGGAACGATAGCAAACATTCAAAAAGATGAAATAAAATAATGCATTTCAAAACAATGAGTATGCGTCCATGATGAATTTTGGCAATTTTTTTCGAACTGGGGACATAAACAGGGCCATAAGCATATAAACTTATGTTCATTAAAAAAATCAAGAAAATGAAAATAATGCACATCCCAGCCAAAAGGCCGACTGAGAAGTTCCCAAACTTAATTATGGCGAATAAATTGACTCATGATTTTAATATATCACCCCTCATGAAAAAACAACTCGAGTAAAAGACTACTTCAAAGATGAAAACGCCCAGTAATAACGGCAATGACGGATATGCGCGCCTAACTAATTTAAAAACTAGGTTTTGTAAGTCGTATAACAGGAAGATCCTCGGAAGAAAAAGTTAGCGGTGCCAACTTTGGTCTGGTGGGGCTACACCTCAAATAGCATTTAGGACTCTGGACATAAAGATTGAAACAAAAGAAATTATAAACTACAAAGGTACGAGGCGATTCGTTAAAAAGTCTGCTACCAGCAAATATACAGGGTTTTTAGAGGAATAATATTGGGAGCCGCTATCTACTCAACTTTGCCAGGTGCCAACTTTTGTCTGGTTAGGCTACACCTCGAATAGCATTTAGGACTCTGAACATAAATATTGAAACAAAAAAATTATAAACTACAAAGGTACGAGGCGATTCGTTAAAATGTCTGCTACCAGCAAACATATTGTGTTTTACAGTTTTTAGAGGAATAATATTGGGAGTCGCTAGCTACTCGGAGGCTTTACGCTACGCTTAGTTTTCTCGAGAAATTCAGAAAAGATCTGTTTCAAATCGAGATAGAATATCATTTGACACCACACGCCACTCCTAGGCTCGATAGAAGCAATGAAATAGAAAAGATTCATTGCCGAACTGATAGGTACACATATTCGTTCTTTCCACGAACAATAAATGAGCATACTAAAATACGAGCTCGACTCAAAACACTCCTATTAAACACTTCACCATATTACCTCCCTTAGCCCTTACCTTATCCTTTACACAGCTGGTGTCTTACAACACCCTGCCGCTCACCAATGCGGCTGCTCGCTGGGTAGCGTGTAGATATAGATGCAGAATGTAATAATTTCTGTTTTTCAGTGCCACAGATATGTCCAGAGAGGCCATTCATTAGATCCTAGAGCAGCCAACACCTCTCACATATGTGCGAATTTCCACAGAGAAAAAATCATTCGCCTTGACCGGGATTGCCGAATCCCGGTCAAGGCGGATGATTTGTTCTCTGTGGAAATTCGCACATTTGTGCATTGCGGGTGACTCCGTAAAAGTGAAATTCCGTGGCTAGTCCCGGATAGCTTAAAATTTGTCGACCTCTCACATAATTAATTTGCTTCAGAATCGGTATTAGTGTGTCTCTGAGAGAGCATACCAGGTTATTAGGTCAACAAATGGGAAAGACAGTCACGAAAGGAAAAATACTGAGGGCTCTGATCATAAAGGATTTTGTTTCTTCGTTGTTGGCAAGCTAAACATTTTGAAAAGTGATATATTTCGACTGCCACGTCGGAGAAATCGTCAGAAGATTCCTCCATGAATGTACGCAAAAGCAATCGGGCACGAATGTACGGTATTAGGGTTAATGAATGCGCCTGCGTGCATGAGTCGTAGACAGCTAATAAAACGTCGCCAAAAGGGCTGCAAGGTGGATGCCCGAATGAAGTGACGACTCAGCATCGGAGCCCAGTACGTAGCCCAGTATACATTTCATCATCGTTCCCTTTAGTGAAACATTCCCCCGGCGAGCAACTTTCAGGAAGGCTACGAATGAAAAGAAAAAGGCTCGCTGTATCTCAAGAGACTAGCGAAATGTTATTCATGGAGCGTTTTCATGTATGGATGTGAAGTGTGGACATTAGGTAAGAGGGAAAGGAATAGAATAGAAGCTTATTAAATGTGGATGTGGAGAAGGATGGAAAAAGTAAGATGGGTTGATAAGATGAGAAATGAAGAGGTTTTGAGCAAAGTAAAAGAAGGAAGATCGCTCCTAGAGGAAATAAGGAAAAGGAAAGGAAACTTGTTTGGCCATGTGATGAGAGGGAAAAGTATAATAACTGTGGCACTTGAGGGTTCAATTGAAGGGGAGAAAAAGAGAGGAAGGAGAAGAATTAAAATGGTGGATCAGGTGAAGAACATCAGCTATGATGAAGCAAAGAAGGAAGCTCGGGACAGAAGCGGATGGAGACAGCAGTGGTGTAAGTGACCTGCCAGCAGGCAGAACACCAGATGATGATGATATCTCAAGTAACCAGAAGGTGGAAGAAACTGTCACGTCAGCGTAAGCATTTTCTTTGTTTTGTATTCAAATTAATTTGGACTACGTCGATTTCTATTTTTGGTTCACAGCAGTATACGAAAGATGAAAGGCCCCTCAGAATCTGTTTTTTATTAGGGTTAAATCGCATTTTGTATTTTATCTCGAATACTATTTAACATTTGGGATTAATGAAAATTTCAACAGAATTAGTAGGATATTTAAGCACATAAAACTGTTTTTTTTTCTCAGAACAGTAAGTATAGTTAACTCCAAGCACGGGTGAATCAGGAATAATAAATTAATAAGAAAGACAATAACCAAAATGAAAATAAAATTAAGAAAAATAGCGCGGCAGTCGGATTGCAGGCTGAAAAAATACGGTCTAGAATCAATTAAAACATGCCACAACTTAATAACATATATTAAAAGTTACAAAGACTCATGATAATATAAATCAAAGGGAACTGATCATCCCCTCCTCATCATTTGTCGTTCAATCATAAGATTGGTTGACTGCAGCCCTCCATCCTACCCTATCTAATGTTAGTTCCCTTACTTCCTGGTAGCTCATCCAGTGTACTTCCCTCTTTATTTGTTTGGTCCAGGAACTTGTTCCTGGATCTTCCTCTGGATATAAATCCCTTATTTTACCTCAATTATGTTCTACACGAAGCCATAGTATGTTCCTCAGGGTGTGTCCAACCCATCTTGTTCTTCTTATATGTATTGTTTAATTTGGTTATTCTTTTCCCTGTAAATTTCTAATTCCATTGGGAAAGGCGATAAAAAACTGCATAAAACTAGTTTAAAATTGCAAAGACTCATGAAGATGAGTAAAAAAATGTTATCGACTATTAACTGATGATACGATGAGGAATTAGTCGGTGTCTGCTTTCTGGGATGAATAATATATGTTATGATAAAAGAGATAATGTATCTTCCCATGACGCCGAAACCATTTTTTTCTGACTTAGATTTTGACTGTCTCACAAAATTACCTCTTAAAAAAAATTGCGGGTACCAATTTCGAGACTCGGGTCATCATGAAAAAATGCGGAATCCACGGAATACGCTTTCTTTTAATTTACACATTTCGCTCATATCTGCAGCCATTTGTGTTTAGATTAGATTCTTCATGAAGTAGCAGAGGATAAAGTTGGAGCTTAACTCGGAGATATAGAAAACTCATACAAGGTATTGCCACGTGTTGAGGTAAGAAACAAAAATTTACCAGTTTATCGAACAGTGTCTCAGGTGTTGCCTGCGTCAAAATCTCAGGCGAAGGTCACGTGAGGAAGAAATATTGGCGATGGGAAGAGTTAAGAGGAACTTCTTGGCCTCCCACCTGCTCCCAGGTGGCAGACGGAAACTCACCTGTCTATATTAACGAGGCACTCTGCCCGAGCAGGCGTCACGACAGAAGCGAAGCGAAAGAAGCCGAGTAAAAAGCAAAACACGACCATTCAAAGGATGAGAAACGCGCGAATTTTAACGCAAATAACCGAAAAAATTATTTCATATTCCAACTAATAACTTTTCCAAGGAGTGTCAAAAATTAAACCTTGGGTCAATATCTTTTTGAGCTTACATTTCAGCCAAGATGAGTTAAACCAAAATTATGACAATTCTTCTTGAAGCAAGTAACATTTTTTTTACACACAACGAGAGTAAAACAAGCAGCAGCAGTAACTTCTTGTGACTAAATGCAAGTTTTTATCCATTAAAATGTTTAAATAATGTTCAATAAAAACTTTGTAAAATATCATGAAGTTTTACGTGCACACGATGTCACCAGAGCAAAATTATTGCAAAGATAGATTACGAAGTAGCTTGAAAATGCACTTCTAGCTGCTGACGCGAGTTTGAGTAAGACATGGAGGGATAATATTTTGATCACGCTTTACAACTTTAAATTAGATATAAAAACAAAAAAAAAAAATATATATATATATATATATATATATAATGTGCCGAATATATACAAAAATATCTGTGTTTTTTTCTTTTATTGTGTTCTATCGTATCTGCCAGTCACGCCTGTGATATTTTTTATAATATCTGTGCACTACACGTGTTTTTCGTCGAGTGGATATATATATATATATATATATATATATATATAACCGAAATGACTGGTACAATTTTTTATTTACTAACTACTTGTGAAACTTTTACAGACGAAAGGAATGTTCAATCTCCACCACGACCCCATCATCATCATGTGATTAAAACCAGTATAATACTATCTTATATATTTATGTAATTCCTGTGGCCTTCAAAATGTTCTCTTGTTCTCTAGTAAATGCATATCTTGATGAAAAACTACAAAGTTGGCGAAAGTCGCGTTTTATTCTTGCAATTTTATTTTCCAAACATCATTAATAATAGCACTAAAAACTTCAAGACACTAAAAAATAGAGACATTGCTAACTCAATATTCTACTATGTCTTCTCCCCCTCCTCTTCTCTATTCCCTTCCCTTCCAAGATATACGGTGATATCTTTTCGCCATCAATATTAAGATTATCATGTATTGAAAATAGTTATTTATCGAAAGACAAATGATAAATGTTGAACTATTAGTCTTTACTTCTTTATAAATTATAATTTGTCCCAATCTGTTTAATATAACGTTGGTTTAACATTCTTTTATTGTAGCTTTTTATTTAGGAAATAGCATTTGCGTATAATGTTATTGTGCAGAATTGCCATTAAATTAAAGTGCTTGGATCAACAGGACAACATACCTTTAGAGTGTCTTCCATTTCGCTGTTTATTTCTTCCACTGATTCATTTTCGCGAGTCAATTGTCGCAGCAGCATCGCGTCAACCCTCGGAAGCAGTTGCTTGTCTATCGTCTACTTCTTGCATGACGTCATTAAATGCTGGTATTTTCCCCACGATTGTCGAAGCGTAACGAACGATGCGTGGCGGAGAACCATAATTACATGAGTACGTATCGAACGTTAAGCAGAAGCGGTGGTAACGAACCTTATCGCACAAAGAGAAAAGAACCGTGATTGCTACACCTCATACCATATACCTCTGCGGCAGCTTTCAGAGTAGAATGTAGTAGAAGCCCAGCTCTTAGTTTCAAGAACACATACTAATCACTGAAGTATCGAGGATAAATGTACAGGCAAAGTACTATTTGAGTCATAAATTCAGAGTAATAAATAATAAGCTTTATCATTAATCACTCTTTATTAAGAATAAAAAGAATGGACGGCCTAAGATATACAACGTTTATATGCGATTTTCCTCGGTTAATCTAGACTGGATTGATACACGGATAGGCACAAAACAGTGTTAACGAATAGCCCCTTATTAGAGGCAATGAACTGGTGCAGCGGTTTCTTTCAATGATTTACTTTTCATGGATTCTTTCCTTTCCAATGACGAAAGGCATGCCGTTTTCATTTCTTGCGTTCATTTTATCTATATGCTTCGCCTTTGCCTTAAATTTTGTTTTTAGGTAAAAAAAAGTCAAGTTTTTCAATGTTTCACCAGCATGAATTTTTATAATTTCCATGTAAACCCCAACATAGGCTTTTTCTAATAGGAAAATTTGGAAGAAGTCTTTATGCTCTTAACTACTCGATCAGAGTAGGAACAGAAATAGGAATATGAATTAGATTTTTAAGAGGGATGTTTTTAACTCATCCTCTGGTTGATGGAATTTTAAATGACACATGAATTTTGCCTGTTACATCGTCTTTTTATTCTTTTCAACTGCGATAATTTTCGCCTCTTTCCGTTTCAACGAGAACCCCCTCCTTCTTAGTACTAACGTACTTGATTTAAGTTCTCACTCTCTTACTGCATGAAATCGAAGTTCTAATCATTATGTAAATCCGTCTTAAATCCCCATCAGAGAATCATCTTGAAAGGCTTGCAGAGGCAGGTTTCATTTGGCCCTCTTGAACGGAAAATATGTAATTGCCAATTTAAGCTCAATAAATTAGAACAGCTGTTTTCAGTAAAAGCAAAAGGTTTGGGGTCATAAATAATGTAAACTGGATGCTCCGGGAAAGGTTATGAATGAAAAATTCTTTAGATGCATTATATTAGCTTTTCCCAGTGCATCTGCTGAATAAAGGTTTCTTGGATATTCCACAGGGTTAGCTGCTCCATATCTCCAGATGTTTCCAAGAACGACTTTTTCTTCATCTTCAGGGGTTATGAATGCCGTCCTCTCAATTTGGCCAGTATATATAACCCATGACTTGGAGTCAAGCGTAATCCGATTGGCTATAGCATGAGTTGCCATCGAGATCCACTTACAACCAAACAATTTTAACCAGGACGCTGATTTCCAGATAAACAGCACGTGAAGACCTGTCATTTTAAATCATTAAATGTGTACGGGATGGCGTAAAAATGAACCCACGCCACTCCATGTAAGTTGTGGCATATAAATACCGGAAAAATTGAGACAACAGCATTCAGAATCCCTGAATATGAAGATCAAATCGTTCTTCGAAACGCCGCGCCGGGAGATATGGAGCGGCTAACCCGGAGGAATACAGCGTCTGAGAGGCTATATCCAGGAAAAAAGACTTCATTGTTTCAGTCACGTAGAGGAAATGCGGTGGAAAAAGTGGATTTTTTTGTTTTCAAATTAATCTGAATATTTTTTACGTGATATTGAACTGATGAACATTAACGACGGGTGGTCAACTCTTTATTTATAAAGAAATGGTGATGCAGTGATGGACATGTATCACAAAAAAGTGCTCCGTTGGTTTGACCAAGTCAAGAGAATGGATTATGGTCCAAATGGAACGATTAAATAGCGTTAGGGCAAAAGCCATAAGGTTCACTGAATGAAACTGCTGAAAGAAGAAACTTGAGGAGTATTGAGAACAAGTACGAAATGTGAGAATGATGAGTTCAAATAGTCTTTTAAGGGGGCTGTATATCTCGGCTAAAAACGTCCATTTATTTCTGGCTTCTGCCGCAGCCCAAGCTAGATCTTCGCCTTTATTCCCCGCCCCGTTGAGCAGCGCTATTGATGGCACAATTGAAACTGCTTTGCAAGAGTTCAGGATAACTTTCACAGTGACGCTATAATACAAAATATTCAATATTTTCATGATCTCACATAGAAATGAAGGATTTTCATTTACAATATGGGCTAATATTTAAAGAAATATGCGACGCATATTTTTTTAAATGTTAGATGTCGTCAAATTCACATTTATTCCGCGGTAAAAATAGTTATGAAGAAAGGAAATAAGGAGAAGTTACGACATACTTATTGTAACTGTAATCATCGTTATTCCATAGGCTTACTATAGCTAGAGTAGTGAGTACAGTAGAAAGCTTTAAGTGGAAATGTATAGTCGTAAAATAAAAGCGGGAAGACGACGGCGGAAGCGTTTTCAGCCGTGGTGTAGAGTAGGGTGGGCCGAAAAAATGTTTTTTTCCGGATCAAATTTGCACTGTGCGGAAAAGTTGTGCACTGATATCAGGATCTCGATTACAAAATTTTTTCGAAATCGGATAATATTAACCACTGCCGCCCGAGCTCTAAAGTTTAAAATTTTGCGAAAATTCAGGCGGATATAGCAAACAAACGGTTATGGAGAATAATCTGTAGCATATACTGGAATATTGGTAAATATCAATGATATATACATGTTTTCATATTAAAACACTAAAATTTGAAGTTAATTTGACGAAATCTATGGCTTATACGATGCCTAATAATAAGCAACTAATTTAGAGTAGAGGCAATCCGCACAACACAAAAAATTTTACCGACTCCGAGCATCACTTCATTTAGATCACTTTTGGGAGCCGTATTTGGGATAAATTAATATTTTTATGGAACTTACTATACATTGTAAATGAAGTACAATTGTAATTCCATATTAGTTTAATTTAAGAAGACCCGGGTTTCAACGTGGCACGTCATCATCAGCTACGCTTAACATAGAAGGCGAAGAATATACCTACAGGCACAGCATATTGGGGAAGGAAGAGGTGAGAGAGGAAGGAAGGAGGGCGGGGAGGGAAGGAGGGGAAAAGCTTAAGGGGCTGTGCGTCAGTGTCTCGGGAGTGGGAGGAGGAATGACCCATTGGAGAGAGAAAGGTGGGACTCGAGGGTATGAGGGATTGTTTGGTAGGAGAATTTAGGGAAACCCGGTGCGCTGGTGACTTCAGTTCTGGGGGGAGAAGAAGGAAGATGGAAGCATTAGTGGGTGAAAGGGTCAAGTGGGTAGGAAAGTCTACGAGGGGGAGGTTTAAGGTTTGGAAATGTAAGGTGTAAGGATTGGGATTGTTTGGTAGGAGAATTAAAGGAAACCCGGTGCGCTGGTGACTTTAGTTCTGGGGAGGGGAAGAAGAAGGAAGATGGAAGCATTAGTGGGTGAAAGGGTCAAGTGGGCAGGAAAGTCTACGAGGGAGAGGTGTAAGGTTCAGAAATGTTAGGTGTAAGGATTGGGATTGTTTGGTAGGAGAATTAAAGGAAACCCGGTGCGCTGGTGACTTTAGCTCTTGGGGGGGAGAAGGCAGATGAAATTATCAGTGGCTAAAAGGGTCAAATGAGAAGGAAAGTCTACGAGAGGGGGAGGTGTAAGGTTCGGGGATGCCACCCATTGGGAGCCTTTAGTGAGGAAGGAAGGAAAATTTTAATTTTCCAAAATTACCTCTCCCCAATGGAATACCAGCGAATGTAGAAAATAAGAAATGGTACTGAGACACTGCGTTGACACATAACTCACCTTTGCCCTCCTCTTCTTCACTTTCCTTTCCTGGATTCCCTCCTATTTTCGTGGCTGGTGTCCATCAACGTCCCCTATCACACGTCCCTGCGGTGGCTGGCAGAATAGGACGCAGATACAGATGTAAAAGATGACCAAAAATATTCGAGTCACTCTATTGCTCTAGAAAAGGGGTCACCTAGGGCAAATATCGTATAGCTACTGATCTCCGACACTATAAAACCGAGTCCGTTTACGACTTGAGGGCCATAAGTTGACCCACCACCGTCAAGTCGCCGAGCAGCAGATTAAATTGCTCGGAAACTACCACTATTACCAACATAACTATATTTACTGTGGACTAAGTACCTTAGTTCTACTTAAACTCCTAAGACGTTATACGAAAATGAAGTGCTTCAGTGGCAGAATTTTGCGAGCGGTCGCGGACCCCTTCTAAGGAAGATAAAAGCAGGGCGGACATCATGAATAAACTACACTGAGCACTCTGGATGTCTGTAAAGATACCGACATAAAAACCTTGCTACCGCCTCATAAAATGGAAAACCCGCTATGATCGGTATTCTCGTGGTCTTCAATTCAGTCCGGCAGAGTGCGGGATAAGTACTCACTATAGGTGGCAGAACACCACTCAATTTGAATCCTTTGGTCCTCCGTGAATATATAGAAGGGGTATTTGGGTAGGCGAATATATAAAAGGGCTGTTGAGGTAGGCGATATATCGAATAAATATTGAAAGGCGAGGCACGGTGGGACCCAGGGTAAAGGGGGAGGGGAAATGTTGTTTCAAAAGAATGATAAACAAGGTAGGTTTAAGAGGACGCATCATACCCTTTGGTAAGGAAAAGTTCAGTCGAAAATCCACAAGATGGCGTCACTCGCACCCGATCGAGGCGTTTTGGTGTCAGGAGTCTCTTACTCCAGGATAACTCTCGCACAAGACAACAGTCGTCGGTAAGTTTTAGCCAAGTCTCCGGCGCGTAAGTACAGGCAGCGCTGATATAAGATCTGTGAAAGAAGACAGAACTAATTGCAACACCGTCCGAGTATTTCATGGCCGAAAACCATTCAGGTACCTTGTCGAAATATACCAAATACAGATTATATCTTACAACCGTGACGGCTGTTACTTAGCGTTCCGATAGAAGAGGGATTGATACATCTCCATTAGTTTTAGATATGTCAATAATAATAATAGTTTGTATAAAAATATACCCTACATCTTGCCGTTTTCCGGATGGTTTAATTATGCTCCGGGATAAATTTTTCATGTTTCAGATACGAGCCTCCATTAGCAAAAGTCTATTCTTTATACTATAAAAATTTCAAGTTGATGACGTAAGACTTATTACTGACTTACTTAGAGCAGTATTAACAAAAAATCTGGGGTCGGAAATCATCACAAATCCAACCTGTTGAGCGGGTGTGATGCGTCGCCTTAATATCTCAGTAAATTGCATACAACCGACTACCTTAAAGTGCTTTTTTCATGATATTTTACAGAATGTCATACTCTACAGGTGCATCTAACCCTTTGAGTGTGGCATTACGTGATATCACGTCATGGTATTTTTACGCTGGTACTGATGACGTCACATCACGTCATGGGTCAGTGAGTATTCCAGCTTTCACTAGGGGGCCTAGTGAAAGTTCCCTGGTAAAATCTGGAACACTCAAGGTACCCTTGGTGTGATATCACGTCATGCCGCACTCAGAGGGTTAAGTAGGGCTTAGTTAAAAGCAGTATTAAATGAAGGTGAGCGTCCACACACAATTATAAAATCTACCTAGGCCCCAGCAAGTGTTCATGGAAAGAATTTTGTATCGCGCAAGTGTTCACGTTTATTTTGGTGGTTCCCAAATAATTTCATCTGCACAAACAATTAATATGAAGAACATGACCCATAGAGAACTTCTCAATTCCTATTAAAAAATAATGTAAACACAAGTATGATGAGAATTACTGTCGAAACTCCGCAACCTATCGATGACGAAGCTTCAAATGCTTTGCGAGTATTTAAGTTAATTTTGGTAATTTCCAAATAATTTTATCTGCACAAACAATTAATACGAAGAATAACCCAATGAGAACTTCTCGTATCCTATTATAAATAATGTAAACACAAGTATCATGAGTATTACCATCGAAACTCCGCAACCTAACGATGACGAAGTTTTGACTGATTCTTCGGAATGCTATCGATATCATCTAAGTCCACTAAATTAGGGGTCTCCGAGTCCAATCAAGTAGATCCATAATTTACATGGTCATAGGGCGTCTACACCATGCACTTAAGTGTAGGGGTATAACTAAATTTTCACTTAGATGGTCAGTGTAGACGCGTCATAAATGACTGTAAGCATTCCTTGGCGGACATTCTCTTCATCTTAAAAGCAAAATAATTGTCAACTTCCAAATTCCAACAAGGAGTAACTTTACTTGGTCATTTGAGTATCTGAAGTATTATCTTTATCAGTTTGACATAATAATGCCTAATGGTCAACTCGGAAAATTAACCTCCATTATTAGCTCTTGCGGCCAAATATCCTACTAAAATGAACAATTAATTTATGTATTTCGCTGTGTCTGTGCCGTTGTACTTCTTCCATTCCAAGTGATGGTACTTCTGGGGTAGGTGAAGGAAGCAAAGGGATCACTTTATCTATCTCGAAAGTCCTATCACGTGAGATGGAAGAAGTACAGCGGATACAAAGCAAAGATTAACCCAGCCTATGAAGGCTTTCGTGCTAAAAGACAAATGCAATGTTGTAAGAAGATAGGACTACAGATCAAGAAATATGTATGAAAGCATTCGTATGGAGCGAGGCACTCTGTGGCTCGGAAGCATGGACCATTGAATAAGCTGACCAAACATACTAAAACCTGGTGGAGGAGAAGGATGCTGAAGATTAAATGGACCGAAAAAAATAAGATATGATGAAGTTTACAAAACAGTAGAAGAGAAAAGGACCATAAGGAACACCACACAGAAAAAAAGAACCAGATGGATGGACACTAAGGCACATTGGGATTGTTAAGAGAATGATTGAAGGTAAAATAGAGGGGAAAGTCCCCAGAGGAAGACCCAGGAATAAGTCTATGGACCAAATGAAGGGGAAATTTCATAGGAAAAGCAACTAGGAATTTAGAGAAATAGTATTGGATAGGGAAAAGTAGAAGACTGCAGTCAATCAATCTTAAGACTGCACGACCAATGATGATGATGTGCTACAACGAGTGGCAATCAAAAGGGCAGTTGCCAAGGCAGCCATTTACAACATTGAAATTGTAAAAACAAATCCCAGGTGATAAATGAGGAATTTGACGTGAGTACTTGGAGCTAATTGGTCTAGGTCTAGTCTTCGGGAAAATTCGTTCAGGGATCGAGTTTTGTTCCAAAAAGACTTTCGAGCCAAATCATAAATTATTAGTGGGCAATGGAGACCCCAAATTAGGATTATTTTAGTCTACATTCTATTAAATATGAAAAGATTCATCTAAGGTAGTTTGAGTGAGATACTTCCATTTTCACGATGGAGATCATATTAAAATTACACGTTTTAATGTCAGCAGCTGTATGATTCATGTATTAAAATAGCAATATCAATGGCGCAGTGTTATACTTTATACGACTACAATTTTAGTAATTAAAGAAAAAAGTCTATATTATTTTTTAAATTCGTTCATTTTCTTTAAGTGGTACGTTTACAACTCCTACTGAATGGAAGGCTTTTTACGATTCTGAAAAAATAATGCGCTAACTATATGATTTAGTTTCAAAAATAGTCGACAAAACATACAAACCACACTATTAATTTTTTGACGATATCCAGGAGTTAGAAGTTCCTCATTGTAATACCATTTATCGGCCCCGGTGGCGGCAGGGTAAAACCCTCGTCTGGGTAGTATATTCACTGCCCAGGACATGGATGTTTGTTAGTCAAATTGAGTTAATTGTAATTGTAAGATTCGCTGGAAAATAAAGACAAGTCATTATTATTATTATCATTGTTAAAATAATGTCTTACAGGAGGGCATACACGTACCATTTCCCATGTAAAAGTTTGCCGAAAATCCTAGGAAGTAGTTCAGTAAGGGGCTGATATTTTGGTATTTTTGTTAGAACGTGAAATTCATCTTTAGGATGAGATCAAATTCATTGATTTCAAGGAATACGGTATTTCGCTCATGCCACCTTAAGAAACTGAGACTGGGAGTAAATACAGGACAATAAAGAGGGACTTGAGAAAGCGTTATTTTTACCCGCACTCCGTAAGTAAATTTTATTAGCACATGTGAATTCTTAAAGAATTATCTCGAAGAAAATGTTCAAATCCGATTCGAAATCGGTCTTCAGGTCTATAATCGTTCGTTCATTCACTCAGACCGCTCAGCGGCAAGTACATACATATAAATGTTTATACAGAAAGGTAGAAAGAAAGTGGATATATATATAAATTTAACGTTTTATGTGCGGAAAAATTATTCTCAGAAAACTGGCAGCACGCATTTTAACTCAATGAGTTAAACCATCCATTTATCCTGATATATTATCCGGCAGAGGGTTAAAACCCTGAGAAATGGTTGATTCATCAGCAGATTGAGAGGATGGAAGGTCGGGCGGCAGGAAGCAGCGAAAGCATTTTCCGAATAGGAGATGGGAAGAGCATTAGCAAGAAGGGGGGAAGGCAAATGACTTTATCTTAGGAGGAGGGGGGATCCGAGGGGGCTGCGAGAGACCATTAGGTAACTTTTGCCACTTAAGGTCTTTGAAAGTGGAGGAAGGAGAGGAGAGGGGAAATAAATTGGTAGGGTATTATTACAGCCAATGGTAAAGGGTTGGCAGATTGGAATGGGGCGACATGAAAGCCTAAGGAAGAGTCTTTACTTAATGATGATCGACAACATGAAACATTTGCATGTCCTTTAATGCCCCGATGCTCACCTTCTCGTTAAATTCTACAAAATCCTTAGGGAGGCTAGAGTGGCAATCGTGAGTCATTGAGTATATACCATGATAATTTTTCAAGAAAGCAGTAAAATTTATATCGCATTTAATCACAGCATAATTTGTTTATACGATGGAATTCACAATACACACAGTAATGAATTTTACATAAGAGTTATATAAAATTTGGTTTAATGAAGTTATGTGCACTTATCACTTGACCTAAAAATCTATAAACATGGTCCAAATTTCATGTTTAATATATCAATGTTCTAAAAATATCAAACTCTCAGTCCCTTGCCGAATAACTTTCTAAGATTTTTAACACATATACCAGCCTTTATTTACATGGAAAATATTACGTGTATGCATGCAAGATAAACCTTATTTTAATAATGAGGAATTTCTTACAGCGATTTCGTGTAAACAATTATCAGTGTGAAGTTTGTATGTTTCCCCAACTATTTCAGAAAATAAGTCATATCGTAACCGCAGTAATTTTTTTCAGTTCACTAAAAACGTTCCTCTGCGAAGGAGTCTTCTTAAGTACTACGTACACAATGAGTCAAATAAAATGAATATAGATATTTTAATTTAAGTATGTAGACTTTTAGTTGTATAGAAGTATTATATTGCACTATTAATAACGCAATATTTAATTCATGATTTTTACAGCTGTTGAAATCAGCACTTATGCTTCGAATGTGGTCTCCATTATGACTAGGGAAAGATCTCGGTCAAACTACCTTAAAGCGTTTCGTTCCATAAACTTTCGACTCCGTATTCGATATTTAAGAACAACAGAAAAAAATTATCTTTACAACTGATTCACACCTTAGTATTTGTAAGCAGCTATTTAAAAAAGATGAAATGTAAAATTTTGCGCTCAAAAAAGAATCTGTACACATGTGATTGAATTATGACGAAGTGTGTCTTATTCAATTTACGTTGCATTATAAAATAACTCTGAATTATCAAAAAATATAATAGAAAAAAGTTCGTATTTTTTTAAATTTTATTGTATATTTCATCATAAGTATCACACATAGGAACGCCACCCTGTGCACAAATAATACATGCTGTAACCGGTATTAAAAACAAGTCCCCCCTTACACTGTGAGACAAAACAAAGAATTCCACTTTTTCTTTTGCAGTGCTGAAAAATAAGATATCTTTTACTGATCACAGCACTAAAAAATGCTCAGGAATAAACAAAACTTTGTAAGTTTTACGTAGACTATGTATTGGACCCCGGTTTTGTTGAATGGTTGACATCATCATGTGTCGACTACTGCTCGACATGTTGACCTGGCGATGTCTACTATTCAACGAAATATATCATCCAATTAATAATCTTTGTAGCATTTACAAATTATTGTTAATTACTGAGCATTATGGAGAAGGTTTACAAAGTTATGGCTGAAACTACTGAATTTGGACAGCATCCAATAATTAGGAGGAAAAGATAGGATATAAACGATCAGATCAGTTGACGAATTTCTTTATTCAACACTTTTTTTTACCACGTGAGCCAAGTGCATCATTATTTTCTTATTTATTTCACGCATTTTATTCCATTTACTTCAATCGGTCATTACTCCTGAGTAACAACGTCACCAAATGCAAGAAGATTGCACGAACAAACCACGAAGAAAGAAAAAAATAAATGACCCCTCTCTCACGTCACGTGTGATAATAATGGGCACTCGACCTGTTGTCAGCGGACTCCGGAATAGCCACCGAGGGCACACACATTTATCAGATATTGAAACGGGAAAAAATTCCAAAACCGGGTGGAAGAAGGCCTTTAAAAGGAAGCTTAGTCAGCTTATATCTCGAGTCCTACACTCCTTCTTTTCTAGAGCCCGCACGAGAATTCCCACGAGCAAAAAAAAGGGGAGAGAAAAAAAGCATGCATAGAATTGAGACGTCAGAAAAGTCGGTCTGAGGGAGACAGAGGGTGACAAACGCCAGAAGGAATTTTAGTAGAGACAAAGTGTGACTTGGGAGTTAAGGCGTGGGTAAGGCAAGGTAAGGTTATCAGCAACTCACTTCGGTGTATTTGGCCTATTGTCGCTCCAAACGTGTACTAATGAATGATGTTGCAAGTTAATCACATATCATCAGCTTCCTAAATTGATCTTACCTATAATTTGAAATTGTTTCAACTAGTGAAATTCAATTTCAACGCACTTCACTAGCAATGTTCGAATATGTTCGCGTACGAACAGATTTGAGTGACTCGTTTCTACATACAACGATTTTTTTTCGGACGCAAAATACAGCATTTTATGTTATTATAATTATTGAAATCAAACATCAAGGTGATAAATCGAGTAAAACATTCTAAGAAAACATTTGTAATATGATTTCGTCTATGTATGAAAATCTTCCCAAAACTCCAGCCATAACACCGGAGAAATTTCACATTGCTGTAAACTGTCCCCAACAATCGCTACCGAAAGGGTAGTGGCAGTAAGAAGGAAAATAAAAATTGCACAGTAACTAAGGCCACCCTTTTTATTTAACAAAAAAGAAAATGCTTAACTGGCACTGTGTCACGAGGGAGGAGATAAGGGGAGCAAATATGGTGGAACAAGGAGTAATGGGAATACAGGATCCCAAGCTTACTTCTGGAGGCGATGAAGCTGACCAGGAGCGCCGTCGAGGAGTGGAGCGGCACCAACTTTCCATACGGGAACCACCAACAAAAAAAAGCCACCTCTTTCTTGGGGCCGGATATATATATATATATATATATATATATATATATATATATATATATATAGTTTGACCCATTTTCTTCCCGGAGGAACACCTTCCAGGGGGGGACAGTTGACTGCTGACGTCCCTCTCTCTCTGACGTTCTCTCTCTCTGACGTTTTCTCTCTCAACTCGAACCTTGAGCCTCTCATGCACGGCTCTTCCCGGAGGAACACCTTCCAGGGGGGACAGTTGACTGCTGACGTCCCTCTCTCTCTCTGACGTTCTCTCTCTCTCTCTCAGCTCGGACCTTGAGCCTCTCATGCACGGCTCTTCCCGGAGGAACACCTTCCAGGGGGGACAGTTGACTGCTGACGTCCCTCTCTCTCTCTGACGTTCTCTCTCTCTCTCTCAGCTCGGACCTTGAGCCTCTCATGCACAGCTCAGTTGTTCTTGAATCGACTTTTCAAATTCTCTCTGATTTCCAACCGGGTAAGAGGGCCCATGACAGCCGACGTTTCGATGTACTCTACTCGAGCATAGCTCTTTCCGCCACCAGGATTGTGACTTTTAACTATGTCGCACTTTCAAGTGCGATGTTTTTTTTATGTTCGTGCCTCATAAACTAAACCGTACACGGTTCGAAACAGGTGCGCACTACGAAGCACGACATAATACGCGGAAAGAAAAGAGGCTCTATTCTTTCAAGTAAGAAAGAATATATTCCTATTCTGTCTCGGACCGGTTCTCTTTACTCCAGAGTTTAGTTGCGAACCGATCTGAAGAGTCTGCTGGATAACTACTCACGACGTATTTTTGGTTATTGAAGTGAAACTTCCGTTGAACAGGGTCAGTGAGGAAATCCGTTTAGTGCCGCAACGGACCACATATCTGCTCACAACGATTCTGCCCTGAGGACGATGCTCAAGTCGGGCATCGAAACGTCGACCATCATGGATCCTCTCAACCAGTTGGAAATCCGAGGGAACCATGAAAAGCTCATACGCAGGGAAAGGACCAGATTGGACACTACTCTTGTATCGTTTCCATCACTGCCAGTGTGATTTGTTCAATAACATAAAAATGCACTTTAATGAAAAGTAGTTCAAGAATTTTTTCCAACTTTTTTATAATATTGATAAAATTTGCACTCAGTGACCCACGATTAACACTTCGACCACCGTGAATAAATAAACTAGCAAAATTTCGAGCTGATAATTCAAATATAGCATCGTGGAAACACAATACAAGCTCATCATGGGTCGTGCAATGCTAAAAAGTGTTGACTGCAGCCCTCCACCCTTCCTTATCTAATGCCTGTTTCCTTAACTCCCGGTATCTCTTCCTGTGTATTTGGCCTATTTATTTGGACCATGAACATACTCCTGCGTCTTTCTCTGGGGACTTTGTCCTCTATTTTTCCTTCAGTTATGATCTTCACAAACTCATTGAGTCTCAGGGTGTATTCAATCCTCGTGGTTCTTCTTCTCTGTATGGTGTTCCACATGATCTTTTCCCCTTCTACTCTTCTGTAAATTTCGTCATTTTTTTATTTATCCCGTCCACTTCATCTTCAGCATCCATCTCCAGCACCAGGTATCGAAGGCCTCTAGTTTGTCCTGGTTAGCTTTTATAGTGGTCCATGATTCCGACCCATCGTGTACCTCGCTCCACACGAATGATTACACTTACTGTTTCATAGTTTGTAGTCCCTCAATTTATGCTATGAAATATATTTTTAATCAATCCCCTCGTTCGTGCAAGTTCTACATTGGCCATAATATAGATGCAGGGGAATATAAATGGGGATGACGTAGCTAGGGAGGCACCGAGGACGAGAGAATAGAGCCTGGGAACTGGGAGCGGGAAGCAGCGGAGGTGCGGTTCGGCCTCGCCTTCATTTCCGCGACGGGGGATTCGCAAGGAGGCGCGGCGCCAGCTCCTCCGCCGCCACACCTCATTTCCCCCCACCCCAAAGAAGGGAATCGTCCCGGAGAATATTTTACAGTCACTCGTAAAAAGATAAAGGGAGTGCGGCAGGTGGTGCGTCGGCGTGGATGTTGAGGAATCTGGAGGAGGAGGAGGACTTGCGAGAGAGGGGTGACACGTACGATGGTAGAGGAGGGGTTGAGGCTGGAGGTGTATTTTTTGGGGAGAAGAGGAGTAGGTATATAAAGGTTGGTGAGAGGAGGAAAAGAAAGAGGTGTGTTGAACGGGGTGGCGGGGGCGGCCGGGGGGGGAGGGGGGGGGTTCGGGAACGATATGGTGTCGGGTCGAGAATCGTCGCGGTGAAAAGGGATTGGATAGGAGGGTTCGTGGAATGGGGAGCGAAATACGGTCTTGGCTCAAAAAAAGGTCAATTCTAACGAATATGAAACTGGAGAGATCTCAAGGGTCGGAAATCTTTTTCTTTTTCGATTCTTTTTTCCTCCGCATTCAGCCAGCCACTCCTAGCGGCACCGTGCCATAGGTTTGCGACCAGATAAGTGAGCGTGCAACAAAATCAATAGAAGCAACACCGAGGACTACAGTGTGCAAAATAAAGTTGAGGTACACGAGCTTTATGCACCATATATTCTTATCATGGAAACTTCATGTATTTTTTAAATTTTTTTCCCTCTCAGCAGTAAAGCTACGGTGGCTCTGACTACGTAACTCAAAACAGCTACTAAATTGGACATTTTTATTGTTTGGTTTTTAAATCCATCTTTCGGAAAGAAGTTTGTCGTCTGTTGAAAAGCAAAATCAAGACAAAAATTATGCAGATAATTTCGCGAATACATTTTCAATGCCATCATTTTTCCAGGCATAGGAGCAGAATGCAGTGCCATTTGTGTAAAACTTCCGCCTTTGTATGTCAGTTACGACAGTAATTCACATATTTGAAAATGCTGGTATAGTAATTAGAACCAAGAGCTGGCCTGCAGAGAATATGAGCGTTAGAATAGTTCTTCTACTAGGGTATAAAATCTGTCGACGAAATTGACCGGATAGGAGTTTTCTTAGCAGTTAAATCATATTTGAAGAGTACCGCTCTCATATTAGACGGCAATAAAATGGAGGGCGTGTGGTGTAGGTACTATTAAACTACAAATCAAGAGAAATATATATATTTGTTCATTATTTAGATTTCCAGATTCCAAAATTTACATGTTATATCATTGATGATTTTATGTACCCATTTGTTAGCCCCTGTTTTGGAGAGTAATGTCCTCACCCGCTAATCCAATGGCCGTGGGTTCGAATCCTGGCTGGGTGGAATATTCACCACCCAGAACATGGGTGTTTGTGCTCGTCAAATTAGTTAAATGTAAGAAAGGATTGTAAAGACCTGAATTTGCTCGTAATAAAGTCAAACAATTATAATTATTGATGTACACCAGAACTATTTCATCGCCCTAGTTCGACTTCAACAAAATTCTGCTAGCAAAGAGTCTTTGGTGCTTAAATATTGATTGCCCATGCTTGAGAACTTTTTATTGTGGTCTATTTTTTTGGTAAATGTCAGAATTATTCTTCAAAAATTTCAAATACACTCGTTTTAACTACAAAAATTGTACAAGTAGTTGAAAAAAGTGTCAAACTCAGATCACTTCAAAGCTTGATTTGAACTTCACTGAAGCGACATTCATACATGAACAGATCGTGTTGTGTGGTCAATTTTTGACACTTCAAAGCTTGATTTGAACTTGAGTTGGATCATTATTTGCCATAGATTGCCAGCATTATGAAAATATTTTAATGTTACCAGAATTGGTATTTCATTTATTAAATTTCCGCTCACCGTTCTGCTAGCTTCAGAGTTGGGGATAAGATCGATGTTCCCTCCTTTAGAGACGGAGCAATTCAAGCTCGGACATCTCCAACTTTTTTTTCACACCGTAAGGATTGCGAGACATTCATACATGAACAGATCGCGTTGTGAGGTCAATTTTTGCAGGGGATTAGATTTTATGGCTTCCAAACGAGAACGTGCGGACAATTTGGTTCACCAGTGTTTCAGCTGGTATCTTCAGGTTGAAGTGAAACTGTACTCAGCTATTGACAACGCAAGAGGAAGAAACCTCAAACGTCCCTTCACGTTCTACATAATGTAAAACTCTGCACAAATAATTCATAAATTTTGAGCCACATCTTCAAAATATCAAATTTAAATACGTCAAAGGCTCCATGAATTGTTATTAGTCAATGATATCAAATGGCTTTTGCCAAATGTAAAGGGCAGAAAATTTATTGACAGATATAACGAAAATGGAACTACGAGACTTCTCGAGACGAACTCATATGAAATATTCCACTTGTCCTATGAATAAGGGGTAGCAACCCCTTAGCTAAACTACACGCTAGTTACTTTGGCAACGCAAATGTTGTGACCTGGATATTGGTGATCAAGTTACAATCTCTTCCAAATGTAAACGGCTGTTTTCCTTAATTCTTCAGCATGCATTCGCTTGATTTCTCTTTTTGTACTTCTGTAATGTTATTTGGCAGAGCTCCGCGTAGCCAAGTGAAACTGTCTAGGAAGTGCAAAATTTCACTTTACTTGACGTCAGTACCTTCCTATTTCCCCACCCCATCCATTGTTGCCTGGCCGAAAACATACTTATCTCGGCTCTCCTATATAATGACATAGAGAGATGCGCAAATGGTCAGTGGTCAGTAGGGCCCTTTCGAGTGAGTCAGGTCATTTCAGTTCTTGGTCATTCTTCGGTGAGTCACGTAGCCGATACCGAGGAGACGAGGCGCGGGCCGTGGGGCCCATGCACCTGCAGCCGTAGCGGCATCAATCCGTGCCTGTGCCCGCAACTTCTCTCCCTCCCAAGACATGGTAACATTCTTATTTGGCTCTTTGAGACGCACCATTTGGTTCATTTAATTATTCAATTGACTCCCCTTTTGTTGTGAAACATGAGTATGTCAGGATAGGCATAGGAGTGGACTAAGCGGCGTGGGTATGAGTTATCTGAGGAGTGTTTGCGGAAAAAGTAGGATGGAAAGGGTCAGGAATGAGTGGGCAATAAATGAATTTGGGTTAGATGCTCCAGTAATGGTCACACATGAAAGGTGTGTGCTTCGTTGGTTTGGCCATGTTGAGAGAATGGATGAGAGTCGAATAACGAAACAGATATATAAGAGTGAAATGAATGGTGCGAGAGGTAGAGGTAAGCCGAGAAAGTTGTGGTTGAGGAAATTCTTATGAGGAGGAATATTAGGAGTCTGAAAAACAGGAGGGCGTGTATGAAGCAGAGTATGGGGGTAAATGAGGCAAAAAAGGTTTGCAAGGATAGGTCAATATGGAGGAAATTATTGAAGCAGAGTTAGGTGTACAAATATTTATTTTTGTGAGTGGAACCTTGTGACTGTGCCTACCCCGGAAGGGAACGGCGTGATTGGTATATATATATGAATGTTCATCAAGAATATCCACCATCCATCATAGTTTTCACCGAGAATGCGGTTATTATTATGTATGTATGTATGCATATTTATTTTAAATAAACTCATTTTCCTTTCTAAACCTCTTTGTGACTATTCCCTCCTCGACACCAAGGGCAAGAACCCACTCTTTCGAAATGTACCGCGTCGTCTCCGCGCGGCGCGCACAACACAAAAATTTTGTCAGAAGCATTCTGAAGTGACCACGAAAAAGCCATAAATCTATGACAAAGAAAAAAACACGTGAAAACGGTAATTGAGATCTTTATCTTACATTTTCTGCCGAAAATTATGCAGATTATTTCCAATTTCTAAAAAAGTAACCGAAATTGCTATATTTTCTCCACAATTTGAAAAAATGTGTCATCTTTCTTATTTTGACAGACGAAAAAATAATAGATGTACAAAAGTTAGGACTAGGACAAATATGGCATGGAAAACCGTAAGCGAATTAAAAAAGGAAAATAAAACAAAAATTAACATTGATATGATTTAGATGGATGAATGGGTAAAATATTACCAAAATATGTTCATAGAGGACAGAACAGAATTTATGAATATACAAACTGAAACAATTTTAGGAAACTTAGAAATACCAGAAATAAAGATACAAGAAGTTAAAGAATAACTAAAAAAAATGAAAAATGGTAAATTCCCAGGTCCAGGATTTACCATTTTTCATTTTCATACTGGGGTCCGGTAGAGTTTTTAAAAAATGCTCCTGAAATAGTATTAGAAATATTGACAACAATCTTCAATAGGTGTTTAATTCACGGAGAGGACCCACCAAATGAGTAGAAGTTGGCTTACTTGACATCAATACATTGAAAATGTTCAAAAAAGGAATGTAAAAATTATAGGGGCATTAGTGTGACGGCCACTTGTGGAAGACTGTATGGACGAATTATTAAAGAGCGGTTAGGGCATGAAATAACTATCGGGGAAGAGCAAAGTGGATTCACAGCAGGACGATCCAGGGTAGATCACATATTTACATTAAAATAAACAACAGAAAAAATAAGAATAAGAAACGGAGAAACGCATCTGGTATTCATAGATTTAGATCCCACATCTTAAATTCCTCAAATCTACGTACACCCTCTTCGACTGATAGAAGCGATAAAATAAGAGAGACATTAAAAAACAGATAAGTGCAAAACCTCGTTATTTCTGCGCACAATAAGCGACCACAATAAAAACTGAGCTCCGCCAAATACACTCCCATAATGCACGTTAGCATTTCACCTCCCAAAACCTTATCCCTTACATCCTAACACGGCTGGTGTCCTAAAAACTCCTGTCACACGTCCATTCGGCGGCTCTTAGGGTAATTTGCAGGTGTGGATGTAGATGTGGACCCATATAGCACCACGCTCCATATTCGACAATTGTGTGAAATTCACAGTGGAATAATTATTCGCCTGGACTAGGAATCGAACCCAAATACCGGATCTGTCCAAAGTATACACCTTTGTGTCTAAAGTTGGGCTTTTCCCCGTGGACTGTGGCGCTTAGCGCTCGCATACGGGTACCTCTGGCATTATATGCACGGTACCTGTGAGGACAATTTGTTCCTTAGAGTTCCCATGAGATTCAAAGTGGAAGAGGACGCCTGGGTAGCTTAATTGGTCTAAGCACTCGGCGCGAAATCGAGGGATCTGGGTTCGATTTCCAGTCCAGGTGAATGATTTTTCCACTGTGAGTCTCAAACAATTATGAGATCACTAGCGGGTGACTCCGTTGAAGTAACTGCGCGGCTAGCTCCTTGGTTCCTTGAAAAATCTCCATATTACGGTTTTCATCAGACTTTTCTTCGAGTCCCTTCTTAGACCCCCCCCTCAATCTCAGGAGACCTAAAATGAAAATGGGTTCCAGGACTTAAATGTGAACTGCAACATTTTATTCACTGGCGTAATTGAACAGCCTAAGTTCTCTACCGCACCCCCTTCATCTCCTTACCCCCCACCTTTATCCCCTCCTGTCACCTCCGCCTCCGGCTTCTTCATCACGACGACCATCTCGCCAGCGTCCTCACTCGATTAAGACGGATTATCTGCCAAGACGCAGCGCCCGCAGTCAGGTGCGCCCACTCGCAAAATCGTCTTACAACGTCCTAATTTTTTATCCCTCCCGTGATTGCTCCCGGCGGGCGTAGAGTAGGACTTAATTCCTCCGCTTAAAATAGATGGGTCTTAAGGTTGCGGCGAGCGGTAAGCGTGAGCCAGATCCGAGCGCTGATTTTAATGACTTTTCAAGTTAGCTGAAAAAAATTCTTGGACCACACTTCGCTAAATTACATCTGTTTTTACGGTGGATATAAACATATATGTACTAATTAAAATTATGCAAGAATTATATATAAAACTATTCAATTCAATTCAATTATTATCGTGGGCCTTTCTGGCCCATGAGATAGTTTACATGGTTATTACAAAAGTAAGAAAAATATTTAAAAAATAAAGAAAAAAAGAAAACATGAAGTAACGATTACAAAAAACATAATAAACATTTCAATCCCATGAAATGTTAATTCGCCGGTTTTCAGTTTCACAACGTATAAACATATCAGGAATGTTGAAAACATCGTTTTTCGGTATATTTTATTATATTCATAACCATAATAGAGATCACAGTTCGAAAATGTAGCAAAGAACAAAATTAAATATATACATTCTTTCCCGCTTCACGATAGTTAATAGAGCAGCGTTATCAGTTATGCAGGAAACTGCCATGCGTCATTTAGATGTAACTTGTGCACTTTATTTGAACACACGTATTGATTGTAAGTTTCTCATTTCTAATGGTAATGAGTTCCATATTTTATCAGCCATCACTATAAAAGATTGATTGAGGTGAGAAGTTCTCTGCTGGGAGATATGAATGTCAGCATAGTGATCTCTGGTAGATATTAAGTGGATATTTCTTTTCCAAGTGAATCTTTGGAACAGATAAGATGGATTACCAGAGGATACTTGCTTAAAAGTAAGGCAAGTGAGGCGATATTTACATTTCGACCAGTTTAAGCGGGCATATGAGCTACCCATCCGACCCCATTTTTCGAGGTCAATAATAAAGCGTATTGTAGAGTTCATAGTCACCAGCAGTTTGTTGTTGTTTTCTTCGTCGAGATTTGTTAGCAGTGAAAAGCAGTAATCCAGCTGTGGGAAAGTTAATGATTATACGAGGGTGGTCTTGATATAAGCCTTGCTATAGCTTGAATTAACGACGCATAACTCGCAAGCTAAACGAAAATCATGTGTAAATCCGTGTTTTTTTAAATCGGCGTGATTCCTTGATACAGTGAAACCCTTCTTATCCCTTCGGATACCAAGGTATTTTTTCACCTTACCTCTCCAAAGGGGGTTAACTCGGTTACCCCACAGTATTTTTTTGTTTATTCGCATAATTTATACAAAAAATGGATTTGGTGTGACATAAATCTTAAATAAAATCAATTATACAAAATTATAATAAATATGATTTATATTTAATCAAATAACACATAAATATAATTGTAGGCTCCGATTGGAGCATACAATTATCTAATCGGATGTCCTGTCTAGGTCTAATCGGATGTCCTGATATTTCACAACATTTGGCTTTTCATTTGCTGCTCTTTCCATACATGCAAAGAAGTCAAAGAACTCGAACAAGTAAATCAGGTGTCATGTACATTTCACGGCGCAGACGGCGCAGCGCCGCGCCCCGTCGGATTGAAGGCGCCGTGATGGCCACGGTTGCCGTCCACGGCGCGGTTTGATACATCTGGAGGCACACACAGAATCCCATTGTTATTTAAAATCTCGGTACTGTGCTGTGAATGGTGCAAGTATCCTCAGAAAGTGGGCTGGTTAATCTGAGGCGAACTATCCCAAAAGGGGTAACACAGTAACCCCAACGAGTTTTTCAGAAATTAGAAGAAAATAAACAATAAATGAATGAAGATTTCACATGGAATCGTATTGTAAGATTTTTAAAAACAAACTCACGGAAGCATAAAAATATCAGAAAACAATAGTAAATAAAAACAGTAAAAATGTGGCGTTGGGGTAACGGTGTTACCCCCCTTGGTAGCCGAAGGGTTAACGACCACTCCTATCAAGCGACCACCCTTCTCAAAGTTCATTTGTCAGCTGAACCGTCGGTGTACGCTTAACTCAGGTTTCACTCTATGTGTACAACAAATTGATATGTAATGACATTTCCGAGGTGCAACTAGAATATGAGGAAATGAACGCCATCAGTGAAGGTTTTAACAAAACCGCCACTTCAAGAGAATTTTCATGCTTTTTCAAATCATCCGCCCGTTCATTGACTTAATGCATCTAGAAACTGAACCTCTGTCAAACGACCACCCCTCTTAACGACCATTTTTCAACGGAACCATCGTAGGTCGTTCACTACAGATTTCATTGTATTTGTTATACACCACAATAAAATAATGAAACATTTTATTTCGCGTATAGGAGAAAATCTATGTATATATAGCAGAGTAATTTCGAAATATCTGCCGAAAAATTGTGTGAACCACGTGCTAAAATAGCACCAAATTGCCAAGAAACGTCTTTGGTGGCGTGCGATTTTTAAAAAGGTTTTTTTTGAGCTTCACCAGTTGTCTGTGTCAAATCTCGTAATTGAAGTTTGACAAACTTCCTGATGATGTAGACCTTTGTAGCTTTGCCCATAGACCCAATTCCGGTTTTAATAAATTATTCACTTAATATACGCAGTTAATCATTTACTATGCGTTTATATTCGAGGGTTGAATCGTCAATTGCGTCACCCCTCCTCTCCACGGAGGAGACGTTCTTCTCGATTGTTACTGCCATTCGCGGACTGTTTCGTTCCAAGATCCGCTCAACACACGGGAGTTTCTGTCACAGCTATTATGTCCCAACTGTGACATTTATATTAAGCCTTGGCCTTTATACTTCATCATCATTGGTCGTTCAATCCTAAGATTGCTTGCCTGTAGCCATCCACCAACCCCTATCTAATGCCAGTCCCCTCACCTCCTGGTATCTCTTCCTATGTACTTTCCTCTCTATTTGGCCCATGAACTTATCCCTGGGTCTTCCTCTGGTTCCCTCTATTTTCTCTTCAATTATGCTCTTCAAAAACCCATTGTGTCTCAGAGTATGTCCAATCCATACTGGTCTTCTATTCTGTATGGTGACCCATTAAGTCCTTTCCTCTTCTACTCTTCTGTACACTTCATAATTTCTAATTTTGTTCACCCATTTCATCATCAGCATCCTCCTACAGCACCAGGTTTAGAAGGCTTCTAGTCTGTTCTGGTCAGCTTTCCCAATGGTCCATGTTTCCGATCCATAGAGTGCTCCACGCTCCACACAAATGCTTTCACATCCTCTTTCCTAGTTTGTTGTCCTTCTTCTTCCTTTGCCCGTCTCTTTTGTTTTTAGCATCCTCTCAGGGTGACTTCTATATTAAGAACAAACGAAGCTGCTTCAGGTATTACTTGGTGGAAGTTTTGGATATTCATGATGAAAATATACAGCTTAGTTAACTTGTATCTTTTCATCTTTTCTATGTTAAGCTTCTCTCTCCCACACACTAGAATTCCTTTACATTTATCGCTACACAAATTTATAATTCTATGTATTTTAGCACATACATCTTATAATGGTTTATTTTTTTGGTTTACGCAAAACTTAAACAAAAATACCGGGTGTGTGCTGATTAACATTTCTTTATACTTTTCAGAACATTTTATTGGAAAATAAAACTTTTTTCCTTAAATGGTATGTTTTTACTAGTTAATATTTCAATTTTAAAAATACATACTACCAATATATTTTTGTATGCTAATATTCAGGCAAATCCGTAAATAGTCATAAGGCGGATTATCCGCCCAGAAGTCGCCAAATTAAGGTGCGACCATTCGTAAAATCCCCTTATAAAAAGTCCTAATTTTTATCTTTCCCATGATTGCTTCGAGCGTAAGGAAGTATTCGATTCCTACTCTTGAAAGCGGGATGTGTCTTAAGTCTCGAAAGTCTTCGTCGCACCTGTCGTCATGGGAATGATCTTTCTTCCAATCTCATCACCCCTCAAGCCGGATGGAAGCATTGTTGAAGCAGGATATCCGAACGACTACGGTTTCAGGGATTAAATGGCATTAAAGACACTTGGAATATATCATCCCCGATCCAGCCGCGGTGAATTTAATTTACATCTACATCTGCATATTACCGCTCTGCGAGCAGCCTCTTGGGCGTGTAGCAGGGAGTGGCAGGGCACTGTTCGCTTTCGTAAATCTTAGGTTTTTCGATCGACAAGAATTTTTGTAATAGCAGGGTGTGCGCTAACTTAGAATACTCTGTAGAGGTCAGGAATTTTGCAAAATAATCTGTAAATTTTTCAAATTGAGTGTGAGATACTTAACATTTGCCTGAATAATCAAGACAGTGAGCATAAAATAGGTACACTAGAGGCTTAAACAGAAAGGGCCAAGTAACGGAGACAGCCTTGAGACCTATTTCTAAATATGTTTGTAGTGTGATTACAATGGGTTCTCAATGCAGATAACCGAACCTTCAAGTGCCTTAAATGCAGTTTATCATTTATTATGTCACCGCACTGCTGTGCAACTAGCCACCTATGAAAACTCCGATAACATTTCTTACCATTACCTTTTTTTAGCAGTGAGGTTTGTTCGAACGTCATTATGATCAATGACTCTCAGATAATGGCAATGAGCGTTGAGCTATTCAGTCATAAAATATGACTAATTTACTCAAAAAAAGTTTTTGTCGAGTTACTCAGCTTCGTTTGAGATATTCTGGGACGGGAGGGTCAGAAGAAGACGACGCAACAGTGGTGATTTAATATAGAAAATAAATATTGTGCCAGAAAATGTCTTATTTTTATTAGAAAAACTTGCAAAGTCATAAGCTTATAAATGTTAAATCCAGCAAAGGCCCTGAATAGGCTTCATTTTTCGGTAAGTAACGTATTTTATTTACTTTAAAATGCTTGGTCTTTAGTAGTTCAGGTGGATTCGTACGCCAGTTTCCGCATCGTTGATATCGTGATGTCTGAGCTTTCGGGTTCAATTCCGCGCACGTTATCTTTAAGACGACAGTTTCGTGGACAAAATATTAAAAACACACATTTTGCTTGCTTTCTGTTCAACTTTGACATCACTTGGCATTCGGCTGTCGCAAAATACGATTACACTAATTATTTCTTCAGAATCATACGAGAGTGCATGTTTGTAAAGTTGTGCGTCCGGGGAGGTTTTTTCAGGATTTTACTAAATCATTTATTGATATAGAGCCATTACCTACCTGTTTTTTATATAAATAAGTTCATTTTGGTGAATATCCCACCCCTTGGCAGGGATGGCTATCAAAACCAAACTAGAGTAAAAACTAGGAAAATTTCAATGGTTTTTATCTCTGAGAGCGAAATGCAGGAGCGAAACGATATGGGATTATACCTGAGGGACTAAAATTGTAGTCGAAACTAAATCAGAGTCAAAACTACTGCGATACTTCAAAGAACTCTCTATATGATAACCTCTAATATTCATATTATAACCTCGTCACTATTTTTAAAACCTTAAGAAAGTATTAGTCAGAATCTTCAAGATCTGAGCCCTAAATGAATTTTCACAAAGGTTGGGGCCTGATTATCCTTACGGTGTATAATGATTATAGTTAGTATTAACTAGTGATTTTTTTCTCATATTTCTCTAAGCAATCACTTAGGCACGGGTCGAAACTATTGGATCTCGAAATTATGTTTTTTCTCTAATTTATCTTTCTCTAATTGAT
Organism: Ceriagrion tenellum; assembly: GCA_963169105.1. Classification (NCBI taxonomy): domain Eukaryota; kingdom Metazoa; phylum Arthropoda; class Insecta; order Odonata; family Coenagrionidae; genus Ceriagrion; species Ceriagrion tenellum. Next base: position 114,170,309 of record OY720636.1, on the reverse strand, counting down.
TAATAATATTATGATTGATTGATTAATATTATGATATAATATTATGATATTTTTTTACATACATATTTATGCCATTTATTTAACAATTTAGGCCCCGCTAAATCCCAAGGACTTGTCAGCGGGTTCCACGACATCATAAAAATATGGCAACCACACTTTTGCTTGACATATACATTTTTCCCTATTTACATTTATAAATACATACATTTACACATATTCATTTTCAATTTCATACACATATACACACACACACACACATATATATATATGTATATATTAATATTGAAATATCAAGTATATTTATGAAGCTTTTCGTAAACAATATAATGCATGATTACAGGGTTTCTTTTACCCATCATTTTAATCTTCTAACAACCATTTCTTAATTTTAACCTTAACTTCATTTCTTGTAGCTAATGTACGTATACTATATGGTATTTGATTAAATTATTTTGGTACGACCACTTTAAATGTATTATTACCATACCTTGTGTATTGCAGAGGTACAATAAAATTTCTTATAGAACGGAAAATTTCCATATTTTTGAAGGAACGTATATTTTTATAAGTACCACAGAAGTAGTTCTCTTGGATTATTATATACCATGTATTATTGGATTATTATATACCACCATATTACATACCATGACATTTTCCATTTTTTTACGTGTTATTTATCTTTCGCTGACAAATTTTTGTATTTGTTCACTGTGATTTGTTTTCCCGGTATGGTTTTGGTTCTTTGTTTTCAATGAAATCACAACCTGATATGTATTACCTGTTCAGTTCCAATGGGGAAACCTTGAGCACAATATTATATCATTCTTTTCTACTATAGTTTTACTAATCAAGTAGAAACAATTTAGTTATTATTATAATGAGCATTTATGTCTCTAACCCAACTTATAGCACAGGAAAATGAGCATATTAACCTACTTTTTGTACTTTCTGTATTTACATAATGATCTGAAAAGTTGTTGTTTTTTTCTAAGCTTTCTCTGATTGATATGACAATTCTATTTTTTTTTAAATTTGGCGCTGTGTATATCTTTTGCTGCTAAATTATTAAAATGTCCACCAAACGACTAACGGTTCGCGCTCCAACCACCTTAAGGGAGGTGACCACGGAGGCAGGTTTCGCTGTTTGTACCTGCAGAAACGAAATTGTGGATGCATCACTGGGAGTAAGGGTGCAATATTTCGAGTGGTGGTTATACCCAATGACCAACGCGACATCTCGTGTGAAAGAGAAGGCATACTTGTCCGGGAGAGGGAGAGTGTGTCGGGATGCTGGGAAGGCGTGACTGGGGCTCTGCATACATTGCCGCTCCATTAACCTCCATGCGCCACCCTGCCAGATCCCCCTCCTGCCCACACCCCCCCCCTCGACTCTCTAGATCCCCCCCATTATCAACTGCTGCCCAACTCCCTCTCGACAGTGCTCCCCTCTCTGTACACCTCTCCACACGCACACGCAACATGTGCAGCCGAGCGGCTTCCGTGGCCGGATGTCACTCGGGAGGTTTTTAAGCCTCTTCCCGGAGAGATTAAAAGAGATCCGGGGAGACTCTCGCGCGAGAATCGCCTTATGACAAACGGCTCCAGCGGCCACTGCTGCTGCTGTGACCCGCGACTTCTCACTTTCTCTCTCTCTCTCTCTCTCTCTAGCCGTAATCTTTATCATTTTATTCTCATCCGGCTGAATATGGTTCAACGCCGTTCCACTGATCTGGCGATTTCCTTCTCGTGTAACCAACCTGACACACAGCCAGTGTTTTATTTCTGAAACGGTTCCATCCGGTTTTGAAACTGAATGATGCCTCCTATCTTGTAATATCTACATCTACATACTACCCCGCGAGCCGCCGCATGGGCGTGTCACTTTCCGTGTAAAGATGTAAAAGTTTTGGAGGTGAAATGGTGACATGTACTATAGGAATGTATTTATAGGAGTTCAGTTTTTATTGTGGTCGCTTATTGTGCGAGAAAAGGACGAGTTTTTATACCTATCAGTTAGGCAGATTATTTCTCATATTTTATCGCATCTGTCAGACCTAGAAATGTACTGAGGGGTCATCTACAGCTACATACTACCCCGCAAGCCACCTCAAAAGGCGTGTGGCGGGGGGTGTTAGGACACCAGCCGTTAAAAAAAAATTAAAAATTTAAATTTAAATTTAAAAAAATAAAAAAATTTCCGCCTAGCATTTATTCGGTCCTTAGTCCAAAGTCCTTAATTGTTCGGGGGAAAAACGAATTCCCATACCTATCCGTTTGGCAAAATATTCCTCTTAATTTGTCGATTCTGTCGGACCTGGAAATATAATGTGGTTCTAATATGATGTTCTCCGTATCGCTCTGAAAGATATTCATTCTCAATTGCTCAAGCAATCTTAGCCTAGCACGTAGCCTCCGAGTCTCTAGCGGTTCCCACCCTAAATCGTTCAAAATCCGTGTAACGCTTTCTGTTCGGCCGTAGCAGTTTTTGACGAATCGCGCAGCTTTCCTTTGTATTTTATTAAGTTCATGGACTAGGTCTTTCTCCGCCAGATCCCATATGCTCGCTGCATATTCAAGGTGTGGCCTGACGAGTGAAAAATAGCACCTTTCTTTCACTTTCTTATCCGAAAATCTTCCCACAAGACGCTTGACAAATCCTAATAATGATAATATTCTCCGTGCCGCTCTGAAACACACCAGTTCTGAATTTCTCAAGCAGCCTAAGCCTAGCAACTTCATATTTTCTCTAAACTTTTAGTCCACATATATATAAAAACTCAAGCATTGGTGAGTCAGTCGGCCAAGGGGTTGTAGTCAATAATGAATGCGTTAAAGGTGCAGTGCGAGAGGTATGGGATGGAGATTAACGATATGAAAAGAGTAATGATGAGATTCTGTAGTAGCAAGAAGAAGGGGCTTGACATAAGGGTGGGAGGACGCAATATAGAATAGAATTAGTTTTATTATGCTCTGGGTTTCCCCATAAGAGTAAAAAAAAAGAAAATACAAATAAAATTTTACTTTAAACGTAAAAACAACACAAAAATATACATACCTGGCCAACATCTCACGGTGATGAAAAACAAATAATTTCATAGTCACAGATAATTAACACTAAATACATTGGAAAATACAATATCAAACACAGAGAGATAACAAACAAACTATAATTTCTCAGATCATTTTGGAAACATTCAATTCTAAAACAGGATACAAATTTCAATTATTGGCAGGTACATACTTATGCAGCTCATAGTAATAATTAAATAGTTCTTCCTTAAAAACAGACGGAAAGGAAGAATTTTTTCTAGATGTTGGCAAGGAACTCCAGAAATTAGAACCATAGATGAGAAATGATTTAAGGTATGTATTTATCCGAGGTATAGGGCGGAAGAGGTAGGAGGGGTCAGTTCTACTGGTTCTAAGAACAGAGACTGATTTAGATTTGAACATGGAAAAGAGATAGACTGAATGTTCATTGCAGAAGAGAGTGAAGATAAATAACCCAAGTAAATAATTCCTCCGATAAGAGGTTTTAAGCCAACACAAGTTGTGAAGGTGGTGGGAGATATGCTCGTCTTTACGAAGGCCAAGGACAAATCTTGCGCAAGAATTTAAGAGTCGCTGAAGCTCATTTTATGATTTCAATGGAAGATCATTATCACTTTGAGTTCGACATGACGTGATATCACGTCATAGTTGTCTTTGCGTTGATGCTGATGACGTGATATCACGTCACGGTATCGTGAGTGTTCCAGCTTTCACTACGGGACCTAGGGAAAGTTCCCTAGTGAAAACTGGAACACATGCCACGCCACGCCACACGTGACGTGATATCACGTCATCAGCACCAGCGAAAAGACAACCATGACGTGATATCACGTCATGGTATCGTGAGTGTTCCAGCTTTCACTAGGGGGCCTAGGGAAAGTTCCCTAGTGAAAACTGGAACACTTGCCTCGCCACGCCACACGTGACGTGATATCACGTCATCAGCACCAGCGAAAAGACAACCATGACGTGATATCACGTCATGGTATCGTGAGTGTTCCAGCTTTCACTAGGGGGCCTAGGGAAAGTTCCCTAGTGAAAACTGGAACACTTGCCTCGCCACGCCACACGTGACGTGATATCACGTCATCAGCACCAGCGAAAAGACAACCATGACGTGATATCACGTCATGGTATCGTGAGTGTTCCAGCTTTCACTAGGGGGCCTAGGGAAAGTTCCCTAGTGAAAACTGGAACACTTGCCACGCCACGCCACACGTGACGTGATATCACGTCATCAGCACCAGCGAAAAGACAACCATGACGTGATATCACGTCATGCCGCACTCAAAGGGTTATTGACCAAAGCGCAATAATCAAATCAATAATCAATATAGAGCAAGTCGATCGATTTACGTACATGGGTGGTATTCAGGTGGAAAATGGGTTTAGCGGTAGGGACATTTGATGTAGAATAGGGGTAAGGTGGGTAAGAGTACGCAATTAAGAAATTTTCACCTGAAAGTCTTTTGTATGATGGTATACTGGAGAAAAAAATAGCTCCATTTGTAACTTGACATTTATATTTCCATATATAAGAAACACACCAACTGAATTTTTAATATTTATTCAGATGAAACAGATTTAAAAATATTCTACATTTGCGTACTCTTTGCATCCTAGTCGGTTAAGAGTACGCAACCCGTCGGGTAAGAGTACGCACGGGAATATGGCATAGAAAAATACACTTGACTAGGAGAAATGACTACTTTTGAATATTAGATTATCTATATTTTTGTACATTCATCAGTTTTATTTTTAAAATTAAACTATAATATTATGTGTTTGACTTACAGATTCAATAAAGTTATAAAATGAAATGAAAAACAATATTTTTTCAAATAAAAATGCGTATGTAGGCTATAAGAAGAACATAGCCTATTACATACGAGTGAATATGTAAATAAGAAAACACTATTATAAAAATTACAGTAATTAGCAATGATCCCATAAGAACGCTCCATTCCCCTCATAGTCTGAACGAGCCTCATGCCACCACTGTTCACATTTACCGCACTGTACCCATTCGTCATCAAAAGATTCCCCGCAACCTGGGCGAATGGATTTTGTTTCTTCTGAAACTGTTGTAGAAGTGGATGGTCCAGGGTTCTCCTGAAAATTAAATTGTTTCACAGCAGATCTTTTGTTTCGTTGTTTCTTTTTAGGCACCCTGGTTCCTACATCTTTGTTCGTCTGTCTTCGAACCTTCTCTGTTTTGTCTTTCTCCCTTTCTTCTAACTTTGTCTTGACTGGAGTTGAAGACAGAATTTCAGATTTCACAGTCTGGTGATTTCCTTTTTTCATTACAACACATTTAGGAAAAAGGATATATTTTCTCAATACGAACAATTTTCTTCTCAGCCGGATTTGAAGTTTCATCCGCACTGAGCTGATGACTAGGCCTACTCAATTCTTTCTCATTATTTTCATCAACTCTGTGATCAACGATTATTTCCGTCACCTGTAGCTCTTCCTTGTCAGATGAGTGAGATGCTTCATCAACACAACTTTCCGGAATATTTACAGGTGGTCGTACAGCAGATGGTAAGAAATCTTCATCAGAGAATACTTATGGGCTATAGGGATAAATCCCTTCGGATGAAAATGCTCTGTTGGCTTTCTCAATTGTAGCTACTCTAGAGTACGCTGCTCGAAAAAGATTAGCGACCTTCTTTTTTATTACGACCTGTCCGTGATTGTTTACTAATCAGTTTTAAACCTCAATAGCATAAGTCGATTTCAGTGGGCCAAAAAACCCCTTGTCTAGCGGTTGTAATTTGTGGCTAGCGTGGGGAGGGAGCGAAAGAAGTGTGATGTAATTTTCCCTTGCAAAAAGACTGGCTTCCAAAGAGCAGTGCGAAGAGTGGTTGTCTAAAATTAACAAAAGTGGATCCTCTTTTGTTGGTTTTGTATGAACAGCGAAATGGCGAAACCAGTCCATAAATAAATCACTATTCATGAGTCCAGAATCGGAAACTAATTTCAGTGTTCCTTCTGGAGCCCCTTCATAATTGTCTAATATCATTCGCTTTCCACTAAATATAAGTGCTGGAGGAACGTAAATGCCAGAGGCACTGATGCAGCAAACTAATGCTAACGTCTCCCCACGTTCACCAGAAGATACTTTACAAACGGTTTTCTTACCCGTAGGATTATAAACTTTTGGTAACTTATTTGGTACAGTGGTAGTACCTGACTAGTCCATGTTAAAAATCCTATGAGCCTGAAAGTTTTTCTCTCGAAAGCATTGTTTTAAATTGTTAAAAAATCTTGTAACCTGTACCTTATTGAACCCAACAGCACGCCCCATACTACAGTTTTCTGGTGCTCTTAAAGATAAACCCTGTCTTTTACAAAAATCTCTTACCCAATCTTTGCCAGCCATTTTTTTGCCTTATTAAATCAATTTTATTAATTTCTGCAAACTGGTAAGTTAGCTGCATTAAGGATCTTCTAGTCAACCCGTAGAATCTGGCATCAAGTTGTCGACAGTGAGCGGCTAGTTCATTTTCCATTGTCGCAGAAAACGTGTTCTTGAATCTTCCTAGTGAAGATGGCACCGTACCCGAAAACAAAATAAGAGTGCGAATTAATCACTAGGAAGTTTTGATATGGTTCAATCTTTCAATGAATCAGGGGAAAGAATAAAGTTTTCCATGTAACAGTAGGCCTACTCATGAAACTTACAGCTTTGAGTCTTTTCCTAAGGCTGCACTCATTGATTCCCAGTGCCTTAGCAACGCTTCGTTTGCTTTCACCTTCAGCAATTCGCCTTTGAGCTTCGGCCAACCGTTCTTCAGTAGCGGTTATCTTGCGATCACTTGTCCTTTTGTATTTTCCCATGAGTTCTGAAACAAAGACGAAAACATAGAAACGACTATGAAGAAACATGAACCTAAAATTATGTAGCGGGCAAGAGTACGCATCACGTGGGAGGGCAAGAGGACGCGCGTATTCTTGCCCTTCCACATACTGCGTACTCTTGTCCGCCTAGCTTCTTGTTTACAAATATCCCGATAGAGAACAGCACAGACCTGATACGGCTATCTGATCAACGCCACAGCGTGACAAAGGAGTCCCTCATTGGCAGTATATTTCATAAAAACACTGAAAATATCCCACTAAATTGTCAGACCTTATCTACTACACGTAAAATATTACTGAAAATAGTATGAAAAGTTATAATTACCTTTTTTAATCCGCCAAAACGTCACCTTAACAAGAGTTGTATTCCCAGGCACTTCGACACCAAATGGCTATCACATGTACTGGAGAACGGCTTTGCAGTGTTACCAATAGGACGAAATATCCCTGTGCGTACTATTACCCGAGTGCATACTCTTATACTCCCTTACCTTATCCATGGTTGAAAAAGCATTTTTAATTGGGAGGGAATTGATGAGGGGGTCTGAATAAGGCGTTAATATAAAAGGCTGGTAAAAACTAAAAATTTGGAGCGTGGCATTGTGCGGATCGGAGACTGGTCATTCCTTTACTGTACTATCTGCTCTATTTTCTTGGTCATTAGGCAGGGAGGATGTACTTGGTGGACTTGAGGCCTTTCACATGAGAGCGTTGAGAGGGATGGAGAAGGATAAACTATGAAGTATTGGACGTGGTTGGAGAGGAGAGGAAGTTAGTGGCGGAGGTTCGAAGGAGGTAGAAGAGGTTGAACTATACCGGAAATATATCCATTTATAATTTTTAATCCGTGAAAATTAATTTATCTGAGTTGGGTAATTTATTCAAATTATATTACATAAAGGCAAGTCATAAACGTTACAGTTGAGTAGTTTATGGTAATAATTTTTGGTAATCTTCATCGTCTCTCTAAGTCCACTTTTTGTTTGGGCGTTTCCCTTCAGAGGTTTTTATTGTGACAACGACAGATCGCTTGAACAGCGGATAATGTTTGAAATCTTTATGTAAAATATTCGCACATTTGTTTTTTAATTTTTAATATAACATTGTATTTTGATGTATTTCACAATCAAGAGACAATTTCGATCATATAATACGCCAAGATTACTAGTTATAACTATTACACAAAAATGTTTTTTTTTTATATATTGGCTAAGGTTTTGGTGGAATTGGAGACTGAAGTATCAATTTTCTCCAAATATAAAGGCATTCATATATTTATTTGCCTATTTACGTGGTCTAAAATAACACGGCAAAGGTAAATGAACCACTGAGAGGTTTACACTTCCAATGTGCTCTTGTTTCCAAGTTTCGAAATTTTCTCCTCTCACCTTGGGACGACGAGAGAGGGATCCGGCAGAAGAAAGAAGAGGGGAAGTCCTATTTGAAAGACCGAAATGAGAAGTCCAGGGTAGGAGACGATGCAGGAGGAGGTTTTCATTTGTTTGCGCTTTCGCGGGACTCAAGTGCCCGCGCGCAAATAGGAAAGCAGCGCCGGATTCTCCGAGCCGAACCAATTAAATTCCAGCTTCGGTAACTAATTCCCCACGCTCGGGCAGTTTCCGTGCAAAACAAACAGAAGACGGCTGGAAGCCGCCCGCCGAAAGGGATTGTGTGTTTATATACAATCAGCCGTTACGACGGCGCCAATCTCTTCCGCTGCTCTCCTATGGACTTGGATATTTCACGCCACTTGCGCAAAATGGATTCCGTTTCAGACTTCATAAATTGAAACTCACATTATCCCGGACTGCCTAATATATCCGTGAATAATTCCTGGGTGCGCTCCTTTTAAGACTGTTCCGTCGTGAATTTATTTAGCCATATCCATTATTAAACCATATATTTTCTCTTCTAAATTTAAAAAAATCACAGCATCCACGGTTCATTTTCCTAAGATATTGATAAAATAATAAAAGATATACTATAAAACGTTTCATGAATTTGAAAAAACACCAGGCACAAGATGTTTGAAATATTGAAACTTCTTAGGAACAATAGTTCTGTTCATGGGTCGGCGACTCTTAACAATTTACAAGTGACATTCAAAGTGGCCAATGTATTGCGTATATTACCGACGGTTATTACACCGCAGTATGTAATAATCAGTCGAGAACTGAAAAATTAGAATTTACGATGGTAACAGAATATTGGCGAAGTATTTAATATATTAAATACACTACTTTATAAAAATGTAGTGGTGTCTTTCTGACTACGAGTATGCTTGTTTCTTTTCATCTCTAAAACTATAATATACATACATACCATACAGGCCGTTCCCTTCCAGGGTAGGAACAGTCACAAAGTTTCACTCATTAATAAATATTTGTACACCTAACTCAGCTTCCATAATTTCCTCCGTACTGATCTATCCTTGTATACCTCATTTACCCCCATACACTATTTCATACACGCCCTCCTGTTTTTCAGACTCCTAATATTCCTCCTAAGAATTTCCTCAACCACATTCAACGACAACTTTCTCGGCCTACCTCTACCTCTCGCACCATTCATTCTACTCTCATATATCTGTTTCGTTATTCGACTCTCATCCATTCTCTCAACATGGCCAAACTAACGAAGCACACTCCTTTCATATATGTCCATTACTGGGTCATCTAACCCACATCCATTTATTACCCTCTCATTCCTGACCCTATCCCTCCTACTTTTTCTGCAAACACTCCTCAGATAACTCATACCCACGGCGTTTAGTCTAATCTTACGTCAATTCTGACATACCCGTGTATCACTACCAGACAACAAAGTGGGGAGAAGTACACTTTTGTACACGGTGATTCTCGCTTCCTTAGACACACTCATTCCTTGCCATGCTCCACATGCAGCCTACCACTTTCCTTTCAGCATTCGTACGTCTCTGCAAAAACTACAGAACCAATTGAAAAGATATCTTACATGATTATAGCTTATATACTAGGGAATGTTATACGACTACTGGGGTTGATCTCGGAACCACGAAGCGTGTATATACCGGTTGAGCCGTCGCGCCGCGTGTTTCGAATATTCCTCCTCTTTACAAACTCCTTCTTCAACTCCCTCTCTCGCCGATTCTCAACTCACCTGAAAATGATTTTAGTCGCCCGCCCAAGTAACCAGCAAACCAAACAGAAATTAAAGCTAAATGCTGATATACGTTGGGAGAATGCCGCGGATCGTGGGGTGCAAACGGAAAACGAATAAACTTGGCCGCACCTCCCATCCAAATCCCACCCATCTCTACTCACCACCCATTTTTATGGCTGCAAAATTTGCCGCAGCATCGCCTTTTGACGGTGCCCTCGATTAGTAAGTCAAATGAAGCATTTCCATTCGACTTCTCGTCCACTGTTGAACTGAGGTAGGTGTAGGAAGCAAATGGGGCAGAAATTCACATAATTTCTCCGTTTCCCCATTCGATTGATTCCTCTCTCGCATAATGGCGTAAATAAGCGGCAGATATACAAGTACTGCTACGGGAGCCGCTGTAAATGCTGCAACTAATATTTCAAGAAAATATGGGGGATAAATCAAGCAAGAGGAGTTCTTCCGTCCACTAGAGGAATAGAAATTCCTCCACATTCCTATCACTTCTTACGTATCTTTATTTCGAACTCATCTGTTTTTTTTTAAATAATTAATTCTCTTAAACTGTCGGTGCATACAATTTTGTATCTTGTGCAGTAATGTATAATTTAGTTTCATATCTGCAGATATCGTGGATATTTCACATCGTCTTCTTATACCTGCAGCAGTTATTTCAGGGGCATATTCTACTGATTTGTAACCATGGTTTATATTTTTACTTTTTTGCTCATTTTTTATCCAGAATTGTGCGCAAAATGAATAGGAAAAACAACCTGATGCGTAGATAATTAGTAATGAAATTATACATCTTTTCTGGTAGCAAATATGTCCACTAGTAAAGTTTAAACTACAAAAGTCAACTCCAGGATCTATGAAGTAAGTATTAGTATTTAAATATTCTAAAAATGTTGAGTTAATTTTACGGTCCATGGTATAAACAAGAAAATAATATGATAGCGTTATACTGAGTACAAGGTTTCCCTATGATAGAAAAACAGAAAATACGTACAAGGTTATGCTTTCAATTAAAAATAAATAACCAAAAGTATACCAGGAAAACAAATTACATTAATCAATAACAAATATTTGGCAGTAAAAGATAAAAGACACTAACTACAAAAATGGAAAATATAATATCATTCAGAGAAAGATCACGACAAATCGTCGAAATAATAACAGAAATAAATCGAAAATTTTCACTCCTATCCTCTTATTTAACCGTCTCGTTATACCTTTGACGATCGATTATTATCATATTCTAGGATGCGTCTACAAAATTGATATTCAATTACTTTGAAATCTCACTTCTTAAAAATTAATTGACGGATAATTTCTATTGGTACACTTGTTTCCTAAGAGATAAAATCATCAATAGGATATATGACGAAGCCTCCAAAAAAGGAGTGTTTTGCAGGTTATACATTACTCTCTAAAGAAGAGCACTAAAATCTGGGCAGACGTGAACTATTATATTATTTTTGAACTAATTTCATTCTCTACATAAACATACGATTTGGATGGATTAGACATGCCCTGAGACACAATGGGTTTGTAAAAGAACATAATTGAAGGTAAAATAGAGGGAAAATACCCAGAGGAAGACCCAGGAAAAAGTTCACAGCCCAAATAAAGAGGAAAGTACATACGAAGAGATACCAGGGGGTTGTGTTTGAAACGTTCGAGTTAATCTCGACCACGTAACTAAGGAGTCACGTGGTACAACAACGAACGGCTTGAGATTTAGATGAGTTTCACTTACTCAGATGTATATCTTAAGCGTTTGGAACGTGGTTTATTGTGTCTCTAATTGGGATATAATAATCCATTGACAATTTTACCTCGAGAAAAACTCAGTTGAGAATGCTGCGTGAGATTTTTACAAGTGGTTCAAATCACCTAAATCTCAAACCGTTTGCTATTATGCCAACATGATTCCTTAGTTACGTGGTCGAGATTAACTCGAGCGATTCAAACACAACCCCCCAGGAGGTAAGGGACATAGCATTAGATAGGGAAGGGTGGAGATCTGCAGTCAACTAATCTTGGGATTGAAGGACCAATGATGATAATATACTTTGGATCATTTGCATCGTATATATGTCAAAATTACGTTTTCTTTAAAGTCAAAGGAAATTTTTGTATTTGCTTTGATTTGCGTAAATTTAGGTTTTTAACTTTAACGAGGTAAATATTTGCTCAAGCTCACCAAGACAATATTTTGTTTATTCGGCCACATTCTGCAACAAAGAATTTTGGCGGGAGCATGGCATATCACGGCAATTATTGAAGTCCAGATGCATCGGTGCAAAAATCTTAAAGGGTATTGCATTTAACTCTTACGATTTCGAAAGGTACTTAGTAAGAAAAAACTTCAAATAACCTGCATAAATTGTACCTTATTCTATATCTTGTCAGCCCCGTGGCCAGCCCAGGCGGGGGCTAAAGTTTCTTGCCTTTTACCCACAAGTCGCGGGTTCGAGTTAAGTCTGGGTGGATATTTCACCACTGTGCTCACGGTTATGTTTGCTATGTTGCAGTACTCGATGAAAAATACTTTGTCGGCTGCGGTTGTAATAAAAAGGAAAATTTAATAGATCACCAAATGTTTTTGTCAGTTTTTAAAATTTTTTTATCAGTACAAAATAAAAGGCGTAATTGAATGTAAATACATATGCTTTTACTCCCACAGTGATGGAATAAACCTACACAAAACTGACGCTTCTGATTATTAAATCATAAAAATTAACTTAACTGACCACCCAAGTAATATTTCATTTATACCAATACGTTTGTCGTCCTGCAACCCAAGGAGAGGACCACACTTTGCTGCTAGTATGTGCATACAAGGGCTACAGCTCTCGAACCCCTGGATATCCCTTGGAATGTCCCAAATCATCCCCCGTCCCCCTTCCCCACGCTCCCCGCCCCCGCCAAACGCCTTGTTTACACATCGCCCTGGCCACCACATGCCCGCCCTTAACATCCCTTAGTGGCGCAGGCACGAATTCCAATACCGATATACACGTATGTATATATACGTATTAGGGATGAAAGGGCCAAGGGGGAGTTCAAGGGGTGAACGGATGGCCTGCGTCCTGACTCTCCCTCGAGACTCTCCCACGACTAACGAGCATTCCTAGAGACGATGGGAGCCGAGTATCGCACTTCAGAAAGGGACGACTTCAAACTCTAAGGAGTGCCTTGGGGCAAAGGCTTTTCTGTTGACTCATGGGAAGAATCATGAAGAAGCTGCCAGTCATTCTTTCCATAGAGAGCTTATCCTGCCAGCGAATCGAACCCCTTGCTCCCAGTTGAAAGGATGCGCAATGATTTAAATCTACATCTACTTATTGACCTGCAAGCCACCAAAAGGGTGTTTGGCAGGGGACCACTCATCATCAACATGAACTAGAGTGAGGAAATTTACTTATACCAACATGCACCACACTATGGACAATCCACAATTGCTACAGAAACTACTAAAATATCTATAATGTGACTCTGTAGACGTTACACAGGAGTCATGCAGGGAACATGCAAAAAAATGGTGTTAGCACTATTTGGCAGGTTTAGGAACACGTTCTAAGAGGTACATAAATAAATCAGTTACACTACCTGTTAACTAACCTACTTCAAAGTCTTTAACGCAGCCATTATGTTCTCTAATAGCTAGCGGGAAAAACGACATTTTGAACCTGCCTCGTCTACAATCTATTTTCCATATATTATTCACATGATCTGATCTACTGTAGTATGTTGTAGTTCGTACGATATTGATAATTTCGTTGAAAAATTTGGTGTTAAATTTGAAAAAAAAAATAGTTTTGAATTTACATAAAAGATTGTGTCAAATTGTTAATCGGCGGTCTGAAAGCGATTCCCATCCAAGTTGTTGCGAGAGGTCAGTAACACCAACGAGACTATCATAGCAGATAAATATTGTTGAATTGAGTGGCACGATCAAGATCGCCAACGATAGAGTTTTTGATTATACTAAAGTACTACTATTTCTCATGGCAATTTCTTCAAATACTAAAGTATATTTATGTTATTACTATTCAATTAATTTTTTAATTAAAAGTAGTAAATATATTAAAGTGTATTACTATTACTTTGCATGCAAAAAAGGCCATTTTACGCCGACGATATATTGTATGTCCGCCAACGATATAGACACGATGTTCACCCGACACGCTGATAGCCATTTGACATACGAGTGTAGGCGTTTTCCAAGCCAAGTAAGTGAGCTCATCTCCATGGCTGCCTTGAAGAGTACAGTCTCCTATTCATTCAAGAATCAGAGTTCTCAGCATGTCTATCTAGTCTGCTTACGGTAGTCTGAGCGAGATAGTTCCCTAGTCATAATGGAAACCATATTCGAATTATACGTTTTAATTTCAGCATTTGTAGGAAGCATGAATAAAATAGCGCATTATTATTGTGCAATTATATACTTTTATGTGTCTGAAATTTTAGTTTATCAAAAAATATCTACGTAAGTCATTGATATGACTAATTATTCTCACGCGGTTCGTTCAAAACTCCTCCCAAACGGAAGTCTTTTTTACGATTATGAAAAAAATACTGCAGTGAAACAAATGTTTCATTTTTTTATGGGGTAGGACGGAGTTTAGATGTTGAGTAAGGGGTGGTTGGGATTTTTGATCGAAGCAAAAGAGGGAATATTGAGGTTTGATGCGTCAGAGACCAAAGTGTGCTCGCGATGATAACGAGATGTGGGCTAACCAGAGCTTAGTATGATTTCTCCCTCACTTTTCCATCAGAGAACCTTTGAAAGATTCACTTGACTATGGTAACATGGCTGAGAAGTGAACATCAGCCCGGGAAAACTAGGCAACAGAGAAGAGCCCAAATTTTGGGAGGTTGCATATTTAAGGAGACCATTTATTACGCATGGCTAATTGAACATGATGGTATTGAAATACTGTTTGCAAATGTCCATGAAATGGTTTGTTTTGAAAGGAAATTATAAATACTGCGTATAGTACCTATTAAAACTGAAATATTTTGTTTTGTATCTTTGCACGAAATTCTTCGTTACTCCGCCACACATTTATAACATTTGGGGTAACCAAAAGCTTCCCAATTTTAAAAATTAGAATGTACCTTGTAATTAAAAAAGGAAGGAATTGATTATTCTCCTTCTTATAAAAACAACATTGATGACACATGATGCGGGAAATAATGTCAATTTTGACAAAAAACGGAATTTAAATAGCTCATTGAGCAATTTGAAGTTTGAAACCGTTTTTCTACCTGTCACATTCTTCTACTAAAATGGGCAGACTACTTTGCTCTCCGCGGGAAAAGCTAGGTCGTTAAGAGGACGCATCATACCCTTCGGTAAGGAAAAGTTCTGTCGAAAATCCACAAGATGGCGTCACTCGCACCCGATCGAGGCGTGTCATCTGTTGGTGTCAGGAGTCTCTTACTCCAGGATAACTCTCGCACAAGGCAACAGTCATCGGTAAGGCCGTTTTCACACGCACCGGCAAAGCCGGTGCCAGTGTCGGCGCCGTCACCGGCACCGGCCGGAGGCCATTTTACACTCACCGGCATCACCGGGATCGGTAGCCAGTTTAATTCTGACCGTGAAAGAAGAAAGATGTGGTCTGAAGATAGACGACGTTATTTGATCATACTTTTGTACCTTAGGCGGAAATACAGGAGACGAGAAAGATCTTGAATGAAGGGAGTTGAGTGATTAGATATTTGCGGGTCACAGGGGAACTGTAGCTGTTCACGTTGAGGCAATGATGATTGTTGACTTAAGATAACTGAAGATGGTTGTTGAATGTAATCTGTTATTGACGCTGGGCATAAGGTAAAAGATGAGGAAGACTGTGAAGTTGATGATGAACGGACAGGAGAAAATTCTGGGACTGGGGCAGGGTGATTTCTCTTCTGGCTTTTGATGTTTTTAATAAGCTGTAAGACACCCATACGGAATTCAATTTTTTCCTCTTCGCCCATTTTTCTCAGAGCTGGTAAAACGGAGAGAAAAAATGCTTGGTCTTCGTCAGGTTCATGATTGGAGTCTTTTAGAGCATTTAGAATGGCTCTATCAACGTCCTCTTGGCGTCTGGGTTTTTTCCGAGAGTGGCAAGATTTGTCCCGGTCACAAGTTTCCTCATCCTGTGCCTCTATTTCCACTCCAATGTCGTCGTCACCCTCGGTATCAGGTACCTTCTCCTGCGCGTCCTCTATACTTGATACAGTATCATCTTTTTGACAGACTTTCATCAAAAATTTCAAGTTTTCATGGTAGATATATTTCTTCGTAGTACTCTGACCAGATCTCTTCCTTAGTGATTTTACAAATGAATCTCTGATATTCTGCCATTTCGCGCTTATAAGTTCGCCTAAAGAAATGAAAAAATAAATGCCATTATAATTTTAATGGCGAAAGTGTTGGAGGCTGGGGAAAATAGTAATACCTTAGAGGATATGAAAGGGCAAGCGCGTATCGAGCGATCTTAAAATTAGATAAATTAGATGTTGGAAATGTTACTGTCTCCTGTGATCGACAACGGTACCACGTCAACCCATAGTTTTTCTAAAATTTTCACGTTGAAACTTAAAAGGCAATACTTATCCATGAGCATATGATTTATTTAAAAGAAACTATTTCATAATAAATTACTTAAACTTGGTACATTTTACCAACGCTAGCTGCACCAGATTACGCGTATTTAACAAATAAACACTTCTTGGTAGTAGAATCGTAGCGCGAATAGTCAGCAATATCAAGGGAAAGGATGAAAAAAATCATAATTATTTGAGCACTTAACAGGGTTTTAAGAAAAATATGCATGAATTTAAATAATGACCAACCGAATATCAGGATAGTAGACAAATATAAATTAGTGTAGGGATGAATTAGTTAATCTTTCAAAGAAAAAAATGAACAGTTGTGGGGAAACTGATATTAACCTTGGTGATAATTATGAAATACAAAAAATTTAAAACCATGACTTGCTTCTCCTTAATGTTTTATTTACTAGGTATGCATCCATATTGCAGATACCTGGCAACTGGAGCAACATTTACTGATCTACATTACAGCTACAGACTGGGAATAAGCACAATTAGTAGATCTATACGTTTGGTATGCAATACCTTGTGGGATTTACTAAAATCTGAATTTGTTCCTCAACCGACAGAAGAGAAATGGCGAGAAATAGCAAATGGATTTAAAAAGGCCGCTCACTTCCCCAACTGCCTGGGTGCGGTCGATGGGAAGCACGTACGAGTAATGAGGTTTCCTCAGTGGCTCAATGAACCTTAACTACAAGGGCTACTTTTCTATTGTTTTAATGGCAGTTGCCGATTCAGACTACAGATTTACGTATATTGATGTAGGGGCCTATGGAAAAGACTGCGACTCATCCGTTTTTCAATCAACCAATTTTTTTTTAGTTGATGGTCAGCAAGAAGTTGAATATTCCACCCCCCTGCCCCTTAAACGCTACTACTAGTGAAGATTTTCCATTTGTACTTGTGGGAGATGAAGCATTTTCGCTGTCAGAAAACTTGATGCGACCATATGCAGGACACAATCTTACGGAAAAAAAGCGGGTATTCAATTACCGTTTATGCCGAGCAAGAAGATACGTTGAATGTGCATTCGGTATTCTGTGCAATAAATGGAGAATTTTCCATAGAGCCTCAAATGTGTCAAAACAATTCACTAAAGACATTGTAAAAGCATGTGTGATTCTTCATAATGTAGTGCGACTGAAAGATGGGTACAGATCTGAAGAAATATACATGACCCAAATATTGCACGAAGTAAACAGATGTCCATTTTGTCGACCGACAAGTACAGCAATCAACATAAGAGATCGTTTATCAGACTACTTTGTTAGCCCTGAGGGGTCTTTGTCATGGCAAATGAATAAAATATAATATCTATGGCATGAATATTATTTAAGTAATAAATATTGACTTACCTATTTTGCGTTGTTCTTTCTTATCCATTTCAAAAAAATCATCTTCTAAAAATTGGTAGACTTCTCTCCATGCTTTTTGCTTTTCCACCTTGTCTTTAAAGCAATCTGCAGCCTTGTCCCACAAACAAGGCCTACTCTCCACTAGTTCGATTAGGGTTGCTATATCATATTTAAAACTGCCCATTTTCGGGAATAAAACAGAACCACAAATGAGAATGATTTCGGAACTATGAACCACAGGAACAACGACACGACTGAGAACCATCTCCTCTCCGGCACCGGCAAAATAGACCTACGTGGGCAAGTGTACATTTAGAAACATTGTAATCGACAACCGGTGCCGGCGCCGGCTTCCGATTTGCCGAGTTCATCGCCGGCTGCACTTCCAGGTGCCGTCGATCGCGCCGGCAATGATGCCGGACCGGACTACGTGTACAAGCTTCCATTTGATTGCATTGTATCCGGCGCCGGTGCCGGTAACGGCACCGGATTTGCCGGTGCGTGTGAAAACGGCCTAAGTTGTAGCCAAGTCTCCGGCGCGTAAGTACAGGCAGCGCTTATATAAGATCTGTGAAAGAAGACTGAACTAATTGCATCACCGTCCGAGCACATCATGGCCGAAAACCATTCAGGTAGCTTGTAGAAATATACCAATTACAGATTATATCTTTCAACCGTGCCGGCTGTTACTTAGCATTCCGACAGAGAAGGGATTAATACATCTCCATTAGTTTTAGATATGTCAATAATAATACTAGTTTTTATAAAAATATACCCTACATCTTGCCGTTTTCTCGATGGATAAATTATGCTCCGGGATAAAATTTTCATGTTTCAGATACGAGCCTCCCTTGGCAAAGGTCTATTATTTATGCTATAAAAATTTCAAGTTGATGACGTAAGACTTAAACAAAAAATCTGGGGTCGGAAATCATCACAAATCCGACCTGTCGAGCGGGTGTGATGCGTCGCCTTAACATTGGACTCTTCCAATAAAACTAGTAAAGAAGTTATCTTCGACCATGCCGAACCTTAAATACCCTACACCACTTTCAATTTTGTTATATGAAAAAAGGCGCAGTTTTGGTCCGATCCAACCCATTTGAAAATTGTGCCGTCTGTGGGCTCTTAGAAGCTTGTGACCCAAATTTCGGCTCGATTTCTCAATTTTTACGGCAGTGAAGACAGACAGACGGACATAGCTAGATGGACTCGTGAGGTGATGCTGATCATTTCTATATGTGTACTAGCGTACCCGGCAGACGTCCTGCCCAAACGTTGGATTGCCAGCTATTAGCGGGTTCAGCAAACGTTTTTTCGATATCCGAAATTTCGATAAACTACATACTAAGTGACATTTGACATTGAGTTTGACGTTTCAATCTTTTCGTTTCGTCAAAACAACGCCAAGCTACGACGCAAGTGTGAAACCGACAGCTCCCCGAATTGTCTTGACAAATCCTCGATGGCTAGCTACAGCTTATCATCCGTCGATATGCTGTTGGGAGAAACGGCATGGACGGCCATATGAGGAGTTGACACCTCGATGATCTTGTCAGCGAGCTCCGACAGCTCGTTTAGGGGTAAGTCCACCTGGACAGTCAGGATTCCTTGGACGTGCGGGGGCAATCGCCTCAGCCACAGTTGCCGGAGAGGTTATCCGGAAGAGCGGTCGTTCCGGCGAGGGAGCGAAGATGCCGCAAGAATTGAGAATGCTTGCAATCGCCGAGGTCCTCGTCCGACAGTAACGGGCGAATGCGCTGCTCCTCAAAGGCTGACAGACGTTCTATAAGCTTCGATCGTAGAGTCGAAGGATTCTGAGACGGAGGATTCGTGATTATGTCCTCAACCTAACAGGCCACGTGAGAATCTAAATGTGAGGCAACGTAATGGAACTTCGTTACCTCGCTTGTGATCTCCGACAGCACGAACTGTGATTCCGCCTGTGAAAACCAAAGACTTGGTTTCTCGAGCCAAAATGATGGTAGTTTCACGATGACGCGACGAACAGCAGGTAGGTTCTGCCCGGTGTCTGTGTGGCTGCATCTTGAATCAGAATAATTTAGTTGCTGATGGAGCTGCCGGGCATTTTTTTCACGTAAGCGTTGAAGCTCGTCGTCGGGCGGTAAAATCATTTTCACAAAACGTTGACTATTTATTCTCCTTGCCGGGGTCACCAATGGGAAGATGGTTAAGTGAGGAGATCTCCACGTTTATCAAAACAATTTATTAGAGCCTTTATCAATGTCCACTACAATCTCAGTCCTCTGACTTAGTTACATAAACATCAACAAATCAGAAGGCCTCCTTGACAACAATATAGAATAAGATGGCACCATTTACGATCGCCATAAAAATGTCGTCAAAAAATTTCCTAGAACCCGATCGCAGCGCCACCTACCAGGTCCATTTGTGAATCTAAACCATCTAGGGACCCACTCAAATAAACCCAAAAAAATTCATCAAAATCCGTCCAGTCGTTTAGGAGGAGTTCAGTGACATACACACGTACAGAAGAATTATATATATAAAGATACTTTTTCATTCCTGCCACGCCTTCTTCAATGCGTAACATTTCTGCTGTGACAAAATCAATATACCCTACCCACGTAGTGGTGTAGGGTGAAAAAAATATAAAGTTGGTACTAATTTCATTTTCTTACAAGAAGACATTTTTAAAAGCTAAATTACGTTAAATTAATTCCGATTTTAAGTAACTGCTCATTTATGGTAATTTATCAAAAAGGGGCGACGACTTTTTCATGCGCATAAGGGCCTTGATTCCATAAATTCCGGACTTGCTAGAAATGTCTTGCCGGAGATCCTCGCTCTTTCCCACGCAAGATTCATCTATTTACTTCTCTGTATACTTGAGCCATCCTCAACGATGGAATACTACTTGAAATTCAAGGAATTTTTCCCTGAGTAAATACACCCTCGCTTTTGTCCGATTTCGTTGCATGGTGGATTATTTGTGCAGTCGAAAGACATCTGATGTCACTCATACGAGAGAGGATATGAATATAAATATATATTAGAGAGTGATTTTTTTTTCAAGAAATAGAGAACGTTTAATGATAGACACCGGGAGTCTGCATAGGCCCACAGTTAAAGAAAGAGTAAAAAAAAGTCCTCAGTCTATGGTCTCACCCGATGGTCGTAGTACTCAGGGTAAACTCAAGGAGGCCTAATCGATTAATCAGTTTGGGTTATACAACGTCAATTTTAATGACGATATTCACTTGACCTACATGATAACGACCAAATTTGAAGTGCTTTTAGTTGTTTTGCTATATTGTTGGCTGTATCAATTTTTTTCAACCTATTCATATGTTGCCTAGTTACTGAACTGTGATAAACAGAGCGACTCGTCCATTTGAGTTTGTTTTCATGTGGACATCTCCCTACTCATTATACTTACGTCAGAGCAAAAAAATCTCGTTTATAAGGGAAATCAACGGAAAACAATATAATGGCACCATTACTGAACAATTTTCAGTTGGTCTCTCGCTCAAGAAGGATTACAGGGAGAACCTCATCAAGATATTGGTATGGATACTGTATTTTTCAAACACTTTTGGACGCACATTTAACAATGAATACAGAATTACATCGTTTAGCGCAGGACAGTATTTTTTGCGTGCTGTATTTGTTTATAATTAATGCAAAGGGAAATATTCTGGAAATTGTTTGGAAAGACAGAAAGCATATAACTTAAGCCCAATGGGAGGAGTGAACTAAGATTGCTCTCAGAAAACTAGCATCTCTAGGTTTATGTCTACCTCGCAATTTTTATGGAATACTCTTGATTCCGATTCAGCAATTATGTGGAAACAATTTTGTTCCTTTTTTCAGCATTTTTACACTAAAAATCCTGCCTAACATTTGAGTTCTGTTCACTATCGTTATCATATTCTCGAGATTCCGTAATACGGTAAGTAAGATTTTTTGAGAGGCCTACCAGAGACCTGAGTCCATTTGCACCGTTGGGGATAAAAGTGCTGGTTTTCAAGGGAAGAATAGCGTGGGAAATGAATTGAGGAAGGAGAAAAACCAGGGAAGAAGGAATCAGCCTTCCCTTAACGAAAGTCGACAAGTACACCTAAGTTTAATGTCACACCTAACGCCTTGAATATTGGACTTCACTAGACGAGTGCTCTCAAACGGCACCCAAGTAAATATTCAAATCCAAATGAAAATCCAAAGCAGTGAAGGTCTTTTTCGGGCTCTCTTCCGCGTAGTTTCATTTTCGTCGATGACAGTTTCGGCAGTATTTCAGCTACCTTCTTCAGGTCTGAAGTGACTAGTGAAGTGAAGCTTCACACCTGGAGAAGGTAGCTGTAATGCTACCGAAACCATCGTCCACGAAAACGGAACTAAGGGGCAGAAATCCCGAAAAGCCTTCGCTGCCTTTTCAACGACTCCGCGAAAGCCTTCGAATTCAAACGAAAAATCTCCACTATTGCAAGTATTAGAAGAGTTAAGAAGATTGGATTGGAAATTCAGAACTGTGGCCACCAAATCAAATGAGAAAAGGTTGTCAGCGACGCTCCATAAGTTTGATTGCTGAGCACGGGCAACTTCGTCACAAAGTCACCTACCTGCTTATTTTTCGTACTTTGTTAAAGAAAAAAGTCACAGGGAGCTCTTTGACGCATAAATATACCTGTGGGATGCATATTTCGAGCAAAATATTCATTACGGTGTTTGGAGCGTAAATTGTGACTCGTCGAATGCACTTTTAAATAAATTTTCCATTAATTCGGAAAAAATTCTTGACCCACTATTCACTCAAGTTCATTATTTTATGCGCTGGAAATAACAACATGTTGTAATATAAGTGACGCTACAATTATGTTTTTTTATTTGTCTCAATAAAACCATTGTTATGACTTGGTTTTACGGCGTAGAATACGGTATTTACGCAAAAACAATGCATCTTCAGTGACAAACACAAAAAGAAAAAATCAAAATGCCGAACTTAGAAAAGTTAATAAACATGAAGTTCCCAGATATTTCACACACAATAATTGCAGGCAATTAATTGTTTATGTTCCAAAACTTCAATAATATGAGCGATAATCGAAAAAATTTGGAATCTATAAGAGAAGTTGAGAGAAGGATCAAGGAATGGTTGTTATCCTCATAAATTATGTTTGTTAATTTTGTAAATTCTTTTGTGTTATTTATATATAGTATTTAGTCCTAATTTTTAGCTAGTTTTAAATAACAACACAACTAAAAATTATAAAAATTACTTGCTGATAAGCAATGGCAGGACCAAAAAAGTTGATTAAATAGCATTGTATTTGTACATTTTTGCATATTCCATGCAATTAACAAAAAGGTACTTAAATAAATAAATATACTCCGCAAAAAAATCTATACGTGTTTTTTATTCGATATGGTACATTGATATTTATTAGGAACCATTATAAAACCAAGAAAGGTACGTTTTCGCGTTAAGGAGAAAACCTGTACATATTTCACCGAATTATTTCTAAATATATGAGAAGTGCGAATAGATTAAATGTTAAAAAAGGCTATTAATTGCAAAGAAACCACATCAACAGCATAGAATGTTTTCACCTTTATCTGTACATACCTATTCCAAATTGATACACGTATGAAGAGTTTCGTGCTAATCTGTACATAAACTATAATCGCTCCAATCGTCTAAAAACCTTGTAATTATAGAACACTTAAGGTCGTTTGAGCAAAATATCATTTTACCCAGAAATCAATAAATTTGATCTTTTTAAATAAAACATATATCACCCTTTCATTCACGTACAAAATTCAATCCCTTGACACATTATTCTCTGAGATATTTTCCAAACACTACCAGTCCTTTTACACGGAAAATGGTTCGTGTGAACTCTCCAGAGAGAACTTATTTTTAAAAAATGAGGTATGTTTAACACCTATATTTCGCGAAAAAAATCAAAAGTTTGTAGTTTGTGTGTTTTTTCAACTATTTTTTAAAGTTAATCAGATTGCCACGGCAGTAAATTCTTCTGGATTACAAAAAACCTTCCGCTTTGATGGAGTTTTTTAATGTACCGCGTGAACAAAATGGGTCAAGTTAAAGACTTATCTATATATTTTTATTTAATTACTTACCAATTCTGTCATTTAAAACTACATAATTGCATCATTAATGATGCAATAATTGATTCTTGAGCCTCACAGCTGGTGAAATTAAAAAAGTATAATTCGAATATGGTCTTCATTATGATTAGGGAACTATCCCGCTCGCACTACTTCAATTCTGTGCGTTCGGTCATACGCTCTGTTTAGGTCCTCACTCGCCGCTACCACCCTTCTCCAAGTCAAACAAGTCTGGCTTTTTTCTTTCCCTTCCTCTCACACACCCCACCAACTTAAAGACACGCATCAACTCAAACGAGGCGCGCACGCATTTATGTATTGAGATATATGTTCGGGGACGAGGCATGCACTTGTTCGTTATTTACTCACAAGCCGCCGCTCGTGGGAACTTGGGAAGTGTCGTCGAGGCTGTAATGGGCGGAGATGGATGGGGCAGGGGGAGGTGAGGAATGGGGAAAGGAGAGGAAGGAGACAAGAGGGAAATGGATGGATGAAGAGCTAGGAAACGGGTGGAACAGCTTTCTCGGACCTCCCGACGTCTGGTCCCCCGGTATGAGCATACAACCCGCTCCAAAAAGCCTGCATTTTCGAATTTCACTCTTCTAATATACAAATATACTGTGAAACCTGCCATCACGGTCACCTCATTCAAGGCTATGCTACACGGTACATTTTACTGTACAAACAAATGAATGAATTCCTTCAAGAGGAAAATTTTACCGTGTAAAGTGACAAATTGTATGATTGTCTGAATGACTGAATGAGAAATAGAAGCTGCTCGATTCCATTCATTTTCTTGTACAATCTATGGTACTGTAATCTATTCGTTTGTGCAATAATACTTACCGTTTGAAGTGGCCTTTAGAAATTCCACATTTTTTACATACAGCCTCTCTGAAATTTTTACACGCTTACCCTTTCCCATGGAAAACGACTTCAGTTTATTTTGCAATCATCTAGAAAAGTAGTATTGCAAGGGGTAGATTATTTGGTATCTTACTAAAGAATAGATATTTCTATGTTGTTTTATGGTAGTGAAACATGGGTATGTCAGGATAGACATTAGAGTAGACTCAACGCCGTGGGTGTGAGTTATCTGAGGAGTGTTTGCGGAAAAAGTAGGATGGATAGGGTCAGGAATGAGTGGGTAATAAATAAATGTGGGTTAGATTCTCCAGTAATGGACATATATGAAAGGAGTGTGCTTTGTTGGTTTGGCCATGTTGAGAGAATGGATGAGAGTCGAATAACGAAACAATATATATAACAGAGTGAAATGAATGGTGCGAGAGGGAGAGATAGTACGAGAAAGTTGTGGTTGAATGTAATTGAAGAAATTCTTAGGAGGAGGAAAATTAGGAGTCTTAAAGCGGTCACCCCTCTTGGCGGACTATTTTGAGTCTATTGTTGGGACGGGCTATTGTAGAGAACAGAATGAATTTTCTATGCATACAAGCACTCTATACTTTCTCTCCCTTTAGCGGTCAACTCGTTAAACGGCTATTATATCTGTGATCAGGCGGTGGTCGTTTAATAAAGGTTTCACCGTGCACACATTATAATATTCTACCGGTTGAAGATAGGATTTACTGAAAGTCAGTGAAAAATCTCCAGGTTTTCCACACTTGCAGAGCCCAGTTCACCTCTTGTATTAAATTTATAGTATCAGCATATGATTCACTCTTCTTTATCCCTAACATCAAACATATGTGGCGCAGCATTAAAGAAAATAGTAGGAGCGTCTGAAGAAATTACAACTTGGCTGTTTCCATATGAGGGCTGGAGCGTCTGAAGAAATTACAACTTGGCTGTTTCCACATGAGGTTGGAGTGTCTGAAGAAATTACAACTTGGCTGTTTCCACATGAGGTTGGAGTGTCTGAAGAAATTACAACTTGGCTGTTTCCACATGAGGGCTGGAGCGTTTGAAGAAATTACAACTTGGCTGTTTCCACATGAGGTGGAAGCGTCTGAAGAAATTACAACTTGGTTGTTTCCACATGAGGTGGGAGCGTCTGAAGCAATTACAACTTGGCTGTTTCCACATGAGGGCTGGAGCGTCTGAAGAAATTACAACTTGGCTGTTTCCACATGAGGTTGGAGTGTCTGAAGAAATTACAACTTGGCTGTTTCCACATGAGGGCTGGAGCGTCTGAAGAAATTACAACTTGGCTGTTTCCACATGAGGTGGAAGCGTCTGAAGAAATTACAACTTGGTTGTTTCCACATGAGGTGGGAGCGTCTGAAGCAATTACAACTTGGCTGTTTCCACATGAGGGCTGGAGCGTCTGAAGAAATTACAACTTGACTGTTTCCACATGAGGTTGGAGTGTCTGAAGAAATTACAACTTGGCTGTTTCCACATGAGATTGGAGTGTCTGAAGAAATTACAACTTGGTTGTTTCCACATGAGGTGGGAGCGTCTGAAGAAATTACAACTTGGCTGTTTCCACATGAGGGCTGGAGCGTCTGAAGAAATTAAAACTTGGCTGTTTCCACATGAGGTTGGAGTGTCTGAAGAAATTACAACTTGGCTGTTTCCACATGAGGTTGGAGTGTCTGAAGAAATTACAACTTGGCTGTTTCCACATGAGGTGAAAGCGTCTGAATAAATTACAACTTGGCTGTTTCCACATGAGGTGGGAGCGTTTGAAGAAATTACAACTTGGTTGTTTCCACATGAGGTGGGAGCGTCTGAAGAAATTACAACTTGGCTGTTTCCACATGAGGTTGGAGTGTCTGAAGAAATTACAACTTGGCTGTTTCCACATGAGGTTGGAGTGTCTGAAGAAATTACAACTTGGCTGTTTCCACATGAGGTGGGAGCGTTTGAAGAAATTACAACTTGGCTGTTTCCACATGAGGTGGAAGCGTCTGAAGAAATTACAACTTGGTTGTTTCCACATGAGGTGGGAGCGTCTGAAGAAATTACAACTTGGCTGTTTCCACATGAGGGCTGGAGCGTCTGAAGAAATTACAACTTGGATGTTTCCAAATGAGGGCTGGAGCGTCTGAAGAAATTACAACTTACCTGTTTCCACATGAGGGCTGGAGCGTCTGAAGAAATTACAACTTGGCTGTTTCCACATGAGGTGGGAGCGTTTGAAGAAATTACAACTTGGCTGTTTCCACATGAGGTGGAAGCGTCTGAAGAAATTATAACTTGGCTGTTTCCACATGAGGTGGGAGCGTTTGAATAAATTACAACTTGGCTGTTTCCACATGAGGTTGAAGTGTCTGAAGAAATCACAACTTGGCTGTTTCCACATGAGGACCTCCTGTGGAAACAGCCAAGTTGTAATTTCTTCAGACGCTCCTACTATGAAGGATTTCCACGAAGTCACAGGAATGTCCTCCGACGAAAAAATTAGAGAGATGCTACTTCACTCCGGTTAGGCCAAACCTCGAATACGTCACGAGCATTTGGGACCCTGGTCGTAAAAATTTAACAAAAAAATTAATTAAATACAAATGAATGCGGCGCGCTTCGTTCAAAACTGCTACGAGCGTACATGTAGTGCCTCATAACTTTTAGGGAGATTAAGGTGGGAGCCCCTAGTGACTCGGAGGCTACACGCCAGGCTTAGGTTTTTTAAGAACTTCAGAACTGATATTTTTTGGAGCGACACAGAGAATATTATCAGGACTCCTCACTACATCTCTAGGTTTGATAGATGCGATAAAATAAGAGAGATACACTGACAAACAGATAGGTACTAAAACTCGTTCTTTCCGCGAAAAATAAGCAAGCACAATAATAATTGAGCTCCACTAATTACACTCCTATAATACATGGTGCCATTTCATCTCCAAAAAACTTACACCTTTACACGGGTGACCTAACACCCCCTGCCACACGCCCATGCGGCGGATCGCAGGGTATTATGTAGATCCCTTTCTTAGCCCTAGAGTGGTGACGCCCGGTCTTTCAGACCGACAATGAAGTCATTCTGGTGACGCAGGTGAAGAATGAATATTTTGTTGTTCGCGCTATTCAGTAACTTCCAATTTCATACTGCTCCTCCGTTTTACCAGCGAAAAAATCACTTCGTATCGTAATATTGTGTGATTTCCATTTAATATATCGCTTTTTATAGCTACTTTCGGTCCCACAGACCGTGCGTCACCACTCGTGCCTTCAAATAGAACTTGTTTTGTTGCTATACATAATATTATATGTTTTTAAGACAGATAAGTGAATTCTGGCATATTATGGAAATAAATCCTTTATCATATACACGTTCCTTGTAACGGCCATTTTTCTCTTATGAAGAAGAACAATGCTCTAGTCTATCCTTTATACCGTATAAAATAGAATGAATACAAGTTTAAGTATCTTAATCTTGTGCTTTGAAAAATTTGAGTAAATATTTTCAAATTCACGTTTGAATGCTGCCATTTAGATATCATTCAAGAAAAAACTGATGCCTTCTTTTTAAAACTCCAAAATCATAATCTGTCCAGAAGACCGACGTCACCACGCATGTCCCAATATTTCACATCACTACCTAGGGGTTAAAAGCCATTCTGTTTCTTTCATTTCCATGCTTGCCCAACATCCCTACCATAGTCTAGAGCAGTGGTTGGCAACATTTTTTTCAAGCGGGTCTTTTTTCAATTTTTTTTCACAAAATGTTTTGCTGGTGGGTCACATCACTTCTAGGATTTCAACATTTCTCGGGTTGCATCCGCGTCAGTTGTCATTCAGCACAACAGTTTCGCCAGCTATCCTGCTGGCGTCCTCAGGTCATCCTTCACCTGAGGACGCCAGCAGGATAGCTGGCGAAACTGTTGTGCTGAATGACAACTGACACCGAAATGTTGAAATCATTTGATCATCGCCGCGGAAACCTGCGAACTGACATCACATCACTTCTATTTTAGATTACGCATTATCTTTGAATACAGAAAATCAAAACATTTTACAGATGGGATAATCCAAAATGGGTCACTAAAATTTTCCCAGTGGGTCACTAGGTGACGCGCGGGTCATAGGTTGCCGACCACTGGCCTAGAGTAACCAATAGCCCCTTACAACTTCCTGCAG
The DNA here is from genome assembly GCA_963169105.1 of Ceriagrion tenellum. Lineage (NCBI taxonomy): Eukaryota > Metazoa > Arthropoda > Insecta > Odonata > Coenagrionidae > Ceriagrion > Ceriagrion tenellum. Next base: position 114,141,123 of record OY720636.1, on the reverse strand, counting down.
CCACCAATCTTGCCTACCCCTGATTTCATCCAAGTATTTTTTTCCTCTTCCAGAATAAGAAGCACTTTCTCGTTTGTCTTACTTCCCGTCCACCGCACCTTAAACATTTTTCTCCACATCCAGCATCATACAGGGAAATATATTTTAAAATCATAGCACATGAGCAAATTATCATGAGTTACCCTTTGAAATACCCTCTTACAGCATTGGGTACAAAGGGTCCATGAGCGTGAATTTATTTTCTGAGATTGATTCAACCAAGTTTTTAAATCGTTTCTGGGTTCAACTGAACCGACGGAAGACCTGGTTTACAGGAAAATATCTTGAATAATGGATTATTTCGACCAAGTTGTCATGAACGAACATTGGTCGTTCAATTTCAACATTGATTGACTGCAGCCCTTTACCCTTCCTTATCTAATGCTATTTCTATTACTTCCTGGAATCTCTTCCAATGTACTTTCCTTTTTATATTGTCCATGAAATTATTCCTTAGCATTTCTCTGCTGATTTTTTGCTCTATTTTTTTCTTCAATTACGTTCTTCAAAAAGCCATTGTGCCTACGGTTGTGTCAAATTCATCCGGTTCTTCTTATATGTATGATGTCCAATGTGGTCCTTTCTTCTTACACTCCTCCATAAACTTCATAATTTTCTATTATATCCATCCATTTGATTTTCAGAATCCTCCTCAATGCCAGGTTTCGAATGCTTCTAAGCTGTTCTAGTTTGCTTTTTGAAAGGTCCATGAGTTTTCAATCCATAGAGTGCCTCACTCAACATGAACCCTAATAGTGCTTCCCCTTTCGTCGTCATGGTTACTAGCTTCTTTGAAAATGGAAGTCAGCTTTTAATCAATTTTACTCATTGTTTATTCAAAATAAATTTAATCCTTACGTCATAAAGAAAGATCGAATTTTTTTGTCATGTAAAATGCACGCTATTTAATCAACTTTACAACTTTCTGGTTCTGCTAAGCCATTCTTGGCTTATCAGCAGGTGCCTTATATATATTTTCAGTTGCGTTTCTATTAAACACTAGCAAAAAATTAGCACAAAATACTATATATAAATTACACTACAGAAATTACGAAACAAACAAACATAATTTATGTGCATAACAACCATTCCTTCGTCCGTTTCTTAACTACCCTTATAGTTTCCAATTTATTTAGATCATCACTCCATGTTTATCGATAAAATGCTTTATATGTGTTAAATTTAAGAGCATATAATGTGTAATTGCAAGGTAAAGCTCACGCATTAGACCTAAGTAGTGAGAGGAAAAGTGGGAGGAGCTATATCAGAGGAAAAGAAGGTCAATTTTGAAGGCGTTGGGACAAGGGCAATTTACAGTTTGAAGGCTTTGGAAGAAATATCGCGCAATTCTTGACATAGGGCTTCAAGGACGTCCGTTGTCACCGCATCTATTTAACATGATTATCGATTGAATAATATGGAAAATGAAGCAAAAGAGCCGAGAAGTAAAATGGAATCGAATAAAAATCCAAAGCATCATATTTTCTGATGATATCGTATTAAGAGGAAGTTCTGAAAAGGATATCACCCACATACTAGAGGAATTTGAGGATGCAGATGTATAGAGAACCTTTGATTTCGAGTGCATCTCGGTCGTATAAATGAATTCAAACGCCTCTTTCCGCCAACGTTTTGCAGATTTACTTCTGCATAATAAGGGATTGAGATGAATATCAGGCTAAGTACAATATAATGAATGGACCACCGTTTTTGACACAAGGATGAGGCCACGGAAATACATGTTTTTGCATCCGATGGGTAAATCACTCAGCAAATTCGAATAAAATTAATAGAAGTGGTTGTCTCACTTACTTTCGTCACCGCATCTACTTAACATGATTATCGATTAAATAATATGGAAACAGAAGCCAAAGAGCGGCCCCGGTGGCGGCGCGGCGGGGTAAAGTCCTCGCCTGCTAACCCGAGGGTCGCGGGTTCGAGTCCCGCCTGTGTAGAACATTATCAGCCCAGGACATGGGTGTTTGTGTATGTACTGGGCTGGGGGAAGAGGGGACTGTTCCGTCTCATCCAACCCAGGAAAAATAAACAAAAATAATAATATCATTCCGATGTAATGGGTATCACATCTAGAGCCTTTAAGAGTTCACGAGAGTACATTAGATAATTGGAAATGATATTTCCTTAGAGTTCAATATGGTTTGCTTAGCTTCTATTTATCTGTGTATTTCATCTTTCAAATTTTGGACCACTCTGCTCCCTTATCCTTTGTACTCATGAAATAGGCGGATTAATCCACCTTCTCAAGTTCCTCTCATCTCAGCGTGAGTTCTGCATCTACTTCTCTCTTAAGCCAGCGAGGATCTTGGCCCTCTTATTTATTCCATATTAAAGTAAGAGATGTACAGGGTTCATTGTGATCCGCGTTTTAGGAAGGCTACACGTTTTTCTGCCGAAGCTTCGATATCATCGGCGAAGCGGAACAAATTTATCCTTTTCTCCTTAAACCTTAACTTTGTTCAATCTGATTTCTTGTGCTTCTCTTGTTTGCTTCCTCCAAGGATATACGGGTTATACGCTGATGAAATGCTGGATCCTTGACTAACTCCTTTCTTAATTTAAGCAATTTTATTCCTTCCGTTTCACATTCGCGTTGTAACGACTTGCTTCTTCTACAATCACGAAGTTGTATACAATTTCATTTTATCAAAAACTTCCATTTTCAAAATTTACAAACAAAAAAAACCTCATATTCTTAAAATCTTCCCCAAGGGTTGAAATTCACCATGAAAAATTCATTTGACTTGACCGAGATGTAACTGACTAACACACCTTACCGGCAATTGGGAGATCCGGATTCGTATCCCAGTCATGTCAAATGGTTTTTTCTTGGAGAATTTCAACCCTTGGTGTATATATACCCTTCCGAGTGACTTCGTATCACACCATTTGTCAATACGATGATTGAAATTTCTTAAAATCTTTATCAAAACTCCCGGAGACGAGTGCCTATTTATTCAAAGCAAAACCAATGGTTTTTTCTTGGAGAATTTCAACCCTTGGTGTATATATACCCTTCCGAGTGACTTCGTATCACACCATTTGTCAATACGATGATTGAAAATTTCTTAAAATCTTTATCAAAACTCCCGGAGACGAGTGCCTATTTATTCAAAGCAAAACCAATTTTTTGCACGGTTGCAAGGAAGAAAAGTTCTGCCAGACACCAATAAAGCCGTTGAAGTAAGTACGATGAGCACTTTAGTGAAAAAATTACTCGCACAGGATAGATTCGTGCCGGCTTAGGAGATATCCCGAGCGACGCGGGACACAAAACGCCCCCGCTGGCTCATCGGGGTGTAACTCAACGGCCGTAATGTGTCCCCTTCACCTATTAGGCCACGCCTCGCCGGCGTGGGTGGATGTGTGGGGGATGGGAAAGGAAAGACACAGCATGCAAACCCCCCCTCCCCCAATCCCCCCAAACCGGCTTCAACATGTCCCACGCGCTCACCCGCCTGTGAAGCCTTCTTCCCCCCACCCTCCCCTTACGGCCCGTAAGGGCGGAAGTAGGACACCGTGAGGCACCAAATAACGCTACGCTTCGTTATTAAATTGATTCTATAGTACTATCGTTAAATACGGGACGGAATATATATTCTAAGGTTACGGCACGGTATAAAAATACTCCAACCCAGGATGGCAGGATGACATAAGGGTGAAGTGTGGTTTGAAATTACTTTGGTGCAACTTTATCGGAAAGGGAAATTTTAAAGGGCGAGGAAACATACGACATGCGAAGCCCACCGGCTTCCATATTTCCCACGCGTTTATCCGCCTATGAAACCTCCTAACCCTGTGAGACTTTGGGGGGATCCACTAGTAGAATCAGGTTATAGAGTGGTGCCAACCTACAGTACGTGACGAAATTATTTTGACTCAAAGTGCATGACGATAAGAAATATATTTTCAAGGGATACGGTATGGTATGAAATGACTCCAACCAGAGCAGGGAGGAAGAAAGTTAAGACGGTAGGGTGCAGTGCGGTTCCGAATTATGCCGTGACATTTTGGCCAAAAGTACGGCACGAAATTACGATACCGAGTATTTTTGAACACTTTTATACTATTTTCGCCCCATTTCAATTAATGCCGAGTTTATCGAAGTCTGATCAAGGATGATTCCGTTTTAGGCGAGTCGTACGAACTTACAAATCGTATATATTATTACAGAAAGGTCTTTTTCTGTCATTCCGTATATGCTCCGTTAATACTGCACCTACAGTGATAAATGAGGTATCATTTTAAACGTTGAATCACCGGCTTCTGACGAAAAATACAATCTCAATCTCAAATTTCACTATTTACCCATTAATTTGACTTAAAAGTTTCGATTTTTCCATGTCGATTACTCGCTCGAGGTATATCGACTCCACACATCCGTATATATTATTTCTCAAAGGTGTTTTTTTGTCGCAACGTCATAACTGCCCTAATTATTCATCAAAATTAATGATTCAAACATCGTTTTAAAGTTTATGTTACCCAATATTGATGAAAAATAGACTAATTGTTTAAAATTAAAGTTTTTGTTAATAAAATGATACAACGCCATCTGCTGACAATATAATCAACTAATATGTCGGCAATGGTTACGTGCTTAAAAGACTGGGACCGATCTATTAACACATCGTTTAATTAGATTGTTTACATTCTACATGCAATCAGTGTGACCATTTACTGTTAACGTTTACGTTATGTATCTCTAACACAAACATAAATAACATATAATTGTCCATGGGAAGAAACAGGTAAAAGAACAGGAAGAAACAGGAAGAAGCTGCACACTGTGCGAAATATTCGACAAGTAGAAGAACAGGAAGAAAGAAGGAAGAAACAGGAAGAAGCTGCATACTGTGCGAAATATTCGCTCGGGTCATCTAGTCAGCAATATTGCAAAATTTTATTCTACTTTATCGCTATTTTCAAAATTTTGAATATTCATTTAAAAAGTAATTTTCTCAAGTATGATTTTCTTCTTTCCTGACAAATGTTTATCTCATGTCCTTAGGGTAGGAGATAGTGGGATAAAATTACGACATGAAACATTCTTTCGTTCCGTTATCGTACTGCAAACAGCTAACAGGTATGATTCGAAATTTTTGCTTTGAGATACGTATTTTGTACCTGATATTACAGTACGGTGAACGGCTGATAGTACCATACGAAATGCTCGTGCGATGATTTCTTCTATGGTTCCAAATATTTTTAAAAAAATATGGCACATACAAAAATGTCTACCTTCCGATGGAGCCAGAGAAACAAGTGGTAATATACATTAGTTAGCGAAAATAGTGGACGCCTCAACGGAGAGAGGACAGTTAAGGATTTATTATCTTTGTGCGGCCAACTTCTCCTTTAACTCCAACCCTCCACTCACCCTCTCTCCCTCTCTACTCATCATTTAACTCCCGCCCTCTAACGCCATTAACGACAAAAACAGTCCCCTGCAGATTTTTCCTCCATCTTTCATCTAAAAAAAAGTAGCGACACCATTTTCCTTCCTGGCGTGAGAGTAGGACGGGAAAAGAGGAGGGGGTGGAGAAGGAAGCACGGAAAAATAAACGCGAAATGTTAACAAGGAAATTTGGGTCCCAGAAAAAATGGATAAAAATATCTTTTCGACGTAGGAACGAAAAAAAAACCTACCGCAGCCCAGGGTAGATCCATGATGTGGTGCTCGAGGGCAATGGGTCTTACTTGGGCAACTTGGGAGGGAAGAGTTACCAGAAGAAAAACTGGCCCATTTAATAACTAACTTGTACTTCCATAGGAATAAGCGTTGACATCGGAACTTAGAGATATATTTGTGCTGTTTCTTATTCTTAAAATTCATGATATGGGATCAGGATTTTAGGTATCGCATGAATGAGAGAATTAAGCTTTCAATGTTGACATTGACTTTTCGTCTGCATTTCGTTTTGTTTAAGTTTAAAAATTATGATCCAAAGAACAGTAAAAGCTGTTCCTATTTCTTCAGCAAAAGAGGCACAGCAAAATGCGCAAAATCATTCTATATTTCCTCTTGGAAATTATAGACTCCTAGCCAAATCACGTCAAATTATCCAGGACTGTCTCACAGTTCAAAAGGAGCACAGCTGACTTTTCTATACCTCTCAGTGTACTAAACACCACATTTTTTACTCGAAATTATCGAATTATATTTGTTATTTTTATAAGTGATCTTGATTATTACATATATATATCTTATATATATATGTAATAATCCTATCCTATCATATATCCTATATATTTTATCAATTTTTTGTTCAGGATCCTGGCTGATAATTTGTTTCCTTTAGTGTCTTGAACATCACTTTCTCATTTAAGCATCATCATCCTCATTGTGATTCTGTCCTTGGACAGGTTTCAACGGTACTGCCTCCACAGCATTCTGTCCTGGGCCTCTCTCTTCATCTCTTCATAGCTCCTTCCTTTTTTGATGTCTGTCAGCATTCCGTGCTTCCTCCTTCCTCTTCTCCCTTCTTTTCTATAATTCTCTCTTCTATAATAATTCTATGGTTCTCTTCTATAATTAATTTTTGAACACTATTCCTCCTTAAAATATGTCCAATCCAATTAGTCTTCCTCTTTATAATTTCTCTCAAAATTCTCCTATCTTCTCCAATCCTCCTCATCACCATTCCCAACTCTATCTTTCGATCCCATTTTCTCAGTCCAACCGAAAGTGGACATTTAAGGGTTTTGCAGTGCGAGATATTGATTGGCATTCGTTCCCTATCTGTGTTCCCTATTTGTTCCCTATTCGTTTTACTATGCGAAAATAAAAGGCCCAAATCTTCCATTTGGTATTCATAGACGGCTATTTTGGTTGCTTTCCTTTAAATCCGTATTTGTTATTATACATTATCTCATCTTTAAGTATTATTTCATTCGTTTCTTCAAATGCTTCGTGGGAGACCTCCGATACAATAGGACTATTATTATAGTAGGGGATCACATTACAATAATCATCCTATGCCTCATTTATTTTGAAGAACGCATATTTAGTCCATTACTAATGACATTTTTTAATATGACAACAAAAACAATCTTTTTAATGACATCGTAATGATTTACATAAACTACCATTTGATTTTGAAAAATAAATACTCCATGCAGTGTACTGAGGAAAGCTCGACACCCTGGTACTCAGTTTTTGATTAGGATGAAAGCTGGGAATTTATGCAACTCAAATTGCATATTCGGCTGCATGTGTAATATCCGATATTTTTTCTATTTTTGCAAACTTATGAAGAAATTCTAAAAATTAACGATTTATCACAAAATATTGCAAATATACAACTTAGAAATGTCGGTCGCCTAGAAGAAAAATTGAAATCAATGTCCTGAGACAAAGAACAGGTCTCTGCCATAACCCTTTTCAAAAATTGAGTCAAAATGTCGGGGGAGGAGGGGTATTTTGACCCAAAGGGGTATTTGACCCTGCCTCCTGGGAATGTTGCTATTATACTGTAATGCGATGTCACAATAACCGAGACAAATAGGAGACAAATCACTACCTGTTCCCAACAATTAAGATTTTCCTACTATCTATCCAGTGCATTCCTACCCCTGGATTTTTAGCCTGAAGTTGTTGCCATGGAGATATATGTTTGTTTTTAAGATATAACATCTATTATTTTTAAGAAGTAGTATTGCGCCACAACGACCTTGTACAATAAAATGTTATAACTTACGCAGAAGCATTGAATTTTATATTTCAAAGCCAAATCTCACATTCATAAGGTCGTTTTTGTTCGTTGGGCCAAGAACTCTTAATAATTTACCGAGAGACATTAAGGAAGTTAAGAGTAAATATAATTTTGGTAAAAAGGTCAAAGATTGACTATTATCTCATCATGATATATAAGTTTTATTATGACTTTATGGTTGTGTATTGTATAAAAAAGAGTAATGTAACATTTACAGATTTTAAGCTATCCGGGACTGGCCACAGAGTTCCACTTTTACGGAGTCACCCGCAATGCACAACTGTGAGAACTTTCACAGAGAAAAAATCATGCTCCTTGACCGTGGTTTGAACCCGGTACCCTGGATTTCGCTAATGCACTCGGCCGGAAATCGAGGGATCCGGGAAAGAAAAATTGCATTAAACGTGCGTATTTCCACATAGAAAAAAATCATGCACCTTGACCAGGATTCGAACCCGGATCCCTCGATTACCGGCCGAGTGCATTAGCGAAATCGAGGGATCCGGGTTCGAATCCCGGTCAAGGTGCATGATTTTTTTCTATGTGGAAATGCGCACGTTTAATGCAGTTTTTCTTACCACTGTTATATTTCTAACATTCTTAAAATATTGCAAGCAGCTTATTCTTATCCGTGTATGCTCTCGTTTATTGGTTTATTCTTCATTTTTTTGCTCATGTCTTGACAAAAAAGCTATTGCTATATTTTTCAAAGATATGTTTTGAACACATAAATAAATGCTGGTAGGTTCTGCTCTGGTTTAAACTATTGAATCTTCCTAAAGCCTCACAGTTGTATTGCTAAACATTTTGTGCACTGTTTTTTAAGTAGAGCAATGACTTTATCTATCTAAAAAAAGGACCCATTCAGTATTCAAAGCCTCAGTCATGACGTAATTGTGACGCGATAACCGCAAATATTTTTTTTAATGACATAAAAAATTTGAGATCTGTCGAGGATGCGACGCCATGTCCACTCTCCTGTAGGTGACTATCCTTCCTGATTAAGACTAAAGACACCCAGTTTCCCTCAGACTTTCCCTAACACCGCCAAACATGACGATGGTGCTTGGTTACTTAATCAAGGACATGAGCAGTGAAATAAATTACAGCGGAACAAAGTTATCTATCATTCCTTCCACGATTTCTGCAAGTTCAATTATCTGCATATTTGGCCCTCATACACGCGAAATAATTATATATGTGCATGGATGAATATAAAGGTATAACTTAGCCGGACGGGTTAAAGTCCTCACTTGCTGAACCGAGGGTCGCGGTTCGAATCTCGCCGGGGGGGGGGGGGCATTTATACCACTCAGGGCATGGATGTTTGTGTTCGTCTGTTGTTGTTGTAATTCACCCGAAATAAATTGGCTATATGCGCTGTATTCGGAATGATGAAGAATAATAAAAATGAAATAAATAAATAATAAAAAATTGACACCAAAAAGGGGTTTTAGCGAATTTGATAACACATCAGATCTTATGAGCGATTAGGGTTTCAAGTACGAGAAATGTTTAAAGCTATTTCTGATCGTCATAACAATCCGTGAACCTATTTTGCAACCAAATAATTCAATAATTGAGTTTGTGAAGCACTGAGAAATTTAGTTATTAAAACAAAGTGTTGGCGTAGTTAACGCATAAACTATTTTAACATCATTCTCATCTAAATTGCTAATTTTGGAAAAAAATCGAAAAAAGTTCTTCATTTGACTGAAAAATAATTGAAATATAACTACCTTGAGTCCAATGACATCAATACAGTGCTCACTGAATTTGGCACTCATCAAGCATTTCGGATTTTGCTCACTACGACGCACAGGAACGTGTAACTATGCAGTGCTGCGAAATAATTTAGGGCTGCGATAACGTGTTCATAATTTCTGAACTCGGTAAACTTAAAAAAAATCCATTATGAATTTGAAATCATTTGTGCAACTCATCAACCAATAATTTGAAGGAAATGAGAATGGCGGGCACAATGCATATGCCTATGGAATACTGCGATGCAAATAATTACTTATGCGGTTACTCCTGTCATGTGAGGATGTTTTGGAGAAAGATGAGGCAATATTCGTCCATCCGCAAATCATTTAAATTGCGTACATTTTCCTGTTGTACTACTGCCCTCCATTACCTATTTGCAGGCGGTGAAATGCAATTTGGAATTTGAGTGATTTAACTAGGTAAGTGAGTGTCTAGGGTTCCTTTCCAGCATACTTTGGCCAAAATTCATTAATTTCAAAATAGTAGTAGCAAAACATAGTAGAAGCCGCCTGTAAGAAGTATGATGTCAAGAAAGGTAGAGCTAGGGTGGACAGGGTAAGCAAAGAAGCAAAGAGGAAGGGGACACCGCATCATAGGCAATGCTGCTAACGTAATTACATCTAACTACAGAGGGCGTGAAAGTGGCAACAGCGCGTTTTGCGTCAGTGTTAGCAATTGAAAAAATCTGGATTAAAGTATACTGATATTTATCGAAATCTAGTTGAGGAACTCATCTTAGAAACTTGATTAAGGATCATAAAAAGCAAGAAAGACAATGAGAACGACAAATTGAGTGATACAAAGGTTTGGGACCTTTTCAACATTGTTATTTATCGTGGAGATATCCTATATTCCAATTCTAAGAGAATGTCCTCTTCCACAGTAAAAATGTCTTCTACTCAACCACCACCATGTTTTGCTATAAAATTGCAAGACTTCATCTTGTATGCTCTATATTGCTACCTAAAAAATAAAGGATAATACTAGGTTTTCAAAACGAAAATTTAAGTATTAAAGGAATGTTGCAATTCATTTCATGATCCGCGGACGACATATCAAATGCCAATTTTTCGTTATTATCACAGAAAAATTATCTTAATTAGGAGTGGTGTTAAAAAAGGTTGCCTGCGCGGAACTGAGGTTAGTAAAAAGAGCGAAGATTAGCAACTGCGGTCTCCACATGGTACACACTGTCAAATAATTGGAATTTTGGACGCTCAAGATGTCTGAGAAACGCAGGAAGATTAGTTTTCCTAGAGTTGATGACGTGACCTGGAGATGATCATATCGAGTGTAAATTTATCATAAGTGTTTTCCATTAAGTCCATACTACCAACTTAGCATTAAAAACTTTATAGAAAGTCACAGAAAAAAAGTTACAGAAAGGTTTTGAAAATAAAACACTTTTTTACTTCGTAAGATGTAAATTGGAGTATGCTTCTGTAGTATGGAATCTTTATTGTAAGAAATATGTTCAAATATTGGAGAAAATACAAAAAAAGGTTTATACGTTATCTACACTATACTCAAAATGACATTTATCCGACGTATGATAATTATGTTAGTCATGAAACTTTGATAAAAATGTTTTATTTTCAATGTCTACAAAAAAGAAGAGCCTTATGTGATCTATCTTACCTATATAATTTACTTAGCACTGGTGAAAATGGTGAATTTATTAGAAAAACTTATTTCGTAGTGCCTAGTAATATTGTAAGGTTGAAAAGAAAATTCAAGTTGAGCATGGTTAATTCAAACTACTGTGAAAACTCACAACTGAACAGAATGTGCCGAACTTTTAACAACTACTGTGATAAAATTGATTTGTGTCAACAGAGAAGTCTCTTTTGTACATTGATAAATATAATAGTTCCTTGATGTTTTTCGAGATTTCTGTATAATTTAATTGATTTCACTCTGTTTTGTACTTTTTGTTTGCCCTGTAGTTATTTTGTTGGGCTAAAGTTGAACTCAATAAATGAATAAAATAAACAAATAAATAAATAAAATAAACAAACCGCGCCCTGGCGCAATGGTCAGCGGACGAAGTGTTAGTTTGGCAGTAGCGTTTTCCATAAGCCCCGCAGTGGCCACAAACTGTGGAAATACAATACTTCTTCCTGGGAGAATCTGTTCCCTGACAGGTTTCATCTCGACTTACGAGCCCATCCTATGTTGCCACTTACTGTTATTCGTAAATCTTGCCCATCATTAAGTCCGCCATTATATAACGCCTTCTTCTTCCTCTCCGTCTCTTTCCATCGATGCTCCCAATATTTCCTCCCGATTTCCTCCCAATATTCTTATCAGCAGGTATTGTTTCCTTATGACGTGTCCCATCCAATTCGCCTTCCAATTTCATATTGCTCTCAAAATGTTCCTTTTCTCATTTATTCTTACCAGCAATTCCTCGTTCCTCACTTTATCTTTCCGATTGATCCTTTCCATTCTTCTTCACATTCACATTTCTAATGCATCTAAATGACTATCCACATTCCTCCTGAATGCCCATGGACTTACTCAATAAAGCGTTACACTTCAAATAAAATAATTTTCAATTATTTAATCTATTCCTATGTTGATTGATTTGGCTAATAGTAGCTAATTGACTTTGCCGAAGGCTGCCTTTCCCTGAGTAATTTCACCTGTTATTCATCACACTAATTACGCCAGATGGGCGGGGATAAACATAAGAGTGGGAGGGTACACACAAGTGCCAGTGGAGCAGTTTACATATCTCCATGGTCTATTGGAAGAGAACGGGTTTACTGGTAGAGACATAAAATGCAGAATTTCCATGGCTAAAAAAGCATTTTTTTTAATATGAGGGAATTGATGGGGGAGTCTGAGTAGGGATGTAGAGAAAAGACTGGCAAAAACTCTGATATCGAAGGAAGAACATACGAAGGCTTGAAGCGTTTGAGAGGTGGGGTTGAAGAGGACGAGCAGGATGGCAAGTAGGACGAACGAGGAGGTTTTGGGTATGAAAATTTGGATAGAAGAGGAAGCTAGTGGCGAAGGTTCGGAGATATGGATGATATAGATATGGAGAGTCAGAAGATATGGATGAAGGACTTTTTAAAATGAGAGGAAATGTTGAAGAGAATAACGGAGGATTTCAACATTTCTCGGGTTGCATCCGCGTCAGTTGTCATTCAGCCCAACAGTTTCGCCAGATATCCTGCTGGCGTCCTCCATCCTTCACCTGAGGACGCCAGCAGGATAGCTGGTGAAAATGTTATGCTGAATGACAACTGACGCGGATGTAACCCGAGAAATGTTGAAATCATTTGATCAACGCCGCGGAAACCTGCGAATCAGAATAAAGGAGGGTTTACGTACCAATCACTCCGTTCCCTTCCTGGGTAGGCACAGCCACAAAACTGTTTCGCTCATAAATACATATTTGTACACCTAACTCTGCTTCAATAATTTCTTCCATACTGAGCTATCCTTGCAAATCTCTTTTGCTTCAATTACCCCCATACACTGCTTCATACACGCCCTTCTGTTTTCAAGACTCGTAATATTCCTCCTAAGAATTTCCTCAACCACATTCAACCACAACTTACTCGGCCTACTTCTACCTCTCGCACCATTTATTTCACTCTTATATATCCGTTTCGCTATTCGACTCTCATCCATTCGAGGGTTTATAAAAGAGGATATATTTTGTCAGAAGAAAGTTTCGGACCCACACGTGGAGATCCAGACTGCGACCTGAACCTTAGACCGCTTGGTCATCCTGACTTTAAGAAAAGGTGAAAAAAATATGATTCTTATTCTGAAGTGTAAACAATTTTGGGTCGATCTTTGGACTATTTTCCGCAGTGGTTGACACGATATCGGAGCAATAAAAGGGACTGAGTTTGCAAAGAATTTTGTATTCTGGAGATTTCTTACGCCCGTGTTTACCTAATACTCAAATACTGAATACTCAAAATTCTTTCCATTGGAATACTCAAATGAATTCTGATGTGATGTAAGTGATGACTGATGTATATGATGTGGGCTCCACTTTATGACACATCCTCCGACAGAGACGATGAGAAGAACTTCAGAAGCATCTAATGGCGTGTCATACATAGGAGCCAAAATGGAACAATGTTCCTGAAGGATAAAAACTGTCCAAAAACCTTCCAATCAGTTGGTAGTATACCAAACTGAATGAACACGCTCATTGAGGTAGATGGAGAGGGCATTACGTCATCAAAATGTAGCATTACAATTGAAATAACAACCGTATTCTACATTTACAAAATACCGTGCAAGCCACCACTAGGATGCAAGGCAAGGGATGATTCCACACCAGGTATGAAGCCCTCATCCCAGTTGAAATCAGTACCGCGCACGTTCCCCCGGATGCCAGGTGCAGGCCAAAAGCAGTCAGGACAACAGTGCGTGGTCAGACCAAAAACTAGGAGAGTGCTACATACAAGAACATGATACCATGCAGTATACTACTCAAGATAAAACTACTGGTTAGTATTATTAATGCGATAGATAAGTAGCGCTACATAATACTAAATCATAGATACAAAGTGTGTATGATGCCGGAAATTACATGCGAGGCTAGTAGCTAAGATATTTCGAGATGATGCTAAGATATTTCGTACAAAAGCCTATGTTGTGAACCTGTTACCTGGTCAGATTTAAAGCATCATAGGAATGATCTATCGCAACTGTTATGGTTCCTTCTTGTACGTGGAAAAAATGGCATTTGAAATCTATCGGTTCGGAAGTCTATTTCCTTAATCTTACGCCTGGGATCATTTCTTCCAATATAGTTAGGCTCTAGTATAATATTATTGGCTATCATTGCTCCTTCCTTACTTCTCTTATGAGAGCACGACATATTGGGCGAATTTGAGCCATCTGTTTCAAAATCCAAGGCAAGTAACTCTTTAAGCATACTATGAGTACTTAGTGCTATCTATTCTACACGAATTTACTATAGTTTTCACCAAAAATGCGGATTAGTATTGATTTAAGTAAGTAAACAATAATTGTAAGGGTAAATCATATTGAAGAAGTAAGTATATGTTGATTTATAGTAATTTATCGGTGAAAAACATCGTAAAATTGCAAAATTAGTGCGTTTTTCCGTAAGCGTAAGGTCAAATCGGGGTTGACAAAGATGGCGGGCGGGCCACGCCAACGTCACGGCTGGATTGGATTGGATTTTTGGAGAGGCGACCGACAGCTAAGGTCATTTGCGCCATAGGGGAAAGGAAGGGTGGAAAGAAACCCGGCGTCGGCATTAGCCTGCTCTTAACAAAAGGCACCAAGGGGACCACGGTTTAACATCTCATCCGACAGACGGCCCTCCGCAAGACACTCACGTAGGGATCGGGTTTCCTCTGAAAAACATCCTCCGCTGCAGGGATTTGAACCCTGGCCGTCCGTATGGTTAGTCAGTACTCTAGCCACCACACCAACCCCATCCCCCACGTCACAGCTTCTCGCATTGGCCACAATAGCAAAGCCTCCTCCGTCTACCTCAGTGAACACGCCCTGTAAAAGGCGGATTGTCTGCCAAGGTATCTCGCAGATGCTGACGCATAAGGGAATGGCTGCATCTCTCAGCTGCCGGGCAAAAGGCCAACCGGGCCGAGGGGGCGAAGGGGTTTTAAATCGGAAGGGAGGGGGGCAAGGGACCTCGGGGCGGGAGGGGGGCGTATCGGGGAAGGGTGTTTGAAAGGAGGCGGCGAGGATTGACACGGGGGCGGTTGAGGGGGGGTATAGGGAGGGGAGATAGGGAGGGAGAGGTCGTGGAAAAAGTGGAGAACGGGCCGAGTCCGTGTGATTCACGCACTGCGTCGGGTGAACCGTGAAACACGAAAACATCCGCGGACAAGCCCCGGTGACACGAACAAGCTCACCCGTTCGGGCATGATCGCGCATGCGCTCTGGCGATGAGCTGGGGAGGGAGAAAAAAATGTGACTGACGAACTGCGCGTGAGAGACAGATGGCTAGTAGGGAAATAGGGGAGAGGACGAGGAGGGACGCAGTTGGATAAGTCGAGCAAGGCCGAAGGGATGTTGGTCGTTAATTACATCTACGCGGTGTCCTGCAAGCCACCGTAAGGGTATTTGGCAGGAGGTGATTCAACACAAGGCTTGAACTAATTGTCAAACACACTATCATATATCATTCGCCGGGAATGAACTAGTTCACATTTTATACATTATCATAATGTTACAACCTATATCGCTGTTGTTATTAAGCCACTCAAAAGCTGGGTTAAGAATCGCTTTCTGACCGTCAAATCAAAATTAGACTCAACATTTCTATTTAAATTCAAAACAGATTTATTTTCAGACATATCTACTAATATATTGCGAACATCAATCTGATCTTTAGAATAATCTTAAGAAAATAGACCGCAGAACAGACAGGTTTGAAACGTGGCATTTCTCTCGATCGATAAAAGACCATTGTGAGAAGGCTGCCAATGAGATTTTGCAGTACTGTCCTGATGAGCCAAAGGACAGCAACTGACAAAACTATACATTTTGAGGTTAGAGTTGATTTCGTTAATTTCAACCATGAGGATTTAAAAAAACTAAGCGAAAAAACCCTATCTTAAGCGGTTCACCAGATATCACCTAGTTCTTTCACCGTATCCACAGTATAAACGAGTCAATTGGTGCTTGCAGTTTGCAAACAAGGGGGAGGGAGAGTTTTTATATGATGATACTCTTTAAATAACGAAAAATGAATGCATCATTCTTACAAAAGCAATGAAGGCTCTCAAGTCTGCGTGCTACATGCAAGCAAAGAAAAATATTACGTAATTCTCATAATGAATTACACGGTCCATGAGCTACAGATACCAGACAGTTCTAGTACAAATCATGTTATATCTCATCTGGTTATTAACGACTTCTAAAAGACTATAACAGAGAAATGACCTGCCTCTCTGAGTTCCAAATCTCAAATCGACACGGCCTGGTGACAGCGGAAAAATCTATCCATAGCAACGAACATGAAGAAATTTCTAAAGCCACCGATAAAAGTTAAAAGATTTCAGTTTAACAGTAGGTAGGGAAAAATTGATTGCAAGAATGAGATTTTTCAAACATACAGCCTCATATTGGTGAAATAATAAATCTTATAGCTAAATTCTTTTATATTTTAGTGAACGAAAGAAAAAGGTCTACACAAAAATTTTTCATTTTTCCCATATAATCCCATGTGAAGTTATCGATTGCAATAACTCGAGGCCTAATCAAATTTTTAACTTTTTCGATTTTTTTCCAACTCGACACATAATTCTAACCCTCCCCTGAAAATTTTACCCACCTAGCTCGTGTAGAAAAGCCCAGGAATTTGGATAAATGAGTCAGTTAGTAAGTTTTATAGCTTTATACATGTTATAAAATCAAATAAAACGTCAGTTTTCTAGGCCAGATAACTGTAAAGGCAAGTTTTTCTCTGAAAGAATCTCATTACTTGAGTAAGGGTTATAATTAAATATCAGCAAATGCACCAAAGTTCACTTCCTGCGAAAATCATCACAAAAATACCGTACCTATACTGTGGGTGGAATAATCATAAAATCTTCAGATACAGTAAAATATCTTGGAATTACCTTAACTACAGATATATCGTAGGTAACACACAGACAAAGCATATGCGGCACAGCATTAAAGAAACTAGGTTTTGTTAAACGTCCAATAGGACGGTCCTCGGGTGAAAAAGTAAAAGAGAGATGCTACTTCGCTCTGGTTACGCTCTACGCTCTACACCTCGAATACGCCCTGAGCATTCGGGACCCTTCTCATTAAGATTTAACCAAAAAAATTAACAAAATACAAAGAAAAGCAGCATGCTTCGTTAAAACTGCTACGAACGAACATATAGTGTTAAAGAACTGTTGGAGGGATTAAGGTGGGAGCCCCTAGAGACTCGGAGGCTGCACGATAGGCTTAGGTTGCTTGAGATATTCAGAACTGGTGTGTTTTAGAGCGACTCAGAGAATATTATCATGACGCCTCATTACATTTCTAGGCCTGACAGATGCGATAAAATGAGAGAGATACACTGCCAAACAGATAGGTACAAAAACTCGTTCTTTCCGCGCACAATAAGCGACCACAATAAAAACTGAGCTCCTCCAAACACACTCCCATAGGACGTCACCACTTCACCTCCAAAACTTTTAAATCTTTACAAGGCTGGTGACTTACCATCCTCTGCAACACGCCCACGCAGGGTATTATGTAGATGTACATGTAAGGGAGGAAGGGTGGAGTTATACCCGGCGTCGGAATTAGCCTGTTCTTGATAAAATAAAATGTAGCGATAAATGAGCGAGACAGTTATAATTGATCAATTTTTACAAAGAGAGAGAGAGTGAAAGAGTAGAATACATTTACATAAACCCATGCACCACTTAAGAAATTAATGTAAAACATTGGTGAGCTGAATTGTAGTGCAAACACTAATTGTATATTCGTTGATAACGGAGGGTTGTTAAGTACATTGTCAGTTGTTGATCTGGTTGAAAGTCATTAAATACAAGTTAACTTATAAGCTATGATGGATTCGATTATTTAAATACACTACATGACGCAGTCGGTCCGTACTTACTAAAAATAAGTGAAGTATTACACGGCACCGATAAAACATGGCGTTCGCGGGTTTTCGTCCGCAAGGAAGGCCTAGCAGAATCAAGAAATAGCCTTCTTATTTAGAAGGTTATATTTCATAGTTTTTGAAAGAAGAGTATCTGATCTGATATTATGTTGGTCTTGATAATACTGCTAAGGTCATGACGTTATTACTGTTGATGTTGTTGTTTATTTTGTGATGTTAATATTCTAAATTTTATTTGGTGTTCAGTTCATAATGTGAATGTTCTAATTTAATTAATATTCTAATTTCTGTATAAATCTGTTCATTGTACTGTGAGGGAGATGTAGTGTAAACACTCATTTTTATATTCGTTGACAACGGGACGTTGTTAAGTACATTGTCAGTTGTTGATCTGGATGGAAGTCTTTAAACACAAGTTGACCTATAAGCTATGATTAATTTGATTATTTAAATATACTACATGAATAATTGATAAAAAACCGACATAACACAGAGGGAAAAGAGAATCGTCGATGCTTTTCATATATATTTAGTCATATTCAAGATTTATGCATCAGCAACTGTTGAAACATGGATAGAGAGAAAGCTTATTCGACATTTACACGCAAGTCCTGTCTCCTCTTCGCTTTCATCGAGTCGTACCACCTTTACTTTTCCGTGTTCCCGAGTGAGACAGAGATGAGATAGGTGGAGCTGCCTGATTCAGATCACCGAGGCTCGGCTACTCTTTTGTGTCCGGATTCAGATGTGTACCCGGCCGCGCTACACGCCCACCTCCCATCTTCCCTCCCACCCTCATTCGGACTGGGCATAACGGCGCAAATCTGTGCATAATTCACCAGCCGTGACGGTAAATGCCGATTCTCACCAATGGGGCAGCGGCGTCTGTTATTGCAAGCAGAATGCCCTCGCCGGTCGAGTTGACCGTCGATATGGACAGTCAAGTCACCTGCAGACGCCCTGAGGGATTGTCGTTTGTCGAGGAGGGGGGAGGAGCCCCCACTTGGGCCCCAAAGGGGGGAATGGAGACCGTTTTGTGCTTATACGTTGGGTACTACTACTGGCGTCAGGGCGTACACTTCTCTCCCTCACTCCGCTGCGCGAATGGGGACTCATCACTCATAACAAAGCGGCCAATCCCTCCTCTCCAACACTCTTCCACAAGTGAAAGCGGCTTGATTCAGTTAGCTGGTCAGAAACGGTCCACACGGAGGGGACACACACAGGCTCCAACACTGACAAACATAACCATCCTGTCATTCCCTTTCTGGGCGGGCAGAGTCAAGGAATTAAATTATTGTCTTCAGCCCAAGAATACTGGCAACCTTTGAATAATTTCCTTCATCAACGTCCTGTCCTTTTCAGAATCACACAGGGAGTATTATTTTACTCTGTATCTCCAGGTCTGATAGAAGCGATAAAATAAGATGATACATTGCCGAACGGATGTAAAAGAAAAAAGAGATGCTACTTTGCTCTGGGTAGGCCACAAAATTACTTCAACTTCTGATATATCGCGGGGAACACACGTACAAAACGTAAGCGGCGCAAAATTAAAAAAACTAGGTTTTGTTAAGCACATAATGGGAAGGGCCTCGGATGAAAAAGTCAAAGAGATATCTACTTCACTCTGGTTAAGCCGCTTCTCGAATACGCCGCGAGCATTTAAGACCCTGGAAGGAAAGATTTTGCCAAAAAAAAACTAATAAATAGAAAGGAAAGCTGCGCGCTTCGTTAAAAACTGCCACAAGCCAACATGAAGTGTTTCATAGCTTCTATAGGGATTAGGTTGGGAGACTTGGTGGTTAAGGTAGGTTTTGTTGAACGTTTGAGAATCTCTTCTACATCCTGTCCATGAAATCTATTCTCTTTCTTCCCCTTCCCTGCTGGCCCAACATCCTTCCCGCTATCACACTCTTGAGCAACCCATCAGTATTACATCCTCCATCCACCCAGTATTAGAAATAGAGATAGAAAACAATTTTATTGTCCTGGGACAAAGTCCCTTAGGACATTGAATTATTTTACATGCCTTCATAAGGAGTGGAATACAAAGACAAAATACAAAGCCTTACAAAAAAAAGGAAAACAAACAAACAACTTTCACGTCAGCAGAGAGATATAAAATGAGCGAGGTAATTGAAAATGAAAAAAGTCTCAATATCAATAATTGAAATAGTATGTAAAAACAAAAAATGTACAATCTGTAATACCTATTAATAAGAAAAAATGAAAAGCAAACAAACGAATATTTTATAAAACAGAAAAACAACAAATGATTATAGTGAACAAGTAACATGTAACAATATCATCTCATATCATTTTGACTTCTCATATAGAGGCGAGAGAACATTTGGGAGACAAAAAGTCAGCCATACTCCTTTTAAATTGTGAGACATTCCTAGAAAGTTTAATACTATCAGGCAACGAGTTCCATAATGTACAGGATGAGATGTGGAAAGTATTTTCATATTTTGTTGTGCGGTATTTGGGGATGTAAAATGTTTTTGTTATACGGGTCGATCTCTTGTTAGTTCGGGCATCATAAATCAAGTTTTCATATAAATACGATGGGGTTTTCGAGTTCAGTACTTTGAATAACATTAAGGCCTTTTGAATTGAAGATTTATTACATCCTCAGTATTACATCCTCCATCCACCCAGTATTACATCCTCAGTATTACATCCACCCAGTATTACATCCTCCAGCCACCTACTCTGTCAATCTCGAATTTCAATGAGAAAATTCCTTTCCTCGCCCAGACCTCTTGAGACTTGGAGGCTAAACGATAGGTTTAGTTAACTTGATAAATTTAGAGCGATTCAAAAAATATATTTTGCCGCCACACAATATCTCTAAGTCCGACATAGGTGATAAAATGAGAGATACATTGCGAAAGAAATAGATACAAAAATTCTTTCTTTACTCGCATAATAAGTGACTATGATAAAACCTCACCCCTACTTAAAACATTCCCAATATACACATCACCATTTCAACTCCCAAAACGTTATTCCTTAAACCTTAAACCATGTATACAGCTGGTGTCGAAATACCCCCTGCCACATGCCCATGTGGTGGATTGCAGGGTGGTATTTTGATTTAAATCCTAGGTAACCGCTTTCGCTACTCTCATACTCATGTACATGAATATACATATGGATTGTTGACTCGCCGCCAAAAACTGTTGCCTTGAATTCCGTAAACAAACAACTTGTGTCGATTGTGGCGCCGTCTAGTGATGGAAGACGGCATTTCCAATGTAAATACAGTCTGCAGATCGTAAGTAATCACGTCTTACCGGTTTAACTTACCAGAATTTTATAATGCAGTGAACAAAAAAAGGAAGTGCTACACGCGGGACGAAATCCATCTTTTTTTAATATTCTCCGGTATACAGATATATTTAATTCCCCCCCAAATTTAATAATACAAATGCACAAATAAATTCTTAGCACTTCGTGAATATCGTTCTACGGCAATTCAATAATAATACGAGGTGAAAAATATGGAATGACGGATACAAGTCCTATAAGAATTTCAAAACCAAGATCCGACAATATCATCTATGGATGAGAAATTGCTCCAATAACTATCATTTGAATAACAAATAAAGGAGAGATTGTTGAAACTACTCCGAGGCCATATGAATGGCAGGTTACACATTAACATCCACATCAATCTATCTAGATCATATATTCTGATTCCTAAGCCTCTCAACAGGTAATATACTGAATTTATGTAGCTGTAAATTAAAAGTAAAAGATCCACACAGCAGAGAAAAAGCTCACGATGGAAGTTTCATATGCTTCTTACACTTTTTCTATAATAGATATTTCCTCTCTAGCATTCACAAAGTAACTGTAAGGTCTCAAAAACAGTCAGCTATTGGTCACAGCATCAAGTAGTTCATATCTCTTCAACTGTATTTAAATACTCACCACAGTCTCACGTTAACAAAAATCAACAACGGCCATTTACGAGTCGACTGGGAAGACTTTTTTCTAAGTAGCGCCAAGGACTGGGTGAACCAAAAGTGGAAATTTAGGCAACACGTTGCTTAGGCAACGATTCCAAACATTTGAACCCTTATATATATTCATACTCATGTACTACAATGTATTTCTGACATCACGTTTCGTCTGCTTCCTAAATGACGATCGTATTCTTGTACGTACACATAGTTGACAAATAAATAAATATGTACTTATAGTTCTGTACCGATGATAGCACACCTATTGTGTAGGGCCTGTTGGTGAAAGTTCACCTTTTGACAAGAATATATGTGTTTTTACAAATGAATCACGAACAAAGTCATCGAATTCGATAACCTAGGAGTCTTAAGTAACTGAAGATATGGCTGATGTAAGCTGAATCGTGCCCTGCTAGAATTAACACCAGAATTACCGGACAGGTCTTTTTGACAATTTTTCATTTCTGACAATCCATTACCTTTGACTAAATCGTCCCAGATCTAGCTTATTTCTTGAATTTTATTTGTCAGCATGAGAATATAATGTGAAAAATTTTTGTCTACGAACAGAATCAAAAGTCTCAATTGCTGATATGATGTCTGGTTATGTTCGGACAACAGTTTGAGTTTTCCGAATTTTGATAAAATGCTCACATAAGGATAGATAACGGGTGTTCAAATGAAAAGGTACGAAACGTAGTAACAACCAAACCGGTTGAAATTTGAATTCGCCGCTTTGGGAAAACGTAGTGAGACATCTATAGTGCTCGCAGAGTTTCTGTGTACTGGAGAGTTCCTCCAAGCCTAGCTGTCCATGGTAGATGAGCAGCGATTGGCTGCCGGTGTCCAATCCCGTAAACCGGCTCTTAGCTCAGTGCGCGCCGCGTACGAATACTGTAAGTGGCGACCCAAAAGAATCGGCGAAAACGAACGCTATGGCCGTGTTCCAATCCGTAGGGTGCACCCTATGCACTTACGCCCTTATGCCCTATCCTGTACTTCACGCACTTTCTGCTCTTAAGGCAGCCAGCGCCAATGTCTCCCAGTGTCCAACGTCGAAACTATATCAGAACCGCCTCGGCCCGTAAGTTGGTCTGTATACTTCTTCCGCAGGCCGATGAATTGTATTATCCTTTCGTCTGTCCCTAGTATATCAGAAGAACATCCATTAGTCACTCAGAATTGTAATTTATGGCAAGACATCGCATTGGAAATTCGCATTATTCACGAATGGGAAATTCTTAGGGCGCAAAAGGGCGCATCGGCATACACTTACCTTCTATGTGCACTAGCGCCCTAGCCATGATGCGCTCTAACGGATTGGAACCGCACTATAGGACGTCACATCTGGAAATTGACAATCGAAAAGAGCACATAAGGGTACGAAGTGTGTATAATATCGGATTGGAACACGGCCTATGCCTCGCCCACGCGAGGGCCTTTAGAATAGAAATACTCTGGACGAGAAACTACTGTAGATATTGAGTCAAAACTTGCAGTGATTGCAATAGTCATCGCAGTGAGGTTAGAAAGTAATCCCCATCGGCGCAGGTCACCGTGATTACACGATAAATAAACAAAACTTTAAGTCAGTATTAAAACAGTATTCGTACGCGGCGCGCACTGAACTAAGAACCGATTTATGGGATTGGACGCCGGCAGCCAATCGCTGCTCATCTACCATGGGCAGCGAGGCTTGGAGGAACTCTCCAGTGCACAGAAACTCTGCGAGCACTATAGGGACGCCAATGTAGTGTCCGGCATGGTTGTGCACATGCGACGGGCGCCCGCACCTGACGCGGGAGAGAAGCTGGCACTCGTGTGTTCCGTCCAATTGACGCGGTGACACAGTGTGGACAATTGTGGACGACAGGTTGGGTTACCGGAAGGTGTGCGAGCAGTGGGTTCGGAAGATGCTCAGCTAACAGCAAAAAAACTGCATATGGGGCCAGCATTGCAACGTCTGTTCCGGTATCATGAAGACCCCACTTCCCTGGAGCGTATCGTCATCGGTGACGAGAGCTGGTCCCATCACTTCGAGCCAGAGACACAGCAAGACGGCATGCAATGGATGCATGCATCGCCACCCTAAAAAAATTCAAAGCTGTGACCTCAGCAGGCAAGGTGATGCTCACTGTCTTTTTCGACGTCCGAGATCCGATACTCATCGAATTCCTCGAGCACGGAAAAACCATTCACAGAGACGTGTATTGTGAGACACTCCATAGCTTTACGCAAGTCCATCAAGAGCAAACGGCCTGGGCTTCTCACGGAGGGAGTAATTCTGCTCCACGATAACGCGCGTCCACACGTCTCCTGGGTCACACGCAGCTTACTGGCCAAGTTCAAGTGGAAAGAGCTTGAGTATTCATCATACAGCCCGGGCATGTTGCCCTGCGACTTCCATCCTTTTGGTCCGCTAAAAAGACACATCTCAAATGGAAGTGCTTCAACTCGGACGACGAACTGAAGGACGCAGTGGAGGATTGGCTCTTGTACCAGCCACAGGAATTCTGGGAACAGGGAATGCTTCAGCTCATGAAACAGTGGGATAGTTGTGCTCAGGACTCTGATGATTACTTTTGAATAAAGACTTCAATTATACCCGCAGTGTCATTTCATACCTTTTCGTTTCAGCAACTCTTTACATTTGCGCTTTCCGCCTCACGTTTACCTCTTCTCTTGCCTCGAGTGTTTCGTATGTTTTTTCGTGTGTTTCCCTCCGTGAATTTCTCCCAAATCCCAATAAAATCTCCTTGGACCTTAGGTTTTCTCCACACTTCTCTTGAGTGCTTTGTGTGAGTGTGTTCCCATCAGTTCACCTCAACCGGACCCCAAATAGCTCCGGCATAGAACAACAGGGATGTGTGCTGTCCGTCTTGACCTGGAGGCCCGATGCGTGAT
Source organism: Ceriagrion tenellum (assembly GCA_963169105.1). Lineage (NCBI taxonomy): Eukaryota > Metazoa > Arthropoda > Insecta > Odonata > Coenagrionidae > Ceriagrion > Ceriagrion tenellum. The sequence goes on along the minus strand of OY720636.1, from coordinate 114,116,104 downwards.
AACTTCCGGTGAGTGCTTGTGTCTCCCCGAGCGGAGTGCCAGTACTTTGCAGAACATGTTTATCTCTTGTTAATAGTTACATTGTTCAAATTCGTGGAAAATTCTGTGTAAATTTAACAAAGATTCTTTTAATTTGCGATCATTTCATCAAAATTCGGAAAACTAAACTCAACGGGGGGAGGAGCCATAAACTGCAAAATGTAACTGTCAGCTGAGGCAGATGCTCCACTTTTAACGCGAAAAAAAAATATTAAAACCCGTCACGTCATCCATTCTTCTCGGCCATATGCCATACACATGAGCGTTCTCCCCAATGGTGACTTTTTATTGGTATACATTTTTATTTAATTTTATAACCTCTGTCACTTAAAACTATTTTTCCGCCGTTTATCTCCCTTTCCGCGAACTAAAGAGCCGACGACGCCGGGTAGGATAAATAAACAATACTAACGCCAGCTGGCCTAAAAATGACACGCTGCTAGCAATTCGCGGCCGTGCATTCTTGACGAAAATTTTAAACGGGCAGAGATAAAACTTGACGGCAAGCTGTTTGATGCCGATGCGCATTAGGCTGGACTTATCTCGATATCGTCACACACGAGGCTTATTATTTTAGCCCGAAAGTACCGATCAGGGAATCGAGATAAAAATTTTAAAAACTGGAACTATTTTCCAGGTCAGATCCAGAGGGATCTATTTCACTGCGTTGATAAGTATGATTTAAGACACGATAAAAGTGATCTGACATTGGAAAGAAAAATCAAGTCGGCAAATAAACAAAAAATGTCATCACGGAACCAGACCAAATGTGCTTTGTACCACATTCCTTATCTTGGTAGAGAAAAAGATACAAAGTTTCACATAATTGTGTGATCACCAGCGAGTGATTCCGTTAAGTCCTGCGCGGCCAATTCCACTGCGTTTATGAATAAGTCTAAGTAAAAAACTTGGTGTTTAAAGTCCTCGTGAGTTAGAAAGTTAAAAACCTCGTGAGTATCATCGTTTTGCGCTCATATACAGAATACTCCATGGTATTACATTCATGATATCTGGGTGAGCAATTCATAACTTGAGGCCTCCAAGAAATTTATAGAGGAAGAAAACTCTAGGGTAGCTTAATTGGTTAGAGAACCCGACGCGGAAACGAAGGGTCTGGGTTCGACTCCCTATCCAGGCGGATGATTTTTCCTCAAAAAATTTCAAACAACTGAAGTAACAAAGTTACATCAACGAAGATAGGAACAGTATTTAAGGTTGCAACTGTAGATATGACGAAGGGCAGACGAAGAGTATTGAGATGACGGATGTACCCACGCTTTGACCAGAATTGGTCCTAATTGACCCTTCACGGGTCCAGTGGTCATCGGCGTCTACCCGTAAAAGGGAGTCGGGGGATACCTAATCCCAATTTTTTTGGGCAATTTGGGCCTCCGGTTCTCAAAAGGTGTGCGGTAAGTTTTCGCAAAAGCGAGACTGACGGAGACTCGTCTTACGTTGTTGGGGGAACACAACAGATACGAGTACTGCGGGGAAGCGGAGGCCCATTGTCGTCCTTTTGACGTCAATCCGCCTCATGGTGTCAGCCTCGCAGGGGTTGTGGTTTGCTAATCTTCCCTTCCCATTTCCTTTTCCCACTACTTCCCACTAGGGTATAAGCGAAGGCTTGCAGACCTGGTGGGAGGTAGTAGTAGTTTTGGTTTTTTGAAAGAGTTTGATGCGTTACTTTGTGGAAATATTCTATATCCATGATGGTGAAAATAAAAACTCCGTAGTGCTATCACAACACACTACGTATCGAAATTGTGGTCAGTTTTTATTCAAAAGAGAGTTAAAATTACTACAGAGGTTTTTATTCTCACCATCATTCATACCGTCTTGGTTGATTTGTTTGTTCAATTAAAAAGGTAACGTCGACGAAAACGCCAAGCCGCAGTCAAAAAATATCTGTGGCGTCCAAGAGAGAGAGAGATGTAGCCATGGCAATCGGTTGGCCGTTTTTCGGTCACTCGAAGCGTGTCAAGACGTCAAAAATGAAATGTGAAAGAGGTCGTCTGGATGGTTAAAGGGAAAAGAAAAGAACAAGAAAGCTGGGGAATGTTGTGGACTCGATAAATGATAACGCTGTCACAAAGGGAGAGTGATTGTAGAAGTCAGAGGAGATGCAAGTTCTCTGGAAGCGAAAAAGGTGGGAAAAGGAGATGGCGAGAATGAGGGAGATAGGCTTTCGAATTGACAGATAGATAAAAAAATACCAAGTACTTCTTGTAACCGGTGTAATAAAGGAAGGACAGGGGTTGAGGAGGCTATTGGGGCAGAAAGGAGAAATATTTGATATTGTCCAATGTAGTAACGTAGCTATGATTTCCTTTCAGTGGGGGCTCTTGTGGAGTATTTTATCCCTGAGAGGATGCATTTCATTTAAAAACGTGTAGCAATATTGTGTGTTTAGGCGATTAAGAGTACAATAATAAATGCATTGCTATTGCCGATTTTTACTGAGATCACCTGAGTGAGTTTTGAAAAAAAAAACACTATCAACGTTTTATCCTTCTCGAAAATTACAGACATAATTGTTTTAAAAAAAGTTCAGCATAAAAATGATACCAATTAAGATTTTTTCTTTAAAAACTGTGCAACTATTCCATTTTTCCATCAAATAAATAGATTCAAATGTCGGTGGGTGTAGGGTCCCGTCCTCATGGCTCTGCTGGATACTGGACCAGAGGTAAGATTTTTAACTTCTCTTGAAGGTCCTTGCTAACCTAATTTCTGATCAAACGACGGAAATTCCATTTGTTAAAAGCAGGTTCAATATTACTGAATAAATTGAGTCAAATTTTTCAAATCCAACCTAACCTTCACAGTCAGATAGAGCCATTGATTTTTATTGTCAGAACTTTATTCCACGCAGGTAAATAAATTATCAGGATGGATTAAATCTTCCTCGGCAAATATTATGCTCCACAATCTCTCGGACTTTCTATTTGGAAAGATTATTCTTCATTCCAACATTTAGACAAAGAATTCCAATCGTCATCAGGATTCCTGATATTCAACACTGGATACTTGGATAAAAGTTCTTTGGAAGACGATCGGCCTGTCGCCTATCGGAACGTTGGAAGTGATGGAGATCATTACACGGTGTGACACCGCAAAACTTATTAGTCAAATGATTAGCACTTTAAAAATAAAAAAAAGCTAATATTATAATTTTGTTGGCTGCCCAGACACGCATACTAATTGGTATTGACCATCACCACCACACTGGTATGAGCTTTTTTGACGAAAACATTAAAGAACCACACGAAAATCTCTTAGAAATAACGCTTACTGTTTATTTCGACCACCTTCTAAGCTGTTGAGTGCAGGAGTACGCATGGGTCAGAACTGCAGGCAGAGAGGATAGGGTTTATGTGAAGCGTGAAATGGCCACTGAGAGAATGGGTGGAAATGGAGAAAAGGTTTGAGGGGAGACAGGAAACGGACGGGAAAAACAGAAGGAGGGATCTGGAGGCGAGCGTGGCGGATGGTGAGGCTATGTATGGGAGAAGTAGAGCAGGAAATGGTTGGGGACATAGGTAGTATTAGCGGATTCCTTCACCTATCTCGCAAGTAACAGCAAGCCGATTACCTCATCTATCTCGGAAGTACCATCACGTGGACCGGAAGAAGTACAGCGGGCATTAAGCGGAGAATAGCCCAAGCCAAAAAGGCGTTCATGCGAAAAAGACAACTTCTGAGCCCAAAGAAGATAGGACTACAAACCAGAAAACAATATGTGAAAATATTCGCGCATAGCGTGGAACTCTATGGATTGGAAGCACTGACCATTGGAAAAGCTGACCAGAAAAGACTAGCGGCCTGGTGCTAGAGGAGAATGTTGAAGATAAAATGGATGGACTAAGAAATGGTGAAAGAAAAGGACTAAATTAAATGATGACGCGTACAGAAGAGTATAACAGGAAAGGACCATATGGAACACAATAGAAAAAAGATGAACAAGAAGGATTGGACACACCCTGAGACACAATGGGTTTGTGAAGAGCATAATTGAAGGTAAAATAGAGGGTAAAGTCCCCAGAGGAAGACCCAGGAATAAGTTCATGAACCATTTAAAGAGTAAAGTAGCATAATTGAAGGTAAAATAGAGGGTAAAGTCCCCAGAGGAAGACCCAGGAATAAGTTCATGAACCATTTAAAGAGTAAAGTAGATAGAAAGAGCTACCAGGAGGTAAGGAAACTAGCATTGGATAGGGAAGGGTGGAGGGCTGCAGTCAACCAATCGTAGGATTGAACAGCCAATGTTGATGATAGTACTAGTTGTAGCATGGCTCAGGGTAAGCATGAAATAAAATGAGATAGAAAGTGGCGGTGTATGAGGGAGTAGTGCTGCCAGTTGACGGGACGAGTCTCGGGATCAGTCTCCTTTTCCAAACTCGGATCTCGTCTTGAGTCTCGTCTCGTTAACTTCAGTCTCGGTCACAAGTCTCACATAAGTCTCGTCCCATGAAAGACGTCACAGTAAACGTAACCATTTAAGGGCAAAGTGGTTGGCAAAGAAGAGAGTGTAACAAAGAGCTGCTGCAAACCAATATTCGGATTGATGCCTACTAATGATGATGACATGTATAAAATTAGCCCCGAAAATTGCTCGAATGCTTTTACTGATATACATCTCGAAGACTTTTTTTCCGTACTCGGGTCTCATCCCGAGTCTCGTCGCGTGAACTTCAGCCTCCTCTCGTTCTTAAGGCTCAAACGAGATTCTAGTCCCATGAAGGTGGTCGAAACAAAAAGTCATAAATGAATGAAGCAGAAAGCAGAGAAGGATAAGGTTGAGAACATAGTACAAGTAGCACCATGGCTCTGGGTAGGCACGAAATAAAATGAGAGAGGAAGGGGAAGTATATGAGGGGCAGTGCTGCCGCGAGACGGGTCGAGATTCGGGATCAGTCTCGAATGGGCCTTCTTTTCCAAACTCGGGTCTCATCTCGAGTCTTGTCTCGTTAACTTCAGTCTTTGTCTCAAGTCTCACCTATGTCTCGTCCCATTAAATACGAAATAATAAAAAAAATATTTAGGAGCAAAGCGGTTGGCAAAGAAGATGGTGTAACAAAGAGCTGCTGCGAACCAATTTTCGGATTGATGACTACTAATGATGGTCTCATTTATTAAATTAGCCTTGAAAATTGCTAAAATGCTTTTATTGAGATATATATTGAAGTCTTTTTTCCGTACTTGTGTCTCATCCCGAATCTCGTCGCGTGAACTTCAGCCTCCTCTCGTTCTTAAGACTCTTACACTTGTCCCATGAAGGGCGTCGAAGCAAAAGATATATAGGAATGAAGCGGTTGGCAGATTTGAGAGTGGAACTGAGAGCTTCTGTATGCCAATCTTCGATTGCATGACTGCTAACAAAGTGTTTAAATATTCTCCAAAAATGTCTGCAACGAGTTTTTAGGCATATCTTAATGGTAGTAGGCAATAGAAACTCCCTTGTCTGGGTCTGGTCTGCGAGAAATTTCACGAAGGGACCAAAATTGAGCCCAGAATAGATATCTAGTTCAATACATGAACTTGTCAATCAATAAGCGACTCAATGTGATAATTAATGTGGACTTGAAGACAGAGTTTTTGTTTATTTATTCCCAAATTTTAAGGCAACTTAAGTGAAATATCAATTTAAAAAATTCAATGAATTCGGCCGCCATTTAAAGAAAAATATCTAATCTTTCCAAAGAAAATACTATATTACCAACCCACCACTATACATTTTGTGATGTTTGCCAAAAATTAAAAGCCGTTTTATATGCGTCATGTGTCGCGAATGAAATGCAGAGGGATTTACATACTCAATGTATTTCCAAAGTTAAGGAAATTATAACGTATAAAGTACATCTCGCCATAAATTTATCGGTGTGCGTACTTTATATTAATTCTCAACAAAATTTTAGAGATAAAATAAATTACCGCGGTTACAAGCAACGAAAAAACCTAACTTAACAAAGAAAAAGCAAACAAACACGGAGTTTTTAGTATATGGCGTGAAAAAATGAGTCAAGCTTAGTGCTAATGTTTACCAGCTTTTCTTGGGATTCAGAACCGAAGGAAAACCAAACATTCCCGGGGGATCTTTCCCAAATTAAAGGAATTTATAGCGCAAAGATCTAATCAGAAACTTAACGCCGTGTATTTTGCATAACATCTCAATCATTAAAAAAATGAATTAATTACTGCGGTAAATTTTACTGAATGGAAAAAATACTTTCAGTTACGAACGCGTTTGCGAATGAGTACGTGGCGAGAAAAACATGAGTCAATTTTAGTACTGATATAGATTATAACCGTAGGTACTGTGATTATTCTCGATCGCCAGGGGGGTTGAGTTTGAATCGCTCGAGCTAATCTCGACCACGTAACTAAGGAGTCACGTGGCACAACAACGAATGATTCGAGATTTAGGTGTATTTGAACCCCTTGTAAAAATCTCACGCAGCCTTCTCAACCGAGTTTTTCTCGAGGTATAATTGTTAATGGATTATTGTATCCCTATTAGAGGTACAATAAACCAAGCACCAGACGCTTAAGATATCCATCCGAGTGATTTAAACATACCAAAATCTCGAACCGTCCGTTGTTGTACCACGTGACTCCTCAGTTACGCGATCGAGATTAACTCGAGCAATTCAAACACGTCCCCCCAGACCAACTTTTCTCGGGATTCGGGATTGGATAAAAACGCGAACAATCCCGGGGGAGAAAAAAGGGCGGGGAGGTATTCCCTCCCGGAAACACTATAGGGTTAGATAGATAGGGAGAAGGGAGGTTGAATGGATTTTTGGGGGCAGGAACACAGGGGCATGTAGGGTATGGGGATGAGACTGAGTAGAGCGGGAGTGAAGGTAGCAAGAGGAGAGTGTGAAGGAGGGTGTGCAGAAGGGGTGGAGGGGTACGTAGGACGTAGGAAGGGCTGTATGTAGTAAGGTGAAAGGGTTGAAGGGGTGGGGGAAGTAGAAGAGGGGAAAGGGTAGAGCGAGCGAGACGAAAGGACGTGGGGCGTATTAATATCGGAGGGGTGGATCGGGAGGTCCGTGGGAGAGTGGTTGGACGGTACCGCTGGGGGAGGAGTGGGCCGTGTTTCATGTTCCCATATCCATCCATCCCGACATATCCACTTGCTCTCCTGCCTCCGGGCATCCCTCCCTCCCTCTCCTGCGGGAGAGTGCTTGTTCCTCCGGCGACCTCTCCGCCGAGTGGCGGGAATAGGGAACTGTATTACTCGGGGGAAGGAGGCGAAATAGGGACGAGGAGGAAGAGAAAATGATACGCACTACACGAAAAAGTCACGGGTGAATGTAAAGGTAATCTTACAGAACATACTGATGAAGATCTTAATGAGCCCTAATTAGTTTTTACTCTATTCGTACTAATTTTATTGGCCAAACACGGTATCATTGTAGCAATAATACTCCATACTAATGCATAAAAATGGAGATATGTCCATTTTATTGTGAGAAAGTAAGTGAGAATCTTCTCCTCTAAAACTAAAAATAAACCTATTGAACTGGAATTTTACATAATTCCAGCATTAATACTTTATGACTAGGGATTAGGAAGTGCTACTAGCGAACATAAAGTGCTTAGCAACTTTTACAGGGATAGAGGTGGGAGCCCCTAGAGACTCGGAGGTATACGCTAGGCTTACCTTACCTGATAAATTCTAAACTGGAGCGTATCAAAGCTACAAAGAGAATATTATCATGACACCTAACTGCATCTCTTTGTCTGTCAGAAACGATAAAATAAGAGAAATACACTGCCAAACAGATAGGTACAAAACCTAGGTAAAAAAATCGCATAATGAGCGACCACAATAATACTGATCTCCAATAAATACCCTCCCATAATACACGTCACCACTTCACCTCCCAAAACAATATCCCTAGTACTACAACAAAATTGGCATTTCAAAATTTGTTTGTAATTTGTAAAGCGAGTGATCCCATCAAGCCTAAAAAGCATTATAATCTATTGGCAGACTTCCTGATATAGAATACAAAATTCATATTTCGGTTTTCAAATACGACCCCAATATTCGTTTTGGAAAGTAAAACATTCATAAAACAAATCGCTAAAAAAAAAGGCTTGCAGAATGACTTCCGTATCGAATGCAGGCCACCTGCGCAATTATCGGCTAATATGAGTATTTAGTTGGTTGAGACCCTTTCACACATTTACGGCCAACGTCAATATTATTACCGTGAAATCTCAACTTATTTTCTTTTTCCTTCGTCTCAATATGTGCCAGAAAATAAAATATAAAAAATTGACGTCATAAAAGATCTGCTTATGGAAAAAAAATAATGATGCGCTTTCGCACCTTTGGTAGTTTTTGGAGTTCTTGGGTGGTGAAATAAAAGAAGAATGGACTTTTTTTATTTTGGTATTTTTATTTGCAGTATTAGTATAGGGCGGTAATCAACATACGACCATAATACTGCCCAGTTTAGTGTTCAAATGAGGAAATCTCTCTTTTTTCTCTAAGCTCTTTTAAGTGCGAATTTAAAGAATGTTAGCGTTATTCTAAAAATTATAATCAATATTCCCCCGGAGTGACAGGTGATTAATTGAGTAAAGCACTCGGCGCGATATCAAGGGATCCGGGTTGGAGTTCCGATCAAGGCCGGATTAGTGGAAGAGGGCGGTGTCGCCTCACTGACCCCGGGATGAATAAACTCAAGTCAAGGCAAATAATTCTACATTTGTGGTATATCGCACTTGTCGGTATGTGCTTGCGTGTGACTCCGTTAAGGCAATACCGTATACTAGTCACCATTGATCATCAATATTCCTACAACAAAATTAAGGATAACTAAGTTCATTTACTGCGCTTACACGGCACACACGCACGTGAGGAATCGTTGTACTAATTTCACCATTTTTTAGTCAGTGCATCGACAATTACTTTTCACTTTTTTAACATATTATATACTAAAAGTGTGAAAACTGTCGAAATTGAGCTATTGAATATTTACCATAGCTACGCACGGTACATAGTTTCACGCAATCGCATTAATCGCAGTTGATGATTTTTTATAATTTTATGAGACTTTTTACTTGAAATCGGCTTTGAATTTATACAGCTGATTGCTGTTGATATTTAAGGTTAGTTTGATGATCGAATGGTGCATTACAGTATATGACCATACAAGTATGCGCGCGCATTTAATGAACTTATCCATAAACGAAAAAGTGGCCTTACATTTTCTATTGACGTTTTTTTCCCAATAAATGGGTTTAAATGGTCCAAATTCATTATGGAAGCAGATTTTAAACAGAACGATCGAGAGGTCGTAGACTGTATTCTGATAAAAAACAAAATTTTCGCAGAATTTCGAAAACTCATGAAAAATGCTTAAAAATGAGTGAAAAATCGACCCTAAATACTCTGAAATAAACATTTTACATCATATACTCCCTAAATATCAACTGCAATGTGATAAATGAACTATTTTTTATTAATCCTAGCGAGATTAAAAATTAAAAAAATTAATTTCAAGAAATATGGAGAAAAAAATCCTTAAAAAGTCGATAATTTCTGAAAAAGTGAGTAAAAACTCATTTTTTTGTCGGATTAGAATGGTAAGCCCCAACCCTGCGCAATAATCTCGTGCGTACTTCCTAGCCATAGTAAAAGATTAGGTTTGGCACCCCTCGGGAAACGATTTGCAAGAAAAGCCTTTTTTCGAACCACCCTAATGTACAAGCCTATAAAACAACAAAGCGTAGGATTTCTGCGATCAAAATCGTTTCTGGATCAGGCAATAATACCTAATCTATAAAGTGAAGAAGAAAATTAAAGCAGGTTTTCAATTTTGAGCGTTAAATTATAGGGAAAACGAAACAGGGATGGCTGTTAAGATGATTCTCGGTCCTCGGATGAAAAAGTAAAAGAGAGATGCAACTTCACTCTGGTTAGGCCACATCTCGAATACGCTGCGAGCATTTGAGACCCTGGTCATAAATATTTAACCAAAAAAAATAACAAAATGCAAAGAAAAGCAGCGCGCTTCGTTAAAAACTGCTACGAACGAACATATAGTGTTACACAACTGTTAGAGGGATTAATGTGGGAGCCCCTAGAGACTCGGAGGCTGACCGATAGGTTTAGGCTGCTTGAGATAATCAGAACTGGTGTGTTTTAGAGCGACTCAGAGAATATTATCATGACGCCTCATTACATTTCTAGGCCTAACAGATGCGATAAAATAAGAAAGAGACACTGCCAAACAGATAGGTATAAACACTCGTTCTTTCCGCGCACAATAAGCGACCACAATAAGAACTGAGTTCCACTACATACACTCCCACAGTGCATGTCACCATTTCACCTCCAAAATTATCACATCTTTACACGGCTGGTGACCTACAACCCCTTGCCATACGCCCATGCGGTGGCTCGCAGGGTTGTATGTAGATGTTTGATACGGTGAGGATAGAATGAGATTGAAAGCAAAAGAAGCGTTCATGCACAATGCATGAAGAAATAGCACGAGGGAGTAAGAGACGAGAAGGAGAAGAGAGAACCGAAGGAGAAAAGAGTGGAAGGGGGAGGAAGCAATTGACTGAAATGGATGCTGGGGACAAAAAAGGGGTCTCCACCGTGGGTCGAACACCAAGGGGGTAAGATTGAGCGAGCAGATAAGGAGATGAATGGCTTTATCCGGAGAGGGAAACTTGCAGCAACAACAACAAATTCAATCCTAATTTACTTAGACGTAGGAAGGAAATAAGAAAACGTTGTATGTCCCAAACATAAATACACACTTCATGACAAAACCATCTCCACCTGTGATGAGCTATTTTTTCGCCCTAATATGAAAGCTGACAAACAGTGGGGACGTATGAAAACCAGTAGGGTTGTTTATTGGGATTTTTTTGACCCGGAAACTTCGGCTGGAGCGATTTTTACCCTGACTTATGGCTTCAGATAAATTTTTTCCGGGCCAATATCTGGCAAAAAAACAGTGAACTTTAAATATTTAACTTTTGTGAATATATGGTGCAATTTTAGAGCGAGTAATGAAAGAAACGTCTCAATGCTTTTGATACAAGTCTGTATTCTTCAAGAAATACACCAACAATGACCTCTCAAGTTATGGTAAACAACCCGTTACTATGCATGAGATTATGGTTTTTGAACAACATTCCAACAACTTTCACATATATTTCATCGGATTTACAGAGTTTTCCTGGAACATGTTTCACTAAAAAATACATTATTTGCGTTGTTGTTGAGCAAATAAATCAGACGTATTCCATTTCATTGTGAATTTTGAAACTGTTAGGTGGATACAGTCACTTTCAGCGTGAAAACTATTAATGGAAAAAAAATTATGAACAGTCTCTCCAGGTTTTGGAACCATATGGAACATACATTTGTGTGCCATAAAACAACCAAATTAGTCTCATGTTAACGAAAATCAATCTGTAAACATGGATATAGGTGACGTCTGAAACTTCGTTTCAACGGAAAAAGAGGCTGCCAATCGCAATTCCTCGGGTTGCAGGACAACATGTTCAGTACGAGAACTTCATTCAGTTGGTAATCTTCCTCTTATTAGCAGCATTTATTTAAAAAATGTTATACGTGAATTGAGCATTTGTTAGATATATGGCTGGATTTGAAATTTTTAATCTCGTCCCAATAAAGCCGACTCATTATCATCTCTAATGCACAGAGAGGCCATAAGGAAAAGGAAAGAGTTCATAAAAAATATTTAGAAGAATATATCCAGAGTAAATTAAACTAAGAAATTGGAAAAAGGATAGCATAGATAATATTTTAAAGCTATTTATGTATAAACGGTAGAGTCCCGTCGAAACCCTGCTAACGCGAACCGAGGTCAACCGAAACTGTGAACAAACTTAGAATAAACTATTGCACTAATTTAAATTCGTTGTTGAAGATATTCCTGGAGAAAATAATGGATAATTTTTGTCCCACTACGAGAAATGAGATATTTTCCACGATTTTTTTCTCTTCGTTGAGCGATAAAATGATTCGATTTCTGCTGGTGTACTCTCAATTAAGAGATGGAGAGATGAATCTGCCCGAAACCGTAGTGAAGAAGAAAAGAAATCGAAAGTCTTTGTTAATTTCAAATAACAGACTATTCTCTATGTAAAATTACTCATTTTGATGATGCAATTAAAGAAACGTCAATGAATAATAGTTGCTCGTATTTTCACCAAAATAACCTTTAAATGCTAACCATAGATTATCCAAAAAAACTGGGTTATGTGAAACGGTTCCGCTCCTTTTATTTCAGTTTATCAAAGGTCCACTTTATATGCAAATGGAATTTGAATCGAGTAAAGATCTTATTCTAATGTGAAACTGTTCTCAGACAGGTTTCAATTGAACTGCATCCTGCATTCTCTTCTTTACTGTGCTGCCTCCCTCAGCTCTTCGTAACTCCTTCCGGTCGTAATATACGTCAACATATTATTTCTTCATCTTCTCCTCCCTCTTATTCCCTCGATCTTTCCTTCAAATGTTCTCTTCAGAAGTAAATCTTTCCTCGGGACGTGTCCCATCCATAGATATTGAAAATAGGTAGATGGCGATTTCCACTAGCCCCTTTCCACGGGCGGAGCGCGAAACACACATACCGCCCCCCTCTCCGCCCTCTGAGTCACGTGATTCGGGTCAGCTTATTGGCGGCGTTCGAATTTTCTGTTGTAAATATCGTCCCCGCTCCGGTGAAAGACGAGTCACTTGTACTAACATCATTTGACAAGTACATATTTATGTAATTTAGACTATATAGTTACATGAAAGCGACATGGATTTCGTACGTATCGAACTTCACTGTCGTAAGAACGATGTTCACCAATTTTGTTCGGTACCCACTCAATATAAGGTGGCAAATAGCATATGTACTCCAATTGACACATGCTTTCTCGGTAATAAATATATTCATGGCTAAAACAGCATTAATTCTAACTGAAAAACACTTACCTGTGTAAAGAAACGGAACTTCCTTTACGGAATCTCTCCTTGCAGCCAAACGCACTACACGTATTCACCATTATGTTGACCAAAATCACGTGACACACCACGAGCTTATGTTTAACACGTCGGAGTGAAGTCATGCACCATCTACATATTCAAGATCTATGGTCCCATCCAGTTCGCCTTCCTCTTTCTTACTGATCTTAATATATTCCTTTTCTCATTCGTCTTTACCAGCACTTCCTCGTTTCTCACTTTATATCTCCATTTAAATATTTCCACTCTTCTCCACAGCCACATTTCAAACCCTCTACATATTTCTCCTATTTCCTCCTGACAGCCCATGTTTCTTTTCCAAAAAGCACTAATTTCCAAATAAAACATTTGGCAAATCATGTCTTTAGGCCTATGTTGATTGAGCCGTAGAGTAAGTATATATAGAGTGGCAAAGCAATGCTAAAAACTGGACACAAATTTTTTAGAGCTTTGGTAAGAATTTCTCAGGTGCCCCCACCTTAGGGGAGGAAGAATTTTGGCTTACGGAGAAGGCCACTTGGAGGCGCTTGTGGTAATCGGTTATTTTGCATCAACATACAGAAGAGTGGATGTACCATGGCTGTTGTGTGCTTTAAATCGAATATCAATTGTTTTGTCGTTCCTACGATACATCGATAAACAGTTTACTCCGTGTTTGGTAATCGTGTGTCTCATCATATTATGGCGAATTCGATCTATTATAGACAATGTTCAATAATGAACCTTAAAATACATGTTTAATTTGGTCTCGACGACTCAATAAGATTTGTTTCCGTTGCTATGGGTCAATTAGTAAACATACAAGCACCGAAATCATCATAAGAACATCATGTTAGTAATGCGACACTAAATGAAGTAACCGTGTGCCAAAGCTCATTTGTTATGGCTTGTCGTGCAACTTTGATACACCTGTTCCATCTATCGGCCAAAGTATTATTTTAAAAGTCATATCCGAATCTCCCTATCTCTTTGCCACTCTATATGTACTTACTCTATGATTGAGTCCAATAGCCTATGTTGAGTAGAGAGTACAAAACGGAAAACCCGGAAAATGGCGAGATCAGAGAGGACGAGAAATAGGTATGACTGAAGGAAGAGGGGAGGATGTACGGGCAAAAAAAGATCCAAAATTCGAGATGGAAAGAGCTGTCAATGATGGTGACAACGGGAAAGGAAAAAGGAAAGAGAACGGAAAGAATAAGTGAGGCGAATGATGTGTACGAGAGAGAGAGAAAGAAAAAGATGGATGGAAAGGAGAGAATGAAAGATGAGAGTGGGAAGGAAATAAGCGCGGGGAAGGGTGATGAGAGGAGGGGATGAAGAGAGAGAGGATAAGAGGGAGGTTTGAAGCAGACAGCCAAACGACTTCATCTTCAGGGACTTGAAATTGAGACCACCTGGAGTCCCCTTAGTTAGACTATAATCCTCGAGAAAGCACGGAGATGAGAGGCTGGCAGAAGTTCGGGGAAGAGTGGGCAAGGCGGGAGAGTGCGTTTGTGTATGTGTTTGGAGAAGTGGGAGGCGGGAGCACAGAAGGGCGTGAGATTTCATCTCGTGAAGGTGGCAACCGCGTAGAAACGACAAACTTGATGCGGAGGCATGAAAAAGTAATTCGGAAAAGCCTTTGAGCATGGGGAGACGGAGTAAATACATTAAGAGGCCTCACTAGTTGAGACGTTTGCTAGAACAGTCATACTTTAACTGATCTTAGTACCAATTTTAAGCTATCCGGTACTAGCCACGGAGTTCCACTTTTACGGAGTCACCCGCAATACACAATTGTGCGAAATTCCACAGATTAAAAGCCACAGGGGACGTGGACGCCTCGGAGAAGAAGAGTAATTTTTCTCTGGAACATTAATAATGCTTTTATAATAAAAAAATAAAGCAATCAGTAAATAAATCTTCCTTCAGAAAGTTGTTGTATTTAAACTGCAATTGAAATGACGATTTCGTTGGAAAAAAATATCTTGATCGTACCTTAATTGGCTAAAGCACTCGGCTGGAATTCGAGAAATTCGGGTTCGAATCCCGGTCAAGGTGGATGATTTTTTTCTCTGTGGAATTTCGCACTTAGTACCGATATTGTACCAATTACCAATTGAACCAAGTACCAATTGAAAAGAAAACTGTATTTTTTTACTGTGGTTTAATTTTTTGCGACGCATTTCACAGCTTTACTGCATCGTCAGGTGTAAAAATTTGGATAATTTTAATTTATTAATTGCTGTGATAGTAATAGATGTGGGGGTGTGGGGTGAAGGTAACTAACTTTTGGGAGGGAAGACAGGGAGCATCGATGAAGGGCTTGTCAGGCGGGGAAGACTATCATTCAGACATATAAATTTTGTCACAAATATTTGTAGAAAAATACTACTTATAATGCTAAAGTACTAAAAAATCTGGTTGTAATAGAAGCTCTTATGCTTGAGCTACGAATTATCAAAGTTGGGGATATGCTCGCACTCCATGTAAACCCGGTACTTTTTTCGTTACAATCATGGTAAAATTTATTAACACACGTTAAAAAGTTTTAAGTTTATCGTTAGATAACGCAATATTAAAGGAGAGTATTATGGGGCCGCTAGTTTTTTTATAGGTCTTCTCGTTAACTTTTTATTTGAACCCAAACTCGAGTGCACATTAACTTCTGCACAAACAGAAAGTTATCTTTTTATATTGACCCTATTATTTAGTTCTTCTACAAAGTGACGCCTGATACCAAGTTTATTCAACTGATATTGTTTTACTGCTCGATTCTAATATGCATATTTGTATGTTTATTGTCAAGTAAGTCAAGTTCAAAATATTATGCAAACTGCTGGAAATTACCTCCAATTTTGTCAACACTTCATCTACATCTGCATACTACCCCGCGAGCCGCCGCATGAGCGTGTGGCAGGGGGTGTTAGGACACCAGCAGTATGCAGATGTGAGGGATAAGGTTTTGGGAGGTGATATGTTGACGTGTATTACGGGAGCGTTTTCGGTGGAGCTAACCTCAGACCTGCGTTATGTAAAATTCCTGATTCTGCTTACTGTGTTGCCAAACCTCGTTACCATTTGTAATATACACGTACATCTGTAGATGCAAGACATAAGGGTATGAAAGAAAAATTAACAAAGAGATACCAAGCTGAATATGAGCTGTATTGAGCAGAAATGGTGTACCCAGGTCAAAGAAATGTCGCTTTTCGGAAAATTGGGCTCATCGTGAATAATTATTAAATGAAATTCAACCCTGAGGGACAGCTTTCTCGTGAGCAACTCAAAAAGGTCACTCAAATGCCACTTAAAAAAGTAAATAGTAAAACAGCAAACAATACTATGATTCCTGGTCTCCCCCCTGCCACACATCCTTGATTTGACTTGCAGGGTAACATTTCGTCGAAGCAATATTTGCAAGCAGATTAATTCAGATCTATATCCGTGATGATGAGGGCCTATTATTTATTAACCATAACAGATAGAGTAATAAATAGCCAATCAGTGCACTAAGGAACTCTCCGACCGATGTAATTGCATTACATTTCATAGCAATACAACACAGAGAATATCACTTTAACGGCACAGAACATTTCTAGGTCGGACAGAAGCGATACAATTAGATAGATAGATTGCCGAACAGATGGGTACAGAAATTCGATCTTTCCACGCACAATAATTGACGATGATAAAAATTAAGCTCTATTCAATACACTATCATACTACACTTCACCATTTCACCTCCCCAAACCTTAATCTTTTCACGGGGAGTTTCCTTACACAACCTGCCACACGCTCATGCGGTGGATCCCAGGATAGCATGTAGGCGTAGATCTAATTTTGCTCGGTATATGTCATATTTTGCTGCTATACTCATATGACGAGAGAGTATTATAGATATAGAGGTATGTATAATATCGTTTTAACGCCACACTACATTTCTACAACCGACAGAAGTGATAATATACGAGAGATACATTGCCGAACAGATAGGTATAAAAATTGGATCATTCCACGCACAGTAATTAACCATGATAAAAACTGAGGTCTACATAAACACTCCTATGATACACTCACCATTTCGCCTCACCAAACCTTAATCTTAACATTTTGAGTGCGGCATGACGTGATATCACGTCATGATTGTCTTTACGCTGGTGCTGATGACGTGATTCCACGTCATGGGTACCGTGAGTGTTCCAGCTTTCGCTTGGGGGCTTGGCGAAAGTTCCTTGGCAAAAGCTAGAACACTCACGGTACCCTTGACGTGATATCACGTCATCAGCACCAGCGTAAAGACAATCACGACGTGATATGACGTCATGCCGCACACAAAGAGTTAACACGGCTGGTGTCATAACCCATCCTGCCACACGCCCATGCGGCGGCTCGCGGGATTGCGCGAAGATGTAGGTGCACATATTGCCGATACTTATCATTTTTCGCTACTATACTCATATACCGTCGCTGTTATAGTTGTTGAATCGTAAACCTTACAAATCCAGGAGATAGTTATGAATCATCGTGCAGGCGTGCGTTGCTACGATTAACTCGACCTTATCCACCATTGGAGCGTTATCTCATGTGTGTTAGTTCGAGTCTTGCTTTCCCGTGTTGCCCGGACGGCGATAGCGAGCAAGGGCGGGAGGCAGTTGAGCTCGGGGGTGTAGACCCCTGCCCTACACCCTCCTGCCCCCCCTGAGTCTGCCAGCCCGTCCTCTCCCCTTCTCATCCCCCCCATACCGCCCCATTCTGGCCCAACCTCGTCTCTCCTGCTCCGCTGGGTCGATTCCCGCCGAACCGGAGCCGCGCACTTCCGCCGCCAGATGCCCTCGCTGCACGGGCCGATCGTCCCGACCCCTTGCGGTCGTGCGTCGACTCGGAAAACTTTTGGCGCGGAATTCGAACCTGCGGAATCGTTGGCGAAGTGTGTGCTTCGGGGACAGTTTTCGAAGCGTTCCGGTGTCGGGGAATCCTAATATACATCTGAAATCATCTGGGAGAATAGAAGGATTTTTTGTGTGTCAATATTTTGGGCCTTTATCTTCACGTTGGGTCACCGCTGATTTTTTTTGGTGGCCCAGCATCGAATGGTGGCATTATGCATGAGCAGAAGAATCAAGGGAAGGAATACAGCGGTGAGGGATCAGAAAGAAGAGTGATGTGGGAGTAGAGTGCTAAGTGAAGTGTGTAAATAGGGACTTGTAATTTTTGCTTGATACTGTAGTTACGGTAAGGACTTGAACGTTAGTTTTTATCTGCTGGTAATGAAGATTTAGTTTTTTAGGTCACTGCAGCGATAGTGATAGAATAGAATAGAATTAGTTTTATTATTCTCTGGGTTTCCCCAAAAGCGCAAAAAAGAACATACATATCAAATTCTGCTTTGAACGAAAAAATAACAACAACAAAAAAATATATATATACATGGACAACATCTCACAGTGATGAAAAACAAAAAACTTCACAGTCACAGATAATAAACACTAAATACAATGGAAAATATAATATTTAAAAACGGAAAATATAATACCAATCACAGAGAGATAGCAAACAAACAATAATTTCTCAGATCATTTTGGAAACATCCACTCCCATATCAGGGTACGGTCGGATTCAAATATATTGCAAAGAATTGAGCTTACGCTTACGCTTCTCAAGGAAATTGAGTTTCACTTACGGCGCTATTATCCTTTGCAACGCAACGCTATCTATTCATCTGTTTATTTGCACGTATTCAAATGGTAATAGTTGAGAAATTGCACATTTTGTGCTAATTTGTCATTACACTTTCGTTTCGGTTTGGATTTACGATTTGAGCATGGATTATTATTATTTATCAATCACAACTGTCATTCTAAATGATACATTACGTAGTATTTGCCGTAGGTATATTGTATGCCAGGAACTATCTGTGTTCAATAATAAAGTTTGGTATTTCAATTAATCAATACGTCGCAGCATGTCAATGTTATTCGAGCTGATCGTATTGTGTAATAAAAAGTTAGCACAAAATACGCAATTGTTCAACTGTTACAATTTAAATACGTGCAAATAAACAGCTGAATAGATCGCGTTGCATAGCAAAGAATAACAGTGCCGTAAGTGAAACTCGATTTCTTTGAGAAGCGTAAGTGCGTAAGAAGGCGTATATATAGGCGTAGGCGTAAGGCCTATAAGCGTAAGGCTCGATTCTTCGCAATACATTTGAATCCGACTGTACAAATTTCAATTATTGGTATATCTTTAAGCAGCTCAGAGTAATAATTAAAGAGTTTTTCCTTAAAACGGAGAGGAATAATTATTTATAGATAATGGTAAGGAATACCAGAGATTAGGACCAGAGAAGAGAAACGATTTAAGGTATGATAGAGTGTGCGTGTGTTGCTGTTCTTTTTATAGACTCTGGACTTTAGGTAGGAATGACCAGCCGCCCCATTATGCTGCGAACGGGGGGTATGGGTTTGGTTTATGGTCAGGCACGACCAGCCAATGATATGTATACGAGAGGGGACACAAAAGTAACCGGATGGAATTTGCTGCGCGTATTGCTTTTGTAGTTCGGGCTTCTCCCAATAGCTGGGTGATCAATAACCACGCCTGAGCTCTACTAAATACAGTCCCATAATACACCTCACCATTTCACCTCCCAAAACCTCTTCCCTTACATCTTTATACGACTGGTGCCCTAAAACCCTCTGCCACACTCCCATGTGGTACCTAGTAGGGTAGTATGTAGATGTAGATGTTCAATGGTGTTGTAAACCGATTATAATATATGTAATTAAAAGCGATAATGGCATATAAATTTCTTTGAAATTTTCAAAAAATGCGAAAAGTGTTTAAAAAAAAGAAGGTAGACAAACTTCTCGGTATAGCAAAAAGTTTCTCTTCAATGGAATACTTGGGAAATCAGGATATATTTCCAATATTAAAACAGTCTTTTTTCTCCCAACATTCACTAGCATCACAATATTTAAAAAATCAGTGCGTGGTTTCATTGCTCCCCTTCAGCATCTCTCGTGTCCTTACACCGTTGAAACGATTTAAAGGGAAGAATACTGATCATGGAACGTCAAGGTAATCAAGCTCTAAGCTTCCATAAAATAAACTAAAAATCAACGTCTAAGTTGATCCTACGGTTTCCTCTACACATTTATTACGGCTATTCTAACATGAAAGCTGGCACACTACCTACATCTCTTATCCATCTTTATTTAATGTTCCATTTTTCTTTCTATGTCCTAATGAGTGCTTAA
This sequence comes from Ceriagrion tenellum, assembly GCA_963169105.1. Lineage (NCBI taxonomy): Eukaryota > Metazoa > Arthropoda > Insecta > Odonata > Coenagrionidae > Ceriagrion > Ceriagrion tenellum. The sequence goes on along the minus strand of OY720636.1, from coordinate 114,095,806 downwards.
CTTTTACACGAAACTCTTCAAGGAGACCTTGAAAAATTAAGAATTAACAGAGCAATAGGAGACAAAAGACAAATGATAAGAGATCTGTTGCAACCAATTCTTTCCAGAAAAAAATGATATTATCCAGAGGGTTCTACATCATGTTTCATTCCTCCCCTCTTCCCTGTGTGAGTAGTCAATCACTTACCACAGTTCTTTTATTTTTCCCAAAATGAACGTAAACTGATCTCTTTCTTCGTCAAGTAGACTTTGGTTGTTGTTTGAGTACTGGCTTCCAATCCCAAGAGTCCGTCTTCAGTTCCCGGCAGCGGTCAGTATTTTTTATGAGTACATCTGATCTCAACATGAGTGCCGGGTGGAAATTCAAGTACAATGGATTGATTCCTAAGCGGGTGTCACGTGAATAGCATCTCAGGTCAAGTACTTTGCCCGCCGCACGGTATGTTACAACCACAATCCCCATGGCGCCTTCCGACGCGCCGGGTTTCGCACCATTCTTCCTCTGAGACTTATATAACTTCCCGAGTCTATTCCTCCTCCGCGGAGGATATGACTTCAGTGGTCCGTGGGCACCCGAAATAACTAATTATTCTCTGATAACTGTGAAATCAATATGTCAAAAGAGAAATTAAAAGTATCAACCGGAAATATATATCAAAAGAAAAGATAAATGGCGCAAATTTCAGAAGGAAATTGAATTCGCGTAAATTTTGCCAAAATTTTGTCTCTTATCAACTTCAGCCAATCAGAAATGTGTCACCGGAAACTCATTTCTGGTTCTCTGTATGAAATACCTAACCCAGATATGGCCATATAAGACTATGGTTGGCATTATTGTAGATTACTATCGTCTAATCAGCCGGATAATTCCGTACTTCAAATACACCCAATGTGATATTTTGTTGAAACTCGGGCAAATGTGCTCTTGGCAAATGTTCTCCACCACTTTCAAAAAACTCGTGGCTGAAATCTGATCGATCTCGTTTTTAAAGCCATGCGGTCCTATTTTCAATATTCTCGTAATGTAAAACTTTATGTCGGAGGGAACATAAAACCATGTGAAATACAGCATTTTTTTAAACCGCTGAATAAAGGCTGCAAATATTTTTTTCTCGGCCACTTTCAATTAGGAAGTGGCAGAAATCGGATCGATGTCATTTTTAAAGTCATGCGATCCCATTTTCCATATTCTAGTTAAGTGAAATTTTATTGCGGAGGGAACATAAAATCATATGAAATATGAAACAGAAATAATATTTATTCGGGCTGGAAATAGCTCCATTAAGCTGTTGGAATACCCATTGAATCTATTGCCAGGTTTTTCGAATGGATCAATCTGGAGTAATTTTATTGACAGTGTTGAGCGTAGATACCGATAATAATACCAGCTTCATATCTGCCTTTGCATAACCTTTTTATGTTTAACGATACTTTGATATTAGGAAAATAATGTCAGCGTTATATAGAGACAGCCTTATATATATGCTAAAATACAAAGAAAAGTTGCACGCTTTGTTAAAAACTGCTACGAGTGAACATGTAGGGCCGTATCGTCAGTCCCTCCTCCTAATCTCTCCTTCACGAAGGCGGCCTCCTATTGGGAGGACGATATTACGATCGAGAGATCGACCTTCATGGAGGTCTCCTTCACCTCTCAATAGGAGGAGGGATTGTTGTCATTCACGGACTGATCCGTTCCGAGATCCGCTCAGTTCATCAAACAAAGACGCAGCTAACTGTTACTAACATAACAGTCAACAATTTTCAGTGTGAAGCGAAATCTCTGAAATGAGGAAGTTTTGTTGCTATGCGTTTTCGCAAAATATATTAATATAATTGAAGATTCCCTGTAAACACACATAGCTGCAGCAGCGCTTCACAAGGATGTCAGCGCTGCAAGTGCAGCACATGTCAACTGAAGCACGTCAGCAGCGGCTCAGCAGCGCTCTCATAGAGCGAATTGTCGAGAAACGCATCTAATGCGCATTCGCAGCTCGTGTTTGTAGCGCAGCAGCCGCAAGTTGCGGACGCGCTGCCACATCGCTGCAGGTAGTCTTTTGTTTGAAGTGTAGCAACCGCAAGTTGCGGACGCGCTGCCACAGTGCTGCAGGTAACGCGTCATGCTAGTGGCGCTACATGGTGACAAAAAAAATCGTTAGGGGTTGACGAATCCATGAATCGGCAATTATTGCTTGTTAGTTTTGTACACGTGAGCGTGGCTGAGTAGATCGTTTGGCGAAGTTCAAAAAGTGAAGGCAGCGCGGTGAATTCCTGGCTAACCTGAAGCCTGCGAGTAAGGCAAGAAGTGGAAAACGTAGTTTAGGAAAAGGAAGAGAACTGAAAGGTAGGTGACTATGATTCCATAATGCTATTTTATTCCAGTGATGAAGTACAATATGACTATTTACTAGATTTTTCCCTCCGTGAGTTCCCAATTAATTTTAGTGGGTAATTGTGATTTTTTGCAGTTTCCACGCAGAACCAACGCAGTATGTTTCAGACAAACACTTCCAAGATGCGACGGCGTCAAAGTTTTTCACAACATGCACCTTTCTGCGATCGTTAACGTTTTGTACTGATGCCTCAGTCCTCTTCTATTGCCACAACTGTATACATTAGACAAAATTAAGGAGAAACGTAAGCAGATAACAAATAATTTAATCAAATTACGTCTATGTTTACGTTTTTGTAGCTATATGCTTGTTATTTGATTCAAAGGCAATTCCAGATATCATATGTATATTTTAATACTCATAATGAAAATTTGTTTGTTATTACTGATCAATAAAGTGATTTATTGCAACCCTGTGTTCTCAATTCATTGTTAATGTCTCTAACATACTTTTGTAGCGCTTTTGACATTCACTAGTAGCGAATCAGGCATGCATTTGCAGCGATTCTGACATGCATTCGAAGCGATCGTGACACGCTTGTGCAGCGCCCCTGACGCGCTTGTGCAGCGCTGCTGACACCCGCTTGCAGCGCATCTGGCATTCAAAAAAGGGAAGTTTAGCAGTGCTAGACGCGCTGCACCAGCGCCTTCGCGGCAGGTGCAGCGCTGCCGCGCAGCGCATCAGATGCGCATCTACAGCATTTTGTGTTTACTGGGTTCGAACCAACTCCGTTACTTTGTCGACTAACGGAAAGTACTGGGTGAACATGCAAGATGAATTCAATGGAAACGGGAACATGAATGAGGTAATTATATATTAATTTATTGGTCTGGCATAGTGATAATGATGTATTTGTGATTGCATTGGCTATGAAGTACCGTTGTATATAATGTGCTACAGGTTAATCAAGCTAGTTAGCATTACATTACAAGAATATCTGGATGATGAATTGTTTTCTCTTGTCCGACGAGTCGTGTATCGTGGGATATTAAATATCCGGTTAGAGTACGTGATCGCGTACATATCAAACCTAATGACCTTATCGCGATATCATAAATACCGGCATTTTATATAAACAACGATGCTTTACATAGCTAATGCATTGAAAAAATCCAAACCGCTGATTACTCTCCAATCACTCTTTCTAGAGTTCTATGGTGCTACTGTAAATCAAGGCTGTCCCCAGTTCTTCATTAATGTCCTTTGGATTGCCTTTCGTCGGAATTTCCTTACCATGAGTTCTGGAGAAGTCTCCAGTTAATTTACCTTGCATTGTATTCTCACTGAATTGTTGTTGGAGTGCCGTTCTTGTTTTGAACTTTGTGAACATCTTTATACCTGTGATTCTACAAGAAATTTATAATTTCTGCGAATAAAATTTAATTTTTCCCGATATGTTTCCCTTTCATTTGAAGCTTCGGCTATTTAAAAACTTTGTTTCAGGTTCAATAGCACGGTTAATAAAGAGCCTGCTTCGATGCTAACTGGTTACGGCTGCATTATGCTGCAAGTTATGATGACCCGCAGGTAATTAGATTTGTGATCCATTACTTTCTAGCGAATAGTACCTTAAAAGAATGTTCATGCTCAATTAATTAATATAGATATGAATTCCGGAGCAGTAAATGACATTGGTTCAAATTATCAGTGCGTGAATATGGAAAGCTTACCATTTTTCAACCGCTATTAGCTCCGTTCGCCAATATCGTTCGCATTTTCTTAGGATGTAGTTTCAATAAATGCAGTTTTAACTATTTTGATAATTAGTTTGGAAGTAAAAATATGATTTAAATCAGGAGGTATCACTTCAGCCTTCGTAGCTCCAATTGAAATTGGCAAGGAGTTATTTCAATCAACATAGGCAAATAATGATAGAACATATATGCACTGAATTGTTTATGAAGACATTTCATGATTTCATACCACCAACACCGTGATAATTTGCGCCCATTGCACATCGTCAACTGTTATTAGTCAGGGTAGGCAATCTGTAAACAACAAAATCATGTACTTAATACAAAGATAATCTTGAAAATGTCACTTCATTGAAATTAAATACAGTGAACAATGCATTACGTAGAATGAACTTTGGGTACTATGATAAGCTAATAAAAACTTTAAAGAAATCTTTTAATCGGGATCAATGATATTTGGGTATTCGTTCTCGCGATTTGGTTAGCACTTTCCCAGAATAATTCATAGGACGTAATTATCTAATTTAAAATCATGCAAATCAATCATATTTTAATCAATACATCAAATATTTACGTGAAGTTTGGCACAAAACACTGTAAGGGTCGGATTATAAAAATTAAGCAAAATGGCAAAAACTTGTGGGCAGCATTAGCGTTTGATAGCATTCGTACACAACGTAGAAGTCACATTATATTCATGTCATTATTAATTATTCTCGATAATATTGAAAGAGAAAAAAGTTTCTCCTACCTGGCAGTTGCTGGAAGCGGGAAAACCACAGGGCTGTCCATATCTTCATGATAGGTGGCGTACATAATACGTCTGTTGCTGTTCGCTAGCGACAACATTAGCATACGTATATCAGTAATTGTCACTTTTAAAATCTGGTCCCAGGCCTAAAATATATATCTGAAGATGATTCCACCACATTCTACCATCTATCAAGCGTTGCAAAAGTATAAAATCATGGAAATTGTTGCAAATATATTCAAATAAATCATCGAGATGGTCGTCTGGCACTTCCAGTCCGCGGCCATTTGTAAACAATTAGGAGGAGACCTTCAAATAGAAGCATTGCCCATGGTAACCTTCGATTAGACGGTCTCCTTCGACACCTAATAGGAGGAGAGAAGAGTCTCTCGAACTGAAATCTCTCCTTAAGGAGAGTTAGGAGGTGAAGGTCGCCTTCAAGGAGGATCTGACGATACGGGCCATGGTGTTCCACTGTTTTAAGATGGATTAAGGTGGAGCCCCTAGAGACTCGGAGGCTACATGCTAGGCTTAGCTTCTGTGAGAAATTCAATACTGGTGTGTTTCAGAGCGACACAGAGGATATTATCTTAAAGCCTCACAGCATATTTAGATCCGGCAGAAGCGATAAAATAAGAGGGATACATTGCTGAGCAGATAGATACACAAACTCGTACTTTGCGCATACAATAAGCGACCACAATAAAAACTGAGCTCCACTAAATACACTCCCATAATACACGTCACCATTTCATCTCCCAAAAACCTTATGCCTTACATCTTTACATGAATGGTATCCTAACACACCCATTCCCCTGCCACACGTTCATACGGCGGCTCGTAGGGTAGTTTGTAGATGTGGAAGAAAATGGACGTTGTAATTCAATCGCGGGATTGATTAACACTCAATTCACCTCACCTAATTTTTATCTTATGAAATGAAATTCACTCTTTATATTAGCGGATATATGGTGAACACAGGCGGAAAAAGATAGCTACCAATTCATTTTTTACATACATAATAACAATCACGCCGTTCCCTTACGGGATATTGGAGTTGTACTATTGAAACATTTCTCCACCTGAAAGTAATGAAAATGGAAATATGTTATGCAGTAATTGAATTGAAAATTGTTTTGGTACACGCGTCGCTTGTGTATCTTCAATGCATCAACGTTTTTGAGCCATGAAGTCAAAAGTCAAGACAATTTTTTCCGAGTATTACTCATGAAAACCATTCGGTAACATGTTTTTTACATAAGGACATGCGATTCAATTTCATGATTAATTGCTGTGCTTCATCCACAGTTCTAAGAAATTTGCCGATTCCCCGAATCGGTCTTCATTTGTGCGTCAGGGACACATTCATGAACGGCATAAGAGTCAACCTCCTAGAGGATATTCAATTGTTCTTTTTGTGTTTTATGTATGTATATTCAAAAATATAAATTTCAATCATACTGAAAGCAGAACTCTGATCAAACCAAAGCGGGGTTCACTGTTTTTTAAGTAAAATATTCCAATACCCCTCCATCAGAGTATGAGGGAGGGTATTATGAAGGGTAAATAATCTCAGCGCGATGAATTCGACTCCCTTTCCGCATGAAGCACTTCGGCGAAATGGTCTTGTTCTCGCAAATTTATTTATACGTCAAATCGACTTTAGTCAGTGCCGAATGGGTTGAATCTAATGGATAGCTCCGGTTACACTCGCGTAGATCTTTACGCTGAAAATCTATCGCTCATAGTAACCATAGTGGTTGCGAAATACGGTGACGGTCGAGCAGAAGAAAATTTTCAGTTGACGAGTCCTTTGCCTGTAGGGCTAGCTTTGCACGAGGGGCGTAAAGGCTGGTTTACACAGGGAAGTCACTTCCATGACAGTAGGCTTGGAGGTCACTTGTAAGCGATACTTCGAGGGATAAGCATGGACTTCTATGGCAGTAGGGGTCGATAGTGGCGGTAATTGAACGTGTTTACAACTTGTATGGAAAAGAGACTGGTTTCCATTTTGCCTGCTAGTAGCATATCGATTCTGATATATAATCGCATCCCATCCGGCGGAATCTTAGTCACATGACAACACACCGATATAAAAAATGTAAAGAACGAACAAAAGACCCCGCAGAAACCTTATGGAAAAAAATTTTAAGGTGAGATTGGCTGAAACTTCGGGATATGATCGTCCTTGAGGAGTAAATCAAATGTTTCAATGGGCGTCAATTCGTAATAATTCCTATATTTCAAGTTAGAGGTCTTCGAAGTTGTGATTTTCATATTGTTCCTCAAGGTATTTGCCAATGTTACCATTGAGCATTTCTTCTTAGTTTCCATTCCTGCAAACAAAATGGGGATTTCAGCTTTAAAAGTTCAAATTGACCACGAAAATACCTAGATAGTCACGCTCGAGGTTAATGAGAAGGTCACCATGAGGTATTCCGCTTCAAATCCTACGTATTTGGTATAAAATCCTCATGTATGCATCCCCGTACCACACGCAATAGCTGTCTTATTAACATTCCCAAATTTCGCCTTTCAATATCCCAACGTTCCCTATTCTACCGCATTCCAAAAAAATTTAACTCCCAGGCTTCGCATTCAACCTCCCTTGACCTCTTCTCACCACCATCCGCTTTCAAATCCTTCCTTGCCAACCGTGTTTGCAAATTACTCTTATCTACGCTGTTAACTTATCGCTAAGTCTCCGTTCACTTTCTTAAGGCTGAGACACAATCAACGTGAAAGTGTAACGTGAGCCGTTAGCGGGAATACGCGAAAAGATGGCTGACGGGAAAGTATAGCGAGCGGACACAATCAACGTGTACGGGGAGTACGTGTACGCGAGATATGGGCAACTTTCATCTCTCCCCGTGTCCCGTACACGGAAAACCAATCAGAATAGTCCTGAGAATCCGGGAATGGGAGCCATCTGTCGGCAGATACATCCAACTGTTGAAGATTGATCTTGGCTAAGACAACTTATTTACTTCCACACTTGTTTATACCTGATCTCTTGGCTGCACCTGCGTTAGCCAATTGTTACTCCGGGCCACGTTAACGTCGATTGTGACCGCCGACTTGGGTTCTCCGTCTCCCGTCGTCCCGTTTACGTCTCGCGTCACACTTACACGTTGAATGTGTCCCAGCCTTTATGTTCTTCTGTATCTATTCTATTTTCTGTTATTATATCTGTTATTATTTGATGTTTTTAATTCTTGTAACTTATTTGTTTGATAGTCATCTAATTTTAAAAGTCTTTGTGCCATTTTTGGGACTTTTTCATAAAAATAAATAAATAAATTTAACATTTTTCTCCATTCTCCGTTACTAGGGAAATATTTAGGTGAGGCTATTGAAATGGGCCCGCCTGAATCCTATGAAAATTTCAACTTCGAAGACCTCTACCTTGAAAATAAAAATTTTTACGACTAGACGCCCAATAAGACATTTGATCTACTCAAGAAATATTATATCCCGAAGTTTCAGCCAATTTCACTGTAAGATTTTTTCCATGAGCTTTCGTTGTCGGAGGAGGACTCTTTTTTGCACGTGTAAGTATTTATTTGTACTTGAAAGTATGTTAAATGCTAAGAAACCCCTTAGGTAAACATTATGCCTTATCTGTTATTCGATAATTATGATCACTGTCTTAATTCTCATGCTTATTTTCATCATTAGTATATCATTATTACATAGGATATAAAAATGTACAATTAATGTAGTACTGAATTAAATCCACGAATGACATTGGGACTCAAACAACCGTGTACACACGCCAGTATTGTCAAATTTGGGTGATTATTCTTCATTACCGTATTCATTGATTACTTCCGTCATCCATTTGTTTGGAAAAAACCGGAAGTTATACGTAAGCGGGACGATTCCCTGCAAGTGGCGATACGATTCTAGATATCGCTACAATCGCTACTTCCATTGAAGTCAACTGCCATGTGTAAATCCGCCTTGAGGTAGTCCGAGCGAGATAGTTGCCTGGTCACAACAGAGGCCATATTCGAAAAATGTGTTTTAATTTCAACAGCTGTGGGACAATTGGATAAAATATTGCATTATTAATTGTCCAATAATATAGTTTTATATGACAGAAATGGTAAGTAATTAAATGAAAATATCTAAATAAGTCTTTAACTTGACTCATTTCTTTTCGCGCGGTGCGTTCGAAACTCCTTCAAAACGGAAGGCTTTTTGATATCCCGAAGAATTTTCTGCGGTGGCAATATGATTAATTTTCCAAAATAGTTGAGGAAACATACAAACTACCCGCTGTTAGTTTTTTTTATGACATCTAAGTGTTAGAAATTTCTCATTTTGTAAATAATGTCTCTCTGGAGTTCATACACGTTCCATTTCCCCCGTAAAAGGGATGGATTATTTGGCAAATATCCCCAAAAGTAATGTAGAAAGGGGTTTAACTTTTGGCGTTATTGGAAGGGTAAGATATTTTTCTTAAAAATGAGACCAAACTCATTGATTTCTAGGAAAAATGATATTACCCTCAAACTACCTTAAAGCAAGGTCCATATAATATATAGATTGCCTCGAAACAGGTCAAAATGCGATTTGCCGAGGCGCGCCACAATTGGCTGGTCTTTATCGGGACGTCACTGACGTCATTTTTTTTAGCGGGACGACACTGACATCATTGACTCATCAAGAGTCATTTTTTAAGAGTTTATGTTATCATAATCATAATAATCGTTGAAATTATTACAATAATGGTATTACAAAAGATACATCACGAAACTGATTAAGTAAACGACATAAGAAGATCATCCATTTATCGACATAATTACACGCGAGCTTGCCTGTGAAGACATCGGTGACTTCACTGCACTGCACTGCGCGTTCACTGCAATGAAGCTGGCAACCATTTCGGCAATTCCATTGAGGTGTATTTTGAGGGCATTACGTCATCAAACTGAAGCCTGACAACCAAAATAACAACCATTTTTGTTCAACCTTGATCATTCCTCGCTTTCTTATGGATAGCACGATGGAATGGACGAATTACCGGATGTAAAGCAAGAATATCCACCTTCTGTTTGAATATTTAGGAAGGAAATTCGTGAAACATTCATTGTTTACTTATATCTAGGGATTTTACTCAATTTTGCCATAGGTTTAACCGGGAATACAAATCATTATTAATTTATAGAAATAAACAATATATGAAAGGAAGATGAAAATTAAAGATATAAGTGCATGCTGATTTTTAGTAAGTTAGGGATGAAAACCATTGTAAAAGTGCAAAATTAGTGCGTCAACTCGCAAGTGTTAGAGGATAATGAGGGTTAATGAAGGTAGCAGATTGTCTTCAGCATCTAGTGGTAGCCAGCATAGCAAAGTCACATCAGACGGAGGTAGGTTGTGCCAAAGATCTCATCGGCAGGATTAATCAGGCTAAGGCAGCTTTCAACAAAAAGAAAAGGCTCTCAACTTCCAGCAACATTAATTTGGATCTAAGAAAACTCCTACTCCATACATTTGTGTGGAGTGTTTTGCTTAATGGTAGTGAGACATGGGCACTTAGTATGAATGGAAGAAAGGGAAAAGAGGCCTTTGAGATGTGATACTACCGAAGAATCCTCAAAATATCTTTGATGGAGAGGGTGACTAATGAAGCGGTACTCCGGAGAGCCGATGAGGTGCCATGCCTGCGGAATACAATTAGAAAAAGAGGAGACACCTGGGTAGGCCACAGTATAAGACATGAGAGACTATAAGGAATCATCATAGAGGGCTCAGTTCAGGGTAGAACTGCGAGAGGAAGACCCAGAAAGAAATACAAGGAACAGATTGTAGCGGATATGGGCTACCATTCCTACTATCCTTTCCCATCGCCCATTCCTTCTATCTAAGAAGTGGCGACGAAGCAAATCTGTTACCCAGGACTCAAGTCCTGATCTTGCGAGAAATAAATACGATTTCTCTACCCAAGCCTAATTTGACTGTGTTTCAAAGATGCTTTGTGTATATATCCCGAAAAATATTTAACGTCCTTCCAAACCACAATAAGGAAGAAAAAAACGTAAGAAAATTTCTTAAGAAAGTAAAAACTTGGTTATTACTTATAAAAAATATCGAGATTTTGTTTCGTAATTTACATGAAATATTTATCGAATTAAATGTAATGAATTAAGTGATATTGTAATATCATTGTTGAAGTAAGTTCGCCCGATCATGTATTTATGTGTCTCTTTTTTGTAACCACTATTTAATTATGTATATCTCTGAGTCTCTTCTATTTTGAATTAGTTTCTTCACTGTATTGTAAACGTTTCATCGAAATTGTAAACCATTTTGTTTTTTGCTATCATTTTTTGCATGGTTTATTTATTTGTCAGTAGCCCCAACACAGGTTATTCCTTAGGGGCTATCTATGGTACTACCACTCTGTAATTCCTGAAAAGGAATTAAATTATTATTATATTACAATATAAAAAAGTAATCTTTGAAGGTAAATATATATTTTTATTTGTGATTATTATATTTATGAATGATTTATGACCAAAAATAAGTACAAATATTCCTTGTTGTTGTAAATTTATTGTGACCCATTTAAAGGGAAATTACAGCGTGTACACTATTTGTAAATAAATTTATTATTATTATTATTATTATTATTACTTGCAGTAGATAAGGCTGGCTCAAGATCGGGAGGAGTGGAGATGGAAAACGACTCCTGCAAACCAATTTACGGATTGTTGACCAGAGAAGAAGCAAGTGTCCTCTCCACCCACCACAATGGGCAATTCAACAAAAAACAAACTCCGATTGAGGCGACCGGTATATCCAACGGACTCTGGGAGTAAGGTAGTCTCCGCGTTGAACTGCCAAGGTTCGCAAGCTCAGCGACCATCGTTACCAGCTTCAAAATGTTCAATCTATGAATATTTATTATGTATTTAAATGTTTGGAATCATTATCTAGGTAATATGTTGCCTCAATTTTCACGTTAAGTTCACTCATTCCTCGGCGCCACTTAGAAAAAAGGTCTTTTCAGTCGAATCGCAAATCGCCGTTGTTAATTGTTGTTAACGTGAGACTAGAAAATATTCAATAACGTTTGAAGAGGCATGAACTACTTGAAGCTGTGAATAATATCTGACTATTTTTGAGACATAACAGTTACTTTGTAAATGCTAGAGAGGAAATATCTACTACAGGAAGTGTGTAGGAGGCATGTAAAACTCACATCGTGACCCTTTTCTCTGCTGTATGGATATTTTACTGTTAATTTACAGCTATTTTTTTGTTTACTACCTGTTGAGAGCCTTGGAAATCAGAAGGTATGATCTAGATAGATTAATGTGGATGTTAATGTGTAACATATTATTCATGTTTGGCCTCGGAGTAGGTTCAACAATCTCTCCTTTATTTGTTATTAAAATGATAGTTTCATCTCCTATTATTATTAAATTGCCGTGGAACGATATTCACGATGTGCTCAGAAGTTAAGTGTGCAATCGTGCAATTAAACTTGGAGAGGAATTAAACATATCTGTTGACCGGAGAGTATTAAAAAAGAGTGTAATTATGTCCCGCGAGTAGTACTACATTTTTTAACCACTGAATCATGATCACTGGTAAGTGAAACCGATAAGACATGATTACTTACGATCTGTAGACTCTATTTACATTTTAACTGCCATGTTTCATTACTAGATGCCTACTCAATTGAAAAATTTGTTTGTTCACGGAATTCTAAGCAACAGTTTTTGACGACGAGTCTAGAATCCATAATGTATATTCATGGTTCAATATCTTATTCATTATAGCTATTTAGCTCCCAGTGAGTCTTAGTTTTATTATCTAGATGGCTTCGGGTTTCGAACTGCATGAGCGTGTTTTAATGGCTGTGGTTCTGTCGAAAAAATAGACATGAATTTAATATTACACATAATATAAACAAGAAAGATGCTACTTCGCTCCGGTTAGGCCACACCTCGATAAGCCGCGGGCATTTGGGACCCTGGTCATATAGATCTAACAAAAAAAATAATAAAATACAAAGGAAAGCAGCGCGCTTCGTTAAAAACTGCTACGAGCGTACATATAGTGTCTCACATCTTTTTGAGAGATTAAGGTGGGAGCCCCTAGAGATTCGGAGGCTACACGCTAGGCTTAGGTTGCTTGATAAATTCAGAACTGATATTTTTCAGAGTGACACAGAGAATATTATCATGACTCCTCACTACATCTCTAGGTCCGACAGATGCGATAAAGTAAGGGAAACACACTGCCAAACGGATAGGTACAAACACTCGTTCTTTCCGCGCACAATAAGCAGCCACAATAAAAACTGAGATCCTCCAAATGCACTCCTATAATACATGTCACCATTCATTTCCCAAAAAACTTATATCTTTACACAGCTGGTGACCTAACACCCCGTGCCACACGCCCATGCGGCGGCTCGCAGGGTATTGTGTAGATGTAGAAATACTTGCCGTAAAATTTTCTCTATGAGATAACAAGAGCAAAATGCTACCTTTCCGTGCAATTTTCTCGCAACTTTACCTTGCTAAAAAAAGATGTTCGATGGGAAAATGGGAAAGACACGCTGGAAGTAGTATATGTATACATTACACTACTACATGGTCAGGGTATATAGATTTTGTCACGGCAGAAATATATCGCATTGAAGGAGGCGTGGCAGGTTTGGAAGAGTATACACATAGTACAGAAGTGATCAGAATTACCTTACGAGTCCATCTAGCTATGTCCATCTGTCTGTCTGTTTGTCTTTCTGTCTGACTCTTCGCGCTATAACTGCCGTAAAAATTGAGATATCGAGCTGAAATTTGGGTTTTAAGCCTCTAGTAGTCCACAGATGACTCAGTTTTCAAATGGGTTGGATCGGAACAAACCTACGTTTTTTTTTATTGAAAGTGTTAGAGTACTTAAGCTTCGGCAAGGCCGAAGACATTTTCTTCACTAGTTCTATCTACACCCGGATCTCCCAATTGCCGGTCAGGTGTGTTAGCCAGTTACACCACCAAGCCATCGTTCTTCAAGGCGAATTTCGAGGGGGGTTAATGCGAACTAGATGTTCAATGATGATCCCGATGATCAAGATGATCCCGGTCAAGTCAAATGATTTTTTCATTGCGAATTTCAACCCTGGTGTATATGCACCCGTACGAGTGACTTCGTACCACATCATTTGTTACATGCAATGTTTGGAAATTAGTTCTATCTAATATAAATTCTATTTTCGTGAAAAAATATTTTTAAGGAAATTTGAGAAAAATATCATATCACTTATAAATCAATGGGTGTGGTCTCAATTTTAAGAAAAATGCCTCACTTCCTATAATATCGAAATATCAGCCCTTTACCGAACTACTTTCTGAGATTTTCGATCGAAAAAAATATCAACCCTTTTAAATGGGAAATGGTACGTGTATGCTCTCCATGGAGACCTTATTTAAAAAATGAGGAATTTCTAACTCCGAGATCTAGTCATAAAATTACCAGTATGATAAATTGTGAATTAAAAATGAAAAAAATAAAAAAGTGATAATTATAAATATATTCTTGGAATAATTTATTCTAATATGGTATCTTATAGCTAAAAAAAGAGCGCGTTCTTATGAGACGGTTAGGGCTCAGAAGGAATCTTTAAGTGAGCTGCAAAAAAGTTTGAAGACATGTAATCGCGAGCTTTTCATTAAATATCATGTAAAATCTGGTGTTTTTGTAAATTTTGTAATTAAAAAAATAAATGTTTCTTCCGCATGTAGTGTTAATGCTTTCTCATATATTTTATTAAATAAATCATATTGTCACTGCAGCATTTCTTTTCAGGATCAATAAAGATCATCTTTTGTGAAGGAGTTTCAAACGTTACGCGCCAAATAAATGAGACAGATTAAAGACTTAGGAGATATTTCAGCTTTATAACTTAATATGACATTGAATCAATGTCATATTAATGACGTCAATGAATATTATTGCACCATTGCAATATTTTATTCGTGCTTCCTCCTGAAATTAACTTGCCTTATTCGAATATGGTCTCAGTTATGACTAGAGAAACATATCGCCTGAACTGCCTTAAGGAGCAAAAACTTCTGAAACATTCGTTAAGAAAAAAATGAAAGTTACCGTATGACTTTTTGATTTACTAATTATTTAAAGAGTGAAGACAATATGTGGTAATTCCATAGACATACATTTCAGTTGGCAGTACTGACTATAAAAAATTATTAATCATAAATATATTCCTGGAATAATTTGCTGTAATATGGTATCTTATAGATAAAAAAGAGCACATTCTGATGATCCGGTTTGGGCTCAGAAGAAATATTAAAGTGAGATACAAAAAAGTATGAAGACATTATTAAATATTATGTAAAATCTGTTGTTTTTGCAAATTTTGTAATTTAAAAAGGTAAATGTTTCCTCCATCAATTTTGTCAATTTTGAAATTATTTAAAAAATTGTTATTAAATTTTTAAAATTATGGTTTAAAAAACATACGGAAGTTAAAAACAATACAAAGAAGTATTTGCTGGAAATGCGATATCAAAGATAATGGCGAGGCTGATTGTTCTTTACTGCATATCATTGCAGAGACGCGGTATATCGCAGCAATATGGTATCTTACTGTTTAAAATAAGAGCACCTTCTGATGAGCCGGTCAGGGCTCAGAAGGACCCGTAAGAGTTAGTAACAAAGAGTTTTAAAGACATGTGATTGTGAGCTTTTATTTTTAAATATCATGTAAAATTCTCGTGTTGTTATGATTTTTTTATAATTTAAATGTTTCTCTTTTGGCAATTTGAAATTTATTGAAAATTAGGAAAATAAATAAAAATTATTACTATTATTAAAAAAAAAGAATCCTAGGCATTTTCGCGCCATCATTATGATTTTCATAAGCTAACGCGTTCCATCCGCGAAATCGGGATTATTAAAATCAATTGAAATGAATTTGAAATATTTTCTTACTTAACACAATAGCGATGGAACTACGTTGATGCGGCTTCGTTTTTGACAGCGGACATTGCTGTGGAGCGCCCTGCTGAAACTATTACTATCCACCATCCTCTCACGTTAAGATAGTTAGAGCGAAATATCATTTTATCTAAAAATCAATGAATTTGGTCTCATTTAAAAAAAATCTTACTCTTCCAAATAATCCATAATGTCAACCCCTTACCGAAATACTTTTCGAGAACATTGGCAAATAAAACCAGCCATTTGACATGGGAAATGATACGCACTCCAGAAATACATTTAAAATATGAGACATTTCTAAAACCTAGATTTCGTTCAGAAATTAACAGGGTCTAGTTTGTAAGTTTTCTCGACTATTTTTTAAAATGAATCAATTTTTCACCGCAGTAATATTTTATGAATCGTAAAAATACATCCATTTGGAATTATTTTTGAACAAACTGCGTGAAAAAAAGTGGCGCATCAATGCCTCATGTTGATATATTTTTTGATAAACTAGAATTTCAGACATATAAATGTATATTATTGCACTATAAACGTTAAACTATTATATTCATGCTTCCTACAGCTGCTTAAATCAATATAATTGGAATATGGTCTCCATTATAACTAAGGAACTATCTCGCTCCAACCACCTTAAGTGGAGCTAATTTGACAGCGTCGCCTGTGCCATGTGCTTTTCTCTCTTCCCCGTTCCATTTCCATCTTCTTCCTATACATACACGTTTTAGCGTCACGCATTACACAGGCTGCTGCCACCAAATTTCACTACCGCTCTTGAAGGTCACTGGCTTGACTGTGTGAATTCTATCCTAATTTTACCTTGCGTACTTGTAAACTGTTTACATTGAGCATAGTACAATTTCTATGTAAAAACGTAATGTTTCATACAAACTTGCGCCATTAGTATTTGCCATTTACACATTTTATTTTTGATCACTAGTTTGCATTACTATGCATATTTTTTGTTCGTTCTTAAGGGGCATGATCCCAGAATTATCAATAAATATTTTACTCAATTTCATTCTATGATTTGGGATGGGGGAATACCTCTTTTATCAACCGGTCACGCTGCCAAATGGTTAAATGAGCACTCCCCATCTTGGTTACTTGTGAAACTCGTATTTAACCCAAATCTTTCAGGCCAAAAATTTAGGAGCCCTTTCATGGGACTAATCGACATTTTTGGATGTTTTGCAACCCACGTCAAACAAATACCTTTACTTAAGGCAGCTTATTGCGGTATATTTATTTGTGCAAGCGAGTGTATCTTAGAATGTATAGGAAAATGAATTCAATTAGAGCAGGTTCTATTTTCCGTTCAGTAATTCAGATACCCATACAAGTTGCCGCTTTTTATGATACAGTTTTCCTAGTGACCGAGTTCATGCATTCCTTCAAACAATAAAATGTACCGTGTAAAGCGGCCTTTGAGGTGGCTCTGGCTTGACAATGTGAGTCAAATCACTTACTAAAATACACATTTTTAGTTACTCAGTTTAAAAACTCCTGATTACGCTGATTGAATGGGATATCTATTAAAAGCCATTACGAACGATTGAAATATGCAAACATTTCTACGAAAATATTTTCAATTACCACAATTGTCCAGCCACAGGAGCCAACTGCAGCGCCGTTTCCATGGAGCTACCGCGATTTGGCATCAAATACGGCAGTAATTCGCTTTATGGAATTTATGAAATAGGTTGTAATATACCTATATTTAATTTTTATTCTTACTTCCTGCTCCTTATAAAAAGTTTTAATTGAAAGCTTGAATATGCTTTTTGGAACAAATTGACGTTTGTTTGCTGTAATCTGTGCAATCTCCATAAGAGTCCATGATAAAAATATCCTCTTTTTAGGCTGAATTACATTAGAGCTAGCCCAGAAACCCCATTTTATTTTCATCTACCTTAAAAAACGCACTTCACAGATACTATATTCAAGTTTTTGACCTAATTTTCAACTTTAATTCCTTGTTTTCGACGTTGTCATCAAAACTGGTGTGTGACCACACAGACGCGTGAGCCAGATCATGGAGCAAAATCATTCTCACATGCCACGAGATGGAGTTTCGAAAAAAAATACCGATAAGTGAAATTTAAAAAATTAAATAATCGAGGCATAAATGCAGGTCTTCATTCAATTATTCTCTATTTGTAATCCTCTCTCCAACCGTGAGGCGTCGCGTCGGTTTCTCTCACTTGGAGAAGAAGCCATTGACGTTAAAAACGATACAACTGTTAAACAGCAATATTACTTTCTCATCCGAGTTGAAATGTATTTTTCAGGAGCAATTCAACCGAAGCTGGATCGGTTTTGCGAGAGAAGAATTCTCGAACGAGAGTAAAATATATATACACATTCTGGTTCCCAAGGTCTTTTTTCCGCTCTCTCTCGCTCTGTTTCTCTCGCACTATTGATTTCCCATTGCTGGGTATTATATCATAAAAAAATAAGCGTTTTTTGTTGCATCTCCCCTCCCCCCCCCCCGATTGCTTTGTGGAAAGTTTTTCATCCCCTCTCTCTGTTGGATTAATACATTTTTTGTCGTCGTCCTCCTCGCCGGAAACTTTTCTTTATCGCTCTCTCTGACGCTTTATTCAACAGAAACGAGTTTGCAATTGGGCAAAGTGTCCGACTGGCTAAATAAAACTTTTTAAAAAATTTCGGGTGATTGAGTGAAATTGAGTCATTTCCATTTTCGGTAATTTCTTCTCCGGAGAACACCCTTGTACAAAAGGAAAAAGGAAACGTATTGCTATCTACCCCCAGTGCTGGCCTTCAAAAGCGTAATGCTTTCGAGTTTCTCTAATGGTGAGCCATTAAGTAGGGCAAGTTCGCGGAGAAATTGATATTTTTTTTTAACCTATCCACATTGTAATCTATTCTTCAAATAGTATTTGGACTATCTCGCTCCGTTCTGATGTAATGGCAGAATTAAAGTGGCTTTACATATCGATGTAATGTAAGTGGAAGGGATCTCAACACGCTTTCGCACTCAAGAAACGTTGATACTGTGATTCCACATTGAAAATTTAGTCATACTAACGTGCAAAACAAGCTAAAAATTATTAAGTCATCATTTTTTTTATAGCATACAAAAATAATATCAAATTTACAGACACAAAACGCATGAAATTCATAATATTCCCATGCTGTGATTGAGAGATGAACGAAAGTAATTAAAAAATAAGGGGTCTAATAATAACCTACCTACCTTCAACAATTAACAATATTTTCGGCACCGATCTCAGATATGCTTAATGGCATATTCCAAGAAGAGAGCAATTGACAACAGAAATTAGGTATTATTCTAAATTGTCGCGGTAAGCTATAGGAAGTTTTGAATCCAATGGATACACATCGGCCAGCCAATTCATCTAGGAAACCGTCGACAGGTAGAGTTAAAATCTTGTAAACAGGGGCGTGCTGACCGGGATTCCACTCATACTCGGACAGTAGGTCTACGCGTCGTAATAGAATTCGTTCTTCAAACCAGCAAGAGAAGAAAGTAATTTAGAAACACAGTAAAACAAACGTTAAGTGATTTCCACATTTTTTGCTCATTTTTCATGAAGATTTCAAATAATCCATATTTCCATTAAGAACTTCACTTATATCATAAAGAGAGCTGATGAAGATGACTTTAAATGCTAAGTTTCAAACTAAAATGTTTTATTGTAGAGATACACAACTAAAAATTGCATAAGTGATTTTTAATTCAATTTCTAGGCAAGTTCAAATAACCCCTCAGAAAATGCTACGACAAACTGTGGCTTATATTTTGCAAATATTTCGTAACAACTTGGATTACCGATTTGTGGATTGATTTTTAACTGGATACAGAGAACTGACTCAGTTATAGAATGAAAGGCTTTTGATGTCTTAAATGCTAGGGCTCCCAACGAAATCACACGAATGCAAACATCTATATTACCCGAGAAATTAATCCAAAATCGTGGAGCAGAAGACTAGTTCCCTGGCAACCTTTCAAGCCAAAGAAATAAATATGGAGGTTAAATTCATAAAATAGCTTGTTCTACTTACAATATTTTTCTAATTCTTTCAATTTGCATCAATCTTTTCCAGGGTACATCTTCTTAGCGTTTTCCTTGTCGCATGCGTAAACACTTTTTTAATTGACCTGAAGAAAAACTTTGGAAAGACAAGTAAAGTTATTTTTAAATAATTCAAATGAGATATGGTACTTTTTCCACAGTTTTATTTTATTTCAGGTCGACCGGTTTCGTCACATAGGCGACATCATCAGGTACAGTTTAGAATGCTGCAGAATTTATACAAAAATTTGGAAGGGGGGGAAGCGGCAGGAAAAGGGGTGAGGGGAAGGGGATGAGGAAGAAGGTATCCCCGCGTCCTCTCACATACTTAAATGTTGTTAAGTTCGAGACAAGAGAAGCTAGAGAGGCGGACATGAATCGGCAAGTATAGATGAATCGAACAGTAAAATTGTTATCGACCGTTTTTTGCAAAAGAAATATACTTCTCCTGAGTGTTCGGAATAACAAATATTTTCTTATCGTCATAGTCTAATTCCCGGACGATAAAGTGACCATCGTAGGATGACAGATTGTGGATGAAGACTGGAAGGAAATTTGGCATCTTATACTGAATGTTGCAAAATGAATGAGCAGATCCTCGGTACGTTCCGGTAAGATGATCGTGATCCCTTACCCTACCCATTTCTAACTCTTTCTCGCAAATATGACAAACAGTTGCATTTTGAAACGTTCTTTCTTCATTCTCAGTCAGAGGGGTCATTGAGACTGTATTTTTATAAAGTGAAAATACTTTTTCCGCCTCCTCTTTCATGTATTCAATGAAAACACGCGCCGCGTCTTGTCCTCTACATAACTTAGGCTCTTCGCATCCGTCTGGTGTGATCATCATGTAGCAAAAGCTAAATGGTGTATGTTTTTGTATCTTGTGAGTAAAAGAGGTGTGTGGATTAGGCTCACATGCAGATATATCTTCAAGGAGGCATTCAAAGTCGTGAGAGGACGCGGGGATACCTTCTTCCTCCCCCCCCCTTCCCCTCACCCCTTTTACTGCCTCTCCCCCCTCTCCCTTCCAAATTTTTGTATAAATTCTGCAGCATTCTAAACTTATGTACCTGATGATGTCGCCTTTGTGACAAAACCGGTCGACCTGAAATAAAATAAAACTGTGAAAAAAGTACCATATCTCATTTGAATTCTTTAGAACGGATTTTCACAAAGTTAAGCCAGAATTAATCGAGTTTATTATTTTTAAATTACTAATCGAGTGGGTATTTACTTCCTTATTCATTGATTCCTCGGAAAAATCAAGACAAGTGAGGGGAAGCGGGGAGCAAAAATTCTTTAGAAAGCAAACATTCCTAGTAAATGAGACCCTTTAAAAAAAATCGAGGTTCCTCTGACGAGTCAATTGTAAAACAATCGACACCGGAAACATTCCTTGAATTTCTTTCTCTTCAATCAAGCACCATTATATGATGTTTTAAGTCACTGAGGTTGGTAAGTTAACGTGCTCACTAAATTCTAAATAGAATTAGTCCATCGTTAGACCACAGATAGCAGTCTTCAGGAAATTTGATCAGCAAACCATATAACTGTTAGCTTCGTCAAAATTCTATGGCCGATCTTTTTATGAATGAAATAATTTAACTACTATCAACGCAAGGGGGAAGTCAACACACTGGTTCGGGGAGATTTGGATTAATAATTATCAGTCGATCGATGGGTTTGAAAACATCTTTTATCATAACTAAGAAGCAAAGCAGGAAAGTAGATAAATTGTAATATTAGCACATAACTGATATTAAATGCATTGAATGTCCATTTAAAAAGAAAAAAGCAAGTATAATTTTGTTTTAAAGCTTCCTAAATAACTATCCCTCTTAGCGAGAGGCATTCATGATTTTCACTGAGAAAAGGAAACTGAAAATTTTATGCACTTCAGTCACTTCAGTGATTTGTTATTGTGTTTAGGAACCCGGATTGAATTTGCTGAATGAAGTAACTGGACATTTTTTTCATTGATAGCTATACTGATTCATTATATAGTTTCATATGTGAAAGGAATGTTACTGCTCCGCAAAATAAAGGCAGGAGACAGGAAAGTTCCTTCAGACGTCGACCCAAGGACTGAGCTGAGCCAAGGAGGGCAGCGAGTATACATTCCGAAGTTTGTTTAGTTATTATTGACTTTAGGATCCTATTTCCTCGTCATTTTCTCGGCAAGTTTGTGAGGAGGAGATGTTCTGCTTGCATGGCTGAATAACACGGACGACAGAATCGGAGAATTATTTATTTACACCAGTTTCCAGGGCGACCTGCAAAAGAAAGAACCTCCGATTTTTTCCATACTATACCAACATAGAAAGTTTCCTTGAACTGGATACGTAAATTCTGTCGCCTATTTGCAAAACTAAAACGGATATCACGCTAACGGAAATTAAGATAGGTTCTTTCCGCCATTGCCATTCTAAATATTCACGTACTATGACATGGAGTTCCGCATGTCGGGGAAATAGGACAAATACCTTCACCAGCAAATGAGCGATATTTGCACACTGATTTCAGATATTATGCGCGTTGCGTACTTTATTATATTATTCATGCAATACATTACGTATTGTCTTTATTAATTTATGAGTTTATTCGATCATTATAATGTATCCTTTACACTCTACTCAATGTACAGTCGGATTCAAATGTATTGCAAAGAGGCGCCACTTACGCTTCTCAAGGAAATCGAGTTTCACTTACGGCGCTGTTATTCTTTGCTATGCAACGCAATCTATTCAGCTGTTTATTTGCACGTATTAAAATTGTAACTGTTGAGCAA
The DNA here is from genome assembly GCA_963169105.1 of Ceriagrion tenellum. Classification (NCBI taxonomy): domain Eukaryota; kingdom Metazoa; phylum Arthropoda; class Insecta; order Odonata; family Coenagrionidae; genus Ceriagrion; species Ceriagrion tenellum. The sequence continues at coordinate 114,073,130 of OY720636.1, read as the reverse complement.
TTTCTTGTTTTGTGCTAACTTGTTATTACGTAATATGAACAGCTCGAATAACAATGAATGCTGCGACGTATTGATTAATGAAATACCAAAATTTATTATTAAACACATCGTTCCTGGCATACAATATACCAACGGCAAATACTACGTAATGTATCATTTAGAGTAACATTTGTGATTAATAAATAATAATTATCCATGCTCATATCGTAAATACAAACCAAAACGAAAGTGTAATGACAAATTAGCACAATATAGGAAATTGGTCAACTATTACCATTTGAATACGTGCAAATAAACAGATGAATAGATAGCGTTGCGTAGCAAAGAATAACAGCGCCGTAAGTGAAACTCAATTTCCTTGAGAAGCGTAAGTGGCGCCGCGTACATCACTCGCATTCACCCAAAATTTACCTTCATGGTGAAAAGATACAACTTGGTTAGTTCCACACTAATTTATTACATTAAAACCGACCCGGGTTTCAGCAACTGAGTGGCATTTTCAAGGTACAACTGACTTGAGTGGCTGAGTATAGATACAGTAAAGGTGGAGGGAGAGGGAGGAAAAGAGGGGAGAGGAGAAGGAGGGGCGTGGAGGTATACTGGTAGAGGTGACGTAAAGGCGGCGGAAAGAATCAGTACAATTGGGTGACAAATGAGTAATTTGTAGGTAAGCAAGAACAAATCGGATGACGAGGACGGTTGTCTGTTGTGGAAGGAGGGAAGTTTTATGCTAAGGAGGGATGAATTGGTGATTAAACTTCCCTCTTTCCATAGCAGACAACCGTCCCAGTCATCTGATCTGTTCTTGTTTACCGACAAATTACTTAGTTTTCACCCAATCGTACTCATCCTTTCCGCCGCCTTTACGTCACCTCTACTAGTATACCTCCATTCCCTCCTCCCCTTCCCCTCTCCCCTCTTTCGTTTTCTGTTCTCCCTCTTTCATACTCATATGCCTGAATACCTCTACAACCTATTTACCCTCAGAACTACTGTTTCCGCCAGAGGAACTCGGGCATACCTAAACCTTCTCCACATACCCCAAGCCCGTACCAACCAATACCTAAATTCCTTCCCGATTATAGCATCCAAGTTTTGGAATTCATTACCCCCCTCAATAAAATGCTCCTCCACTCCGGAATCTTTGAAGAAAATGTACGAATATTTAAAACAGTATCACTGTTGTTTTGAAATGTAAGAATCTTTGTGTTGATTAATTTCATTTTTGTTAGAACCTTTGTTTTCAATTGCTCTTGTGTTTATGCTATGCTTATTTTATAATTATTGTATTTTGAGCAGAATGTTTTCTGTACTTATGTTTTTTTTCTTTTTTGCTCTTATGGGTTTCCCAGAGCATCAATAAACCATTCATTCTCTTCTTCTCCCTCTCCCTCCACCTTTACTGTACAGTCACTTCATAACGTATCGCGACACACTACGCTAGCAGTTCGTATAGGTCGACTGTCGAAGCTCAAAGTACGTTGGCCATCCTGGGTCGTCTTCGGTGACTATGAGAATCACCGGGTACACTACGATACATATTCTAAGTCAAGTGGGACTAAACACCGACAGTGCTATCGACTTCGTCCGCGTTGGAAAGCTGACTTTGAAACGAATAAACTGCGGGAAGGAAGGGTATTCGCAACCCAGAGGCATCGTAATCATACTCGGCAGTTCTCTCACGAAGACGAAAATGGAAAGAGCTCCTCTTCGCGAAACCAGCCCAACCCAGCGCGCTCTGATGGTGGGCTTGGTGAGAGGCGGGCGCCGAGTCAAGAGTCAATAGATATCATAATTTTCCATTAGGCGGGCAACTTAAAATATCAGCCTGTAATGCACGAAAGGTTCACCAGTTCGCATAGCCTAATCGATAGCAGTGCCCATTCTCCTTCATGCATAGGTTTGAGCTCGTATTTACGTGCATTTGGCTCTTCTTCGTTTTACCTTCCCCCGATTTCACTCGCATAATCACTCAACTCCATTCAATATTGCCTTTTCACCACATTCCCCTTCTTACTTCTTTAACCGAATACATCCTCAAGGCCACTCTAGGAGCAAGTCTGTCCTCTCCTCTGAACGAGAGAACTCCAATAATGCAGTCCCACTTAACCTGGCGCTTTGTCTCATGGAAAATGAAAAGTGTACCTGCAAATTCTCTTAGCTACCAGAGACGGCCCAGGATAGCCAACGTACTTCGAGCTTCGACAGCCGCCATATACGATCCGCTAGTCTAGCGTGTCGCGATACTTTTTGAAGTGACTGTACATAAACTCAGGCACTCAAGTCAGTTGTACTTTGAAAATGGCACTCAGTTGCTGAAATTCGGGTCGGTTTTAATTTAATAAATTAGTGTGGAATTAACCAAGTTGTATATTTTCATCATGAATATCCAAAACTTCCACAAAGTAACGCATGAAATAGTTTCGTGTGTTCAAAATTTGCCTGTTTTACTTTTTAATATGTTATATGTATTTCATGTCCATTATTATGTGCCTTACATACTTTCCTCAGTGTATTTTCCTCTACTTACTCTATGTACGTTTCTTGACTCACCAAACGTATTTTAGTACTTAATTATTTCCCTGTTCAAATGTGCATTTCTTCCACAGAAACGCCATCAATGAAATTATGAAATATACTGGAGCTTACTAGTCGACGGCCTGATTTTTGGTCGTAAGGTCTTTTCTTCCAATCCTCAAATACGAGGAACAAGGAGGATTTTATGACTAAGCCAGGAGGCTAAGTGACAACCAACCAAATGATGGCTTCTCGTCGGCATTTAGTTCAATCACTGGAGACTTTTTTCTTCTATTGTGAAATTTAATTAAAAATAATAGTTTTATGAAATCGAAAGAGGTACCTTAAGGAAGAGAATTTATGAAAGATCTAATTTTTATCGAAAAATGCAGTTTTCGTTTTGAAAACTATCGCTTCGATGAAATTCATCGATTTTTCGTGGAAAGGCAGGTTTACAAAAGGAAGTCACTCACACGATAGTAGCCTCGAAAGTCACTTACAATCGAAACTTCAATGTGCAAGCACGGACTACTATGACAGTTGAGGTCGATATTGGTAGTAATTGACCGAGGTTCTCAGAGAAAATAGACTGGCGTCTATTTTGCCAGCAAGTGGCATATTATTTCTGCGATAAAATGCATCCCCTCTGATGGAATCTTGGTCACATGACAGCAAACGGAGATTTTTAATGTAAATTACGAATCACCTTGTGGGAAGAGGACTCAATGTCGCTTACGTAGATATATATTTGTACTTTGAAATATTTTAAATGCTAAAAAACTCTTATGGTAAGCTTCATTACTCATCTCTTATTAGATAATAATTATTATTGTCACAATCGATACAATAGATTTGACGTAATAATGAATAAAAATTGTAATTCATGCAAATTAATTAAATAACGAATGCCCAAGGGACTCAAACAGCAATATACAAACGTCATTACTGTCAAATTTGGTCGATTTTCGCAATTACAAAATTCATTGATTGTTTTTATCATCCCTTTGTTTGAAAAAAGGCGGAAGTTATGAGTAATCAGGGCGATGTCGTGCAAGTGACGATACGATTCGAGACATCGCTACTTTCGCTACTTCCATAGAAGTTGACTTCCATGAGTAAACCCATCTAAACATTTCGGTATCAGGTAAACATTCTCCATGACAACCAGAAGTCTTTCTTTAAGTCTTGATATTGGATACAGTCATTTATTCTAGAAGTCTCTGTACTTCCTACGAATTTTTTAAGAGCTAATAAATTACATAACTACCCGAACTTAAGAGGAGGGTGGCTAAAACGCGGGTCGTTGAATCGCATTTCCTTCTTTTTTTAATTTCTTTCCTTAAAAACATAGACCACCTGGTCCCCCAAAGCCAGAGGCTTGTCTGGAGGTGCCATTACAAAACGTACAGTTGTTATATGAAAAAATATTAAAACAGTAAAAATTCAAATGTCAGTAAAAAATAAAATAGTTGAAAGTACATTTTTAATGAACATATATATCAGTTTAAGTTATTTCATAAAATCATAATCTGTAAAAAGCTGTTGTCAAATTAGGTTAAAATATTTAATAGCATTTTACAAAATCAGTGAGAAGTATGTTAAAACTACAATCTAGACAGTACAATATAGTACTATAGAAGCCACACAACACCTAACAATATGAGATGTACACACCCCTCGAAATATACAATCACATGAAATCCTCGCTAACATCATTCAAAAGCCAATATTTCATTTTATTTTTAACTTCATCCATAGATTTCATATTTTGTAACTCTAATGAAAGTCAATTACATTGTGGATTCTTTGCTTATAAGAAGTGAAAAATGGGGGAACTTTATATGCCTTTTACCTACGCCTTATGTCACGTATGCGATTTTGTGCCACAGATGAGAGAAAATTTCATACAAATATTCTTCGTTCATAACTTTGATGCATAATTTTTTTATTTGCTCATTCAATACTTCAGGCATGATGGAAACATTATGATAGTGTTTTTAATTGATACGTGATTGGCTTTTTTAATGGACGTTTTTCAGTTGTTTCCTAAATTATGACCGTCTATGACTTTGAAAAAAAATCACTATGCCTTAGGAGTCACTGCGAATTTGAGGCACTAAGATTTGAAATATCACTATGTGAATTGTATCGACCAAAGGATATTTCAGATAGCAAATACTCTGATACATGTGAAGCTTTCAAACCAAACTCTCGGAATTGTTCCTTTTATATCACCATCTCCAGAACCTTCCGATGAACTTAAGTTTAGATCTAGTTATTTTCATTAATAAATCTAATTTGGCGTTTAAATTTATTGATTTCAACAAGTTAAGACTTTCATTAATACAAATAATCCGTTGCTGGGGTAAATAAACATGATGTAACGTGTATAAAACAGAACCGACACACGAATGCGAAACAGGATGAAAAAACAAATTTCTCCGTCCCGGTGTAACAAAAAAATATATGGCTTTATTACAATTCAACTAAAGCAACAATAATTGCCTAAAAAGAAAATTTTGCCGTCTTTTTTTTTACCAAAAACGGGTAGTCATAAGAGAGCGGTGGTAGCAATTTCTAACGTAGATTCGCCACTAAGCATAAAAGTTTACCCAAGACTCCCACACACAAAATAGTCGTCGGGAAGAGACGAGCTTACCAACCAAGATGGTCCTCACCGACCCCGATAGGAGCAAGTCAACGGTCCAACAATGGAAGGAGGAAATCGCTGGGAGGGGATGAAGGGGTGAAGATGTGATGGATAGAGTGAGGGAATATATATATATATACATATATATAAGGTTCGGTCCTGGTGGAAGAGATGAGAGAAGCGGAAAATGGTGTGAGGAAAGGCGTCGCAAATGTGGAGAGATTCGCGAGGGGGGAACGAACGGGGGAAGCGGTGGCGCCCACGCAATCGATATCGAGCGTCGATATGAACAGGAACAGGGGTCGTGGGTGTGGGGAGCGGAGAGGTGGAAGGTGTCGAGGTGGAAGGAAGGCTGTGAGGTGGGAGATGGCTCGGATGGTGTCGATGGAGGTTCCACGCATCCACCGAAAAAGGGGGACATGAGAGGTGATAGTGACGGCGGAAATAGACTAAGGGGGGAGGAAAAGGTTCAACGGCATGGGGAATGAAGGGTTTGAGCAAGAGACGGACAAAGATTGAGCAAGGGTTGAGCTAAGGTTGAACAATGGCTAAAAAAGGAAAGAGCAAAGACTGGACTAGGTTGGGCAGGGGTCGACTGAGGGTAGAGCAAGGGCCGAGCCATTGTATTGATAGAGTTGAACAAGAGTTGAGCATGGTTTGAGTACGGAATGAGCAAGACGCAAGGAAGAACTGATCTATGTTCTGCAAAGGTGAAATAAGGACAGAACAAGTGATAGGATATGGTCACACAAGACTTGAGCGAGGGTTGAAGCAAGGATGGGGCAAGATACGAGTAAGGTTAAATCAAGGCACGAACAATGGATAATTAGTCGTAGCGCAAGGGTTAAATAAAGATTAAAAGAGAGACGAGAAAGGGTTACATAAGGGTCATGCAAGAGATGGGCAACGACTGAGTAATGGTTGAGCTATGGTTGAGCAAAGGCTAAAAAAAGGACCGAGCAACGACTGAACAAGGTTGGACAAAGGATGACTAAGGGTAGAGCAAGGGGTGAGCTATGGTAACGCTACAGTAAAACTAGGGTTGAGCGAGATTTGAGCAAGGTTAGAGTAATGTTTGAGAATGATACGTGCTAAAACTAATCAAAAGTGCGCAACATATTTTTTTATATAATTTTCCAGGACTTTCAAATTCTAATGAACAGTTTTAATTGAAAGCTAAAAATATGCTATCTCGTTCAATATGGAATCTTTTGCTATACTGTCAGAAATCTTCAGAAGAGCCAAAGAAAAATGTTTGATTTCAGGACTAAATTACAGTAGAACAAGCCAGGAAACCTGATTTTACTGTCGTTTTAGTCTGTAAAACACATTTCATTGGTGCTTTTTCTTCAGGAAAGCTGGAATAAGCGACCATGAGACCAGGGTCAAATCGAGTGATACAGACGAACGAGAATGGTGGGGAAGAGAACCATGGTGAACGATGGGATTTTTTTTATGCTGAGGGTTTTTTTTCCTACTCCCCTCAAGTATGTCAAATATCAAAATGCCCTCTATAGAAAAAACGAGCGAATAAAAGGGAAATCAGGGCTTATTTTTGGATGGAGAAAAAATGAGAGAGAGGTAGAAAAGATATTAATTTTTCTGAACATAATGGTTATGTTTTCGAAGCGTCATAAAGTCGGTTAGATTCGCGGACGATCAGGCGTTTGGGACTACAAGCTTTGATAGATGCTTTAGATATGCAGTAAGGGATATCCGGAATGAAGATAAACCATAAGAAAACAAAAGTAATGAGATTATCTATGACAAAGAAAGCGAGGCTGTCATTAAAGTAGGAGGACACAAACTTAAGCAAGTAGAGAAATTTAACTACCTAGGTAGTACGCTAGAAGAAAGCGGACGTAGTAGCAAAGACATACGGAAGAGAATTGCTCTAGCTGGGGAGGCGTTTAGTAATAGAAGGGAGAGGATGACGGGGACCTTGGGAAGGGATGTGAAGAAGAGGCTGGTGAAGAGCTTGCTATGGAGAGTAGCGTTGTATGGGTCAGAAACGTGTACCCTAAGAAAGGAGAACGAGAATAGGCTGTAGGCATTTTTTATGTAGGTGTGGAGATCGTGAGGTGGACGGAGAGGAAGACTAACGAGAAAGAAAACTTGAAATGGAGTGCGAGGAGAGGAAACTTCTTATTAAAATTCGACATCGGAAGAGTAGGTGGCTTGAGGATGCAATAAGGGTCGATGGGTTGCTCAAGAATGTGATAGAAGGAAGAACGTTGGGGAAGCGGGGAAGAGTAAGAAATAAAATAGGTGTCATGAATTGGATGAAGAAGGGTAGATAGCATGCCGAGGCGGAAAAGGATGTTCTAGAGCTAGAGAGGCCTCTGAAAGTGTGGAAAACCGGAAGGAGATTCTCCGACATCAACAAAATCTACCCTAACCAGTAGAATACTCATTAAAAAACCAAGGAATGTAATATCTAGGCGAATACGGCATGCGTAGTGGGACGAAAAATGGAAAGTGAAAATCATAAGGAAAGTTTGAGAAAAATTGTGATCATCTCACATCGAACCATCAGGTAGTTTGAGAAAGATGTTTTCCTGGGGAAAAGAGAGGCCATATTAAAATTTTTTTTTCAATTTGCTCGAAGAAACATGATAAAAATATTATAATATAAATGGCGTGAAAATATTCTCACTACACTGTTGAAATACTCAGTAATTTAGTAAATATCCACGCTAATGTCTTAAAATTTACTCGTTTTTTTAACAGTACCACAGTTGTTGTAAATAGAAAAACAGCAGGACATAGGTCCTCTATTTCACTTCTTGAGGTAAAGACTTGAAACTGGGCACATATACTCACAATATATTGCATATGATGGAAAAATAAGTCACTGTCCTTAGATCTGAGCCATTATTAAGATGCGGAGGCTCAAATATGACAAAATTTCCATCTGCGCTGAGCCAAGCTAAGACGCGCGATCGAAAAATCGAATTCACTTTCGGCGTTGTAAAAATTATGCCTAGATTTTTTCATTTTAACGCTAAAATATCTTACCAAAGACCATCATATGTAAAATTTTGCCTGCAAAAAGAGAACAATATTTTGTTACTTAGTTGCTCACAAATATCGACAAAAATAGCTAAAACTTATCAAAATTACAGATAAGAAATCAAGTAAGCAGATGTTAATGTTTTCTTTGTCTCATAAAAAGCCCATCCCCTACTCCATCATATGCGTAACTTTTCAAGACTAGTGAATAAAAACGAAAACAGGTGTTTCCTTATAAATTTTGAAATGTTTGAGCCTCCGTATCCGTGTAATGGCTAACATCTAACATAAATGGCTTACAATTCCATAGTTGACAATCAACTTTAAGTACATGTACCAATTTAAAAGTCTTATCTAAAAAAAAGCTATTTGGGACTTATGTCCCGCTTTACAAGTTCCGATCACTGTGCGTACGGTGTAAACGCCTTCATGATAAAAGATATTTTTGTGGTTCCGCAAAAATTATTTCGGTTTATAATTAAATTTCATGAAAAATAATGCAAGCAAACTACACACTGACAATTTCCAAACTCGGCGCGTTCCTCATAAATTCCTTGTGTATGTAAATTAAGTCTTTATGGCGCGCATACCCTGTATTATTTCAATATACCTACTTTTAACGGAACAGTGTGGTCCCTGATTTTTTATCCTGCTAGTACGTGTTCTCCATCACCCTGCAATTTGCTAACCCACCCAACCAAGGAATGTTACAAAGAAATGGCACGAAAATGTTCTCCTTACATGGTTGAAATTCTAATTAATTAAGTGAATAAATCCACGCTAAGGTCTTTAAATTTACTCGTTTTTAGAACAGTACCAAATTCAGATTGTTGAAGCGTTATGTTATTTTTCATAATTGAGAGAAGAAATGTTTTCTACCTTTTACAATGATATTTGTTGTGTATAAATTCAAAAGCTGACCAGAAAAGACTTGAACTTTTGCAATAGTAGCAGGATGTGGGAAAGGGGGAAAAACAAGGCATAGGCATGCAACCTTAGTGTTGAGCTACTATTTCCGCACCCTTCCACACTTTTTTCTGACGAAATTTCTTCATCAAATAATAACCTTTCACTTCCCACACAACGGATATCAAGCGGAGAATAGCCAAAGCTAACAAGCACTTATGGGAAAAAGGGAACTGCAGTGCTCAAAGAAGATAGAAAAAATTGTGAAAACAATCGTGTGGAGCGCGGCACTCTATGGATCAGAAGCATGGACCATTACAAAAGCTGACCAGAAAAGACTTGAAGCTTTTGAAACCTGGTGCTGGAGGAGGATGCTGAAGATAAAATGGACGGACAATATAAGAAATGAAGTGTACAGTAGAGTAGAAGAGGAAAGAACCATATGGAACATCACAGAAGAAAAAAACAAGATGGGTTGAACACACCCTGAGACACAATTGGTATGTGAGGAACATAATTCAGGGTGGAATAGAGGGAAAAGTTCCCACAGAAGGATGCAGAAATAAGTTTAAGGACCAAATAAAGAGCAGAGTGCATAGGAGGAAATTCTAGGAGGTAAGAGAACTAGCATGAGATAGGGAAGGGTGGAGGGCTGCAGTCTATCAATGTTAGGAATGAACAATCAACCAATGACACCTCACAAGCCCTTAATCTATGTTCCCCTACCTCACTTTCCCAAAGCTAGTTTTTATCCACTCCCCCTCCACCATATTATCTGAACAATCAATAAATTAATATCCTATAAAAAAACTCTGCCCTGCTAAGCTAATTGACAGTAACTGCATCATAGTTGACTCTGAGTTTTTGCATGCATAATAATTCATCTTCGAGTCTTCGATTCTTCATCTTGTCCATCTTTGATGAGATTATAAGCTTTAGTAGATGCTTAGGTTGTCAGTTCGAAAAATATGGAATGAAGATAGATCATTTGGGAACAAAAGTAATGAGATAATCTGAGAAAAAGACTTGTAGTTACTGTATCTAGCCTAGAAAACTGACATTTACAGTGTAGATACAGTAAATGCTGGAAGTAATACCTGGCAAAACGCTAAATATACAGTTTTTTGTTTTTTTTTTTAAATTCTCAAAGTTGAAAGTAACATAATCAACTCTAACCTTAAATTTCATCATTTTGGCTGTTATTGTCTCTTGGCTCACCTGGGCAGAGTTGTACTTGACGATGCAGCAAAGATGTGAAACTAGTCGTGCAAATTTAATATTTGTGGAAAAGTACTCGGTATTCTTTGCAACATGGACCATCTTCATTGGGCGTTCAATCCTAAGATTGGTTGACTGCAGCCCTCCATCCTTCTCCTATCTAATACTAGTTCCCTTACTTCCTGGTATTTCTTCCTATCTACTTTCATCTTTATTTGGTCCATTAACTTATTCCTGGGTCCTCCTCTCGGGACATTTCCCTCTATTTTGTTTTTTACTATGTTCTTCACAAACCCACTGTGTCACAGGGTGTGTCCAATCCATCCTGTATTCTTTTTTCTATGGTGTTCCATATGGTCCTCTCCTATTCTACTATTCTGCACACCTCATCATAAGAGCTGATGAAGTGAAGCAACATGGATACTAATATAAAATTCTTCAACGTCGGGACGCCTGATGTTGTCAAGTTAAATCTTACTCAAATTCGAGACCCTTTTCGATTTCAAAAATTGCCAAAGACTACCAACCCTTTTACATTGGAAATGGTACGTGTATGCACTCAAGAGAGACATAATTTACAAAATGAGGACTTTCTAGCACTTAGATGTCGTAAAAAAACTAACAGCGTGTAGTTTGTATGCATTCTCAACCACTTTTTAAAACAATCACATTGTCACCGCAGTAAATTCTTTAGGATATCAAAAAGCCTTCCGTTTTGAAGGAGGTACAAACGCACCGCGCGAAAAAAATGAGTCAAGTTAAAGACTCATTAAGATATTTTCATTTAAACACTTAACATTTCTGTCTTTTAATACTATATTATTGCACCATTAATCATGCAATATTTAATTCATATGTCCTACAGCTGGTGAATTTAAAACTAATATTTCGAATGTGGTCTCTATTAAGACTAGGGATCTATCTCGCTCGGACTAACTTAAAATGAAGAATGTTAACCCCGAAATACATTGCCTTAATAGCAGTGCTACGGCCAATTTTTATGTCAAATTCTGCAGAATAAATTTGCTGAATATCTTTTAAAACATGCGCTAGATATTGGGGCATCTAATGTATTTTTCCATATTAGGTCATAAATGACATAAACAAGTGTATTCAGATTTAAATTACATACCTCCAGTTTTTTGTTGGAGAATGTAGTCGACATGGTGTGGCGAATGTTTCGTCGTTGCCTGCTGTTTAGCTTGTTTGCCAAATTTCTTAATAACTGCTCAATAATTAGGCATTTTATAATAAACATTACTAAGTGTTTTAAGCCTGAATATATAGATAACCTACACTTAGTTTGTCAAAAAAATTATAGCAAATCCTACACAATAGCAATGGAACTGGAGTTGGAATAATTACTGGCTTTAGTTACGAGGTAAAAGGTGCGGTTTAACGCTTTTTCGTACAACATTTTACAAAAATAGGTATTTACATGATATATAAAAATCTATCTAGACAAAAACAAGCACAAATTTACTCCTTTCAACGAATATCGTTTATCTTAAGGTAGTGCGAGCGAGATAGCTCCCTAACCATAATAGAGACCATAATCGAATCAAACGTTTAAATTTCACCAGCTATGAGACACACGAATTAAATATTGCATTATTAATGGTGCAATAATATAGTTTTATATGACAGAAATTGTAAATAATTAAATGAAAATATTTAAATAAGTCTTTAACTTGACTCATTCTTTTGAAACTCCATAAAAACGGGAGATTTATTCTGATCCCGAAGAATTTACTGCTGTTTTTAAAATTTATATTTTTAAAAAGTTGAGAAAACACAAACTACACGCTGTTGGTTTTTTTACTACGTCTTAGAGGTATAAATTCTTCATTTTGTAAATAATGTCTCTCTGGTGTGCATACATGTACTATTTCCCATGTAAAAGGGATGGTATTTTTGGCAAATATCTCGGAAAGTAATGTGGTTAGGGGTTAAATTTTCGGTTTCAATGGAAGGGTCGTATATTTTTATTTGATATTAGACAAAATTCATTGATTTCTAGGTAAAAATTATACGTCGCTCGAACTACCTTAAGAAAACACAACTTGGAAGCGCGGAATCCTTCTTGAGCCACTTCTTTCTCCGTTCCCCCGAAAGCACATTGTCGTAATCCATGCCGACACATTCAAGGAGAGGCTTGCTACCGATAGTGCATGAGGTAAAACCCACAGTAGCTCCCGAAAACCATTTACCGATCGGCAAAATCGGGGATGAAGTCTCTAACTAGATCCCGCTACAAAAGGCGGAGACTCCGAAACCCAATACCAGAGGTCGTGCGAACGAGCAATAAAAAAAACTCTCGAGACAACGAGCTCCGAGCTGATATTACCAGCCGTTCGGGAAGGGGGGAGGTGAAAAACTCCGCTGAAGTCATCACGAAAACGATTTCCAGCCAACTCTGATCATCCTCCTCCACACGGCACAAAAGAGTCGAACTATCCCTCCAAAAAAATCCCATCTCCAGAATTGAGGGAAAAATCAGGAATCTCTTCAAACATTTATCCATCTCTCTCTCTGTAACTCACTCGAGTGCAGGGAGGAGGAGACGATAAATACCGCCCGAAAACTTTTCACGATTTTGCTGATTTCCAAAAAACATGTGGGGAAAAGATCTTCCTCAATTCAAGGATCATGTGACGCGTCGTATGAGATTCGGAAGGCAAAACTCGCTGAATACAACGAGTTTATAATGCAATATCAGATCATATAACATAGAGAAATTAAATAAGATCAACTATTGTCCCGTGGGCATAACGTCATTGAGCAAAGCAAAAATTCAATCACGAGGATAGTTGTAACCATTGGCGTACATTGAGCATGGAGCTGGCTGTGCTGGCCAATGTTAGAAGCTGACGCCAGTCCACTGTCATCGTTGACCCTCATTTTCTCTTAGTACTTGCTGGAAAACGCATTAATTTTGTAAATTTTACTATGTTTCCAATCGATAACACACTATAAACAGCGTTCACTTACTTCTTTGACATGCATTTGCCTAACTTATATTCTTCATTTATTCACGGCTGTAGCGATGGGTATCCCCGATGAACATTATAGTGAAATCAAGTAAAATCCGAAGCACTAAGCATATATGTTTCAAGAGTTAATGGCTTTAAAATTCAAATAGATTATTTTAATTTGTGCTATAAGTCCTCTAATTCGTCTATTCCACCGTTCTATTCATAGAAAAGTAACGAAAGAGCAGATAATCAATATGTCTGTTATTTCGACTGTCAGGCTGCAGTTTGAAGACGCAATGGCCTTTCCATTTACCTCAATGGTGCTATCACATCTACCTAGAACCAACATCAGTTAAGATCCAAACGCACTTTATTTTACGCATTAATTTTGTAAATTTTACTATGTTTCCAATCGATAACACACTATAAACAGCATTCAATTACTTCTTTGACATGCATTTGCCTAACATATATTCTTCATCTATTCACGGTTGTAGCGATGGGTATCCCCGATGAACATTATAGTGAAATCAAGTAAAATCCGAAGCACTAAGCATATATGTTTCAAGAGTTAATGGCTTTAAAATTCAAATAGATTATTTTAATTTGTGCTATAAGTCCTCTAATTCGTCTATTCCACCGTTCTATTCATAGAAAAGTAACGAAAGAGCAGATAAACAATATGTCTGTTATTTCGACTGTCAGGCTTCAGTTTGAAGACGCAATGGCCTTTCCATTTACCTCAATAGTGCTATCACATCTACCTAGAACCAGCTTCATTTAAGATCCAAATGCACTTTATTTTGTGCTCTCAAATTAATTAACTAATTGCAATTAATGAATCAAAATAATCTTATAAGCTACGAGATACTAATAACTGACAGAACTTGCAGCGGTACAGCTCAACACGCAATCGAGCGCGTTGGAGGTGAGTGAGTGCGTCCGAACAATCCGAAAAGAAATGTGGAAATGACCAAGATCAACATTTTCTTCCTTGCTCTCTCATCTGATCTGATATCTTATATTTAAGAAGATACCGATCACGAAAGTTACGGGTGTTTTTATGACAGTTCCTACCAATTGCAGGTACTATCGTACGAATTTGTAGCCACAATGAAGGACGATAACACCGAAGTATCATGGAGATATTTTTTGGAAATACTACGTAAAGAAATAAATCTATTCCACACAATTTAATTAAATGAATATATTCCACACAAATTCAAACGGGAGAGTAAAGAACCTCGTTGGTATAACTACGAAGTAATTTGAGAGCTCAGGAGACAAAGGTAATTACACAACCTATATAAAAATTCTAGTCTGGTATCAAAACAATGGAACTTACGGTGAAAGAAATTTATGTTGTCCAGCGCTCAAAAACGAAGAAAATCATGCGCACTAGCTTACAAAACTTTAAAAAAAATCTTTCGTGAATTACCGGATGAAAACCCCAAGTTATTCTGGTCTTACGCGAGGGAACTCTAGAGTGAATCTTCTACATTAGATTTTTAATGTATACAATCGGCAAATTGGTCAGCAACAGCATCGATAAAGCCAACTTATTAAACCAATACTTCGAAAAAGTATTCACTAAGGATGATACAATACAGAATTTCATTCAAGAAATTCCTGACTTTAACGAGCCGATGGCGGACATAGTAATTCAGCATGATGGAAGAATTAAACATTTGAGTTCGTATAAAAGTAACAAGTCCCCAGTTCCAGAAGGAATATCTGCACGCGAGCTCAAGGAGTTAGCACCACAGATTGCACCATTCTTAGAAATTATATTTTAGCAAATCATTATCCGAGGGCAAGGTGCCACAAGACTAGAAAATAGCCAACGTCACTCCGATGCTCAAAAAAGTAAATAGAAGTGACCCAGGAATTATAGGCCTATATCCTTAACATCACTTTTATGCAAGATCCTCGAACACATTGTCGTTAGCTATATTATGGCATTCCTGATAATCGTAACCTTTTACACAGCACTCAGCATGGCTTCCGTAAGGGCAGGTCCTGTGAAAAACAGCTTGCGCTCTTCCTTCATGATATCCTAGAATCAGGTGAATCAAAAAAGCAATCTGACGCGATATTCCTTGATTTCAAGAAGGCATTCACCAACAAAAGACTTATTTATAAATTGTATCCATGCGGAGCTAATAAAAAAATAGCTAAAAAGACTTTATCAGTGATCGAAAACAAAAAGCAGTCATTGACGGTTATAGCTCTGATATGGCGGAAGACACATCCAGTGTTCCTCAAGGAAGCGTGATCGGCCCTCTTTTATTCATTATTTATATTAATGACCTAAGTTCTCGAGTTATCAGTAGATGAAGACTATTTGCAAGCGATATAGATACACACCGTGAAATAAGCGAAGACGCGGACTTAGAAGTTCTGTCATCTGGCCTTAACAAAGTTCATTCGTGGTGCCAGGAGCGGGGGTAGAATTAAATATTAGTAAATGCACCACAGTTTACATCCTTCGGAAGTCATCACAGAGAGGCCATACCTATACTGTGGGTAGAGTAAACATAAAATGTTAAAATTTAGTAAAATATCTTGAAATTACCTTAACTTCACATATATCGTGGAGAACACACCAACAAAACATATGCGATAGAGCATTAAAGAAACTGGGTTTTGTTAAACGTATAATTGGAAGGTCCTTGGATGAAAAAGTAAAAGAGAGATGCTACTTCGCTCTGGTGAGTGAGTTGTTGTGAGCGCGCCCGCGAAGGTCTCTGAATTATTAAATTCACTGTACAATAGGTGGAGCGTGAGTTGTTTAGAAAAATGAGTGTTGGCACGCGAGCTTTTCAAACAAGCGAGGAACAGCAAGCAAGCAACGAAGCAGATCTTTTGTGAGTTGCTAAATCACGTGCATCAGAGTCGTATCCGAGAGACATAATATCGTGTGCATCAAAATCATATCAGTCAGACATAATTTGTGTTACAATGTACGTAAATATTTATACTTAGGATAACATTTGGTTCAATGGTCTCTTTGTTTGCTTATTTTTTAATGCTTCCATTAGATTTTGGTATACACTTCGCTTTTTCCTAAAATTGGATTTTCTAGTTAGAAAACCTTAAAATTTTGCACTACTTAAACTATAAAATATTTTATTTACTTGGAAACCTCAGTATAGGCTTGGAATGGAAATTCATGCCATCATTTCAGCGTTAAAAATTCCTGCGTAGGTACGAGGAATTGATTAGACACGGTCTCAAATTCGTTTAGGGACCCATTTTGAACCCATAAGAGAGGCATTAAAACGCATCTCTGGCACAGCTGGGCTAATATATAATAAGACATGTTTGTTTGTTCGTCACATATGCGTTCCAAAACCATTCATCAGATTACGATAAAACTTTGGTGAGTTGTGCGCGCACCCGCAAGTGCTTCTGTATTATTATATCCATTGTACATACAATAAGGTGGAGCACGAGTCGTTTCAACAAATTAGTGTTTTCAGTTTTTGCAGAGGGCGGTAAGGCCAAAAATATTGGAATTCCCTAAGCACTCGAATAATTTTTGTAAAATTTAATTTATAACACAAAAAAATCATTGTCATTCGTTTATTTTGTACGCGTAAATGTATCTGATTTGTATATATGTGCCTACTTAGAAAGAAGAAGAGGCACTGCAACGCTTACCGGGCAGAGCTAGTGATCTACATCTACATGATACCCTGCGAGACGCCGCACGGGCGTGTGGCACGGGGTGTTAGGTCACCAGCTGTGAAAAGATGTAACTTTTTTGGGAGATGAAATGGTGTCATGTATTATCGGAGTGTATATAGTGGAGCTAAATGTTTATTGCAGTATCTTATTGTTCACGGAAAGAACAAGTTTTTGTACCTATCTGTTTGACAGTGAATCACTCATATTTTATCGCATCTGTCAGACCTAGAGATGTAGTGAGGAGTCGTTATAATATTCTCTGTGCCGCTCTGAAACACACCAGTTCTGAATATCTCAAGCAGCCTAAGCCTATCGTGCAGCCTCCGAGTCTCTAGGGGCTCCCACCTTAATCCCTCTAACAGTTGTTTAACACTATATGTTCGTTCGTAGCAGTTTAACGAAGCATGCTGCTTTTCTTTGTATTTTGTTATTTTTTTTTGTTAAATCTTCATGACAAGGGTCCAAAATGCTCGCGGTGTATTCAAGGTGTGGCCTAACCAGAGCGAAGTAGCATCTCTCTTTTACTTTTTCATCCGAGGACCTTCCTTTTATACGTTTAACAAAACCTAGTTTCTTTAAAGCTCTATCGCATATGTTTTGTATGTGTGTTCTCCACGATATATCTTAAGTTAAGGTAATTCCAAGATGTTTCACTGAATTTGAAGATTTTATGTTTACTCCACCCACGTATAGGTATGGCACCCACGTATAGGTATGGCCACGTATAGGTATGGTATGACTTCCGAAGGAAGTAAACTGTGGTGCATTTGCTGAAATTTAATTATAACCCCCACTCCTGGCACCACGAATGAACGTTGTTAAGGTCCGATGACTGAGTTTCAAAGTCCGCGTCTTCACTAATTTCACGGTAGATAACTGTATCGTCTGCAAATAACCTTAATTTACTGCTAACTCGAGATAATACTGTATATACCTTGTTGTTTGCCGCAGCGATCATGCACGAGGTTTTTTTTGATAGAGGAAGCGTCTATTTGAGGGAGCTGTACGCTGATTTGGAAGGAGGGGGCGCTGGATGAAGAGAAGGGAGGTTTTTCGGACGAATCAGTGCGTGTGTGGCGGAGCGTGGAGGGAGGGAACGAAGAAAGGCGGGGAGGGTGGGGCAGAGGGAAGAGGTTGTTTCGGAGAAGGAGAATGGCAGGGAGTAGGAGGAGGAACGTGGCTTGTTCGGCTTACGCGAAACACGATTTTTCACTCACGCATCCTCCACGCAATGAAAAGGGGAGATTAGTTGAGAGGTGTGGCGTAGAAATACACATAGGTACATATATATACAAATAAATACATATATATGTGTGGAATCAAAGGAGGGAGGGGGAGAGAGGTGCGGGGATGGAAAGCAAGGGGAGAAATGGCGGCGCTCTGACGTAACAAGGGCAGGAGAAGGGGGTGGAAATTGGGGCGGGGAAGGACGCTGAGGAAAGAAACGGAACCAGAAAAAAAAGATATTTACACAAATATCATTCTTCATCAATTTCTCCACAAAATATCCCATCAATCAGATTATCATCTCGCTGCGTAATAAATTATACTTGACTCCAAGGGACCAGTATGAAAACAGAGCCACTCACCGCCTCAAGTATTTGGCCAGGCTCAATTATATTGCTACACGAATGTATGTGGCATGGAGTGATTCCATATCAGGCACTAAAGACTCACAACCTTTCCAGATTTAGCCTAGCGCGATCCCTCAATCCCTAGACGTTGACCACAGACGCTACTTCTCGGAAGACTCCAGACTTCTCCCTGAAAATTATCAGAGGGCAGTCTTGATAACAACGAAAGGCCAAACCAAAGACCAGAGGAATGCCACGCTGCGAAAGAAACAGAGCCAGAAAAAAAATTCTATAAATACCCCATTGCATCAATTTCTCCGCAACATATCCCACCAACCAGATCATTTGCTCGCTGCGTTATGAATTACACCAAACGGCAAGAGGCCAGTATGAAAACAGATTCACACACCGCCTCAAGTATTTGGCCAGGCTCAATTATATTATCCCACGAATTCAAAGACTTTTTTAAGCAGTAATTCGAAAAATCCACAGGGGGGGAGGACGCCTCGGTAGCTTAACTGGCTAAAGCACTCGGCCGGAAATCGAGGGATCCGGGTTCGAATCCCGGTCAATGCGGATGATTTTTCCTCTGTGGAAATTCGCACATTTGTGCATTGCGGGTGACTCCGTAAAGTGAAACTCCGTGGCTAGTCCCGGATAGCTTAAAATTTGTTAGTAATTATAAATATACGAAATAACGATCAATCTACCTCCATTGTGCGTGTGGCACGGGGTGAGTCCACATCAGTATACTCGTAACAGTTCAAGATCTAGCTTACCACGATATCTCAACCCCTAGACGATAAACAAAGACGCTACTTTTCTGAAGAGTCCTGATCTCTCCCTGAAAATGACCAGAGAGCAGCCATGATAACAACGAAAGGCCAAAGGAGTGCCACGCTGCGAAAGAAACAGAACCAGAAAAAAATTCTATAAATACCCTTCTGCATCAATTTCTCCGCAACATATCCCACCAACCAGATCATCTGCTCGCTGCGTTATGAATTACATCAAACGGCAAGAGGCCAGTATGAAAACAGAATCACACACCACCAAAAGTATTTGTCCAGGCTCAATTATATTGTCACACGAATTTAAAGAATTGTGCTCAACATTAAATTAGTCGGCGTATTTAATGCAATGCATTGCTAGTAGCTATTTTGAGTCAAATTTATAGATTAGTGCAATGAATACGTGTATAATGATAAGTTTATATTTTTTAAATAAAAAGATAACAGTTTAGTGATGATTTTATTGCGCTACCTAACTATATAACACGTAATAAGCTGAATAAAATACATTTCACCTTTTTATTGTCAAAATTTTCAACATCTCAGCATACCGGGTCATTAGGACCCGAAGGAATACGAATGTATTGTACTGTAACAGTGATTCTAAATCCATGGAATTACGATCAAGCTACCTCCAATGTGCGAGTGGAACGGGGTGACTCCACACCAGGCGCAAAATGCTCGCAACAGTTCATCTACATATACTAATTACTCTGCAAACATCCACAAGGGTGTTTGACAGGGGGTGGCTTATCACCAACATGAGCTAGAGTGAAGAAGTTGACTTTCACCAACTGGCACCACACTATTGGTAGGTTACTAATGATACAGAAACTACTAAAATAATCTATAATGTAATCATTTGCGCCGAAACGTCCCAGCGCCGAAACGTCCTCGCGCCAAAACGGATCGCGCCCAAATATCCCATTCCCTGGCGTCTTAGATACCAATTTACGATGAATTTTTTAAAGAATTAAAAAATGTGACTCAGCATAATCTTTGAAAAAATTCCAAATTAAATAGGATCATACGTATGTAAAGTAGAAACGTTTCGACTCGCCGACATGGGACGCCACTGACCGACTAATTTATCCCTTTCTCCCCAATGATTGAATGCCTGACGCGTTGACGGGGCAATAATTTTTTCGCAAAAAAAAATAAGAGACACCGTCAGATTTTCGCCGACATCTCCCTCCCTGAACCGAAGGAGGAAAGAAGAGTCCGCCGTGCATGGCCAATGAGGAGGCCACACGCATCATCCACCTTAATATCCTCCCGCTCCCCGAAATACTCTCTCCATTGAATACCTTTCGCCAGACCGCGTGTGAATAGAATCAAAATAAAAACGAGAGAAGGGCGGTAATGCGTAAGAGATTGATGAATGGACGGAGCACGGGGGAGAAGAGAGGGAAAGAGACGCGTCGATAAAGAGAGAGTGAGGAGGAGGGAGGATAGTAGGGAGATGAGGGAAAAAATAAGAACAGCAGGGTGGGGGTGGATGGGTCAAGAGAGATGGGTTTTGCGAAGATACACACATGGAAATCATGAGGTAGGGGTGAGTTTGGTTGATGTGCGTGGAGATTATGCACCGACGGAGGGATTTTGGGTTCATTGGATGATGATGAAGGAGGAGACAGCGCTGGGCGAAAGGGAGAAGGGATAGACTCCTATGTGAACTTTGTATATGTATGTTTCAGAGCGACACAGAGAATATTATCATGATGCCTCACTGCATCTCTAAGTCTGACAGAAGTGATAAAATAAGAGAGATACATTGCCGAACAGATAGGTACAAAACCTTATTCCTTACACACATAATAAGCGACCACAGTATATACTGAGTTCCACTAAATACACCCCCATAGTAGACTTCGCCATTTCATCACCCAAAATTTTACATCTTTACACGGCTGGTGATCTAACACTCCCTACCACACGCCCATGCGGCGGCTCGCAGGGTAGTATGTAGATGTAGATTTAGTTCAGTAGTGCCATGGTCCTCCTCCTCCTCAACCTCACGCGTGCTCGCTATGCAAAATCCGAACGCATTTAGTAGGACAAAATGAAGTAGAAGAACAAAATGAGCATGACATGTTACCGCATCTCTAGATCTGACAGAAGTGATAAACTTAGAGAGATAAATTCTTAGAGAGAAAAATTTGGGCTATGATCCATTCCAGGTATATCCTTTTAGTATATATACCTTGTTCTAACTACAGTATGAGCCTGGGATATGCTTTACAATATGAACAGGCATCTGGAGCTTGTACATCCTAGTGGTCGAAAAATACGTCCAACAAATGAACGGTGATACACCAAGGTGACGAACTCGGTATATCAAACACAAGCTCGCTATACTAAGCAAGTTCGTTATATCGAGATCGGAACCTTGGGGTATCACCGTTCATATTGGTATAAAGTCTCTCTATCTCCCTTCCGTTTCATCCCTTGAGTTGGTTGGCAGCAGACCTCCATTAATCTCTCTTCTCCGCTTTCCCTTTCAGCTCTTAATATGCTCTGCATTGCATATTTTTCATAATTTGGCTCATGTAGTCTAGTCGGAGGTGTAGTCTTCTTTCTTTAATGTTCCCTATGATACCTCTTCCTTCCTCTAGCGCTCTTTTAAAGATTTCGTTATTTGTTTTCATTATCCAGCTTACTTTCGGCATCCTTCCGTAACACCATTTTGCAAAGGATAACGGTCATTTTATTTCAGTCCACGATTCACTTCCGTATAGTGTGACACTCCAAACGTAGGTCTTCATTGAGTTTTTCCTTATCTCAAAAATAATGCTTTTTGACGTTAGTAGGGCTTTCTTTTTATCGAAAGCTAGTTTTGCTTGGTTGATTACAATATATCTTGGTATATAACACCAGCTCGTTATACCAAGCAAGTTCGTTATACCAAGCAAGTTCGTTATACCATGTTCGGCACCCGTTACCTTGGTGTATCTTAAGAAAATACCTAGAACTGGAATTTTACTGTCAAATAAAAAATATGCAACTATAGTCGGTGAAATACTTGGAGATTTCCACGAGAAAAATACGGCCTGGATTGGGAATGAAACCACGAACCTTTGGTCAAATGGAAGATTGATTAATTATTGTCTTGCTCATAAACCCTCACTCTGCACTCAACACTAGCCATAGTGGATGCCAAGATGGATTTGTACTACCTTGTGCTACTCTCTCGTAGGCCTTTTCTCATACCAGCCCGTAGCAGTCACTTGGTAATCGTGAAATTGTTCCAAAGGTTGAAAGCGCGACTTAAATTCCTAAATACGGGAAATATTTATTACGGTTAGTATACCTAAACGTTGATTGGAACGTGGCCTGAGCAACCCAGAGAAAAGCGTGAGGAATACGCCTCCTTCGATATTCTGGCGAGGTTCCATTAAGTCAGGTAAATTTTTGAAACCATATGCCGCATTATAAACTCCACTATATCAATTTTATCAATACGCATGTATTTAGGAAAGCACCATCACCATTTTAGCGAGAAATTTTCGGCAATTATTAGGAAAACTTTGCATAAACACATTTTAAATAAATACATTTTAGTTTTAGATAATTATTTCTCTAGTAAATATAAGCAATTGAAACAAAATGAACATAAAATGGGAAACGGAATGTGGACCACTATGAAGTCCCTAAGTATTTTAATCAATGTGGTGCAAACAGAATGGTGGTAAGTGTACCTAGATTGTTTAACCAATTACCAAGGGACATGCATGGATTAAATACGTATACAGAGGTTAAACGGAAACTTTGGGAGTATTTGTTGGAGGACAGATATCTAGGGAGGTTGAGAGACTGATTGTGAGGCCACATATGTATACCGCTCGGTGCGAATATGACAATGTGAGCGTTTTATTGTTTTATTTGTTTTATTTTAATTTTTTTACATTGACGTTAGAGAGTACCTTCTGATGAGCCTGTTGCGGCTCAGAGGGTCTCCTAAGGTTTAAAAATATTAATGAAACTATCTACTCTGCTTGAGGTTTTCTTCTTTTTTTCATGTTTTTTAATGCAAAGGTGTATATGTCATATAGAGTGAAGTGTATTACATCTTTTGTACAATGGATAGTCCGTATGTCTTTACTGTCTTTTTATTTATTTTATTTTGTGACCAATGTACTTCAATATGAGATTAATAAAGAATTATTATTATTAAAAAAAAACAACTAACTATTGATCCATCAAATACTCAATCAATAAACACGTCCTGACGCCAGATTGAAATAAGTTAGATGCATGCGAGTAACAAATATTCGTCCTTCAGTGGGAATGCAGCCTCATTATAGACCACTCAACCTACCTTCATCCCTCTCCCAAGTGACTAGTCAATAAAATTCTGGCCATTTCCATACAATGTGATGATCAGCTGTCTCAAGTATGATTAGTGATATACTAAACGTTTTCTGCCTTAACCACCTACAGCTACACACTACCCTGCGATTCGCTGCATGGGCGTGTGGCAGGGGGTTTTAGGGCAACAGCCGTGTAAAGATATAATGGATGAGGTTTTGGGAGGTGAAATGGTGACGTGTATAATGGGAGTGTATTTAGTAGAGCTTAGGAGTGGTTATTTAACACTCAGCTATTGGGAGAAGCCAGAATTATAAAAGCAATGCGCGTAGCGAATTCCGTCCGAGAGATACGGAAAGGGAGCCATGAAACCGCGCACTGATTTTTTTTATTGTGATGCTAGTCAATGTGAACATAAAAAATATTGTTTTAATATTGTAATTATATCCTGATTTCCTAAGTATTCTATTAAGAGGACGCATCATACCCTTCGATAAGGAAAAGTTCTGTCGAAAATCTACAAGATGGCGTCACTAGCACCCGATCGAGACGTTTTAGCGTCAGGAGTCTCCTACTCCTGGATAACTCTCGCACAAGGCAACAGTTGTCGGTAAGTTGTAGCCAAGTCTCCGGCGCGTAAGTACAGGCAGCGCTTATATAAGATCTGTGAAAGAATACATAACTAATTGCATCACCGTCCGAGCACATCATGGCCGAAAACCATTCAGGTAGCTTGTCGAAATATACCAATTACAGATTCTATCTTACAACCGTGACGGCTGTTACTTAGCA
This sequence comes from Ceriagrion tenellum, assembly GCA_963169105.1. NCBI lineage: Eukaryota > Metazoa > Arthropoda > Insecta > Odonata > Coenagrionidae > Ceriagrion > Ceriagrion tenellum. The sequence goes on along the minus strand of OY720636.1, from coordinate 114,048,697 downwards.
TTCCGATAGAGGAGGGATTGATACATCTCCATTAGTTTTAGATATGTAAATAATAATAATAGTTGTAATAAAAATATACCCTACATCTTGCCGTTTTCCCGATGGTTTAATTATACTGCGGGATAAAATTTTAATATTTCAGATACGAGCATCCCTTGGAAAAGGTCTATTATTTATACTATAAAAATTTCAAGATGATGACGTAAGACTTAAACAAAAAATCTTGGGTCGGAAATCATCACAAATCCGACCTGTCGATGGGGTGTGATGCGTCGCCTTAAAGAGGAACTTTTTGCCATATTGAGAAGTTTGTCTACCTTCTTTTTTTTTAACACTTTTCGCTTTTTTTGAAAATTTTAAAGAAATTTATGTGCCATTATCGCTTTTAATTACATATATTATAATCGGTTTACAACACCATTTAACATCTACATCAACATACTACCCTGCGAGACACCGCGTTGGAGTGTGGCAGAGATTGTTAGGACATTAGCCGTATAAAGATGTAAGGGATACGGTTTTTGGAGGTGAAACGATGAGGTTTACTATGGGAGTGTATTTAACAGAGCTCAGGGGTGGTAATTTAACACCCAGCTATTGGGAGAAGCCCAGAAATGTATTGTAGTGGAGCTCAGTTTTTATAATAATTGTAGGCACAATAGAAACCAGTCTAATTTCCTTGGACGTAGCAATCGCGGTCGGTTACCATCATTGTCGACCACCACTGCTAAGGAAGTGCGTGCTTACACATCGAAGTGTCCTTTGCAAGCGACTTCCAAGGCTCTGTGACATAAGTGACTTCCATGTACACCCGTCTTTACGCCCCCCGTGCGCAGCTAGCTTCTCAGGCAAAACACTCCTCAGCTAAAAGGTTTCCTATGCCCAACCGTCACCGTTTTTCGTACCCACTATGGTTATTATGAGCGATGGATTTTCAGCGTTTAGACCTACGCGAGCGAAACCTGAACTATCCGTTTCATTCATTCCCTTTGGCACTGACTACAGTCTAGTTGGCTCAAAAATAACTTTAGCGAGAACGAGGCTTTTAGACGAAGTGATTCATGCGAGAAGGGAGTCGAATTCATCGCGCTGAGATTGTTTACCCTTTATGAAACATCACCTCGCAGTCGGAGGGATGTATGGGATTATTTTACTTATATAACAGCGAGCCCCGCTCTGGGTTTTAACAGAGTTCTGCTTTCAAAATGATTGAAATTTATATTTTTGAATCTACATAAAACATGCAAAGATCCATTGAATATCTTCCAGCATATTGACTCTTATGCCGTTCATGAATGTGTCCCTGACGCAAAAATAAAGACCAATTCGGGGAATTCGGCGAGTTTTGCATAAGCTACAGAAAGTAAGCAAGTTTCTTACAACTGTGGATGAAACACAGCAGTTTATCATGAAACTGAATAATTTTTAATGCGGTCATGTAAAAAACATATTAGAAACTGTTTTTCATGAGTAATACTCGGAAAAAATTGTTTTGACTTTGTAGCTGAAAAACTTTGATGCATTGACGATACACAAGGGACGCGTGTATCAATTCAAATTTCGATTCAAATATCACCAAAGCTATTTCCATTTTCATTACTTTCAGACGGAGAAAAATGTCCATATTACTACTCCAAAAAGATGAATTGATAGCTGTCTTATTTCTCCTGTCGCACAGTGCATCCGCTAATATAAGGAGTGAATTTCATTTCAGCAGAAAAAAATTAGGTTACGAAAATTAATATTGTGAGTTATTCAATTCTGCGATTAGCTTACAACATCACTTTACATTTATACATATAGTCTATCCTGCAGGCTGCCGCTTGGGCGTGGGGCAGGAAGTATTAGGACACCAGCCGTGTAAAGATATCAGGGATAAGGTTTTGGGAGGTGAAATGGTGACTTAAATTATGGGAGTGTATTTAGTGGAGCTCAGTTTTTATTGTGGTCGCTTAGTGTGTGCGGAAAGAAAGAATTATTGTACCTATCTCTTCGGCAACGTATCTCTCTTATTTTATCGCTTCTGTCGGACCTAGAGATTTAGTGAGGCGTCATGATAATATTCTCCGTGTCGCTCTGAAACACACCAGTTTTGTATTTCTCAAGTAAAATAAGCCTAGCGCGTAACCTCCAAGTCTCCAGGAGCTCCCAACTTAACCCCTCTAAAAGTTGTGAAACACTATATGTTTGCTCGTAGCATTTTTTAACGAAGCTCGAAGCTTTTCTTTGACCATGTGTGAATCCATTGTCACTAGTAAAAATACATTGTTTTTTTTAAGAATCGGAAAGTAACTCAACTACGCTTTCCCCAAAACTCATGTATCTCCACTTTCAACCCTCTTCCCCTCCCCCTCTCCCAGCTCCACCTTTTTACCCACACCAATTCATTTGCCTCAGATTATCTATGAATACATGCCGAATAACTGCTATGCCTCAAGGTCCCTTGAATATTTGAAAAAGGATTGAGAGAGATATTGGCACAATTTTACATTAGGAATGTGATGCTGTCCGGGGCAGAGACATGCGGCTATGCGGAAAAATGAAATAAAAAGGATAGAGGCCTTCGAAATGTGGATTTGTAGGAGGATGGATGGAATAAGATGGGAGGACAGAGTGAAGAATGAGGTGTTACGCAGAATTAGAGAATAAGGACTATTTATAACTAATAAATTCAGGCTTCACTTTGTGGAACCCCTCCACATCGGAAATCAAAATATTCTAGTATTGGTTCACTAAATGGATTTATTCTTTACCCCGGGTTTCGTCACATAATGACATCTTCAGGTAACAAATATTTTTACCACAAGGGTATATATACAAAATCAGGTGCAGAGGAAGGAGGGGAAGGGAAGGGAGGGAGAAGGAAAAAACCAATGGGGTATGGAGTAATGGGTAAGGGGCAGGTAGGAAGGAGTAGTGGAGGGGGAAGCGTTGGGCTGATTGGAGAAATTACTGGCGGCGGGAAGGGGGGGAGAAGGAGTGCGAGGGGAAAAACATATATTTTTCTAAGAAACTTGAAGAATACAATGTATACAAAGGTCGATACTGACTAGCAAGTCCAGGCTCTTGATGAGAGTACAGTTCAAATGGAGTGGATGGCTCTTTGTTGATCCACAATGATGGTTCATTTACTCGGAAAAAACCTTAAAAGGGAAAAGATTATATGTATGTATATACAATGTATTCACAGGTCACTGAGATTAGCAGTCCAGGCTATTGATGCGGGTGAGTTCCAATTGGAGGGGAAAGCACTAGGGAGGAATAACCCCTTCCAACACAGGACCGCAGCTTTTTATGCACTAATTAAAAGGATTATTAAAATCCCTATTTGTGAAGTAAACTACGCAAAGGAATGGAACATCATTAATCACATCGCCTAAGTAAATGGTTACCGACCACAAGTCCAACTAAATATTCTAGATAAATCCCGCAAGAAACAGGCCGTATCAATGTTGACTTCAGTGTCCCGTATCAACAATCCAAAGAAGTGGTGCTGGATACCATTTCTAGGGAAGATTTCACACACTAGAACATCTAGTTTCCCAAAGGATAATTGCATTCTTTACTTCAACAACCCTTAAAAACATTCTTTTTAACGCCAAATACCCCTTCCCGCCCATTCAAAAAAGTTTTGTGTAGTCTCTTCAGTGCAGCAAATGTGGTGTCATATACACAGGGAAAACAGAAAGAAGTGTTAAAATGAGAGTGAATTAGCATGAAAATTGATTTTATAAGAATAAAGTGCAGTCAAATTTCACCAAGCACCTGCTGGGCCACAAACATTGGAGTGACTTCATACCGGTGATCCTTTACTCAGAAGAAAATTTGAGGAGACTCGACGCCTTGGAAACGCTGGGGATCATCCAGCACTCCAAGAACAACGTGCCCCTGGCGAACGAGAAATTGCTTCCTTCCCACTCCTCCTTATTCTTTATTCCACTAAACGAACTATTTCCTCAGTGACAACAGTGCTTCTCCCTTCTCACTCCGACCTCCCCTTTACTGAGGGTCTTATCGGTTTTCCCAGTAAGTGATCATCAGTAGCCATAAACGAAGTTCCAAAGTGCTTTCCCCTCCAATTGGAACTCACCCGCATCAATAGCCTGGACTGCTAATCTCAGTGACCTGGGAATACATTGTATATAATCTTTTCTTTCTTTAAAGTTTTTACCGAGTAAATGAACCATCATTGAGGATCAACAAAGAGCCATCCAATCCATTTGAACTGTACTCTCATCAAGAGCCTGGACTTGCTAATCAGTATCGACCTTTGTACACATTGTTTTCTTAAAATTTCTTAGAAAAATATGTTTTTTCCCCTCACTCTCCTTCCCCCCCTTTCCCGCCGCCAGGAATTTCTCAGATCAGTCCAACGCTCCCCCCTACCCCACCCCTCCTACCTGCCCCTTACCCATTACACCATACTCCAACGGTTTTTTCCTTCTCCCTCCCCTCCCTTCCCCTCCTTCATTAGCACCTGATTTTGTATATATACCCATTTGTGGAAAAACTTTTGTTACCTGAAGATGTCATTATGTGACGAAACCCGGGTCGTAAAGAATAAATCTATTTAGTGGACCAATACTAGAATATTTTTATTTCCAATAATGACAATTGTTGTAGAAAATCAATAAAAGATAGATAAATTGGTAAGGGCATTGAATGAGGAATGAGTGCTTGTTGGAGAATGCGATAGAGGGAATGATAGAGAGGAAGAGACGATGAGAATGAAAGAGATGAGCTATGCTGGACAGAGTTAACTCTTCGCTATTCGCGTCTCCCCTTGTCATACCATGGGTCGCGCTCTGGTCAATACCCTCTGGTAAGGCGGGCGCAAAGTTGGTGGCAGCGATATTCGTCTAAATTACTTCTACTGTTAAGAAATTTAAATATATTTTCGTATATTTTCACCGCCCAGGATTAAGTTCATTGACCAAATGAAGAGGGAAATACACAGGAAAAGTTACCAGGAGGTAAGGGAACTGGCATTAGCTAGGGAAGGGTGGAGGGCTGCAGCCAACCAATTTTAGCAATTTTGAGAATATTTGTATCTTCCTCGGAATTCCGTCAGTTTCCGTCCTCTTCATATGCCCAAACCATTTCAGTCTAGATGTATCTCATGCTTTTCTGAAACCATTCCTACAGGACTATCTCCCTGATTCTTTCATTCCTTATCCTGTCCATTCTGATTATTCACTGCTCTTGTTCTGCGGAACATCATTTCACATGCCTATCGATACCACTGGTGAAAGAAACGCAAGCAAAGTTTCACGTTTATCTTTGCGCAATTCTCGGGATCGTTAACGCCCCCGAAAACATCGACCGAACTAGTGGTTGGAGTTGATGCTCACACAGGTTGACGTCGATCGTGAGCCGGCCTTTGATTGGCTAAGCAGAAGGTGGCAGCGCAAAAAAACGGATTGATAAAAACGTATAACATTAAAAAAAAGCCGGTAGACGGACCAGGAAAAAAGGGATCCTGAACTATGACGCGTACGATAGCGGTTCGGGGGTTGGAGGCGAGGTTACGAGGCTCAGGAGGGTGGGGGAAGAGGAGCAAATCGCGGTGCATGAGAGAAGGAGGGGATAGGGCGTGACAGACTTACGTCAGACTCAATTACAGGCAGCAGCCCAATTTGCGGGCATAAAAGCCCGATCCCTGTTGATGGATGGTTGCTGGCGGGATCGCCGTGTGGTGAAAGATGGCGTTGGTGTCTGGAGGAAGGGGTGGGTGATGGAGAGAAGACTAGACGGATCGGAGGCTCGTCGTCGGGTGGAAGAATATTTGAAGGATCCTCGAAGTTGAGAGGGGTGAATTGTTATTATTAAGTAACCGCAGTTGCGAATCACCAATAGGAATACATCCCCCAAATTCCATTTTTCAAATAGATTGGCAGTGGTCCCTGAAAAGTCCGAATTAGTGGTCGCACTGTATATTGGGGTTATTTCTTAATTCGAAATTTTAGATTAGTTGAGTATTTAGCCGGAATCGGAAGGAGGAAAAGGGGAAATATTTTTAGATCAATAGTACCTAAGACCAGCCATAACTTATGGTAGCAAGACATGGCTCATAAAGAAGAGGCAAGAAAAGAAATTAGACGTAGTGGAAATGAGCATGATACGATGGACTATGGGAAAGACAAGAAGAGACAGGGTAAGGAATTAGTGGTTTAGAGAGCAGGGAGGGGTAGTTGAGGCTTTGAAGAAAGTACAAGAGCAAAGATGACAGTGACAAGAGCTCGTGATGGGAAGGGAAGAGGGTCGCACTTAAGTCATGCATGGCTGTTGTTTAAACATAGATGTTGATTTAAGTTATGCATGCTGATTTCTTAGAAATTTTTCAATGGAAAACACAGTAAAATATCCAAATTACGGGTTAATGCCGCAAGTGCTATAGGGAAATGAAGGTTAAAGAAGATGGCGGACTGGCTTCAACTTCGAGCATTGGCTAACATAGCAAGCGCCATCACCATCTATCGCAACGAAATTACCGAAATGGTTGCTATTCTCACTGACAAGCCTGCATATGAGTGTAATGAAATGTGGATCATAAATAATTCTGATTTCTTAATCAGTTTGGTTATTTATCTCTGTAAAATAATTCTTGTAATCATTTAAAAATTTATTCAAATGATAATTAAACGAATTCTCTTAAAAAACTCGCATACGGGCGGCCAGGGTTCAAATCCCTCCAGAGGTGGATGTTTTTCAGAGGAAACCCGGTCCCTAATTGAATGTGTTGTGGAGGGTACTTCAAGTACAGTACTCCGTCTGTCGGATGAGACGTTAAACCGTGGTCTCCTTGGCGCCTTTTGTTAAGAGCAGGCCAATGCCTCCGCCGGATTTCTATCCACCCTTCCTCCCTTACCTATCCCATATGGCGCAAATGACTTTAGCTGTTAGCACAATATTTTTGGTTATTAAAAATGCATACATAGCTGTGCAAAGGTGAAGTATGTTCCAAGAGTTTTCTTTCCGCTCACTTAATAAATCATTAAAATGTGCGCTCAACGACTCACGATTCGCACTCCAACCACCTCAACTGCTTAAACAGAGGCGATGCGTGCCAAAAATAAAATGATTACGTTTCTACACGATAAGACATAAATAATTCAAATATCTCGTTTCCTTAGAGAGTAGGATTATACTTTTTATCAAAGCCTTTAATAATTCTAAACACGCCCGGCTATCGGTTAAGAACGAAACGTTCGTCAGCAGCTACACATCCTCAACAGTACCCAGCGATTCACCTAAAGAGAGTGTGGGTTTTTACCAACACGCACTTCACTATGTTACGCTTAAGTAAAATAAAACTACCAACTATTAATAAGACTAAAATCCCGGTATGCGGAAGAGAAAAGCTGAATTCAGAAATCACACTCTGAAAAGAGAAATAAGAGCAAGTGGATTCCTTCGCATATCTCCGCAGTACCATCACGTGGGACGGAAGAATTACAAGTGAGAAAGCATTCATAAAAGAAAGAAAAATGCTGTGCTCAAAGAAGATAGGAATACAAACTAGGAGAGATTTGTGTGGAGCGTGGCACTCTAAGGATCGGAAGCATGGATTGTTGGAAAAGATGACCAGAAGAAGCTAGAAGCCTTCGAAACCTGGTGCTGAAGGAGAATACTGAAAATTAAACGAACTGACAAAACAAGAAATGATGAAGTTTACGCAAAAGAAGAAGAGGAAAGGAACCAATGGGGTACAATACAGAAATGGAAAACCAGATGGTTTGAACACACCGTGAGGCCCACAGGGTTTGTGAAGGATGACCCAGTATTAAGTTCATGGATTAAATGAAGAAAAAAGTACGTTGGAAGAGCTACTAGGAACAGGGACCTAGCATTATATTGGGAAGAATGGAGAGCTCAGTCAACCAATCTTAGGATTGAACAACCAATGATGATGGCTATTAATGAATTAAACTTAAGCAACTAGAATTTTGGTCCCAGTGGCGACGGTCATCATGATAAGCAGATGGGGACGGAGTCCCCATCTGCTTATCATGGGTTTGCAGTTTCTAGTCCTGCCAAGGTGGAATATTTCCCCAATCAGGACATGGGTGTTTCTGAGCGTCTCTTGAAGGTGCGAATAAAATCCGATGAAAAAGGCATACCGTGCTGCTGCAATATTGTATTATTGCCATGAATAAATAAGAGAACAGCAAATGGGAACCAGGAGGAGATGTTTAACAAGTAATACACTGCCACTAATGATACAGACACTGTGAGCATTATGACGTTATTCAAACCTGTCACAAATTCGGCGTTGGAATATGTTGAAGTTGTCCCGAGAAAAAATCAGCCCTGACCGGGAATCGAATCACGGACCTTTTTCCGTGCCGATATGCTCACCACTACGCTACCCAGGCACCCTAATCCTTGGGGAAACTTCTTGAAGGATACGAAGGAAGTAAATCTTAAGTCCTCGCGGTCCATCTCAGATAACAACGCGAGTGAGGATAAGCTTTAAGGAAGCCACAGCCGAAGGACTGAATCCTGTACGAGTGTTTTTGCCACGCGAGGCTATGTATGCCGTGACCTTCCGCGAATTAGGGGGTGAAATACATAGAAATTTCTATGAGAGAAAAAAAAGAGAAATCCAAAGGTCCGTGGTTCGATTCCTGGTCCAGGCCAATTTTTTCTCGTGGTAATTTCAACTTTCAGCAGTAATTAACTTGTCAACTACATAAATATGCAGGTATACCAGAGGGGTACATGGAGAATGCGAGGCGCGTTTTCAGTGCGAGGTATATTTTCCAAATTGCAAAAGCTAAGCCATTGGACATTAAAGTATGGGGATTTCGAAGAGCAGTGATCAAGATTTCGCATCTTTTTGGCGTTTAATTCATGAAAAAAACCAATGTTCAAGTAAAAAGGAGTATTTTCTTAATTAGTAACCCTTCCCCTAATAGTATTCTGCTGCCTACGAATCCAATTCCCTTTTAATTAAAAGCCGCAGCTTCGTTCGGGTTGAGCAGCATTAAGAGTCCTCGGTAAAAGATACATTTTAAAAAAACCGCCAGCCGAAAGCACCTCAGCGCACGGGGGCGGATATGACATTTCAAGTCGTAATCTTTTTTTCGCGAAGGGCGCAAAAAAGGGTTGTCACACAAACTATAGACGAATACAACAGTTGAAAATTTTCTCGTGAGATAAAAATGACGGCCCATCAATTTTAATTGACCACATGAAAAAAAAATAAAAATAGAAAGGAAACTTTTCCATCATCATCGGCCACAGACCGATGAGTTGAGTCGGAGATTATAAATATTCGAGAGCTGAAAGGCCGAGTGGCCAAAGTCCGAAGTGTTATGTCAAAAGAGACACCTCTCGATCGCGGATGAGAGAACGAAACAGAAAGACATGACACGTCACATTCGAACTCTGCGACGTGTAAAAGAATATAGAGGCGGCTTTGACCACCATTTCTCAAGGATATAAAATAATTCACATGTGCCTCAAAAAAATGGGTAAAATGAATCAATACACGGTAGAAGAAGAGTAATTCCCAGATGCAAAAATGAGAATTTAACAATAGGTACATCTAAATTTGGGTCCTGGCAATAATTTCTAATCCCAAGTTTTCTAAACCCAGCGCAATAAAAATGCATTTTTAATTAGTTAATAACTGATGTTAAGGTACTTAGCCTGGTCAAGAATCATAAACAACGCTAATGAAGAACAGACATGGCAATATTCCACTTTGATAAAGTTTAATTCGACCATGGTTTCACATGATGGTGATGTAGTACATCGATACCACGGTCGAATTTAATTTTATCTAAGTGGAAAATTGCTATTCCTGTTCTTCATTCATTCATTGTTTGTTCAATCCTAAGATTGGTTGACTGCAGCCTTCCACCCATTCCTATCTAATGCTAGTTCCCTAACCTTATGTTATCTCTTCCTATGAACTCTCCTCTGTATTTAGCCCATGAACTTATTCCTGGGTCTTTCTCTCGGGACTTTTCCTTCTATTTTACCTTTAATTATGTCCTTCACAAACTCCATTGTGTCTCAGGGTGTGTCCTATCCATTTTTTTCTTATTTTCTCTATGGTGTTCCATATAGTCCTTTCCCTTTTACTCTTCTGTACACATCATCATTTCTTACGCCTCTTCTTCATTATGCTGAAGTTTCACAATATCACGCCTGATACTTCTATTTTTGTATAAGCAACACTACACTATGAATTGTACTTTAAAAGGTATACTGTTTTTAACAAAAAATTAATTCTCACGTGCTAACATCTAAGGCAATACTACCAGCAGTTTTTCTTCCATGTTGGCTCAAAATACGATATTTTCAACATTTTCAACATCGAGAAACTCTCTCATCGTCATCAGGGCTAAGACATCAGTCAGAATTAGTAAAATCTTCTCGGTTTTGGCACCGGTTAAGGCTATCAAAGGCCAACATTTCGACGAGAAACTCTCTCATCGTCATCAGGGCTAAGACATCAGTCAGTATTAGTAAAAATCTTCTCGGTTTTGGGACCGGTTAAGGCTATTAAAGACCGATGTCTTAGCCCTGATGACGATGAGAGAGTTTCTCGTCGAAACGTTGGCCTTTAATAGCCTTACCCGGTGCCAAACCCAAGAAGATTTTACTAATAGTATTCGCCGTGAAAGCCTACGATATTTTATCATCTTATAGGTGGCTAGCAGATAAATATGATGTATCATTGCAGATAAATATTATGTTGATGTATCATTCAAAATCTCTTGGTAAAAAGCAAACCACCCTGCTCAGCGTATTGCTTTGAGTTTACCTCATCTCACGCAGCTCAGAAGGCATTTGATGCACTTTAGCATTGCCTTTTTGCTCAATTTGCAACCATGAATTGAGCCGAGAGACTCGAAATACAGATTGAAATGTGGCTAAGATAGCCATCATGGCGTAGGTGGAGCCTTTACAGAAAATCACATCAAAATCATGCATCTATGCCCACCATTAGGCTATTCAAAGAACAATATCTCATACTGTTTTCACAGTTGATTCGACAATGTCACAATCGGAGACAAATGTATTCCCAAAATGTTACACTCGGAAATGCTTTAGGGAGTCAACTATGGACAAAAGGGTATGTTCCACAATTCGGGATATTAATATTATCTATTTATTTTTGTGCAAAATAATGCCATAAGACTAATGGTAAATTTTCAGGGCGTAATACCTTGTCATTTATTAATAAATAATTACCAAAGTTTAGAGGAAAATTTGAATTTCTCTAAGAATGAAAACGTACACTTATTGGCTGAAGCTCTCGTGACGTCACATGTCTGCTGCCGGAAAACATCTCCATCTCTCTGCTTGATAAAGCGTATTTTTAAAGCGTATGATTTCCCATTATTGAATATGAATTGTTCAGGCGTATCTTTATGAGGACTATTAAAATAATATCCCGATGTCCCACACGGCAGAGGATATACTAGGAATATCCTATTTTGATTCTCAATATGCCTATTTGGTTCCAGGGACGTTGGGATCATTATAGAATATTCGTAGAATGTTCTCAAAGGATTGGCATATGAATATCCTGCGAAAATTCCTGGGATGTTCCTGGAATATTTGACCATGTCTTTCGTCATTATATACCCTTGCGAACCATAGTGGGATGTCCCTGGAATATTCTTTAAAGTCGTCGTAGGAGTTTCGAGAACCAAACGAATGTACGACCCAGTACGCCAGCTCGTGCCATCTCATTTCCCGTTTTGGACGACTCTTTTGGTTTACCGTAGTTGCTCCGACTAACTTTTGACCCTGCCTTCTTAGATTTGTCAATTTGGAGCATATTTTTCTGTATAGAAATAACTTGTCTAGAAATGACATATACCACATTTTTCGACAGGTGCTCCGTTGATCAATTAGCTAGAGCGTCGTGCTAGTAATGCGTAGTTGGTCAGTTTGATCCCCCCTAGGGACATATTTTTTTCTTCCCTTTTCTGATGAATTATTATGAGTTACTGTCCTTACTTTTCAACACGAAAAGAGAGTATAAAAATTTGTTTGATAAAAATGTTACCCTAAATATTCCTTATATTTAAATATCCCAGGAATATCCCGCAGGAATATTCCTAGCATATGCTACATGGCAACGCTATAAAGTGGCCATGGAGCCATCCTGAGACAGCTGTTAGTTAAATTAAAATCCACTGGTTGTTTCCTAAGTATAGTGTTTGTCTCGTTCGTGAGCAAACGACGTTGTTAACACGGCCAGTGTCTTGAATCATCGTATTTTCCGTGGGTTTACCCTGTTGGCTTCTTAAAAATTGGATTACTTACGGAATAATGATCATAAGCTTCAGTATTAAAGTATATTTAGGAACTCTGCTCGGAGCAATCGAAATTGGAAACTTCCACAAAAAATATTTAATTTATATAACCAATACGGTAAAAAAAATGCCATCCAGATATGCATTTCGTCATTTAGAAACTATGACTTTTTATATCGACTTACCTAAAAATGATCTCCACATACAAAACATACAGTTTTATCACTGATGGTTCCACATCGTTCGTCTCGTCGAGCTTCTCTCATCCATGTATTTCTTCTCCTTTGGAACGGTTACGCAAACATTATCCGGTGAATTTGTAGAATTGTTCGTACATAAAAGTACAATACACCACTTGCGGCTTCCAGATTGTGTGGTCATATTTGCTTTTTTAGCTGTAAATTCGCCTGATTCTCTATTCCCGAGTTGTTTCCTGACTCCGACGTACTACAAAGCAGAGAGTCGTGACCCGACATGTGACGTCATTGATTATTGTAAATGGCGCTAGTGTGTTTTAACGCACCAAAACGGCGCGAAAGTTTCTAAGTTAACTTGATATGTACAGCAAGAAATGTATGAGAAAGTAACTAGACGGCGCAGATTAGTGGAGGCTGATTGTCAAAATAAACGTATACATGAAAAATAGGAAAATAGCCTATTGCAAGTTGACATATTGCATTGCATTGCATATTGGAACCCTTCAAGGCATGCGGATTGCGACGCGATCAAGAGTAAAATTGTATGACGCCCCAGTTTTGAAATGCAATAATTTTACAAAATTAATAACAACCTTACTTCTGTTAAATCAAATGCTTAAAAATAGCTATTCTTGATTTTAAAATATGGAAAAGGGCAGAAGTGATGAATAATTCAAGTTAAATAATTTACAATGCAATTCTATGGTAGAATAATTTGATAAAATCATAAATTAAAAATGTAATAGGACGTAATTAATCGGTGTGGTATCGAGAAAATTCTGTATATTGAATAAAAGAAAGAAAGTTAGCGAGGAAGCAATCATAAAAAACAGTGACAGAAAGAAATAATAATTAATTTTTTGCATTTTTAATTAGTTTCATTGTATTTTTAATTAATTTATTTATTTATCTATTGAACTTGCAAGTATATTTATAACAAATATAATTCAGAAAATAAAGAAGTTTCCCTCAGCAGAGATCCATTTATGAGTGGAGATAAATGCTTGAAAGCTGCGATAATTACGAGACATCTGCAATATCGACCACCTGTAGCTATCCCCTTTACCTATCTGCTAGATTTACCTGGAAAAAAGATCTACATACAGTACCCACTAGGAATCACCCCGTAGACCTTCACATCCCTCAACATAGCACACTTCATGTCACTAAATCCTTCACCGTAACCGCTTCTAGAGAATGGAACTCTCTACCATCTAAAGTTAGAAATATTAAATCCATCCATGCTTTCAAGTCCAAGGTGTATGACATCCTAATAAATAATCCTAAAATGTTGTCTGTCTAAAATTGAAACGAAGTAAAATTAAACAAATGTTAAATTGGATGCCTTATACATATCGAAGAAGAATTAATCTATTGAACATGAATGTATTCAACTTTATACTTGTATTTATTACTGTTATCATTAATTACCTTTTTCCTCACAGTTTACATGCTTAATCATGTATTTAAATGTTATCCTAGTAGTGCTCTCTGCAGTAATATGTACGGCTGTATTACGAATTCCAAGCTTACAATGAGTTTTTTTATTTTTTGTTTTGCCATCATTGCATAATTAATTCGATTTTGTATATTGAGTTTCATCACTGTATTATTAATCTAATTTTTGAATTTCAAAATTGTATTAATTTGAAAAATTGTACTTCATTATCTCAGGGGCTAAGAGTAGCCCACGATAATAAATGTTGTAATTATTATTATTATTATTATACAAGAAATATGTAGCATATTCAGCATCTTCCGTTTGATCCAATAATCCGTTCAGGGTGGTTTCAAATATTAAGCTGCATGAGTAGAGCATGTATATGGCACATGTTTATGGTCCCTATCGAAGTAATTATTGTGTGAAATAACGTTTATAGTTACCAGAGTTGAAATTCGCTATGAAAGAATCATTTGACTTGACCGGGATTCGAACCCGGATCTCCCAATTGCCGGTCAGGTGTGTTAGCCAGTTACCAAATTTGTTTATAGTTACGTTTTTACGGTTATTAAAGTATATATTGTTGATTTGAGTAAATATTTTGTTATTAAGGCATTCGAATGCCCCATTGTTGTGGTACTTGAAAGTTATCCATATGAATAATTACAAGAAATATTACAACTTGTTAACCAGTTGTTACGCTTATATTCGCAAGTACTTGTTTTGAAAGAGTCTCCAAGCTTTAAGTCCCAGATTAACGCTACGATGAACCCACCAATGATGAGATATTCCGAGATTGCAGATGTTAAGTTACTCAGATTTTATTTCTCTACTCACCCTCTTTGATCAAAGTTTCACTTCAATAACCAAACAAACCTGTAACTATACAGCAAATTCTTCTTATCTATACTAATACTATATCTCCATATTCTCTTAGCCACATATATTTAATAGCTCCCTCATAGAAAAAAATGTATACATGACTTCATTTTGAACATTTTGGTACTTTGATAGCTACTAGAAAAGGATGAGATAGTTTCACATGTACAACAGTAACTATAATTATTTTTCTTCTTTATTACTTTAATTAAAATTTCACTTAAATCTGAGACTTTCCTCATCCGTACAGTTTTCTAGAGTCAAAAGCCAGTAGTTCTGAAGGGATTAATGTTGATTTCGAGCTCCATTACAAGAAGATTAATTCAATTAAGAAATGTAAAGGAAAAAATCTGAATTAAAGGAAATATTTCCCATTGTGTTTAAAATAGCATTTCAGTATCTTTTCTCTGTCGATGTATTCTCTTGAGATATTACGGATAGGGTAAATATCAAAACTATCAAAAATTTGCAAGCACCATCTTCCAAAAATGGCTGCCGCGAAAAGACGAGGAGAGGTAAAAAATTTTTAAACAGTCGCATTTAGCTATGCGCAAAATGAAAGACATAGGTTTTGTATAAAATGTTCATTCCATCGTTACTGAATCATTTTAGAAGTAATAACACCTCCGGCTTAAAGGTAATTAGGCATCTAAAGGCAAATTTATGTGACCTTCTCCAAAATGGGGATTATATTCTTGGCTTTAATTAAAATTTAAAAAAAAAATATTTTTAGCAAATTATAATAGCATTAAAATTTTGACAACTTTTTATCGGTAAATCTGTTGTTTATTTTTAAAAAACCTCCAAAAAATCCTTTCCGTCAGTCTAAAATTCATTCCAGATTTTGATACATAGCCATTAAGGAGAATGAATATATCCTTGTGCTTACTAAAACTCAAACCTAATAACTAAAAACTCAATACTAAAACTCAAACTTAACAACACCTCGCTTACTGATGTGATCCACTTCAATCCGTTAGGTAGAGGTATTAAAGTAGATGGAAAGAACTTAACGTCCTCCCGCCTGACAATGGAAATCACAAATACATTGTTTATCCCTGCTCTCTCCTTACTTTCCTATGGATAGCACGACAAAATGGAAGAATTAGCTGATTTAAAGTAAAAATATCCAACATCTATTGGAAATTGAAGGTAAATAACTCTTAAAACATTTACCATTTACTTATTGCTATGGATTCTACTCGGTTCTACCGTAGTTTACACTGGGAATGGAGTTTACAATTGGTGATGAGTGAATTGAGTTGGTATTAAGCTCCGAGGGACCAGAGTAGTGATGGGTCGGTCATGAACGATCGAATCATGTGACCCGGGTCATCTCGGAGATTGATCGGCGAACGGGGTCATTCAGATGACCGAGAGGGTCATTTCCTTACGTCGGTCGTTCGTGACCGTGGACGTTCTCCATCAATCGCGATCCTCTGATTATTCATGATTGTTTAGTTCATCTCGAGGATCATTTCCAGACGCTGATCATTCGTGACCATGGTCTTTCTCCGTCAATCACCAGCCTTTGGTCATAAGTGTTTGTTCAGTGCATGGGTCATTCCCAGATACAGGTCGGTCGTGATCGTTCTTCATCAGTCGCGACCTGTGTTGGCCGTTTTTCATTGCTCTTTCACTCGCGGTGATGAGCGGGATGGTATTGCAATCATTGGAAGGAGTATTATTTGTAGTAGTTGTAAATTTTTATAATTAACATTATAGGGTATCTATGACGTACATGTCTCAAGTGTTGTTCCGAAAATCTGTAGAGAGCCCGATTTTCTCACATGCCTCGCAAACAGTTTCATCGTCAGATTTCTTGCTGCCTTCCTTAATAAAATATTGATCATAAACCCTATGAAACATTCCACGTATGAATCGAAATTTATGATGCTAAGATTCTGCATCTTGGCAAATATAAGGAGTAAAAGTGAAGTGTTCCACTCACCAATTGAATGGACGGCACAGCCACTGAATGTAGTTCTTTTGTATATAGTAGATCCAATTTTACTTGAAGGAGCAACATGGATGTAAGTGCCATTATGAAGGTAGCGATCAGCGGGTCATGATTGACAACGGGGACTTGATTGACAACGGGGTCGTGATTGACAACGGGATCGTAATTGCCTACGGGGTCGTGATTGCCATCCACTTTCCACAATCACGACCCGTTCATTCATGACCTGCCGGTCATGACAGAGTCACTCAAATGAATGGTGACAGTGATTGGAATCTCGAGAATGACCGACTAAGCCCATCACTAGACCAGAGATAGCTCGACTAATCGATTTAATCACAAATAACAAAATTTATTAAATTGTAATTTACTGTGGTACTGTAGGATAATAATGAAATATAAGTGGTTAAATAGGAAAAACTCAACAAGTCCAGTCCGGTGATTTCTCCTTCCTTGGTGGACGGGAACGTCCACTTGCGCACATGGGAGGGGTATTCACTGGCACACACACACTATGGGAGAACCCGCGAGGGGTTTGGCGGCTACGAGCGGCTTACAGCAATCACTGCCGCTAACAAAACAAAATTTTTTGTGCGCAAATTTTACCATTTAACCTGCGCCTCCCAGTGGCAATAACCGAACCCCAAAACGCGCAATTTACGAAACAATGAATTTAAATAAATTAACTATACACGTAACGAGAACGCATAAGCAAGTTAGTATATGCTAAATTCTCTGAAAGTTACGTATGTAAAACGTCGTGAAATTGCATAATTAGTGCGTCAGCCCCTGTGCACCCATGGAAAATCGGGACTCACAAAAATGGCGGACAACCGCGCCCACGCAACCGCTTCTAGCATTGGCAACAATGGCATGCGTCCCCTCCATTCAACCTTAATTATTGGGACGATATTGGTTCATTCAACCCATAGATTAATTTATTGTAGTTAATTACGTGGAATTTACAAAACAATGTACAAATTCAATAATAAAAGAAAACTCATATAAAAGTAATATAACATAAATCTTGTGAAATGCACGCTATTTAATCAACTTTACAACTTTATAGTCCTGCTAAGCAATTCGTAGCTTATCAGCAGGTTCCTTCTATAATTTTTCAGTTATGTTTTTATTTAACATTAGCAAAAATTAGCACACAATACTATATATAAATAACACTATAGAAATTTAGAAATAAACAAACATAATTCATGTGCATAACAACCATTCCTTTGTCCTTCTCATAACTTCCCTTATAGATTTCATTTTTTTAGATCATTACCCTTAGTGAACAGTTTTGGAACATAAACCCTTAATTGCCTGCGACCCTTATGTGTAAAATATCCTGGAACTTCGTATTTATTAACTTTTCAGTTAGTTCAGCATATTGATACTACACTTTTCTTTTTGTATTTATCACTGAAATAACTTCCAGAATTAAAATATACTGCAATAACATTTCAACCCGTAGGATTTTGAACTCTTTAAAATAACCACCATCTATGATCTCTCCAGTTTCTTGAAATGGATTGGATTTTATTATTTTCAATAACCTATTCTGATTAGCTTTCACCGTTTTAAGATTTGTTGCTTCACATGTCCCCCACACAGTGAGGCCATATCTCGAAAGACTTTCAAAAAGACCGTGGTACATCATTTTCAATACATCTATCGTTAATAATAATAATAATTTATTTATACGTAACAGCCGAAGCCAATTACTACGTATTTAATATATGGACGAACACACACAACCATGCCCAGGGAGGTGTAAATATCCTACCCAGGCGGGACTCGAACCCGCGACCTTCGGTTTGGCAGGCGAGGATTTTTATCCGAGGACTTTACCCCGCCGCCACCGAGGCCGACAAAATGTCCTTCATGTATTTTGAAACTAACTAGTTTGAAACTAACTAGAAACTAACTTAAACTAGTTTATTGAAACTTTCAAATCCAGTCACCCATTTTACTACTACATACTCAATTTACACGTGAAATTGTTAAAGCATGTACTGCTAAAGCGCTGAGGACTACTAACAGAAAGATTTACTCGAAATGGAGATATTTTACTGCAACCTGAATGATTGAAATCGGGAGTCGTATTGCTTCAATCGAATCGGAGTAACGGCCGTTACCTATATTCAAGTCTACAGTTTTACGGTACACATTTAGATTGACATTGGGAGCCATGACAAGCGCCCTCTCCATCTACCTCAATGCGGTAGACGTTTTACTTAAGAGGTGCACATACGAAATTAGTATGTACGTGTAGGATTATTCTCTACAAGTCGTCCCTTTTTTCCGTTGCGCAATGCGATCACATGAGAAAGCGAGAGATCGCAGGGCGAGAGAGACATTTTTCGGGATGAAGAAGAGACATGCGAAAGAGGGGAGAGGACGAGCAAAACTGTATAAATTTATGGATGAGAGAGAGACGAAGGAAGAAGGAGAAAGAGACGCCAGAGAAAGGGAGGGGAAGGCGAGAAAGGAAGAGTAGGAGAGAGAAGAAAAGATTTAGGTAGTTTGAGCGAAACATCATTTTACCTAGAAATCAATGAATTTGGTCTCATTATAAAAAAACAACATATCACCCTTCCTTTCATATCAAAAATTCAACCCCTTACCACATTACTTTCCGAGATATTTGCAAGGAAATACCAGCCCTTTTACATGGAAAAAGGTACATGTATGCACTCCAGAGAGGCCTTATATTAAGAATGAGGCATTCCCTTCACTCAGATCTCGTCAAAAATCAAGTTTGCAGTTTGAGTGTTTTCTCAACTATTTTTGAAAATTAATCATATTGTCTCCGCAGTAAATTCTTCGGGATCACAATAAACCTTCCTTTTTGATGGAGTTTCAAACGTACCGCGTGAAAAAAATGGGTCAAAATAAAGGCTTGTGGATCTCTCCATGTTTTCCGGGATTTCTTCCGCGTCAGTTGTTTGTGGGACGACAGTTTCGCTGGCAGTCCTGCCAGCATCTTCAGGTCGAAGTGTGGTAAAAAGCCAATTCCAATTCCAATTCCAAGTGTTTATTGCCATTGCAAACATATTATATACATACATTCATAAATACATTAGTAATTTAATATATACATTACAATAGCCCCCGCTATAGGAAATAATTCCTCTTCAGGGTTAGTCATATGAACTTTATACATTTTAATTACTTTGTGTGAGCATGTAGCAGATTCATAAGGGTGGTTTTGGGTTGTAGTTAGCAGGAACTCTTTTCTTCCGGGATGGCTTAATGGTCTGGCATTCACCCGAGGCGTGAGGGAAACCGGCAAAACCCCACGCAGACCGCCGTGTAATAGTGATGGTGATGTGTGTGCTTGCAGAAGACGGTGTTGCAGGACAGATTTTCCAGAGTTGCATTCTGATGTGGTGTTGCGGCAGCGTCAGACTGTGATGTGGACCCGGTGTGTAATGCCTTCATCATGGTGTTGACTGTTGATTCTGTTGTCTTGTTCCGGGTGCGATGTCTGCGTTGTTCTGAGGAAAGATCCAAGATTAGTAATTATATTTACAAAACATATATATTTACAAATTTTCTTTTAGAGGATTCTAAGGATGTCATATTTACACGTCACATATATTTACAAAGCCAATCAGAGATTATTGTTTAGGTTCAAGTGTTATACCACATCTAACTTATATTGTCTGCCAATGGTCCATAGAAAAGATTAAGTTATCAATATTATGATTGGAATATATATTGGTGGAATTTTATGTTAGTATAGGAAGTCAGAAATGAATAGCTGTAGTGAAGATTTGAAATTGAATTTTCAGTTTTGAAACAATTATTATATGATAGTTTTTCACAATTATTAAACCATTATTAATTAATTATGATGCAGATGATAAGTATCAATCGGACAGGGCAGTGTCAAAATTATGGAGGATAATATTTTACAAGGGTATATACAGGGAGCATATTTCGGCAGGTAGCCTGAGAGGCAATTGTCAAAATTTTTAACGATATCTTAGCCTTAGCCTGTCGTTCTCTCCACGGCCGTGTACTGCGAGTTCCAAGAGTACACCGCTTGGACGGAGTACCCGAGAACCTCGCGTGCCGCTGCGTCTAGGAACTGGGCCGCCGAGAGCCGCTCTGCCGGGTGGAGGTTGGCCAGCAGCAGGCTGAGTAGGCGGAGAAGGTCCTTTTTGGAGACCGTCTCCTCCGTGGCGTCGTCCGCTGCTTCTGTGGAAGGAGAAGGTGGACAAGGTGTTACCGGCTTCGCCTTGCCCAGCACTGCCGGTTCCTTTGGGCGCTGAGGGCACCGAAAGTCGCCGGAGTGATGCCCTCCGCCGCAGTTGGCACATTTGAGTGTCTCCGCCTTGCACTCTGTGGAACGGTGACTTGTCCCACATCGTGCGCAACGAAGATCTCGCTTGCACTCATGTGTCAGGTGGTCGAACCCCTGACACCTGCGGCATTGGGCAGGCTGGGCATGCGGTGGACGGGAGGGCTCCACGCGGTATCTCTTCCCGTAGGAAGTGACACCCTCGTGGAGTAGCCGGTGCATGGTGTCCCGGTCCTTGGAAATGACCCTCATCAGGGTCGTGGGCTGCCCGGTCCTCCGCGCCTTAATCCGGTACACCTTCAGCCTGGAGGTGTCGTAGCCGCCGAATTGAAGACCCTCCTGGATGTCCTCCTCCGTAGTGGTAGTGTCCACTCCCCGGATAACCACTGAAAAGGAGAAGAAAGAGGACGCATCAGTTGCCGCTTGGGCGAGAGGCTTGCGAACGGAGACGCAGCACTTCTCGCCCAGACGGTGATCTAATTTTTCTTTCTCCTTCCCCTCCAGAAGGTGCTTAAACATCGCAGGTATGCGAAGTCTTGCACTTCTCTCCTTGGCAAAAACGGAGACCTCAGCGCAGCGGAGGGAGGGTAAGGCACAGACGAGGTGGGAGTAAAAGGATTTTTGGGTGGTGCCTTTCGGCAGGGAAGTAATGAACACCGGAGTGTCATTACGAAGGGAGCGGTAGTCGGTGATGCGCGCTGAGGTGGAGGGGTTGGAAGGCGGGGGGGTAAGAGCTGAAGGCTGGGAGGGTTTGGCTACGTGGGTGGGAGGGGGAGGTTTAGGGGATGGAGTGGAGGGTTTCCTGGATGACTCGGGAATCGCAGGCAGAGTCCCGGTCACGATGGCCTTCTTCTTCCTGGAGGCCACCATCCAACTGACACCTGCGTTGTCATCCGGAGATTGACTCCGCAGGCGCCGCTGGTTGCTGGACATCTTCTGCTGAGGGAATAAGTCTCGTTAAGACTTTCTGCCTTCTCCGCTTCTCCTCTCGTTCTTCGTTCCCGTTCCTCTCTCTTTCTCTGTGTGCCGTCCTTATATATCGTCGTTTTCCCGCGTTTTTCTTGGTGCCTCTCTGTGATTGGCTGAGGCGCGAATCACCCTTTTTCCAAGCGCTGTGTAGTGGGTATCCGTCCTCTCTGTTGAAATTATTCGGTTCCTTCATTATTTCTATTGCCTGTCGTATTTGTCTCGGTAAGTATCTGTTATGACAGATCGCTCATAAATGACATAAGAAAAAGGAAAGGTAACTGGCTGGATCGTGTAATTAAGGAGAAAAATATTAACAGTGGTATTAGAAGTTTAGGTTGAGGGAGAGAAAAAGAGAGGAAGAAGATGAATTGAATTGGTGGATGAGGTGAAGATCAGCAACTGCAATGTGACTAAAAGAAAAGGTTCGGGACAGAAGCGGCTGGAGACAGCAGTGGTGTACGGGACCTGCCAGCAGCCAGAACACCAGATAATGATGATGACGTTGAAAACACCTTCATAACGTAGGATATTTTTGCAATTTTGCCAAAATACTTCAGTTTGTGATTGATTTTTTAAAAATAACTAATGAAGCAAATAAAATACACATTGTCATGAAATTAATGGTATTGGCAGTAACTTTTTTGGAAATCCTTCGTAATAAAATTGTCGAGTATCGAGATCGTTAAGCAATGTTCCGAAGGACGAAGTAATCACTTACACTAGCGCGTAATGAGAGAAAAGAGATTAAGTGATCACTAATTTAATGAAACACAAATAAAATATAACAAGTACAAATATAAAACTTTTCACTGCGACAAACATCTAGAGAGTACTTAAGTTTCTGCTGCACGTTGAGGGCTCCTGAGCAGGGAAGGCCGGCCGGCGGGGGGAGGGCGGAATAACGACACACGCATACCCTGTTCCGGGAGCACTTAAACCTAATATGGGTTGCATCCGAGTCACCTTTTAGTTATCACCGACTGAATGACTGCTCAGTCGAACAAGTTCCTTTGAATTGAATCACCAAAAAAAAGGCGCCCTCCTGTGGCAATCTTACGGTACGCGTAACAAAAACGAAACGAAAAGAACGAAACAAAAATGATGAATTACTTAGTTTTCCACGAAATATTTATCAAGTTCTTACGACCCAGGTTTCATCGTTGCACGACATCATCTTGGTTCAGACATCGTAAAACACATTGCTTAAATAGTCAAAATAGAGACGGGGGAAGGAAGTCTTCAGGTGACGGGTAGGAGGTTATGGGAATAAGGTACGAGAGGGGGGAGAAAGGATCCGTACAGTAGGGGATGTATCTTGGGTTGAAGTACAATATCTCCGTTTTTACCGCACGGTTAAAAAAAAGAGTCAAGTTGAAGACTTGAGCGTACATATATATATATATATATATATATAAATACGTTGATGGATTGGAGTCAGCCATGCGGCGATGAACACACGATGTGGATAGGATGGAGGAGATAGACACACAAAAAAAGAGAGATCAGAACAGAACAGACACACAGAAAAAGAGAGAAAAAGAGAGAAAAGAGAGAGAAAAAGAGAGAAAAAGAGAGAAAAAGAAAGATTAAGTGTGATCGTCTCTTTTTTTGTGTGTCTATCTCCTCCATCCTATCCACATCGTGTATATATATATATATATATATATATATATATATATATATATATATATATATATATATATATATATATATATATATATATATATATATATATATATTTAGAGAATTACTGAGGATTTCAAGCATCCATGAAGAATACATTCATTTCAGGTATTTCCGGTAACCTCGATATTCACATATTTTCTTATCTATGAAAATAAAAGTGTGCTTGTGCGGTTAGTTGTAACTATGAAACCACTGCACAGAATGACGTAAAACTTTGCAACATAATTTATTATAACACTCGAAAGGTTTATGGCAACTTTTTGTTTACCTAATGGTCTCCGGTTCGACTCCATTTGAGTAAAAGCGTTTCCATAAGAAATACATGTAAAGTTAGTTTTTTATGGCATGCAGACCTTATTTATTTTGCATATTTAAATTAGAAACTATGACTGCTTAAAATCGAGAAAAACATTATTGGAAACAAAAATAAATAAAAATTCTTATTCTTGCAATTTATTTGTATTTTACGGCTGATTGACTTTAAACTTATTAAATCTTTAGTGGAAAACAAAGTAATTAATCCTTTCATTTTACATTGTCAATTTCTATAGAGCGATGTGTGCCTTAGAAATTCCCTATCTTTTTTTTTTAAATTTAAGTCTCTCTGGTGAGCATGCCCTCAGCATATCCCATGAAACACGCAAATCAATTTATTCGGAATGAATTCAATTTATTCGGAATGATCCCGAGAATAACAAGTCGGTGATATTTCTGTATATGGGGAGATGCCATTGAAGCAATGTATGCTAACGTAAAAAATTCGTCATTTTTAAACTAACTGATCTTTTCTCAATTTAATTTTCTATCTTAATTCGTTAAATGACAAATGTCCTGATAATATTTATACTCCATTCGATGTTTCAAATCTTACTTTATAATATGCGTTGAAATCTTGGAAGGTTATCGACAACGCCTTTATAAAAGGTTCCTCCGTGAGAAAATGAGCGGAAATCTCATTAATTCAGTAAACACATAAATATACACCTCAAGTGTACTGCTTGACACGTTTTTTTAACTAACCGGTAAAAAAACACCTTCATAATGTAAGATATATTTGCGAATCTCCAAAAATTACCTCAGTTTGTAACTGATTTTTTATAGTTGTATAAGCATAAAAAGTACATCAAATTAAGGGAAATTGAGTTCGAGGGCCTTTTTAGATAACAAAACAATGAGTCTCCAATGCCCGTAAAATTGGCACCACTCAACAATTAAACACAACAATTTTTGAGTTGGTTTGCGGGAATGAGAATTCCACAGCAGTGACCAACCACCTCTCAATCACAATACCCTCTTGTGGTGGTTTACGGAAATGTAACTTCCTCGCCAGTGACTACCACAGACACACACACTCAACCCGATTGGGATCCTTTGCAAGGGCTAATGAGACTCCGATAAGGAAGCCAGGGTTATAACTTGGGATCCTTCACAGGGATAATGGGACCCCACTATGGATGGCTGGTTATGAACACAATCACACCCACTAATACTCAAAATCACTCACTCACACAAAGAAATGGGTCCAACTTCTGGGAGAAACTCGCTCAAAAAGAGCGTAGGTAGTCAAAAAACACACACCGAGGGTAGGCGTCGGATACGCGTATTTCGGCCACAAGGTGGCGCTCTTCAGCGAGCTGAAGGGAGAGAGCAATTGCAACACGAGGTTGTAAGTAAGGAATTTTGTTATAAAAAGTACAGATTGTCCATTGTTGCGAAACGATGTGTGTCTTAGAAATTTCTTATCATTTTTTTTTAATTTAAGTCTCTCTGGTGCGCATACTCTAAACGTATCTTATGGAAAACGCCTTTTTTTTGGCAAATTTTCGAAAATAACTGCAGTATGTGGCTGATATTTCTGTGTCTGAGGGTATGCCCTTTCACTCTCAGTCAGACGTAAAATTTCATTTTTACGTAAAATTTCATCTTTTTAAACTAATATTTCTTCCTTAGATGACCAAAGACTTAGTAATGGGATTACTCCATTCGATGGTACAAATTTTACTTTATAATACCCGTTAGAGCTTCGAAAGGTTATCGCGAATGCCTTATATAAAAGGTTCCTCCATACGAAGGAGAGTAAGAAAGATGGGGCTTGGGGGCAGAGCGCTATGGAGGACAGAATCTGCAGGAGGTTTCGTGGAAAATGTTTGATTAATTGAGTAGTGTCTTTATGCTCCGGGGTTAATCAGGGCACGGGAAATATTTCATTCTTTATACGGCGGGCGGAGGGGTGAATGAAAAGAGAGGGAGGGTGGTAAATGCCCCCGTGGGGAGGGGCTGATATTAAAACGGGGGAGATGATGGCTTTTGATGAACGGTGTGTGAGGAATAACTTGGGCTCTCCGAAAGGAGAAGTTATCCGTTATGAAAGGGGCAGGGGATGGGAATCAGTGCAAATTTATTCACAGTTTATCGAACTTTCTCTCAATTTTGTTATCCTTGGATCTTGTGTTCCGCGATATTAATAACGCGAGACAAATTCTGCGCGAAAAAGATTGAGGGAAACGTTTTCGCAGGGTGGAAAAGCCTTGCTTGGAATTACATTGCTGGATCAAACTTTACCCATTCATTATAATGGATTAGGCACGAAAAATTGTAGGTACAGCCCCGTCTATGTTATGCCAAGGTACTCCCGTTGGGGTAGATGGAGAGATCATTGCATCTGACTGTAGCCTGAAAACCGAAACCATATTGATTATCCCTGCCCTTTTCTCATTTTTCTTTGGATGGTGATACGGAATGGACGAATTAGCGGATGTAATGCTAAGAATACTCGCTATCTACTTGAAATTTAAAGCAATTGACTATTGAAATATACATTGGCTTTTTTCTGTGGATCCTACTCAGTTTTATCGTCTTTTCTACCGGCTATGTGGATTATAATAATTTTAAATAAATTAAGAAACATCTAAAAATTAATATTGAAGAAGTAAATTCATGCTGATTTTTCTGTGCGCTGTTAATGAAAAACATTGCAAAATTGCAAAATTAGCGCGACTTAACCCCTAAGCGCTAGAGGAAAATCGGGGTAAACAAAGATGGCGGACAGGCCACGCCCACGTTACCTTTTTCTAGTATTGGCCATAATAGCTAGCTCCATCTACCACAATGGTACCAACAATTAAAAGTAGGACTTCTTTGAGACCAAAATGATTCCGTTCTTTGCGAGACATCATAGCGATGACACGAGAAGCAGACGACACAAGAATGGATGGACGAATAAGCTACGATACTTCTGTTTTAGCAACAACAAAAGGGAGCAAAAGTGCATATTGTGAGAGTTGATAAAAAATTAAAAAGATGGCGATGGATTTCAATTGTGCGTATTGTTTTTTAGCCGCAAGCGGCAATGCTTGTTTATGATCTAGCTGGGTCGTTCGATTCTATATATCCGTAGCTCTATCGATATGAGTCCTCGCAACCATTTCCACCACACGCCCGCCATTAAACTGCTTACTGAGCATTTACCACCGTTGCACATCGAAGAAAATCTGCAGCTCCAGCCATCATTTCGAACATAAATACACTGAAAAACCATTAAAAACGTTGAATATCCGATGCTATGTTTATATAGAATGCACTAATAAAGCACAATAATAGCGGAAAAGTTTCCGTAGCGAAGACCTTTATCGAAGGTAGAATACAATCGATATTGAACGACCTTGATCATCTAGCATCCATAGGAATGATAAAGACTGAGTCGATTGTTCCCTTCGAAGCCGCCCGGTTTCTTTATACATTCTTTAAAAATTTGTATTGGCAGAGGCAGGAATCCAAAAAAAAAGGTAAAAACTGACAATTATAATGAACACAAACAATAATAATTTACACAGTTGCCTGAGAACAGGAGTCAAATCACAAACCCATAATTTGGCAACATACAAATACCAACTGCATATTTCAACATTCCACCTGAAATTAAGGATTTTTTATCCAGAACTCCACATCGCCATTAATCCCGGCAGCTTCACACACTCAGATCCAGGCAACCCTTTGGTCAGGATATCTGCGTTTTGAACCTCTGTAGGAATGTACGTCACTTCCACGGTTCCATTGTTGACAAGGTCTCGAGCAAAATACTGTTCAGAGTTTAAATACTTCAACCATTTGCGCTTCCACTTCTCCAATGTCTTGATGGTTGACTTTTTGTCTTCATACACCACTACTGGGTCTTCTGTTTCAACATCCAGATCTGCCAAGTCTTTATAGCCACAGTAGTCCTGCAGAAGCATTGGTTAAAGAGATATATTTTTCTCCTATGGATGAAATAGTTACTGTCGGTTGTTTCCGTGTAGTCCATGCCAAAGTTCCTCCATAAACTTCAAACATGTAGCCTGTTGTCGACTTTCTGTCGTGACTGATACCAAAATCAGCATCTGCATGACCAACAAGAATGTTGTCATTGTTCTGGGCAGAGCTCAATCCTAGATTGACTGTTACACGTACATACCGATACATCATCTTCTGCGCCGCCTAGTGATGAAACACGGTACTTCAAATATAAATACAGTCGATAGATTGTAAAAAAACACGTCTTACCACTTTTGCTTACCATACAGTGGATTGAAAAGTTATTCCATACGCGGGATGCAATTACACACTTTTCGAAAATCGTCCGATCTCCTATTTTGGTTCCTCGTAGACGCATACCCTGTTTTGTGGCCTGGTACGAAGCAAGTTTTGTTTAAACGAGGCATTCTAAATTATTTAATTAAGTTGAGCGGGCCTAATGTATTGAAATTAGAATCAGAATCCGGCAACCATCGGCGTCTGCTCACGATGGAAGTTTCATAAGCCTCTTACATACTTCCAGTAGTAGATATTTCCTCTCCAGAATTTACAAAGTAACTGTTAGGTCTCAAAAATAGTCAGCAATTATCCACAGCGTAGAGTAGCTCATACCTCCTAGATCGTTATTGAATATCCACCAATCTCCCGTTAACAACGATTATAAACGGCCATTTAGAAGTCGACTGGGAAGACATTTTTCTATTTAGCGCCAAAGACTGGGTGAAGTAAATGGAGAAATTTAGGTAACACGTTGCCTAGGCAACTATTCCAAACATTTGAATCCATTATGTATATTCATACTCCTAACATATTTTTTTCAATTATTTAAATTAATAAAAATCCACATTCCCAGTTAAAACTGGAAAATCGAGTAGAAGCTAAAGAACTAAGTAACTAATGCATGTTTCAAGGGTTGCATTTCTTACATTTCGAACATGTTGAGGATATTCTTGCATAACGTTCGATTTTTAGTCCATTCTCACGTGATTTCCAAGGGTACACAGTATGAAAAGAGTAGAGATGACCAATATGGTTGTTATTTTGGTTGTCAGGCTACGATTTGACGACGTAATGCACTCTCAATCCAAGGTCCGTAGTATAGAGATGGGCCAAATGTATTCATTCTCTGATAATCGAGTACACCGATGAATACTAGGTACTCAAATGAATTCTTGGATACCAAGTATTCATTTGAGTACTCGAATAAGTTCGTAATACCTGGTTGAATTGCATGGGCGAGTACCTGAGTGCCGCGATGAAGAATCCAGTACCTTGGTGAATGCCGCTGAATACGAGTATCCAAATTGAATACGCAGGCGAGTACCGAGTACCACAGCATTGGCCATGGCATTTGACCACCTCGACTGAGTAAATACTCGAGGATATAAAGTCCTAGACCGAATATTCCCCATCGCTTTTACTTGGGGTGACTCGCCGGCCATATAAGACATGAGCGGATACATATTCGCTTGTCTTCTTGAAGGTTCTCACTCATGTATCCTCAAGATTATTAGCACAGCAACGGCGTTAACAATATGCATCCTAATGGTGAATGTATGGAGAAAGCTTCTTAGTATCGCAACAATGGGACTCTCGGATGTCTTAATAGTGAGCATCTTACACGTCTCAACTATATGTCCGAACAACTAGAAACAATGTATTGCATAGTATTTACTTCTAAGAGCAAATATTTATGAGACCAAAGCGATTGACCACGAGAGCAAAGAGCATTTTTTAACGGGTGATTGCTATACAGCGGAATCTTCATGAAGTTTTTTGAATGTAATGACACGCTTTCATTTGAGTACATAGGTATACATTCGGGTACTCGATTACCAGTGAATGAATACATTTGGTCCATCCCTGCCGTAGAATAAATACGTTGTCTCAAAACATGTACACAATGCGATTTCCCGATCTGCGCCGCTATTGACTAGCCATTCGCGTGACTTCACCGACGCGACGTCATGAGACGATAATATTTTTATTCAGCAAGTCGATTTAGGAGAGTTTATGTAATTATCATTTTTAATAAATGTTGAAATTATTATAAGAAACGTATTACAAAAGATAAATCATCGAATTGTTAAATAAAATAGTATTCTTAATTACCCATGCTCCAATATACTTCTATATAGGCTTGCCCAAAACCGCGACGCTCCCCTTCCCTCAACGGGAATGCTTTACTAGCAGAACACTCTAGCGGTCAGGCGCTCCCCAACCACAATAACCCCGCCAAATTTAAACCGAAGCACTGAAACCTTGAGCGATAGCTTATAACATGACCTCTGCATTCTTCCGATATTGGTCCAAATGATGAAAATTCACGAGGTCTCCTGATATTTGATATTGTTTCTTAGGTTTGGTACATAATTTCCAATGAAAAGAAACCAAATGGAATTCACACAAACTTTATGGTGAATAATGATACTGAAGACACAATTTACATTATTACAAAAGCTTCAACATAACATTTGAAACAATGAAGTGGAATTCAATTCCAAACTTGGCATAAAATCACATAAATCCTCGCACAGCCATACTATAGGACCATAGGCCAAATTAATTAATTAAATGTCAATACAAAAGTAAGAGCAGGCTTCTGTCATAACTGTAAAACATCTAACCACCTTATTCACACCGTACTTACCTCGCTAAATCACTTGGGAAATTGAAAAATGCAATTTTTTTGTCTAATCTGCAGCCAGAAAAATTATTGCACCAACTGGCTGAGCAATAATGCCGCCCGGGTCGCTTCTCACATTCACCACTTGCCGCCATGTTTGTTATTTTGATACGGACCATGCAGGCCATGTGACTTTTTCCTAACGAAATCGTAACATAGTTTTTCGTTAGCAAATTCGCTAAGTATAAACAATTAAAATAATCATTAATAAATTAATAGCCTATTATCGTCTTATTTAAAGATCTTTTTTAATTTGCGCCTGAAGTAGATGACGCTAAAGTCACTACGTACGATACATCGCAGCAAGCGACGTAGCCTTTGGCTTGCCTGTGAAGACATTAGTGACGTCACAATGGCAGCGCTGGCGCTTGGCAACCATTTCGGTAATTGGTAAACAACTCCGATTGAGGCAGCCTGTATATTCTACGGACCTTGCTCTTCATCTACCTCTATGGCTCGAGCCAAATTACGTCTTCTCATTCCTCTCCTCCAGTTCCTTCCTCTTTCTCTCCATACATATCTTCGTACACCTCCCCGTTTCCTTCTCCCCTTTGAAATGCGGCAGTGGAGTGTGGGGGAAGAAGGACTTCTAAATCAAGAACGACAGAGAGGACAGAGTTACGGAGATATGAATAATTTTCCCCTTTTGGCCTGGGGACGCAAGAGGGCTTCAAAGAGACAGGATTTGCAAATGGAATGCGTGCGAATACGACTGAGCAGACTCTTTTCACTCGCGGAACCCGGAAATTGGAACGAGGAAATTTGCAAAATTCAACCGATAATTCTGGAGAGAGCCGCAGGAGGACGGGAAATTCCGTCGAGTTAGCGGGGTAAGTTATGGAAACGGCTACATTCTTTCTCTCTGGCTTATCCCATATCAACGGGGTCGGTGTAAACCCAAGTCCGTTGAATATATAGGCAGCCTCCATTGGAGTTGTTTACGAATAACCGAGATAGCGCTAGCGCTGCTGATGTGACGCATGGAGGTATATTGGAATATGGACGGTTAATAATGCCATTTTCTTATTAATTGCAGTAAATCATCTTTATTTGTGTCATTCCATTCATAATTTCAAACATTTATTATGGCAATAAATGTATTCACTCACTCAAAAAGACACGCGGACTAAAGTAATAAAGGAAGAATCGGTATGCTTAAGGCGACGCATCACACCCGCTCGACAGGTCGGATTTATGATGATTTCCGACCCCGTATTTTTTGTTAAAGTCTTACGTCATCAACTTGAAATTTTTCTAGTATAAAGAATAGGCCTTTACCAAGGGAGGCTCGTATTTGAAACATGAAAATTTTATTATTAAATTAAATTATCGGAGCAAAATTAAACCATCGGGAAAACGGCAAGATGTAGGGTATATTTTTATGAAAACTATTATTATTATTATTGACATATCTAAAACTAATTTAGATATATCAATCCCTCCTCTATTGGAATGCTACGTAACAGCCATCACGGTTGTAAGATAGAATCTGTAATTGGTATATTTCGACAAGCTACCTGAATGGTTTTCGGCCATGATGTGCTCGGACGGTGATGCAATGAGTTCAGTCTTCTTTCACAGATCTTATATAAGCGCTACCTGCACTTACGCGCCGGAGACTTGGCTACAATTTACCGACGACTGTTGCCTTGTGCGAGAGTCATCCTGGAGTAAGAGACTCCTGACGCCAAAACGCCTCGATCGGGTGCGAGTGACGCCATCTTGTGGATTTTCGACTGAACTTTTCCTTACCGAAGGGTATGATGCGTCCTCTTTACTGATTTCGGCCCACCGTAGCCATATGGCTACACCCTGACGCGCCGATTGTATGACGCACTATAGGAAGAATCGCTAACTTAATTGCAATTAGCTTGTCTATACTGCGTCGCTCAAGGTCACGACCATCAACTTTTCTTATGGGTACTTCAGTTGATCATATGAGTAAAATCCAAAAATTCATCAAAATCGCAAACAAAAATATTTCTTGGCGGAAATGGATTCAGTAATTGAGAATTCCAATTTATATTACACGCTCCAATGATAACTATATCGGTTAAAACAACTGATCGCTTCTGTTTCTTTTTAATATTAACAGGCTTAGAAAGCTGAATCAATGACGTCAGTGACGTCACGCTGAAGATGTGCCACCCAATAGCGGCCCGGATAGGGAATTTGAATAGCTTACATGCTGGAAGGAATGGTGGATGGAAAAAAGAAAGATGATTGATGACCTGAATAATGGAGGGAGTTACAGATAGTTGAAGAGAAGAGCAGAGGAGAGAGAGAGAGAGAGAGATGGAGGCACCAAGGACCAGCGAAAGCAGACGACTAATGATGACATATGTTAGTTCGCAGGTTTCCGCCGCGTTGATCAAATGATTTCAACATTTCTCGGGTTGCATCCGCGTCAGTTGTCATTCAGCACAACAGTTTCGCCAGCTATCCTGCTGGCGTCCTCAGGTGAAGGATGGCGAGAAGGTTTTGGTCCGTCCTCTGTAGGCTACTATATATTATAGTAAGAGAGGCTATAGAAATCGTAAAAACACCAAAGAATTTTAACAGAGAAGATGGATACCCATTGCACAGCGCTTGGAAAAGAGTAGTAAGTTTCCCGCGCAAACGCGACGCTGCTCCATGATTGGCATTGATCGCTTTTTGGCGCCAAACTTGGCCTATATAAGGACGGACCAAAACCTTCTCGCCATCCTTCACCTGAGGACGCCAGCAGGATAGCTGGCGAAACTCTTGTGCTGAATGACAACTGACGCGGATGCAACCCGAGAAATGTTGAAATGATGACACATTTTTAGGCAACCTGTATATTTCACGGACATGGAGAGTGCACATTCTTCTTCTTCGATGGCGCTAGAGCCCAAATCGGACCTGGGCCTCCTCAATTTTCTTCCTCCATTCCTCCCTATCCTCTGACACTATTCTCCAATACCTCACCCCAAGCAATTCATGTTCATCATTTCCGACGGTATCATCCCACCGAGCTCTGGATTTTCCCACCGGTCTCTTCCCTCCCATCTGTCCGGTGAACAATCTCTTAGCTGCCCTCTTCTCCGGCATCCGCAGAACATGCCCTGCCCATTGCAGTGCCATTAGTTTGCAGTAGGTGTAATGCTGGGTTTTTTTATACAGGCAATTTATTTCGCTGTTGTGCCGGATTCTCCCTGCTTCTTCCATCTTCACAGGCCCGTATATTCTCCGCAGTACATTTCTCTTAAATCTGTCCGACAACTCCACAGATTTGACCTGAAAATGTCCAAGATTCACACCCGAAAGACAGTACTGCACGGATGAGTGTTTTATATAGGCGAATCTTGGTTTTTCTAGGCACATTTCTAGATTTCATAATAGGGGGTAGGGAGAAGTAAGTGTAGTTAGCTGCGTCGATTCGTTTTTTTTTAATTTTAATGTCTCATCATTTTCCGAGGAGACATTGGAGCCCAAATAAGTGAAATTGCTTATTGTATCAAATTTGAAGTCTCCAATGGTGATTTTACATGGCCCAGCGTCTATCTTGTGCTTCCTGATTTGCATTATGAACTTAGTTTTGTGCTGATTAACCCTTAGACCCACTTTATTGGCAGCGGTCTCCAGGTTCCCAAAAGCTTTCTATACGGCTGAGATCGATCTCTTAAGGATATTTATATGTATCATCCACGTAGCCCACTATTTGTATTGACTTATTCACTATGGTGGTATTAGTGCTGAGTTTGGCATTACTTATGATATGCTCCGGGGTTAAGTTAAAGAGCGTTGGAGCCAATCCATCTCTCTGCTTAAACCCTTGGGAAGTTTCAAAATTACTGGGGAGCTCTCCAGCCACTTTCACTTGTCCCCGACCGGTCATCATCGTCGATTTCACGAGTCTTACTGGCTTTGGAGGTATTTGGAAGTCAAGAAATATGCTGTAATGTTTGTACCTCTCTATGCTGTCATAGGCCTGTTTAAAATCAATAAACAGTTGATGTAGATCAAGTTTAAATTCTCAAAATGTCTCTAATATATTTTTCTTACTGTGAACAGTTGGTCCACAGTTGCCCTGCTTGGTCTGATACCTACCTGATATTCTCCAATAATGTTTTCTGAGTATTTTTCTAATTTTTTCTTGATAACTGTCGTATTGAGAGTACTAATACACATACTTATTTCAGCTATTTTCTGTTATATTCCCTGGATGTTTTTTAACCGGCCATGTTTCCTCCCCGTACAAAATAGCCGACCCCACCGCAGACTTGAGTAACCATCCTTTCAACAGGAAGTTCACCTTCCAGTCCACTGATTTCCCTCCATTTCAGCCACTCTCAGTTTATCCAATGCCGTATTTCTGTTTCGAATCCTCCATCACTCAGCACATATGATCCGAGGTACTTGTACGGTTTAACCGATGGGCATTACTTCACCTCACCAGCCACCAACAGATAGAGCATGTATGCTCTTTGGTGTCATAAATTGTGAAGAGCCGTTATGATGGTCCTGTTAGTGTGTTTTGGACCTCTTGAAAAAAACTGGGATGAGAATCGCTTTTAGGCCGTCGATTGAAAATTAGACTCAATCTTTTATGTAAATTCAAATTCAATTTTTTTTCCGACGAAGTTTTTAATATCTTACGAACTCAAATATACAACGGTAGATCAGAACACGAGAGTATAATTAAAAAAATAGGTTGTGGAACATCAAAATAAATTGAAATCAAGAATAAAATTCATTTTCAGAGAAAATATTGCACCCACGCCCATCCTCCTTGTCCTTACCCCCTTTACGGCTCTCAATCCAATTACTTAGGTGGGCTCTCCAGATGGGTTGTCAATAGTTACCAACATGTTTTGTTACAGATTCATTTGATCGTAGGCATTGTCGTGAAACGCGATACTGACGCTTCTCCAACCTCTCGCGTGAAATGCAGATCAATCGGCAATACTGCTCACAGTGAGCCTTCCTCCGCTTCTTACTCTTATTTGACCTCGGTCCCTTCCCTTACTTCCTAGTTGTTCTTCCAATTTAATTTCCTCTCTATTTGGCACATGAAGTTATTCCTGGGTCTCCCTCTAAGGGCTATTCCCTCCATTTTACCTTCAATTATATTTTACACAAACGATTGTGTCACAGGGTGCGTCCAACCCATCTTGTTGTTCTTTTCCTTTCGCCTTTCAGAGAAAAATTTTTCAAAAATTTTCTCTGATTGCCTTTTCCATTCCTCCTCTCCAACTTATTCTGGGCTTCATCATTTCTTCCTACATTGTGGGTTTTATATTATAATTTGTTTCGGTGGTCTCTCGTATGATCGACGTTTAATGTAATCAGATCATACTAACTGTTTAGAGTTAATGTCATCGACTGTTGAACGTGTCACTTCAACTTGATTCTCATTCTCTCGTATGTAATTCCATCACATCTTCATATCACTGAAATTCGACGCCAGTACTCCATCTCTGTGACAGTAAGCATAATATTCTTGTTTATCTGACATAGCTCAATAGTTGTTAATGATTGTTGCAACTGTGTTATATATGCTTTTTACGTATGTTAGGGATATAATTTTATCCCATGATGAACTATTCAGCGTCAATACTGCCATTGAGGTAGATGGAGAGGAACATAGTAAGTACAAATACAATAAGTGAAGAAAAGCACAAGCTAAGAAAGCGTTCATGATGAAAAGACTACTGCTGAATTCAAAGACGATTAGATCACACACGTGGAAACAGTATGGGAAAACATTCGCGAGGAATGTGGCACATTATGGACTGGAATCATGGACCGTTGTAAAAGCAAACCAGAGCAGACTAGAAACCTTCGTTACCTGGAAATGCTGGAGGATGATGCTGAAGACATAATATATGGGCAAAATAAGAAATGATGAATTTTTCAGAAGAGTTGAAGAGGAAGGGACCGTATGGAATACCATAGAGAAGAGAACAACAGGATGGGTTGGACACACCCTGAGATACAATGGGTCCGTGAAGAATGTTCCCAGTGGAAGACCTAGGAATAAGTTCATGGACCAAATAAAGAGTAAAGTAAATAGGAAGAACATCCAGGAAATAAGGGAGCTATCATTAGATAAGGAAAGGTGGAGGGCTGCAGTCAACCAATCCTAGGTCTGAACAACCAATAAGTATTACATATATCACTGATTTTTTCGAGACTTTTATCAAAAATAAATATTCAATAATTGTGCAATAAATTTTCTGAGGTCTGTTACTTTGAGGCATAATGGTAAAAAGTATTCTTGGTGTGTTTTATGCCCAGCTCAGTTTGTATTGTGATCGCTAATTGCACGTGGGAATAACAATTTTTTTACCTGTCTGTTCGGCAATGTATCTTTCTTATTTTATAGTTTCCGTCAGACCTAGAGATGCAGTGTGACGTCAAAATTATATTCTCTGTGATGCCCTGAAACACACCTGCTCTGAATTTCTTCGGAAACTAAGTCTAGTGAGCGGCATCCGAGTCTGTATTAGCTCCAAGTTAATCCCTCTAAAAGTTGTGGGCACTAAATGTTCGCTCGTAGTCGTTTTTAATAAAGCGTGCTGCTTTTCTGTGTATTGTGTTAATATTTTTGGTTAAATCTTTATGACCAGGGTTCCAAATGCACGCGGCGTATTCAAGGTGTGGCCTAAACAGAGCGAAGTAGCATCATTCTTTGACTCTTTCATCCGAAGACTTTCGAATCATACGCTTGACAAATCCTAGTTTCTTTAATGTTGTGCCGTATATGTATCATACGTGTGTTATACACGATATGTCCTAATTGGAGGATCGTATTGGATAGAAGGTGGATGAAAAAAGGCACCCAGAGGTTGGACTTCATTCAGCGCGTAGGCAATTGATAGAAAAAATATTTTTGATCCCCATTTTGGAGCACTTGCGAAAAGGAATGGCAAATTCAAACTTTCAAATTGGTCACTATGGTAATGCTTCAAAGGGCCAGTCGTCACTGCTACAGACTAAAAAAAGTGTCCACTCCATATCCGTAAACTTGTTTATTTTTCCCTTGTTCAGTCGAAGTTAGATTACGGATTGATTTGTTGGGGAGGAGTTAATTACAATGCATTAAGGGCTGCTATAATATTACAAAAGAAGATATTCAGATTGATGCCCTTAAAAAATCCGTGGGAGCATACTCCACCCCTTCTCTCTAGACTAAGAATGCTTCCTTTATGAAATATGTACTGTTACAAGGTAGTAAAAATATTTTATGTAAGAAGCGGCAGTGTGCCTAAAGTTATGGACAGCCACAAAATGTTTGATAAGCGTTTAATAAGCTACTGGGTTCCTATGCCTAAAGTATATTTAACGTTACTTAAACGATGGTTTTTATACCTGGGTCGAAATTGCACAATCAACTGTCAAATAAATAAAAGAAACAACAAATTGTAAAATATTTCATAGATTAGTAAAACAATGGTTAATGTCTAGTAATAACATTGAAAGTGTGCTTCTTTAAGATTGCTGCTATATTTGCTAACATAGTCAAGTTGTTTGTTATAGAAAGTTTGCTTTCATGTTTTAAAAAATATTTTTATTATATACGCTTTTGTCATAATTTGTAATGTGTGTCTCATTTTTATGTTTATCTGGGCAATGCATGTGAAAAAATACAGACGGTACCCTAAAACCAGGCCTGATGCCTAGTAGTGCACCTAACTTCCTTATATGTAAATGAAATGTAGGAGTCAATTTGTTTTTTGGAAGAAATCCATCATTTTTATTAGAAATAACGGAGGAAAGGTACGGATAGAGAGAAAAAAGTGATTCTGAGACTACTCGGAAGAAGAGAAACAAAGTGAAAGTATTAAAGGGGATGGACTGCTTTAAGGACCTTCAAGTCCTTATGACGTAATCATGCTTATCACCAGCAATTTTATTCTTTTTTTAAATCATTTTTTGGAGTGAATTTGTTTGACTACGTAAAATATAGATGTTATCATTATTACAATTTTTTGCTAATTTCTTTCATCGATTCACTTATTTGCGGTATTACATACTATTATTGACAGTAATTATAATGTTATAATATTGATGGTACAGTTAGGTTTATGGTTCATTTTCACTTAATCTGTTTTCATTATGCTTGCTTCCGTCTATCTATTTCGTTTTTATTATAAATATAGTTATTTGTAATTAAAATATTGTATTCCACTTGATAGTTCATTTATTCTAATTTTCTATTTTGCTCTTACGGAGCAGTTGCTTCAGAACAATAAATGTTTCCTTGTCCAATGGCCAGAAGAAATACACACACACGACTGCTTCCAAGTAAAAATCATTCGCGCCCTCCCACCTGACTCATCTATCGTGGAGCTCCGCCATTGGGAACAATCATATATTTCAATCCTAAAATCTATTTGTACTCCCGGGCTTAACCTCCGCTAGCTTTCTCCGTACCCCCTCCTCTTAATCCTCCCTCCCTCACTTCCTTCCAACCAATCACTTCCCTCAAAAACCAACCACGCACCTAGTCAGACCCTCTACCCTCAACTCCAGTGTGACACTCTTCAGTTGTGATTCTCTCCCTTTGAGAAGGGTTCTCACCCGAAAGCTTCCGAGAGCAGTGGACACCGGTGACGCCATGGATCGCCTTTCTGTGAGTGTCCACTGATATACCTATCTATCCCTCCCCAACCTCAACGCCTAGTTGCTAGCTTATATATATATAGGTTCTTCCTCAAGACGTTAATCATTTTTAAAAGTTTTAAATGTAAAAAATGATGCGTACCGTTAAAGATATTCGGTGGTTAGTTGAGTCAATTTAAAATTCTCAATACGCAGCGGGATACCCATAAAAACTTTAATATAGGATAGGTTATTTCGATGGGTGAAGGTAATGTATAGGAAAATATTTTCAGTGCAAAATGGGTGCGTCAAATTGGCCAGTTATAAGGGTCGGTCAAATGGGGCGCTGGACACGGGAACGTAAAGACCGCCGGGATAGGGAGAGGATAGAGACTAGAAGGGTGATTGAATATTCGGTGGAAAAGGCGACAAAAAACCAGTATACGTGCGAGAGTATGATAGAGGGGATGGAAGACTGAAGGCAGGTGGGAGGAATGAGGGGAGGACAGCAGTAATTGGCCGAGACAAGGACGAGAATGACACGTAGCGACGACAAGAAGGGAGGGTGCGGGAGACGAGGCGAGGTTGGGATACGGCCACTCCGGGTTGTGGAGAGGGGGATGGACCGCCCACCCACTCTCCCTTCACCCCTTTAGCCACCCAGACGTGGTTTTTTTTTCAGGATAGCCAGAATAACCCGTGCGATGCCGCCCGCCACCAACGCGGTTGAGCTCCGAATTAATCATCGTCACGGTAATTGTCACGAGGACGACGCCAAAACCGTCCGCCAGGGGGACCCCTTACACAGTCGGGTCGGGATTTGTGGCGCGGGGGGAGAGAAGAGGGGGCGAGTGCGGTAAGAGGATTTTGGTGGGGACGGAACGTATAGAGGGTGGCACTGTAATCGCCACTTCCACTTCTCCCTCTTCTTCCTCCAATTCCTCTTACGCGGATTTTGCATTACTCAACCGCGACTCTGCTGTGAATACAATCCGGTAGGATGAGCACATAGCTATTGATTGTCATTCCCCCCCTCTTAACCTCCCCATTCTCAACCAAAGAAGAGGAAGGCTTATAACGGAAGATAACCTCCAATCAAAGTAGTTTGAGAAAAACTT
The DNA here is from genome assembly GCA_963169105.1 of Ceriagrion tenellum. Taxonomy (NCBI): domain Eukaryota; kingdom Metazoa; phylum Arthropoda; class Insecta; order Odonata; family Coenagrionidae; genus Ceriagrion; species Ceriagrion tenellum. Next base: position 114,008,316 of record OY720636.1, on the reverse strand, counting down.
CATTTTACTTAGAAATCAAGGAATTATGTCTCATTTAAAATAAAAAAATTTTCCTATCCAGTGGCATCAAAAATTCTACCCCTCTTCACATTACTTTCGGAGATATTTGCTAATAAATACCATCCCTTATACATGGGAAATGGTATGTGTATGCACTCCAGAGAGACATTATTTACAAAATGAGGTATTTCTAACACTTAGATGTCGTAAAAAATTAAGTGTGTAGTTTGAATGTTTTCTCAACTGTATTTGTAAAATTAATCATCTTGTCACCGCAATAGGTTCTTGGGTATCACAAAATACCTTCCGTTTTGAAGGAGTTTCAAACTCACCACGCGAAAAAACTGAGTCAAGTTAAAGAATTATTTAGATGTTATCATTTAATTTCTAACAACTTCTGTCATATAAAACTATATTTTTGAATTATTTATAATGAAATATTTAATTGATGTGTCCTGCAACTGGTGAAATAAAAACGTATGATTCGAATATGGTATCCATTATTACTATGGAACTATCTCGCTCGGACTACCTTAAGAGGCAGCAAAACTTGGTGGCAACCCGCTGGACGAAGAGTGACGTCAAGGAGCAGGCTCGGGTCGAAGGAGTTAGCCATTGGGGTAGATGAAAAGGGTATTACGTCATCAAACTGTAGCCTGACAACCAAAATAACAATCTTATTGGTTGTTCCTGCCCTTGCCGTCTATTATTTGGTTAGCATGACGGAATGAACGGATAAGCAGATACAAAGCCATAATGTTCAACTTTGGAATTCAAGGCACTTATAACATATTTTTGGCCTGTTAGTGCTAAAGATTCTCGATTTCACCATAGTTTTCACCGGGATCGCGGATTATTAGTAATTTCAATAATTTATATCTTTAAGTGCGGCTTGGGCCAGTGGTAGCGTTTTTGACTCCCGTTCCGAAGGTCCCACGTTCAAGGCCGATCTAAGAAATGAATGTTCCTGGTATTCTAACAAATTTTTGCACGCTACTCCAATCTGACCCCACCAATGAGAGGCATTCATAGCCTCTCTATTTTCTCATATATCACCCCCCCTTCTCTATATCCTTATCCTACTTAACCTTTCCAAAAACCCTCATGTAAAAAGCACAATTACCAGGATGTTATAATGATAAACAAAACATTTGTGACTTCCACAGTTTGTTTACGAGTTACCGACCGGTTTCGGCTATCAAGCCATCATCAGGGGCAAAATCTCTGTTCCGGTCATTTATAGATGACTACGTGTATTCCATGATACCCTGAAACATGTATAAATCACAGAAAACAGGTATGTTGTGACTAATGATGGTTTGGCAGCCGAAACCGGTTAGTAGCTTGCAAATATATTGTGGAAGTCACAAAAGTTTTGTCAATCATTGAGAGGTCGTTACAGTAATTGAAATCTTCGCTTTTTGTTATTACTACCTGGATATTACCTCAGCAGTTGGCTTGAAAATAACATAAAATTAGGAAACCGCTCGCATTCAACATTTTGTAGTCGAAAACTGCTACATATTCTTTCGTCATTCATGTTATTCCACCTTAATAATTTACTATAAGAGTTCATTCCCGACAAAATAAGCCCAGGGGCGGCTTGGCCAGGGCGGGAAGGCGGAGATTCCCGCCCGGTTAATGGACCACGCACTAGGGTTCGGGTCCGAAGGGTCCGGCGGACCGGGCTCCGAACTTTGAACAGCCAGCAGACCAAACACCTATGAGTGAAAGTACCTTTTGTCATACTGTACATACAGGGTTTGTCCCAAAAGTAATGCATTGCATTTTTTTGAAAAATTTATTGATCCAATTCTTACAACAACCTAAAATTCTTCAAAATAATCTCCTTCCGCGTCGCTACACCTCTGCCAGTGTTTCTTTCACAACTGGAAGGCACCCTGGAACTCGTCGGAGGAAATGTTCTTGAGGAGCCTCGTCGAGGTAGCCTTGGTGTTGTCGATGGTGTTGAAATGCGCACCTTTCAACTCGTTTTTGAGGCGGGGAAGCAAAAAGAAGTCTGGCGGTGATAAGTCCGGACTGTACGGCGGCTGCGGCAACGTTTTAGTGCGCTGGCCAGTCAGGTAGCGGGTGACAACGAAGGCGGTGTGTGCCGGCGCATTGTCATGGTGGAGTTACCACGAATTCCTGATCTCGGGTCGGGCGGCATAAGTTTCGCGCACACCTTGCGCATGAGCAAGTCCTCCGAAAAAATCCAACGAACACTTAATTTAGGCATGTCCAGTAAGTCAGACACTAACCTTACACTTTATCGGCGGTCTGCGATCAATAATTAGCGTACACGTTCAACACTGTCCTCGCCCCGCGACGTCGACGGGCGTCTTGAGCGAGCTTCGTCGGCGACGTCCGCTCGCCCCTCCAGTAACATCTTGTGCCATCGGTTCGACTGAGATCGGGAGAGGCAATCTTCCCCAAAAGCTTGCTAAAGCATTTGAAAAGTTTCCAGCGGCGTCTTTTTAAGTTTAACGAAAAACTTGATTGCTGCTCGTTGATCGAGAGATCGCTCCATTTTTACCTCGACGAGGTCACACTACAGGGGTTCACAAAATCACGCGTGTCCGCAATCCAAGAGCTCGGAGGCGACTGGCACGCAGATCACTGGAAAGCTTAGACCCCCCCCCCCCACCACCTACACCAACCGGTCCGGTTGGCCTGCAACGTACAGTCGCGTCAGAAAAAAATGCGACGCATTACTTTTGGGACAAACCCTGTAAATACCTATGAAATTGTAGTTAAATTAGGTACAAATTTTTTCATGAGGGGGGAGGGAGGGTCACAAAAAGCGAGCCCCTCTGGACGTGCAGCGGCCCGAGCCCCTGGGTACCTGCGCCGCCCCTGAATAAGCTCACACATGACAGAATGAAGTATTGTCTGCTTTTGACTACGTTGGTTTCCAGGGTCAAAAATCTACTCTTCCAACGACAAAGTCATACTTAATTTTTGCCATATTTATAATTTGCTATGACTCTTGAACCAGTTTTTTGTGTGGTATTCTCAAATGGGCCACGAATGATATATCCTTATAATGATCTGACTTTGTTTGATGAATAAGCGTTTGCATTGAGACGCGCTGGAGGCACTATGGCCGCTTTTTCATGTTGTTTACGGTTAAGTCGCCAGCTTTGAGTGGCACGGCTTGTCCTCTTTCTACTAAGGAGAATAAAAAATGCAGGCGGCGATGGGTGAAGGTTACCTGGAACTCGGATAAGAGGTGTTATAATCCGAGAAATTTTCGCCAATCAACCGTTTTTCACAATTTTCTCTAGAATTTTTGCAAATACACTGAGAAAAAAATAGGTCTGTCATTGTTTTTTCTTTGCAATCAGCTATTTTGAAAATAGGAGTCACCAAGGCAATTTTCATACTTTCGAGAGAAACACCATTTTTCAGACTCAAATTGAATAAATATTCTGAAATTGGCGCAATTTCCGCACTTCCTGTTTTCAGAATATGGGCTGAGACACCATCAATACCTGGCGATTGATTACATTTTTGATTTTTTATCAGAAGTAATATTTTATCACAAGACGTAGATGCAAAATGCATAGAGCCTCGAAGGATTTTCCTTGGAAAACGCTTAGAATAGTTATGGCAGTCCAATTGCTCTACCACTTGCTCTAATTTCTCTCCTCTCAGGGTGAATTTAACATTCACCTTCTCAGAGTGATATTTTTACGGTTATCTATTTACTGTTAATCAGAGAAACAGATATTGATGGTACATTATCTACATAGATTTTTGTGAATTTTGGCATACATGCTCTTATTAAGGTTATCTTTCGATAAAAGTCCATTTCACTAATTTGGTTTGATGGGAATTAAATGATATTTTTGTGCGTAGGCTGATGAGATACATTTAGTTATGATTTAATATCACATGTAGAGATTTTCTTTCAAGCTCATGGTAACCATCAAATATGTTGCCAAGCCGAGCCAAAGGTTCGAGAAAAAACATAAAAGTATAGTTCTAGTCCAGATTTCCACTACCACGTCCAAAAATTCCTATAGCGTAAGACATGATATTCTTCAATCAAGACAAAAATGCAAATTAAAAATATGGTATATTATCCATTTAGAATGCATCACACAAGAGAGCATTTGCAATTTATTGTTACATTTCTCAAATTTAGCGTTATTGTGGTAATTAAAAAAAGATCAAATTTAACAGATAACTTTCACAGGCCTTTCACCTTAAATACTCATTAAAAAGATCACGAAAAAGAATGACTAAATCGTTAAGGTAATTCACCAGCGTAAGATTCCACCACTGAGACACGACAATCGACAAAAGCTTATCGACTCGACATAAAATGCAGATTGGTGCTAATTTTCCGACCTCAACCCGTGAATATTTCCATCAATCACTCAATGCTAATACAATTACCACCTGCATCAAGACTTCATTCCAAAAAATTTACCCGTAATAAATTAAAATGACAGAATTTTGCCAGCCCAATTCCCATGCCGTCCAGTGCAAATAAAAGCTCCCCACAAAGGCTTTGACCGCGATGAAAATTTAATTGTGATTAATGCTTGCAATGGCACGCAAAGCCATAATCTACACTTCCATTATAATATCCCTGGGAAGGTCAAAGAAAATAAAAAAGAGGGCTACCATGAAAGACATCAAAGAACGGAAATAAATACTGGGATTATAAATTAAGAAGCAAAATAAAACGTACTCACTTATCTTGTCGTCGACGGCTTGATTAGCCTCACACTGAGTGAGTGAGACCTTCAATACACGAGACCGGCTTTGTGGCAGTGTCCGCTCCACTTGGAGGATCGACTGAGTTAAAAAAAAAGTAAAAAAATATACTTCCAGAAGCATTTTCAGTGCAAAATACATTCATATTCATAATTTAAAAGGTATTGGAGATGTTTTTAGTGATCTCTGGCGCAAGTGCACGCTAGCATAATATATTTTGTCTTTAAAATTACAAATAAAGCTGTAAACAAACTATGATGTTATCCGAAAGACAAAAATGTAAAAATTTCCCAGAATTCTTAGTGGTTATTTAAGTATCACCAGAGGCAATGTAAGATATTTTTGGACACACAACTATCAGAAGTAAACAGAATATAAAAAAATAACTGTTGACAGGTTGAGGCATCAGTAATCTGTTGTAACAATTGTTTCAGAGTTTTATATTTCACTTGCTTTTTCCTCTTTAGGCCGACAAAGACAAAACACAATCAACATTTTAAACAAAATCAACAAGTACTGGTAAAAAAATTGTAAAAAAACAAGCACTACGGTATTGACTTATGATTCTGAAAGTACTGGAAATCGCCTCTTCTAACAGTGACAATTGAGTCATTTCACTGCTAGTTGCCAGACTGCACCCACAAAAGAAGGAATATCACAAATAGGATAGACGTTGATTACGTGTCTCTGACTTCATGCCTTTCTAGAATTACTTCGATAGACACTGTACATCCCGTAATGAATATGGTTAAATATATTAAATTCTAAATGAGAGGAAAAGAGTATCTTCTTAAAATTGTCTAATTCCATTACTCCAAATCCTCTCGCCCATGTCCACCCATCGCAGCCTTTTGCTGGTGCCGAAGAACAGCTCAGACAAAATACTTGCACATTAGGGTGTCACCAGTTTGTCAGAATTGAGAAAATTTATGTTATTCACCTCTAAAAATGATCGTTATGGAGTGTATATTGACGTCTTAAAGTGTCTCCACTCTTATTTAACGGACACCCATGCCCCAAGGGCTCTAAATACTTCGAATAATCTATACATGCGTATTTCGGGCAGAAAAAAAGCCGTCCATCTACGCAAATTGAGGTAGTTTAGTCCTTTAAGACCAAAATTTAGTTGGTTTTCATGTATATTTTTGAGTTTCTATGATATGGTTCTGCGCAGTTCGAGCCATCCCCAAAGGATACCACCCAGCACCACTGTGGAATATCCCGCACCATTCCCATGTCCTCCGAGACCCTATCCCTCTTTTCCCCTCCCTGTACCGGCACATTATGCGTCGGCCACCTCCCTCTGTTCAGATGAATGAGAGTCGATGCATTGGTCCTCGGATAAGAGGTGTCATAATCCGAGAAATTTTCGCCAATCAACCGTTTTTCACAATTTTCTCTAGAATTTTTCCGAATACACTGAGAAAAAAATAGGTCGGTCATTGTTTTTTTCTTTGCAATCACCTATTTTGAAAAAAAGGAGTCACCAAGGCAATTTTCATACTTTCGAGAAACACACCATTTTCCAGACTCAAATTGAATAAATATTCTGAAATTTGCGCAATTTCCGCACTTCCTGTTTTCAGAATATGGGCTGAGACATCATCAATACCTGTCGATTTATTACATTTTAGATTTTTTATCAGGAGTAATATTTTATCAAAAGACGTAGGTGCAAAATACATAGAGCCTCGTAGGATTTTCCTTGGAAAACGCTTAGAATAGTTATGGCAGTCCAATGACCTTTTTGGTGCTAGACTATTTTTGTTACAGTCTGTCACATCATTGAAAAATCTATTAAATTCATTTGCCACTGCTGCTGACTCATTTATAAGATTTTTTCCTTCGTCAGAATAGATAGCATCTACACTTTTCTTTTTTATCCATGTTATTAATAGTTTTCCAATGCTTTTTAACGTCGTTTTTATTCATGGAAAATATGTTTTTATTTGATAATTTGCAATAAGCTTTCAATATTATCAAATGTCATTAGCTAATCATGAACCATTCTTTAATATCTTTTGAAATGAATAGATTCTTTGATAGCTTTTGGCAGGAGGTTGTGCAATTTAGGTTCCATATACAAAAAACACCTTTTATACAGAATAATATTCGGTTTGGACGCAGGGACCCAGAAACCTCTAGTAACTAGTAATTTTCCATGTAAAAAAACCATTAAATGAACAATATACTCTGTCATTAATCAAGAGAAAAAATTAAAACCAGACAATCTGGCGAGCAGTCGCAATAGTAAATGCAGTAATTCCTCGGAATGTGTCGTTTCGATTTACGTCTGATTCGATGTAACGGCCATGCTGACAAGGGTCGTCGGAAAACTTTTTCCTGTTTAATGTTAATAAAATAGACCTTATTTGCATATGCTTGCGTTTTTTGATGGTTTAGTTCTAATATATACGGATGATCTTGTTTTGATCTCAGAGAGCCAACAGAGATTACAGAAGCTCATAGATTAATTTTGTGAATCAACAGAGAGATTGGAATTGATGGTAAATGCGTGCAAGACTAAAGTAGTAGTTTTTGATAAGGAGAATGGGAAGAATAACGTAGAAGAAGTATGATGAGGGGTAATGGTGAATTAATTCAACAAGTGGATGATTTGTGTACTTACGTAAGATGCTTGCGAAAGATGGACAGATAGATGAGGAGATAAAGAGACGTGCGAATGCCGGAAGTAAAGTGGTAGGTAGCATGTGAAGCATATCAAGGAATGAGTGTCTGTCTAAGGAAGTGAAAATCTTCGTGTTCGAATGTGTACTTCTCCACAATCTATTTTATGATTGTGAAATATGGGTATGTCAGGATAGACATAAGAGTAGACTAAACGCCGTGGGTATGAGTTATCTGAGGAGTGTTTGCGGCAAAAATAGGATGGATAGGGTCAGGAATAAAAGGGTAATAAATGAATGTGGTGTGGATACTCCAGAAATAGACATATATGAAATGAGTGAGCTTCTTTGGTTAAGTCATGTTGAGAAAATGGATGATGGTTTATTAACGAGACAGATATATGAGAGTGAAATGAATGGTTCGAGAGGTAGAGGTAGGCAGAGAAAGCTGTGGCTAAATGTGGTTGAAGCAATTCTTAGGAGGAATATAAGGAGTCTTAAAAAAAGGAGGGCGTGCATGAAGCAAAGTGAGAGAGAACATGAAGCAAAAGAGGTTTGCAAGGATAGGTCACCATGGAAGAAATTATTGATGAAGAGTTAGGTGTACAATTATGTATTTTTGAGTGCAACTTAGTGACTCTGCCTTCCGCGGAAGGGAGCGACGTGATTGGTATGTAAGTAATAAGTAAGACGATCATCCTATCTGAAATAGCTATTTTTTCCCTGGATAAAAGCAAAAAACCAACTTTGAAATTAACGCCTTAGTTTATCTTGGGATTAAAGTGGTCACAAATATCTGGATCTGTTTTACGTTGTTTCGACTAACGTTGCTCTTCTTCAACACGCATCTCCGATGTAAATCGAGGACTTACTGTACATCTCCTATAAAAATATAACAAAAAGATTTAAATGAAAGTATGAGCGCTAGTTCCAAAACTAAAGCTAAAATTTAATTTTCTGATAACTGCCGCACTTCAAAACATAAAAAGTAATTATTTGATACGCTATCTCAGACATTTAGGCGCCAGGAAAACGCTTGTGTCCGAAAAACCGAAAGGTAGAAACGTGTTCAAGACACTGGAAGACCCATGTAGCTGATAGTCCTCGATTCGTCTTCCTTGTCCATCGATTCAAATGCCGATCCATTTTTGTCTATTGTTTGCTTCGAGACAGTGAGGTTATAATTTTCTCATTCAACTCAGAGAGATACGATAGAAGAAAGAGCAAGAGAGACGAAATGAAGGAAATCATTCTTCCACGCCACGGAATACGAAACTTTTTATCTCGACGCAAGAAATGGTCCTGAGACACGAGGGAGGCTATTTTGCTGACAGTTTTCTCAGGGTTCCATGTCCATTTGGATCGGGTTGGTGTGGCTGCTTTAGTGCTAGCTAAACATACGGACGGCCAGGCCAGGATCCTTGCACCGGAGGACGTTTCCATTGGAAGCTCGATCCCTACCCCCTTTGAATGCGGCAAGACGTGAAATTACGTCATGGTTGTCTTTACGCTGGTGCTGATGACGTTATATCACGTCAAGGGTACCGTGAGTGTTCCAGCTTTCACTAGGGGGCCTAGTGAAAGTTTCTTAGTGAAAGCTGGAACACTCACAGTGCCCTTGGCGTGATATAACGTCATCAGCACCAGAGTAAAGACAACTATGACGTGAAATCACGTCATGCCGCACTCAGAGTGTTAAGTTAGACGATCCGGAGTTGGAATTCGTAAGGTATGTTTATGTAGGTTTAAGGTAAGTAAGGTAGGTTTAAGATATGTTTCAAGAGTTACTAGCCTTAAATGTTAAGCAGATAGTGGATATTCTTGCTAAAGATAGTGTGAGCGAGATAGTTCCCTACTCATAATAAAGACTAAACTTTAATATAATTTTAGAATTAAAGCAGTTGTGAGGGTTATTTGGCATTTGTTTCAATATTTCTGGCGCAAATTCTTCGTTTCTGTTACTAATTAATTCGATTAAGAACATAAATTACGTATTTTAGGCTACATCTCGACTTATTACCGAAGATACCAACCGTAATTTCAATAATATAATTTCAAGTTTGCCAAATATAATTTGGCCTCAATCCCGACTTCAGTTAAGATACCCTTGAATTTTTATGATGAAATATCAAACTGTAAAGAGTAGACAAACCATCTAGCAATTATAAACGTATTTTCGCCAGAAAATAAATCTGTCCAAGAGACGTTAGACCTGGCACTAACGTTAAATTTCTTTGGTTGGTGTGATTCTCCGCAAGTTGCTTATTATTTCCTGTTGAAATGGAGAAATACGTAAGCAGATTGTTGTTTCGAGAGGTATAGGTGTATATGAAGAGCGAGCATGGATTGCCAGTACATTTCTTATCACTTTTAGCCCGTCTGTTTCTAATCGCAGCATGTTAAATCATAATTACGCATACTAAGTTTACGCATTTACTATTACAAGTAAAAATAATTTCAGTCACAGCTGTTCACTGCAGTTTAACACTAGAACGCCTTCGGTGGGTCATTTTGACCCAAACATGAATTTAAATTCATTTCTTTATTCCATTTTGAATGAGAGCAGGATTTCCTTCCGGGACTTTTATTCATTTCAACATGCTTTTATGTCCACAAATTTTCACCTCCCTGGAATAATCCATGAATTATTTTTTTTTAGAATTTACCTTGAACGCCCATAAGGGTCGTTTTGATCCAGACATACGTTTGCACTGTAGTGCACTTTGCTTATTAATAGCAATCAAACTTTGAAAAGTTATAGATAAGTATAAAATAATGTGAAAGGTTTTCGTAGTTTATTGAACTATGCCATTTCATGAAAGAAAAATAAAAAGAAAAGAAAAAATTATTAACTGATACTAATGCCGTAAGTAGATATATCAATAAATCACCAATATTGTCAAAATTATTAGTGTTATAACCTAAAAATATCAATGTATGGAAATAAAAAGAGTTGTAGTTTGTAGAAAAACTGTTAAAATGGAAACTTTATCGTGGAAATTGAGGAATTACTTCATTAATTACGATGGGTCAAAATGACCCGCTTAGGGCTTTGAATGATGCTGAAAAGTACGGGCGTCCTAGTGTTCGAGCCTATTTTATTCTTCATAGTCGTCGACTCCTTCGTATATTTTGTACTCTGCATTTACTGCGGCAAAATTGAGCGTCTACTCGCTTAAAAATTTACGCAATCAAAAATCTGCATGAATGCTCAAACCTTATTTGTGATCGCGCAGTTTTTTTACAAATAACTCCAATGCAACGTTGCCACTCTAGACCGCACGGTTTCCGGTCTGCAGAAAACGCCACTTCATGACAAAATGTTTTTTGAAAATTTTATGACTATTACCGTGATGACTGGTAGTTTTTATTTTTTAAATTATTAATAAATCATGTTAACTACACTCACTTAGTTTTTGGACGGAATCTAAGTGCAAGAAATTCCTCTTATTAAATAAATTCTGCCTCTGGAGTGAACGGCTTTTACCTATCCTATGTAAATCAGCTTGCCTTTCCAGTCTGATTGCTCGAAAAGTAGTCCAGTAAGTGGTAAATATCATTATACCATTGGAAATATGAGAGTTTTATCTTTAAAATAAGGTAAAATTCATTAAAATCTAAGTAAAATGATATTTGCTCAAAATACCTTAACGTCTACTATTTCCTCCCTTCCGTCGCGCTATCCAAAGAAAATTATTTGAAGAGCAAGGATAATTAATATCGTTGTTATTTTGGTCGTCAGGTTACCTTTCGATGGCGTAATGTTTTCTCCGATAACCTCAATTTTGTTAATTGTGACTAGGGGAAAATCTCGCCCAAACTCTTTTTTTCTATCAATGTTTAGGAATAATGAATAGGGTAATTACCCCTCCAACATTACCTCCCTCCCCTTTACCCGTTAAAATCCCTGCCATTTTTTCGGCAGGATGGCTAGATGTGTTAATGGAGCTTGGGAAAGGGAGGAGGAGGTCCGTGGGCTAGTCAACAGGAAAAGGGGGCGGGGGAGGGGGTTATTGGGGGTCGTATTTTCGGAGAGAAGGAGGGGATAAGACTGTAAGGGTGTTACGCGACAGTGAGGGTGGGGGCGGTGGGAAAAGGCAGGGGTTTTTTAAAACGTGGTGGTGGATGGTGGGAGCTGGTGAAGGCGTCGCTGGAATCCGCGAGAGAGAGTTCTCCGGGCCGGGGAGCGAGCCTCGATCGATCAGGGACAGATGCGGGAGTGGGAAAGGGCAGGGAGAGTGGGTAGGAGGGTCGGAGTGTGTGTGCCAGGGGTTGATAGAAGGAGAGAGGGAGAGTGAGGGAGGGAGATTCGGTTGGAAAGAGGGGTTAATAGGGGGGAAGTCGAGTAAGGGGATAAGGCGTAAAGGGTATAGGAGGAGCGTGCGTATCGGAATGGTGGTTATGTGGGGAGTGAGGGCCTAGGGTAAGGAAAAAGGGACATGGTTAGGGTTCTTACTGGAGTGAAGAGGAAGATAGGGGGGGGGGGGAACGAGATGGAATTAGGGGTTTTTTGGAGGGAGGGGGAGTAAGGGATCAAAGGATGGAATAGAGTAGAAATATAACCAAACTTGAGGAGTTTAGTCCTCGGGAGCGTGATGCAAAATTAAACCCCCGCTACTTTGAATATGACGAAATACCGCTTTCATATTTCATTTCGGGGGGAGCGCTCCCCCCAATTTCACCCCCAAACACCCCCTCTCCACCCCAAGGGATCCCTTCATTTTCTCCAAACCGCAAATTGATAAGGATTTATGGTTCTGTGAATAATGACTGACACAACATGCGCCAGCACTATCGCGTTGATTTTTTTAATCAATAGAGGAAGCCTACCGTTTAACGTAGAATTGAATGAAAACGCAATTATGTACTGACATCTACTTCACGCCCGAAAGGCAAGCGTATTATCTTTGCTATCAGTATCTTCAGTTGGTATTTTTTCCTCTCTTCTCTGAGTGGTTAAATTACCTATTACTTTTGTAAAAAAGAATAAAATAGAACAATATAACCTTCGTTGAATAAAATAGAAAAAACATTTATTGTACCTTGGAACAGGTTCCCTAGAGCAACAATAAGATAAGATGAAATAGCGGTGACGTAATAAACAAATTAACAAATGATTGCGTTCAAATGAGAAATAAATGAAGCTTATTAACAAAGAAAAAGAAAGACAACAAAACTACCCTCAGTGAAAGTCAATAACTATACATGTGCTAAAATTGAATTCAAAGATAGGTATAGATAAAATTGTAAACTAAAAAATTCATATAGTGTGTCCAAAAATTATTAACAAAGAAAAAGAAAGACAACAAAACTACCCTCAGTGAAAGTCAATAACTATACATGTGCTAAAATTGAATTCAAAGATAGGTATGGATAAAATTGTAAACTAAAAAATTCATATAGTGTGTCCAAAAATTATTGTTCACAATCATAATATCTCTTGAATTTATTTTATTTTGTATAATTTACTATTATTCTTTTATCATTTGTTAACTTACTCCGTAACACATCACCAAGAAATAGTTCTTGTAAATTCCAAAGCAATAGGACATCCAATTAGCTGTTGTATATATTGAGGAAAATGTATAATAGTTACTATTTTTATGTATTTTTTTGTTGTGTAAGCTTCATGTTATTTGATAAAAAGTCTGAAAGATCTTAAAGGTCAACGATAATAAACATTTTATTATTATTATTATTTTTTTACTTTGGTAACTTTCTCCTTCCGAGTCCTCGGCAAGCATCAGGTTTCATTACTGGCATAATGGCCGAGAACTCGAGAGGGGCAGTGCAGAGTTCGTAGCCACTTCCGAAACCCATCGAACCAGTGGCTACGCTGCGTTCGGGTCGTGCGCACGAAGCAGACGGAGCGACCCCAAGAGGACGGCCTTCTGCATGCGGGCTGCAAGTGATTCCGCCTGTGCCACGCAAGCAGGAATACACTTGATGCTTTGTATCAGCGAGCCCTTGATTCCAACGAGCACACCTATGACTAGGACTACTAGTTTTACAGAGTGTCCCGGGTACATCTGCCGAAGTTCGAACAGCAGGTCTCGATATTTCGTCCGTTTTTCCGCCTCTTTCGCGTCCAAGTTCGTATCGGCCGGAGCCGAGAACTCAATTTCGAACATGGAACGCGATAGGCGGTCGAGGAGAACGATGTCAGGCTTGTTCGCCTCCAACTGCCTGGTGGTGGGGAATGAGTAATTCCACCAGATTTTTATTTTGTCGCTCTCCACGACGGACTCAATATCTCCAGGGGCATAGGGCAGCACATGTACTTCGTCGATGCCGTAATGATGTCGGAGGTGGAAATACAACACCCGCAGAGCTGCGTTGTGCCGAGCTAAATACGCTGACTGCGCGTAATAACTGCAGCCGGAGAGAAGATGACTCAAAGTCTCCGGCTTGGCTCGGCACGCTCCGCATCTCGTGTCCGCCACCTCCGCCTTGAATATAATTCGGCCGTGTTGAAATCTTGATTAATCTGTAGATTTATATATAAAACCATTGGGCGATCATGCAACCTATAGTCTTGCTTATGATCGTATCCTATCTCTCAATTGGGTACTGTTACTCCAGGTTCATTACCTCTAACTCCAATTAGAAAAGCAATGGAATCATTCTAGGTTTAAGGTTTACGATCCGATACGATGACAGGCTTAAGGGTGGCTTTATTGTATTCCTGGCTGGGTATTTCAGACAAGCAATGACGCTCGTAGCTAATGGAAATCTACTGGATGAAATTCATACATGACTTAAAGAATCATATTTTTGGGTATGAAAAATAAAATATAAACTCCCTATTTAAGGTAATTTGAGCGAAATATTATTCCACCTAGATATCAATGAATTTAGTCTCATTTGAAAGAAAAGTATCTTACTTTTTCAAAGAGTCTAAATTATCAGCTCCTTACCAAACTACTTTCCGAGATTTTCGACGGAAAGGACCAGCCCTTTTACATGGGACATGGCACATGTAGGACAATTGTGTGAAATACACGGTGGAAAAATCATGCCGCAAGGACTGGGCTGGGAATCGAACCCAGATCCCTCGATTTCGCGCCGAGTGCTCTTACCAATCAAACTACACAAACGTTCTCAATGGAGGCTTTAAGGAGCAAATTGTCCTCACAGGTACCGTGCATATGATGCCAGAGGTACCCGTATGCGAGCGCTTAGCGCCACAGTCCACTACACTTAATTGGTTAGAGCACTCGGCGTAATATCGACAAATCTGGGTTTGATTTCCAGTTCAGGCGAATGCTTTTTCCACTGTTTATTTCACACAGTTGTGAGATATCTAGCGGGTGACTCTGTTGAAGAAACTGCGTGGCAATTTCCCAGGTCCTTTGAAAATGTCCAAAGTAAACACGTATGTGTTTAAAGTCGGGCTTTACCCCATGGACTGTGGCGCTTAGCGCTCGCAAATTGGTACCTCTGGCATCGTATGCACGGTACCTGTGAGGACAACTTGCTCCTTAAAGCCCCCATGGGCTTCACAGTGGAAGAGGACGCATGGGTCGCTTAATTTGTTATAGCACTCGGCGCAAAATCGAGGGACCCGGGTTCCAATCCCAGTCCAGTCGGACGATTTTTCCGCTGTAAATTCCACACAATTCATACTATCGCGGATCACTAGCGGATGACCCCGTTGAAGTCATTGCACGGCTAGTTTCGTGGTTCTTTGAAAATGGCACAAGTAGGCGCTCAAGCAAGGCCTTACTTTAAGAAAATGAGTAATTTCTAAAACCGAGATCTCCTAAAAAAATTAGCAGTGGGTAGTTCGCATATTTTTTGACAATTTTTGAAAATTAATCATATTCTCGCTTGAACAATGTTTCAGAGTCGCAAATAATCTTCGGTTTTAAAGGAAATTTAAACGTACCGCGCGCGAAAAAAGAGTCGAATAATAATAAAGTCGAGACTGATGTAGATGTTTTTATTCAATTACTTCGAATTTATGTCAACTGAGAGTATATAATTGCACTATTAATGATGCAATAGTTAATTCTTGCATCCTTCTTCTGCTGAATTTAAAACGTATAACTGGAGTATGGTTTCAATAATGACTTGGGAACTATCTCGCCAAAACTACCTTAAATGAAAGAAGGGCGGTTTATGTACGAAAATGCGACCGATTTTGCAGCCCAAATTCTGGAGATTGGCAACGGATCCTTGACATGGGATGTCAACTTTCACTCTCTTTCGGTTAGCAAATGCGCGGATTGGTGAATTTAATTCGCAGGTTCTCCATGCGAATCCATGTCTCTCTGTTGGTTGAAAAGTCAGGCTGAATAAAGAGAACCATTTAAGGGAGCTGTATTCCTCGGCCATTAACGATCTTTTAGATCTGGCTTCTGCCGCGGCCGAGGAGAGATCTTCGCTTTCCTCTCCATTCCCCGCCTAGGACAACAGCGCCACAGACGACACTGTGGAAATGCTTTGCAAGAGTTCAGATGAATGTCCACAGTGACGTTACTATACGAAAATTTTAGCATTTTCATAGTTTTACATAGAGATAAAGTATTCTTATTTACAATAAGTGCAAAGATATAAAGAATTATACGTCGTACGCACCGCAGCCTGATTTTCAGCAAATTCACGTTTTTTCTGCGGTTGAAATAGTTATGTAGTTGAAAGAGTGAAATAGTTATGTTTAAAGCAAATATCTAAATGTTACGACATCTATTGTAAATTATAACTCTTACGCCATAAGTCTGCGCAAACGGATTTACTTTGAGCATCAAAACAGAGTTGTAAAATAAAAAGGCGCAGATGTCTGCGGAAGCGTTTTCGGCCGCTGTATACAGCTCCCATAATATTTAAGCCTTATTTTGTTTTGGGACGTGCATGAGCGTATGTAGCATAAAGATTTAAATTTAGGTATCGAGCTCGGCCACCACTTGTTCTGTTGGTACTTTGAATTCGCATCCCTTGTTTTACCCCCGTAAAAAATACTAACTTCCTGTGACGAGTGAAGGACTTTTAAGCGCTTGGAGGCGACGTAAAAGAGGACTAAAAGACTGGGCTTTTCGATTGTACGCGGGCGAGAGCCGGCAATCTTTTTACTTAAATTTTTTTTTGTGGAACACATAATATCACTTGCGGTTATCAAATTTTGTTCGAGCAGTGAGGAAATTAGATTCTGATAATGATCCACGCGGAAATGGTTTCGAAAAGGGGAAGGGGGAGGAGAGGGGGATGGAGAGAGAAGAAAAGAGGGAGACGAAGACGAAACATGGGTGGGATGGGTTGAGGAGGGCGGAAGAGCAGACCAGGGGGGAAGGGAGAGGTCGTTAGAAACCGATGGATGGGGAAGCGGGAGAGGAGGACGCTGTGTGTGACGACATGGAGAAGTCAGTAAACGAGAGGGACAGGGGTGTGGTTGGCATTTTGGGCCGGAGGAGCGTAGAAAGCCCTCATTTTTTAAATAGCGTGCCAGAATCCCGAGTGCAAAACATCAGGTTGGTGCGTGGCGGCTGGAGTACTGGCTAACTATACGGACGGCCAGGGTTCAAACCACTGCAGAGGAAGATTTTTTTCAGAGGACACCCGATCACTGCTTGAGCTTCTTGTGGAGTGAATTTCAAGTACAGTACTCTGTCCGTCGGATGAGACGTTAAATCATGGTCCCTTTAGCGCCTTTCGTTAAGAGCGGTCAAACGCCGACGCCGAGGGTATTCATCCACCCTTCCTTCCTTATCTGTCCCCTATGGCGCAAATGACCTTAGCTGTCGGTCGCCACCCAAAATATCCAATCTCTCTAGCGAATGGAGAGATCCATACCCATAGATGAATGAGCTGTCGGCCACCTCCCCAAAAAAAAAAAAACAAAACAAGCTAAGGCATACGTTAAAATTCTTAGAGCTCATTTCAAACGCTTTCAGTAAAAAATGTCGACAATTGAATTTCCTGATGAATAAATTATACAATTCTTTTCACCTCTGAGACATAATAAAGATGATACCATCTTTATTGAGAGATATTAGAACTTCCAAGCCCTCTTTTACATGTAACTGATATTACATCACTCATACAAACATTTCTGGGTAGAGGAAAATCCACCCAGGTGAGACTGAAACCCGCGACTCTGTGTTAGCAGGCAAGGAATCTTCCGCACCTCCACCGGGACTGACGTTAGAGAAATCGAAAATTTATTTAAATAAGTCAAAAACATCTTACGTTGCAGATAAAATCAACATCAGCACATTACAGATAAAAATCTAACTCTTGTGACTGACTAGCACAAATGAGAATCCTATTTGGTTCCTCATAAAGAAAATACGGTGCTCATTCCACCATCATCAATACTGCAAACATTGACCGATAATTACCCACCTTAAGGTACGAATTATGAGGCTTTCGTGCGGTTAAAATAGTTAGTGTAGAAATTATAAAGCGAAAAGTTACGACACTTATTGTAAATGCATTATATACCAATGCATTGGAAATGCATTTTAAATGAAATAAATAAGAAAGAAAACCACGAAACTAGCCGCACAGTTACCTCAACAGAGTCGCCCGCTAGTGATCACACAATTGTGTGAAATTAACAGTTGAAACATTCGCCTGGACTGGGAATCGAAACCAGATCCCTCGATTTCACGACGCGAAATCGAGGGATATGGGCGTGTTTCCCAGTCCAGGCGTATGATATTTCCACTGCTAATTTCACACAATAGAGTGATCACTAGCGGGTGACTCCATTGAAGTAACTGCGCGGCAAGTTACGTGGTACTTTGAAAATGTTCAAAGTAAACACCTTTGCGTTTTAAGTTGGGCTTCATCCCGTGTACTGTGGCGCTTAGCGCTCGCATACGGGTACCTCTGGCATCATATGCACGGTACCTGTGAGGAAAACTTGCTCCTTAAAGCCCCCATGAGATTCTAATTGAAAGAGGACGCCTGGGTATCTTAATTGGTATGAGCATTCGGCGCGAAATCGAGGGATCTGGGTTTGATTCCCAGTCCAGGTGAATGATATTTTCGCTATGAATTTCGCACAATGGAATAAGAAAATAAGTGTCGATATGCTAGAGATTCATATGCATTTGATTTGAAATAAAGGGATGACGCAAAGGAAAATTATTTATGTAGAAACTACTACAGCTACCAATACTAATTTACAAAACAATTCTTCCATATCCAAACTTCTTAGCCAACACCCTAGGCTGTGTAACTGTGCCCAACTATGAAAATATAGGACCTGATGACGCTAGCTGTAACGTTAGCGAAATTGTTTTCCGTTAAAATGAAGCAACGCGGGATTGATACCAATATGAAAATATATTATGACTTATTACATTGGTTACATATCACCAGGAAACAAAATCAACCTTTTTTGGTCACACGCTAACTAACGATTTCCGAGGTCACTTATGATTACTGAGTTCCACCAAGTAAAATATTTGACTAATATTTTATTTATGGATTTTCGATTTAAATATTGATTAATGCATATTAATTTTTTTAATCATGGTAATCTCCCTGGGTTCGTAGGTGTCGTTACGCGTAATGTTTCTGATACTTTATCGGTAAATTTTTGAAATGAAATGGAAAAAAAATTGCATAACGATTATAGACGTTTGAAATGTATTGAAATGAAGATTTAATTGCATTTAAACTGAAACAAACGAGTAAATACGAGGCGTAGGAAACAGCATCCTTGACTCAGTGGCTATGTGCAGCAGATTCTTCTGCACTTACTCGATAATTATTTATAAATAAAGTCTCAATACGGAAAAAGCGGAAAGAAAAAAGTAAAATTTCAAAGTAATTGGAAACGTTAGCTCGGTAGAATAATCTGCTGTGGTATTACCATTAGATGAATGTGCAATGATAGAAAAAATACACTTTCACGTTAACTCACCCCCTGCCACACATCATTGAGGCGGCTCGCAGGGTATTGTGAACATATAGATAAAAATAAATTGCTCAGTGCATTGAGACCATTAAATACGCCGTCTTGATTTCAAGTATATATTGCTGGCACATGTCACATATCCATTTAAGAATACAGCCATTTTCCCTGGCGCCATGCAGTCATTTTTCTAAGTTTTACGAAACACGCTGCTTTCCTTTGTATTTTATAAACTTGTTTGGTCAATTTTTATGGTCAGGGTCCAAAATGCTCGCGGCGTATTCGAGATGTGGCCTAACCAGAGCAAATTAGCGTCTCTCTTTTACATTTTCATTCGAGGACCTTCCTATTATACGTTTAACAACACCTAGTTTATTTAATGCTGTGCCACATGTTTTTTATGTGTAATCCCCACGATATATCAGAAGATCAAGTAATTCCAAGATATTTTACTGTATCTTTTGATACAGTAAAATAATAAGAAGTAACACCAGGGTTGAAATTCGCTATGAAAAAATCATTTGACTGGACCGGGATTCGAACCCGGATCTCCCAATTGCCGGTCAGGCAATTCGCCTTGAAGGAAGATGGCTTGGTGGTGTAACTGGCTAACACACCTGACCGGCAATTGGGAGATCCGGGTTCGAAACCCGGTCAAGTAATGACTTTTTCATAGCGAATTTCAACCCTGGTGTATATGCACCCGTGCGAGTGACTTCGTACCGCATCATTTGTTACATGCAATGTTTGGAAATAAGAAGTAAGTAAGGCTTAGAACCTAAAGCATATCGGAAATCAAAAACTTTCAAGTAATGGTCCACTAATATTTTTATTGTTTACGACCCGGGTATCGTCACGTAATGGCATCTTCCTGGAAGAAGATGTCATTACGTGACGAAACCCGGGTCGTAAACAATAAAAATATTAGTGGACCATTACTTGAAAGTTTTTGATTTCCGATTTGGAGAGGTTTCACAAAGTGAAGCCTGAATTTATAAGTTAACCTAAAGCATGGCCCACACTTGTTGTTTCTTGTTGTATTTTGTATTCAAAGTATTCAGGCCTGCCGTGAATACGGCGGTGAAATTTAATGAGATTGCCCTGAGAAAAAATTGACCTGAACTAGGTTCATTTCCCGGTCCAGTATATTTTGTATTGTTAGAGTGTGGAAAATAAACATCTATATATCTGAATTGAAATCATTTTTAGACATAATGGGAGGTAACTTAAACACTTACAGCCCCAAAATGCGGAAAACTTAGCTTAAATAGTGTCAGAAGACTTGGGTGAACGTGACCAATTCCCTTCGTAGGCCCTTGTTGAGCGTAGACTAAGATGAAGGTCGTGGAGGATGCTGGAAAGGGGCGGGTTGGGGGAGGGTGGTTGGGTGTGATTTCGCAGAGGAGCAGTGGGAGTGACAGGCGGGGGGGGGAGGTGGGAAGAGGGTGGGGAATGGGACTTTGAAGGAGGGGGTAGAAAAAAGGGGAATAGGAGGGGGTTAATGGAAACAGCCGTGTGAGGGAGGAAGTGGAAATTTTCGTGGAGGGTGTGTTTTCGTGATGGGTGGGGGGAGTGGGGAGAGCGTGGGAGGGAAACTTTGGGGTGGGTTTGTGTTGGTGAGGGGGTGGATGTGTGGTGGGAGAAAGATGGGCGAAGGGGCGGGGGAGGAGGGAGGAATGGGGGTGCGGGTCGGTAGGCAGCTAGGAGGATATAGAGGGGGAAGGAATGGGAAAAATTGGAAGGCGCAACCTCGCCCTCTCTTTTTTTCTTTCTCACTCTCTCTCTCTCTCTGAGGAAATGGAAGGGAAAGATTGAGAGAAATGCGTTTTGAGGTCGGGTGAGAAAATAACGAACGAGCAGCGAAGCATCGCACCACGAGAATGGTGCTCCCTAGACCACGTTTTGGGAGAGTTTGATACGCATCGTTCTCCTATCCCTATTTTGTCTTTATCCTTACTATCACCAAAAATAGTCTGGTTAGCGTTTAAAAAAAAACAAGGTCACTTTTAACTAGATGGTATGACATTTTACCAATAAAAAATGTATGACTTTTACAATACCACAAATATAAAGAAAAACTGGCACGACCCTGGTTTCAGTGCATGAGCACCATCTTCAGGTGCAGAGTCACAGTCGGAATCTCCTATTTATACAAAACCATTGAAGGGGAAGGGGAAGAGAGGAAGGGGGAGAGGAGGTGGGGTAAAAAACGGGAGGGGGAACTTAAGGATCGAGGTTAGTATGAAGTTGAAAGGAAGAATGCGTCACTGCCTCAAGGTTAGGGGAAAGGGAAGGAAACAGACACTCATTGATGACATAGACGTTAGGGTTCCGAAGTCATTTTAAAATTTCTAATTGCTCCTGATCAATTAGAGCAATTTCCGAGCAAGATTCCGACTATGAACCTGCACCTGAAGATGGTGCTCATGCACTGAAACCAGGGTCGTGCCAGTTTTTCTCAATATTTGTGGTATTGTAAAAGTTATACATTATTTATTGATATCTTGTTAGTATTACTTACCACTTGCATCAACTGGGATGGGAATCGTTTTCATTCTATGGATTGAAAAGGAAACTCAATATTTTGTGTAGATTCAAAACAAGGTTGTAAATACCATACGAACTCAAAAATACTACGGTAGATCAGATCACGAGAGTAAAATTAGGGAAATGGACTTCAGGACAAACAGGTTTTAAATGTCGTTTTTCCTGCGATTGATAAGAGGCCATTATAGCTGCGATTGAGAGCGTTAAGTAGGTTATTAGTAGGACTAGATGACCCGAGCGAATATTTCGCACAGTATGCAGCTTCTTCCTGTTTCTTCCTTCTTTCTTCCTGTTCTTCTACCTGTCGAATATTTCGCACAGTGTGCAGCTTCTTCCTGTTACTTCCTGTTCTTTTACCTGTTTCTTCCCATGGATAATTATATGTTATTTATGTTTGTGTTAGAGATACATAACGTAAACGTAAACAGTAAATGGTCTCACTGATTGCATGTAGAATGTAAACAATCTAACTAAACGATGTGTAAAAGATGGCGCCTCCTACAGTCTTTTAAGCACGTAACCATTGCCGACATATTAGTTTTTTCTATTGTCAGCAGATGGCGTTGTATCATTTTATTAACAAAAACTTTAATTTTAAACAATTTGTCTATTTTTCATCAATATTGGGTAACATAAGCTTTAAAACGATGTTTGAATCATTAATTTTGATGAATAATTAGGGCAGTTATGGCGTTGCGACAAAAAAACACCTTTGAGAAATAATATATACGGATGTGTGGAGTCGATATACCTCGAGCGAGTAATCGACATGGAAAAATCGAAACTTTTAAGTCAAATTAATGGGTAAATAGTGAAGTTTTAGATTGAGATTGTATTTTTCGTCAGAAGACCGTGACTCAGCGTTTAAAATGATACCTCATTTATCACTGTAGGTGCAGTATTAACGGAGAATATACGGAATGACAGAAAAAGACCTTTCTGTAATAATATATATGATGATAGTGTAAATCAAGGGAGATGGAGCTCTACAGCCTCTTAAGATAACAAAATAAAGAGTCTCCAATGGCCGTAAAAATTGGCACCACTCATTAATAAAACACAAAAATTGCTGAGTTGGTTTGCGGGAGTGGATTTTCCACAGCAGAGACCAACCACAACCTCTCAACCGGAATATCCTCCTTTGTTGGTTTGCGGGAATGAGAGTTCCACAGCAGTGACCAACCACAGACACACACACTCAACCCAATTGGGGTTCTTTGCAGGGGCTAATGGGACCCCGCTAAGGGTGCCAGGGATATAACTTGGGATCCTTCACAGGGCTAATGGGACCCCACTAAGGATGCCTGGGATATAACTTGGGATATAACTAGGGATCCTTCACAGGGCTAATGGGACCCCACTAAGGATGCCTGGTTATGAACACAGTGACACTCACTAACACTCAAAATCACTCACACAAAAAAATGGGCCCAACTTCTGGGAGAAACTCACTTAAAAAGAACGTAGTCAAAAAAACATACACAGGAACGAACGAGGGTGAGCGTCGGATACGCATATTTTTGCCACAAGGTGGTCCTCTTCAGCGAGCTAAAGGGAGAGAGCACATGCAAAACGAGGTTGTAAGTCAGCGCCAAGGGGACCACAGTTCAACGTCTCATCCAACATACGGAGAACTGCTGCTGAAATGCTGTCCACAAGACGCCCAGGTAAGGATTGGTTTTCCTCTGAACAATACCCTCCTCTGCAGGGATTTGAACCATGGCCATACGTATGATAAGCCAGTACTCTAGCTACCACACCAACCAGATCAAGGGTGGTGTAGCTGGCTAAGTGATGTGCACCCCAATTCTTGTTCCTAAATATTTTGCCCAGTGCTAACATCATGTTTTTCATGTTGCCTGAATGACTCTTGGATTGTACACTTGGGAAGGCGACCGACAGCTAAGGTCATTTGCGCCATGGAGGACAGGTAAGGGAGGAAGGGTGGAGTTGAACCCGGCGTCGGAATTTATCTGCTCTTGATGAAAGGCGCCAAGGGGATTGCAGTACAATGTCTCATCCGACAGACGGAGTACTGCCACTGAAATGCAGTCCACAAGACACCCAAGTAGGGATTGGTTTTCCTCTGAACAATATCCTCCTCTGCAGGGATTTGAACCCAGTACTCTGGCCACCATACCAACCCGATTCCGAATGATTCTTGTATTACGTTTACGTAGTTGCATTATGGATTAATTTACTAGTTCCTCTAGCATTTGTAACATACCTATGATGTGATGCATGCTGCTGAAAGTAAATTTCTACATTGCAGCCTATGTGTGTAATAAGTCACTCTCTACCAAACGTCCTTGAGGTGGCTTTGAGGGTAATATGAAGATGTAAATGTGAACTGAAGGCTGGGTAGGAAAATTGAACCGTTCTCTACTCACGGAAAACTTGCGGCTTCTAAGTTGATATTTTCACCCAAGGTACTATGAGTATAATTCGAGATAAAATAATAAAATAGTCTCTCATATATCTTGAAAATGTTTCTCTTCTCCATGAAAATAAGTGTCGCTGTTCATGATCCCAATTGTTGGGGGTGCGTTTCATCTTTCTATCCCCATTTTAGTCATTCTCATTCCAATCTATAAACAGTAAGCTGTGTAGTAAATGTAAGCCTTATTAAAATTGCAAGAGATAAAAGCAAAAATTGCAATACTAAAATTGCAGGTTTCAAGCGTAACTTCATGGAATTTGACAAAATATTGAATTTGTGATTAGAATTCTCGTTGTTTGAAAAGAGCTGAAGATGGTGTTGAACGTCGAGTCCCGAGTCGTTTCAAAGAGTGACTTGTGGAATCACGAAGTTACCTGTTATCATTATTACGTGAACCTTAATGACTTTTTTCAGTAAATACCACTTATAATTGAATAGTTTGACTTCGTTAACTCCTAAACGAAATCAATACATACGATATCTAAAAAGTATCCTCCCTTTTGTTTTGAGCATATTTCTATCGCAGTTAGAATAAGCTTCGTATCTTGACGAGTTCAATTAAAAATATTCTCCCCTCAGTCATGAGAATAATGCTCTCGGTATAAGAATGGGCGCCCCTGGTCCATGGTTCGGAAAGTTGGATGCATTTTATCTTTCTTGCTGTCTTCCTCTGTTCTCTTTTTATCTCAGTATTTACATATCCTGATAGGAAAAATTAAACCTGTTCTTTTTTATGTGAAATTTCCACCTTAAAGTTCGATTTTTTCCATCAGTGGACTTTGAAAACGATGATAAAAACGTCTGGGAAATAACCCCCTCTTGTCTTAAGAGAATTGATTGCGTCATGATAAAAAGCTTCGTAGTCCGCAGCGTGGAAAGTTGGATAAAACTTTTCTTTATTTCGTCTCTCTTCCTCTCTCCTCTCTCGTATATCTCTGAGTTCAATAAGAAAATTAAAGCCTCTCTATCCCGAAGCAAAAAAACAGTCAAAAACTGATCGGTATTTGAATCGATGGACAAGGAAGACAAAACGAGGATTATCAGCTCTATAGGCCTCCCTGTGTCTTGGAAACGGTTCTATCTTTTGCATATCGGGACACAAGCGTTCTCCTGGTGCATATAGGTATGAGATAGCGTATCAAATAACTACTTTTGTATATTTTGACGTGTGGCAGTTATCAGAAAATGAAATTTTTGCTTTAGTTGTTGGATCCAGGGATCATGCTTATATTTAATTTTTTGATTTTTTTTACTGTTTTGGTGTGAATTGTGAGTGCTGGGAAAGTTTTCTGGTAGTGTTTTTTCTCTTTATTAATCACAGAATATATATATTTTAAAAATATATTTTTAACATGTATACATATTTACACAAACTAATTTATATTGTGTCGTAAAATCATCTCATTACGACTCGGATGTTCGTTGGAAGTCAGAGACTATCTTGATTTTATTAAAATATTTTTTGCGAATCTTGAGTCCACTTTATTAAATATCCCTTGTAAATTTGCCTTATTAACAGTATAAAGATGACATTCTCATTCTGAGATGAAATGTAACTATGCACATGATATGTAGAGTAGTTATTGTATCTTTGTTTTAGTCTCTTGAAACAACACTCTAATTCATTGCTCATAGTAATCACGGGTTTTAATTAAAATTACTAGATTAAAATTACTAGAGTGTGACCTATGTTTTAAGAAGATGACGCTGGTAAACGTTTCATAAATGGTCCTTATCAATCATGTCCAGTGAAACCCCGAAAATGGTCTATGTCGTTAATTTGCCCTCAAGTCCATCATATAATAATAATCATAAGTGTACCAATGGTGGGGATATTTTAACATGATAAATCGTTCCAAAATTGCAAAACATCAAAATGCCTATGCTCTCCACGGTTAAATGAAAGTTCCACCAAAAGCCTCAAATGAGAGCTCACTGATATCCTTTGATCCAGAGCCAACAACATCGATTCCTGTCATGAATTTCGATATCAAGACGTGCCCCACAGATCAAAATCCTGAGATCTGGAAAAGAACGCCAGGTTTTAGACTTGCAATAGGGTATTATAAAAGGACCATTGAGGTGCATGGAGAAGGCCGCTTGCAACGCTGGCCAATGCTAGAAGCTGAAGCCAGTACAACATGCACGTAATAAAGATTGAGTACAAGCTGAAGTATCTTCTCTTTTTGCTGTGAACATTTTGAATAAATATTTTTAAATTCACGCGTGAATGCTGCCTTTTCGAGACCATCCAGAAAAAAACTGCTATCATCTTTTTTAAATTTTCAAAGTCCTAATCGGTCCAAGAGTCCGACGTCTCTACGCATGTCTCGATAATTCATGTGACTACAGTAGAGTTGAGCTAAACTGCAGGAAAGTTTTGGAAGGCAGTGAACTAGAGGCCGGGGAATCGTTCGAAGTTCCGATTTGATCGGGGATGAGTACTACACGCCTGGTGTAGAATCACCCCGTGCCACACACCCTAGCGGTAGATTGTACGGTACTTTGTAGATATGGATGTACCTCTCTTGAGACAATGCTGGGTTTGCTCAAGCACCTCGTCGTCAACCGTTCGCTCGGAGTTTGCGCGGGCAGTTCGCTTTGGTGTGTGCTGGATCGTTAGCTGTGGGATCGCGTTCGCCTTGGTGTGTGTAGGCCTTAAACCCTCATTTTTCTATAGCGCTTGCGAACTGACGCTCAAATTTTTCAATTGTTATATGTTTTCCATCAATAACTCAAAATGGGAATCAGCATGCACTTCCTTATTTAACATGCTTTCTCTTTACATTTACAATGTAAACTATAAATGGTCCATTTATATACCCTATAGTAAGTCTAAAAACCTGGCGTTGTTTTCCAGATCTCAGGATTTTGACCTGCGGGATAAGTTTTGATATAAAAGTTCATTACAGGAATCGGTGTTGTTGGCTCTGGATCAAAGGATATCACTGATTTCCCATTTGAGGCTTTTGGTGGAACTTTCATTCAACCGTGGAGAGCATAGGCATTTCGACATTTGCAATTTTGGAACAAGTATTATTTTTAAAATATCCCAGCAATTGATAGACTTACGTTTATAATTATATGAAGGACGTACAAATTTTCTGATCCTCTAAAGCCAAGCGTTTGGCTGATGGTGCCACATTGGTATGAAATTGAAGTTTAAAAATAACTTTATGCTCAAACATCATACATATTTTACCGTGAGTGTAAAAATATTAAAAACGGTTAGAACGTTAAATATGCACACACAATTATACTATTCATTAACGCATTTTTTAAAAAAACGATAAATATTATGACCATTATGGTTTGGTTTTGAAAGCATCGTGGTATCGATTGTTGCTACTTAATAGCCAAAGTCTCATCTTCTATTTATGCATAAATGGTCACTGGCCGCCCAATCACTGGTCCTTTGTTTACCTATACCTAAACTTCAACGAGAAAATCATTAAATTTGGTGCAGAGATTAACGTTTTAAATAACTCACTCACATGATTTGAACTTTAATTTTTAGTTAGAATTTTTAGTATAGGAAAACTGCAAATGTTAACTCCTAAAGTCTTGCTCACCAATTTTTTTTTCATTTACTGAATTTTCTCCAAAAAAAATTGAGGCTATTCACTCCAAACTTGTAAACTTGTGCAACACTTAAATAATAGATCACCATCACGCAGTTAACTAATATAATAATTAAATCACATACATTAACTCTTTTAACCGCAATATAGCTCGGGAAGGGAACTTTTACCTGTTGCAGTGAAAGTTTTCTCGGAGTTGTGTTTCGGGCTAGCTTCCGCGTTGCGTAATTTTTAGGACGACAGTTTTGCTGGAGTTCTAGCTCGCTTCTTCAGGTCTGAAGTCACTTCATACCTGATCAAGTGTGGTCAATTCATACCTGAAGAAGCGAGCTGGAACGCTTCCGATACTGCCGTCCCCAATAATGACGCGGAAGCTATCCCGAAAGCCGTCAGTTAACTAATAATTGTTGCACTAATGGTTTAGGATAAATGACTGATAAAATTTAATAGAATCATATCGAAATTTCAGATGGGATATTTTTCACCCCAGCCTCTCCACAAGAGCTTCATGACTTACAGATGGTACACGAATTTTTAAAAATTAACAAAGGATGGACTCATTGAACCCTTTTCAGCAATTTCATTTCATTTTTCTTCTCCTCCAATGAATTTCAATGGTTTCCATCTTCCTGTAAACGGTATTGAGGTGATTCTACTGAGGAACCAAATTAAAATTGAGCCTGAATACGCCCACGGTCTCATCCTGCGCAGAATATCGGGATGAAATTTCATGTATTTTGCTTCATTATTAATTTTAAAAACACAAAGCTAGTGATGACGAAATATCAGAAACTTCCCATAGTAATTATCGGGATATTTGCCCAAAAAATATAGTTTACAGGTAAAATGCTTCGCACATGAACTCCTCCAGAAAGACTTTAAAAAAATGAGGTATTTTTCAAGCATCGATCTCGTGAATAAATTTAACAGTACGTATTCCACATATACTCGCCCAGCTGAAAATTGTGGACAGAGACCGACTGCTACCAACAGTATATCGTAACTCCCTCAAATTCTTCAGCCACATTGTTAGGCGTAATGGCCTAGAGAATATAGTGCTTCAAGCCGCTAAGACTGAAAGACCAAATAAAGACAATCACAAATCTAAATCTGAGTGAAGCAGTCCACGCGGCCCAAGATAGAGGAAGTGGCGCCAGATAGTCCGAAAAACATAAACCTAGTCCATATAGGTCACTACGCTCTATGTCGAGCCAATGACTGAGAGAGAGAGATTTAACTTATTAACTCCACTATTTAAAAAAATATATTTGTCACTAGTCGCAATAATTTTTACAAATTTTCACAAAAAAAAGAAAATTATGTGGTGGCGTTTTCGCAGTAGTAGAAAGTCAAGTAGAAACCATAGATATGTCATCATCATTGGTCATTCAATCCTAAGACTGACTGAAAGGAGCCCTGCATTCCTCCCTATATAATGCAAGGTCCCTTACTTCCTGCTAGCTCTTCCTCTGTACTTTCCTCATTGAGGTCAGTTTACTCGGGTTTTTCCCACGTTGATTCACGTTAACGAATAACAGTTTCGTTAACGTTACAGCTAGCGTCGTCAGATCCTGAATAAGCTGCAGAGATTCATGTTCCTTCATACACCTAACGCCTACTTAGAAGACTCATTTGGCTAAATAGACGTCAACTACGTACGATAGTGGGACTCCTAACTGGACACTATCACGTAATGAGGCACCTCCACCTTCAGAAACTGGTGGATTCTGCCAGATGCAGGTGTTGTGAAGAAGAGGACGAGACAACATCTCACGTTCTCTGCGACTGCCCGGCCCTGATGAGGACTAGAATTAGGCACCTGGGATCTCACTTTCTGGAACCAGCTGAAGTTAGGGGTATCCCCATTGAGGACATTCTGGCCTTCAGCAAGGCCATCAATCTCTTTGGGTGATGCAAACAAGGTGGTCAGCACAAAGGACCAACAGGTCTAGGTGCCTC
This sequence comes from Ceriagrion tenellum, assembly GCA_963169105.1. Classification (NCBI taxonomy): domain Eukaryota; kingdom Metazoa; phylum Arthropoda; class Insecta; order Odonata; family Coenagrionidae; genus Ceriagrion; species Ceriagrion tenellum. The sequence goes on along the minus strand of OY720636.1, from coordinate 113,978,571 downwards.
AGGTCCTCCTCGAGGAACTCCACCACAAATAATCTAATCTAATCTACACCTGACGCCGGAGCTAGTCAGGCGCACGTTGATTGGCCGGCTGAACCTTTGAATCCAATTGTTGCAAAAGACGTTTGAACGTAGAGGAGAGAGGATAACCGTCTTCCCTGCTGAAATTTTCTTTTTTTTTTGGCTATTTCAATCGCCACTCGTATTGGCCGTGGGGAATATTCATTTTCTCTGGCGATGATCTTACATTTTTCAAAGTTTATGACATGGCCGGGTTCTGACCAGACGTGCTCTGCCACCGCGGAATGGCGAAAATGTTTCTTTTTGGTCGCCCTTTGGTGTTCCTCCATTCTACATTTTAGGGATCTCGATGTTTGGCCGATGCATGATTTCCCGCAGCTACACGTAACCTCGTACACTCCTTCGTAAATGTCAGACGAGCGTCGATCTTTTTCGGTTCGAAGGAGGTCAGCGGTCTTCTTATCGCTTTTTAATCTCGTATCAATCATCATAATCAAGACGTCGTGCTTGGCGAGAACTCTTGCGATTCTCTGTGGAGTCCCGGCGACGTATGGTAAGAGAGCGTATGCCTTTGCCTTCTCCTGTATTTCGGCTCTTTGGACTTTTAAACTCTTGCATGCAATTTTTTTAGTTTCCTACTTTATATTAGACACCTTTTCCTCACTATTACTCCCCCATCTACTATAACCCCACCGCCCGCCTCCTTTTCCCTAAATCTCGCTTTTTTTCCCGGTCGCATCCGATTGCATCTCCAAGTCGCCAGCCCATCCCGCCTCACTACTCACGACCGACCGACCCTCGTCCCTTCCGTCCCTCCCTTCTTACCGTCCCTCCCAAAATGCTTGAAATAAAATAAGAAAGAACCCGACCTCGTCGCCTCTTCGTAACTCCTTCGCCTAAAAAAGGCCTCCTTCTCCTGCGGCCTTCGCCTCCTTCGTCTCTATTATTCTTGACCAGTTGAAGTTTTCTCGCCTCCCTCTTCGTCCACGTCAACGCCTCCCTTCACAACCGGGACTAGACGACAGAGAGAGACACCGGAATCACCTCGAACGCGGACTTAAATGAGTAAACCTTTATTTTAAGGCATGCCCGATTAAGCTTTCACCATGATTTTAACATATGTTGTAAACCAATATTACTGCTACAGAATAATGTAAAATACAAATTATTCATTTGTCAATTAACAAAGATATATTTGTTTACAAATGATGAACCTTACGCTGAAATTCACTGCCTTAAATAGCTGCGTGATGGCATCCATTCGCATAAATTTTTTATTCCAATTTCTGCCTATATAATATTGTTCAAAAACTTGTATAAATGCACTATATATTGAGAAATTTAATTGTTTTTTTTTCGCTTCAATCATCGTTGATATGACACGAGTATTAAGGTTTAAATAACAGACCTGCTGTTTTCGTCGGAGCACATAGCCGATGTGATGAGTGTGGCAACGCGTTGTAACGTTACCAAGCGGAAATTCAGCTGTTGACCTTGTTTACCATATTTATTTAACATGACGTATAAAAATTATGAATTTAGTAAGCATTGTTAAGTGTTTTCTATAATTAAGGTCAAAATACCCTTCCCTCAGTTCATTAAAAAACCTAGGGTATCAAATTCTGTCGAAATAGCTATGGAGGCCGGAGTATAATGACTGATTTTTGTGACGTGGTAAAAGGTTCTGTTGAACCATTTGTCCATTGATATCTTACCCAAAGAGTATTTACTAGAAATTAGAAAATAGCCACGTTTCCTACCACAATTCTACTTACAATAATACCGTTGGTATTATCGCCTTCCTTCCTCCCTCCTCCTCGTCCGTCCAACTTAAAGACCTTGAGTTCTCATGCATTTACCTTACCTAATATAGAGTCACTTAATTTATTTATTTAATTTAAAAATCATCAGCTTTCCCGATGAAAACTATGGTTAAATTTAGTAGAATCTATGACACTAAATATTCACTGTATGTTTCAAGAGTAATTTGCCTATGATTTCAAACAATTGGAGGATATTCATGTTTTACAAACGCTAATTCGTCCATTCGCTAGTGTTATCCATTGGAAAGTAAGGAGAGAGCAGGGTTAAACAATATGGTTGCTATTACGGTTGTCAGGCTTCAGTTTGATGACTGGGTGCCCTCTCCGTGCATCTCAATGATCTACCTCTATCTTATACTATTAAACGAGCAATTTTTGTATAAATGTTTCTATTTAAACAGGTATGTAAATATTTCCTTTAAAAACTACCGAACCAACTCTCCTGGAAGTCGGTATGTGAGAGTTTTCAGGTACGAGCAATTCATTGGACTAAAGATCTTAGGGCTGCAAAGCCCCGAGGGTCCCCAAAATGGGCCCCTATTTTACTCGGAATCATTGTAGAGGTTTCCTTTTTAAATTACTTTCAACCAAGATAGAGGGTCTACATTTTCACTATCAGATGGCAGAAAGAATGACGTATTTAATATTCTTGAAATCAATTTTGATTAACTCTTCCTTTTTGCTTTTTAAATCACGTTTTTAATGACAAAATTGCAAGTTTTTCTCTGATTTTAACAATATATCACAAGGAGACTATCATGGAAACGTGCTATTATGTAAACGACACTAATAGTGATACCAGCGTTTATAACGAAATGATAAAAGTACTACTCACATGGAGGTTTTCTTCGTCAGTTCTTCATAAACTACGAATTATATTTACAGTAAACCGAGCAAAGCTTGGTCCCCCGGTACTGGTCTTACAACACAGTTTACATCGATTTCAAACCTATAAAAATACTGTCATAAACGACTATATAAAGACCGAAACTGTCCATCGTCTCTCCGGGTTGGACTCCGGTTGTGGCAGGAGGTATTCTGTTTCACCAACTGCATTCTTAACCAGCCTAATTGTTTTGTAAAACATGCATCCATTGCCTTGTCACGGGTAGGTATGTAAAAACTAGAATCGCTCGCAGACAAAATTTTAATATTGTCCTCGTTATCTCCGGAAATACGATACTTGTATCAGAATGAGAACAGACGTTTGAATGAGGAAGCAACAGTGTATGGTGTATTAGCATCATCATATATCAGGAAATTGAAAAACTGTCGATAATCTCTAGTCCATCTCTGCTGGGCAATGCTAGAAGCTGAAGCCAGTCCACCATCTTCGTAGACCCTCATTTTCCTGGAGCGCTAGCGAACTATCGCACTAGCTTCGCAATTGTACTATGTTTTCCAACGATAACTTACTACAAATCAGCATGCACTTACTTTAATATGGATTCTCTTAATTTATTTATTTGAATTAAAATCATCAGCTTTCCCGATGAAAACTATGGTTAAATTTAGTAGAATCTATGACACTAAATATTCACTGTATGTTTCAAGAGTAGCAAATTGGACACACTCTGAGGCACCCATTGTGCCTCAGTGTGTGTCCAATTCATCGGGTCCTTCTATTCTGCATCGTGTTCCATAGGTACCTTTCCTCTTCTACGAGGCTCGTATCATCTAGTATTTCCGCGATTCAAGTACCTATCCACTCTGGTAAGGTATAAACTACCGCCCTCTGTCAAATAATAATGAAAACTTCAAACACGATTTAAAAAACATACATCTCTCCAATTTCTTTCATTTCTCTATATTTTGTAGCTAAATATGGTAGGATCATTGTTTGAGTTTTAGGATGGAAATTTTGTTTTAGATTTATATTTATTCATATGCACCGGCATGCTCGATTATTACGTCGACATGATAACGACGTTTACGCGCAGGGTGCAACTTCCCCACAGCCTAGAATACCGAAATTTTTTTACAAGCCCCACCCAACCGTGCATGATTTAAATCAAATGCTATCCTTACTCATCACATTTCACAAATTTTCGTTTTACTCTGCAAAATTATTGAGGTGGTTCTAGCTCGGCTACGTGAATCAAGACAAATTTTAAGTAGAAAACACAATTTTCTCGATTCTCTTTCAAATAAATCCTGCACTCTCTTTCAAAATGGCTTACTTATCCAAAAATCAACATTGAAACAAAAAAATATGCGTGTTATTCCACAAAAATATTTTTTATGATCACATTGGCATGGAAGCAGACAGCAGCGCCATACGCACGGAACTAACGCATTTTACTTCAAACTCGATATTACATTCGCTTATAAATAAAAAAAATGGGGAGGTAAGATTTCTATATATTTTATTTATTCAATTCCTCAACACTTTTTGCAACTTGTAAAGAATTTTAATGAAAAGCGAATAATTTTTCTCGTTGACGCTTTTCTGTAGTTGATTGAGCAATCTGGGTAAGGGTCCATGTTATTCTCTTCACTTTCACGGTTGAATTATAGTTAAAAATAGCCAGAAAAACCTATTTTATGCATCTCAGTTAATATAACTAACTGTAAAAATGCTACCTTCAAGTTTCCAGAAAACTTAAGTTCCCTTGCTGTGGTGCTGCATATGTTGGGCAGACAGGGCGCACATTCGAGAGAAGAATCGAGGAACATAAGAGATGTTACCGGAACTGCAATCTGCCACAGTCCCATTTCGCCAAACATCTCTGGGAAGAGAACCACGAGAGCGACTTCATACCGGAGACACCTCACTTAGAGATAAAAGGGAGGAAGATGGACAACAAGGAGGAGCTAGAAATAAGTAGGAATATGAGTAAATGTAAATTACTCAACGACATCCTTTTTGAAAGAATTTCCCCCTCCTACAAGTCTCTCTAAACCTCACGGAAAGACGAAAACCCAGATCCATCCCGCCCAACTCCACACCTGCTGATAACCCACCTCTACCTTAATGATCCTTTCCAAGTTAACCCACCCCTCCCTCTACCTTCCATCCCCAGCCCCCACCTTCCTCACCAACGCGGTCCTCTCACGGGTTTTTCCCCAATTCTCACCATAACCGCCACCCCTTACCTCTCTCCGGGGTTTGCCCCCCCCCTCCTAACACCCACATCTTCCGCCCCTCTCCAACCTCCCCCAAGTCCCTTCCAGGTATTTATACTTGTTTGAAATTCAAAAATTTTTGTACTTGAAAATGAACCCTATGTGTCGAAACATGTCGTACCGAAAAAATAAATCAGTGGAAGAAAACGAAGTCGTTTTTTTCATTTGTTAAGTTCCCTTGTTTCCTGAGATAACTTAACGCTCCACACGAATCCACAAGAATGTTTTCACATACTGTTTCCAGGTTTGTAGTCCTATCTTCTTTGAGCACAGCAGTTGTCTATTCCCTATGATCGTCTTCTTAGCTTGGGCTATTCTCCGCTTGATGTCCGTTGTACTTCTTCCGTCCCACGTGATGGTACCTCCAAGATAGGTGAAAGAATACACTTGCTCAAATTTTTCTCCTCTCAGGGTGGCTTCTGCATTCATCTTCTCTCTTCTGCATACTGGGATACTAATTTTTAAAAAGACTACAATAGTATGTGACATTCTTCACAAACCCATTGTGCCTCAGTGTGTCCAATTCGTCGGGTCCTTCTATTCTCCATCGTGTTCCATAGGTATCTTTCCTCTTCAACGAGGCTCGTACCATCTAGTATTTCTGCGATTCCAGTACCTCTCCACTTGGGTAAGGTAGAAACTACCGCCCTCTGTCAAATAATAATGGCGTTCAGTCGTTCGAGCGCTCCCTCATGTAGATGCACCGCTCTATCTTTCCCTCCTCACATGTATGAAGCATCCCTTACCATCCCTCCTAATATTGTATTATTTCATTCATCTCCGGGAGGCTGCTGGACCACTCTGCTCATGCGTCCGGCGAAAAAGAGCGAGTTCGCGATAGAGAGAGAGAGAGAGAGGAGGATACGCACGCGAATATCATAAAAAGGGCGTGCGTTCGGCCCGGTTCGCTTCTACTTTTACTTTTTTTGTTCATATTCTCGGGAACATGTACGTGTTCCCATGTAATTTCGTTCTTTTTTTTCCTTTTCATATTCATTCCAGCGGCGAAAGGGAGAACAGGCAGCATGCAGAACGCGCGCCCGGACGATACTCCGAGCGCCGCTCATATATGAGAGAGGGCCGGAGGAAAAATGGGTGAAAGGGATAGCCCATTTTTGGTGCGGGACCGTGCGGGCGAAATATGGAGAAGAGAGAGGATGGGGACCGATATCACGGGTCGAGACCGGTCGAAGGAACACCACGCACGGCGCCATATTGGGGCGAACGGGGTCCGCCGGGAATACAAAATACTTTGGCAGCCGCGTAATTGAAACCAGCTTATATATGCTACGAAAAAGTAGCGTCTATTCATTGAAAATCAACAATGCGCAAGAAAAAATAGATCTTTAAAAAAATGAGTTTCTCCAGACAGTCATGGATTCTCCTTACGTATTTATTTTTATTTTATTTAAGGTAGTTTGAGCGAAATATAATTTTACCTAGAAATCAATGTGTTTGGTCTCATTTTAAAGAAAAACGAGTAAATGGGTGCTTGCAATTTGCAAGCAGGGGGGGGAGGGTAGTGTTAGATGATGATACTCTTTAAATAAGGAAAAAACAATGAAAGCTCTTAAGTCTGCGGGCTACATGCAAGCAAAGAAAAGTATAATTCTCGAAAATGAAATACGCGTCCCATGAGTTATGGATACCAGACAGTTCTAGTATAAACTTATATATTGTATGTCATCCGGTTATTAACGACTTTTCAAAATAATATAATCAGTATACGGAAACGAACGTGGAACCACTGGAAGATCATCACAACCTCATTTGACGGCATATAAGACGCTCTTCTACATTAGATATTTCATTTTAGTAGAGCACACTTAATAAGAGCACACATGAAGAATTTTACCATTTAAATTGGATCGGAATCGAGAATTTTAATATACTAATTTTCATATTCAATTTTTCTCTTCCAATCTACATGGACTGCATGTTATTTTAATGAAAACTACAATTACATGAAGATTGGTAGGTTGAAATTGGCCATCAAAACTACGGTAGAGGTTAGGATAAAGTTGCAGATATTATACGTAGTAGTTAGCAGCGGAGAAAATGATATAATGAAGACTAAATAACATGCACTTTGGGTACCTAACTCATATATGTAAAGATATCGATATCAATAACTCGAAGGCTAATCGATTTTTTTTAACTTTTACCCTAAATCGACAGATAAATCTAACCCTTCCCTGAAACTGGCCCGCCTCGCTGAGTTCCAAACCTCAAATCGACACTTGGACCGGCGACAATGGAGAAATATATCCATAGCAACGAAAGTGAAAAAATTTCTAAAACCCTAGATAAAAGTTTAAAAAATGTCAGTTTTACAGTAGGTAGGGAAAAATCGATTGCAAGAATAAAATTTTTCAAACATTCATCCTCATATTTGTGAAAGAATAAATCTTGTAGCTTGATTGTTTCATATTTTAATGAACGAAAGAAAAAAGGCACACACTAAAATTTTTCATGTTTCCCATATAATCCCATGTAAATCTATCGATTGCAATAAATCAAAGCCTAATTGACTTTTTTAACTTTTTCGATTTTTTCCCAACTCGACACATAATTCCAACTCCACCCTGAAAATTTCACCTACCTAGCTCGTTTAGAACTGCCCCAGGAGGTTTGATGAGTCAGTTAGTCAGTTTTGTAGCTTTTATATATTAATTGATTAATTAATAAATAAATAATTGATTAATTAATAAATAAATACTTCACCCTTCTACGGACACCAAGAATGTAACCCCTTAGCACATTACTTTAGGAGTTATTCGCAAAAAAACAGCCCTTTTACATGGGAATGGGTACGTGTATGCACTCCAGAGAGACCTTATATTGAAAATGAGGAATTTCTGACACTTAGATGTAAAAAAAACTGACAGCGTGCAGTTTGCATGTTTCTCAACTATTTTTGAAAATTTTGTCACCGCATTATGTTCTTGAGTATTTCAAAAAACCTTTCGTTTTGAAGGAGTTTCAAACGGTCCGCGCGAAAAAAATACGTCAAGTTATAGACTTATTTAGACATTTTCATTTAATTACTTACAACTTCCGTCATATAAAACTATGTTATTGCACCATAAATAATGCAATATTTAATTCATGTGTCCTACTGCTGGTGTAATTAAAACTTATAATTCGAATACGGTCTCTATTATGACTATGGAACTATCTCGCTCGGACTACCTTAAAATTTAAATCATCCAAATTTCCGATGAAAATTATTGTAAAATCGAGTAGAATCTATAAAAAATACATATCCAATGTATGTTTCAAGAGTTACTTGCCTTAAATTTCAAACAGATGGTTGATATCCATGCTTTGTTTGCTTTGATTTTATTCTCGTTACCTCTGGATATCCGCTGGGAACACAAAATACTTTGGCATCCGCTTCAACGAAATCAATTCATATATGCGAGGAAACTGTAGCGTCTTTTCATTGAAAATTAACCATGCACACGATAAGAAAGAGGTCGTTTTAAAAAACCAACCATAATCCTTAATGTGGATTTTGTTTATTTATTTAAATAATAAATAAGACCCATTTTCGATTAAAGCTATTGTAAAATCGTTTAATAATTTAATTATTAATTAATTAAATTTAATCGTAAAATCCTTTTCGATAAAAGCTATTGTAAAATCGACCCCCATTTTCCTATTGCGCTTGGGGGCTGACGCTCTAAATTTGGAATTGTACTATGTTTTCCATTAAGAAATTACTAGAAATCAGCATGAATTTACATCTGTAACATATACCTTCCTTGAATATTTTGATAATTCCTTTAAATAAATAATAATCCGAATTCCAGATAAAAAACTAATGTGAAATCTAGTAGAATCCATGACACCTAATATACAATATATATTTCAAGAGTTACTTGCCTTAAATTTCAAAAAGATGGTTGATATTCTTGCTTTGCATCCGCTAATTCCTCCATTCCGTCGTGCTAGCCGTAGGAAAATACGAAAAAGAGCAGAATTAAACAATACGGTTGCTAGTGCGGTTGTCAGGCTTCAATTTGATGACGTAGTGACCCGAATGATCTGCCTCAATGGTCTTTCAACACTGCTCACACTGATTTCATACCAAGAAAAATCAACTTGGAAACGACTAAAACAAGTCCGAGACTGTCCATCGTCTCTCCGGTTTCAACTGTATTTGCAAGGCTTATTCTGTTTTCACCAACTGCATTGTTGGTCTGCAAAATGTTTTGCAAAACATGGACCCGTTGCCTGGTCACGGGTATGTGAAAGTTAGAATAACTCGCAAAAAATATTTTGATTTTATCCACGTTATCTCCGTCTCCACTATCTTCATTGCAACAAAACAGTAGCTTTTTTTTATTAAAAGCAGCTATGTTTACAGTGAAAGACAACTTTAAAAAACACACCGTTATCTTTATTATTTTCAATAACCATTCTCGAGCGTCTTGGCTGGTTGCAAAAACTTCACATGTGAATTCAAAAGAGATGTGAAACCTATAAGGTAAAACAAATTAATATCGTTCTTTCCACGTACAATGAGGGACCATAATAGTTTGATAGATCCATTCAATGAAACTTGGCTCTAACTAGATGGAGTATATTTCATACTTGTGCTTAATATCTCACCATAATTACTTACAGCTCAGCCTAAATGAAATTTTCAGTATGAGTTAGTAACTTGAGACACTATATATCAATTGCATTAATAACACTAACCAATGGTTGTGTTATAACAGTGTCGCTTCGTAGTATTTTAATATGTATAGCGCTCTCCTGGTTTGTGGTCTGGTTTTTATTCAACTGCTTTTGTCCTGCACATAGCGGCCGAGCGGAAAGTGCGCGGTTCTGATATGGACTGGGATTACTTCTGCATGCTTGGTGTGGAACCACCCCGTATCACGAACGCTGGTAGTGGCTATCACCACATTTCATAGGTGAAAAAACAGATTCATATTCCTTCAGTATGTGCCACCGTAACGAATAAATTTATAGGCTGCGTGAATGTATCTCATCATTTTCAGATTGAATTACTCTCGATAAATTAAGTTAGTTAAAGCGAAATGTCATTTCACCCAGAAATCAATGAATTTGGTCTCAATTTGAAGACAAATATCTCGCCATAGCGCATTGCTGAGTTGCCAATTTGGCGCAACAAGATAGACTTGCACCCATCAAGCACCTGACCCCACACCTCCATACTCCGGTCTAAGAGGGCTGTAAGTTAAAAAGTAGGTATCGGCAGGAGACGTTGATCAGGTAGGCGAGGCAAAATTAAGTAAGATGTGGCTTTTCATTAATTTGCACTTAACTGTGGCGTTCCATATACAGTTTACAACGTGGGTTCTTATGGAAATTCTTTTCCTGCATAAACTTCGTTGAATGGAACTGCGTTGGTGTCAGTAGCAGCGATAAAATTGACAAAATGTGTGTAGCACTGCACAACAAAGTCCATGAAACATACAAATTGTCTCACTCGGAGTTGCTTACGAATTATCGAAATGGCTGCTAGCGTCAGCGCTGCTGGTCAGAGTCATCTACATGCCGCCACAACAACTATTAAGTTGCTTAACAACTATTAATTACTTAATAGTTGTTGTGGCTGCATGTAGATGACTCTGCTGCTGGGGTGATATCACTGCCATCTGCCCGCATATAAGTATATCGAGATACACATGAAAAATATTGCCGTTTCCTTATTTTCTCTTCTTGTTCAACTCGATGTATTTTGTTTCATAATACTATTCTTTTGATATTGTCAACATTCATTATGATGATTACTACATGAACTCTCTTAAAAAGACTCGCGCAATAAATATATAATGCAATAACCAGGAGCTTTCTTTGAAATGTGAGGGAAGAGATTTACATTTCCTAGTCTTAAGAGTTCAAGAGAAACTTTTAATTAAAATTGCCGGTTCAAATGGTCTAAATATGTATAAATACATCGTCGCAAACCACTGATCGCTTTTGTTTCTTCATTCGAAGGCATTCGAAGTACAGGCTTTGGACGGCTGTATCTACGACGATAGTGACGTCACGCGAAACTCTAGCCAATAACGGAAGCGAATCGGAAATTCGCATTGTTATCCATGTTTTGAGGCAACCTATATATTCAGCGCTTCTCTAGGCCGTTTTATATAACGGAGTCGGTCGCTTCTCACTTGCTGCCCGTTTTGGCGCCAAAAATTACTTTGGCGCCATTTTTCATTTTGTTCTCTCCGATGTATGATGAAACTCTGCAGTTTCGAGTTATCAGAGAAAAGAAGCGCTCACATCTTCGACCTCGAGTCACCTCCAGGATGGGGCTGAGAAAAGTTGTTGGAAGAACATAAGAGGAATAAATAGGACCATTACCTAATCGCCGCGGAAAACTTCGATAGAACTGCGACTGTCCTTTATTAGCACATCAGACTCTATCCCTGCGTTTACCAATCATTCTCGGTTCGATCTGACCGGATCAACTCGGAATGGTAAACGCAACGGGCCAGTGGGATCGATCTGAGAAGCTAGCCGACTCGGCCCGATTTCTCAGCCAGTCTGAGATTTCAGATCGATCTGAACCACTGGTTCTGAGGCGCTCCAAGTAATTCTTTTTGTTATCATGCGGAAGCAAAATATTATCGTTATTATTCAACGCGTATGTTGTAACCAGTTTTACCAAGAGTGCAGTCATGGCGAGTGAAGTGACGTAGAATATATCGTAGCACAGAGCGAGTCTCCCTCCAAATGGGCAATATTGTTCACTAGGAATGCGTCTGAAAATTTCTAACTCTGCACTTGTTTCAACAACAAGTAAATCGTGCTTCAACTGATGGATTCGATTGTTCACTCTTGATTTTTTCAGTCCATGTTGTTAAACCAGGCTATCTGAGTCGGCTCCTTTGGAATGTTTAGATCAGTTTGAGTTCAGATCGATGTGAGATCGAATGGTAAACGTAGAGAATGAATTATCAAGGCTGATAGGTGTACAGGCAGAATATAATTTTCCAGCAATTCTAAACTTACCCCAAGACTTTTCTTATGATATTCATTCATTAAATCAAAAAAGGACCACATACAGCACAATGCCGTTTTTTAATGACTCAAATAAGTAAAAAAAAACATATGCCAGCTAAAAAGAATCCCCTTCTTTCTAACTCCCACCATGTTTTCCCGGCTGATGAAATCCTTAGACAAAGCCTTCCTTAGACAATCCGGCTGATGAAATCCTTAAATCCTTTGAAACCGTTACAACAATTTTTAAAGACACGTGCGCATTGACTGTGAAACTAATTAACTTCACCAATGAAATTACTCTCCACCGTTGATCCGGTAAATTAATTTTCACCCACCATTGTAGAATGGAATTAAGGTAACTCGTGCGAATATCCACCTCATAATTAGAGGCTAATCGCATAGTTTTCACAGGAAATTTGCAACACCAGGGATGGTCATTTCTCTGACACCATACATTTTCTTCCCACACAGCTTTTCTGCACGGATGTTTTGCTGGAATTTAGTTAAAATTATCATTAATGAGATCGATGTATGCAAGCATACATTCCTTATGGTTAGAGATTAAAATACAAGGTACATCCAGAAGGTAAGTTCCGTTTAACAGGTAAAAGAAAGGAAGTAGATGTTCAGATAAAATTTCATTTCAAGAAACATTTAGATGATTGTGTGAAATTCAGAGTGGAAAAATCATTCGCCTGGACTGGGAATCGAACGCAGATCCCTCGATTTCACGCCGAGTGCTATAATCAAGGTATCTGGGTTCGATTCCCAGTCCAGGCGAACGATTTTTCCACTGTGAATTTCACACAATTTTGTGATCACTAGCGGGTGACTCAGATGAAGTAAAAAAGTAAACACCTTTGTGTTTAAAGTTGGGCTTTACCACGTGGACTGTGGCGCATATCGCTCTCATACGGGTACCTCTGGCATCATATGCACGGTACCTGTGAGGGCAACTTGCTCCTTAAAGCCCTCATGAGATTCGCAGTGGAAAAAGAAGCCTGGGTACTTTAGTTGGTTGGAGTAGGGATTGGAAAATCGATTTCGATTTTAATCGAAAATTGATAATCACACTCCAATTTTCGATTTAATCGTAGTCGACTTTTTGTCTTGAAAAATCGTTCAAAATCGATTCTAGCCAATCGATTTTCGATTTTTAGCTTGCTACAGCATTTGAATTTTGCCGCCTCGCTTTACTCCGCTCCGCGCTATTTCACTCTGCATCGCTGGTGGGGGAACCTCGGTGCGGAGGCAAAGTGCATCGGACACCGGCAGGTTGGAGTTGCCAACTGTGGGGCTGCGGATTTTTATTACAATACTTCTAGTCTAGGCGGGGACTCACGCTCAAAAGTAATACATTGTAGACGGCGAGACGAATATTCGAAATGATAATACGTGTTGACATTGTGCCTTTTTTGTAAACGTTTTCTCAATAAATCGCTTCAGAGCACTCGTCTTCTTTAAAATAGATTCGCCCAGTCTGATATCGTCTTCTGCGCATGGGCTACTATATTATATATAATTTTCTTGTTATATTACCTATATGTATATAAGTATCTGGTATGGATTATTACTTTTCTGCATACCTTATAAATATCTGTAAAATAATAAATTGTATTAATAAAGTTCACCGTATTCAGTTCTTATCCCTAGTGCTTCCATTAACCCATATTTAGCATTTTGTTATAACAGCACATCCGTATTTCAGCAGACAATTACTTTACTATTGAAAAATTTCGATTTCGATTTTTCGATTATTTTGGACAAAAAAACGAATTTTTAGACAGTCGATTTTTAAAACCAAAATCGAAAGTCGATTAATCGGAAATCGATTCTGGATTTAAATTTCCAATCCCTAGGTTGGAGCACTCGGCGTGAAATCGAGGGATCAGAGTTCTATTCTCCGTCCAGGCGAATGATTTTTAGACGGTGGATTTCACACAATTGGGTGATCACTAGCGGGTGACTCCGTTGAATTATCTGGGCGGCTAGTTCCGTGGTTCTTTGAAAATAATCTTAAGGCCTTAAACTATTTTACTATTTATCTCCCACCATTTTGTGGGCACTTGTCGTAGCGCGGCACACGCTTGAGTATTCCCTCTTCATAAAAAGGTGCCGCCTGTGATGTCAACCAAGTAGAAACGAGTCATTGTCACTGTTTAACCATTTGCCTCCAGTTCTCGATTTCAGGTGCAAGAAAAGATAGGAATCACTCGAAGCAAGGACCTAGCTGTATGGAGTTTAGTCAAATTATTTCTACACCAAATTTCTGTACAAGTTCCTGAGTCACATGCGCCATTGGCATGAGTAGGTATCGTCATGAATCAAAACAATACCGCTGGTGAGCATACCTCGATGATGGGAACTTTAATTGAATTTGACATGTCAAACAATCTCCACGAAGCGCGCACAACAATCAGCATACTCATCTACATCGACATCTACGTGATACCCTGCGAGCCACGAGGGTGTGTGGCAGGGGGTGAAGATCACCAAACATGCACTATTGCCATGCAAGTAGGATATTTAAGTGAGACTGCTAGATAATAAAGTCACATGGAGCTAGATGGTTAGTATCTACATAATAAGGAAGGGATTATTGGTTGTTATTACATGCATCATGCACTACAGACTACTCTAACTATATTTCACCTACCTATCCCTTTGCTACGCTGCCTATTGTTCTCTCTTATAGTACGAGGGAAAAATGACATTTTAAATCTATCGGTACGACAATCTATCTCTCTAATCTTGTTAATATGATCAAACCTAGCATAATGCGCAGGGGTTCTCAATATATATCTAACGTCATCTGTGAACAACTCTGTTTCGAGTTTACTTAAAAGGTTTAACCTAAATTTTTACCTGCGTTCTGATAGTAATTCCTATCCGAGTTCTTCTATTAAGCTCGTAACACTTATGTATTTATCATAACAGCCTTTAACAAACCTAGCAGATCTTCTTTGCACGCTCTCTAATTCTTTAATCATACCTTCCTCGTACGGATCCCATTTACTAGCGGTATATTCTAAATGAGGCCTGACAAGTGGAAAATAGCTTCTTTCTCGTACTCATAACGGCGTCAAAAAAAACGAAGACATAATTGGCAGAGGAGGATAGCAACCCTTTGCTCTCTCGCATTATTCTCACACCATACTTATCATTTTCTTAAACGCCTCTACTCCAACCCACTCCCTTCTGATTGTGACATCATAATGGCTACTGTAGATGTAACCTCTCTCTACACCTCCATTCCTCACTCTGAAGGACATTCTGATATCCGTCTCTTTCTTAATTAGCACCCTGCTCCTCACTCTCCTTGCTCTGATTTTCTCCTTGGTATTTCGAATTTCACACTCACTAATAATGCCTTCTCTTTCAACGACAACTTTTACATCCAAATTAAAGGCTCTGCCATGGGCAGTTGTTTCAGCCCTTCCAATGCTAACCTCTTCATGGATGCCTTTGAGCAATCTTTTCTTTCTTCTTACTTTCTCAAACCTCTTCTCTGGCTTCGCTACATTGACGGTATTTTCGTTCTGTGGCCGCATGGCATTAATTCTCGCAATACTTTCATCTCCACCCTCAACTAGTCCTCCTCTGTCTCTTTTATCTCTAATATCTCTGCCTGTAACATCACCTTTCTGGATTTCGACATCTCCCTATGTGACTTTAAATTCAACACTATTGTCCTCTCAAGCCCACCAATAAGCGAGAATATCTCCATTTTGACAGCTGCCATCCGTTGTCTCGGGCGTGACTTCGTGGAATTTGCTCAACATTGTAAATTAAAAGTATAACTTAGTAATTCCACATAGGTTTATTGACAGGACGACCTAGGTTTCGACGAAGCACGTCATCATCATGCACAGTATTGCAAGAAGACATAGAATATATAGTCACACAGATCGGGGGAGGTAGAGGAAATTAGCCAAAAATACTATCTATGGGCCGCACCGGTGTGAAGTGACTAGTGCTAAGTGGGGACGTTTGGTATATTTGGGCCCTCTATCAACTAAAATTTCTAGGAAAATTCCAAAAGACCACATCAAAATTGCCTTTTATAATAAACAGTGCCGGAGGAAACTGGTATCACACACCAAGGACCGAATTCCTTTAAAGAAAAAAAGTGGAGCGTATAAATCAACTTGTGAATGTGGGGCTACGTATATTGGCCAGACAGGTCGAAAGTTTAGAGAACGCATTAAAGAGCATGAAGCGTGTGCTACAAAGAAGGACCCTGCATCTCTCTTCGCCAAAAATTTACTCAAGGAAAACGACCTAAGTGACTTTGAACCGGAGATCCTGCACCTAGAAAAGAAAGGACCGAGGCTGGACGCAATGAAACGAATGGAAATTTTGAAAAGTGTCCGTTGTAACGAAACAATCGTCAAGGAATTTGTGTATACCTCCCACTCCCCCCTGCTTGACCTTCCTCCCTTCCACACTTAGGCTCCCTATAGGAGGCATCTCAGCTCCGAACCTTATCCCTCCCGCGCCGGAGTCTAGTGTGGTCACGGATTTGTCTCCGGCGTTCTCACACGACTCTTACGCTTACAATACCCCCCCGCCTTCCTTACCTCTTAGGCCGGCTTCATAGGTCGGCGGCGGAAGTGGTGGTACTCAGCCAATAAGGACACATCTTTAGAAATCATGACGTCAGACCGATGAGCTGTGCTATGATGGCTAACGGGGGCCGCAAATATTCAGCCTGGCTGAATCTGGACGGAATTCTGTGGCGGCGGAAGCTGGCCGAGAAGCGGGAAAACCCAATGTCTTTCAAAAATGAATCCTCTTTGGATGATTAGCGAGTCCTTCTGTTTCAGTAATAGATTCTATAAGCCGTAGGCATAATGTTTACGATATATTTAAGATGTTTAGACTTTTAATTTATAATGCCTTTAGAAAATATAGTGTGGTATCCAACGACAATAGCCTTCCTTAAGGTTATATAGCATCATTAATCTATTAGCGTTAACCAGAGAGTGGATTAAATCAGCCAATTGGCAAATATTAAGGCAAAATATTAGTTATTATTTCTTGATGCTGCAACCACAAGGAGAAAATTTTCAGGTTGTGGCTATTGTTTATTGCATGTTCGGACAGTGGAGCTGATCACGCATAAATGCTGATATGGCATTGCCTAACGAATTAAACAACGACCAAATTACATACGTCACTTGTTTGAATGTAAGGACCAAGCACAATATAATTCTTGAACTGAAGGGCAAGGCTTTTTCTCAACTCAATTCAATAAACATGTACTTCAGATTGTGGCGTTGCAGGTTAGCTTGACAAATATGGCTATTGTGAAACTACTATCATCAAATAAGCATTAATAAATAATTACTTACTTATCTTTAACCAATTCATTCATTAAATCACACGAATCACTCTCATGAGTCTAAAAATGTTGGTTTTTCCGATGACATGTAAATACTGCTGTGTCAATGTTATTGTACGCCCACCACCTTTCATTTGTTTTCTCTCCGCCGACCTATGAAGGGTCCACCGCCACCGTCCGCGGCGAAATCCATCGTCATCCCCGCTGCCGCCGACCTATGAAGCCGGCCTTAGTCAGCTCCAAGACCTCCTCTCTCCCTCCCCCAAGACTCCTTCTTACAAACCATTACCCCTTCCCACCCACCCCCCCTTCCCCAACGTTCAACTCCCATCTCCCCACTCTCCTTGTATCTCCTCTTCCTCCCCCGATTTGTGTGACTAAATATTCTATGTCTTCTTGTAATGCTGTACCTGATGATGACGAGCTTCGTCGAAACCTAGGTCATCCTGTCAATAAACCTACGTGAAATAACTAAGTTATACTTTTCATTTACAAAGCTGCCATCCCTTCCCTACTCTCTCACTGACTGTGGCCATCGCATCTGCAATAGCCCCGACTCCCTTCACCTTTTTCTCTCGAATCTCCCCCAATATCTCCTCCGCAAAGGCTTTCCTGAGCGCCTTCTTCAGAAAAAAATCCTATAACAACCCTCTTCTTCCAAACCACTCCTCTCATAATAATTATGCTCGTGACCAAATCTTCCTCTATACCACCTATTTCCCAGGATTTCACTCGCCCCGACGAATTACTAAAAACGTCAACCAATATCCTCTCCGACAACCTCACCACTTCTAAAACTCTCCACCGTCGTCACTCTCGTACATTTTGACGCCCCCCTTACCTTTCCGCCCTCTTTAAAATCGCCAAACCTCTTTCCAAATCAATCATCACTACCATTAAATCCCCTCCAACCCAGTGCAATCGCTCGCGATGCAAAACTTGTGGCATCCTGATCACCCAGCCTCCACCTGACAAATTCCTTGCTTTTCCTCTTCCTTCCGTCCCCTCACCTTCATGCATCACACATAATACTGTTTATTTACTCCTCTGCCAATTGGGTTATTTTCCACGTATTTCAATCTTTCGATATTCTGAATCTGTTACTTAAACTTATTTCATCAATTAACAATTTTCTCATGAAATAGTATTAACTTCGTTTTTAAAAGCTTAAAAAAATGATGTTTGACTGACGACGTAAAAAACATACTATTAACCCCCTCGTACTACGGTAGATTAGATCGTGCCAATAAAATTAGAGAGCTAGATTGTAGAACCGATAGGTATAAAATGTCATTTTTTCCGCGTACCATTCGGGACCATAACAGCTGTGATCTTCGTCATTAATAGTTCGAGTAGTGACAATAGGCAGACAGTAAATATTTCTCATTATATTCTCTACTCTCTTATTTATGCATGATGTAAATATTGATGTTCTCATTTTTGCATGATATTTTGAATCTGTAGTAGTAGTCTTTGTATCCCTTGCATGTTGGAACGATTGAAGATAGAATGTTTCTTGGGTATTAGATTTTTAATTGGCGCTTTGCATGTGTGGTACGCGGGTTTCAATGTAATTTCGGTGTTCTACCATATCATTCATGCATGCCTGGTGTGGAAGCACCCCCTGCCACACACCCTTTGGTTGGCTTGCAGGGTATGACGTAGATGTAGATGTAGATGTTACGAATGTTCAAAAGCATGCTCCGAAAACAACCAAATAAAATGCAACGTCACTTTCGCTGTTTCCATGCAGACCCAAATGTTTTCTCATGCTTACGGTAGAATCAAGCGCGGTAAAATTCCCTTAGGCTGTTTTCCTGTTATTTGATGTGCCTTTGCAATGAGAGATAAGAGATATAGATTTTTTTGATGCCATAATATTCAAATATATCGGTAAAAACACCGAACAAGAAATTTATTCACCTTTCAAACAACGAAACAGGAAATAAACTGCGATTTCGAGCAGCACGCTGGGATTTCGTCCTTAGCAAAACAAAATTCTACTGTTGTGAAGACTATTTTAATGTATGTACCAACTCATGACGAATAAAGTGATTATGTACAAGTAAACAAATCTTTTCAAGGAAATTTATGCAAATTAATTCAATATATTTACCGGAAGACTAGACAAATTCAATGCATGTGTCGATGATGGGTTGTCCAACTAAATAAAAACCTGAATCCTCGATATTTGCTTGCACTAAGCATGCTTTGGTGATCATTTTGTGTTCTTGACATATTTTTGCAATGAATGTGTACAGTGGTCTTCCTCTTTTCATTTGGACGTATACAATTTCATATTCGCCATAACGCACGAGAAGCTCTTTAAAATACATAAAATCAAATTAACCTAGAATATGCATTCTAGAATATTCATTCATAAAGGTATAAATCTATTCGTTGGCAGTTCAATGGTAGTTCAATGGCAGTTCAATGGTAATACACTTCTAGGCCTCCTATACAGGTATTTTCTGATTAATGCTTTAAGTGAAGAACATTTCACCAAAATTTAAGAATATTCAAGTCGTAAGTTACTGTGAATTTTTATTTTGATTTAATGTCATTGTTGACAATTTTGATGAACTTCAAATATGAGCTTTATTTACCAGGGCTGTATTTACCGTGAATTTAACTTAAAAAGCGGAAATAAAGTAGTACAAAGAAATATGAGATGACATTACAAGAGTCGTAACAGTGTAAAATGAAACAACAACAATAAAAGTGGGCAATAATCCGGACAAAATGTGGTTTATTTCATAACACGATATTCTCTGCTACAGTTACAGGAAAGTTTCACGTGTTCATAATTATGAAGCAAACCTAACTAAATTGTGGATAACAGGACTCGAAGTGATATTCACAAAAAATAATAGACAACATAAAATGATGTCTTAGCAAGTAAATTGTGTGCTCAATTTTTTACTCCACAAATTTCGGCAGCATTTATACTCTCGCTATTCATAAAAACGCCACCATATACACATCCACTTTGGGTAAATTGCCTAATGTGGTTTTAGTAAAACCTTTATACGCCGTATTCGGTGTTTACTATAAAATATCTTTTTAAAATACAGTATCTTCTATCGTTCTTCCTGTGCTATATCGTCTTTCTTCTCTCGCTCCGCGAAAATGACGTCATACCAATCAGATTCTGTTTCGCTGTCATTTCAAAAATTTGAAATTTAGATTATTAAAATCTTATGTACTTCCGTGAATATTGAATAAATTCTAAAAATTTTTTACTCCATATGTTTTTAAGTGTGAAAGTAGCATATTAAGATGCGTATTCTTACTATAAAAATCACGGAAAATACCCAATTTTGCCCTAGTTTTTATATTGGCCTCACTACCTCTGTTCTAAATATCCGCTTTAATGTGGATTCTTCTCACAGTTTTCATTTATTTATTTAAATTGATGATTATCCTAATTCTCCATGAGAGCTATTTTATAATTACATTGATTATTGTTTGAGAATCACCGAAATAGTTACGAGTGCCAAGGCTACTGCCGCGACGTCAATGACATCTTCAGAGACAAGCCCGGATAAAATTTTATCGAGATACGGATGATAAATAATGCTATTTTCCCGTTTATTTCAGTGAATCACCATTTGTGATTCCATTCAATTGATAATTTCAACATTTATTTTTGATAATAACTAAATGAACTCTCTTAAAAAGACTCGCAAAATTAAAATATAATGCAAGAATTGAAAGGTTCAAGGAATTGAGATTTTAGATGAGATATACAAATGAAGTAACCGGTTCAAAAAACAAATAATTCGTCACAAACCATTGGTCACTTCGGTTTCTTCTTTTGAGGTCCTTTCAGGCTTTGGACAGCTATATCTACGACGTCAGTGACGTCTCGCGGAAAGACCAGCCAATAGCGGCCCAGAGTGAGAATCCGCATTGTTGAAAAGTGTTTTGACAACAAGTATATTCTACGGACCTTGGTCTCCATGATCCCATTCGTTTTTTGGATTTCAAACGAGTAGCATGAGACAGAAATCTTAATTTCAAACCTAGTCTAATCACGTGGGCATTTGATCCTATTTATTCTCTATTTAAGCATGGTTCCCGCCAAGGTCCAGAGAATATACATGTCACCTCAAACCATTCCAACAATGTGGATTCCCGATCCGCGTTGCTATTGGCTGGTCTTTTGTGTGACGTCACTGACGTCGTAAATACAGCATCCAAAGCCTGTTCAACTTTGAAAGAAGAAGCAGAAGTGACCATTGATGTGCAGCGATTTAGTTATCATTTGAACCGGTATTTTCAACTGAAAATCTCATCTGAACTCTCCATGAAAGCTCATCAATCATAATTGCAAATCCACAAAATAATTAATCAGAAAGAGTAATCAAACAGGTCATCTGTCTCAAAATAACCCTTTATCAAGTAGTTAAGTCTCCAAGCGGTCTTTCTCGCATCCGCCATCTTGTCAACTTATGGAACTCATAACTTCGAGCCATAAGTTATGAAACCAATAAATTTATCGAATGTTTCAGCACAGTTGTTGATTTTCCATGGCTTATGACTCCAATAACTTAATTGAATACTTACGTGTCATTCCAGCAACTGGGCATAAGATATGTCAACCTTTTCCCTAGCATTTAACAGAAACCTCTCAATTCTTGCTCCATTATCCTCCTCTATATTACTCCTACATATTCTTACTAATATTTATAAATTTAATAGTATCTGTCTGTCTGTTGCTCCATCACGCAAAAACTACTGGACAAATTGAGCTGAAATTTGGCATGTAGATATAAAATATATCTGGTTACAACGTAGGCTATATTGAAAAGCCCTCTGGGCCCCAAAAGTTCCCCCACGGTAATCTAAACAAATCACAAAAGTGGCCCCACTGGTGGTCCATGCTAAGCACTGGGTTCGGTGCAGAGGTTTCATTTTTTTCTTTTCAAAAGTAGCTACTTTCACTCATGATAGAGGGCTACAATTTTTTTATTGAATGGCTGCATAAATTAATCTTCTAATTCTTTCAACTGATTTTCTTTTACGCTTCGTATCAGTGTGAAACATATGGTTTAGCTAAAAAATATCACATTTTTCTCTAAAATCAACAATAGCAACATTCTTTGACAACCAGAGATTTGATTTTCAAATGGTATTCACACCTCTAGTATTTAAATATCACGTTTTCCTGTAGGCCCATAATAGTAAGTTGGAAAAAATCTGTCCCAAGGGATCAGAGTCCCAAGGGCCCCATGATAGATATCTTCGGGGGGGTATTGATAAATTCAATGCATATTTACAAGTATACTCCTCAATGTCTTCAATGACCGCACTGACAGTGTTCTTCAGGCCTAGTGGTTTTCTCATAAAATAAGCTCAATGTTTTCCACACCCGTTGAATGTCAACTGGTACCATCCGCTAGTAAATAATAAATATTGAAATGATCGAGAGAATAGTATTACAAAATATAATTGACCGAAATGAACATTTAAATGGCGGAAATTACCATCCGCATTGCAAAAAACTTCGATTGCCCAATGTTAAGACTCGAAGAAAACACTTCTTAGGTTGTTTTTTTTGTATTCTTTATTCCACGAAAAATCCCGGAATATCTGTTTGACCAATTAGTTACCAAGCCATCCACGAGTTAAATTTGCACCAGATATGATTCAGAATTTTTATATTCTCCTAGTCGACTAAGTTCCAAAATTCTTTTATCATAACGGCGTGCCCTCCATCGAATAATCTACCTAAACATATAAAAAATAGTCCCTCTCTCTCAAATTTCAAAATGAATTATTATAATGTATTATTTTCTGATTATTAATGCTGTAGTTGTATCCTTATAACATAAACTAGTTTGCTGATGTTAGAATTAACACTTCGCAGTTTACTTTGCATACTTATTAACTATGTCTTACCTGTAGTTAATAATTTCTATGTAAAAATGTAATGTATCATATACCTATTCGTCTTAACCATTTTATAATCTTTAATTTTTTCTCATTTTGCTCACTGTCTCGCATTACTATGTATATACTCTTTTGTTTTTGAGGGAAATGACCCCAGAACAATCAATAAATATTCAATTCAATTTTTTCATCATACTTCTAGGCGGGAATGTATGTGAAAACGTCAGTGACGTCACGGCAGCAGTGTTGGCGCGTAGTTTTCAAAAGTACTTTCACTCAAGATAGGGGGCTAGAATTTTTTTTATTGAATGGCTGAATAAATTAAGCTTCTAATTCTTTCAATCGATTTTCTTTTACGCTTCCTATCTGTCTGAAAAATACGATTTTGCTGAAAAACATCACATTTTTTTCTAAAATCAACAATAGCAACATTCTTTGACAACCAGAGATTTGATTTTCAAATGATATTCACACCTCTAGTGTTTAAATATATCACGTTTTCCTGTAGGCCCATAATAGTATGCTGGAAAAACTCTGTATAAGAAGGGATCAGAGTCCCAAGGGCCCCATGATAGATATCTTCCGGCATTTTGGCAATCCGTAAACAGCTCCGGGAGAGGCAACTTGTATATTTTACGGGTCTTGGATGCTCGCACCCACTTTATTTATCTCTCACTCTCTCGGCCCGTGCTTTTTAGCGGCAACAGAATGAGGGCATTAAAGAAAGCAAAAGGAAAACTTAACGAGATTAAATTCTTCCGCCTGCATAAACACTGAATAATCATCTCAAACCTTGAGAGGGGAATAGGGATTGGTGGATTAAAGGGATTGCCTGAGAGTGCGCGCGCACACACACACACACACACACACAATGGGGATGGTTTGGTTTTGCAAAGGATGACGTGGTACCAAAAAATAGAAAAACGGACGACCAGTCGAGGGGGTTGGTTTCTTAATTCAAAGCCAGTTAACAATCATTTTTCCGAGGGAGGCGAATGTAGTTAATCGCGGTTTAGCTAAGGTCATCTCGATGAGATCAGTTTCGGTTCAATGCCCTCGTAGGTTATTATTTTTTTTTTCGTAAGTAGGTAAACGGATAATGGTCCATGAGGTGATAATTCGAAATATTCACGGGGATTAATCCATATCAAAAAACGTCTGAAAATCAAAAACTTATGGTGGCATACAGAGGGAACGATGGATATCCGAAACTTTAAAGAACAAATTCTGAAATTTCCATAAAACTCTTTCAAGAGATGGCGCTTCAGTCCGCTGAACGTTCCTAGTTCGTTCGTTCGATCGATTCATAATTTTATTTTTCAGCTTATATTGAAAACTGTGATGTACGATAATGATTTCATGCACGATTACTGCAGGGGCAGAGCTTGATAGTATTCATCATGGGCGCCTCCGTTCTACATAGTTCCTTGAACTGCCACTGCGGGGCGTTGTGCCCGTACTTCTGTTTCGAGTCTTTTCCCGTTGTAACGAGACTCGCGTGTCACTCGCTTCCCACCTCGCCTGCCAAGCAGTTGTATCTGTACGCATCTCGATATACTTTGATTCACCGTGTGCATCCGTTCTTGATTTCCCTGCGCAAATCCTCTACAGTTATATAAAGTCAACCAAATTTAAAAATACTCATAAATTAATAAAACATTTAATTACATCTACATCTGCAAACTACGCTACGAGGGCAAATGGCAGAGGGTTTTACGACACCAGCCTTGTAAAGAACAGGGTTTAAGATGGTAAAATGGTGAAGTGCATTATGGGAGTGTTTTGTGTGGGGCTTCAATTTAATTATGGTCACTTATTTTTCGTGGAAAGACCAAATTTCCGCACACATCAGTTCGGCAATGCATCTTTCTCTTTTTTTTATCGCTTCTCTCGGACCTATAAATCTACATCTACATCTACGTGATACCCTGCGAGGCACCACGAGGGTGTGTGGCAGGGGGTGAAGATTACCAAACATTAACCATTGACATGCAACTAGGATATTTAAGTGAGACATGCTAGAGAGCAGGGCCACATGCAGCTAGATGGTTAGTATCTACATAATAAGAAAGGGATTATTGGTTGTTATTACATGCATCGTGCACTACAGACTACTCTAACTATATTTCACCTACCTATCCCTTTGCTACGCTGCCTATTGTTCTCTCTTATAGTACGCTGGAAAAACGACATTTTAAATCTATCGGTACGACAATCTATCTCTCTAATCTTGTTAATCTGATCAAACCTAGCATAATACGCAGGGGTTCTTAATATATATCTAACGTCATCTGTGAACAAATCGGTTTCGAATTTACTTAAAAGGTTTAACCTAAATATTAACCTGCGATCTGATAGTAATTCCCATCCTAGTTCTTCAACTAAATTCGTAACACTTATACAATTATCATAACGGCCTTTAACAAACCTAGCGGATCTCCTTTCCACACGCTCTAATTCTTTTAATAAATGAGGTGGCGCGTCATATTGATACACTCTTTGCCATTCTGAAATACACCTGCTCTGAATTTCTCAAGCACTCTAAGTCTAGCTTGCAGCCTCCGAGTCTCTAGCAACACCCAGCCTAAAATCTTAGAAAAAAATCCCTCTAAAATCAGAGAAACGCCATATTTTCACTAGTAGCAGTTTTCAACGAAGCTTGTCTTTGTTTTTGTTATTTCTTTGGTTAAATCTTCATGACAAGCGTTCCAAATGCTCGCAGCGTACTTGAGGTGTGGCCTAACCAGAACTATCGCCTTTATATTACTTTTTTTATCCGAGGGCCATTCTATTACATGACCGATAAATCCAAATTTTTTGAAGCTCTGCCCCATATGTTTTGCATATGTGTTTCCCACGATATGTCTGAAGTAAAGGTAATGCCAAGCTAATCCTCTTCACATAAATGTATTATGTTTACTCATACCAGAGTGTAGATATGGCACTTTTGTGATGACTTTCGTGAGAAATGTACTTTTTTGCAAAGTCCGTATTTTTTCATTATACTCCGCATATGTTTCGTATTTGTGTTTTTCACATGTCTGAGGTTATGGTAATTCCATGATATTTGACTTTATCTGATGACTTTATGTCGAATCCACCCACAGTGTAGATATATCACTTGTATGATAACTTTTACAAGGAGTATACTGAACTAAATGATGGCAATGCATGTTTAAAACTTAACATCGAATGAGATAAAGGGGCAGACCACCACAGTCAGTGAATTTGAAGACTCATAAGAGAAAGAGCATTAGGAGAATTAAGAAGAGGTTAGTTTGTATGACGGGGTATATGTAACCGATATGAAAGTGGAGCAATAGAACTAAACATAGAAGGACACCGCAGTATGCATTTTCATCCACAGGCTACCAAGTGAGACGCCACTTAGACGCGTGGCAGTGGGTGTTAGAACATCATCCATTGAAACTGGGGATAGGCAAAGAGAGGCAGGGTTAAATTTTTTTATCTATAAATATTTACATTTTTTATAATACAATTTTGGGTTTTTAAGGTTAAATAGTCAACTATGAATATTTAAGCTAAAATAGTATAAAATGATTATTTAAGTAATTTTTAGCTGTTAAAATACATTGATTAAATAAAAAAAATTGCTTGAAAAGTCATTTTTTACAATTCAAGCTATGTTTTACTGACTCTACCTAATGATGTCGCGTAACGATGAAACCCGGGTAATTAATCTTTTGTGAATTGTGAAAATTTATTAATTCATCATTTCATTTTGAAGATATGTAATTGAAATATTCATCGTTTCGCATCATTTGCCCTATATTCTCTTATTCTGCGTCACTTAAACGGCCCAGAAAGTTTTACTCCAAAAGGTTTTGCGAATTTATCGAAAAAGAGATTTTTACCCAACACAACCGTAAGCGTTTCAAGTTTTTCGCAAATTCGATCCCATACGAACACCGGTGCTGCACCTTAGATCGATGTTCTCTTAAGTTGGCCTCAAAATAATTGCATGATCATCAGGAAACATAAAATGAGATGAAATAAGACGTAAAAACTGTTTAGCTTGGATGAGGAAATAGAGGCATCAACCTTAGGCTAGCCGCAAAAAGGATGCAAAACGTGCGATTCTATTTATTCATAACACCACAGCGCCGCGGTCATTCGGTAAAATAATGAGTAGCTCCGCGACAATGCAATTTTGAATTTCGAATATTATCCCCATGAATATACATGTAGATTGTTGACTCGTCGCCAAAACTGTTGCCTAGAATTCCGTAAACAAACAACTTTGTCTATTGAGTCACCGTCTAGTGATGAAAGACGGCAGTTCAAATGTAAATACAGTCTACTGATCGTAAATAATCACTTATTATCACAGTAAAAATAGTCTTACCGGTTTTACTTACCAGTAATGATAATCCAGTGGACAAAGTGTAATACTACACGCGGGACGTCATACAAATCTTTATTAATACTGTACAGTCCACATATATATTCATTTTCTCTCCAAATTTAATTACAAAAATGCATAATTAAATTCTAAACACTTCGTGAATATTGTTCTACGGAAATTAAATTATAATACGAGGTGAAGAATGAGGAATTAATTGGGAGACATTTAAAAAGTAACTGTTAGGTCTCAAAAATAGCCAGTTATTATTCACAGAACCAATTAGTTTATATCCCTTCAATCGTTATTGAACATTCACCACAGTCTCACGTTGACAATAATCAACAACGGCCATTGACGAGTCGATTAAGAAGACTTTTTCTAAGTAGCGCCAAGGACTGGGTGAACTAAAAGTGGAAATTTAGGCAGCACGCAGCCTAGGCAATGATTCCAAACATTTGAATACATTATGCATATTAATGATTATGCCATTTAAGCGTACGCAGTGCTAATTAATAGTATTGTCGTAAAGGGGTTGCCGGGACCTATAGAGGAGTGGGTTGCACTCACACATTTGACCAAAATTGGTCCGTTTTGACCCTCCATTGGGTCCGGTGATCCTCACTCCAATGACGTAAGTCGGCAGACCGCACGGCGGCAACCCAAAAAGCGAGTCAGAGGGATACCTAATCCCAAATATTTGGGCAACAGGCTCTCTCGGTACGCAGAGATGTGCGGTAGGCTCAAGCGAAAGCGGAGCCGACGGTTACTCGTCTCAGTTGTTTGGGGGAACCAAACTAAAACGAGCACTTCGGGGAGGCGGAGGCCCTTGAGGTCCTTTTGACCTCAATCCGCCTCATTGGTGTCGGTCTCGAAGGGGCAGTGGTTTCGCTAACCTTCCCTACCCATCCTTTCCTCCCACCTCTTCCAAGTCCTCGGTAATAAGCGAGAGCTTGCAAACCGGGGGCGGAAGTTGTAATCCTGCGGCGTGAGCCTAATCGCCTGTCGTAAAGGTCGTAACGCCGAAAGAAACAAGCGCACGCGGCGCTTCCCTATCACCAGCAAACACTATTGTAGCACCACGTCTTGATAGCGTATATAGAAATAGAATAATCCTAAGATTTACCCTAAATAGAGTATATGAAATCAAGAGTAAATATATTGTTCATAGTGGCATTATAGAAGAACCTTGCATTTCTTCCCAATTTTTTGTTACTCAAAAGGAAAAAAATAGGCTTACATTTGAAAGAGTGTCCGCCGGTTATCAAGGAAGTTAATTGAGTAATATTTACAGCATACTTATGCCAGTGCCACCACATTGTATTATTTTTCCATTAATTATTGTCATCCATGCAACAATTTAGTAGTTGAAGTCTTTTAAAACTACGCATTTTGACTATTTCTGGTCAATTTGACCGAACGCGGCCGTTAGTGTATGTATTTGAGTGCGACCGATGATAGGTAAATGATGTTCCTTAAGTAAGTGCACCGCTGTCATTGCCGTTATTACCTCTGGAACATGGAAATATGTAATATTATCTAACGGCCCCTTAAGCAGAGCATCTCTCTTATATCGTCACTCAAAATACGTCTGGAGATACAGCGCGGGTTCAAAAAAATAAAGTCCGTTCATATTAAGGGTGTTTTAAAGAAATCTTAGTCTAGCTTGTAGCCTTGTAGCAGATTTTAGCATTTGGGACCTTGGACAGAAGTATTTAACCAAAATATCGCTAAAATTCAGAGGAAAGCTGCTCTCTTCGTTAAAAAACTGCTGCGAGCGAACATTCAGTGCTTCACAGCTTTCAGAAAAAATTAGGTTGCGAGCGGCTAGAGACAGCGCAGATTTTCAAAGCACTATTTCAGAGCGAAATCAAGAATATTATTTTGGCGCCACACTACATATCTAGGTTCGACAAACGATAAAATAAGAGGGGTGAACTGTCCAGTAGATGGGTACAGAAATTTGTTCTTCCCTTGCACAATAAGTGACCATAGTAATGACTGATTCCACTTAAAACTCACCGATAATCCATTTCACCTCCCAATATATTGTCTTCTACGCCTCCACACGGCTGGTGTCTTAACACCCCCAGCCAAACCCCATGCGGTGGCTCGCAGAACGGTTCTCAACTTAATCTTTCCCATCAGCAGTGAGACACTATCTGTACGTCTATGACTGCTTTCAACTAACTGTATTCGATGGGTATAGTGCGCAAAGAGTATATTCCTCGAGGAAGAATGAAATAACTTTGTTAAATCCGCATGGGAGAATTCATTGTCAAGGCCCAGGTTTCGACATATTTTGTCAGTGGCACGAAGTGTCAAACCCCGTTCGTAACATTAAATTGTTACCACTGGAGTTTAAAAAATTACTTTACCCTTCCGTGAAGGACGACTTCCCCCAAGTCGAGCCTACAACTGTTCCCTCAGTATACACTTCATTAGAAAATGAGAGCTACTTTAATAATTCAATGCGAGAATGTCACAAAGATCCGTTTTTGTGAAGGCATTTCCTTGGATCTTATCAATTGGTATCTCCATCCTCAATTTTTTCAGGGAATTTTATCAGTAGAAATATATACAGCCTAAATAAAGTGGAATAGACGTGAGTGCCTGTACTGTGAAGATAGCCTAGGACTGGGCGCGCGGCGCAATGACCCTCTCGTCAGACCCTGAAAACCACGGTTCCACTTTTGATTGGTTGGTACGGAATAGGTTGCTCATATCATCTTTAGAACTGTGTCATCTTCAGGTCTGAGGATGGCACGAAGTGTTAAACTCAGGTCGTGATAGCAAATTCTCACAAGTAGAGTTTAAAAAGTTATATTACTCTCCCGTTTTTGCGGGGGCATTTCCTTGGATCTTATCAATTGATATCTCCAATCCCAACTTTGTCGGGGGATTTACTGTCTGATAACCCATTACAGGGGATGCGGCCACGGGAAAACATTTACGCAAACTTAATCATACAAAAGAAAACATAGGGGAAAACAATGCATTCCCTAAACACTTATTTTACCGTATTTTCCAATTATGCGTTCCAAACGAGAAATTCATTATCGAAAAAGCGTAAAAATACCAATTTAAAATATTTATTCAATAATTTAAAATATTTAAACAAATATTTCAGTAAATTTAGCACTCAGATCGGGCTATCCATCATGGGCGGTTTCTAGTGTCTGACTTGAGGATCCCTTACTGTGGGTTAGTCGGGTAGTTATTCTGAAATTGACGTGGGACAGCAGTTCAGAGCAGTTCATGATCTAATTTAAATTGATACAAATTAAGTTCAAATTCATTTTAAGCCTTTTCTTATGAAGAGTGGAAATGTAAAGGGAAGACAGAGGAGCATACGGGGATAAATTTCGAAAAAAAGGTTTTATCAAAGAACCACAGAACTAGCCGCACAGTTACTTCAACGGTGTCTCCCGCTAGTGATCACACAGTTGTGTGAAATTCACAGTGGAAAAATCATTCGTAGTTGGACTTTATCCCGTGGACTGCGGCGCTTAGCGCTCGCATACGGGTACCCCTGGCATCATATGCACTAGGGATTGGAAATGTAAATCCAGAATCGATTTTCGATTAATCGACTTTCGATTTCGGTTTTTAAAATCGATTTTCTAAAAATTCGATTTTGTCCCCAAAATAATCGAAATTTTTAAATAGTAAAGTAATTGTCTGCTGAAATACGGATGTGCTGTTCTAACAAAATGCAAAATATGGGTTAATGGAAGCACTAGGGATAAGAACTGAATACGGTTAAATTTATTAATACAATATATTATTTTAAAGATATTAATAAGGTATGCAGGAAAGTAATAATCCATACCAGATACTTATATACATATAGGTAATATAACAGGTAAATTATATATAATTTAGTAGCCCATGCGCAGAAGACGATATTCAGACTGGGCGAATCTACTTTGAAGAAGACGAGTGCTCTGAAGCGATTTATTGAGAGAACGTTTACAAAAAAGACACAATGTCAACGCGTATTATCATTTCGAATCTTCGTCTCGCGGTCTCCAATGTATTACTTCCGAGCGTGAGTCCCCGCCTAGACTGGAATTATTGTAATACAAATCCGCAGCCCTACAGTTGGCAACTCCAACCTGCTGGTGTCCGAAGCACTTTGCCTCTCCACCAAGGTTCCCCCACCAGCGATGCAGAGTGAAATAGCGCGGCGCGGAGCAAAGCGAGGCGGCAAAATTCAAATGCTGTAGCAAGCTAAAAATCGAAAATCGATCGGCTAGAATCGATTTTGAACGATTTTTCAAGACAAAAAGTCGACTACGATTAAATCGAAAATCGGAGTGTGATTATCGATTTTCGATTAAAATCGAAGTCGATTTTCCAATCCCTAATATGCACGGTACCTGTGAGGACAACTTGCTCCTTAAAGCCCCCATGAGATTCACACTGGAAGAGGACGCCTGAGTAGCTAAATCGGCTAGAGCACTCGGCGCAAAATCCAGGGATCGGGGATCGATTTCCAGTCCATACGAATGATTTTTCCACTCCGAATTTAACACAATTGTGTAAAAGTAGGGGATTCTTTGTGTGAACAAGCTTAGAAAAAGGAATCGATTACACTGGCATGAAATTTGGCACAAATTCGGGCTGATGTTCTCAATTCTTTGACCAGCAATATGTTCTATGAACGCCATAATGTACAAATAGAATGCAATTGGATTATAATAATGAATTCGTTTAGTCACTATTTACACGTTCCAGTTTCCTTTCCATTCCTGACGCCAGTCGATGACGTCACATTCAAGGAAACGCCGTGTCCGCGTTTACACGGTGGGTACACGCATTTGGAAGTCATTCAATAGATGACCAGAAATGCGCAGCGTTCAGCCAATCAGCGCTTTCCAGTCCGCAGCAGAATAGAAAGCCCGGCTAATCCTTTCAAGTTTGCTCTAAAGTTACTAAAGCTTTCAAGTTTGATCGAGTACTCTCGCCACCCGGAATAGATTAGAGCGCATGCGCAGGACGCGTCATAGGACAGGAATGGAAAGGAAACTGGAACGTGTAAATAGTGACTTAGCACTCATTGAATATCAACAAAGCCACAGCAATGAATAAGAGAAGACTCTGATTTACAATGGAAAATAAAGTCGTACAAACCATAAATGTGGTGTGAGCATCTTTTTGAGATATACCAGGGCACGATCAGGATTTTTATCGCAAAGGGCAAACGACTCAATTCGGATGGGCATTTGTCTGGCGCCAGAGGAGACAATCGAGAAAAATTAAAGGCCCTCTCTTAACTTTGAAAATGGGTCGCATTTCCATTTTTCCCCCTTCACCCCCAAGCGCTCCCTTCCTTCTTGAGAGTGCGGTCGTCAGCATCAAGAGAAAACATGCCCCAGTAGTTTAAATCTTCTACTTCGTAGTTTCTTCTCCCTCTTAAGATTCCCATCGAGCTGATTCTGACAACTGAATCAAAAGCGATTCGACACCTCATACATGCACACCGACAATGGCCGGCTAAAATTATGTATTCAAAGATTATGGCTGAAAAGACCTCAGGAAACTTACGAGCTAGGCCACAACACTCATAATTCTGAAATAGAGCGAGAATTTGTAAATTTGCATTAACTAAACTTACGACAGCAAGGCTGTAGCACGAAATCCATTCTACTTGATTTTGAAATCACAAGGAAAGAAACATAAATTGCATGTAAAAGAAAGATAGCTCTACTCTTCTCCCACCACAAACTAGAATCATTTGCATGAAAATCAAGGAAAGTATCATGTTATATTAATTCAGGGTCCGCGCCTCAAAACAAGGGTAATAAAAATGAATTAGGTAAATGTTTACAAGACAGGTCCATCTCTTTTCCTTCATACCTGGCTTCGCAGACATTAAAATGGCATAAAATATACTTAGTTTTAAGCGGTAAATTTTAATACCTCCTTCTTTGCCGTACTTTTACGGTTAAAGCGTTTAAATCTTAAAAAAAAAATTTTTTTCACATATTTCAACTGCGCTTCGACGTTATATTCCAGTGTTTCGACACATTTCACCAGACTGATACATCACATTTATGTAATTATATATTCCCAACCATAATAACAGAGAAAAATAACAACTGCTGCTGTGGTTTGGGAAATGGGTGAGGGGGCGGAGGAGTTACTTTACAATGAAAAATCACGTCGTACGCGCAATAACAACCTAGGGAAAATTACGAAAAATTATTGCGTAATCATCATATTATTTCCCTCTAAAGTTTAGATTTAAAATTCACACTAACACTGAGCCATCTGTGGTCCATGAGCGTGAATCATCAGAACATGCAAGATGGGAACCTCCGAAAACCACGTTCCCGGAATATAACTCTTTATAATGTTCGTCATTTTAAGCTGATTTTGAACTTTGCACACTAAAAAACTTGCTATTTGTATCCATTATTTCCTCTACTTTTAGTTTAAAAAAACAGCAATATTTTAGGGTGTAAAATATGTCTGACAATAGACCTGTCTCATGAAAATTTTCTATAAATAGTACGGTGGGCATTGTAGAGATGGCGCTAGCTATGGCGACCAATGCTTGAAGCAGTAACGAGGATATGACCACCATACAGACTTTGTTTCACATGAATGAATTTAGCGCTTACGGTTTATACAATAAATTTACAATTACACTTCTTTTTCCATCGCTAATCACTTGAAATAAGCACAGATAATTTTTTTTATTATAAATTCATGCTGCATAGGTATATTGTAATTTATTTAAATTGCTAATAATACACATTTACCGCGAAAAACCATGCTAAAACCGTGGGGACTTGATACGTAAAAGTTAAAACATATATTTCAGGGGTAACTTACTTACTTACTTACATTATAAAATGTTCAACGGGTAGTTGATATTTTTTATTTTTTTTATCCGCCATTGCGTCCAATCTTCAGCTTCCTCCCAAGACTAGTAAGGAAAGAGCAGGGGAAACCATCTAGGGGATACTTTGGTTGTTAGGCTATTGTTTGATGACGTCATGCCCTCTCCATCTATCTCAATGGGTAGTGACTACCAAATATTAATCTTTTCTGATTTCAGTAACATGTTTTCCTTACAGGTCAAAGAGCGTCAATTCCCATACAAAATCCCACAAAAAAAACAATATCAATGCAATCCAACGCAAGCCGAAACAAGGAGGCAAATATTTAACGGGTTATGCACATGGGCGGTTGGTAAAATAAAGGATTTTCGATTACGCTAAACGCCAATCGTCTTCAGTGCATGCGCGTCCTGAAGGAGATGGTGGTTACAGCCATCGAAACGTAGGAGACCAAACACAAATCGTTTTGCGGAAAACCTATTGAAAAGTCACTCTCACCGAACGCCGGGAAAATACAAAGCGTTTCGGATTGAATGCAATCCAGCTCATCATAGATGCCGGCAGGATTTTCTCAAACTTACGCAGCCCAAAGCAACACGCCAAACTCATCGAGAAACAGTATCAACTAAATTAAGTTCACGAAATAAAAACCCAATAGGAACGATAAAAATTACGCGGAATTTATGATATCCATGTCTAATGGAGTCAACAAGTCATTGATTCTCCAAGTAAGTGGGTTTACGCTGACTAATGTGATGCATAAGTTACTCGTAACTAGCGCATTGAGACATAAATAGCTGGGAGTAAACAGCTCTGCAAGTCTACTAGCATAACTTTTAAAGGTTTCGAGGATTCGCTTGCAGAAGTGTATCGCTGCCAGTGTAGATGTCAATTGATCCAACTCCGCCCTAACTTATGAAAAAACTTTCGTCAAGAGTAAAATTATATGCTAGCTCTTACAGAAAAACTTCCGGAAGGAACTTGAAAGTTTAAACCCATCCTCAAATGGATTTCATCGTGTTTTCACAAAGTTAGAGAGAAAGCGACTGTTCTCTAGTGCTGTTCATGGAAACATTCATTTGCATTGTTGCATTATTTGAGTAAAAAGTCCACGAATATAAGAAGACCCTATCTATACTAATTGACACGCTTTCTCAAGAATTCTATCAATTTATAAGAACCATAGAAAAGACTGTCGCATTCCATAAAATAAAATTCTCTAAAGATGAACGCAAACTTCCGATTAGTCGAGTATTTCAGGAAAGCGAACAAATATTTTTGATTGTTTTCGAAGTACCTAAGTAGGATATGCTAACCGTTTTAAAAGCCAAGTGTCATCCCAACTAAAAACTTATTTTAATATTAGGATAATATAATATTTTCTTTGCTATAAAAAATGTTTCTTCAGTTTTTTTTGGTAACAAGTACTTATTAATTTTAATTACTATTCTTCATTGTTAAATTTATCATATTATGTGAGTATTTGCAATTGTAGACCATCTCTTTGTCCAATATGTGGGCTTCAAATATTGTTTTGGAAACAAGTAGTCATAAATGACCAATTTTATCTTTCATTGTTAAATTTATCATATTATGTAAGATTTGTAGACCCTATACATAATTTTGTCGATTTCAGATTGTTAAGACCGTATAAGATTATTGCGTAAAAGTACAATTGTAGACCTTTTATTTGTTTATCACATTAATTATGTGTTTAAAATATTGTTTTGGTAACAAGTATTTATTAATTACAAATATTATTCTTCATCATTTAATGTATCATATTATGAAAGCATTTACAGTGATCGACCGATTCTTTGGTTATTACATTTAATTTTATGATAATGTTATGGTAAACATTAGTTATTAATATACAATATTATTCTTTATTATTATATTATCATATTATGTAATTATTTACCCTTGTAGACCGATTCTTTGGTTAGTAACTAATTGTTCAAAATATGATTATGGCCACCAGGAGTCATTAATTTACAATATTATTTTTCGTCACAAGATTTATTTAGTGTAAGTATATACAGTTTTTAGACCGCAAAAAAACCTGTTGACAGCATTCAACGTGAATGCCTAATTCTCAGTGGCCATCACCGAACGCAGAAAAGGCCTCCACCGCCGTTAAAGAACAAATACTTGGGCCACCGTGGCTCTTCCCCTTATACCAAGAAAATAACGTCGTCTGAATGAAAGCAAGGGACCGGAAAAAACGGAAGAGCCCGGTATACAGGCTGAAATATCCCGGGGGATAAAAACTGGGCCATTCCAGAATAACGTCCATCCACGTGCGGGTGCAAGGGACACCTACAGAAAAAAAGAACCATGGGGAAGGGGATGGACAAAGATGGGAGGAATTGGGGACGCCGGTCAATATGGGGGAGTGGGAGGTCAATGGAGACTCAACAGAGTGGCATTGTGGGAAGGCAGTGACGCAAGCGAAGAGGGGTAAAAATGTTTATCTGGGGTGGAATTAAGAAGGAACCATTACTCAAGGCATATCCGATTAACCTACCATGTTATTAACATACATTATGGAGTAAAATTTCTATAATCGAATGGCGTAAAAATATTACTAGATCATTGGTAATTTAACAAGTATATGTCTTTTTTTTAATAAACACGGAGCTAGCCGCGCAGTTACTTCAACGCAGTCACCTGCTGGTGATCACAGAATTGTGTGAAATTCACAGCGGAAAAATCATATTTTTGCTATGAAAAAAATTAGGCAAGTTAAAAACTTATTTATATATATTATAATTTGATTACGTACAATTTCTGTCATTTATTATATGAGGACCCCAGGAGTCAAGGGGTCTAAGTAACAAAACCATTGTTTAGAGAAAACTTAAGTCAAAGTTGAAAATGTTTGGTACAACCCACTAAGTGGTTAAGAGGCATTACCCTAGATAGCAGCACCTGTCAAGAAAATCACTTGGATCTCTTAATCACCTAAGAGATTAATATTTTCACTTCCCATTCCTGTACCTAACTTAATTTTTTCAAAAATGTCACATAGACCCCTTGACTTCTGGGGTTCACATATATTATGATATCATTAATAATGCAATATTTTATTCCTGTGTCTCACAGTTAGTGAAATCAAACCGTATATATAGAAAATTCAAAACATGGTCTCTATTCGCCTGGACTGGGAATCGAACCCAATTCCCTGGACTTCGCTCCGAGTGCTCTAATCAGTTAAGCTTCCTTTAAGCCCCCATATTCCTTAAAGCCTCTATGAGATTCACAGTGGAAGAGGAACCCTGGGTAGCTTAATTAAATTAAAAGCAAAGAGGATCTGGCGAATGAATTTTCCACTGTGAATTTCACACAAACATAAATTGGTTTAAAAATGATGAACCTGTCCACGGAAATGCTGCCGTATTCATAGTTCAACGGCATCTCTTTAAATAACTTATTTTATCTCAATTTCGGTACAAATAACATTGTTCAAAAACTTGTAAAACATGCACTAGATGTTGAGGCGCCTAACACATTTTTATCAGTTTAAGTAATCGATAATATAACAAGAGTATTTCGGTTTCAATGGAAAACTTATGGTTTTAAAATTCTTTTTAACTACTGGTTGATATTACAAAATAAGACCTCTACTGCCTGATGGTGTAAAAAATTTTCTAGGTCATTGGTCATTCGAGGTAGTTTGAGCGAAATATCATTTTACCTAGAAAGCAACGAATTTGGTCTCATTTTAAAGAACAGTATATCACCATTCCATTGACACCAAACATTAAACCCCTTACCACACTACTTTCCGAGATATTTGCCAGAAAATACCAGCCATTTTATATGGGAAACGGTACGTGTACGCACTCCAGAGAGACCTTATATTAAAAATGAGGCATTCCCTATGCTTATATCTCGTAAAACAATCAACAGTCTGTAGTTTTTGTGTTTCCTCAACTATTTTTGAAAATTAATCATATTGTCACCGCTGTAAATTTTTCGGGATCACAATAATCCATCCGTTTTGATGGAGTTTGAAACAAACCGCGTAAAAAAATGAGACAAATTAAAGACTTATTTTGATATTTTCATTTGATTACTTGCAATTTCTGTCAAGTTTAACAACATGATTGCACCACTAATGCAATATTATATTCATTTGCCCTACTGCTGGAGAAATTAAAGCGTATATATCGAATATGGTACATATCTATTGTGATTAGGGAACTATCTGTCTCGCACTACCTTAACGAGGATATAATAGCTTAAAAATTATGAATTTTGTACGCTAAAATGCACTGTCTTTATGCAAAAGTGATGGTATTCCTTTATTTAACTTTTTTATCTTAAATTTCGTCCAAATTCTATTGGTCGAAAAATCGTATAACATGCACTAGGTATTGAGGTACGTATAAATATGTTTTTCATCTTAGATCATCGATAATTATGAGCTAGAATTAAAGTTTAAATAACGACTTTCGGTTTTCGTCGGAACACATAGCCGGCACACATTAAGCTTACCAATCTATCTCAAATCGATCTGATCTCGGACCAATATAAAAATTCCAAGCGAGCCTACTCACATTGCCTGGTTTGCCAACAAGGACTAAATATGTCGATATTGAATATTCGAATCTATCAGTTGAAGCACGATTTGCCCATTGCGTAAACGAGTGAATGGTTGAAAATTTTCAGTCGTATTCCGAGTGAATAATTTTGCCCGATTGAAGGTTGAATTGCGGTGCGCAAAGATATCATCAATGTCACATCACTCGTCATTACTGCACTCTTGACACAGCAGGTTTACGATTAGATTTTCTTTCCCAATGGCAACCAAGAGAATTACGAGTAGCGCCACAGATCCGCTGGTTCAGATCGATCTGAAATCTCAGACTGACTGAGCTAACGGGCCGAATCGGCCCACCTCTCAGATCGATCCCATTGGCCCATTTCGTTTACCACACAGAGCTGATCCGGTCGGATCGATCTGAGATCGATTAATAAACGTCGCGATAGTGTGAGTGTGTTGAATGTTAACCGTTACCAAAGGAAACTTCTGCTGTTAACATTGTTTCCTAATTTTTTTTAGCAAATGACGTGGTTTTCTAATAAATTTATTTTTAAAAATATGAAATATGTAAAAATTAGGCATTTGATACACACGGTTAAATTTTTTGAGACTGAATATAATTATACCCTTCTCTCAGTTCGTTAGACATAAGGATATCACGTGAAATATCAAAAAATAAAAATGATTTTTTTACCAGTATATTTTTCTATGACCGCATTTGTTCAAAAGTTAGTTTACAGCCTACAAAGCCGATAGCAGCGCCATTTACACGGAACTACCACATTTTGACTTCAATTACGGCAGTAATTCATTGATTACCTTAACAATCGCCGGTGGGACACCTATATTTTATTTTTATCCAAATTTTCAGGACTTAGCTTCTCATGCACAGTTTTGATTAAAATCTTGAATATGCTTTCCCGTTCAAATCGACATTTTTCAACGGCAATCTGAGAAATCTCCACTTTCAAGGCATAATTACACAAAAACTCGCCTGGAAACCCCGTTTTTTTTCATCTCGGCCTATAAAACGTATGTACTTCAAATATGTTAGATTCAACGTTTTAGAAATTTGCAATAAGTTACCGTGAGTTCTGAGCTACCCTAAGCGTGAGTTGGTAACTATAAAATTGATAGCTTCAAATTATCGCGCGATGCAGAACCAGCAAGCTGTCTAACAATGATAATCGCTATCTGACACGGTTTTCTATTTATGATTTTCAGAATGGTGTGGCACTAGATTTCTTCTCGGTCCCAGCAGGATCTTATTGGTGTCATCCAATCACGTTTTTTATAGCATTCACAGCCCCTTTACGATCTTCACTTGCTTAAATCAACTCTTTACATGCACATAGCCTGGCAGCTATTTGTAACTCACTGCTGTCAGCATTATTCGAAAATATGTACCTTCGGTTGTTAAGGCCACCGATTACTCTTCTGTAAACCTCATTTCAAATGTTATGCATCCATTGTTCTTCAGCTTTCTTTCTTCTACACCAGGTTTTGAAAGTTTCCAGTCTCCTCTGGTCTGCTTTTCCAATAGTGTCTACTTCCAAACTATTGAGTGCCACGCTCCACACGAATATATTCACATACTATTTATAACTAATGTTTGATCCCTTACTCCCTGCCTCTTAGCGCAGCCCTACTAAGGTAATTTCCTCTTTGTTTGGGTCGCCCTTTGAGGACTTTTAACTCTGTTTTACCCTCAATCATGTTCTTCACAAACCCAATGTGCCTCATGGTGTGTCAAATCCTTCTATTTTTTCCTTCATAGCGTTCCATACGGTCCTTTCCTCTTCTAATCTTCTGTAAACTTCATGATTTCATATTTATTCCAGTCTTTTCTGGTCTGCTTCTCTAATAGTGTATTCTTCCAATCCATAGAGTGCCACGCCCCTCACGAATATTTTCGCATACTATTTTCATGTTCGTAATCTAATCTTCTTTGAACACGGTACTTGTCTTTTACCATGAAAGCTTCCTTAGCTTGAAATATTCATCGTCCAATGTCCTTCGCACTTCTCCCGTTCCAGGTGATGGTACTTTCGGAATAGTTGAAGGACTCTACTGGCTCCAAATTTATCCCACTCAGTGGGACATGTGGGATAAATTTTTCTTCCTTCTCGGACTATAACTTTAGTCATCGTCTTCTTTATTTTCATGTTGTACTCTTGGAGAACTTTGTCCATTGCGTTTAGTGACCTTTAAAGATCTTCGTGATTTCCTGTTATGACTGCAATATTGTCGGCCCCGGTGGCGGTGGGGCAAAGTCCTCGCCTGCTAACCCGACGGTCGCGGGTTCAGGTCCTGCCTGGGTAAAATATTATCTGCCCAGGACATGGGTGTGTGTGTTCGTCTATTGTTAATGTTAAAACACCCGATGTAAAAAGGCCTTTGTCGTGCTGTTTCCGGGGTTGTGAGTATAAATAAAATAAAATTAAAATAAAATATTGTCTGCATAGCGGAGTATGTTTATTTCTTCTCCGATAATCTGAAATTTGTTCAATCCTGTTTCTTGTGCTACTCTTTTTGCCTCCTACAAGTACACGTTTTACAGTCCCGGTGGGAGTTCTCATCCTTGTGTTACCCCTTATTTTATTTTATCTTGTAATTCCCTTCAGTCTCTTATTCGTATTGTAACGACTTATTTCTTTGTAACTAGAAATCATTTATTATTTTCGTTGTAATGCGTTTCTAGTTTTTCCTACGGGTCATATACCTTGTTCCATTCAACATTTTCGAAGGCTTTCCCTAGTCCATATCTACCTAAAATCTCAGGCCGAGTATGGCATGAGGACACTGGTTCCTCTCTTTATTCTAAATCCAAATTGGTATTCCGAAAGAATTTCTTCAGTTTTCCTTTCCATTCTTCTTCTTCCTTCCAGGGTTAGGCTTTCAGCCTGTTCCGGCTTCACAACACCATCTCAACCTTGGTCTCCCAACACTCATTTTCCCTAATGGCTTATATTCCAAAGCCTGCTTTGGAAACCTCTCTTTAGGCATTCACTGTATATGCTCTTTCTACTTATTTTTGTACACCACCAGCCTATCTGAGATCGCCCGAACACCTAGCTCCTCTCTTATAGATGTACTCCTTAATTTACCTCTTCTTGTACACCCCTTTACTGCTCCAAGAAATTTCATTTCAGATGACTCTATTATTTAAGGTCTTTTTGTTTTGTTGCCCAACATTCTGACCCATACAACATTGTGGGGACTGCCATCACCTTATAAAACTTAATTTGGGTTTCTTTTCTTGTTTTGCCTTTTGAAGTTCTTCCTATTGTCCCATATATCCTCTGAAAATGTTTTATTTTATTTGTGATATCTTTATCATCTTCATAAGTTACATTACATCCTAAATATTGGAAGTGGGATACTTGTTCGAGTATTTTATCTTCTATAACAATTTTTGTACTTACTGGATTGTTTCCTAAGAATGCTATTATTTTTGTTTTTGCTAGTGAAATTTTTAGGTCATATATTTTACTTCTTTGATGTGATTTTTGAACCGCCATTAGTAATTTATCTTCTCTATAGTCTCGCGTTTTATATCGTAATTAAGGGAAATAAGGCGAATTCCGCGAGTGGCCATCTATGCGTGCGAAATGGCATCGTGCTCTGTATTTGGCTGCCAAAACTGAATAAATGAGATACTACCAATACTATTATTAGCTACCAATACTATTATTATTATTGAAACCTACCAATATTGTTATTGGAACTTATATCATTGTCTTTCCCAAAATTTCTTGGAGTGGAACGTATTTATCCCTTGTATTAGTCGAATGCGTTCGATTTTTTGTTTACTTTTAGCTTTGGCCTTGTAGAGATGAACTTCATGAGGAATTGAACGCCTCTATGTTCAATTAAGAGTTCGTCAAAATTAATGATAATTGGTGTATTTTAATGAATGTTTATAGCTGCAAAAGGTTTGCAAATCAAAAAATGTTGCTCATTTTCCGTATGCGGAGTTCTTTTCGCAGTGAGTATACTAGATTTATCATCTGTAATAAACAGGTCCGAACAGTAGTTTGTAATGAAGCATGATCTACTGTGATGCCAGACTTGTCGCCATCCGTGTTCTCGGCCTCTTTTTGTCAGGCCATTCTCACAATTAGTATTGAAAAGACGAAACTGTATGCATTTGTGATATCCATTATAACGCACATTTGTAATTGAGGACTATTGAAGAAAAAGAACAAGCATTTGCAACCAGAAAATTCTATGACGTCATTTGAAACTACTCGGAATACGTAAAGGACATGATCAGTAGGTATTTGGTTTAAGTCGAAATCGAAACAGATGATGTTTAAGGCATTCCAGACAGACGTCATTACGACCATTTGTGATATACGGAGAAAAATATTAGCTTTGGAGTTGTCATTGATTAATAGGAGTCTCCCAAACGACACTTGAATGAAGTTTTTATGTGAAATGGTAGGTTATCTGTAAGTATTAGGTTCCCAATGGCATCGAAGCAGACGATGTTGTAGGCATATGCTATTTTCCCTATTGCTACGAACTGTGGTGAATTGAATAATCTAAGCAAGCATCATTTTAACGTGCAAAGGCTTATATTTAATGTATACATACATTTCACGTGTTATTTTGCCTCCTGGGTCCCGTATTCGATTAAAATTGTATCGCTAAAATACGCGGAGTTAAAGGAAAGATGGCAATGTTTTTATAGTCAGAACATGATTAAATTCGCAAGGCTGGTGGCTTCATCTTTCTCGCGTAAGATTACCCCTGTGAGTATGCTGAGGAACACATTGATGGATAAAATAAGATATGGCTTGGATTGGATGTTTGGGGAGGCGACCGACGGCTAAGGTCATTTGCGCCATAGGGGATAGGTAAGGGTGGAAGGGTGGAAGGGTGGATAGAAACCCGGCGTCGGCATGAGCCTGCTCTAAACGAAAGGAGCCAAGGGGACCACGGTTTAACGTCTCATCCGACAGATGGAGTATTCTACTTGAAGTTCCCTCCACAAGACACTCTCAAGTAGGGATCGGGTTTCCTCTGATAAACATCCGCCTCTGCAGGGATTTGAACCCTGGCTGCCCGTGCGGTAGACGAGTACTCTAGCCACCACACCAACCCGATCCCCCAAAAAGATATGGCACACACATAAAACAAGGCCTTGAATTTCTCTGTACACAGTACTTCAAGTGGGGCTCGGGATTGTTTCTTCACTGGAAAAACCTTCGCCACGGCAGGGATTGGAACCGGGACCGTCGATGAGGAACAAGTATTCCCAGCCGCCGCACCAAAGCTCATCCCATTATATGATTGGTATGAAAGCGGATATGGAACGTGGGGAAAGGAAAAAGAGAGGAGTTTTTCTTTCGGGACGGGCTGGGAGTGGACATCGTAAAAGACATGCACACCAGCTCCCCCCCCCCCCCAAACACACGACCTTTCCCCCTGCCACGCCCCCCCAACCCCCTCTCTATCTCAAACCCCAACCGACAAACCCAACCCCGCCGCACACTTTTTCCCTCGGGTGCCGTGATGGGATACGTTATGACCCCTTCTCGTCGGCAGAATTTGACCCCAAAAGGAGTACGGGGGGGAGGGGGGTGGAGAGGAAGGAGTGTG
Source organism: Ceriagrion tenellum (assembly GCA_963169105.1). Lineage (NCBI taxonomy): Eukaryota > Metazoa > Arthropoda > Insecta > Odonata > Coenagrionidae > Ceriagrion > Ceriagrion tenellum. The sequence continues at coordinate 113,934,008 of OY720636.1, read as the reverse complement.
AGAGGGGGATAAGGGGGTGAGACGGCGAGGGACGGGGAGAAGGAGGGGGTTAGAGCAAGCGGGAAGTCGGTCATCGACCCGCAGTGTAGGCGTGACCTCGGGGCGCATGCCAGGTCAGACAGGAAGGGCGAGAGGGGGAGGGGGAAGCCGTGGAGGGGGGAGGGAGGGAGAGAAGAGGAGGGGAGTTTAAGGGGTAAGGAGAAGGAGAGTTAGTTTTAGGACTTTTTCCGGGAGAGAGAGGGTGGGAGGGGGAGGATCTGCGGGGGTGAGAGTATAAAGAGAGGGGTCAAGCGTGTGAAAGTTATGATTATGTCGGGGCGGGAGGTGGGAGTGGGTGGAAAAGCATTAAAAGTCCGGGTCACGCTCAACATAATGGCATAATATAAGCTGGTTGCAGCGATTTTTCTTTATGGACAGATTTGCTTGAAACCTGGGATGCGTGTAGTTAAAAAACTATGTTGTGAAATATGACTTTTAAGGAGAACAGCACTAGGGAAATAATCTAAATATATCTAATAGCAAATGGAGAGAAAATAGAAAATCACAACAAAGTCGAGAGTGAATCTAAAATAAACATACTAATTATAATCCTGGGAATAATATTAATGGTTACACACCCTTTTTTAAGATTGTTTTAAGGTTTTATTACGGGTTAGCCTTTTTTACATCTACTTCAATTTCATCAATATATGCATACAGAAACAAAAATTAATGGTGGAAATGTTATGAAAAGATATTTCATCAACAAATTGGAAAAAAATTGCAATAACACGAAAAAATATGTATAATTTTGCAATCCAGATATTTGAGGGGAAAATAAGTAGTCATACAATTTAGATCCCACTCTGCCAAATGAGATTTTCAGCTTGTGCATATTATTTAAAATTTTTAAGCTCATCTGCACGTATTTCTTTTTATTCATGTGTAGCTCATAGTAAAAAATATTGCATGTTATCTATTAGGTTCCTTAGATAGTCGATGTCATTTTAAGACGTAGCTTTATGGCGCAAGGTATAAACTTCGAAATAATTTGATTCTATAATAAAATTTCCCCTAAACGCAAAACAAAACTTCTCCTATCATTATCAGTGCTGCTAACAAAGATTCTTGAATCTTATCGAGTAAAAAACGAGTATCGAGTAAAGAACGCGTACTTAAATAAATATTTTGCATAAATTTCTTAATCCGCGCCGCTAAACCACCCCAAAAGAACGGTCAAAGGCAGTTTGAGCGTAATATCATTTCATTTGTAAACCAATGAATTTGGTCCCATTAAAAAAATATCTCATTCTCCTAAAGATACCAAAATATCAGCCCCTTTCAGAACTACTTTCCGACATTTTTACGAAAAATACCAATCCCTAACATGGTGAAAGGTACGTGAATGCCCCCCAGAGAGACCTTAACAAAAAAATTAGGAATTATTGACACCTTGGTCTGATCAAATAACTAACAGTGTGTAGTGTGTATGTTTTGTCGACTATTTTTATAATAAATCATATTGCCGCAGCAATTATTTTTTCAGGATCAAAAACACCTTCCGTTGTGAATGAGTTTTAAATGTACCACGTGAAGAAAATGAGTAAACCTAAATACTTACGTGTTTATTTTTCTTAAATTACTTAGAATGTCAGTTCTATAAAAGTGTATTGTTGCACCATCAACAATGCCATATTTTATTCCTGCTTCCTACAACTTCTAGAATTAAAAATTGTAATTCAAATATGGTCTTTAATATGACTAGGGAACTATCTCGCTCTAAACTACCTTTATTCAATCTTTCTTCGTTAATGTTTCGCAGTTTCATCTCTGAATCTACAGAGTTTAATTCAAATATAAATACACAAAAACAACGCAAACGACGCAAAAACATAGCAAACATAACATTAATTATATGATGAACTGATGCACGTACCATTGGAAAAGCTGATCAGAAAAGGCTAAAAGCCTTCGACACTTGGTGTTGGAGGAGGATGCTGTAGATAAAATGGACGGACAAAATAAGAAAGAACAAAGTTTTCAGAAGAGCAGGAGAGGAAAAGACTATATATAAAATAAGTATCAGATGGATTGGTTACGCTCAAAGGCACTAGGCCCAATTGGTATGAGAAGAACATATTTAAAGGCAAAATGGAGGGAAAAGTCCCCAGAGGAAGACCCAGGAATAAGTTCATGGGCCAAATGAAGAGGAGAGAGCATAGAAAGAGATGCCAAGAAGTAAGGGAACTGGCATTAGGTAGGGGAGGGTGGAGGGCTGAAGTCAACCAATCACACGATTGAAGGACCAACGATGATGATGACGATGATGAAGATATACATGAGCTTTGAGTAAATATCATCAAAAATTGGTCACAAAATCGATTTCATGAATTTATGCTTATACATGGTACGCTCTAAATCTATCATTTCATAGAGTAATTAAAAAAAACAAAAACTCAGATTTAAATGCGTATTCAGAGTACGACGAGAAAGAAAGTCAAGTTAAAGCCTCAAATATGGTAACTTAATTGACTGGGTACTGAAAAGTACATCAATTGAACCAAAGTTACTGTTCCCATAAAAATACATAAGTACCTAAGTCATGATCAAACCTTTGCTTACAGTAGAGATGCTTCGGGAAAAAATAATACAAGTTCTTTGGTAACTTTGTGGTATTCCATTTTTTCTTTCAGATGATTTAATGGTTACATTTACAAAACCACAACTTAAAAACACACACGACCCGGGTTTCAACGCGTAAGCGTCTCATCTTCAGGTGACGTGAAGATGACGCTTAAGCGTTGAAACCCGCTTCGGGAAAAAATTAGAATGTAGTCTCTGTTATGGTTTGAGTAAGACAAGAATGCTTAAGAATGAGAAACTATGGAGTTAGACAAGGGTGCAACCTCCCACCAGCACAGTTCAACATATACTTGGAATAGAAAATGACAGAAGCTCTAGAGATGTAATTAAACGTAGATAAAGTAAACGGAGAAGAAATAAACATACCCCTCTCGGAAGATGACATCGCACATACACCAAATAACTGTGATGATTTTCAACGATTAATGAACACAATCGACCAGGTTTTTTTGAAGGATATAACATGAAAACATTAAAAAGAAGACCAAAACCCTTGCAAGCTGATGATAGTAGATGAATGCATAAGTAACGCCGAGAGTGGAGAAATCAGCGTAACTGAATTCCTTCACCTACATTAGAAGTATCTACACGTGGTACGGAGGAAGTACAACGGAATTCAAGCGTAGAATAGACTTAGCACAGAAAGTGTTTGTGATAAAAATGCCCAACCTGTATTCGAAGCAGATAGGACTACGAACGAGCCTGTTGAGAATTGGAAACGCGGACCACTTGGATTGCAAAGTACAAAATATTAGAAGCGTTCGAGAGATGGCATTGGAGGAGTATGCTGGAGATCAAATTCATGGAATCAATAATTAATGAATCCATATCCCATAGAGTAGAATAAGGAAGGACTATGTTACGCAATACAAACAGGAAGAACTATTTAGATTGGGCACACCCATAGGTACACTAGTTTGTAAAATATTCAATTGCTGAAAAAATTGAGAGAAAGTTCACAGCAAGAAGGGTTGATGACTAGACACTCACCGAATAAATAGAAAACTTCAAAAGAAGAACAACCAGGGAGAAAAGGAACTAGCATTGGATTAAACATTGAAGGAGAACCGCAGCCAACCAATCAAAGGATTGAAATACCAATCACAACTCGCAACAAATATGGCTCTAACCTAACAAAATTATACAGGTTAATTACATGAAGTAAATGAGACCCAACTTTTGCGCCACGTGCAAAAGGCGCGTTGCAAATGCTTTCTTATCTCACTCACACGTCCTAACTCAATCCCTATCAAAATAAGTACCTCGGTTACGTTCTTTAGTCCCATGTGAGCTGGCCTTAAGGATTAGAGAGAAAAGAGGGGATTTTAAAGGCAGGAGATGTAGAGATTGGTGGTACGTCGTCATAAGGCGCCGCGCTCCCTGAATGGAGCAAAGGGAAGAGAGGAAAAAAATCCAACGGAAAAGAATGGCTTCATAAAATACCAAACCTTAGCTTATTCAGGCGACTTCTCGTGTCTTCCTTCTCTTGTTTTAAGAGGAGAGCCGGAAAAAACTGGGTTACCTCGAGCAGGACTTTTGCGAGAGCGAATTTCTTGCCTTTAAAAAAAAGGAAAAAGCAGTTTAAAAAACGGAAAAGAAAAGTTGGCTGGGGACGATTCATTGCCGATTCTATGACGCCACAGACGCCGGCTATTAGCATCAGAAAGAGGCAGTTGGTACCATGAGAAGAGAACAAGGTTAAAGCAGTTCAACTGCCTTATTAAGCAAATTCTAATCACTGCTAAGGGCGCTAACATATATAGATAATTTAAAAAAATCTTAAATTTATATGACTCGACGAAAGATAGATTTGTAACAATATATATTAATACTATTGACGACATACGAGGCACACAGCGCTATCTGTTGTCCAAAATTGGAACCACATGAATATGACATAATCTCGATGTCGTTTGGCTGCTATGAGAAGAAGAAGCAAAAAAGAGATTTAGGGACCTGGAGAGGTATAAGCGAGAAACGACTGACTAAAGATTGTTGTGTAAATCAACGAGAGTTTGAAATAAATATTGAAGTTCGTGTGCTTCATCGGAGTAACTAAAATATCGCAAATCCCGGCTCTTAACATTACAATTCAAATAAGCATGCACATACATAGCAAATAATTATTTTTGCTTTATTCCAGAAGAATTGGCTTAAATTAGCAGATCTAGTTAACGCTTACTAAGCAATGGCTTCAAACCAGACAGAAAAGGAAGTTTTATCAAAAGTATTTTTCGTTTCATATGGTATTAGTCTATATTATTACGATAAAAATCGCTGCGTTAATGCTAATATGTTATCAATAAATGGTGATTTCAAGAAAAGAAACAATACACTTACTTTCACTCTGAACACCCGAAGAGAGGAAATGGTTGATGCATATTACATTGCCAGAATTGTACAAACGAGAAAATACTCCAAACCTCTCTGTCATTTCAACTGTGTAAAATGTAGTAACCTCAAAATAGGGTTTTACTTTGTAGTGTCTTAATTCCACAGGCCATAACCCATTTACCCATTTCCATAATATAAATGTTTATGTCTGCACATGATAAAAAATCAGCGAAAAATGCTATTGATATACAAAAGCCTAAACTTATATTTTTTTAATAAAAATGGATCCCTTTATTGACTAAAAATCGCAGATCAAGTTTTCGATACGCTATGAATCTAATCGTATCGTGCCATGGTTTTATCAAACTATTACAATTTTACCTGGAGACAAAAGTGCCTTTATAATCTTAATCTGCACAAACGGGTCATCGGTATCACAGAGCACGATCGTAAATTCGATCACATAAATTTAAGAGTAAATATTTTAAAGGAGCAATGTTCTTCGTGAAGACTCGCAAAGAAAGCAGATAAAGAGATAAGATTATTGGTTAACACTGAAAGAATTGAGGTAATAAATTGAGCTAAAGTAAAAATCAAGATAGGAGTCGTGAGAAAATTAATGAAGACAAAACACGAAAAGAAAGAAGGTCGGACAGTAAAACACCACATAAAATTGATCGAATAATACCCCTCTAAAATCTGTTCCACGGGAAGATAACTGTGTAAGTTCCCCTGAACACCTATGCGTATCTACTACACAGTAAGAGAAATGGGTCGTCATTCTAGTACACCCATTGATAGCTGTTGCATGACAAACGCTCATAAATATACATTCAAAATAGACAACACAACGGAAATATATGAGTTAATTTTTTTATGAATAATAGTAATATTTTATTTCACTCACCTGATTTTACAATATACTCCATTATGCGATGTTATGCGTGAAATTAGGCCCCCCTGTAGAGACCTGTAAAGGGGGTTGCCATCAATTCGCTACGCTGTGTTCAGCAGCAGTTTATTTTTAACTGCATATGATTGTATTCATAGCCATTGTAGTTTACACAAAAGTGTGCTCAATATAACATAATTGAGATTCATAGACTTTATGAATTTAATAGCACAACAATACAAAGCAAGTAACAATTCAGAAATTGTGACATAACTATAAAATTTTGACATAAATAGAATGTTATGGTGGTAGTTACTTTAATATTAAAGAATATTGTCCATATCTATTTGCGTTAATAACCATTTTCTTAGACGGCTATGGAATCTGGCTTCACTTCGTACAGAAGATATTTCTCTAGGCAAGTTAACAAATAATTGAGACGCAGTATAGAGATATGAATATATGTATGCTTCAACATTGGACACTATGATATCGTTATTAGATAAAATAGAGAAGAGATAGGACAAGTGCCGAGCCAATGCATTCACAGGCATTCTACGGTCTAGTATATACGAGCGTCTGACAAAGGAAATCATGAAAAATATACCGATTCACCGCACAGTCGTCCAAAGTCCCCAAAACCTGGCCAAGGTAAGAAAAATAAAGTATCTACATAGAGGATTTTGATTGCTGGATCGGTTAGAGGAAAGGTTACAAAGTCTAAAGTCACAGCAGTTGGGTAAACATTTACCCACTTGCGCACACTATTCTCATGGACAACGAGCGCCCTACGGGTAACAAGTGCATCGAGCGTGCGTCCATAAGAGCAAACTTATTTTTGAAGTGCTGTCAATTCGTTCTTGGTGAAGAGAATTAATTTCTGGCAGATGAAGTCTCCAGTAGAAAGTTAGTACTACAAGTTGATATTATTTAATTTTTAATTTTTTAAATGTATTCTTTAAACAAGGCCGTTTAAAATAATGGTGTTTTTGAGGGAAAATCCGCGCTTCAACTAACCAAAAGTTAATGAATTCCGGATAATTCTGATATAAACGATACATCACATTGTTAATAATTTAATAAACTTAACATTAACTTGAAGAATAGCATCTACAATCCTCTAATTAGATAGTTATTAATAAAATAAAGTTCGATTTTTGTCCCGAAAAACGAGCTTGGCTTGGAGCATGCTGCACTCGACTGTATGAATGATTTTGTGAACTTCCCATAACATTAATTTGATATATATTATTGAACACATGCACCATTTTATATTGCAGCTCAATTACAATTGCAGATAACAATTAAAGGAATTGCGAATAATTTGCCCAAAGTTTTTTGGCGTACTCCGACTAGACTGGTTTTATATAACCTCAAAAGCACAACTAATTGCATCAAGGCCATTCTTTTTTCAATTAAGAAAAATTTTGCGAAAAGTTTGCAAAAATATATGTTTTGCAATTCTGACTGCGGATTTGGTTTTAGCACACTCAAATACATAAGAATGCAAACTTTTATCAAAATTGGAATACTATTTCTCATGGTGACCAACTTTCGGGGCATATTGACCACTGTGCACCGTCCCAATGCAACAAAGGCGTTAGGTGCGAACGACAAAACCTTCGATAAATATAATGCTTTCAGTATAAAGAGTTGTTTCCGCTGCATTTGTCACAATTCGGGAGATGATATTTTTAATAAAAGCGTGAACGTTATGCAACGTGCATTAATTTACTGCCATGCGGGATTGACAGCATAACAGGGATTACACAGCCATTTGGGACCAGTGGGGTTGGTATTTATCTTATGTGATCCCCTATTCGGGAGTATTTTCATCGTTCAACAAAGTTTACAACTTAGCATTAGTGCTTTCGGGAGATTTAATGCTACGGGATCACAATTAAATGCTACGAGTTAGAAGGAACATTCACTAGTTCAACTAGTATGCAAACAACTCTGTAGCTAGGTAACAAAGTATTCAGGCTAGCCGCGAATACGGCGGTACGATGAAAGTACGATAATGGTAAGCAAGATGAAATTGACAAGAGAAAAAAGCGGCCTTGATAGGGAATTTAACCACGGATCTTTGGCTTTCCGCGCCAATGCGCACATCGCAACGCTACCCAGGCTTCTTAAGCCTCATAGCAATTTAAAAGGATACGTATGAACTGATTTTTTTTCTCGTGGCAATTTCATTGTAGTTCAAGAGGGAATAACTAATTGCATAATGTGTTGAAAATACATATTTCTGAATTTTGCTTCAAAAAAACTCTGCTTATCGAAATATATAAATTTCTAAGACATCGCTAACTTTTCCTCCCATTTGTGGCTCGCCATCTGATCTCTCTTCAATATCCATTATGTCCTGAATCTCTTCTTATTTCATCCAAAATCCCCATCTCGTTCCTTTCTCTCCCATGTTGCTCTATAGTTACCTATTCCATCGCTCATTTAATTTCAATTGGCTATTCAACCAGCTGGTAGGTAGGTTTGTAGCCAGACCTAATCTCAATGTTCCCAACTGTAGACTCAAAATATGAGTATAAAAATTGAGATTAACTCAAGCGTCCTGAGTCTCAACCGGAATAAAAAGGACAATTAACTAGCAAAAGAATATATTATTGAAAATGCCAGTGAAGATGCTTTATGAAAATGTTAAGAACATCTATGGTGCACAAAATCAAGCTCCATAAACGCATTCCAGCTTGACACCGTTTGAGAACCCTTAACGTGACTGGATTGACTTAACGAGACTAATATTTGCCCGAAACTTTGTATGTATATGCTCCATTGAGCGAGATTGAGTGGGACATGGCGTCATCAAACTGTAGTCTGATAACTGAAATAACACCCGAATTGTTTAACCCAGCTCTTTTCTTGGATTGGATTGCATATTTGAGAAGGCGACCGACAGCTATGGTCATTTGCGCCATAGTGGGCAGGTAAGAGAGAAAGGGTGGATAGAAACATTAGCCTGCTCTAAACGAAAGGCGCCAAGGGGACCACGGTTAAACGTTTCATCCGACAGACGGAGTACTGCTCTTGAAGTGCCCTCCCCAAGACACTCAAGTAGGGATCGGGTGTCCTCTGAAAAAATTTCCTCCTCTGCATGGATTTGGACCCAGGCCGTCCGTATGGCTAGCCAGTACTCTAGCCACCACACCAGCCCGATCCCCGGGCTCTTTTCTTACTTTTCTATGGACATCATGACTGAATGTACGAATTAGCGAATGTGAAGCAAGTATTATTCACCATCTCTTTAAAATTTAAGGCAAGCAACTCTCGAAACATATATTAGTTACATAGTACCTGGAACTACAGTTGAGTTTGCCATAATGTTTTACAAGGATACGGATTGTTATTTACTTAAAAAATAGATGATAAAGTTAAGGAGAATCTATATTGAAGAAGTACATGCATAATGATTCCTTGCAAATTTTTAATGGACAACATAGTAAAGTTGCAAAAATTAGTGCGTCAGTCCTTAAGCGCTACAGAAAAATCGGGGTTAACAAAGATGGCGTAAAGGTTACGCCCACGTTACATCGTCGTCATACCCTGCAAGCCACCCATAGGGTGTTCGGCAGGGGGTGCTTCCACACCCGGCATGCATGAATTATACGGTAGAACACATTACATTGAAACCAGCGTACCTCACATGCAACGTGCCAATTAAAAATCTACTAACCAAGAAACATTCCATCGTCAATCGTTCCAACATGCAAGGGATACAAACACTACTACTACAGATTCAGAATATCATGCATAAATAAGAACGTAGAGAATATAAAAAATAAGATCTACAGTCTAGCTAATATCACTATTTGCACTATTCATGACGACGATCCTAGCTGTTATGGTCTCGAAAGGTACACGGAACAGATGACATTTTATAGCTTTTGGGTCTACAATTTATCTCTCTAATTTTATTGGCTCAATCTAATCTGCCGTAGTACGAGGGGGTTATAGTATGTTCTTCAAGTCGTCAGAGAAATGTTTTTCCTGAAACTTAGTTAAGAGGTTCAGCCTATAATTTAACCTACGCTGTGATAGCGATTCTCATCCCAATTCTTCTAACAATCCAGATACATCTTCTAGCGTTGACCACAATAGTAAACGATCTCTCCACTAACTATCATGGTACATAAGAAAATGTTCGGCAAACATAGTCGGCAGTTGATGCAATAGCCAAAGAGACGTGTCATCCACTGGCATGGCTTTTCTTCAGCGGTATTTCTTAGCCGACGCAAGCGTGGTAATATTTCATTGACGGCCGATGAAAATTCATTCAAAAAATTTCAATAAAAGGGGAATTTATTCATGTTTTGTGTTTTTTGTGTTCATTCACTTAATCATATATAAAATAAACGGAGACTTGATGGAAACGTGTGGTGCGATAGGACAGGAAACGGTTAATGCCATTAAAATACGCAACTGACGACCTGGAATGGATAGATTTTATGATACGCAACAAATGCATAATTGCGGAATTACCGCGCTAGCGTTTATAAGGAATGGTCTAAAAAGTCATTCTCATTATCATCCCTATTGTTCATTCAATCCTAAGGTTGGTTGACTGCAGCCCTCTATTCCTCCCTACCTGATGATAGGTCCCTTACTTCCTGGTAGATATTTCTGTGTACTTTTCTCTTTATTATATCCCTGAACTTATTCCTGGGTCTTCCTCAGGGGACTTTTCCCCTTAATTTACCTTCAATTATGTTCTTCACTAAGCCATTGTGTCTCCGGGTGTGTCCAGTCAATCCGGCAGTATTCTGTTTATTTCATCAGCTGCTAACTAATTCTACATCTACATCTACATAGTACCCCGCGAGCCGCCGTACGGGCGCGTGGCAGGGGATGTTAGGTCGCCAGCCGTGTAAAGAAGTAAGTTTTTGGGAGATGAAAGGGTGACGTGTATTATGGGAGTGTATTAAGTGGAGCTCAATTTTTATTGTGGCCGCTTATTGTGCGCGGAAAGAACGATTTTTTGTACCTATCTGTTCGGCAGTGTATCTCTCCCATTTTATCGCATCTGTCAGACCCAGAGATGTAGTGAGGAGTCATGATTATATTCTCTGTGTCGCTCAGAAAAATATCAGTTCCGTATTTCTCTAGCAACCTAAGCCTAGCGAGTAACGTCCGAGTCTCTTGGGCCTCCCACCTTAATCCCTCTAAAAAATGTGAGACACTGTATGTACGCTCGTAGCAGTTTTTAACGAAACGCGCTGCATTCCTTTGTATTTTATTAGTTTTTTTCGGTTAAATCTCAATTACCAGGGTTCCAAATGCTCGCGGCGTATTCGAGGTTTGGCCTAACCAGAGCAAAGTAGCATCTCTCTTTGACTTTTTCATTCGAGGTCTTCCTATTATTACTTTTAACTAAACCTGATTTAATGCTGTGCCACATATATTTTGAATGTGTAATCCCCATTATAGGGTACTATTTCAACCTTAATCTTTCATTTTTCAAAACACTCATTGAAAGATAAGGATAACGAGGTCTTTGTAATAACATGGGTCATATCTGATCGAAGAGAAAATACAAACTAACTTTCGTAAAATTTTAGCTTCACTGAGTTAATTTTTTCCTGAATATGCCCTCAAGAATAGTAGAAGGATAAGTACTAATTAATTATAGCTTTAAAACATTGAAGTAAAGTGAGAGCGCTTGCTATTGTGGTCAATTCTAAATGTGACGTGTCCGTGTGTGGCCTGTTTAATATCTTTGCTTTATCCTTGAACCCCTGCAATGTTTCCCATGATCCACTGAAACATGTATAAGTGACTGAAACCAAAGGTTTAGTTCCTGAAAATGGCTTGAAATCCGAAACCGGCCGGTAACTTTCAAATATATTGTGAAAGTCATAAACTTTTTCTTGATCATTATGACGTCCTTCTACCAAGTAAATGTTCTCCTTTTCGATATTATTTGATATCATCTTCGTTAACCCCAAATATTCTTTAGCAATTATGGACTGAAGCACTATTTTTGCAACTTGACGATGTCAGCCATCCATATATAACTATAAATCAGCACAAATTCACTTCTTATAATGGATTCACCTGACATATACGCACTAATACTTAATTTTCTAACAGTCACATTCTCGGTGAAAACTGTGTCAAAAACTAGCAAAATCCTTAGAACTAAGTAGCCAACATATTTTCATAAAAGTTACTTAACTAAAATTTCAAACAGATGGTTGATGTCGGTACGGAGGTTTCCGCAGTGATTTGTTGAGTTCAGTTTATTCGCGTTTTTCCCGCGCTGATTCATATAATATGTATTCATGCATGTGTTTTGGCCGCGTTGATCAGCTAAACATCGAGATCCCTGAAATGTAGAATAAAGGAACACCTAAGGGCGACCGAAAAGAAAACTTTTTACCATTCCGCTGTGGCAGAGCACGCCTGGTCAGAACCCGGCTATGTCATAAACTTTGAAATTGTAAGGTCATCGCCAGAGAAAATAAATATTTCCGTCAGCTAATACGAGAGGCGATTGTAATAGCCAAAAACACAGAATATTTCAACAGGAAAGACGGCTATCCTCTCTCCTCAACGTTCAAACGTCTTTCCCAACAATTAAATTCAAATGTCCAACCGGCCAATCAACGTGCGCCTGACTAGCTCAAGCGTTAGGAACAAGAATCTCTGCGGCTCATTCATGACCGGACGACACTAGCTGTAACATTAGCGAAACTGTTGTCCGTTAATACGAATCAACGCGGGAAAAACCCGCATAAACTGAACTCGATGGTCGATATTCTTGCTTTATATCCGCTTACTCGTCCATTCCGTCGTGATTATCCGTAGGAAAGTGATAAAAGAGTAGGGATTAACAACATGGTAGTTATTTTGGTTGTTAGGCTTCAGTTTGAATACGCAGTGCTCTCTCCATACACCACAATGATATTCTTCAATGATTTAAACAAAAGAAATATTAAATATCAGATAGTAAAAGCGATGTCGAAATATTTTCCATTAGTGCTGTTTTGAGTAGAAAACAAATTAATTTCAACATGAACAATAAGGAAGGACGTCTTATCGACATCAAACAATGAATAGTCAGATTTGCGATCCTCTCTAACACGGTTGCGTAGGAAACAAAACTTTCCGTGAAGGCTTCTGCGGAGTTTATTTGATGAAGAGAATGGGTTTTCAGGTCTCCTTCCTCGTTTATCCATATTTTATGGGCGATATTTCGCCAGCGTTCCAGCTGGCTTCTTCAGGTCCGCTGAAGTGTGGATGGAGGGTTTGGCCCGTCCTTTTAAGTTATTTCGTTTTTGCGCCTTCGGGTAGACGCGTGTCGTGATTGACTTCCAGAAGACATACTTGGAGGAATATGCCAAATTAAGTGTAGCTGCAGCAACTCCTACATCGACCAGATCTCAAGAGCACTAAAATGCCGGCTCCAAGAGCATAAGAGGGCCGTGAAAAATTGACAACTCCGCCAGTCGGCGATCGTAGATCATCAGTGAGCCAACGCATAGCACTGATTTTGATAGCACCTAATATATTTGAAAAAAGAAGCCTGCTATTCCCCTAAAATCATACGGGAATGAATAGAGATAGCAAACACACGACAAAATTTCAACCGGGAAGACGGCAACACCCTCGCCACCGCTTGGAAACGGCTCTTCAACAGTACGGACCAATCACGACACACCTCCACCCGAAGGTGCGAAAACGGAATACAGTAGAGTCCCGCAAACCCGAACTAATGTGGACTGAAGGGTGTCCGGGTTTGTGAAATGTCTGGGTTATCGGGAAAGGAGTAAAAATAAGAAAAATCGCAAGTTTTTATACATTATTACTAAATTAAACCTTTATTGATTCCAAAAAAATACAAAAATACAACTTAAACTTAACCTAATGAAAAAACTTAAAACTTAACTTAAACAATGTAAATAAAACCTTCTACAGTACAGTACCTACAGTACATTAACTATACAAAAATGTAACCAAGAAATAGTGAAACACCTACTGGTACTGTAATAACAATACATAAAAATTTTAGACTGTACTGTACTACTCAAATTTAAATGTAAAATACTTTACGAAATAAAATCACAATACAGTACTGTACAGAACAGTTTGTATCGATTTAACTTGCATTTAAATTTTCTTGAAGAACTGGGTTATGTCCTTTTGTTTGCACTGCAATTTTCGTTGGAATACTTCATCACGAAGGCGGCGAAGGAACAATAAGTCCATTGCAGACGCACCGTGTTGGCCAAAATACTGACATAAAATACTGTAACATAAAAGGACGACCCTAGCCCTGCATCCACACTTCAGCGGACCTGAAGAAGCCAGCTGGAACGCTGGCGAAATATTGTCCATTAAAAAAATTGATAAACGCGGAAGGAGACCCGAAAAACCATTCTCTTAGAAACTAAATACTTGAAAAAAAGCAACAGACGAAATGTATCACACTAGGGCTCTTTCATTTAAGCTAAGCGGTGTAAATCACAAAAGACCATTCATGCAACTTGGCGTTCACACAATTTACGAACACTACGAATCTGATGAAAGGAGATGTATTTGAATTTTAGCTGATCTTAACAGTTCTCATTCGCTCCTTCCAAATTCCTTAGCCGTCCACCGTAGAGGGAATCCTCTCAGCATTACGGTCACCGGAAGGAGCGTAAATTATCTCACTTTAAGAGAAAGAAGGAGGATAAGGCATTCCACGGTACTGAAAGAAAAATGAGCTCAGTTCTAGCATTAAAACGATTATATTCCAGGGGGACAAACAAGAGGCACCTAAAAAGTTGCCACAAAGTCCGGATATCAGAGACTCTACCAAAAGAGAAGGATGGGCGCATTTCTTTATTGTGCGACAGAACTTCCAAAACTTTTTTCCCGGAAAAAAATGCGAAGTTTTTTTGCAGGGGGAAAAACTAGGGGAATATTTTAGCTTTTCATCGAACTTCTGACAGTTTCACCTTAAATTATAAATATCATTTTTAATAGAAGCAGTCATAGGTTTCAATAAGGGTAAAAATACAAAATATAATATAATTGTACGTAAAATTAAATAGAATTGACCAGTAATATTCGTGTAGTAATAACATTAATAATTTCTTTAACACTTACAGGTTTACCCAATTACTAGTGTTTTAACATATCATTTGACGAACACAAACACCCATGTCCTTGGGCATTGAGTAATCTACCCAGGCGGGACTCGAACCCGCGACCCTAGGGTTAGAATACGAGGACCTTACGCCACCGCAACCGGGGCCGACAATGTGTATGATAAGTTTACATTCCAGGATTCCGGTAATTTTTGAGTTTTAAGCAATTTACTTTGTGACTCTAATAAGTAAAAAGCGAATATTGCCGTGTACAAAAGTGTATTTCTCCCCACTTTGTTGTATGGTAGTAAAACATGGGTATGTCAGGATAGACATTAGAGTAGACTAACCGCCGAGGGTATGAGTTATCTGAGGAGTGTTTGCGGCAAAAGTAGGATGGATAGGGTCAGGAATGAGTGGGTAATAAATGAATATGTAAGAGTGAAATGAATGGTGCAAGAGGTAGAGGTAGGCCGAAAAAGTTTTGGTTGAATATATTAGGAGTCTTAAAAACAGGAGGGCGTATGTATAGCAGTGTATGGGGGTAAATGAGGCAAAAGAGGTTTTCAAGGATAGGTCAGTATGGAGGAAATTATTAAAGCGGAGTTAGGTGTACAAATATGTATTTTTGAGTGAAACTCTGTGACTGGACCTTCCCCAGAGGGGAACGGCGTGATTGGTATGTATGTATGTAAACAATTAACGATGAGTAAATTACTCCAAAACCTAAGGCCATGGCAGTTGGGGTAGATGATGGTAGTAATTGACCGACGTTTGCACTTGTAAGAAAAATAGCCTGGTATATAGGTATTTTTCCCGCAAGTAACACATCGATTAAGCGATAAAATCGCATCAAATCCGGTGGAACCTTGATAACAACAACAAGATGACACGAGTGTTTTCCAAATATCTCATAACTCTTCCAATTATGTTTAGACTACAGACGAAATACTGCCTTCATCAAACAATTTGGCATAAAAAAATCAAAATCATGCTCTTTGACGAAAAATATAAAGATAAACCTAAAAGAACTGCACTTAGATTATAATTAAATATCTATCGTCCGGGAAGAAATACATTGTTGATCATTCCAAAAAAAGCCCTTTATTAAGATAAATATACAGTACGACCAAATATATGCAATTCAAGTATTCTATACATTACTGATTAAATACGCCGTATGAGTCAATAGCATCAAAGAACAACAATAGGAAACCACCTGTAGCACCCCATGGTAATCATTGCTAGGGCAAAAATGACCATTTCCTGTGAGCTAATACAGCTGAACAGTTGAAACTAAAAGTGGTAGCGTTTGTGAGTGATATAAACGAAGAAGAACCGACACCAGCGAAAATATATTGAGCCGAAATATTAATTACTGAATATCTAATACTGACTATCGAAAAAATGGGTGGTCTCAGAGAGTAATGACTCGTTTATTTTCATTGATGTATTCAGCTTAATTTTGAAAAAGCCATACTTACAAGAATTGTCTCCGATAACCTAGCTAACAAATGATTCGATCTTGCATTTCAGTTTCATGTGTGAGATGCGGAAAAGATGAGTACGAGGACGATCAGCCAAATACTTACAAAAAGGAAAGAAGAAACAAGAAGAAAAACAAAATGGAATTCGCAATGGAAGAACTCCAAATCGTCCCCTCAGGCCACATCACCGATCCTCCTCTGTTAAGCACCACACCTTCTCCACCCCATAGCCCTTCATCTTCGCTTTCATCTTCCTCTTCCACGATCCCGCAAAATTTTGCTGTTTCTTTACCCACTTATCCAGCATCTTCCGCAAAAAGCTCCCGAGTCCCAACAGTCCCAATCACCAGCTGCACATTTCCGCTTTTGATTATAGCTATGGACAGTTTTGTAAATTCTTCTTTCGATTGTAACGTTTGGAGAGAAGGCTTTTAAGAGATTCTCAAAATCCGTTTGAGCTACCTGAACGTCAGTTTATGGGCAATTTCCGAGTGACTCCGGAAATGGCAATGGAACTAGCTGATGAGCTGAGGCCCCACCTTGAACGTCAGAGGTCTCATGGTCTTTCAACTGAAATTCAGGTAAATATTCAAATGCTTAATGTTTTCGGTAAAATTTTCCGTATGGAAATCACACAAACGACAGAATGTGCACTATCTACGTATCCGTTTCATTTTTAGGCTTTTAATAGGAAAGGAATCCATCTCAAACGCATTTCATTTCTTTCTATTAACAAATTGTAGGTACTAGTGGCTGTCCAGTTTTTTGCTTGTGGAAGTTACCAAAGACCAACTGGTAACCAATAAAATATGAAGGTAAGCCAACCTGTTGTAAGCCGATGTATTAAAAATGTAAGTATGCTGATTAATCAGCTTCTACTACGACAGTGGGTAAAATTTCCCATGACAGCAGCAAGCAGGGAGTTAGCTTGACAAAAAATTTAATAATGCACCTGAAACATTTGAAGGAGTAACTGGAGCAATAGACAGTAAGTAACAGAAATAATTTTTGTTATGATCTATTTGTTATGAGAACACCAACATTTTGGCCACACTATTTAGGCAAATTTGACTTTTGATAATTCAATTAGTGTTTACTTTGCTCATGGATTGGAATTTTCCTATTAATAATATCAAAATAACATGTGAAAGCATTAAAGTAGACAAAAGTATTTCTTCAGAAGTCTCAACAGAGTCAAGATCATTTTGCACATTTCTTTGTAGCCACACACTTTGTCATACATGTAAACATATTAGCATGCCATAGACGTATACTTTCTTCTCATACGATTATTGCCACACTCATATATGCCACGTACCTACCTCAAAAGTTAATACTGGGTATGTTTCAATGTTGCAGAGTATGAATTCCAAATAATTGATGCATGCTGAAGCTTAGATCTTACTAAAGCGAAGTAATGGTACTTCAGGGACAATACCGGGCATAAGTTGCGTGCTCATCATAATTTATATAAATATATTATTGTGTGAATATATATACTAATATATTCATATTCTTACCGACCAGAACAGAGTGAAAATGGGACACAAATGTTCAGGATCCATCAAGCAATACATGCTTAACATTCACATACATTTTAGGTCTACTTCCAATCACTTACTCAATGATCCTCGTCGCTATTTGTTGGGAGGCTGTTCCTTGAGGAGACTTAGTGCTAAAACTGATTACTACTCCACACATTTTGATAACATTCTACTTTGCTGTGGATGACCTTCACCTTCTACTCTCATTGTCTTCTCTTTCAGATCGTTAATCCTGATATACTTATATTAAATATAAATCCTCGATACCCAGGGGCTAGGAATGATTCGTATATATGGAGTGTGTCCCCTGAACGAGATGCCATGGGGTATTCACTACAACAAGGGGGAACGGCGGACATGGCTTGTTGGTGGGTGTTCTGCTCCTAATTTATCTAATAATATTTCCTGCATGATGACTCACTAAAGGAATGGCTGAAATTATTGTCACAGATAAAATTAACATAACTAAAAAGAACAGATTTTTGTCTGTCTGGGAGCTTCGACTGATCGGTGGAAAATCGTAGCCTCCATGCGAGGTGCTCTAAAAAATATTATGTTTCGTCGTTAAGCTCCGAAATTTCGTTACAGGAAATGTAACGATTGCCTTTCGTTAGGTAGTGTTACATAATGGCTTTGTCGCTAAGAAAGATTCGTTACATCTGAGGATTTTCGGTACGGATGGGCTAACGACGATTTCTTAATGAGTTACAGATTAGGAGTACTGGCCGGGGACGCTTGCTCAGAGACCAGAAACGCCTTATAGTGCACCGTTGTGGTGGAGGCGAAGTATGTTAGAATGTTTAGAGCAATGAGGAATAAATAATTAATCATAGTCAGTTTTACAGACCTAAAAGCGAGAATTATGCCCTTATGACTCAACCACCCCAAGAGGAAACGGGGTTAAAGGTACACACGCATTTATGTAAACTTTCAACACATAACCGCCAAAATCTAAATCGTTCATCCTCCCACATTGAATTCACAGTGCTTTCAGATGAGCCTATTGCGGTGTTTTTTTAAGGAAATTATCCCTTACATAACCAATTATACCAAATATCAGCCCCTTACCAAACTACTTTCCGACATTTTTGACCAAAAATAACTGTGCTTTTACTTAGGCAATGGAACATTAATGCAACCCAGAGATAACTCATTTTAAAAATAAAGAATATAAGACACGGACCTCGCAAAAAATTAACTGTGTATCGTTTGTATGTTTTCTCAAACTATTTTTCACATTGTCACTGCAGATATTTCTAGGGGATAAAATAAAACCTTTCGATCTAAAGGAGTTTTAAACGTTCCGCACGAAAAAATGCGTCAATTTTAAAGCTTATGCGGATATTTTTATCTAATACCTTCGAATTTCAGTAACATAAAAGTGTATCATTGCACTATTAATATTGTAGTATTCAATTCATGCTTCCTACAGCTGCTGAAAATAAAACGCATAATTCTAATATGGTCTCCATTATGTCTTAGGCACTATCTCGCATAATCTATCTTAATGTGCACCAGTAGTATCGATATTAACGATAAGAAACTATACTTATTAATAAAGTAAGTCACTACTTGCCATTGCTTCTTTCTCTTTCGCTACCTTAAAAATAACAGCAACCACGTTAAAAATGTTTCTATTCCAGGGGAAAATCTACCACAACTTTATAAATATACATAAACACTCAAACTGAGAAGCTATACTATCCGACCCACACACACACGGAAATAAGTTCCGGGATGTCATGGTAAAATTTTAATCCAAGAGATCCTTTAACCTTTCCGCCAAAAATTAAAGTCTGCTCCAGAGCCAGGCAGTAACGTAGTTTCCCCTCATGGCTCACGCTCGGGATAATTTAAAGACCATTTAACTATTCAGGCAGTTTTGGAAACGGCAGATGTATCTTTTTATTTTACTTCTCTTCTCTTCCCTTCCGTGCATACGGCGGAAATCCTTGCGCACCAAGAAGACCCGCGACCCGCGGTGCATTTCACCTGGAGTCTTAAGACTCATTAATAGGGAAACGCGAGTCGGAAGGGATAGCAGCAGCCAAGGCAAGGAGGAGCAAGCGGAATAAAGAGAGTGCAGGCGGAGAGAAGGTAGGAGGAGTCAGAAGGTGGCTCCCCAGTAAAATGAATAAAATGTGATTTTATCCGTAATATGGCTAATTGCAGCCTAAATTAACATAGGCGTAATGCAAGGATGCAACCTCTCACCGCCACTGTTCAACATGTCCTTGGAGGAGGTCATAAGAAAAGCATAAAAGATTGAACTGAGTGGAGTGAAGATACACGGAGAAGAAATGAACATGCCCCGCTTCGCAGGTTATATAGCAGTCAAAGCAGGAAGTTGCAGGGATAGAAGAATTAACGTTGGATTTCCACATGGTAATAGATTTATTGGCACGACCAGTGTCGGTTTCGAAATGGTACGCGCACGCACTACGAAGAGGAACTTTTTTTTTATTAAGGAATTTCTATCACCGATACTTCGTCAAAACATAACCGTGTATATGTACTATGTATGTGTTTTCAACTATTTTTGAAAATAATTTACATTGTCACCGCAGTATTTTCTTTCAGTACCACAAAGAAAAACATTCCGTTGTGAAGGAGTTTTAAACTCAACGCGCAAAATATTAATCGAATCAAAGACTTTTAAGGACATTTTTATTTTATTACTGAGAATTTCTGTAATATAGAAGTATGCTATTGCACCATTAATAATGCAATATTTTATGCATGCTTCCCACTGTCTCTGAAATCAAAACTTATGATTCGAATATGATCATTATCATGACTAGGAAAAAACTTCAAACTACCTTAGGGTAGTTTGAGCAAAATATCATTTTATCTAGAAATCAATAAATTAGGTCTCATTTTAAATAAAAATAAACATCTTTTCATTGACACCAAAAATTCAACCCCTAACCAAATTACTTTCTGAGATATTTCCCAGAAAATACCAGCCCTTCTACAAGGGAAATGGTACGTGTATGCACTCTAGAGAGACCTTATATTAAAAATGAGGCATTTCCTAACTTAGATCTCGTCAAAAATCAACAGTGTGTAGTTTGAGTGTTTTCTCAAATATTTTTTTAAATTAATCATATTGTCACCGCGATAAGTTCTTGGGTATCATAAAAAACCTTCCGTTTTGAAGGAGTTTTAAACGCACCGCGCGAAAAAAATTAGTCAAGTTAAAGACTTATTTAGATATTTTCATTCGATTACTTACAATTTCTGTCATATAAAACTATTATATTGCACCATTGATAATGAAATATTGAATTCGTGTGTCTCACAGCTGGTGAAATCAAAACGTATACATCTAATATGGTCTCTGTTATGATTATGGAACTATCTCGTTCAAACTACCTTAAAGGAAGGAGGTAAGATAGTCAGGATTGGAGTGGAATAGATTTGAGGTGGATGGGAGGGGGTGGAGGAGAAGGCAGGAGGGCGGTTCTGGAAGGAGAGTGGATAAGATACGGAAGGCGGAGAAGGAGGGGGAGGAGTGCCCAAGTGGATTAGCGCTAATCCGCCTTCAACCATCCCGACGGCGACTAAGCACATACACACCCACACTGACACACACACCTAGAGAGTTATAACGACCCACACTAAGGGGCCCAGCCTAGCCCTGAGCCTCCCTCCCCACGCCCCACATCACCTCCTAACGCGAGGGACCTCCTCTCTTCCCTCCTCCACGTGATTCCTTCTCCACTGCTACACCCTACACACACCCACTGAAGGGTTCCTCCACCTCCAACCTCCTCCTCCGTGACGTTGTGGGTTAGGGAGACGGGAGGGAAGTGAGAGAGGCAAGACGGGATCGATATTATAAGTCAAACGCCAGTTTCAAAGCCCATGAATAATTCAGGACGCGCGGGATGGAAAAGGGGGTGGTGGACACGGGAGGTTTTAGTAGCGAAGCAGTAGTAGTCGCAGTAATATTCCTCCCTCCTCATCCTCCTTCTCGTGGCGGGAGAAGGAAATGGAAGATATTGAGGCGCGGGTGTAGCGCGATGCCTATTCCGCGATCGGTCGCGGACTTAAAGCGTCAAAACAGAGATTTCCTCAAGCTAATCTCCACTGGGGTCCAAGGATGAACTCGGCGATTCCGGCTGCGTGGGCTAATTCTTTCCATTTGTTTACATTGGTATCCGAAGGACGCATGAGAATACGATGGACACGGAGAGTATAATTTTTCCGCCACACTGCATTACTTGGTCGGAAAGTAGCAGTAAAATAAGAGAGATACAAATATCTTATAATTACCGTACCTGCGGGCACGACATGGGGAACGTATGAAAAAAATATATGTGGCCCAGCATTAAAGGAACTAGAATTTATTAAGTGTATAGAAGGAAGGTCCTCGGGTGAAAAAGTAAAAGAGATGTGATGCTTCATCTAAACCTACGAAATACCATACAAGCCACCACTAGGGTGTGTGGCACGGGGTGATTCAACACCAGGCATGAAGCCACCATCCCTGCTGATCTCCGAACCGCGCACGTTCCTCCGGAATGTCAGGCGCAGGCCAAAAGCAGTCAGGATAACAGTCCGCGGTAGGACAAGAAATTAGGATAGTGCTACATGGACGAACATGCTACCATGCAGTTCACTACTTAAGATACGACTACTGGTTATCATTACTGCGGCAGACAAATAGTTCTACTAGGCACTAAATAATGCAAGAGCTATAAAGAGTACTTCCGAGATAGGTAAAGGAATCCACTTGCTTTAATTTCTCTCCTCTCAGGGTGTCTTCTACAATCAGTTTCTCTCTTTCTCATACTTTGGCGGTTTAAAGAGACAACATTACTTAACTCCACTTTCTCAGGCGAGATATCGTAGAACAGCATAATGAGTAATGAAGCTCAAAAGATTTCGTACTGTCTACTAATTTTTATTTCACCTCTTGCTACACGTGTTTCGACTGACTAGCAGTGATCATCAGGCAAGACTTGCCTGATGATGACTGCTAGTCAGTCGAAACACGGGTAGCAAGAGGTGAAATAAAAATTAGTAGACAGTACGAAATCTTTTGAGCTTCATTACTTATTAACATTACTTAAAGTCACGTCCAATGTGAATATCATGTATCATATTATGTTTTCCAATGTATTATCGATATAAAGGACCCCAAACTAAGTTAAATAAAGGAAAAGTGATAAAATTGGTGTCTTGATAACTGCATATGCAGGAACTGATGACATAGCTGTGCGATATTTCCCTCGCGTAAACAAGTAATTACAAGAGACGATTATAGAAAAGAAATTTATGTAATACTCACTTAAACATTTTGGCTCTCAGATTTCCTAGCATTCTCTGTAAAATGGATTAAGCAGAAATTTAATAGTTTCCCCCAACTTAAGAAAATTTCTCCATAGTGTTTAATAATTAACTAAAACCTTGTAAATTTCAAGCAGACTTTTAATCAAACGACCGGGTTCGTTAATAAGATTACGTCTTCGGGGAAACCCTTTAACCTCATCATATCATGTCGGAAATTGCATGCGACGTTAGTAACAAATAATTATGTTAGGATATTTAGCAGAAGTTCTATTTTACCTAGTCAGGGTCAAAGTATCTTAGAACTGATGTATCGCAACTAAAACAGTTCCTTATTGTGCGTGGAAAAAATTACATTATACATTTGTCGGTTCTGCAGTCTATTTCCTCGTTACTTCGCACTGGTTTGACTACATAGAGTACCCTGCGAGCATTTTGGACTATAGACAGGAAGATTTGATAAAAAATATGTGAACTGTAAAGGAAATCTGTGCTGTTCCTTAAAAAACTGCAACGAACGATCATATTGAGCTACACAGCTATTAGAGGGATAAAATTGGAAGCCGCAAGAAATTCGGAGGCTACATGCTATGCTAAGTTTGCTAGAGAAATTCAGAACAGGTTTGTTTCAAGGTGACACTGAAAATATCATTTTGACGCCACACTGCAATTCTTGGTCTGATAGAAGCAATATATTAAGAGAGATGCATTGCCGAATATATAGGTTTAAAATTTCGTTCTTTCGATGCACAATAAGTTACCATAATAAAAATTGAGTTCTACTTAAAACACTCCCAAAATAAACATCACCATTTTACCCTTCAAAGCAATATTCTTTGCACGGCCGGTGTCCCAACAACCCCTGCCACACGCTCATGAGGCGTTTTGCAGAGTAGTATAAAGACGTAGGAAAGATTGTAGTGATTGTCGGGTGAGATAAAAGTTTTCATCTGAGATGAATAAAGGGCTAAAAATCTTCCGTAATATATTCTCCTCCATTATCTATGGCCCTCTCTCTTTCTCCCCCGTATCTCTCCCATTGTTGGGGTAGTTTCTCGATTCCACGTTTGAAGAAACCTGCAGGTTTGGAGCTGAAGAAGTCAAGCCAAGTTTTTAAAGCCAAAAACTCGCAACAAAATTCAGCATCAATCCTTTACACACCCATCACACCATTTCCCTTTCGGGATAGGTAGGATCCCAAAGTTTTTAGAGCCTGCGCGAATAATTTCCTCCATGCAGCCTCTTTTGCTTCAGTAACACGCATGCATTTCTCCTCCCTAATACGCTTCTATCCTCGAGGTAGCATATTCCAGATTTTCTGAAAACTTGGATATAGTATCTTTAAAGAGCGTTTTATAAACTGAGATGAAAATTAGGGATTTTTTGGCCATTTTTTCTGTGGTTCCATCTAACACGTGGAGATTCTCATATGGGCTAATACGGAGATTGCTTAGATTACAGAGGAAAATGCGTAAATGAACGAGGAAGCATATTCAAGATTTTAATTACAACCGTTTATAAGAAGTAAAAAGTCGTTAAAAATGGAATTTAAATAAAATACATTCATCATAAATATACGCATAAGTTTATAAATGCCATAAGGAAGCAGACAAAAAATATAGAAACACGAAAGAAAAACACAAAAAATCTACTGATATTTCGACTATGAAGCACTCGTCTTTAGTTTAGAGTAGAGTTAAGGACTGAGTCCTGTCACCCTGAAATCACTCTGAGAGGAGAGACATTATAGCAAGTCGGTTCCTTCACCTATCTCAAAAGTACCATCAGGTGTAACGGAAGAAGTACAACGGACATCAAGCGGAGAATATCTCAAGCTAAGAAGGCGTTCATGGGGATAAAACAACTGCCGTGCGCAAAGAAGATGGGACTACAACCCAGGAAACAGTGTGTGAAAACATTCGCGTGGGGCATACCACTCTATGGTCTGGAAGTATGGACCATTGGAAGAGCAAACCACATAAGACTAGAACCCTTCGGAACCTGGTGCTGAATGAAGATACCGAAGATAAAATGGACGGACAAAATAAGAAATGATTAAGTGTACAGAAGAGAGGAAGAGGAAAGGGCCATATGGAACACCATACAGAAAAGAGGAACCTGATGATTGGACACACCATGAGACACAATGGGTTTGTAAAGAACCTAATTGAAGGCAACATACAGGGAAAAGTTTCCAGAGGAAGACCCAGAAATAAGTTCATGGATCGAATAAAGAGGAAGGTACATAGGAAAATATACCAGGAGGTGAGGGAACTAGCATTTAGATAGGGAAGGATGGAGGGTTGCAGTCAACCAATGTTAGTATCGAACGACCAATGAATGAATCATATGTTAATGACTAAGTGATATGGATCCTACTCGATTTTACCATAGTTTTCATCGGAAATGGGGACTATGATTCATTTAAATAAATAAATCAAATAAATGTAAGGAGAATGCATATGAAAGAAGTCATTGCTTGATTATTTCTTGTTGGTTATGAATGGAATCACACCACACAGAAAAGAAGAACCAGATGGATTTGACACACACTGAGACGCAATGGATTTGTAAGCAACATAATTGAAGGCGAATAGAGGGAAAAGCCCCCAGAGGAAAACCAAGGATTAAGTTCATGGGAAAAATGAAGAGAAAAGTGCATAGGAAGAGATACCAAGAGGTAAAGGAACTTGTATTAGATAAAGAAAGGTGGAGGGCTGCAGTCAACCTATCCTAGGATTGAACGGCTAATGAATGAATCAATGGAAAACATTGAAAAATAACAAATTTATCTCGTCAGCCCGTAAGCAAATTCGGGGTTAAATAGATTGCGGACAGGTCACGACCTCGTCACGGCATTAAGCATTGGCCACCATATGAAGTACCCCCTCCATCCACCTGAAAAACATAAATCAGACAATGTTATTGCCCTGATTAAATATTAACTAAAACGTATTCATTCCCGGTATATCCACTATGTGAACCCGTACGAATCTTCTGCAAAATGTCATCCTATGAGAAGAGCTTCATTAGTCAAACTGATGTAATTAAGCGTTTTCTTTCAACCAGACACTAACTGGTGGCCGCGTCCCAAGTGGCCTCCCGATAAGCCACTTATGCCATGTCATCAGGTATCTCATGGAGCGGAATACCAGAGATTAGCGTAACGTCAGTCCCATGGCAAGATCAGTGCCTGCAGCGTCAACGCGTATAGGCCAGCTCATCGCTGCCATATTAACGGTTTGATATTGGTTTATTTAATTCAATTGTGATGCCATCCATGCGATCGATAAAATGCATACTTTTTGCTCTTCTGTTAATCACCACGCTTCACTTGGGTATTACATTACTGAACTGATGCACTATAAGCTATTATTTTGGTGTTTCCGTAAGCTATCTAAAGCCAAAATTTGATGTCATGTTCATTTGATTATCGATTTCATAGCAAAGGGGAAATATGCCAAATGGGAGGAACAAAACTGAGCTCATTTCATTATTTAGCAGTATATAACTATTTAAATTAAGATTCAATACGTAAATTTTATGCAAATCGGATTACAAACACTCTCTCAATCACAAGCATATCATTAGACATTATTTTAAAATGGCATGCTCCGCCATAAAAAATTAAGAGAAGATAAATATAAATATTGAGCAGGTATTATTTACATCATTTACATCAATAAACTCTTTAGAGTGAGGGCTTAAATATAAGATTCAAATAACATTGCGGTCTTGATTTTTTTATATTGTATTTTTAGCCTTGCTGAAGTTAAATTAAGTTATTGATAGGTCGTTAATGGTTATTTTAGACCTTAATTTAGGCAAGCCAAAACTCCTTAACTGTTCTAATCTGAACGTTGTGCTCGAAATACGACAGAGATTATTCTGAACTAGTGTAATTTCTTAAAAAGAAGTTAGAATTGAGGGAAAGAAGTAAATCTAAAATATATACGAGCAAACGAAGAAGTCATTTCCCTTCCAAGATAACAAACCTGTGTGCAACGGTTTCCAAGCACCCACCGTAAAAATGAAGGGAACGAGCTCAAATGAAGATTTTTAAAAATGAGAATTTGGAAGTAGGTCAACTTAAGCAAACATCCGCGAAACTCGTTATGACTCTATTATCTAGCCGAGTTGCGGCATCAGCAACGCGACACGCTGGAATATTAAAAAATGTTGACATAAAAATCCCTTGACTGACAAAAGATAGCAACATAGACGCATAATACCCCTCGCGCCATTCTCTCTTGAGGCAGACAAGGTCAAAGAATTTAGTTATTACCGGTGGTTGTAGAAAATTGTTTCACTTTTAACTATTTCCTCCGCATTGCTCTATCATTAGAAATGGCACTGGTGGCGGCGGGGTAAAGTCCCCGTCTGCTAACCCGAGGGTCGCGGGTTCGAGTCCCGCCTGGGTAGGGTATTATCTGCCCAGAACATGGGTGGTTCTGTCTCGTCCGTTGTTACTGTTATCCACCCGATATAAATTGGCACATTGTGCTGTATTCGGGACAGTGAAGATAAATAAAAATAAATAAATAAAATAAATAAACGAATTCCACTTATCAAAAACTCACGCAGTACTTCCAGTACGTTCACTCATTCTTGAGACTTTCTAAAATTCCTCCTGCTTTAAGAGACTCTTCTTACACATTCATCCATGAATTTCGCTATCTACTTCTTTCTCTCTCAACGTTCACTCTACCATCATATTATCTCGTCCGTTATTCGACTCTGATCAGTGCTTTAGATAATGCCATTGAGGCATATGGAGAGAGTACTTCGTTATCAAACGAAGCCTGTAGTAGTGTAGCCTGACAACAGATATAACAGCCACATTCTTTATCCCGGCTCTTACCCTAATTTCCTTTGAAAATCTCGACGGAATGGATGAATTACTGGATACAAAGCAGAAACATCCACCATCTGTTTGAAGTTCAAGGCAAAGAAACTCACGAAACATATATTGGCTGATTATGGCTACGAATTCTGCTCTATTTTACCATAGTTCTCACATGGAGGGGAAAAATTATTTAATTAAATAAATACAAAACTTTATTTTAGGAAAATTCATACTTAAGAAGTAAATCCATGCTGATTTCTAGTAAATCACCGATGGATGACATCGTGAAATTGCAAAATTAGAGCGTCAGCCAGTGAGCGCTGAAGGATAATTGGGGTTGGTGGTAATTAGGCCACGCCCACACTACAACTTCTATCATTGACTACAATACCAAGTGCCCTCTCCATCATTCAAAGCAAGAAAGCTGCTTATATACCTACTTTAGAAAAAAATGTACGTATACTGTACATACACCGTACCGTATATGGAGGTATATGGAGAGGGCATTATGTCATCAAATTGTAGCCTGATAACTAATATAACAACAATATTGGTTATCCCTGCTCTTTCCCTACTTTCCTTTCATAAATTTTTTGGCTCCTTAGTGCTATGTATTACTCAGTTTTCCTATATTTATCATCTGTATTGAGGATGATCATTAATTTGTATGCGAATAAGTGCGGAATATGCCAGGTGATATTGCAGGATATCAAATAGACATACTTTTCGGAGTCAGATACAAGAACGAAGTCAAGCAGTGCAAGAGGTATCCCGGTGCGAATATAAACAGTGACCATAACCTAGTAGCAAAGGACAGCCACCTTGGTTACAAAAAAATCAAGAAGATAAAGCGCGAACCAGAATGGGGCACGAAATTTGTGGCCGAAGAAGAAAACAGAGAAAGCTTAGCCACAGCCGTCGACAGGAAACTAGAAAATGAGGATGAAATGGGCATAGGAGAAAAGTGGGATGGGCTGAAGAGAACAATTGCAGAAATAGCAGAGGAGCAACTGGTGAGTAACACGGCCAACACGAAAAAGCCGTGGATAGCGACTGAGATTAGGAAACTAATAGAAGAAAGAATAAAGTACAAGAACACCAGAAACGAAGGAGAGGCAATCCTCTACAAGAAGGTAAGGAACAAAGTCAATAGAGAATGCAAAAAGGCTAGGGAGTACATCTATATCTACATCTACGTCATACCCTGCAAGCCGCCCAAATGGGGTGTGAAACGGGGTGCTTCCACACCTGGCATGCATGAATGATACGGTAGAATACCGAAATTACATTGAAACCCGCGTACCACACATGCAAAGCGCCAATTAAAAATCAAATACCCAAGAAACATTCTATCGTCAATCGTTCCAACATGCAAGGGATACAAAGACTACTACTACAGATTCAAAATATCATGCATAAATAAGAACATCAATATTTACATCATGCATAAATAAGAAAGTAGAGAATATAATGAGAAAGATTTACTGTCTGCCTATTGTCACCATTCGAACTATTCATGACGACGATCACAGCTGTTATGGTCCCGAATGGTACGCGGAAAAAATGACATTTTATACCTATCGGTTCTACAATCTAGCTCTCTAATTTTATTGGCGCGATCTAATCTGCCGTAGTACAAGAGGGTTAATAATATGTTTTTTACGTCGTCAGAGAAATGATTTTCCTGAAATTTAGTTAGGAGGTTAAGCCTATAACTTAATCTACGCTGTTATAGTGATTCCCATCCTAATTCTTCTAATAGTCTAGGCACACTAGCCAACTTTCAAAAACCTCGCTCCTCTTCGCTGTATGCGATCTAACTCTGATATCAAACCCGTTTCGTATGGATCCCATACACTAACAGCATATTCCAGATGAGGCCTAACGATTGAAAAATAACAACGTTTTTTCACTTTCTCATCACATTTTCCGAGTACTCTCTTGATAAAGCCTAGCTTCCTGTATGCTTGACCGCATATTTCCCGAATATGTTTTCCCCAAGATATGTTGTGAGTAATTGTGACCCCTAAGTACTTAACATTAATAGTAGAGTATTGGATCGAAAGCTGCTGTGAAGAATCCAACAAAAATAAACAGTAAACAAACTAGTGAAAAAAACACTTCAGAGAGGGGAAAACGAGAAGCAACAATATCAGGGATGCGAACGGGAATATACTGATAGAGGATGAAGACATAGGGAATAGACGGGAGTAATACATTGAAGAGCTCTATTGAAGGCCAACGCCGCTGAAAAATAACCTAATATATCGAAAAGGGGGTTGACGAGGAAGATCGTGGTCCACTCATACTGAGGAATGAATTCGACAGAGCAGTAAAAGACCTCAATAAAAACAAAGCACCTGGAGCAGGCAACTTCAACAGAGAAATCATCAAAGCGCTCGAAATGAAAGCCATAGAAAACCTGCATGGGGTAATCGAAAATAGTAACCAAAGCGGAATACTTCCAGAGGACTTTTAAAAGGCTGCAGTCAACCAATCTTAGGATTGAACAACCAATGAATTAATAATTCAAATAAAAGGAACAAAATTTGTGAGAAGAATGCATGTTAAAGAAATAAGGACATGCTGGTTTCTAGTAAACTATCGATGGAAAACATACTATAACTGCATAATTAGTGCGTTAGCCCACAAGCGCCTTGTAAAAATGAGGGTTGACTAAGGTGGCGGATTGACTTCAGCTTTTAGCATTGGCCAGCATAGAAAGCGCCTTCTCCATTCACCTCAATGGCCCACCTCTTCCTATCATTCCATTTGCTCTTCTATCGTTTATCCACATCGTTATTCAACCCTTAAAAAATTCTTTAACGAGGCCAAATGAACTGCAAACACTCTCATTCCTTCCATGCATGCATACATCCATCTCACTTTCCGTGCAAAGGGTCGAATTGGCACATTTCGGAAACTATTAGGGCACTTGGGTGCCCTAATATTTTCCTATCCGGTGATTTGAGCGGTAATCGTGGGAATTTGGGTGCACATTTTAGTAACTATTCAAGAATGCATTAAACATTTTTTGTATCACGCTCCACTTCAGTCAATCTTTGTATGCGATTTAATAATCATACAAGTAGTGATATAAACGAGGTAATATTTTTTATTTCAAAATTTTCTTCTGAATTAAAGCAGTTACGACTTGGATTGGACGGCGAGCAATATCAAATTTTTCGGGGAAACCCTAAGCCAATATGAGTTTTTAACTAAGGATGATCTAAGACGAATACAAAGTTATTATTCAGTTTTGTGACAAAGTTATCTATAAATTATACAGGCGTCAGTAAGGCTCACCATCTTTGTCCGCACAGGCCAATTTTCGAAACATAGGACAGTTCACTCCATCATGGGTCGGATTAACATGCCCCGTTTTTTCCAACGTTCCCGAAGAGGCTGGGTTTGAAGGATGACGTTGCTTCAAATGGGACGAATATCGCGGGAGATGGATGGATGGCGGATTCCCTCGGGAATTCCGGTGAGTAAAGCCGGCTGACTGACCATCCGACCACCGCGCGCCGAACCCGTGAGACCGAAACCCTCCGACCGCGGAAGGGAGAGCAGCACGCTCCGTCGACAGAAATATAAACCCAAAGCGTGGGGAAACAAAAATTGACGAAAAGAAAAAAAAAACATTCAAATTTTGCGGGTGAACCGAATTTCCGACGGCCATCGCATGAGGTCCCTTTTTAAAGCGGGTTGAAAGAAATATGGTTGAAACTAGAGGTGGGAATTTCGATTCATTCCGAAATTCGATTCATGCGATTTGATTCACGTCAATGACTCATTCCTTTAAATCATTCCTAATGATCCATGGAAGAACCAAATGACTGCGATGAGTGATTTAACGACGATGAATTATTTCACTGCGAAGAATCAAAGGAACCAAACTGAGGCGAAGAATCAAATCTAACCAATTCCCACTGTTGGGAAGCTGCCTAAATGGAGATAATGCGATATAACGTGATATGAAATCAGATTTTCAGATTAATTCAGTTTATTCGTCGAAATATTGGGAGACTTGAGGAACCTGAAAGTGCCTATCCTTAGAACAGCTTCAACCGTGACGCCTGGAGTTGTGAGCCTAAAAACTCGCCCATACTTCCTCAGCGATTGGAGACTATATATTAAGAAACTCATGCACTTGTGATGTTCAGGTGAAAATGATTGTGTTCGGGGTTATAATCAATCAACTTAACATGATTGCCTCTATAAAATCATTCCTCAGTTTTTATCAGTAAATTCTATGTGCGAACAAAAGACTAAGGAATGTTTGGTATGTGGTTTGTCCCAATCACGTTGCTCTCCACTCATGAACAGCGTGTTGTGGTTCAATTTGAATCAAATCAAGTTGTTCTCCATCACTCATGGGTCGTGTGATTCTTCACAAACCACTCCACTCGAATATGAACGAGAACAGCTTGATTTGGTTCATTGTGAACGAGTCGAACGTGATTCAATTCATTTGGTTTACGTCAATGAATCGTTCAAAATGAACGAATCACTCATGACCGACACAGCTCTAGTTGACACACACATTTCCTTCCATTCATTCTGCAGCGCTGCTCACTTCGCAATACAACAGCGATCAAGCTTTCTATTCGGTTCAGACTCATGGTACTAAGGCACTGCACTTCCGTATTGAGAGTGAGCAAAGCTAGTGTACACTCAACAATAATAGAACTGCAATTATTGTATTAGCGATCTGAAAAATTTCAATTCAGCTGTGCCAAAAACACAGATCGGCCTGTATTGGAAACAGGTTTGCCTCTGACAGTCAAATGGGTAACATTTCAATTGCTCCACGGGGAAAAGTATAGGCACTTGGAAGAATTTGATAAATATACTAATCTACATACTACCCTGCCAGCCACCGCGCGGGCGTGTGGCAGGGGATGTTCGGTCAGATGGTACTACAGTACCCTTCATAGTCCTACACCCCCCCCCCTCGCGCCTTCTCGCGCTACATCCACATCTACATCTGCATACTACCCTGCGAGCCGCCACTTGCGTGTGTGGCAGGGAGTGTTAGGAAACCAGCCATGTAAAGATATAAGGGATAAGATTTTGGAAGATAAAGTGGGAGGGTATTAGTTAGAGGTCAGTTTTGATTATGGTCACTTATTGTGATTAGAAGGGACAAATTTTTGTACCTATCGGTTCAGCACTTGAACTCTTTAATTTTATCAATTCTGCCGAACATAAAAATGTAGTGCGCTGGAATAATATTCAATGGATCGCTCTAAAACATACCTATTCTAAATTTCCCAAGCAAACTACGCTTACCTAGCATGTTCCAAGTCTCTAGTGGCTCCCAAACTAATCTCCCTAAAAGCTGAGGCACACTATATGTTCACTCGTGGCAGTTGTTAATCAATCGCGCAGGAAGTTTGACACAAAACGCTCGGTCGTGACTATGTTGAATCCAAGGATCGCTTAATACCTGTAAGTTACCAAACGTTTCGTCCACACGCATTGATCCTGACATCGTTGCATGTGCACGCTTGAGGTATTTTGAGCGAAATACCAGTTTTCACGGGATAAAATGAATTTGGTCTCATTTTAAAGAAAAATATCTCATCTTTACAAAGATACCATAATATCAGCCATTCGACATCATACCATCTTTGGAGATATTCACCAAGACATGATAACAATATTCCAAGCGAAATGACACGCGTATGTTCTCTAAAACGACTTCCTTTTATTTTATGTAAACAGAATCACACATTTCTAACACGCTGGTCTCTTGCCAGAAATTTAATATTATCTACGTAGTTTTTGTGTTTTCTCAAAAGTTAGTGAAATATATCAATATTTCACCTGCCGTAATTTTTGCAAAATCGCATGAAAATCTTCGTTTCTGAAGGCGTTTTCACTATGCGGCGTGAAATGAGTCAAGTTATAAAAAATACTGTGTGCAAAAATGGAGAATAGCGTGAAGCAGTAGTTAATACCGCTTGCGAGAAACTCATGACTGATTGGTGCCATTATATTATCATAATTATATTTCCTCCTTATTAATAGTTTTTACTGTAACCGCCGGAAACACATTCATAGGAATGCCAACTATCTTTAACTTTTACTCGGTCTCGCAATTAATATCATGTACTTTTTTATGCGGTATTTTTATCAGCTGTATTTAAAGGTATGGTATTTCTGTCAAAGAGTGGACTCCTTTTTCTTATGGTACATTTACAAAATACCGTGCAGGCCACCACTAAGGTGTGTGGCACTGGGTGATTCCACACCAGGCATGCAGTACTCATCCCAGTTCAAATCAGAACCGCGCACTTCCCTAAGTCCGCTAGGCGCAGAACAAAAACCAATAAGTACAACAATGCGCGGTCACACCAGTAACTAGGGGAGTGCTACATAGCCCAACATGCTACCATGCAAAACACTATTAAAGATACAAGTTGTGTTTTAGTTGTAGAGTTTTGCTCAAAATTCAGTTTCCAATTAAATATTTTAGGTGCTACCACACTTGTTCGCGCCTGAATCATTTCACAAGTTTCGTTGTTCTTCTTTCACGTTACTAATGACACGTTTTTTATTGTTGAGTTGTTGATACCAATAAATCCTTTTTGTAAGACAAAGACGGTCAAGATAAGATAAAGAGATCATTAAAACCAAAGGAAATACAGTCCACTTCATTAGAATCAAAACGATCACTCTTCTAATTTCGCTAATATACTATTAATATACAGGTTCCATGTTATAGTAATAACAGCCAGAACAACACTTATTACCAAACTAACACGTGGACATCGACATACAATTTTGAAATTCCACTCATGATTATATAAGTATTAATTATATAATAAGCGCTTATAATTTAATTTAAGCAGTAACCTTCGCTTGCAAATCAGCGCCCTTGATCATTCCTAGCTAGCAGATCGAAATGTTAACCCATGGTTAAGTGAACCTATCGTAAAGTGGAGGTATACTCTTCACCACTCATTTTATTTTCAACAATTCCCTCCTATTGGCATGAAGCTGAATATGAATTTAGCGAATTGTAAATGTACAGGAACCAACGCTGAACCGAGTTCGAGTAGAAACAATTTTAGGATAAGATAGATTTCGGAATACATGGAAAGAAATGCATTAAGATGCTGAAATAAACTATTAACAATAACGATCGAATTCGCTTCGAAACTACGCAATAGCAGGGAAAACTTTAAATCCACAACGCGCACTTACAAAGACCACGAGCACCTCACGTTCCGAAAATTTCATGAATAAATTAAAATTTATAGAAAAAATTACGCGGGTTTTCTCTCTACTTGCCATAATATACTTTATACATAATATACTCGTAAGTTGGATGATGTACTCCACGCCGACTTCAGATTTTTTTGTCAACGCACAGTTTGCAGCGAACAGTCATAATTAAATCCGAACAATTCTCCCCTAACTCGAAGAAATTTCTTAAATAAGGAAACGGAAATTCCCTGACATCGCCACCCATGGTTGAATTTGTCCACCTCTCGTAGTTTGCAATTTTCGATGAAATAGCAGTACCTACCAACTCAAGACAGCAGAAAAATCATAAATTTCCTTCCACGAGGTGCCAGAGAAGAATATCAATGGAATACGATGGTGATAGTCGCGAAAATGGTAACCACGTGAAATCTTTCATAATCACGGAAGTGAACCATATCATCGATATCTCGACGTACATCGATATATCGCTGAACCAGCACACCGATTGGGCACACTGCCACAGCGCAAAGGCACACGAATTGACATCATGACGGCGGGATCTCAAATCTCGAACGAACAAACAGTTCACTGCAGATAAAAATAACGATTACTTAAATGTAATGATTACTCAAAGTAGTTAAGGAGTAGATTCCAAGTATAATTACCTTTCTTTTAAAAGAAACGATTACAATTAAAAAATACCCAAAAAGTAATCATTACCGGTAATTCGATTACTTTTACTCGATTACCGGCCATCACTGGATACAACTGATACAACTAATGGTTAGTATTTATAATATGACTGAAAAATAGTCCTACAAGGTAATAAACCCTGCATGAAGCTAAATCATGCTGGAAAATTCATGTGGGGTGAGTCGTTAATAATGATGGTAAGATCTTAAGTTTTGCAGTACTATAGTAGTGATAGTAATATTTGCAGACAACATAGCTCTAGTAGCTGACTCAGAGAAAGAATCAAGTCGAATGCTCAATATTCTAAATAATATTTTATTAAAACTGAAACTTACAATAAACACCAAGAAAACAAAAAGTATGGTGGCAGAAAGAAAGAGAAGAGAAAAGATAACGAATATATGTATAGACGGAGTGAGACTGGAGGAAGTGACAGAGTTCTGCTACTTGGGTAGCATATTAGAGAATCATAACAACTGCTCCTCTGAGGTCAAAAGAAGAATACGTTAGCCAAGAAAGCCTTTCAATTAAAGAAAAGTCTCCAAGTAAATAACAGCATTAGTATTGAGAC
This sequence comes from Ceriagrion tenellum, assembly GCA_963169105.1. Lineage (NCBI taxonomy): Eukaryota > Metazoa > Arthropoda > Insecta > Odonata > Coenagrionidae > Ceriagrion > Ceriagrion tenellum. The sequence continues at coordinate 113,897,420 of OY720636.1, read as the reverse complement.
TAGGAAGAAATTCCTGAAAAGCTTTGTATGGAGTGAGCTAAGATATGGATGCGAGACATGGACACTAAGGAAGAGTGAAATGACCAAACTTGAAGCTGCGGAAATGTGGTTTTGGAGGAGGATTACAAAAACTAGGTGGACCGACAGGAAAACTAATGAGCAAGTACTAAATGAAGTCCATACAGAAAGAGAACTATTGGAAACAATTAAAACAAGAAAATCAAAGCTCATCGGACACTTACTCAGGCACGACAACTTCATACAAAATATTATGGAAGGAAAAATTCTAGGCAAAAGACAGAGATGACGACCGAGAACTTCGTACCTAAAAGTATTGGCGATGGAAATGGGATGCACCTCGTACAATGAAATGAAGAGGAAGGCTGAAAAAAGAGATTGTTGGAAGTCGTGGCTGCAACAACAAGGATAACCTTTAGAAGAGAAGAAGAAGAAGATATTAAGTACAAGCACAAAATCAACTCCGCCTGGTGAGGGACCAAGGTTTCATTGAAATGAACAATTCCGTCTATTATGGTCCCTTATTGTACGTGGAAACAATTACATTCTTAATCTATCGGTTCTGCAGTCTATTTCCTTAATCTTTTTCCCGTGATAATTGAGCCTTTCTACCATAACAGATTGGTCCTCGCAAAATATGTTGAGCGTCCGGTAAAAAAAAAGTAAACATAAAAGTTTCGTGAAAGATTTAATCTATATTTTTCCCTTCGATCAGATAAAGGTTCCCACCCTAACTTCTTCTACAGTTAGGGTGCTAACAGCGCTAAGTTTATCGTAACAATTTTTAACAAATCTTGCTACTTTTCGCTATAATCGACCTGTGTGACGTTTAACTGTGGTTGCCGATTGTTTTTACATTACACTCTCGATTTTTTAGTTCGGTGAGAACAAAAAAAGTGCCGGTTTTTTGCCGTTTTCGAACGGAGCGCTCTCTTTGACATTCAAGAGTCATGAAACTTAAAGTTAAATCGTAATGAACCTGTAGTATTGTGTACGAAAAACATATTAAAATGTATCTTTAACCGTTCAGTTCTTTCTAATGTGCCATAAAAAAGTCATTAGCAAGTTTATGAAACAACCTTTTCTCGGTTATGAAAAGAAGTGGAAGCAAGATCGTTTGTTTATCTGGGCAACCTTATTTTGAGGCTCTTAACAGCAGTATTTAATAACGATTGCCATCGTTAACTCACATCATGATATCGATTTTAAACGAGTTAATAAACAACCGAGTATTTTAGCAGGCTCAAGCCAGCGGTAAGACGACCGTCATCGCGAGAGGGGTGATGAAAGTTTGAGTGCTGTTTGCACTTGCAGGTTGCGGGCCGTCCACGTCTTGGAATCTCTTTGGGCACATTGAAGAAATTCAGTGCATCGAGAAAAGGTCCTTATGAGTAAAAGGTGATGAAAAATGGTTACATATTAAAATGAACAAAAGTTGTACCTAATATAAAATTCATGAAAAGAGTGTGTGCAGCGATTGTTTTCGCCCTTCGAGGTAATGCACAGAAGGAGCGTATGATTAACGGGTTAGTTAGTACATCACTGACTCTGCATTTATTAGTTCAGCTTGATTGATTTTGTACATCACGTTTGTTAAGCTACTCTTCCTCCAAAAATTCATAACAACGCACATCACAAAATTTAATTATAACTGCCAAGCGTCGCAATATTCGTTTAAAGCATCTAGGTCTCTCTTCGACGAAATCCTCTCAGACTTTGTGTTAATTTAATAATAATGTATTTCTTCCAAAAAACTGATGGATTCATACATTCTATTTACACATAGGGAAGTTAGATACCCTACTAGGCATCAGGTCTGTTTTTAGGGTACCGTCAGTATTTTTTCCCATGCATTGCCCAGATAAACATAAAAAAATATGAGATACACATTACAAATCATGATATAAGCGTATATAATAAAAAATAATTGTTGTTTAAAATAAAGCAAACTTTCTTTAACAAACAACTTGACTCTGGTAGCAAAAATAACAGCAATCTTAACGAACCATACTTTCGATGTTATTACAAGCCTTTGTTTTACTAATCTAAGAAATATTTTACAATTTGTTATCTCTTTTATTTTATTTGACAGTTGATTGAATAATTTCGGCCCCAGGTATAAAAAACATCTTTAAAATAGCATTAAATATACTTTAGGCATGGGAACCCAGTAGCCTCTACGCATGTTAAACATTTTGTGACAGTCCATAGCTTTTGGCACACTCCCGCTTCTTACATAAAATATTTTCAGTACCTTGTAGCAGTACATATTTCTTAAATGAAGCATTCTTAGACTAGAGAAAAGGAGTGGAAATCCGCTCCCACGGATTTTTTTAAGAGCACCAATCTGATTATCTTATTTTGAAATATTATAGCAGCCCTTATCGCATTGTAATTAACTCCTCCCCAAAAACCAATCCGTAATCCAATTTCGACTGAACAAGGGAAAAATAAATAAGTTTACGGATATAGAGTGGACACTTATTTCGAAGAAAATAAAATTTTGTTTAACCATAAGGTAGGGTAACATATTGGAAATGCGCTGATCCCACCTTAGGTGATAATCCAAAGTCACTCCCTGTACAATAGTGCGTCGTCCGCGAAAAGGCAAATTTTGTATGTGTATGCTATGTGCTTCCCCAAGTAGTAGTTTTAGCAGACAAAAACGCACTTGTGGTCGAAGAATATCTGAAAAACAGCACAACTTTGGCATTTATTTCACCACGACCCTCTATACCTATCTGCTAGATTTACCTGGAAAAAAGACCTACTTACAGTACCCACTAGGAATCATCCCGTAGACCTTCACATCCTTCAACATAGCACACTTCACGTCACTAAATCCTTCACCGTAACCGCTTCTAGAGTATGGAACTCTCTACCATCTAAAGTTAGAAATATTAAATCCATCCATGCTTTCAAGTCCAAGGTGTATGATATCCTAATAAATAATCCTAAAATGTTGTCTGTCTAAAATTGAAACGAAGTAAAATTAAACAAATGTTAAATTGGATGCCTTATACATATCGAAGAAGAATTAATCTATTGAACATGAATGTATTCAACTTTATACTTGTATTTGTTACTGTTATCATTAATTACCTTTTTACTCACGGTTTATATGCTTAATCATGTATTTAAATGTTATCCTAGAAGTGCTCTCTGCAGTAATATGTACGGCTGTATTACGAATTCCAAGCTTACAATGAGTTTTTTAATTTTTTTTGCCTGTCATCATTGTATAATTAATTCGATTTTGTATATTGAGTTTCATCACTGTATTATTAATCTAATTTTTGAATTTCAAAATTGTATTAATTTGAAAAATTGTACTTCATTATCTCAGGGGCTAAGAGTAGCCCACAATAATAAACGTTGTTATTATTATTATTATACCTATATCCCTTCAGAGTACCACTGAGCACTGCAACGGAGCGTGCGAGTTAAATGCCTAAAAAGGGAAAACCAACTATCAAGATAATAACGGACTCGTAATTAAAACACTGTTTGGCTCCCGAAGAAAAGAGAAAAATGGTAGATTCAATTCCGATTAATTGAGACGGCGTAGAAGTGGCGGTCACAATCTGACCTCCTCTCCTCCTTTGCATTATTCATGGGCTGTAATTTTATATAGAAGAAGGAAATTACTTATTCATCGATCGAAACTTCCAAGGAACTCGAGCGTCTATGAGGCAACACCGTGAGAAAGGTGAAATGATGGCATCACTACTCGGTGGAATTTGCCATTTTTCTAGGTAGGTTATGCGGTTCATGTTTGATAGCAAAGAGGTGTAAAAGTTGTAATTATTTCACCGGCGACTCCATGCATGAGAAATACAATTTCATTAAATCAACCTCCTTAATGTGGAATCTTCTCTTTAATATTAGAATTTTATCTTGGATGCCTGAGTCTCCTTAATTTTCCTCTACAAAAACGTATTTGTACTCGCAAGGACACATGCGTGCAAAAATATTTCAGTGTATTAGTGATATGCATTTGATCTTTGGCGAAAATATGGGTAGTTAGGCATTTTTCCTTTCTTTGCTTACATTGATTTTGAAAAATACACCTTTCCTTCCCCTACTAATTTCTGATACTCATAAGCTTTTGATTTTTTTCATCTGGTACAAAATCAGCTTAACATCTGATCAAACATTTTCAAGCGCGTGTACTCGTTCTTACAAGGCTTGCATAATGACAGTAAATTAGACACTTATTTATCAAATATACGGCTAATAAATTCTGTATTGACACGAATACATCTTATCTACCTCATGGAAAATATATGGGACCCTTAAGAAGCATGACTAGATTCAGCCACAGATCAAATACAGCGGAGAGGTGCAAAATCTGTTTAAAATAATTACGATAAACATAAGAGTGTTACTTAATTGTTGCGAGATTTAGGACGCAACCTCTTTCCAATCCAAGGGGAAGATATAGATTAAATCATTTAGGAAACTTTGATGAAGACTAATTCTTGCCGGACCTTTAACATATTTTGCTAGAGCCAGAAACGATACTTATAGAATGTCATTTTTTCCACGTACAATGAGGGATCATAATAGTTGCGAGAGATCAGTTCTAGGATACTTTGACCCTGACTAGGTTAAATAGGTTTTTCACTTGCGCTAAAATGCTATCATCATTATTGGTTACTTAGCTTGCATGCAATTTCCGGCATGATATAGCTCTTTCATGATTTAGTACCTAGTAGAACTATTTATCTGTCACATTAATTATAACCAGTAGTCGTTTCTTAAGTTGTGTACTGCATGGTAGCATGTTCGTCCACGTAGCACTCTCCTAATTCCTGGTCTGACCACGCACTGTTATCCTGACTGCTTTTGGCCTGCGCCTGGCATTCCGGGGAAACGTGCGCGGTTCGGATTTCAGCTGCGATGAGTGTTGCATGCCTGGTGTGGAATCACCCCGTGCTAAACACCCTAGTGGTGGCTTACTCGGAATGTCGTATCTCATATGTCTTAAGGTTAAGTGTCACAATTAATTGAAACGCCAAAATTATTCATAAAATATTTTTTCACTTAAATCCATACAATCACTAATGGGAACTCGTATGCTAAGTCGCATGCAAATATTTAGGTACAAAAATTCGCTACAGCCCACCTTGCACAGTATGTATTTTACATTGAGGTACAGCCTCACAACCATACTAACAACCATATTGTTTAACTTTTCTCTTTCTTTACTTTCCTATAGATTGCCCGACAAAATGGACGATTTAGCGGATGTATAGCAAGAATATCAACCGTTTGTTTGAAATTTAACGCAAGTAAGTCTTTAAACATATACTAAATACATAGCGCTGTGTATTCTAGTCGACTTTGGAATAACTTTTATCGAGAATGCGTATAACTATTAAGTTAAATAAACAAACAAAATGCGTAAGGAGAATGCTCATTAAAGAAGTAAGCTGATTTATGGATAACTATCGATGGAAAACATAACAAAAGTACACAATTGGTTGGTCAGCCCGTGAACGGTAAAGTAAAATCAGGGTTAACAAAGATACCGGACAGACCACGCCCCAGTTACAGCTTCGCCAGCTTTGGCCAGCATAGCAAGCGCCCCCTTCATTTACCTCAATCGTATTATATAGATTCTACAGATATTCATAACATATTTTTTCCCGAAAATGAATAAAACAAACCGATCATGACAGAAGAATAATGAAAATATTTTTGCGGCGGAATTCTCTCCTCGATTCCCTTTCATAATAGCTCACCAATCCCTATGTTTTAGAGCCAATTTGGACAGGGAGATTTTAATCTACCTGGACACGCAGAGATGCGAGGAGAGGAAAAAAGGCGAGCGAGCGCGCGCGCTGTTCTTTTTTTTTATATACCGATTTGCTATCCTACCGCAATGCGCACGAGTGTAAAATATTTTCTTTTTATTTAATATTCGGACGGAACAAATAATTAACTTTTATATTAGGCGGCGCTGTCACGCATGCCGATGCAACGGGGAAAAAGCACAAACACGAAATGGCGATAGCCTCGTGAATTACCCCAATATAATACTCCTTTCCCACCCCTCGCACCAGGGTTGCCAACTCAAAAGGATCGAATATGGCTCACTGACTTCAGGTAAAATGCCATCAGTGTGTTGCTGGATCGAAATAAATTAAAATTACTCGCTTTTTTGATAGAGAGTGTCACAAAATTGATATAACGACTAGGTTCGAAGAATGTATGCCTGTTATACGTGATACTTACGTCAGCTCAGAATTCAACACTGAAATTATCGCCGAAATTTTGAAATGAAACCCTTATCTTGAACCGAATTTGATTCCTCGGAACCAGTGTTTAAGGTGGATTTAACACATGGAAGTAACTTCCACGATACTAGCCATTCAAATCGCTAGCAAGCGATAATTCGATACGAAAGAAGGGAACGATTTATAAAGTAATCGACCGAGAATTTCAATTGTAAAGAAAACGGACTAGCTTCTAATTAGGAGGCTTTACACATGGAAGTTTACGTCTATGGAAATAGCGACTGTAGTGATTCTCGAATTGTATCGCGTCTCGCAGGACATCGCTGCGCTTTCTCATAACTTCCGGGCACGCATTAGGATACTCTGTGCTTCCGGGTTTTCCCAAAACAAATGAATGACGAAAGTAAACAATGAATAGGGGACTCACGAAAATCGCCCGAATTTGACAATAATGGCGTTCGTATATCGCTGGTTGAGTCCCTTAAGCATTTGTGGGTTTAACTGATTTATACGAATTACAATAATTGTGCATTAATACGTCGATACAAGTTTGTCAATTGTGACAAAAGTATTTATTACCTACTTACAGAAAGGTTACCTTTGGAGTTCTTTATCATTAAATATATTTTCAAGCAGAAATAAATTTTTACAGAGCTAAGTATGAAAAAAATAGGCAACTTCCACAGCGATGAAATTTATTGCGACCGGGTTCGCTTTTTACAGCATCTTCAGGTGGTTTCGCTTTTTTCAGCATCTTCAGACATGTAGGTGCTGTCAAAAGCGAAACTGGTCGCAATAAATTTTATCGCTGTGGAATTTGCATATTTTTTCATACTTAGTTATGTTCCGTTTCCACTCCATCAAGCCTGCAACCATAGAGTATAAATTTGTACATACACAATGTATAACAATGAGTCCTCCATCTACTAAGTTAATCGTTAATTACATTTAATATACGAGTTCTCAGTCATGTAACCAAGATTTCACCGGATGCGATCGCTTTTATCGTATAGTCGAGATTCTACCTGCGGGCAAAATAGAAGCTAGTCTATCTTCACTGCAAGTGGCAACCGCGGTCGATTACCACCACAGTCGACCCCCACTGTCAAGGAGGTCCGTGCTTGCACATCGAAGTGTCGATTGCAAGCGACTTCCAAGGCTACTGTCATGGAATTGACACCCATGAGCGAAACCCACCATAACACATAGAGGTCACTTGCATGACAGTAGCCATTCAAGTCGCAAGTAAGCGATAATTTTATCTGTTATCTATATCTGTTATCTATAAGAACGAACTTCCATGGCAGTGGGAATCGATCGTTGTAGTCATCGACATAGGTTTGCACTTGCAATAAATACAGACTGGCTTCTATTTAGGTGGATTTACACATGGAAGTTGACTTCTATGGTCGTTGCGAGTGTAGCGATATCTTGAATCTTATCCCCGAACGAATTAATGACGAAAGTAAACATAGAATATGGTAATTCCGAAAATCGTTCAAGTTTGGCAACAATGGCTTTCGTGTCACTGTTCGAATAGGTCTCATGAATTTTTATATTTATATTAATTGTATATAATTACATCGTATCAAATATAACAATTGTGACCGTAGTTATCATTGTCAAATGCATGAATATACATGGATTGCTTACTCGTCGCCAAAAACTGTTGCCTAGAATTCCATAAACAAACAACTTTGTCGATTGTCTAGAGATTGTTGAGCCTACTCCGAGGCCAAAAATGTAGTTTACATATAGTAGGTTACACATTAACAAAATTTACAAATTAACAAAATAGTAGGTTACACATTAACACCCAAATCAATCTATCTAGATCATACTTTCTGATTCCTAAGGCTCTCAACAGGTAATAAACCAAAAAAATGCAGCTGTAAATTAACAGAAAAAGATCCACACAGCAGAGAAAAAACTCACAATGGAAGTTTTATATGCCTCTTACGCACTTCCCGTAGTAGATATTTCCTCTTTAGCATTTACAAAGTAACTGTTAGGTCTTAAAAATAGCCATCTATTATTCACAGCAACAAGTTGTTCATATTTCTTCAATCGTTATTGAATATTCACCACAGTCTCACGTTAACAACAATCAACAACGGACTGAGAATTTATTTATTTATTTATTTTCACTGCCCCGAATACAGCACAATTAGGCCATTTTACGTCGGGTGAACAACAGTAACAACGGACGAGACACAGACACCCATGTCCTGGACAGATAATATTCTACCCAGGCGGGACTCGAACCCGCGACCCTCGGGTTAACAGGCGAGGACTTTACCCCGCCGCCACCGGGGCCGACGAAGAAGAGTTTTTTCTTAGTAGCGCCAAGGACAGGGTGTACTAAAAGTGGAAAATTACGCAACATTCAGTCTAGGCAACGATTCCAAACATTTGAATCCATTATGTATAATCATGGTCTTATGATACACAATTCATAAAGGTCAAGCAAGGGAATCTTCAGAATTACAAATATTTTCGAAATATCGATTCGAAAATGATTCGAGATATCGATACTCTAGCCACTTCCATGAATAACTTTGTTGGACAAGTATTCATTGTTGCACATATCTGCGTTAATTGACAGCACACACCTCTCGCGCGAGCTGGAGACGATCCTATTGGCCACAGAATATAATGCTTAAATTCAAGCGGTCAATTGAAGGTAAAAGCAAATAAGAGAGACGCTCTGCCGAACTGATGGGTAGAAAAATACCTTCTTTTCACCCACCATAGGCTATCGCCACATACAAACTCAATACATACCACCTTAAGATACTCATCATCATCATCATTGGTTGTTCAATCCTAAGATTGATTGACTAAAGCCCTCCACCCTTCCCTATCTAATGCAAGTTCCAATACGTCCTGGTATATCTTCCTATGTATCTTCCTCTTTATTTGGTACATAAACTTATTTCTGGGTCTTCCCCGGGGGACCTTTCCCTCTATTTTACCTTAAATTGTCGGCCCCGGTGGCGGCGGGCTAAAGTCCTCGCCTGCTAACCCAAGGGTCGCGGGTTCGAGTCCCGCCTGGGTAGAATATTATCTGCCCAGGACATGGGTGTCTGTGTCTCGTCCTTTGTTACTGTTGTTCACCTGATGTAAAATGGCCTAATGTGCTGTATTCGGGGCAGTGAAAATAAATAAATAAATAAAATAAATAAATTATGTTCTTCATAAACCATTGGGCCTCAGGGTGTGTCCAATCCATCTTGTTGTTCTTATCTGTATGGTGTTCTATATGGTCCTTTCCTATAAGGTATACTCTTCTGCACACTTCATCGTTTCTTATTTTGTCCGTCCATTTTATCTTTAGCACCCACCTCAAACGACAGATTTCAAAGGTTTCTAGTCCATTCTTGCCATCTTTTCCAACGGTTCATGCTTTCGATCCATTGAGTGCCACGCTCAACACGAATATTTTCACATTATCACAGTAAGGGCCATTAAATTGATACGTTGGTAACATTCGTTTATGCGTTTTCCTGTCTATGCACAGAAAGCATCGTAATTTTAATTGCAAAACAAACAAATATATGAAAACTGCTGTTTATCGAGTGGGAAATGGTGGCATCTTTATTGAGTGAGGCTAAAAATATTGTCGCCGCCCATTGGAAACAATTTTTGTAAACGTTTGAATCCAATGTAATGACACATCATACTGCAGCACCAGGTTTGTAAACGTTTGAATCCAATGTAATGACACGTCCTCCTGCAGCACCAGGTTTCGAAGGCTTCTAGTATTTTCTGATCATCTTTTCCAATGGTCCATTCATACAATCCAAGATACTGTTACAACGCAAATAGATAGATAGATAAATTTATTGCTCCACTTAAAAAACAATACAGAAAAAGATTAGCAATACAACTGTGGGGCTTTAGGTAGATTCGATGGTTTACACCAGTGTATAACCTACCAGCACTTGTTTATGCGTTCAAAATATATCATTGAAAAATATAGCAATAGCTTTTTTGACAATACATGAGCAAAACTAATGAAGAATAAACCAATAAACGAGAGTATACAAGAATAAGAATAAGCTGCTTGCAATGTTTTAAGGATGTTAGAAATATAACAGTGGCAAAACAAATTACATTACATTTTTTATACAATACACAACCATGAAATCATAATAAAACTTCTATATTATGATGAGATAATATACATCCCTGACCTTTTTACAAAAAAATATATTTACTCTTTACTTCCTTAATGTCACTCGGTAAATTATTAAAATCATCTCCACCCTCTCATCCTGTACCCTAGGGTGGATCGAAAAACCATTTTTTTAAATCGTACTGCGGTTAATGCTTTAAGTTGGTGGTCCTTATAATCCATCAAAAATTCTAACTCGATCGGATTATATCTTCAGGCTGCGCCTTTTAGTCAAAATTTAAAATTTTTATGAAAAAAGTAAAAAAAATTGCAAATTTTCCTGATAGTTTCCGGATTGATTTTATGGCAAATAATTACATATATTGCTTGTATGTTGCTTAATATTAGCGATTAAGTGTGTTTGAATTAGGCAAAATGGTTTTTAGTCCGTCAAAAATCGTCATAAAACGCCAAATATACAGAAATATTACGGATGTTAGGTAGGCAGTAACCCGCTATAATAACTCAACCCCACCGACTTGAATTTACCAAGTTAATAGGATAGGAAGGTAATAGGATATAAGGTAATAGGATAGGAAGTAAAATGCAACTCTTAGTTTATCGACTAATCGACTATCCAACACTCACCACGAAGGGGTTCCTGCAGTCGAGTGTCGCCCACCCACCCACCCGGGTAGACTGGCCTATTTAGGTTTTAAAGTCCGCTTTAGTATCAAACTTTGGTAACATTTGGTATTATTTTGGTAATATAACATGATAAACAGCCGGTGTCCTAAAAATCTGACGTTCCACCCCCGCCACACGCCCCAGCGGCGACTCGCAGGGTGAAACGTACATTCGGATGAAAACGCAAGGGAGGACGCATCTCAGCAGATCTCCAGAAAGGAAACACCCGCCTCCCCATTATGTGGTCTCGCACCGTCGCCACCAGCCGAGGCGGAAGCAGCGTCGGGGACAAAACCCTTGCCCACTACACCTTGGTGCGGGGTGCGGGAGGGAGGGCTGAAGCCGCGCTTCAAATCGGTTGAGAGAGACAGACGTGCGTTCAAACCCCTGCATTACCCCCCGGGAGGGGGTGGTCTGGAAATCCTGCGGCGATTCCGTGGAGCAGAGTAATCGAGGGGTGCAGTTATGTCGTGTGCGTCCGTCTGTCTGCGTGCGTGCAAGGGCTAACGGACGAAACGAAGGGACGGGTGCAAGGGAGAATGGACACAGCCGATCCAATTCATATTGATGCTCTATACTAACTCGCAAGCATGAGTTGGCAATGGTTCGCGTCGTGTGCGGCATAGGGAAGAGAGACAGAGGCTGAACGGTCTAGGGTGGGACGGAAACTGTTAACGTGGCTGAAGCGGTAATATTGGGTCATTGAAAGCACATTTAAAAATTATTTTAGGTAAATAAAATTTTTACGACATATTTAATTCAAGTACAACTGTTTCTGCGGCGGAATCATTGAGAAAGATGAAGAGCAAGGGCCGCAGACTATACAGGGCGTCTCAAAAACACGTACACAACAATCCGTGCGGCAACTGGATATCCTTTTGCATGACGTCACTGATGTCACGCGACTATTAAATTCTTATCCAGTCTTTTAAGTCTTTCAAGTCTTGCTAAGAGAGTTTGTGCTATTATTATTTTGGTAAACGTTGAAACTATTACAAGAATGGTATCACAGAAAGTAATTTACCGAGCTGATTATGTAAATAGTATTATATTATTCAGGTCTTCCGCGAATACGGCGATGAACTGCAATGGAATTGCCATAACGAAAAAGCAGTCTGGGCCGGGCATTGAACCACGAGTCTTTGGCTTTCTGGGAAATACGCAGACCACTCCGCAACCCAGGCTTCCATATCCTCATGGCAATTTAGAAAGATACGTATGAACTAGATGTTAAAGTAGTTTGAGCGAAATATCAATTTTTCTAGAAATCAATGAATTTTTTATCATTTTAAAGAAAATTATATCACCCTTCCTTTGACACCAAAAATAAAACCCCTTACGACATTACTTTTCGAGATTTTTGACAAATAATACCAGTCCTTTAACATGGGAAATGGTACGTGTATGCACTCCAGAGAGACCGTGTATTTAAAATGAGGTATTTCCTACACTTAGAACACGTTAAAAATCCAACAGCCTGTAGTTTGTGTGTTTTCTCAACAATTTTTAAAAATTAATCAAATTGTCACCGCAGTAAACTCTTCGGTATCGCAATAAACCTTCCGTTTTAATAGTTTCAAACGTACCGCGTGAGAAAAATAAGTAAAGTTAAAGGCTTATTCAGATATTTTCATTTAATTACTTACAATTTCTGTCATGTAAAACTATATTATTGTACCATTGATAATGCAATATTTAATTCGTGTGTCATAGCTGGCGAAATAAAAACGCATAGTTCTAATATGGTCTCTACTATGATTAGGGAACTATCTCGCTTGCACTACTTTTAAGTCCTTACGGTCAAGCAAAGATGGTAACGCAAGGGGGTCTCTTCAAGGGAGACTTCAAGGAAGCCACAGCATGAGAACTGTATCCCATACCAGCGCAAATGCTGCGCTTAGCTCTTAGCATGAACATTATTTAGGCCTGCTGCGAATACGGCGGTGAAAAAACAATGAAATTACCATGATTAAAAAATGAACCGGACATCGAACCACGGGCCTTTGACTTTTCGGGCCAATCCGCAGACCACTTAGCTCCACAGACTTCCTATTTCTTGTGGCTTAACAATTAGTTCATATGTATCCTTCAAAATTGCCATGCGGATTAGGAAGCCTGGGTAGCGTGGTGATCTGTACATTGACATGGAAAGCCAAATGTCCGTGCTTCGATTCCGGGTCCAGACCAATTTTTTCATTATAGCCTTTTGAGTCGTTGTAAGAGAGTTCATTATTATTTCAGTAAAGACAAATTTCAAGCTATCCGGGACTAGCCACGGAGTTTCATTTTTACGGAGTCACCCGCAATTCACACACGAGCGAATTACCACAGAGAAGAAAACATCCACCTTGACCGGGATTCGAACCCGGATCCCTCGATTTCCGGCAGAGTGCTTTAGCCACACAAAATGAAATCAGCTCCGGTCACAAAAATCCTCGGTAGATTAACTGGCTAGAGCACTCAGCCGGAAATCGAGGGAACCGGGTTCGAATCCCGGTCAATGCGGATGATTTTTTTCTCTGTGGAAATTCGCACATTTCAGTAAAGGTTTAAATTATTGAAAGAATGGTATCGCTAAAGATAATTCACTGAGTTGATTAAGAAAATAGAATTTTTTATGATCAATAATTAAATACACTTCTATACGGACTTTTCTTCGAAGGAAAATGGAATACAACAACTGATAGCAATATTAAATAAACAGTTAAACCAGTATTAAGGGCTCACCACCGGACTCATGAGCTAATAGCCACTCAAGTAGGTGACCGCTAAAGGCAAGGAAAACTTACATTGCTTGTATGCATGGGAATTCATTCCCTTACCGAAAAAATCGGCCGCTCAGGGAGGTGAACACTTAATGGGGCTGTATATTTCGGCCAAAAACGTCTTCTTAGCTCTGGCTTCTGCTACAGCCAAGGAGAGATCTTCGCCTTCCACTTCATTCCCCGCTCCAAACCACAGCGTCAAAGATTGCACAGTGTAAAATGCTTCGCTAGAGCTAAGGAGGATATTCACAGTAACATCATAATACACAATTTTCAACATTTTGATAACCCTTCATAGAGATGAAGGTTTTTTGTTCACAGAATCTGTATAAGTGCCAAGATTTTTAAGAAATATATGTCATATGCTCAGAAGCATGGACCATTGGAAAAGCTAACCAGAAAAGACTAGAATCCTTCGACACCTGGTGCTGGAGGAGAATGCTGAATATAAAATGGACGAAGAGAGTAAGAATAATGAAGTGTACAGAAAAGTAGAAGAGAAGAGGACCATATGGATCACCATGCAGAAAAGAACAGCAAGATGGTTTGAACACACCCTGAGAAACAATGGGTTTGTGAAGAGCATAGTTGAAGGTAAACTAGAAGGAAAAGTCCCCAGGGGAAGACCCAGGAATAAGTTTATGGGCCAAATACATGGGAATGTTCATAGAAAGAGATACCAGGAGGTAAGGGAACTAGCATTAGTTAGGGAAGAGTGGAGGGCTGCAGTCGACCAATCTTGGGATTGAACGACCAATGAAGACGTCCAACGCGTCATAGCGGTCACCTAATATTCGACAAAGTCAGTTCCTTCCGTGGTTGAAATAGTTACGCATGTAGAAAATAACGAAAAGTTACGATACTAATTTTAAATGTTTGCTCTCATTCCAGAGTCCTGCGCATCCAAATTTACTTTATGTAGCAAAGCAAAGTCGTAAAGTGAAAGCACATAACCGTTAGCGGTAGAGTATTCAGTCGTGGTTAACTGCCCTCTTAAGGGCGGTGGCTTCGGAGACAGGCTTCACCGTAATATCATGTTTTTATGGCGTGAAAACTAGGTGGCCAATTCCATACCAGTTTTCCTTCGGAATTCTTATAGATATCCGTATTGATATTTCGATACGCCGCATGCCAACTTCAACTTCACCCAACAAGCTCAAAAAATATTTTCCCTCCACTGCGGAGATAGAGTAGGTTATTCTTCCAAATGTATTAATGTGATTATTAATGGAAAAATTCACCACCATGCAAAAATGAGGTAAAAATATTGAGCAATTTTTACGTGAACCAAGGCAAATTTTTGACGTTCTTACGACCCGGGTTCTTACGACCCATCGCTGCGCTATATTATCAGGTAGAGACATAGTCAAACATATTTCTAAAATAGTCGAAAATTAAAAGGGTGAAAAGGTAGTCTTCAGGTGCCGGGTGGAAGGTGATTGCGGAAAGGTGGGGGAGGAGGGTGAGTTCCACCACATAAACTGGTTTACTTAAGGCGGCTGCATACCTCGGCCGAAAAAGGTATTACTTTTGACATCCTCACGACCCAGGTTTCATCGTTGCACGACATCATCAGGTAGAGACATAGTCAAACACATTTCGAGGTCGCAGGTTCGAGACCAAGCAGTGGTAAAAATTTTCCTAGCTTGCCAACCAACTTTGGCACGCTACCCGAATTTGAGGAGAAGAAGACATTGATGGCGCGAATAATGCGTGCACGTGTGAAAAGTTTCAAGCAGAAGGTATTGATGGTGCAGATCAAGAAGATTGGACCGGTATTAGCAGCCGCAGCTTCGGGCGAGTAGTTCACCTAATCGGTCCGGGCACTATGATGTGGAAGGCAACTGGGCAACCATCAATTTAGTCCCCCTAGAAGATGTAGCCCTGCATTTTTACTATACGGATGGCATGATGGCGTCCCTCCCGGTAAAATATTCCAGCGATTAAAAAGTCCCCAAATTTGATCTTCAGGTGGGGACAACTAGCAGGGGTACATCAGTCAGTAAGGACGAAATATTCATCGAAATATTTCGAAATACACTTCAAGTGACAAACATCTACTGGTGGAAATATCTCTAAATTGTAAAAATCGTAAAAAGAAACCAAATCGGTAACGTGCAAGTTTTCCGCTGTTAACCATACATGCTACTAATATGCACGCGTTAAAAATGGCCACGTAATCTATACAATACACAAAAAAGCACTCTAATTACCCCAAGCACATTAATATAAAATAAAGAGCCCACGATGGGTGCAGTATACAATAATGGTCTTTAGACAGTGTTTCGACCATGCATGGCCATGTCAGATTAGTTCACTAGTTCTTTCGGAGAGGGAGGCACCTCCACGTCACCCTGTTCATTCCGACATAGTGGGGGGTTGCGGTGGACCGTGGGGAGGAGGAGGTGGTTGGGTGGAGGACGGTGTGGGGGAGGAGGCGGCTTTGCGGTTCTCGAAACCGGAAGGATCCCTCCCGTGGTCCCATCACCTAGCAACAGGACCAGGGGGTCTGATTCTGTTACACGGAAAACCAAGCACCTCCAACTAGAGTCCCAAAACCAGTCTCGCGTTATCTCCTGAGCTCATTAAATTCTCGATTGACAAGATGGGAAATATTTTACCCCAAAACAATGCATTCACACTGGATAAATTTATTTCATTAATTTTTACTTGGGCTAGCTGAGGCGTTAAATGTCCACTCTCCATGGGATCACAGTTTACAGAGTTATGAGGTAAGTTAAAACAATCAAACGTAAATGAACATGAACTGACCAACTCTGCCTACTCTGTAATGCACGATTATTGAATCGAAAACACTCAAAGAAAATCCCATACATATGAGGATACAAATTATGAATAATAAAATTGACGGGACTTTTTAAAAAAATCTTTGGAGATACTAAGTACCGTATTCAGCCATTGAAATAGACAATGTTCGGAAATATTCCAATGTTGTTCATTACCAAGAGTTAGCAGGCGCGGAGCCAGACTTTGATTTTTGGGGGGGTCCTAAAAGTGGGTGCGTTGATGGTTGCATACCCACCAGGGGTTAGTTGATTTCGCCTGATAATACCAGGGTTGAAATTCGCTATGAAAAAATCATTTGACTTGACCTAGATTCAAACCCGGATCTCCCAATTGCCGGTCAGGTGTGTTAGCCAGTTACACCACTAAGCCATCTTCCTTCAAGGCGAATTTCGAGGGGGGTTTATGCGAACTAGATGTTCAGATGTAAACCACCCTCTAAATTCGCCTTGAAGGAAGATGGCTTGGTGGTGTAACTGGCTAACATAACCCGAGAAAAAACATTTGGACAAATTATACAAAGGTAAAACACTGTATCAAGGAAAAAAGTATAATTTACGAAATTTGCAGTGATTGTATGGTAACGGGAGAAATGAAATACAGACTTGGACTTTGCGATAGCCCAGTATGTCCTAAATGCAGAAGGATAGACAATGTAGTTCACAAAATACTAGGTTGTAAAGGACCAAACAGGGAATGGGAAATAATTAAAAACATTTTTAGAGACTTAGACACATTCGGAGATGGAGATATTGGAGAAAAGAACCTGTTTACACTAAATTTTAAATTATTTCCTGCAGAGAAAAGTATAATCTTAACAGAACTAATAGCAACTTTCGTGGAAAGTCAAACAAGTCAGAAAAATATAAGATCGGCTTTATTCGATAAAATTAAAATAGTAAATAAACAGTTACCCTCCTCAGAGCATGAAAAGGCATGGCTGCGCAACGTCTTTTGATAGTATTTTATATTAAAAAGAGATAAAAAAAACTAAAATATGTAAAATATATTCATGTATGTGTCTAAAAAATACTTTAAACAAAAATGTATTGTAAATGTATGTCTTTGGAGTGGATCTTTTTTTTGTCCTGTATGCTAATGAATGTACTGTAATATGATATTGTTATAAAATAAAATCATTTGAACAACACACCTGACCGGCAACTGGGAGATCCGGGTTCGAATCCCGGTCAAGTCAAATGATTTTTTCATAGCGAATTTCAACCCTGGTGTATATGCACCCGTGCGAGTGACTTCGTACCACATCATTTGTTAAATGCAATGTTTGGAAATTCGCCTGATTATATTGAGGGGATGAATGGTAAGAAGTTCCCAACGTATAAAAATAAGATAGAAAAGTAAGAAGCGGAGAATAACGGGATACTAAAAGATGCGGTTAATCATAGGTGAATGCAAACTTTTTATTGTATCCTGTTTCAATGCATTGCTCTCTTATTTAAGAGAAACTGCGATAAATGAAAATACGTGAATAATATTATTACTAACAATAATCATTTCCTTACTACACAGCATAGCCGACTCAAGGAACCCAAGAGGAATATTACAATTTTAAGATGGTGGTGTCTTGTTTTTGCAGTTGACGCGTTTCCCACATAGCAGGCGGATGCTCCGCCCCTTAACCGGCCAATTGACTTGTGACCGGCTGAATGCTTTTCCGTTTTTTACGCCATTTTCCCGATAGCATGAGACCAGTCACTACATCAAAACATTGTTCACTATGTCTGCTCAATTATATTGAAAAAGTTACCCCAAATTTGCGAAGGTTTCATTCGAAGATGGGACCTCTTATGTTTGATTGTGTGTAAAGAAAATTCCAGTTTTCCTAGGGTTATCTCGAAGCACATGAGGCCGCATCAGTAATAGCATATCCCATGCATAAAAGTTCGTGTAGACAGGTTGCATTATATTTTTTACGGCCTAATAACCTTAAAACAACCCCCTAAAAGTAATAATGAACTTCTTCCCGTCGCTCATCGCTTTCTGCAATACTATAGCAGACATGATGGTTGCGTATAACTTGTTCCTTGTGAGCAAGTAAACAATTATTTTTTATGAGATGAATTTGGATGACAAAAAAAGTATCTCACATAATTCCCGCCAGCATTTGAACTAAAAAACCATCGTATTTTTTTGTGCTGTGACTTAAATGTAACGACCGCTAGTCAAAGACTTGAAAAAATCACGCCCACATAATCCGCACACAGTTAATTGAGAGGGTGCTGTATTTACATTCACACACTTAAGGCAGGCTTGATAAAATTTACTATATATGTCTCATTAAATCCCATGTAAATAATATTACTGAATATAAAATAGACGTCGTTTATCTTAAATTTTTAAGCACGTCTTCGAACGTCGTTGTCAAGCCATGAATGAAGTAATGGCTCGTAACTCTCCATTATGTATTTATTTACCATTATGATTTAATTTTACCCGCCATTTGTTTGTTATGGTTGCTATAACAACGGCTTCACCGCCGTTACTGAGGCCCGAGAGCAACAGTAGCGGCCATTGACGTATATGGAGAGGGCACTACGTCATCAAATTGAAGCCTGACAACCGAAATTACAACCGTGTTGTTTAACCCTGCTCTCACGTTACTTCCCTATGGATAGCACGACGGAATGGACGAATTAGCGGATTTAAAGCATATTACGTAAGAATCTATTTGAAATTTAAGTCAAAGTACTCATGAAACATGCATTGGTCTCTTAGTGCTATGGATTCCACTAGATTTCACCCTAGATTTCATCGGGGATTTTTAAAATTAAAATAAATGAACAAAATATATAAGGAGAATCAAAATTATAGCAGTTGGTGCACGCTGATTTCTAGTCGGTTATCGATGGAAACCATAGTAAAATTACAGAACTTTTGCCTTATAACGCTATAGTCAAATGAGGGTCAACGAAGTTAGCGGCTATTTTTAATGACCATATTTTTGTCCAGCCTTAGGAGCAAGGTCTTTCAATATCGATAGTATTCTTTCTTCAATATAGGTCTTTGCAACACAAACAAGTCCGCCATTAATGTGCTTATTTTAGTGTATTTTTTCACAAGAACACCATAGTTTATTTCTGTATTGAAGGAAAATTACAATCGATATCGAAAGATCTAGCCTTAGGAGCCTGAAGCGCTATTTTCATGCAACTATCGGATTTTGACATCAGCCGCGACGGTTAGTCAATAATGACTTTCAAGAATTGGTGTTGAGATGTCTACATTACATTTTATATTAATTTTCCAGGTCATTTTTATTTTTATGCACAGATTGAATTAAAATCTCGAATTGTCTTTATCGCAATCGGTAATCTGAGTAATCTCCATTAGAGGTCATATTTAAATCTCTACTTTCAAGGCTGAATCATAATATAACTAGCGTGAAAACCCAGTTATATTTTAATCTCAATTTATTGAACGCACTTTTAAGACAGTCTTTTAAAGTTTCCAGCAAATCAGGAATAAGCGATTAATATAATTGATCAATTATATGTGCTGTTTCCGCAGTCGGCCACTTGTCTATGGATAGGCCATCACACATCACGGAATAGGAAAGTCTCCGGAAAAGACTCCGTTCCTAATCCGTCATTAGTTTTAACATCGTCTTGAGCAGAGCTAAAAGAGATTTCCGGGGATCCTTAGGACAATTTGCGACATAGTTTAGCGAGCGGCAGTTAACGGATTCACTCCGGCGGCGTCGAGGGACGAAAGGAATGGCAAACACTCCCACAAACGACCGCCTTCCACTAGTGGAGGGGACATTGGCTAGGCGTAGATAAAGGGGGATGGATGCCCGGGAGGGAGGAGTTGGGATTAAGGGGGAGGACTGGCCAGGGGGGTCTTTTGGCGTCACGGTCGTCAGGGCTACCCGACCGACGACGTCAACACAGGGCAATGCTTACTAGACCCGCCGCCCCTCAAGAGTGGCGCACGAGGCAGCAGCGGCTAAAATGTCGTTAGCTCCGGCGGGAAAAACTCCAATTACGGCACTCGTGGACACACACTCCTGGTTGATTCTCTTCCTCCATTACCTCCAGCCTCCAGCCACTTCTCCATCTCTCTCTCTGACAGTCTCTCCATCTCTATCTGTCCTCGTTCCTCTCCGCCTCACCCGCCCATTCAAGACTTAAATGACCGGTAGCGACGCTGTTGTCGATGACGTCATTTCCAAAGATGGCCGCCAGGACTGATGTCAACATCTCTCAGTACATCTACAATAACTCAGGTTGCTACTCGTACTCTTTTCAGTCGAAGAGTTCGGTATATGAATTATTTTTTTTGTTCATGAATGACGCAAAACAGCTTCGTAAAATTTAAACTAAAAAGGTTATCAAACTTTCACGCAGCATGAATAATTCGGAAATCACTTTTATTACTGATAACGTATTGAATAATAATACGAATAAAAGATAAGTATATTGCACCCTCTTGCTCTTTTTTATAATATGAATAGATGGTTTATGTAGACGAACAGCACATGGATGACACTACATTCATCTTCTGTGGTAACCTCTTATGGCGACGCATAATGTCCGCTCGAACGGTCAATTTCTCGTTATTTCCGACCTCAAATATTATGTTGAAGACAAAAGTCATCAACTTGAAAATTTCAGGAAAAATATAATAAATCTTCGACAAGGGAGACCTGTATCTTGATTATGACAATTGTATCTTGGTGCATTCATAAAACCCCCGGGAAAGTGGCAATATAGGGAGTATATTTTTACGAAAAATAATAAATGTATTAAAACAACTATTGTATATGCATTGAGAAATTGTAAATACAGAGACATGTATCAATCCCTCTTTTATCAGAATGCTAAGTATCAGCCATCGTAGTTGATAGGTAGAATTTTTAGTAAGTTTTTTTTTCCATCAAGCTACCTGAGTGTTTTTCGGCAATGATATGCTAGGATGGTGGCGCAAATAGATACGCCGTTCCTCACAGACCTTTGGTCAGCGTTGCCAATAACTATGCGCAGGTGACTTGGCAACAACTTGAAAGTGACTGTTGCCTCGAGCGAAATCAATCCTGGAGTGAGAGGCTCCTGACGTCATAACGCCTCTAGCGGGTGCGAGTGTCGCCATCTGGTGGACTTCCTGCACAACTATTCATAACCGATGGGTAAGATACGTCCTCTTAAGGATGAGAAATCATGAAAGGTGGTCAAGTTAATATAAATATTATACCAATTAAAATGCAATTAATGCAGCAATTCGCTACACCTTTCACTCTTTAAACTTAGACTACCATTTAACACAAGGGATTTTTTTTTAATTCCAAAAAAAAATTGGGGGATCTGCAAGGAGGCAAAGCATAATTAAGCACTCTTTGTTTGGGAGGTACAATATTAAAAGGTGGCACCCTTAGAGATACTGCTGTCAGATCCATAGAGACCCTCTAGTGAGAGGCTGTAAGCCTCGGTTCCACTTTTGTTTGGCGGGCCACGGAAAATGAATGAACCAATGAGAATAGCACATTTCAAATGGAGCGTGACACAAATATTTGTTATCATTGCTTAGTTACAACTGAAACAATGTAACCTCTACTTTTATACCGTTTTAATTATAATTAAATATTTAATAATGAGAGTTATCAAATATTGGAATACTTAATTTAATTTAATTGATAATTTGAGTCTTAATTTGACAAAATTATTAATTTAATTAAATATTCGATTTGATTAAGCGCCTCAATCGGGCCATCAAAATTGCTTGTTTCCAGTCTCCGACTATGAGTCTCTATGGTCCAGCATCAGCAAAGACACTTCAGATGGTAGATTCACGCTAATAAAATGTACCTAGTTATTAAATTAGCACCAAAATACTCTCTTCTGAGAGAAGATATCCAGTGACTGAATAATTTAAAGAGAGTACACTGGAAGACCGCGCAGTGATAGTTTGAGTGAGATATCACTTAACCCAAAAATCAATGAATTTGGTCACATTTAAAATTTTAAAAATTCTCAACTTCAAAAGATATCATATTATTAGTCCCAACCAAACTGCTTCACGATTTTTTAAAATTACCATTTCACCCAGAAATCAATGACTTTGGTCACATTTTAAAGTTAAATATAAAAAATCGCACACTTCCAATGATATATTAATATCTGTCCCAAGCGAGCTGCTTCACGAGTTTTTGTTCATTATCATTTCACCCAAAAATCAATGAATTTGGTCACATTTTGAAGTTAAATTTTTAAAAAATTTCACACTTTCAAAGATACTATGATATTAGCCTCAACTTAAATGCTTTTTGAGACTTTTTTCGCTATCAGTTTACCCAGAAATCGATGAATTTACATTTTGACGAACATTTGATGAAGTGAATTGAACATTTTACAGTTAAATTTAAAATAAATCCCTCTTATAAAGATATCAATATATTATTCGTAGACAGACTGAATTTCTGACGTTTTCCAACCGGGTGTAGTGTGGGTCGTGAGTTCAGAAAAGCGGGGAGGGAGGTTGGGCGCCAGTGCAAATAAAGGCGAGGAATCTTCCGCTCGCAATTGGAAGATGTTAGGGAAAGGAAGAACGGGAGGAGTCCAAAGAAAGAACCATTGAATACGTTTTGAATTTCTCTCAGAATTAGTGCCCCCCATACACTCGATAGTTCGGACACACGATCATCACAGAGAACATAAAGGGAGAGGAATGAAGGATGATGAGCAAGGAAGGACGGGATACAAAAAAGAAAATAACGAGGTAGCCTAATCAAACTGGACGAGAGACACAATAACCAAAATCAGCCTAAACCTAACACAAGGCAGAGATAGCGAGCGTACTTCTCCCACACGGAAGCCTAAACCAACTGCCCGCTCGGCCGGCCGAAGAAAACTTTTACCCCACCTTACACCTTCCCCTAAGCAACAGGAGCAAACCCCGTGGCTGTGTATGGAATTAGGAAAAAAAGAATAACAGCGGGCGCGCAAACGCGAAAACATACGGACGTTGCACAATCAGAGATTTCTGACGAATTATACCAGCAATCATACATGGGAAATGCACCCTAGAGAGACCTTATTTTAAAATATGAGGAATTTATAAAGCCTAAATCTCATCTAACATTGAGTAGTTTGCATGTTTCATCAACTATTTTTGAAAAGAAAATACAGCTACCGCTGTAACTTTCTTCAGGATCGTAAAAAACCTTCCTTTGGAGGAGGAGGAGGTAGAAGAAGTTTTAAACGTACGGCAAGTAGGAAATGAGTCAAATCAAACTCTTTGGTAGGTGTTTTAATTTAATTTTTCAGAATTTCGTTAATATAAAAGTGTAAAATTGCACCATTAATATTTTTATCAATCATTAATATTGTAGCAATAACTGTAATGAAAAAAGTTGTGTTATGCGGCAAACTCTACTGCTTGTTTTAATTTATATACCGTCTTACACACACTTGCAGTCAAGGTACATTATAGTAGGAAAATAGATCAATCTTAGTTACAGCACATTTTTTTCTCCAAGCAATTTTTCTAGTTCTTCTTTTCTGTAGTGTGTGCCATTTTATCCTTTCCTCTTCTATATCCAACGATTAAACCGTAGACGGGCAAGGTATTTCTTCTTTGATAAATGATAATCATTGGTCGTTCAATCCTAAGATTAGTTGACTGCAGCCCTCCATTTTTCCTATCTAACGCCAGTTCCCTTTTTTCCTGGTATCTCTTCTTAGGTACTTTCCTCTTTATTTCGTCCATGAACTTATTCCTGGAGCTTCCTCTTGGGGACTTTTCCCTCTATTTCACCTTCAATTATGTTCTTGACATACTCAATGTGTCTCAGGGTGTGTCCAATCCATCTGATTCTTCTTTTTCGTATGGTGTTCCATGTGGTCCTTTCCTCTTCCACTCTTCTGCACACTTCATCATGTCTTATTTTGTCCATCCATTTTATATTTAGTATCCTCCTCCAGTTCATACATAAATTGTTATTTTATTTAGAAACTGGGCCGAAAAAGAGCAAGGTGCATAGTACAATAGTCGCGTGTGCAAAGCCGGATTTTCGGATCATTGCAAAGCAATTAAGGGAGCCTAGGACTTCACAACCATACAGCAGGCGCCCGAAGGAGAGTCCCTTCCCGTGTCCTCTTCCCCATGGCTCCTTCGCCCCCCGCACCCTCCGATATGCCCTTCCTAACCGGCGTCGCCGTCTCTGGTCCCCCACCTCATGAACCACCCCGTCGCCAATTCCCACTCCGGACAATCCCATTTCTCTCCATTTATCCTGCTTCCCTCAATCAACCCTCTTCACGGGAAACTTCCCTCTCGCTGTCCTCCTTCCTCCCTGTCCTCTTCCTCGCCCTCCCTATCTCATCTCTTCCCCGCCGGAGATGGAGAGAGAATGGACCTCCCTCGCAATCTTCCCCACACCGCCACTTCACTCCTCACCATTCTCTAATCGCATCTCGGCCATTTGCTCCGCACAGCATCCCCAAGCCTCAAAACCATGGCAGGAGTCGTTCCGAAATGGAGAAAGTGTGATAGACGATAAACTTTAGGAAAAAGTGACAAGGACACAATCTCGCCATGGTGGATGGGCGATGGTGACAAATATGGCCACGAATTTTAAAAGATTACTGAATTTAAGGTAGTTTGAGCGAAATATCATTTCACCTAAAAGAAGAATTTAGTCTCCTTTCAAATAAAATATCTCACCTTTCCAAAAATACCAAAATATTAGCCTCCTTACCGAACTACTTTCCGAGATATTTGACGAAAGATACCCGCCCTTTAAGATGGGAAATGGTTACGAGTGTGAATTCCAGAGCCGGGAGGTCGACACGGAGGCTACTTGGCGCAAGTAGTGCTATTGAAATTTGGAGGGGGGTTCCTTTTAATGTCAAGGGCGGAAAATTGATTAAATAAAACATAAAAATCTGGACAACGAGAGTGACAAAAGTAATCAAAGGCATTGAGAATAATATTTTTGGAGTTTGAGGGTAAGTTTTAGAAAAACATTTTCATGAAAGAAGAAAACAAATGAAATACCATACATAAAAAGATATATATGAAAGATAAAGATTTTTAGGATAAAAATAGAAGATCTATGCTCTAAGTTATAATTATTTTCTTTTTTTAAATATTACCTCGTGAAACTACTATTCTTTAAATGTATTTACAATTCAAATTTATACCAGGGAAGCCGGAAGGAATAACCGAATTTTAAGGGGGAAGTAGAAATTTGGTTTGCGCTAGAGCTTTTGAGGGGGATGAGCACCCTTGCTCCAGAGAGAACTTATTAAGGAAATGAGGAATTTATAACACTTAGATCTCGTCAAAAAATCAACAGTGCGTAGTTTATACGATTTCTCCACTACATTGGAAAATAAATCATTTGGTTACCTTACTATTTTTTTCTGGATCACAAAATACCTTTCAAGGAGGAGTTTTAAACGCACCGCGTGAAGAAAATAAGTCAAATTAAAGAATTTTATCGGTAGTTTCATATTATTACTTAAAATTACAATCAGATAAAAGTGTAATATTGAACAATTAATAATGGAATATTTAATAAACGCTTCCTACAACAGCTGAATCTTTGATCCCGCGAAAAATCAAGGCGTTAATTTCAAAATTCGTTTTATGCCTTGAGCCAGGAAAAAAATAGCTATTTCAGATAGCATGATTATGTCTCAATCATCAAAAAACGTAAGCATATGCACATACGGTCCATTTCATTAGCATTAAACAGGGAAAAAATTTCCGACGACCCTTGTCAGCATGGACGTAACATCGAATCAGACATAAGTCGAAACGACGCATACCGACGACATACAATAATTTTAATATGGTCTCCGTTATGACTAGGGAACTATCTGGGTCAAGCTACGTTACACGTTTGCTCTTCTTCCGTCTCTCCTCCTACATACTTTTAACTTCCAGCTGTCATCTCTTCAAGCACTTCTCTCGATCCCAGTAAAACTTCAAAAATTGGTCACGACACATTTTTCGTCAAATAAACAGAAAATCTAGACAGTAATGAACTTAAACGGGTCTTAAACAACTCCAGACCGTCTAAATATAATTTTTTTCTCCGTTTTCGTTGTTTGTACACGCATGTTTCTTTTTGTGTTAGTAACGGACACAATTAAAATTGGCATTGTAGCTATATGCAGACTCTTTTTCTAAAAATAAATAAATATCCTCTTAGACAAATATTTTTGAGGTCGTTTGAGCGGGAATCACGTAACATTTAATGAATTCAGAACGTCGCACAGTGGTCGGAAATCGAAAAAAGCAACAATAGAGTCCAAAATGACTTTTTTAAGATAAAGCCTTGACACTCGGCACATATGATTGCTATTTATGGAATGGTAAACCAATTGGCTTAGGTCTGAGCCGTTATTTAAATATAGAGGCATGACATATCCTAATTTTCAACAAATCGCCAGGTTTCATTTTCCTTCAAAAATCTGAAAAGTTACGCAGATGGTGGAAGAGTGGGAGGAATTTTATTAAATAGAAAGCGTTACTACCTGTCAATATAGTTTTTAACTGTATTTTTTTAGTAATATTCAGAGATTTCGGTCGATATATGTGTCATTTGTTTAATAAAAATTAAAAAGCTTCTTCCAGCCTTCTTTCGTGAAATTTCAAATGTCTGTACTAATGAGTATACCGCAAAGTCTGGTACTTACAGTATCACGGTAGCTTGCATGCTGTCATGCAGATAAGTGGGCTCAAAGCAATTTTAAAAATATTTCATATAAGTGTAAAAATTTTCCTCTTATTGTTTCCGCTGCATGAAAACGTAATTTGTTGTCATGACGGACAAAAAATGAGGGGATTAAATCATTTATCACGGCTGATAAATGTCCTCGATCGCACCTTCATCCATTTGAAAGGAGCGCCGTGGGAATCCACCGCGGCAAAAATCACTCATGTGTATTATTCTCTCGTGTTCCCGTCGTTCCTTTCCCACCCTTTTTACTTGTCTTTCGTCGACGTTTTTACGCGCATCGGAAATGTTACCCGTAGCGCGGCAACGTGACAAAAGAAGGCCACCCGAACGCGGTAAGGCTCAGTCGCATGAGCGATGCCAAGGCTCACTGACGTCGTCCTCAATGGTGCGTAGCACATCCGTTTTGTTAACAGCCACCAGTTGGGGTCAGAGATTCGAATAGGTTTCTCTGATTAGGGTCGGCCAGAGGATTTAAGGTAGTCCGAGCGAAAAATCATTTTACTTAGAATCAATGAATTCGGTCTCATTTTAAAGAAAAATATCTCACCTATCCAATGACATAAAAAATTCCACCCCTTACCCCACTACATTCCGAGATATTTGCCAAAAAATACCCACCCTTTTACATGGGAAATGGTACAAGTATGCGCTCCAGAGAGACATTATTTACAAAAGGAGGTATTTCTAACACTTAGATGTTGTAAAAAAAACTAACAGCGTGTAGTGTGTATGTTTTCTCTACTCTTTTGAAAATTAATCATATTGTCACCGCAGTAGGTTCTTGGACATCACAAAAAAACCTTCCGTTTTGAATGAGTTTCAAACGCACCGCGCGAAAAATATGAGTCAAGTTAAAGACTTTTTTCAATATTTTCATTTGAGTACTCACAATTTCTGTCATATAAAGCTATATAATTGTACCATTAATGATGCAATATTTAATTGATGTGTCCTACAGCAGGTGAAATTATAACGTATAGTTCGAATATGGTCTTTATTGTGACTAGGGTACTGTCTCGCTCGGACTACCTTAAGGAGTAACGATATGCCACTGTTATAAATTTATAATTTGCGACTAAAGGCAAAAAGGTCGATAGAACTAACGAAAGAGAAGTTATCCCAGCGACACAGTGCCCATAAAACCGTTTCCGATACATGCATATGAATGCTCCGACTTCGTGATATTCCCAATGCTGCTCGGACCTTCTTTCTTTTTTGCTAAACACGAATATCGCGGTGATAGGTTGATTATCATCAACGTTGGTCGTTCACTCCTGAAATTGGTTGACTGAAGCCCTTTGTAAGGCTAGCTCTCTTACTGCCTGGTAGCTCTTTCTATGTACATTCTCCTTTAATTGGTTCGTGAGTTTATTCTTGTCTTTTCCTCTGGGAAAAAATAAAATAGTATCTTTGTTAACTTGATGGTATGTTTCCACAGTCATATTTAATGGTAACTTTTACTATGCCACAATAAATATACACAAAACACGACCCGGGTTTCAATATATAAGTATCATCATTGGGTGAAGAACAAGTTTGAGAACTCTCTTAAATATTAAGGGAAAAGGAGAGAAGAGGAAGATGATGATGGGAGGGGGGTGGAAGAAAGGAGAAAAGGGGGAGGGAAGAGAGAGAGGCGGCAGGTGTCAATGTGCAACTGCTTCAAGGACAGGAGTTTCGGCTCACTCCGCAGGATTACAACTTCCGTCCCCGGTTTGCAAGCTCTCGCTTATACCCGGGGCTAGGAAGAGGTGGGAGGAAGGGATGGGTAGGGAAGGTTAGCAAAAGCACAGCCCCTTCGAGGCCGACACCAATGAGGCGGATTGAGGTCAAAAGGACCACAATTGGGCCTCCGCCTCCCCGAAGTGCTCGTATTAGTTTGGTTACCCCAAACAACTGAGACGAGTGACCGTCGGTCTCGCTTTCGCGAAAGACCTACCGCACATCTTTGTGGACCGAGAGAGCCCGTTGCCCAATTATTTGGGATTAGGTATCTCTCTGGCTCACCTTACGGGTTGACGCCGTGCGGTCTGCCGAAGTACGTCCTCGAGTCTGAGACCACCGGACCCATGGAGGGTCAATTCGGACCAATTCTGGTCAAAGCGTGGGTACATCCCTACTCTCAGTAGTTCTCGTCAACCCCTTTATCTGCTTCAAGGACAGGGGAGGGGGAAGGAAACAAGCATTCATTGACAACACACACCTCAGGGTCATGCATTTTTCCCAGAATTTCCAATTGCTCTCTTCCCCACTTTTCTCCTCTCTTCCACCCCCTCATCATCACCTTCCCCTTCTCTCCTTTTTCCCCAACATATAAGAGAGTTCCCGAACTTGTTCTGCACCTGATGATGATACTTATGCCGGGTCGTGTTTTTGTGTGTATTTTTTGTGGTTTAGTAAAAGTTACCGTTAAATATTCCTCTCGAAACTTTTCCCTATATTTTACCTTCAATTACGAGAGGGAGAGAGTGAGGGAGAGAGATAAAAGAAACCAAAGTACTTCACGAAAAAAGAACGAGGTTCAAACACGTAAGGAAAGTGGTTAAAATCACTCATCGCCATCACTTCACCAAGGACCCTCTGCTGGAGTCTCGTTGTGTGGCGACTCGAAACGGGACGGAAAGAAAAGGGTGGGTCATCCCACTTTTCGAAGCGTTTGTTTAGGTTCGAACAACTTTCAAAGGATATCTGATACCCCGCTCACACTACAATCGTACGAACAATGGTCCGTGCGACAGTAGGCCAATTTAGTAATGTGAATGCACGTCGGTACAACGGTTATTCCCCACGCAGTCACTTTAACGTGGTAGCGTTGGTACCGCGAGTATAAACTGGAAAATATAAATAACGATAATGAACAGGAGACAATCATTTAAGTGAAGCAGATGATGTTAGTTTAATGAAAAAGCATAGAAATGTGTCATTTTCTTACAAAAACACATCGAAAGCCTCAAACGCCACATGAATATGGTATTCCATATTAGTTCGTCGGATTTCCCTGGTGAGGGGGGTGAGGACAGCGCTGTTCCCTGTTCACAGAGCAATCGTACGTGCAATACATCAGTCCGGACGATGGCGCCGTCTGAACGAGGCATGAGTGATTCGCTACACTTAAGAAATACACTTCCTCCTCTGTTTCGCCGGATTGTGAAGGTTTCGTAGCTCAGGTCCCAATACTATCCACAAGGAACAATTGACAGAGCAATCGGTACTACCCTTTCCATCAGCTACCAACCGCCTCACCCCTTCCGACCGACACCAGGATGAGGGTGAACGACACACAACGGGGGGTACCGATGGGGGGTTGGTGATGTGTTGGAGGGTGGGGGAGGGGAAATGAATTTTTGTCAACCAGAATACCTGTTTGAGAATAAGGGACCGCGCTTGTGATTTATGATTCCAACACCCAGCGATCCTCGACCGTGTGATCAATCGAAGTTGAGTGGCGTTGGGGAGGTAATCCTTGAACGATATACGTTCCCCCTTGTGGTCTCTCACTTGTGACAAGCAGAGTTTCCAACGGAAAAGAAGAGTTTATTCCGAGAGTAGGCCGTCTTCAGAACAGGAAATTCAGGGAGAAATAATATTAAGATATAGTACCTGGCAACTAGGATTTATCTAGCATATAATAAGGTCTTCGGATGAAAAAGTAAAAGAGAGATGTTATTTCACCCTTTATCGGCCACACCTAAGATAGGCCGCAAACATCTGGGCAGAAAGACTTATCCAAAAGATTTAAAAAAAAACATACGAAAGCTGTGTACTTCGTTAAAAAATGGTACGAGTACACAGATAGCATTACACAGATTTTATAGGGATCCGGCAGGGAGCCACTAGACTCGAAAGCTACATGCTAAACTTAGTTTGCTTTAAAAACTCTTTAAAACTGGTGTGTTAGGGCGACACTGAGAATATCATGTTGACGCCTCACTACATCTCTAGGTCCGACTGAAACGATCAAATAGGAGAGACACATTGCCGTACAGATGGGTGAAAATCTTTCATTGTAATGCAATAAGAGACCATTATAAAACCTGAGCTCAACTGAAAACACTCCCATAACTCACTTCACAATTTCAATTCCCCAAACCCTATCCTTTCAACGGATATCATTCTAAAACCCCTCCCATATGCCCATACGGTGGCTCGCGGGGTAGTCAGAAGATGTACATACGTTTTCAGCATGAAATAAAAGCACCGAAGTGCACAGATGTCTTTAAAGCAGCGCTGACTTCAACACCTTTAAGAGGAAGCTATTCTTTTTTTCTTTCATTATCTAATACTACCCTGCAAGCCGCCGCGTGGGCGTGTGGCAGAGGGTAACTGTATCACCTAATGAATTTCAATGAATTTCAAAAGCACCGAAGTGCACAGATGTGTTTAAAGCAGCGCTGACTTCAATACCTTAAAGAGGAAGCTATTTTCTTCTTTCATTATGTAATACTACCCGGCAAGCCGCTGATTGGGCGTGTGGCAGAGGGTAACTGTATCACCTAATGAATTTCAATGTTGACAAGTAAATAAATGGAAATGAATACATTATACTACATCAACCCCTCACTGACTGTCTTATGTTTTAACATAAGCATGATTTTTTATGAACTAACTGTTTCCTGAATATTCTAAGTTTAGAATGTTATTTTATCATGGTTAATTCCATATAAGTTGAATTTTTAACATTTATTCCAATTTATTTTATGCTTATTGAACTGTGCATCAAATGAACAATAAATATCTCCCCAAAAGCGAAATTTTGCTCGTTTGGAATTGCCAATTCACCAACGTATATAATAAACAGGTAAACAAACTTATCGATAAGAATTGGACGTCAATTAAGCCACCAAGTCTACCAATCCACTAAGCCACGTCTGAGACCAGGTATTAGTGAATACTCTCAATGGATAACATTAAAAACGTTAAGAAGCATTTTCAAAATATGTCATATGAGTATCAACTATTGAAACAGATGGAAAGGAGATTATGTCATCAAACAGTGGCCTGATAACTGAAATAACAACCATATAGGTTATCCCTGATTTGTCATTACTCGTCTTTGGACTGCGTGGACATATGGACGCATTAACAGATATCAAGCGATAGTATCTGACTTCTTTCGAAAATCTGTTGTCATTTTGTGCATAAACATTTATATGACTTGCAGCTAGTGATCATACTCGATTCGAGTGAGATTTTTATTTGGAAGTATGGATTATGGCCCATTAGTTTCCAGAAGTATGCTGTGCTTCGTTAAGTAGCAGTAGTCACCCAGTTTTCAAGAAAGACAACCATTCATTCGCTCGGTGTCACCCTGTGAGCTGTAAAATTCATAATTATCAATATTGCACGTATGAAAAAAGCATTTTTAAGAGGAAAAAGTTGATGCATGCTGATTTATAGCAATGTATCCCTGGAAAATGTCGTAAAATCGCAAAATTACCGCGTCAGTCCGTAAGTACCGGAGATAAATCAGAGTAAACAAAATGGCGGACAGGCCACGCCCATGATACAGCTTCAAGCATCGGCCGCCATAGCGAGCGCCATTTCCATCTACCTCAATGGTATCAACCAATATTATAATACCAGTAGTATATAGATGCAAACAATTCTTAGAAAAAGTTATTAATAATTGTTTAAACTTAAAGAAGGATTTCAAATCCAAGCATTAATAAGTGATATGGTACGAAGTCACTCACAGGGGTGCATATACTCCAAGGGTTGAAATTCGCCATGAAAAAAATCATTTGACTTGACCGGGATTCGAACCTGGATCTCCCAATTGTAGTGCAGAGCAGTGTAATGACAATGTAGACAAGACGCATGAACACCTAGTTCACATAAACTCCCCTTGAAATTCGCATTGAAGAAAGATGGCTTGGCGGAGTGACTGGCAACACATCTGACCGGCTATTGGGAAATCCGGGTTCGAATCCCAGTCAAGTAAAATGATTTATTCATGAAAAATTTCGGCCTTTAAGTAAGTTTGAGCGAAATATTATTTTCCCTAGAAACTAATGAATTTGGCCTCATTTTAAAGAAAAATATCTCGCCATTCTAATGACACCAAAAATTCAACCCCTAACCAGATTACTTTCCGAGATATTTGACAAAAAAATACCGCCCCGATTACATGGAAAATGGTACGACTATTCACTAAAGGGAGAGCTTATGTAAAAAATGAGGAATTTTAACACCTAAATCACGTCAAAAAATGAACAGCGAGTAGTTTGTATGCTTCCTCACCTATTTTTGAAAATAAATCTTATTTTCACCGCAATAAATTCTTGGGTATCACAAAAAAACCTTCCGTTTTGAAGGAGTTTAAAACGCACCGCGCGAAAACAATGAATCAAATGGAAGAGTTATGCTGATATTTTTATTTAATTACTTACCATTTCAGTCATATAAAATTATATTATTGCACCATTAATAATGTAGTATTTAATTTGTGTGTCCTGCAGCTGGTGGAATTAAAACGTATGAATCGAATATGGTCTCTATTATGACTAGGGAACTATCTCGCTCGGATTACCTTAAGGAAGGATGCAAACATCTCCATCTGGCGATTAATTTTTGTTCCGATATTGGGCGGATGATTCTCTGGAAGAATGTAGGAGATTTGGCAACCCTGCTCGCCAATGAAGATTGTTGTCCGAGCACGGGCGTGCTCAGGCGTGTGATAAAATGAAATGAGAGCGATGGCACGGCATGGAATCACGTTCAGAGGGCAAGGGCACGCACGCTTCGAGAGAAATGGGAAGTCCTTTACCCTGCCGTACGAATCGATCGGATGATGAAGACAGCAGAGGAGAGGGAGGAAACGTTGTCGAACGAAAGTATTAACTGAAAGAAAGGCTATAGAATCCCGTCCATTAAGAAAATAACACCGCGACTTTAGTGAGTCAAACCTTACATTGAATTCCACGCCCTCGTTTGCACTCTTTAAAGGGTTACACTGTAAATTTTGCTGCGCAAGTTTCTTGCGTCAAGTGGCTTTTGACGAAAAGTGCACGCGTAAAAGGTTCTGCATGTCCGCTTGCCGAGCTTTCATAAGTACCGGCCATTGACGTATGGAGAAGTCATTTGCTATGGTAGCCAATTCTAAAATTTGCAACGTGGTTTAGCTTTTTCGCCATCTTTGTTAACCCCTATTTTCCTTTAGCGCCTGCCAGCTGACACATTAATATTGCGTTAATATTTTACAATGTATTATATCAATAAATTGCTAGAAACCAGCATGAATTGACCTCTTTTAACTTGCGTTTTCCTCGTATTGTCTTGGGCTTGTCAATCATTGTTGAAGAGACTGATAACTATGGGGGATCCTGGATTACTTTAACGTAGCAAAAAGGAAAATTTATTTCAGTATAAATGCGTGCGAGACCACAGTAGCAGTTTTTACAGAGATAGTAATGAGAATGATAGTATTATGAGGGTATATGATGAAATAATTGAAGAAGACGATTTTGTTTGCCTTAGTCGAAAGTTTGCGAAAGATCAAAGGATTAATGAAGAGCAAGGTTATTAGAGGTAGATATATACGAACAGTGGATGAAGAGATTATAAGGCGTCCTAATGTATGTGGAAAAGTCCCAGAGAGTACGAGGAGCATAATTAGGTATTAGTGTTTGCCCAGGGAGGCGAGCATAGCAGTGTACAAAAGGGTTCTCCTCCCGAAATCATTACATGGCAACGAAACCTGGGTATGTCAGGATGATTATAAGAGCGAGTTAAATGCAGTGGGAAAGGGGTAGATGAGAAGTGTGAGCGGAAAAAGTGGGGTGGATAAGGTTGGGAATGAGTGCGCCACGCAAGAATGAAAGTTTGACGCTCCAGTGAGGGACAGAAATGCGTAGAAGGGAGTGATAAAATAGTTTGTTCATTTAAACCAATAATAATAATAATAATAATACGCATCCTTGGTGAAAACTATGCTACAATTGACTATAATCAATAGCACTAAGTAGAAAATATAGGTTTCGAGAATTACTTGCCCTGACTTTAAAACAAATGGTGGATATTCTTGTTTCGTATCTAATTCATCTATTCTATCGTGCATTCCAAAGAAAATTAAGGAAAGAGTAGCGATATCCAACATGGTTGTTATTTTGGTTGTCAGGCAACCTGATATCGAAATGTGCGAATTTCCACAGAGAAAATATCATCCGCCTTGACCGGAATTCGAACCCGGATCCCTCGATTTCCGGCCGAGTGCTTTAGCCAGTTAAGCTACCGAGGCGTTCTCTTTCCCTGTGGATTTTTATGACCTTTACGGGACTAGATGTTCTCGACTGCCGGACATACAATGTAACAACCAGTCGCACTGAGCGCTTAGCGCCACTGCCCACGAGGAAAGATCGAATTTTGAACGCAGAGAGGCGTTCACTCTTATTTGACAAATTTTAAGCTATCCGGGACTAGCCACGGAGTTTCACTTTTACGGAGTCACCCGCAATGCACAAATGTGCGAATTTCCACAGAGAAAAAATCATCCGCCTTGACCGGGATTCGAACCCGGATCCCTCGATTTCCGGCCGAGTGCTTTAGCCAGTTAAGCTACCGAGGCGTCCTCTTTCCCTGTGGATTTTTATGACCTTTATGATGATACCGAAAGACGAATTTTCAAATTTGGACAAATTGGAGTGTCTAAACTCGTATGTGAAAACTGTGGAATCTCATACATTTGTCAAACAGGGCGGAAAGTTAAAGACAGAGTGAAATAACATAGGAACAGCTTTGTTAATGGTGATGGAAATTCAAAGTTTAGTTAACATTTGTGCACAGATAACAATATTAGTGATACACCAGGGTCGAAATTCGCCATGAAAAAAATCAATTGACTAGACCGGAATTCGAACCCGGCACTCCCAATTGCCGGTCAGGTGTGTTAGCCAATTACACCACCAAGCCATCTTCCTTCAAGGCGAATTTCGTACCACATCATTTGTTAAATGCAATGAATGGACATTTTAGTAATTCTGACGCTGAGATTTTACGTGCCGCTGACAAGGGTTCTAAGTTGGATTATTTAGAGCAGTTTGAAATTGTGAATAGCCTGCATATTTTATGTAATGACCTATGTTTTCCACTCATTCCCCCATCCTTAACATTAAACTTCCCTCTTCCCGCAAAAGACAACCGTCCTAGCCATCCAATCTCTTCTTGTTTACCTACAAATTACTCAGTTTTCACCCAATTGTGCTCATTTTTTCCGCCACCTTTACGTCATCTCTACCAGTATACCTCCAAGCCCCCCCCTTTTCTTCTCCCCTCTTTTCCTCCATCCCCATCCACCTTTACTGTATATATATTCTGGGTTGAAGGGAACTACTGAGAGAAGGGTTGTACTCACGCTTTGACCTGAATTGGTCCGAATTGACCCTCCATGGGTCCGGTGATCCCCGACTCGAGGACGTACTTCAGCAGACCGCACGACGTCAACCCATGAAGTGAGTCAGAGAGACACCTAATCCCAAATATTTGGGTAACGGGCTCTCTCGGCTCGCAAAGAAGTGCGGTAGGTTTTTACGAAAGCAAAACCGACGGTCACTCGTCTCTGTTGTTTGGGGTAACCAAACTAATACGAGCACTTCGGGGAGGCGGAGGCGGATTGAGGTCCTTTTGACCTCAATCCGCCTCATTGGTGTCGGCCTCGAAGTGGCTGCGGTTTGGCTAACCTTCCCTACCCATCCTTTCCTTCCACCTCTTCCTAGCCCCGGGTATAAGCGAAAGTTTGAGACCAGGGCGGAAGTTGTATCCTGCGGCGGGAGCCGAGTCACCTGTATATATACTCAGCCACTCAAGTCAGTTGTACCTTGAAAATGGCACTCAGTAGCTGAAACCCGGGTCGGTTTTAATTTACAAAATTAGTGTGGTATTAACCAAGTTGTATCGTTCTATCATGAATATCCAAAACTTCCACTAGGTAACGCCTGAAACAGTTTCGTTTGTTTCGTTATTCAGGGTACAGTTTGATGACGTAATGCCCTATCTATATGCCTTAATGAAGAACGAAGTCATGAAACATTTTTCGTCGGAGTGACATGCTAGGACGGAAGTAACTTTCAGAAGTAACTAGCCACTGGAAACACATCCTAATAAATACTGCTTTCCGATGAACTCGATATTCTCAGGCGTATCTTGAATGGCATCCATTATGGCTGAATAAGTTGTTATACTTCGTAATAGTTATAATAGTACATTTTTAGACAACCAGTTTCATCGCCAAGGTGACATCATCCGGTGTATGTCGATGGACACTTATAGATGTTACATTTGCGATAAAACCTGTCGTCTACAAACAAACCATCGTTAAAAAGTACGAGATTAACTTACTTAGTCACTAGAATCTACAGAGGGAGAAGTAATTTTGGTGAGCAGCGGAGTTATATTGGCCCAAATTTGGTGTTATTTTCCAATAAGGAAGTTCTACTTTACATCTTCCCAATAAATACATTAACGCTCAGAAAAATTTACCAACAGTATCGCTATTAATATATAGGGGCTTGATAATTAATTGAATTAATATATAGGGGCTTGTATTCCGGTGGACACCTGTATATATTGCATTTGCGATAAAACCTGTCAAACAAATAAACCATCGTTAAAAAATACGGAGTTAAATCACTAAGTCACTACAACCTACAGAGGGTGAAATTAATTTGGTTATAAGTGGAGTTACATTTCCCCTAAAGTGGTGTTATTTTCCAATAAGGAAGTGCTATTATACACCTTCCCAGAAAATACACAAACGCTCAGAACAGTTTACTAACAGTATCCTCATTAATATATAGGGGCTGGATAAAAC
The DNA here is from genome assembly GCA_963169105.1 of Ceriagrion tenellum. Classification (NCBI taxonomy): domain Eukaryota; kingdom Metazoa; phylum Arthropoda; class Insecta; order Odonata; family Coenagrionidae; genus Ceriagrion; species Ceriagrion tenellum. The sequence goes on along the minus strand of OY720636.1, from coordinate 113,859,277 downwards.
TACTAGTTGAAATAAAAACAAAATTAGGATGTTAGGCATGAGCGTAGCTTCATTCATGGGGCCAGGGCACCTACCTATTGCTGTAGATTTATGTTAGGCGTGTGGCAGGGCATCATCCTGTCTGCATCCGTACAGCAGATTTGGAATAAGATGTATTGTTCAGATAGGAAGGTAGCAGTGCCATTTATCCCTCTGACAACTCCCAACATGTCAGATATCTACATTTTTTTCAAGAAGGAAAGGTTAGATATGCACTCTGGAATGAGATAGTGGTAGAAAAAAAACTGATTAAGACACTTTTTAACCCCCTAGAAAATGCAACAATGTAGGTATATGTTACGCTGTCCCAAAATGTGAAGGGAACCAGAATAGTTATGAGAAAATTTGAAATTACAGTAAACAACCAAAAAGAACTGACTCAGGTATAATTATCTCGCCCTAGCCAATCCCACTGTCGAATTTATTTCATCATGGATACCCGAATATGTGCTTTGATTGGAAACGAATCAGTAAGCTTACGGAAAAATGGGTGACACCAACGTTTTTTTGTTCAATTTTGCGTTAGGTAATACATCCGACATATATTTTTCAATTAATTATTAAACTATGATAATATGAATATCAGCCAATATTGTAACACTATTAGTTGCTGATAAGGGTCATAACAGAGTGAAGTTAAACAGGTGCACTAGGACATGCAATGATATATAAATCCTTTGGTTTTGCCCACCCCAAGAGAGAATGGCGAGATGAGTATGCATCTATGCTCGGTAACTTTCTTCCTACTTTCAGAACTGTAGAAAAAATACTTCCATTCTTCTGCCAAGCACCACGGTCAAGGATTAAAAAAAAGAGCCGGGCGGGGTATCTCGAATTTCACGCGTTCCAATTTTTTTGCTCGAAATTCCAAAAATGAGATCAAAAACCCTCTTAATGGGAAGAAGAGAGGAATGGGGTGAGAGGGAGGCAGAGAGAGAGAGAGAAGGGTTTTTGGAAGATGGTGTCGGGAGAGGAGTAACGGTGGGGAGATTAGGGAGGTGTCACGTGACTAAGGGGAGACGGAAGATTCTAGAGGAAGGAGAGAGAGGGAAAAAAATGAAGACATGAATAGCTCGGGATTCGCGGAGGAAAGGAGTGAGGAACAGGAGCGGCCAAGATAGAGGGAATTATGCAGCGAAAACGAGACCAAATAAAGGATTGGAAGGAGGGAGAACGAAGAAGAACGGAAAATATTTTTAAAAAGCAAATTAGTGATGAGAACGTATAAGGAGTGTGGACATTAAGATGAGGGCAGTAAAAACAATCGCAGGCTTCATAACTGACGATTTTTAATTTTTTTAATTTCATCAGCGAGAGTAGGATATTTTAAACTGAATAAATTAAAATACGTAACTTAGTTTTTGTCTTGGCCCAAACAGTTAAGCCAGAGCCATCTCAAGTGCTTCTTCGAAGTGAGGTATGATGCCGTCATGACTATTTCCATACAATTCATCTAAAATTACTGAAAACATGGCCATTATTTCAAGATTTGCGCCTTTATGGACTGGCTAAGCAATATCGTTTATGCGCTCGACAGTTATTAATATAAAAAACAAAGTTTCTCAGTCTGTCCGTCCGCTTATTCCCTTTACCTATGGGAACGAACGTAATGAGTTCATTTTGTTCGCTAGAAGTATTTTTTATTTTGAGTAATTAAAGTAGAAATACTGGTCTCACTAAGATGAGACAAATTCCAGACGGAAGATATCACAATTAAAGACTTATTTTTTCGTGCGAATTTTTTTTCCTTCCGAACTGGTGAAAACTTTCGTTAAAAAATGAGCAAAATTGCTTAAAATCACGCGCTTTTGGTGAACCGTACCGAGAGTATAATTGAGACAGGGCGTAACATAATTGTTTAAAAGGCATATAAAAGCTGATTATATATCAATTGGGAATATTGAGACTCTTTAATCTCAAGGGACGACCCTTCTTAAATGAAGACTAAGAATTCAATTAGGCGGAATATTATCAAACTAGTACATAGTTAGATGATGCATATTTTGCTCGCTTAGAGTATCTTGTATAGGATTACAGATAACTCAGGATTATATATTGTAGACTTGAAATTATGAAAGATTCCGTCTAACTTTGTCATAGTAAATTCGAGTCATCAGGTTTTCAACACGCTTCGAGTACGTCCGGATGTGTGAGTAAAATAAAAATATTTCTATCCAGGGAATTTAAATTTTTCTGTGCCAAAACATTATTTTCCAAGAATCTTAAATCACCCAGATTTTGCGCATTATAAAATATGGCTACATTTAAATGATAGGTAACTTTCTGTGCATTAAGTAATATTTTTTTATGCTTGATGGTTTAGGGAGGGCTTCCGAATAAAGCAAGTGTAACGCCAGTGATCGCCAATGACGGCGATCAACGGATTCGGCAAAAGGGAGGAAGGGAACCAAGGGTAATGACAGAAGGACATACGATGGATGGCGTTTATTGTGTCTCCTCGATTACATCTCATGCGCGACTGCCTCGCGCCAACAGTGCCTCGATGTCTCGGCGTCCCCTCGTGACTTCATGCGAATCCCCCATTGGCTCTCGTTGTCGTCAGTGCATCGCGCGTCCAGGAACAAAGTACGATGCTGACTCCGTGGGTGGGAGGGAGGAACAGAAATACAAGTGAAAAGTGAGGAAGAAGGCGGAGGTGGGAGGAAGAAGGAATGCCAACTCAGGCAAAGGCGTGTCTCGGGGGACAGGACGGGAAAAGCGCAGGCGAAAGAGGTGAACACGAAGTCATAGGCTGGTCAGCAATATTACACAAGCTTCTTAGATGGAGACATAGAGCCACAGTCTAGTGATACACAATCGTGACACCCATTATTAACTTCCCTACGGTAAGTAGAAGTTACGCTGGTAGCGCCTCTTTTCGCCAGCATGTAAGACGAGCTCAACCTAAAATGCTAAAAAAAATTCATTGGATTTGATAAGACACTTGTCAGAGATGACTCACTTTAGTAGAGGCAAAACTACACTTCTTCAAAACAGCAATACAAGGGTAACTATATTTAGAGCCGTTCTGCTGTAAAACCATTTATTTCTCAGAGATATAAATATTTCCTTAAGACATGCTTAGAAAAAGTTATGATTTTACACAGCACCGAAATATCCAGAAACTCTTATCTCTAGCAACATGGTGGTAAAATGATACCCCTTCAGATTCTCGGAAAGACTGTTAAGTACTTGTTTTTTAGTGACTAATTTAATTAACGTTTTCACTTGCTCGCCACTGACAAGGGGAGTGTCAGATAGCTGGGTCTCATATTTTATTCAAACTTAGTAGTTGTACAGACCGCTATATGTGGTTCATGAATCATCCCACATATAGGGTTATATATCCAATAGTTTAAACAAAAAAGGTCTTTTAAAATTTCAAAATTCCCTTTAGACGGGCCACCCACATAACTGACAAGCTGGACGGGTGGCTGACGTGCTCGTCTCCGGTCTAGAGACACGGGTTCGAACCCAATACGGGGTATGTTTCTTCCGCTGTTTTTTTTATTTTTTCTTTAACGGCATCCTACAATGCGCTCAATATTTTTTTTATTTTTACTCGAAATATTATTTTTGCGCGAGACAAATTTTTCATTTGCATACACGACGTCAGGCTTATTCTCTCTTTTCGGTCGAAGGCAGCCATCTAATTATGTCACTTCCTTATCATTTCACGACGTATTTTCATTATTCCTTCATGCAAATGATTTCCATTTTCTATAATTATTTTATAATATTGTCTTCATATTTTTACAACTCAAGCATAATTCTTAACCCCTGTATTGTGATCGAACCCGTGTCTCTAAACCGGAGACGAGCACGTCAGCCATCCGTCCAGCTTGTCAGTTATGTGGGTGGCCCGTCTGATGGGAGTTTTGAAATTTTAAAAAGGCCTTTTTTGTTTAAACTATTGGTTATATAACCCTATATGTGGGGTGATTCATGAACCACACATAGCGGTCTGTACAACTACTAAGTTTGAATAAAATCTGAGACCCGGCTATCTGACACTCCCTTTGTGAGCTCCGAGCTGTAAGTTTTACCGCTATTGTTGTCGCGACTGTATATCAATAGACTGTGAGAGAACATTATTGGATGTAAAACTTTCAAACAAGCAGGTAGAAATTGGTACTCTTTGGGTTTAAAGTGTCCTTTTTGGGATTTACGAACGATAAGGTGGAAAATTATTTGGATCTCCAGATTTTCGACATATTTACGTTAATACGTTATTTTTACATAAAAATAAGAGTTACAGGAGTATGTTTAAACAGGAAAGTCGATTAATATAAAAACGGTTTCCAAATTTGAAAATTTGGTATTTTTTCAGACTAATAACAACATTTTCCAAAAATGACAAATTACGATGCTCACAAAAGTTGCGCGTTTGAAAAATGGCTACAAATAACAGGTACCTTTCTACGGATTAATTCAAAATACGTCATTCTTGACGGAATTAGTCTATTTATCGCAGTAAATAGCACACGAAGCAGCCAACTTATTACGTTAAAGAAAGTAAACATTCCAAAATGTTAAAGTACCAAGAAAAACCTTTGCGGAGATAGGTGATATGTAACAAAAACACCGAAAACTCAAAACTTCAAACAAAGGTAACAAACCGATGTAGGTTTCGTAAACAAGTAGCCATTATGAAAGATAGGTGATGATGATAAACATATGCAGGAAATATAGTTCAGTTGCGTTAATTTTTGTGAAAACTTATAAATATTTATCTGTATTATGATGCGTAACATTTTCATTGCTCACCATTAGTTTACTTGGATTTTGGAAACTTTTTTGATGCATGTGGTGCGATAAAGATCCCTAGACATTATAGAGACCATATTCGAATTTAACGTTTTGATTTCAGCAGCTGTATGAAACATGAAGTAAAGTTGATAACTTTAATGGCGCAATAATATACTTTCCCATGACTGAAGTTCTCAGTAATTAAATAGGAATATCTGTTTAAGTCTTTTACTTAACTTTACCTTTGTCATTCACACGGGACTTTTAAAGCTCCTTTCCATATGAAAGTATTTCTGTGATTCTGGAAAAAATACTGCGGAAACTATACGATTTACTTGTTAAAATTAGTGGAGGAAACGTACAAACTTACTCACTGTTAATTGTTTACGGGACATTGGGGTTATAAATTCCTTATTTTTAAATAACCTCTCTCTGGAGTGCCTTTACGAACCTATTTTCTGTGTAATATGGCAATAAGTCTTGGGCAGATATCTTGGTAATTAGTTCTGCAATGGATATTTTGGTATTTTTGAAAAGGTGAGATATTATTCTTTAAAATGAGACTACATTCATTGTTTTATGGGTGAAATGGTATTTCGTGCAAACTACTTCAGTCTAAAATTCTCGCACTTGGATGATGAAATCGGACTTTGAATGTCTGATAATTTTTATATAATAGATGGAGTGGTACTACAAAAAATTCCAGAAAAAAATCAGATCACTTCGCTAAATTAACTCAAAGCCTTAGCTTAGATATGGATGCTACATCTGGTCTCTTCCTTTACGATCTGCGGGGAAATACGCGAAAGAAGTTTTTGCGTGACTCGATCTGCAAACTGGAGTCGAGTCGCGAAGGAAATTGACCGTCTCTCGGCTTTGAGAATGGGAGACTTACTTATCTTACTGATCCGGCAGCGATCGGACTGGCTCCGTCAGCCAATCCAATGGCCAGGATCATCGCGAGGGAAAAAAAACAACCTCGAATGGGGGGAGGATGGGGCAGGACGAGAGAAACAAAGGGGACACGAAAATTAGAGCCAGGGATCAAGGACGAGATCAAAATGGGATTAGGAAGGTGGGGAACGAGATGGATCGCGAAGAAACGGAAACTACCAGAAACTCCCATGGAGGGAGAGATACACGATCAAATTATGTGGAGGAAAAATTGATGAGTAAAGACAGGAATCCGCCGAGTGAGCACCTAAATCCAAGAAAGAATAAGGAGAGCGGGAGTAGAAGAAAAAAAGAAATGAAAAACCTATTTTTAAGCATGCTTTTCTTTAAAAAATTATTATTTTTAAAACGATGTTAAGAAATTTTTTCGATTTTTTTAATTTTTTTTAGAAAATCACGTTTTAAAAAATACAGTTTTTCTTGTTTTTTGTTATTTTTTACTTTTTAGTCCTAGCTAATAAAAGTTTTATGAGCTAGGACTGCTGACTAGAAAAAAATTCACCTGGTCTTGGACTCGATGCGAAAAGTATGACTCCCATGAATGAGATTCGGCTGCTTTACCACTCGGATGCATTTACGCAGAATTAAGTGGTAACTATACAGGGCAAAACGAAGTGGTAACCATGGAAACATGGATACATTGCATATGAATCCATGATCCATGGGAAAGTGAGCTAAAGAATAACATACAGGAAAGATAGAAGAAAAATAGAAATGAAAAAAACAATTTTTATGCATGGTTTTCTTTAAAAATTGTTATTTTCAGTACGATGTTAAGAATTTTTTTATATATTTTTTTTAGAAAATTACGCTTTTAAAAATAAATTTTTCTCGTTTTTTTGTTTTTTTTCTTTTTAGCCCCAGTTAATAAAAATGTTACGAACTAAGTCTGTTGACGAGAAAAAAATTCACCAGGTCTTGGACTCGATGCGAAAAGTATGATTGTCCCATGGAATGAGAGAGAATGCTTTACCACTTCAATGCATTTAAGGAGAACAAAGTGGTAACAATAAATGGTAAAATGAAGTGGTAACCATGGAAACATGAATCCATGATCCATGGGAAAGCGAGCTAAAGAAAAGCATACGAAAATGGAAATGGACTTATTAACCTACGATGTGCCAAAAGTGAGTGGGAAGGGGTGAATTATCACCATCATGCACCACACCTCCTCTAAGCAATGTCACGTGAAAAAATGAAGGCTAAAGTAATGGACTATTTAACCTACAAAGGGCGAAAAGTGAGTGGCAAGGGGTGCATTTTCACCATCATGCACCACACCGCTTCTCATCAATGTTACGAAAACTATGAACCAAAAAACAACATAAATAGCCATTATTAGTGGTAAAAAAGAAAGCTCTAATTGGCATCTATTTGGCAAAGAATGCTTAGTGCTTTTTTTTTTAAATCTATGTATAATTTGCAGGACGCGTTCCACAACTGGACTGTATCGTCAGGTACAATTACACAGGCCTGCAAATTTTAGGGTCTCGAATACATTTTTGGTGCTAAGGGCCGTTTCCAACGTAATCTTGTGCGCTTAATCCGATTCTACTCACAAAAATTGGTTACCATGTCTGAATTTTGAGGTAATATAACCTTAAAGGGTCAAAATGGCACTTTTTAGATATTATTGAGCTTGAATCTCTCGGAAACCAAAGGTAATATGAGTAATTCTGCAAATGGATTCGAAGTCGAAGAAGATAAAAAATGTATAGAATACATCTATTTAACCTGTAATAACTATTGTTACCGTACCCTGTATTAACTTGGCATCAATCAATCATCTATTTTAACCTGAAAGAGTCAAAGTGGCAATTTTTAGGTCCTTTTGAGCTTGAATATCTCTGAAGCCAAAAGTGATAGAGTTATTCTGCAAACGGATTCAAAATTTACGTAAAACAACGTATTGAATACAGCTATGATGCCAGACAAGCTATTGTTTCGATAACCTGTATCTTATATTTCAAATTTGTACACTCAAAACTGTAGTATAGTTGGATTAAATTAAGTTAAAAACAAGCTGACCCGAGCGAATATTTCGCACAGTATGCAGCTTCTTCCTGTTTCTTCCTTCTTTCTTCCTGTTCTTCTACCTGTTTCTTCCCATAGACAATTATATGTTATTTATGCCTGTGTTAAAGATACATAAAGTAAACGTAAACGGTAAACGGTCAAACTGCGTGTAGAATGTAAACAATCTAACTAAACGATGTGTTAATGGATGGCGCCTCCTACAGGCTTTTAAGCACGTAACAATTGCCAACATATTAGTTGATTATATTGTCAACAGATGGCACTGTATCATTTTTAACATAAACTTAATTTTAAACTATTTGTCTAGTTTTCGTCAATAGCGGGGAGTATAAGCTATAAAACAATGTTTGAATCATTTATTTTGACGAAGAAGTATGGGAGTCATGGCGTTGTGACAAAAAAACACCGAGAAATAATATATAAGGATAACGTTTTTGATAGTTGCCAAGTTAATACAGGGTACGGTAACAATAGTTATTCCAGGTTATATAGATGTATTCCATACATTTTTTATCTTTTTCGACTTCCAATCCATTTGCAGAATTGTGTAGTAAAAATGGAAAAGGTTGTAAGTGCCAGAAACTAAAATTTTCAGTATTCAATAAAATAATTCTAAAACGTTGAATATTTACCATTTTTTATTTTTTGGCACTTACATCCTTTTCCATTTTTACTACATAATTACACATATCACTTTTGGCTTCGGAGATATTCAAGCTCAAAAGGACCTAAAAATTGCCACTTTGACTCTTAAAAGGTTAAAATAGCTCAAAATCCTGACGTGGTAACCAATTTTCGTGATTAGATTTGAATTCAGCGCACGAAATTACGTCGGAAAGGGCTCTAAAAGGGCTCTAAGTATCAAAAAAGCATACCCTTGTTGATCTGTGTTATAAGTATAATATTTATTTATTGTTAAGATAGTAACGTGATGGGGAGAAAATCAAATTTTGATAGGAAAGGCTGAGAAACATAGATTAAGGGCTTGTGAGGCAGGAAAGGTTATTATTCAGACTTAGAAATTTAGTCGGAAAGGAGTGGGAAGGGGTGCGGAAAAAGTAATTTATGACAAAGGTTGCTTGACGGTCAAATCATTTCATTCTTTTTCCAAATCTTCCATCTTCAAATCTTTCGGAAAAAAAGGAAAAATTTATTGGTTAAAATCTCTTATATGCAGTGTGAAAACTTAACTAACTCTCTGCAAATAGGATACAAATGTTAAATTCTTCTACGAAGTAACGCTTAATATCGCCAAATTCATCTGTATAGCTCTATTTGTGCTTTTATTTACCGTTTTTATCTATTTTTCAGTTTTAATTCTTGCCTTAAACTCTATAAAACTCTACATTTTCTGCAATGCAGTAACAAATTTTGCGTGTCGGCATGGCAGTCGAGGTATGAAAGCCAGACTGATTGTGGTTTGGTGGATTTTGTTTGAACCTCTGTGTATAAACTTTCCAATATTACCATCGCCACGACTCCTTCGAAATATCTCACATAGTTTATTTCTAGCACCACCTAATGGTTTTCATGAATTTAAAGTTCCAGTGATAATAATCAATTGGGAAATGCCATTTAAGGCGACGCATCACACCCGCTCGACAGGTCGGATTTGTGATTATTTCCGACCCCAGATTTTTTGTTTAAGTCTTACGTCATCAACTTGAAATTTTTATAGTATAAAGAATAGACCTTTGCCAAGGAAGGCTCGTATCTGAAACAAGAAAATTTTATCCCGGAGCATAATTAAACCATCGGGAAAACGGCAAGATGTAGGGCATATTTTTATAAAAACTATAATTATTATTGACATGTCTAAAACTAATGGAGATGTAGCAATCTCTCCTCTATTGGAATGCTAAGTAACAGCCGTCACGGTTGAAAGATATAATCTGTGATTGGTATATTTCGCTAAGCTACCTGAATGGTTTTCGGCCATGATGTACTCGGACGGTGATGCAATTAGTTCAGTCTTCTTTCACAGATCTTATATAAGCGCTGCCTGTACTTACGCGCCGGAGACTTGGCTACAACTTACCGACAACTGTTGCCTTGTGCGGGAGTTATCCTGGAGTAAGAGACTCCTGACGCTAAAACGTCTCGATCGGGTGCTAGTGACGCCATCTTGTGGATTTTCGACAGAACTTTTCCTTACCGATGGGTATGATGCGTCCTCTTAAGGCGGTTGGAGCGCGAATCGTGAGTCGTTGAGTGCACATTTAAATAACTTTGCAGGTAAGTCCAAAAAAGTTTCGAACTACACTTCAATCTAACACATCTATCGATAAGTTGTAAATAACCATACATGTTGTGATTTAAATGCTGCAAGAGCTATGTTGTAAAATTTTCGTCTCCATTGAAGCATTGCAATGACTTGACTTTACGGCGCGGAATTCAAAATTGAAGAGAAAATCGTATTAAAATGCGTGTCCTATATTCGTCAAAGTGCCTTAACTTTGATTATAAACCGTTATAAAAGTATTACATGTATGTTTTCGAGTTTAGGAGAAAACCTGTGTACATGTCAATCGAATTATTTCGAAATATCCGTCAAGTGACATAAGGATGCGTGTTAAAGTAGTATTTAATAACCAAAGAACCAAATTGGTAACATTCAACTGTTTTGGTTTTTTATCTGTACGTATTACTAATAAGTATACTATGCAAAGTTTCATGCAAATCTGTACACAAACGATATGCTCGGCTAACCTCCTATATTTATGTTAGCTTATTCTTCAACGTAACACCATGGTTCTTGGTTTGGCCTTACATTGTCCAACCAGCAACTATCTGAACGTTGCCGGGGGATCGTACGAGGTACCGATTTGAACTGAGACGAGAACGGCCGGCCTGATGAATCATCCTACCCCTCGCCACACACCCTCAGGGGTGAATTTTATGATAATTTTGGGGCTGTGTTTGCAGTTATACAAAATTACAGGAAGCAATTCCATCTCCATCGAGAATCCCAAGCCGAAATACTGAGATTTAAATCTAAAAAACCCCACTATTGCGCTTCCTACCTACTTCAGATGACATTACAGAAATAAATTAATATCGACGCTAATTAATTGATTGTGCGTTCATATTCGAGAGATGAACCGTCAGTTACGGCCTCTCTCTTCTACAAAAAAGAGTCGATCTCCACGGTTCTTGCTCTTGTTCACGAACTTATCCGTTACAAGGTCCGTTCATCCCCTCCAATAATAGCCGTAGCGTTACTAACATGCCCGAAAACAAATTTATAATCTACAATACTGGGGTTAGGACGCATAACCAAAAACACAGATGCAATTTATAAAGTTAGAATTGTATTAAAGTCATTGAAAATGAACAATTTATTAAACGTTAAAACCTAATTATTTAAAAAGTCTTATTTTACTATGCTCAGTGAAACCCCTCTTAACGACCACTCCTATTAAGCGACCACCCCTCTCAACGACCGTTTTTCAGAGGAACTACGTCATCTGAATACGTTTCAACAAAACTGTCGATCAAGTCTTTTTAGGTTTTTTCTTCGTATGAGCCGTCCATTCAATCCAATAAGTGCCCCTAGAAACTGAACCCCTGTCGAACGACCATCTCTCTTAACGACCATTTTCCGGCGGAACCGTCGGTGGTCGCTTACTACAGGTTTAACTGTATTATATCTCATTGAACCTCCCGACAAATGTCATTCTTTTTCCTCAACGAGTCACAGAATATCACGAATAGGAAGCTTAGTTGGTTGAAGCATCCGGCACAAAATCTGCGTTTGAATCAAGGCCTTGATGCTCGTGATTTTTTTTGCTGTGAATTCCACGCGACCAACCACGGAACCCTGAGTTACGCCTGTTGAAGTTTCACGATGTACATTCACGAGTGGAGTTAAAGAAAGAAGGACGCGAATCGAGAGACAGAAAGGGGGAATAAAGAATAAGAAGCAAGAATTAAAGTAGTTGGTCCAAATGCAGGTTGGAAGAGGGAGGACAACGTAAAAGAGGGGCGGAAGGGGGGGCACGGGGAAGAATCTCCGGAGATAACGAGAAGGCTTAATGAAGCCAGAGGCCTGGAGAGAGATAGGAAGCGTGTGAGGAGAGGATGGGGGAGAAGTTTTTGGGAGGATTAAATAGGAAGGGGGGTGGAGAGAGGAGGGCAAAGCTGGGAAGAGAGGGTACAAAGAGAGGAGAAGGGGGAGGGGTTAGGGGTTTTTGCAGGTGAGGGCGTTTGTCAACGTGCCATTGGGACGGGGTATCAGGGTTTGTGGGGAAGGGGCAGGAGATGATGGGAGAAAGGGAATGTGACGTCATCGCTATTTCTCCTCCTCCCTCTCAAAACTCACCCCTCTATACCCCACCCACCCTCTTTTAGCCTCCTCCCTCACCCCAACAATCATCTTCCCCCTCTTCCCCTCAAAACCATTACGTCGTTACCCTTCCAGCCGACACCCAATTACATTGTTATTTCCACGATAAAACCCTGAGAAAAACGGCCCAAGCACACATCAAATTCCCCCAACTTTAAAAAAACCTCTGCGAGAGGGAACGGTATTTATTTCCGCGACAGGGCTATAGTTTAATACACAGTTAGTTTGAAACACGCCGAAATGGCATCTCTTTTATGATAAATATTACAGGTCGCCACACCATTTATCCCACTGCTACGTCGACACAGCATTTCATTCGTACATAGAGGGTACCGCATTCAGTTAACAGAATGGGCCCAGAGTCTTTTACATTGCACTAACAACACTACAAAGTGTAGTTGGCGCAATGTAGGGCACTCTATAAAGGCCTTACGGAGAGCACTGTTGCCAGACTTACTCTCAGTTTACGCATCTCGGCGAAAGGCGAGGAATTTTCACAATATTTACGTGAGTTTGTTGCTATCCATCGGAACATCCTCTGTTCTTTCCAATGGATTTGTTTCCATTTAGATAGGTCTCACAATTAGCGGACAATTTATTCGATATTTCATCTGCAGCAATGCATACATACATACATACCCATCACGCCGTTCCCTTCCGAGCTAGGTACAGACACGAAGTTTCACTCATAAACACATATTTGGACACCTAACTCTGCTTCAATAATTTCCTCCACGCTGACCTATCCTTGCAAACCTCTTTTGCCTCATTTACCCCCATACACTGTTTCATACACGCCCTCCTGTTTTAAAACTCTTAATTTTCCTCCTCCTAAGAATATCCTCGACCACATTCAACCACAACTTTCTCGGCCTACCTCTCCCTATCGCACTATTCATTTCACTCTCATATGTCTGTTTCGTTATTCGACTCTCATCCATTCTCTCAACAGGGCCAAACCAACGAAGCACACTCCTTTCATACACGTCTATTACTGGAGCATTTAACCCACATTCATTCATGACCCACTCATTCCTGACCCTATCCATCCTACTTTTGCCGCAAATACTCCTCAGATAACTCATACCTACGGCGTTTAGTCTATTCTTATATCTATCCTGACATACCCATGTTTCACTACCATATAGCAAAGTGGGAAGAAGTACTCTTTTGTACACAGCAATTTTCGCTTCCTTAGACAAGCACTCATTCTTTGATATGCTCCACATGCTACCTACCACTTTCCTTCCAGCATTCGCACGTCTGTTTATATCCTCATCTATTCTTCCATCCTTCGTATACATCTTACCTAAGTACACAAAACCATAAATACATCAACCCCTGCTCAATTACTTCACCATTCGCCCTCATCCTACAGTTATTCTCCCCATTCTCCTTATCAAAAACTACTAATTTAGTCTTGCACGCATTTACCTTCAATTCCATTCTCTCCGTTGATTCACAAAACTTATCTAAGAGCTTCTGTAATCCCTGTTGACTGTCTGAGATCAAAACAGCATCATCCGCATATAGAAGAACTCGCACGTTCACATTTCCAATCAAAAAACCGTCATTTTCAGTACATGCGTCTCTAACACATTTATCCATACATACATTAAACAGCCATGGAGACATTACGCATCCTTGCTTTACACCCCGATTTATTACAAACCAATCACTCAGAACCCCGTTAACTCTTACACTTGCCTTACTATTGTCATACATCGCCATCATAACATTCAATAACTGCCAATTCACTCCATAGTCTCTCAAAACCTTCCATAACTTCTTTCTATTTACTCTGTCATATGCCATCTCTAAATCAACAAACGCACAATACACTTTCTTTCGGACACTCATACATTTTTCTATCACTTGCTGAAGTGCAAAAAGCTGGTCACTACATCCTCTCCCAGGCATAAACCCGCACTGCACACCCCATATATTGTCGGAAGTAATATTCCTCAGTCTTTCGATTAATATTTTACTGAACACTTTTCTCGGGATACTCAATAAACTAATGGCCCGATAATTATTACATTCTGTCTTTCCTCCCTTCCCTTTGTACAACAGAACAATGATAGCATTCTTCCAATCCGCTGGAACAACAGAAACCTGTAAGCATAAATTGTATAGTTCACGCAGTCTACAAATAAGTAATTTACTAGCACACTTCAACATTTCACTGGATATCCCATCTATGCCTGCAGCCTTCCCATTTTTCAAATTCTCACAGCTGTTGTGACTACCTTCTCACGGATATCCTTTTCCATCATAACATTCTCACATACCACTTTACAAGGCTCATCCTCAACGCCTGCAGTATTATTGTACAATTCTTCAAAATACTCCCTCCAGCAGTCCCTGATATTGCTCTCGTCCCACATGATCTCTCCACTTTTGTTCATTACCGCATTCATTCCCCTACCTTCACCAATCTTAGCCCTTTTTACCCACTTCCAAAACAGCTTTTTATAACCTTCAAAATCACTCTGCATTTTGTTAGCTTCATCCGCACGCATTCTTTCTTTGCTCTCTTTCACAACGATTTTGCATTCATTATTTTTCTTCCTGTAAATCCCACATTCCTTAGTACGCTCTTCCTCAGATTTGGCAGCAATCATATCCTTGTACGCCTCTTTCTTTTCTCTGGCTGTAATTTTCACTTCTTCATTCCACCAAGCATCACCTTTCGTTCTTCCTACCACACCTATTCCACATATACTTTCAGCACATTCCACAATCACTCCTTTTAAACACTCCCACGCATCATTTACGTCCTCGTTTCTGATATGCTCGTCCCATTCTCTCTGCTTCAACGATAGAGCATCCTCAAGCATGCAACCATACCGCATTCTTACCTCGCTGTCTAGCAACCTTTCCACTTTTACCCTTAACTGCTTACGCGCAATATTCGTCCTTGGTACCCACTTTCTGCCCAGATTCACTTTGGAGAGTACCAAATAGTGGTCTGTTCCACATTCAGCACCCCTCATCACTCGCGTGTCCCGCACTAACTCTCTCGATCTCTCATCATACACAATAACATCAATCATGCTTTTACAATCCCCCATTTGCCAAGTATACATATGTATTCTCTTATGTTTAAACCATGTATTCGACACAAATAATCCTTTTTCCAAGCACACACTCGCCAAGTTTTCACCATTATCATTCACGCGAGGGTCACCAAATGGCCAAACCACACTCTCAGATGCATCCCGCCTCACACCAACCCACCCATTCATGTCATCTAGTAAAACTATTCTCTTACCAAGATTACATTCATTCAAAACCTCTCTCAGTTTTTCCACAAACTCATCTTTCACACTGTCACTCTCTCTATCCACTGGTGCATAGCACGCCACAATCACAACTGTCCTAATACCTACTTTCATGCAAACCCAGAGCAATCTAGGGGAGACTAACTCGTACTTCCTTACTAGCAACTTAGCTCTCTCATTAAGAATGAGTCCTACACCTTGACTGCCGTGTACATTATCTTCAACCCCTGACCACAATGCCAGAATACCGCCATCTAATGTAACAGCATCCCGCCCCTTACGCTTAGTTTCACATACACACAAAACATCCATTCGTCTCACGTTCATTTCATTCAGCAACTCATGCTCCTTTCCATACACTCCTCTCACATTCCAAGTACTGAGAGTCCAGTTCATTTCCAGTCCGTATCTTAATGGGCCAACCTTATTCAGCTTCCGCCGCCCGAGGCTTCGGCTGTCCGAGGCAACATTTTGACGTTTAGCAGTAAATTGTAATAGAGTATGCAAGGTTGCCAGCCTTCGCAGTACTCGCACCACGTGCAGCTTTCCCTGCTAACGGTTACGGCGCTCTACTGGTCAGTTTTGGCACATTTTCGCCAGTATGCCACAAGAGAAACCAAAGCATAGTAATACCCTATGCCCGATTTCCCTAGTCTGCTAGCTTAAGTACAAAATCCAAAATATATCACGAATCACGCGGCAATACTTTCAAACTGCGCTGGTGGAACTTCCGAGGTAAAAATATTTGGTCTGAAAGCACTCTGACACTTAAATGTAACTGCCTTAAATGACTAACATCTGTTCTGGAAATGGTTTCTAACTGGTTTGGATTTAAAACACTTCCAAGTATCTTTAAAATCCATCCAAAATTTCACTGATAGAAACCAATTCTGCTCTTCATCATTGGTCGTTCAATCCTAAAATTGGTTGACTGCAGCCCTTCACACTTCCCTACCTAATGCTAGTTTCCTTACCTCCTGGTAGCTCCTCCTATGTACTTTTCTCGCGACTTGGTCCATGAACTTGTTTCTGGGTCTTCCTCTGGGGACTTTTCCCTCTATCTCGCCTTAAATTATGTCCGTCACAAATATATTGTGTCTCAGGGTGTGTCCAACCCATTTTGGTCCTTCTTTCCTGTATGGTGTTCTATGAGGTCTCTTTCCTATTTTACTCTTCTGTGCGCTTCATCATTTCTCATCTTGTCCGCCCATTTTATCTTCAACATCCTCCTCCAGCTTTCGAAGGCTTCTTGTTTTCTTTGGTTAGCTTTTCACTGGTCCATTCTTCCGATCCGTAGAGTGCTGAGCTCCACACTAATAATAAAACATACCGTTTCGTGGTTTGTAGTTCTATCATCTTTGAGCACTGCTCTTCTGCTCTGCTTCTCTGAGCATCTACACTTACGCAATTAAAATTTAAGGATAGACATTAATTTTGACCTTCCCATGAGAAACAGTATTTTATGGTGGGTTATTTTAATACAAATCAATACCCTCTGAATAAAAAAATACTACCAATCTGAAAAAGTTGGATAGGAGTTTGAAGATACTAAGGCTATCTACAAAATTTTAATGTTAACTGTAAAAAATGTCCATACTAACTCTTAATGCATTATATAAGGTGTAGAATAGTAACAGTCACGTAGATTGTATAAAAATTAAAGTGCCCTAATTATTGGGGTAGATGCAAAGGGCATCAAACTGTAGCCTGACGAAGAAAATAAAAACTATTATTGCGATCCCTGCTCTTTCCATACTTTCATTGGGATATCACGACGGAATGGACGAATTTGCGGATTTATGAAAGAATTTCCGCCAGCTGTTTGAAACTTAAGACTAGTTACTCTTGAAACATACATTGGTTACTTAGAGCTAGGGCTTCCACTCAATTTGACCACAGTTTTCTAAAGAAGAAGATGCATGCTAATTACTATGAAGTTACTGAAGAAAAACATCGTGAAATTAAAAATTAGTACGTCAACCCGAAAGTGCAGAAGAAAAATTGGGGTTAATAAAGTTGGCGGTGCCCACTTTACAGCTTCTAGCATTGGCCACAATAGCAAGCTCCCTCTCCAATAACCTCAATGGTGGAAACGAATTTTTTTATTGTAACATAAACTTTGTATCTATGCGACGTATTGTTTGTATTGCGACGTTTATTGTCATTCATGATTCATTCATTCATTCTTTGATCGTTCAATCCTAAGCTTGGGTGACTGCAGCCCTCCACTCTTCGCTATCTGATTCTAGTTCCCATGCCTCCTGTTAGCTCTTCCCTGTGTACTCCCCTCTTTATTTGGTCCATGAACTTATGTCTTTGTGACTCAGGGTGTGTCCAAGTCATCTTGTTCTTTTCTCTATGGTATTCCATAAAGTACTTTCCTCTTCTGCTCTTCTGTACTCTTCATCACTTCTTATTTTGTCTGTCTCCATTTTATCTTCAGCATCCTTTTCCAGTACCAGGTTTCGAAGGCTTTTTGTCTGTTCTGGTCAGCTTTTCCAGTGGCCCATTCTTCCAATCCATAGAGTGCTACGCACCACATGAATGTTTTCACATACCACTTCCTGGTTTGTAGTCCTGTCTTCTTTGAGAACAGCAGTTGTCTTTTTCCCATTAACGCCTTCTTACCTTGGGATATTCTCCACTTGATGTCAGTGGTACTTTTTCCGTCCCACGTGATGGTGCTTCCACCTGCTCTATTTCCTCTCCTCTCAGGGTGACTTCAGCATTCAGCCTCTCTCTTCCACATACTAGGATTTTACTCTTCATCTTACTTATCATCACATTCTATTTTTGGAGAACTTGGTCCATGACGTTTAGTGAACTTGGAATATCATCGCAATTTCCGGCTATGACTGCGATATCACCTGCGAATTGGAGCATGTTAATATCTTCTCCGTTTATCTTTATTCCGTTCAGTCCAATTTCTTGCGCTTCTCGCATGGGCTCCTCCAAGTAAATGTTGATAAGTGCCGGTGAGAGGTAGAATCCTTGTCTTACTCCTTTGTTAATTTTAGTTTCTATCTGGTTTCCGTCTCTCATTAACATTTGTTTTTGTATAGTCGATAGATAATTCTTCCATCCTCGTAATTCATTCCAAGTTTTTCCAGCTGCCTGAACATCTTGTTCCGCTCAACGTTGTCGAAGGCTTTCTCCA
Source organism: Ceriagrion tenellum (assembly GCA_963169105.1). Lineage (NCBI taxonomy): Eukaryota > Metazoa > Arthropoda > Insecta > Odonata > Coenagrionidae > Ceriagrion > Ceriagrion tenellum. Next base: position 113,840,712 of record OY720636.1, on the reverse strand, counting down.
GGGTTCCCGAATGTAACATACAATGGTTTTGATATGCATGAAATCCTTTGAATACCTTGAGCTAAATAAATGCTGTCATTATATACTCTTTTCGCCGAGAATGTTCACTCCCAACCGCAAAGGCCACACGGGTGATATGATAGGCCCTTTATTATGAAGGTCGTGAAGTGTAATACCGTCGCCGTTATGATATGGATGTTGCGACATCATCTTGCGGGGCATTTTTTTTGTTTGGATGATTTAACAGTGCGATACGACCAGAGCCGTCATGGGGGACGCATAAAAAAACAAATGACTGCCGAAAAGGAAACGCGAACGAGTTGGAGAAATATCTCTCGAAACGGCATGCGTCTCTTCAAATGATTATTACGCCGTTCGTTCCGTCGAAAAATAAAGAGGAGACCCTTTTTTTGCTCCTCTGTTGGATTCACTTCCCCTACACACACACACATACACAAGAGGGCCCCACCATGCATCAAAGCGTGGCCGTGAAATCGATACGACACGACAGTCCCTCTTGGGAAAATTTGGGTGGCTTGTAGCGTACACGGGACCCCGAGTGCGCCGGCATCCGGAGTCAAGTGCCCCACGCGACCGATGATCCGTGCGTCCAAAGAGCGGTTATGTGTACGCCCTGTCCACTCCAGGATGCATTGAAGATGACGCCTCGAGTACGACTCAGCGATTGCAATGGGTTAAGAACCTTTTCCAATTGGGAAAAACGTGGCGGGGGCGAGAGGAGGTCAGACGGCAACTCTTCATCAATATGGCCCAACCTCTCTACCTCCCTGGTAACAATGCTGGTATCCAGCACTTGTCCTGACACAACATCCATCTCCAAGGTTCAAGAGCCATAGTAGACCTTATTGCTGGTGCAGTTACCATGTACACTTGCGATTAAACAGTTTAAACAAAAGTTAAAAAATGATACAGATATTTTTTCTACGAAACGGAGCTTGTATAATTTAAACCTCACTCTTTTTTAGTGTAAGAGATCACAGGGACTTCTCAAAAAAATATTAAATAGATTTAAAAATATATGGAGTGTTTGGAGAAACAAATTTTTATCGAATTTAAAAAAAATTGCCAGAGTTTATTATTCTCCCGACTCAAAATGCGTCATTGCTTAGTGGTTTGTGTCACTGTATGTTCCGTATATTAAAATGAGATTTTCAATTCATATTTGCTTTCATATGGAATGCAAGAGTATATGCTGGAACTGAAAGAGTTGGTCTTAAAATATGAAGATCCGCAGTTTTTAAACCGTTAAGACTACCTTAAGCGCCTGTATTGTGTATAGGTTAGACAATATTTGGTATAGGTAGACATAAATAATATACATTGGCGTCATTTACTTGACAAAATATGGACCAATAAATTTCACATTTTTGAAATTTCATTCATTTGCACCAAAGTTTTTTCTCTCCTAAATCACTACACATTTTACTACATATTTTCAATCATTTTACATTTATCCCCATTTATCTGCATTATCTTCAAAATTGATTTTTATATTGAATGTCTAATAATACACACATTAAAGGTTGCCTCATAGAGACCTAAAACCTTTCCGGCCACCTGAAAGTTTTGAATAGTGCTTAAGTTAGGCTCTAAATGGTGATGCGAGCAATGAATATAGAATGACAATGTTATATTTTATCGGACAAAGTATTTTCCAAAAAACTTTCAACGCTAACCCTCAATTTCTTTCCATGAGTGTCGTGCTTGAAACCGCGTTAGATGATCTCTCAATTAGCAAATAGTAACTAAGGAGTGCTACAATTGCAATTATGTATAATCTGAATATTTTTCGGAAATGAAAAAAGTTTATGGGACACAAAATGAGCTAAATTTACACACAATTTTCCAGTGCAAAATGAGCGAAATGCATACAAATCAAGCCGTCTCCTTTCGGGGTGTAAAGCGCTTTAAAAGTTAAACTCTATTACAGCTCAGTGAAGCCTTAAGAAGGAACCTTCCTTTTAGGCATGCTGTGGAACCCACCTTGATTTTAACAATTATTATAAAGTGACACTTTTATTAACGTGTGGAGTAAAATATTACTCGGTCAATGGTTATTTAACGTAGATATACACTGGTGTAAAAATAATAAATTTTAACGCTGAAATACACTGTCTTAACGATAGTGCAATGGAATCTCTTCATATTAGTTTTTATCTCAATTCCTGCTCGAATAACATTGTTCAAAAACTTGTACAACATGTACTAGATATAGAGACACCTAATGTATTTTTTTGTTCAGATTCTCGTTGTTATAACACTAGTTGAAATAAAAAATGGGTCTAAATAACAGACTTCCACTTTTCGCTCTAGCAAATACCCGATGTGTTGTAGTATACATGAATATATATTATGGATTCGGATGTTTGGAACTGTTGCCTAGGCTACGCGTTGCCTAAATTTCTACTTTTAGTTCACTCAGTCCTTGGTGCCACTTCGATTAGAGACTTTTCAGTAGTAATTGTAAATAGACGTAGTTAATTGTAGCTAACGTGAGACTGTGGTGAATATTCAATAACGATCGAGGAGTTATGAATTACTTGATGCTTTGAATAATATCTTGCAACTTTTGTGATCTAAAAGTTACTTTGTAAATGCTAGAGAGGAAATAGCAACTACAGAAAATGTGTAAGAGGTTTATGAAACGTCCATTGTGTGCCGACTACGATGTTTGCCAGGATCTGATTATAATTGGTATGTATTAAGCCCGTTTGGCCTAAATACAGGATTCAGAATGCCCTGTTTAAACAGAACTTGCTTCGTACCACGCTGCAAAACAGGGTATGCTTCTGCGAGGATCCAAATTAGGAGACTTGGGTTGAAAAATAAGAATCTGTTCAAGGTGGCGGTAAGTGTATTCCTTTTTACCTACACTGCAATGATGGCCATTGGGAATACTTATGAAGTCACCTTGCATTATTATTATATTTCCGTATAGCGATGTTCACGAAGTTTTAAGAAGTTAATTTTGCATTTAAGTCATTAAATTTGGAGAGGAATTCAATATATCTGTAGACCGGACGATATTAAAAAAGTGTATAATTGCGTCCCACGTGTATTACTATCCACTTACCTATTTTATCCGCTGCATTATGATTACTTATAAGTTAAACCCATGTATATTCATTGTAAAACCGGTAAGACGTGTTTATTTACAATCTGTCGACTGTATTTACATTTGAACTTCCGTCTTTCATCACTAGGTGGCACCACTTTCCAAAAATTTGTTTGTTTACGGAATTCTAGACAACAGCTTTTGTCAACGAGATCACAATCCATAATATATATTCATGGTTGTTAATGTAACCCGTTTTCCAAGGGACACCTCTGCCGTTTACCTTGTTTACTGAGTACATTTGTCGATGCAGTTAAAAACTAGTAAAGAAATTATTTTCGGCCTTGCCGAACCTTAAATACCCCGCATCACTTTCATTTTGTTAATTTAAATTAAAAAACGTGGTTTTGGTCCGATCCAACCCATTTGAGAACTGTGCAGTCTGTGGACTACTACAATCTTATGACCCAAATTTCAGCTCGATATCTCGATTTTTACGGCAGTTATCGAGCGAAGAGATAGACAGACAAACGGACAGACAGGCAGACGGACATAGCTAGATGGACTCGTAAGGTGATGCTGATCATTTCTATGGATACTTTTCCATACCTGCCACGCCTCCGTCAACGCGTTACATTTCTCCCGCGACAAAGTCCATGTACCCTACCCACGTAGTAGTGTGGGGTATAATTAGGTATTTTGCGAACTTGTTCAATGTTTTAAGCCTGAAGATAATCATACCCTTTCCCCTGTTCGTTAAACATCATGTTATCATATCTTGCCGAAATGGCAATGGAGGCTGAGTAAGTATCACCACTGGTTTTCGTTACGTGATAAAAGCTTCGGTTAAAAGTTCTGTCCTAATAGAACTAACCCAAAAGAATAAAAATTAAATTTAAAAAAAAATTAAAAAGTTTTTGTAAATGTTTGATTCCAAGGTAATTGATGCAGGGATATACGTTCTGGATGGTTGGTATGTATCACTTAGGTGTATGGAGAGGGCACTTGCTATCCTGCGCAATGCTAGAAGCTGAAGCCAGTCCGCCATTTTTGTTGACCCTCATTTCCCTATTGCACTTGCGGGCAAACGCACAAATTTTGCATTTTTACCATGTTTTCCATCGATAACTAACTGGAAACCAGCATGGACTTCTTTAATGTGCGTTCTCCTAACGTATTCAGTTCATTTATTTAAATCAAAAATCTTCCGCATTCCTGATGAAAACTATTGTAAAATCGAGTAGAACACATAGCACTAAGCATTTCATATGTTTCAAGAGTTGCTTTGCCTTGCCCTTCAACATTTGATTTGCCTTAAATTTCAAGCAGATGGTTGATATTCTTGCTTTACATCCGCTAATTCGTCCATTCCGTCGTGCTATCCATAGAAAATTAAGAAGAGAGCAGGGATAAGCAATATGGTTGTTATTTCGGTTGTCAAGATACAATTAGATGATGCAGTGCTCTCTCCATTACCTCAATGGTATCAAAATCGTAATTCGTGACCTTCATGTCCTGTGTGTAAATATTATAGCCCCATTGTTGGAACAAGGTATACTCCGAAACGTCGGAAAGGAAAAACTAGAGTTTTAAGTTTGACCTAAACCCTCGATATAAACTAACGATTGTCGAATTACTGAGGTTAAGACGAGAAACATTGAACGTGACAATTTCCTCAACATTTCTCTACCGTTCTTGTATGCATTTTTGTTTCAGGTTCACTCATGCATTGGCTCATTCACGCCACCTCGAGACATAAAATGATCCCTCTCTTAAAGAGTATCTTCGGTCCACATTCAACCGTGAATTTATCTGTCTAACAATTCCCCCCACACTCTCCACTACTACCTTGACATCAATCTTGTTCGTTATTTGACTCTCATCCATTCTCTCGGCGCTACCAAACCAATGAAGCACGACCTTTTCAAACATTTCCATTACCGGAGCATGCATTCAGCATACTTTCATCACCCGTTCATTCCCTTCTTATAAATAATCTACCGTCAAGAATCGATTTTTTCCACAAAAAGCTACGAAGTCGTCTTCTACTACTAAAGTGTGCTTTAAACTTCAGTGTCCATTTTAGGGGAAAATGTTCACGAGAGACAGGTCTATCGAGTTTCCTACATGACTCGCTTTGCAGAAGTTTTATATAATTATTTTTTTCTTTTTCTAAAACATTTAACTTTTTATCATTTACCTTTCTTTCTTTGTCATACTCCCATGATTACAGCGTTAAAACCCGTTTGAGAACTACACTTCTTTACATAATTCAACATCCCTTCCACGCCTAGTTTACGAGTTTCAACACCCTCCATTAGAGGTTAATCTCACAATTTCAGTTCTAATTATTCCCATCCTGTATTAATATTAAAATATAAAAACCGGTGGTTTAGTTCCCAAAATTTTCTCGGACTTCTGTCCATGTGAGTGGGTCCATGTTGGCCGACGTTTCGATGCTCTACTCGAGCATCGTCCTCAGGGCAGAGGAGAATGTGAAGGAATGAATGAGATGGAACAGAATCAGATCTAACTTAATATGTGGTGGAGTTGGATAAAGGGGGGCGTAATATTTTTTTTCTCAGGAAAAAATTCACATCGCCCGCGCAATGACAACCTCGGAAAAATGAAAAAATCGCATAATCATGGTTTTTTCTCTAATGCTCGGACGTGAAATTCACGCTATCACTGCACCATCTGGGGTTCATTTCCCTAAACCACCTGAAAATGCAAGATGGCACTGAAAACCACGTTTCCGGAATGAAACTCCTTCTAACAATCAAGTGTTACAATTTTATTTACCAAAAAAATAGTATAAAGTGCAATTTACTTCCATCAATTTTAGCTGAAACTGAAAATGAAAACTTATCGGACACTTGAAACTTCTGAGGTGGTTCCGAACCTCATTTTGACACACAAGTTATCATCAATTTATAGCATCTCCCTCCTCAGGCGTGAAAAATGGTTCAACCACTGAGGAAGGTGGAGAGGTCATTACGAAATCAAACTGTAATCTGACAACCGAAATAACAATCATATCAGTTATCCCTGCTCTTTTCTGACTTCTGACCTGTCTGACTCTTCCGGTTCTCTTGGGGATATCGATATTTCGACGGAATGGATAAATTAGCGGATATAAAACAAAAAATCCACCATATGTTCGAAAGTTAAGGCAATTAACTCTTTAAGTATTTATTGGTAACTTTGGTGCACACGAGGGAGAGGTACCTATGAGTCACCGTGAATCACTTAGATTTCGGAGCAGTGATGCTGAATCACTGGGCGTATTATTGAAGTTGAATCACTCATATACCGGTGTAAGTAATCCATGAGTCAAGCTGCCCTCTGGCGATATCCGTCGGAACAGACCAATACATTGACCCCGGAGCGGTATCAGGATGATAGACAAGAGTGGGAGGCGATGACACTCCGGAGGGCGGGAGGTCGTTGACCCCCTCCCGAGTACTACATTACAACCCGAAGCCGATTGCTCGGGGGAATATCTTGTCAGACGCTGGAGGCGAATGTCCTCCGAATAAACCTTTCCAATAAGCTTACGCCGGAATTTTAATTCCTTATTCCACCCACCCTATCCTTAAACGGGGCCCGATCGTCGGTACGATATGCGCCTCGAATCTGCCGTGTCCCTAGACCGCTCGAGCACGACAACTTATTGCTCTGGAATTTATTCGATTTGACCATTATTTTCTCAATGAATGCGGAATGTTTTCAAATTTAAATATGTAAAAAAATAAGTAAACTAAATGCGCATTAAAGTAGTAAATGCCCGTTGATATCTGGTATGCTATCAATGGAAAACATTGTAAAATTGCGAACTTTGTGCGTCAGTCCTTAAGCGCTAAGGGGGAATTGAGGTCAACAAAGATGGCTGACAGGCCACGCCCACATTACAGCTTTTAGTATTGGCCAATATAGTAGGCTCCTTCTACCTCAATGGGTTTAACTCTCTCCGCTGTTAATTAACGCTGGTAATAAACGACCATAAGAATTTAACTACTTACAGCTATAATGACGACTGAATAAAAATAAATTTGGATCCTCAGCACACTCTCAGAAGTCTGATTTATTGTTCTAAGTGGTAAAAACTGTATGCCAAAATTAAAATGTTATTTCTATTCAGTCATGATGAATTTTCACGAATTGACGCCCGACATTATCGAGTTCATCAGATATGGCAGAAATTTGAAAGAAGGCTAAATGTCACCCATGCGATGATGCCGGTCGTGAATACAGGAATGCGAAAAAAATTAGATGTTGTTTTGTTTCAGTCACAATGAATTCCCACCAGATTGCGCAGGCTAATATCGAGTTCATCAGTCATAATGAATTTGGAAAGTGAACAGGATAATTTAAACCACTTCTTTACAAATAAATGTTTCAAATCAGTGGGTCTCGAAGTGGGTACAGTGCTTCAATCCAATGGGGCGAAAAGAAACGAGGTGGGCGGCCCATTTACAGAGGATGCTGAAGGTGTAATGTTCACCGAACGTTACACCATATATACTTGTGCAGAATTTAAATTAAGTTTCAATTAGAGCAACTATTAACTTTGAAACAAATGTTTAATTGGCCATAAATAATTTAATTATTTTAATTAATTCTTAGAAAATATGTGATAATAGCTTTCTCGACAATTTACAATATACAAAACAAGAAATTTCTTGAATTGTGGTCACTTATGTATTTCACATACCAGCGTTATACCCTAAATTACTGGCATCATCAGGGCTTCGACAATAAGAAAGCGGAAATTTACAACCAGGTATTCGCATAGATGTCAAAACAAATGTTTTAGCACAAGGAAAGAGATTAGTGTTGGAAGTTGCGATCGTCCAAAATCAGCTGCGATTGCACAGATGGGTCACCATCTGGCGGAGAGTACAGGAATTTAGTGAGCATTGTCGCTACTTGTATCTATTTACTGGTTGAGAGGGATAAATATAAATAAATAAAGCAGAGTTGTGTGTTCTCGCCAATCTAAGGAGGTGTTTGTTTCACTGACTCCCTGTAGCGAAATAGTGTTTCTGGTAATTTATTTGGCGTGTTTGTTCCAGAAAATTAACTTCTGCCGACAGGTTATGGGCCCAGACGGCCGGTGAAGTAAAAATTACGTATTTGAAAAGTTTTTTGGCGGTAAAATTCGAAATCGAGGTGGAGACAGAAGGTTACCGCATTGGCGTCGAAAAATTAACTTTAAGAAATTGGAACACATGAAAGCCATGGGTGAAGGGAAAACTGCTTGTCAAGGAGGCATGGGAAGCAGTGATCGGATTTCCAAAATTGGAGGGCTCTCAAATATCCAAGGCGGAACAGGCGAGACGGACAAAAATCAACCTTACAGCGATGGCGATTATTATGAGATAAGTTGGGCCAGAGTTGATTATTGACATTTCCGAATACGAAGATGCGAAGGAGGCTTTGGAGCACCTGGAAAAGTCTGCACATATGTTTGAAGTGTATAGAGGAGATGCTGATGAAGGAGAGGTGCTTGATCCATGGGAGACACCACTCAGGGACAGCCAAGAAGGGGCTGACGAAGGAGAGGTGCCCAATCCAGGGGAGGCACCACTCAGGGGTGACCAAGTAGATGCTGATGATGGAGAGCTGCTGTATCCAGGGGAGACACCACTAAGGGGGAGGCCAAGGAGGGGCTGATGAAGGAGAGACACCATCCAGGGAGGCTCCGGATCCAGGGGACGAATAGAGCAACAACCTGGGAACGAGCATGACCAGGAGGGTGCCAAGGTAAAGGAAAACGATGGTGCCAATCCAGCCCATGAGGGACGAGCGAGAAGGAAATACAACACGAGGGGACCATTCCACCTACCATGCTGCATGGTCACCACAGGAGAGCTGAAAGGAGCCCACATTGACGTGCCAACTTCCATAAGCGAGGCATTAGGCGGCCCACAGGCTGCTGAGTATAGGGCAGCAATGGAGGAGGAGCTGTCTACCCTTAAGAAAATGAACATTTGGCGTATAGTTAAAAGATCTGAGGCGGGCGTCAGAGGGAGTTGGAGCAGAGGACTATCGAGGAAGAGACTTCCAAGCGAATCGAGGAGCTGGTGCGGAGACGCGTGGAGGAGGAGTTAGAGTGGCGGAAGGAGGAGATTGCGACTGAGGTGTTTGTTTCACTGACTCCCTGTAGCGAAATAGTATTTTCTGGTAATTTATTTGGCGTGTTTGTTCCAGAAAATTAACTTCTCCCGACAATTAGTACCATTGAAACTCTGACAAAGTATACGACAACTCCAAGAAGTAATAATATTTGTACATTTTTTTACAAAAGTTGTACATTGTGTATTTTTGTTCACTTCATTGTTGTCAACCGGAACTGTTAACATATTTCTTCAGTGCTCATATTCATCGCTTACTTTGTTGAAGTTTCGATTTTATTAATCTCAATGGTAGGTAACTCTCTTAAGCCACAACTTAGCATTGACTTCTCTGCAAATAACTGGTTGCTAATCTCCTTTTACTCCTTATCTTGATTATGCCAGTAAACTTGGTGAAACGTTGGCTATGAGAAATGTGTTTTTGTCCATATTCAAGAATCTTCTTATTGTATATATATACATAATTTAATTACATTAATTAAATCATAACCTTCCCGACTTGGTAATTTGGTATATGATATTAGAGGTTATAGTTAGGAAGCGTAAATTCTAAGTTTATCGATAAAAGGGAATAAAAAGTCTTAAAAAGGTTTAAAAACCACGCTTCTACACAGTCAAACTACCATTTTTATGCACTCCTTTTAAGGTGGGTTGGCACGTGGAAGTTGGCTTCTATGGAACTAGCAAGAGTAGCGATATCTCGAATCGTATCGCTTCGTGCAAGAGATTGTTCTGCTTACACAAAACTTTCGGGTTTTCCCTAACAAATGGATGGCGGCAGTAAACAATGAATACGGTATCTAAGAAAATAGACTAAATTTGGCAATAATGGCGGACGTTTATCGCTGTTTGAGTCCTATAGGCTTTTGTGTGTTACTTAAATCTGTATAAATTACATTAATTGTGCATTATTGCATCGTGCCAAGTAAATATTGTGACAATAATTATTATTATGTAATAAGAGGTAAGTAATAAAGCTTTCTTTTGAGATTCTTTAGCATTTAAAATATTTTAAAGTACAAATTAATATTAATACGGGCAACAATGAGTCCTCCTCCGACCAAGTTCTCCGTAAATTACATTTTACATTGGACATCTTAAGACATATTTCTGTGAAAAAGTTCTAAATTCAGGTTTGAGCATGTTTTTTCAATCGGAAGCCTATCCCTGCCATTTTCACACTCCTTTTTTACAAGTTATCGCAGTTTATCAATAGCAACCAGAAAATATAGGCAGCTAAAAATATGCATCTCCGGTCGAAACGTGGTAACCTCTTGGAAACACATTTTTCGTAAAGCAGTTCGATATATTCATGCTTAGGCATGTATTTTCAATCAAAAGCTCGTCTCCCACCCACCCTTCCCCGCCCCCCTTCCCCCCCGAACATTGCACACGCGAAACCCCCATTAATTTAGGCGCACGGAATGAGGCGCCTCTCCTGAGCTATGAGGCGCATATTTCTTGTTTCGTTCTGAAAAGGCCAAAAAGGACTTTCGCGGCAGAAACGTGTAACTCACGACGACACGCAAAGTAAAACCTAATTATGTGAGTCATTGTGCATGTGAGCGCTCGCTCTCTTCCACCATGCATCATCCAAATCATCGTAAATCCTTCAATTCGAAGAAAAGGTTTTGACCTCAAGCCATTCATCCTCGCTTCCTTTTTCTACCGCGATAATTTATTTACGTACCCACGGTTCTTCCAACCCTTTACTGCGCTAAATTTGATTTGATATTCACAGCACTTGTCCCCTCTCGAAAGTCTTCGTTAAAATCTCCATTACACATTTTCCGAAAACAAGAGTCATTTTTTTACTGAGTGCGTCCAATGAATACTTATATTTCCAGACTTTAGGTGATTTGAGCGAAGTATCATTTCACCTAAAAATCAATCAGTTTGATCTCATTTTAAAGAAAAATATATAACCCTTCCATTTACATAAAAAATTCAAACTCTTAACACGTTACTCTCCCAGATATTTGCAAAAAAAAAATACCGGTCCATTCACACGAGAAATAGTACGTGTATGCACTCAAGAGAAAGCTTATTAAAAAAGAGGTATTTCTAACCCCTACCTAAATCACGTCAAAAAATTAACATTGTGTATTTTTAATGTTTTTTAAACAATTTTCGAAAATTAATCATATTGACACCACAGTTAATTCTTTGGAGTTACAAGAAACCTTCCGTAATGAAGAGGTTTCGAGCGTATCGCGCGAAAAAAATGAGTCAAGTTAAAGACATTTCGATATTTTCATTTAATTACTCACAAATTCTGTTTTATAAAACTATAGTACAGCACCAATAATAGTGCAATATTTAATTCATGAGTCTTATCCCCGGTTAAATTTAAACTTATAATTCGAATTTGGTTTCTGTTATGATTAGGGAACTATCTCGCTTTAAACTGTCTTAAGGTGGAATCTGCGCTTTAAAATTGTTTTCTTTAGATGTACATATAAAATTTTCTGATTGAATATATTGACTGCTTGGTGATGTGGATTCTACTCAATTTTGCAATGATTTTCGTCGGGAATTCGGATGATTTTTAATTTAAATAAGAAAACAATCTTTGCATGGAGAATGAACATTAAATAAGTAATTGCATGCTGATTTCTAGTATTTTATCAATGGAAAGCATGGTAAAACTGCTACAATTAGTGCGTCAGTCCCCAAGCGACAAGCAAGGACACATGGTTTAAATATTGCACTATTATTGGACAGGCGTCAGCTTCTAGCACTGGCCAGCATAGCAAGTGCCCTCTCCAAACACCTCAATGATTTCAGTCGACACAAGTATCGTAGTGAACATTTTCTTGTGCATGTATCGTCCCAAAAAAATCTTTCATTTGAGGTAAATCTTAGATACTACAAAAAATACAAAATTAAGGTACGTAATGAGCACATTATTCATCGAATGTATGTTTATGAACCCTTTTTTCAGCCACATGAGCCAACTGCAGCGGCCCATCCATTGAATTACGGCGTTTTGACTCCAATTGTTTCAGGAATTTAACAATAACTACACAATAAGATGGTTAGTTAGCTTCACTCTAGAATCATTCAGTCTCAGGGGAAGCTCGAATTTACCAAACAGTACAAACAGTTTTTTGGAAAATGATAACATCATAATTAGCAGGTCGAGTAGCATTTTTTTCACTCCTACTTGAATCAAACACCAAGTAACATCCATTCCAGTTCGCCGAAAAGTAACGCAGAATAGTGTTGTAATGGTAAACACCCCTTTCAGATAGTAAAAAGATTTTTCTCGCCATGTAATTTTTTCAAAAGAACCAGCGAGAAAAAAATGTTCCCACGTTACCATCCTGAACTGATAGATGCTCTTTAAAAGCTTGGGGTTTGGAGAAGGGGGACAGCTACCGATCGGATCCACTCCGCCGCTCTCTCGCCCTTCATCTGTTTGCGTTCTTCCGCGGCAACGGCGGCACTCGACAACGGACGTGGTCGTGGGGTGGGTGTCCTTATCTCGATCGCTTTGAAACGCTTCTCTGTCCTTCCCGTTCCATAACCTTTTTCCTAATCACACCACCCTTTATCTGTTTAGGGGGTGAAGGAGGACGGGGAAGGGGTGTTGCGGGGTTGGAGATAGGTGGTTTCGACGGGGAGGAGATGACTCTGGACTTGGAGGAGGAGGGATGAAAGGAGGGTCAGCGGAGGCTCTGCCGCCGAAACTAATTCATGAAACAAGCCGTTTGGGGAAGGTAGGGGTTGAATGAAACTGATGGAGCTGCACGGGAGGAGATCCGCCCACCGGGAGTCGATAGCGCGATGGCCTATCCCGTACGGAGTCGATGAAACTTGTGCGATATGCTGAAATTTTGCCCGGAAACACTTAACGGTGAACCGATATTTCCATGACAGACCATCAAATCATCGCCTAAAGGCGAGAGTACGGCACGAAAAAGAAAAATTGTAGGTTTCACTATTTTCATAGTAATACTAATTTATAATGCTGTAGTATGATACTATAATACACTGTAACCAAACAACTATCCTGAGGCCCTGAAGATCCGTAAATTTAGAGAAAATAGTAAATAAAAAATATAAATCACTAGCTGAATTACCCGGCGTTGCTCGGGATCATACTTTCTTCAAAACTCTTTATATAAGAGGTGAGGAGTTAGTAAGTAGTTGTGATAACAGACTACATTTCAAGTAATTGTTTTATTAAATTAATATTTTCTTCTGCAGAGCTTCTATACAATTGTGAGACAATAGTAAGTAAACAATGTGACAATATCTCCCATGAACAATAATAATTATAAGTCAAATGACTGAAAAATTGACAGAATGATAAAAAATAACATGGTAAAATAAAAACAATGAAATTTGTAAAACTTGTTTTATATAGAGTAGAGAGACAATTTTTTGAAACCCTTTACTACAATCATACTACCTGCACAGCCAGGCTAAAAGAACATTATAGTTAAGTACATAATTCGAGTACTTACTTGTTGAGTAGCTATTTCATTTTCGTTAATTAAGATTTGATTTAATGTTTATTTTTGTTTGTTTATTTGGTTGTCAAGGAAAATGCGTAAAAGAAAATCGATTGAAAAAGAGAGAAACTTCATTCTTTCGGGCATGATACCACTAATTTTAGTAGTATCATGCTTTCGGGTATGTGATAAAATGAATTTCAACTCTCTATGTTTAGTTAAAGTTGTTTTAAAAAGCGAAATAATTAACCGCTGTACAAATGCTTAGCATTCCTAATCGGCTCAACTAAGCAATATGAATTCCAACAGCAATGACCGAAATCTGGTTGTCAAGCGAATATGGTATTGTTGATTTCACAGAAAAATGTGTTTTTGCAGCTAAAAACGCAATTTTCAGTCAATTACGAAGTGAAAAGGATAATTAATTGAACGAATTAAAAACTTCATTCTTTCAGACATTTAATAAAAAAATTCCAACTCTCTATCTTGAGCGAAAATAATTTTAAAAAGTAAAAAATGAAACCACTGCACAAAACCCGATACGTACAGCGAACCACCTAAGGGCCCTGAGATCATTTTAAAGTAGCCTACAACTTTCCTCCTGCCTTGAACTATTATTCGGCAAAATTTCAGAACGATCGTATTTTTAAATTTAATAGTATTTGAAAAATTAGGTTAGGATTATTAGCTTACCCGTCGGGCGTTGTTGCGTGAAAAGTATTCGAAAGATTAAGAGGACCTTGGAGGGGGGGGGCGAAATTAAAAAAATATTTTATACCTAAAACCTTCGCAACAGTGTACTCAACAACTTTTTAACGTTTCTTGGTGATCTTGATATATATATATATATATATATATATATATATATATATATATATATATATATATATATATATATATATATATATATAGAAGATAACCCAACGATACGAAACCATAGACGCGTAAGAAAAGTAAACATTGACCAAAACAGTAACTAAGAACGCTTAAGGTAGTTCGATATAAATATCATTTTACCTAAAAATCAATAAATTTGGTCTCATTTTAAAGAAATGTATCTAACCCTTCTAATGACACCAAAAGTTCAATCCCTTACTACAATACTTTCGGAGTTATTTGCCGAAAAATACCAGTCCGAGTATGTACCAGGAAATGGTACGTGTATGCACTCCTGAGAGACATTAATTACAAAATGAGTTATTTCTAACACTTAAGATGTCGTAAAAAAAACTAGCAGCGTGTAGTTTGTATATTTTCACAAATATTTTTGAAAATAAATCATATTGTCACCGCAACAGATTCTTGGGTATCACAAAAAAACTTTCCGTTTTGAAGTTCTTTCAAACGCACCACGCGAAAAAAATGAGTCAAGTTAAAGACTTATTTAGATATTTTAATTTGATCGTTCATCATTTCTGTCGCATAATACTGTAATATTGCACAAATAATAATGCAATACGTAATTCATGTGTGAAATTAAACGTATAATTCGAATATGGTCTCTATTATGACTAGGGAACTATCTCGCTCGGACTACCTCAAAGAAAAACAACATTCAACAAGGCAAAAGCTATGGACGCCAGGAAGAGAAAACGGGCAAGGAGAACGAGAGACTCAGTCGAAGGAAACGGACCGAAAGGGAGTGCGGGAGACCAAAACCGGAGAAAAACGACGCGCAGTGACAGACGGTGGAAGAAAGCAACACAAAAAGGCCGCGGAAAAAGCGGCGGTGATTTTATTACAGCAGAGGACGACAAAAGATTCTAGCTGACCGACGACGGAGGGAGGAAAGCCTGTTCGCGCGCGCAGATGCCAGAGACCCGGATAATGATAAGTGAAATCGTGAATAATAATACAAATTAGAAAAGAAATCTCATGCACAAGTAGTTGTCAAAATATATAAGATAAGACGCTAATAAACAGTTTTTAACGAAAGTGGCGAGAATTCGCAAATGCTCACGCTTAATGGTTTTGTGTACCAGCTATTTGCCATTACTTATCAACCTGTTGTTATTTTCTTTCATGTGACGTCAGTGAGTGGTGCGAATGAAAATTCGTTAGCTATATAATACAACCATTCCGATGACTTCTTAATTAGAGGAAACTCAATACATTTTACCATACATTACTTAATACATATTACCATTCAATCATATAAAATCCTGCACCGAATACATTATGTGTCTCGTAAAGAAAAGTCTACGTGATTAACTGATCATTTCAATAGCCAAAGGGTAAAAAATTTACATGTTTAACCAAAATACATTCACAATGGTGTTTTAAATTGGGTCCAAAACTATTCTGATTAACGACTGATTGCTTTGGTGCTTTGAAACGAGTCTCTTGGCAATAAATACGTTTTGCTTTGAGTTAATTGCATGTTGAATGGTAATTTTTGTATTTGTTTGTCGTAATATTGATGTGTTCCTTTTAGAAGGAGGTAAGTTGGTTAAAATTCGTACCACGACGTGGGTTACAACATATTACATGTGATACATTCATAACTCCACAATTTTAAGTACAGAAAGTTTTTTTACAATTTTTCAGAAGCTTTAGGCAGCCTCAAAGGTCACAGACCTTTGATCGAAGGCTGCCTTTAGATAGTTAGATGCATTAAACTTTGATAAATTAAAAATAAAAACTTTGAAAGCACGCATATCTTACATCATAATAGCACTTCTATTGCGCCACAAAAAAACTAACAAACCAATCACAGATTTTTCTCATCGAGCTAACATTGTAATTATGTACAGCAATATATTACAACATTACTGTAATACAACATGTAATAGCATGGCTGCGAATTTATTATAAGGAAACCATGTTCTACCAACAGATTTCAATATTTTCGTGGAACAAACCAATATCGTTAAGATAAATATTTTAAGTAAATATTCCTACACATTATTGAGGCTCGGAGATAATTATCAAGAGAGCAAAAGGATGATCGTCATTTTTTTAACTAAGCCGGGTATTATTGAATACTCACTTTTAACGATGGAGTGCATTATATATCAAATTGTAAATCAGTTCAATAAAGTTTCAAGAACAGTTTAATTAGTCAGAAAACCCTGTTTTATTTTCATATTAGTTTATAAAACGTACATCGAAGATGCTATATTCAAGTTTTCAGAAAATCAGGAATTAGCGATCCAAAGGTCACAGCCACCATAAAAGAGTATAGATCGTGCTGAATTTAACATAAACATTATTCTATTACATTTATATTGTTGGTAGCAACAAGTTCTTCTCTATCAAATGATAGTAATTCCATTATCTAGGCAAATATCTCGAATTTTCGTAACTCACAGAGTTTGATTCGTGTCCAATTGGATATGATCATCATTCAATGACACTAAAAGAGTTTTTATACCAATGAATCCTTGCCTAATATATCAAATTAAATATTAAATTATCAAATATCAAACTTAAATTATCGTTTGAATAATAAATAACACTCGTAGAAAAGTAGGCGATACGTTGTAACTGTTGTTCCTAAACAGCGTTTACAATTATCTGTGTCGCCCTTCATTCGAAATGTACTATTCTCATTGGCTCCGCCATTCCGAAAATGAAATGAGAAAATGTGATGAGAAAGTGAAAGAACGTTGTTATTTTTCAATCGTTAGGCCACATCTGGAATATGCTGTTAGTGTATGGGATCCATACGAAACGGGGTTGATATCAGAGTTAGATCGCGTACAGCGAAGAGGAGCTAGGTTTGTGAAACGATGCTACGATAAGTTGGCTAGTGTGTCTGGACTGTTAGTAGAATTAGGATGGGAATTGCTATCACAGCGTAGATTAAATTATAGGCTTAACCTCCAAAATAAATTTCAGGAAAATCATTTCACTGACGACGTAAAAAACATACTATTAACCCCCTCGTACTACGGCAGATTAGATCGCGCCAATAAAATTAGAGAGCTAGATTGTAGAACCGAAAGATATAAAATGTCATTTTTTCCGCGAACCATTCGGGAACATAACAGCTGTGAACGTTGTCATGAATAATTCGAGTAGTGACAATAGGCAACAGTAAATCTTTCTCATTATATTCTCTACTCTCTTATTTATGCATGATGTAAATATTGATGTTCTCATTTATGCATGATATTTTGAATCTGTAGTAGTAGTCTTTGTATTCCTTGCATGTTGGAACGATTGAAGATAGAATGTTTCTTGGGTACTAGATTTTTAATTGGCGCTTTGCATGTGTGGTACGCGGGTTTCAATGTAATTTCGGGGTTCTACCGTATCATTCATGCATGCCTGGTGTGGAACCCCCCACTGCCACACGCCCTTTGGTTGGCTTGCAGGGTATGACGTAGATGTAGATGTATTTCGGGACCCACCAATCAAAAGCGGAAACGAGGATTCCAGTCTCTGACTTGAGGATCTCTACGTCTCTAGCTACAAGAAAAAGTACATAAAAAACATATTCGTGGAATTACTGGCATTTTTCGTCTAGTAATCACCTTAAGGTACCTTACGAAGGAATATTTGCGCATTGGAATACTCCTAGCTGGCATTCTGCATAGTAATATTACAACTTTCCTCCTGCTGTAGGCAAAATCGCACCTCCGTCCTTTTGCAGTTTAATAGAGGAAACGAATATCTCCTCACCGCCTGCTCAATGTGGAACACCTCATACATAATCTATGTCTACGTATTTTCCTGAAATCCGCCGGAAGATCCTATAACTAGAGTGCAGCACAATTTAAAAAACATTTTCGGCCACCTATATTTAATAGTTAAACCACCTATATTAAATAGTTAAGTTTAATAGGTAAATTTGTAGTACCACATTATCTATAATGCATATAAACACAATGAAATGCGTAGAAATGTGGAGGAGTACGAGTGTGTGTGTCCGACCAATATCACCCAAAACGCGTCAAAGCGATCCCCAAAAAAAATACATATAAAGATCATTTTTACCGCCTTCAGGATCGATTTTTTTGCTAAATTAATTGGATACAAATAATCACACCAATTTATCTGCTCTTAATTACTATATTTACTGTTCACAAATTGAACATTTTAAATGAGAGAGCCGAAGAGTCTAAACGGAAATTTCCGCTTAGTAAACAGCATTAGGATCATTAATGGGAATTCCGCGGTTATCGACTAATTTGAAATTTTCGGATTCTACCCGCGTTGCATCACATTTGTGGTCAAAATTTTCGCCAGCATTCCTTGGTTTGGTTGTTTTTATGGCGCGAAATTCGAAATCTTAGCCAAAATTGTCTGTAGATACCCGCTCTACATTCGACAGGATACCCTTACAGGCCCCATTAAAATAATTTGAAGGGCGCATTTTCGCGTTTAGGAGAAAATCTGTGCATAATACCCTGAGTTATTCGGAAATATGCGTCAAGTGCCACGAAAGTAAGAGTTATAGTTGAGTTAAATTGCCAATAAACCAAATCGGTAACATGAAATATGTTTCGCTTCTACATATAAATAATAAGCCCAAAATAATAAGTACGAAAAGTTAAGCACAAATCTGTACAATAACGGAAATCCCTCCAACCACCCTAATTTTTCATTTTTCACTCGTCAACTCTTTTATGACGACTTTCGATTTGATATTTAGAATCGAAAATCATCTCTTTCATTTGGATAATGTGGCAAATAAAAATTTTCGAAGCAGCATTGAAAAAGTGTTTTTTTTTAACGGTAGAAAATGTTAAACTATTCGGCCGTCCATTGTGTTCTATTTCCACCACTCACGCCGAGTTCATCAATCCACATTCCGGCCATTGTTGTTTCCACCAATTGAGATAAATTAACCCAAACTGACCACAGTTACGTTAATTCAACGCATAATTCAATGCCGACGAAAGCAATTACATGGTAAAATCACATTAGCGACCATTGTTGTTCCTATCAACTGGGATTAATTAATTCTTACTGGCAACAGTTACGCTGTTCACAAAATAATCCAATAATACCGAGAGAAATAGGCATGATGAACCTTTATTTTCCCCATTAACTACGATAAATTAATATTTTTCGACTGTAATTACGCTAATTTCTCTCATTTAGCTCTCCGAGTACGGACGAAAGTGGACATCCGTGTCGGGAGCTTGGTACCAGAATTTCTAATGTAATAGTCGATTTAATAGTAACATACATTATAACCAAAGTGAAAAAATTACAGAGTCATCTGATTAGTTAAAAAATAACATGGATTGATTTTATTTATAAAAAATGCTTGTTCAAAAAATCGAGTAGAAACGCAAAACTAAACGCTAACCAAAGCATTTATTGATTTAAAAAGCAAAGTTCCTCAGTCTGTCAGTGTGTTAATGTGTCCGTCTGTCTGTCCGAAAAATAACTGAAAGAAATATACTGAAGAATATTCTGTAATGACTAATGAGTGTTGTACTCTTAAGGTCATTTAAAATAGCAGGCCGTCAACATTGCTATATTTTGGAAATTCAATGTTTAGCACCTGCAACAAAAAACCTGTTAATTAAAAAATAATTTGAAGTATTATCGATATAAGAGTTCGAGTTTAATAAGTTAATGTCATTCTACAGGCGGGTTTAAAACAGTTATATTATTAAGGAGAAACTTGGTTCGTTTTACAAGAATTACTTGGAATAACACAGTAGCACTTACACTGTTGAGAATAAGTCCAGTCAGTTTTCTAAGTTTGATTTGAACCTTGATCGAATGCATTTCAGCAATTAATGTAATCGATATAAAATATTCGATTCGCTTTCAGCGAGTGTTTCTGGAGAGCTTAGTTGAAAACGTTTGTCGCATTTGAACAGCAGAAGTAACGGATTTGCGGCATGCCTATTTGTACCAACAGGGGTCAATTTGACCCCTCTTAAATACTTTGTTTTTTTTTTTAAAACTTTGACATTTTTTAAAAATAATATGCACATTGTCTCTATAGAATCTTTGAAATTAATATTAATGTGCATTATTTTGCAAGAATAAATGTTTATATCAACGAACTTAAATTTGCCTTTTCAGCATATAGCATGTGACGCATGAGGTCCCGGGTCCAAGTCCTCATGTCAAGTCTTGGTGTTTTGGATCTTCATGCGGCGTTTCACCCTTGGATATTAACGTTTGTCTATCAAATTGTCAATAATATTTCTTAGAAATGCAATTATAACTCCATTTCATAATGATGTGACTCGATTAAAATATGGTAGAGCGATAGCTTGGGATCAAAATGACCCCTCTGGTGCTTAATAGGTTTAAGGTAGTGCATATAAAAAAAACTATTGGTGCTTCAATGTTCTTGTTTTCTCATTACATTATGGTGCAAAAAAAAACTAAAAGTCACGAAATATGCAAGAGGTGGGACGGTTCTGTCAGAAGTAATGGATTATCAGAGATGAAAAGGGGTCAAAATGGTTGACCCCTGCGGTACTTCTAGTGTTTAAAGAGGAACTTGCGCCTCGAAGTACTGTTTTCTTAAGTTGAATAAAATTTGCTGTAAAGCGCAAATTTATACTGCGTGCTGATTTTTACACACTCGTATTTTCCAATTCTATGTTGATGTTCATTTGGGTCAAATCATAGACGACAAAGCTATTAAGCCGAGACGTTTACCAAGTAACGAAAACCGGTTATTACACTGACTCCAGACTCCATTGCTATATCGGCAGTACTTTAAATCATATTTTTTTTACAAACAGAGGGAAGTATGCAATTATCTTCAGACTTAAAACTTTTACAAAAGTATATCAAATGCCTAATTTTCATATACACTGAAAAAAATATTTAGTAACCAAGGTAAACAGCAGACGTTTCCCTTGGCAACGCTGCCACATTCGTCACAATTTGTCGACCATGTGCTCCGAGGAAAACCGGAAGTCTGATTTTTAAACATAAATACTAGTGTTATATAATTCATGATCCAAGTTGAAAAAAATATATTAGGGGGCTATTACGAACAGGGGGTCCGGATCACAGCGACCGTCGGTGTTTTCGTACCGCCGACGTTGCAACTACGACCCCTGCGATTATGAACTGGGGGATCGGTCTCACCGACCTGCGTTGGGGGTCGGTGAGGACTAGTGCGGCGGAAGTTGCGAAAGTATGAAAAATACCGCGCTCTTCACACGCGGAAACGACATTAGTCAATGGCGAGCGTTCATAGCAAACAAATTCGGGGTGATACTCATTTCTTTAAAATTTTTCGCGAATGGGTTTCCTAAATTTTTCAATATTCGTCTAGTTTTATATTAAATGGGAATTAAATAAGGTATGGTGGTCTATTCATTTTAAATTGAAGATTAAATAACGCAAGTGGGGCAAATGCTTCACTCCAAAATATTATTAAAACTTCGTAATGCGATACACGAAGTTTGCCTATATTGGGGAATAAATGTAAATAACGTCGATTTCAATAGGATGGATGGTGAATACAGGAACGATAATTAAAATGATTAAGAAGTAAACTCAATTAAATGTAACTTTAATTACAGAGCTTCAATACTTGCTAAATTCGGGGCTTTAGGGTAAGGATCGGATCCCATCTCGAGTATGAAACAGGAAGATAAATCATCCCTTTCCCAGTTATCATTCCCTCCTTATCATCTTTTACTACCCTGTCGGTTTCTACCTAATATTCACGCAGAAATGAAATGTACAAAGAATGGCTCTACCATTTCCACGGAATATTCACGAAACAGCTGATTTTTTAATGCTCTGCCAGTGAACTACCAGCGGAATTGTGCAACAAGACAGTCGTACTCATCTGCATAGCTAAAAACGTAATAGACAATGGAAAATTAGCTGTCAGTCATGATGCCTTATATCAGGCTATTAAAATAATTCTCGCAGAAATCAGTAATTGAGCACGAAATACACTATTCTGCTGGACTAGCCAGGTCCTTGAGGGCAACCTTTAACAGAGAGCCATAAGTTCTAAAGATAAATAATAAGGAATATACATATAATAAGGAAACAGATGGAAAACAATTGATACAAGGCAAAGTTCATTTAACTACTTTAGATGGTATGAGCCACAGTCACAATTTTCCACCAACATAAATTCACATGAAGAAAGTCAAGGACAACGTGGGCTGAAGTAACTACACTGATTAAAAACCATTTCAATCATTTCAGTTCAGGTAATTCTTTGCGTTTGGATGAGGATAAAAGATATTGCCTAAAAATCAGAATGTCAAGCACAGATAATTAGCACTGCCAACCCAAGTCATGAACAAGATCACATAAGAAACAAAGTATCACACAGCAGAAGATCAGAAAATCATATTCACAAGCAGCAAACAGAAGCACATTCACAAACACCGAAATCTCATGAACTGGTTTCTTTAGCATTGTAATTAAGCGTACAAAAAACAAAGTTCTGAGTCCAATATTAATTTATATCGAAATAAGTTCAAACATCATATACCTTGGACTATGTCAAAACATTACAGCTTTTAACCACATCAACACAGGTACACTCATAGAAGTAGGCGGAGCCTTAAAACTGAAATATATTTCATTCCAAAAGACTGAACAGCACTATTTCATCATAAGGACATTTCCAAGCAGCCTGTTAGCTCCGAGACATAAGGGTTAAATTGAGAACACATCCCGGAGAATCTCGACTTGGCATACCAAAGGGTTATTTATGGAACAGTTAGGGGCAGTAGTTCGTTTAACTGATATTCAAATATATAGCAAAATCGATACTGATATCAATCATGACTAATTTGACAATATTATTTTTGGATTTTCGAAGTGGCTTAAACAAATACCGTCTCAAAATCAGAATAACGAGCACAGATAATAAGCACTGCCCACCAAAGCCACGAACAAGATCACAATCAAACAAACTAGCCTACAGCAACGGATCACAAAATCACTAGCACATCCCACTAACACAGAACGCCAAAGAACCGAGCATCATTAACAACGGAGACAAATGTAAAAAAAATGCGAATCAGTGGGCCCCAAAGATTAAAAAAATAACTTCAAGCAACATACATCTCGCAGCACGTCAAGCATAAGACCTATTGGCAATACCAACACAATACACTCGAAAAAGTGGGTAGGACCTTAAAAAAGTAATTTACATCGTTCCAAAAGACTGACGAGCACCATAATGCTATGAGTAAATGTCCAAAGAGCCCATTTTCCACTAGATATATGCTTTAAATTAGGAACACATCACTGGGAATTCCAAACACCAACAACACCATGGGATTAATAAGGATAATTTAACACACAATTTCACTCGCAGGGGCAGTAGATTATCACATTAATATTCCTATATCATGGCATAAGCGTTGCGAATATCCAAGAAGTCATTCACAGCTGTGATAACGCAGATGACAATCACCGGGCAATAAATAAAAGTTATTTTATTGATGATATAAGCTGAAAAAATATATTAGATCTCTCAAAAGCTTGTGCGCCATATCAAAGATTTTGAATGGCCTGGACACCTTTCGAGAGTAGACCTTCAAATTATATGTTAAAATCAAGATGGGCACGCCTAAAATGAAGGTTTCTCCTTAAGTACATTGTCCGTTCAGAGACATAAAATCGAGGCTTTTATACTTTGATAATACTTACGATTGCATATAAAATCAATCACCTAAAAATAAATTTGGGCAGTATAATTGTTTACTAAATGCAGGGATTTCGTGTAGCGTGTGATCATTCGGGCTCTGCATTGCAATTTCCGAGCATAAAGAGAGGAAATAGTTTCACTGGCTGTAACTTGTGAGCACGAGCGAATACGATTTGTCCCCACTAATGCACATTCCCGTGGTCTCAATTAACCCGCATCCCGGTTCCCCACAGTTAACACTCCCGCTGCTAAGCTACTCAATTGACGTGATTCTGAAAGCTTCCTAAGAATGCGACAGACGCCAATTGGCGTATTAGAGCAGTTTACAAAAGTTTGCTTTGCAATTCAATTAAGGCCCTTAATCACTTTATATTACAATTAATGATTTTCTCCGATTATTTTGAAATATTAAGAGATAAGGTAATATTTTCGAGAACGGTTTTTGTAAGATATACCTATATGATAAAATTGGTTTTATTTATGAAGAAAGGGATTTGTGATTTTCTATGATGATTTGAGCAAACTCTTTACGAAAGGCGCCTAGGGATCCACATTTCAACATTCAGTCCGAAGGACCAAGTACTGTGCTTGGAGTACTCTCCACATGGTAACCCTATGCATGGATAGGGATTCCGCTGAAAAATGTCAGCCACTCCTGGGATTTAAACACGAGACCTCAGGATGGGAATTCAGTACACTGGCTACCAAACCAGCCCGATCTCCTATGAGTATGCTGTCTCAACGCCTGCATGGGCGTTTGGCCTATGGGTTGTCGAGACCTATTGAGGAGTGGGTCGCACTCACACCTTTGACCAAGATTGGTCCGTTTTGACCTTCCATGGGTCCGGTGATCCTCACTCCAATGACGTAAGTCGGCAGACCGCACGGCGGCAACCCAAAAAGCGAATCAGAGGGACACCCAATCCCAAATATTTGGGCAACGGGCTCCCTCGGTTCGCAGAGATGTGCGGTAGGCTCTAGCGAAAGCGGAGCCGACGGTTACTCGTCTCAGTTGCTTGGGGGAACCAAACTAATACGAGCACTTCGGGGAGGCGGAGGCTCCATAGAGGTCCTTTTGACCTCTATCCGCCTCACTGGTGTCGGTCTCGAAGGGGTTGTGGTCTTGCTAACCTTCCCTATCCCAATCCCTTCCTTCCCCCTCTTCCAAGTCCCTAGGTATAAGCGGAAGCTTGCAGGCCTGGGGACGGAGGTTGTAATCCCTGCGGCGAGAGCCGAAACGCCTGTCTCAACGCCTATGGGTTGGCGGGAACTACTGAGAGAAAGGTTGTACTCATGCTTTGACCAGAATTGGTCCGAATTGACCCTCCATGGGTCCCTCATGGGGTCTCCATGGGTCCCATGGGTGATCCCTGACTCGAGGACGTACTTCGGCAGACCGCACGACGCCAACCCATAAAGTGAGTCAGAGAGACACCTAATCCCAAATATTTGGGTAACGGGCTCTCTCGGCTCGCAAAGAAGTGCGGTAGGTTTTTGTTTGTAAAAGCAAAACCGACGGCTACTCGTCTCTGTTGTTTGGGTAACCAAATTAATACGAGTACTTCGGGAAGGCGGAGGCCCAATTGATGTCCTTTTCACCTCAATCCGCCTAATTGGTGTCGGCCTCGAAGGGGCTGCGGTTCCGCTAACCTTCCCTTCCCATCCCTTCCTTCCACCTCTTCCAAGTCCCTGGGTATAAGCGAGAGCTTGCAAACCGGGGACGGAAGTTGTAATCCTGCGGCGAAAGCCGAAACGCCTGTCTCAACGTCTGCTTTATCGGTGGGCATGGACTTCTAAGGTGAAGGGTCTCACATTTGACCACAATTGGTCCGAATAGACCATTCATTGGTCCAGTAGGACCCCGATCCGATGACGAACTCCGACAGATCGCACTACGTCCACCGTTAAAGGGAGTCGGTGGATACCCTATCCCAAGAATTTGGGTAATGGGCTTCGCCGGTTCTCAACAGATGTGCGGTAAGTTTTCGCGCAAGCGAGACTGGTGGTGACTCGTCCAACATTGTTGGGGTAACCCATTAGCTACAAGAACTGGAGGGAAGCGGGGCCCCATTGTCGTCCTTTTGACGTCATTCCGCCTCATGGTGTCGGCCTCCCAGTGGTTGTGCTTCGCTAACCCTTCACTTTCATTTACCCTTTTCCCACTACTATCCTCCTTGGTGATGAGCGAACGCTTCCAGACCGGGAGGAGAGTTTTTAGCCCACGGGGAAACCCGAATCACCTGTCTCAAGTTCTGCAGAAATTTACGTTACGGATTTAGGAGCGCTTTTCGTCTATCTGCAGATTTGCGTGAAATATTTTTATTTTCGTATACTAATAGTAACATGTTTAGATAAAAGCGAAAAACATAACATTTCCGATTTAGTTTCTTGGCACTTTAATGCCATTTCATCACATATTTCGAGTTAATTCGATTCGATGCGTACATATTTTCTGTTAAACGCGAAAAACACATCTGTCATATATTTATAACCCTTTGAGTGCGGAATGACGTCATATCACGTCATGGTTTTCTTTGAGCTGGTGCTGATGACGTTATATCACGTCAAGGGTACCGTGAGTGTTCCAGCTATCACTAAGAAACTTTCAATAGGCCCCATAATGAAAGCTGGAACACTCACAGTGCCCTTGACGTGATGTGACGTATTCAGCACCAGCGTAAAGACAACCATGAGGTGATAACACGTCATGCCGCACTCAAAGGGTTAATGGTTCCTCATAAATATCAAGGCATCATGCCACATAAAAACACTTCTCTTGTACATGGATTATTCTAAAAATTCGAATTCCGTACCGTAAACCCAAGTCATATATATGCTTTAATTGATATTAAACTTTTAAAATATAAATGTCACACCATTTATATTACAAAATAAATGGCTAATCCCTACGTATAAATGTATTCACCCAAGTGGAATGTGGTCCAAGAACTTTTTTGACTTAATTGAAAAGTCACTAAAATGATCACCTGAACCTCGACTTAAACACACGAATCAGATAATTTTATGCTCAAGATATTCTCGTCAGTTGAAGTTGAAGCGTTAATAATTTTATGTAATCCTTAATTGACTCTATCGTCTGTGAATTTTATCAGATGGATGATATCATCAGCAAGTAAGTTAAATGCCAATTGAATGCAATAAAACAGGAAAATATCAAAATTTATTTTTAAATGAGCAAATGGAATGAGTCTCAAAATCAGAAGAACACAACAGGAGATGCCCTGTCCAGTGTATACTGCAATACATGCGTTCACTTTCGCGTGATGAACTTCACCCGTCTACGTTTCGAGATGTTAATTCAACGCCGCAAAGGCCGATAGCGTGCGAAAAATTTTATAATATTTTTAATTTGTACTGTAACACCCAACTGCAACGCTACACTTCAAAACACGCAAACTTTGGAAGTTAATTAGTTAATGCTACAAAGGAGTAATGCTGCAGTAAACTCTAAACAAAGCAGGAGTGGTAGAAGTCGTAAATAATAACCAATACCGAATCAAATTATAGGTTTTCCTAAAAAATTCAAAAGTAATTATCGTCCGCCTATCGCGGTTAACTCCATAAACCCCTCACATCTATTCTACAATGCGTTCAGATTTATGTGTAATGGAGGTAACTTGGATTGAAATTTACGTCGTGCGAACTCTCGTTAATATATGCATATAAGAGCGGGTGCAATTAAAAATGACGTCAAGAGCTATCCAAATGTTATTCTCAACTCGCTGCAGAACCACGACCAGCAAAAAAAATGGAACCGCAAAGCAAATACTACCGGCCCATACTCACGAAGTGAAGTGAATTATCAAGTACAGACCACAGAAGATTAACATTGGTTGAAAAACCTCTCCTTTACGTAAGGCTGCGTACACATTTTGCAGCACTGGCAAAGAATTTCAGAACATGACCGTAGAACGAATAGTCTGAAGTACCTATGACGTTTCAATGTTACGTCATCTGTTAGTTCAACCTTGCATGGAAAGCCCAAGTGCCCAAGGGTATATAAACAGTGTGCTTGAAGAGGAACCGGCGTTACTTCTGGAGAGGATTTTAGGCATTTCTACCGAATGAACATGGTGTCGCAACTCTTAGGAAACCTACGTAGCAGCTATGGCAACGCAAACATTCAGTCACAAGCACTGTGAAGTAAGGAAAACGCCCTGGTGCAACATTGTGCAGGAATGGAAAAGATCTCAAACTTATCGACAGTTATTAATGAAAAGTTCTTGAATAAAAATGAAGTATAGGCATCTTACCTCCTATTTTTAAAAAATTTATTAGCGAATTGCTGCCGTAATTAAATTCACATTGCGGTAGTTCCATAAAAATGACGCTGCAGTCGGTTACTAAGGCTGGACAAATGGCACCATTTAAAAATATAATCGTGGAGTTATCTGGATATTTGGTACCTTAACTATGGTTTACAATGGGTATTCCATTTCATCAGCAGGAGCAGTGTTATTTTCAACTGGATTAATTAATTGGTGTAACTTTGTGATTGTCTTGACTCACATAGTCAATCCTAATTCCTATGCCACCTTAAGACGACGCATCTTAACCTTCGGTGAGGATTAATTTTGTAGAAAACACACCAGATGGCGACACTCACACCTGATCGAGGCGTTTGGACGTCAGGAACCTCTCACTCCAAGATAACTCTCGCTCAAGGCAACGGTCGCCATCAAGACGTGTGCCAAGTCTCCAGCACGTTGGCACAGGCAGCGATGACTGAAGGTCTGTGAGGAAAAGGTTGTACTATTTGCGTCACCATCCGAGCATATCTTTGCCGAAAACCACTCAGGCAGCTTGTCGAAAAGAACCAATTAGTGATTTTACCTATCGACTACGACGAATATAACATAACATTCTGATTGAAGAAAGGTTGCTACATCTCCCTGTGTCCACAATTTTTCAATACAATTGTTAGTTTTTTTTAAATATACTCTCTACATCTTCGAGTTCCCGGTAGTCTATTCATGCACCGAGAAAAAAATGTCAAATTTGAAATACAAACCTCCATGGCTAAGGCCAACTATTATACGATGGCTGTTACTTAGTATATGATTGAAGAAGGATTGATACATCTCCCTGTGTCCACAATTTTTCAATACATTTATTAGTATTTGTAAAAATGCACTCTCTATATTGCCAATTTCCTGGTGGTTTATTTACGTACCGGTGATGAACTTATCGAGAAAAAATTGTAAAATTTGAAATATAAATCTCCATTGGCCTAATATTTATGTTTTGAAAATTTCAAGTTGATAATATAAGTCTATAACGAAATATCTGTGGTCAAAAATCATGACAAATTCGAACGGTTGGCCGAGTGCGATGCGTCACCTTAGGGCAGTTCGAACGAAATATCATTTCACCTAGTAACCAATGAATTTGATCTCATTTTAAATAGAAATATCTCGCCCTTCTAAAGGCACCAAGATATCAGCCCCTCACCGCACAACTTTCCAAGACTTTTGATGAAAAATACCAGTCCTTTTAGATGGGAAAAGATACGTGTATTCACCCCAGAGAGACCTCTTTTAAAAATGATGAATTTCGGCACATAGATCTCATAAAAGAATTAACAGTTGGTAGTTAGTATTATTTTTCGACTATTTTTGAAAATAAATAATATTGATGCCATATTTATATATATATATATATAGTAGTATTTAATTCATGCCTACTACAGATGGTAAAATTAAATCGTATAATTCGGATATGGTCTTGATTATGACTAGGGAACTATCTCACTGAACTAGTGAACTTCCTTAACAGTGGAAGATATTCAAATATGTTGGAGGGTGCGTAATTGAAGGCCCACTCTGAGCGGTGCGCGAGCAGCAAACCTGTTGGAGGGGAGAGGGAAACGAGGGTTGGCGGGAAAATGAGGTTTGAGGAGGGTGCGGACGGAAAAGTAACCCCTAGCCAGCATGCATAGGAACAGAGGGGGCGGAACACCTCCCAGCGTAACGACTCACCTCCCCAGACCTCCTCCGACACCCACACACAACTTTTAACACGGTTCTGTCCGGCCCTCGGCCAAGAGAGAGGAGGGAGGAGGTAAGGTGCGGGAATGGGGCTTCCTCCGCACATTTCCCCCCCTTTATCTCCTGCCATTACCGCCACGTGTTGTGGGCTGCGCCGCGGTTAGTGTGCGGTCCAACCGCTAGGTGGGGGGCGCGATAGGAAAAGGGTTGGTTGCCGATCGCGATACGAGGCGGCGCTGAAGGGGATGGGTTGAAGGAAAAGGGTTGGGGATTACACTGGGTGGGAGTATCCTAAGCTTATGCCAGGGATTTGGGGTAGGGTTTGAGGATCGAAGTATGTGCGGTGGAGCAGGAGGGAAAGGGTTTTTGAAGTGTTTCAGAAGGATGAGAAGCGAGTTACGAGTACGTGTATATGGTAGGCATGTGTGTGTGGGTGTGTGTTTTTGTGATCGAAAATCGGCCTATCCCCTTGCCCCACATCGCCCGAACCCTAAAATACCGCACCAAATTATCCCTTCCCATTAGCCCAACTTAACTCTGATCAAGTTCCGTCCTTTTCAAAACGTAAACACTCTGGAGTCATCTCCGTAACACCATGATGGATGGGCCGCTCTGAACGCTTAATTTAATCAAATATTTAATTAAATAAACATTATATTGCCAAAATATTATTTTAATTTGTTATATATTTAATGATATAATATTTAATTTAATGAAGTATTCAATAACAAAAACAATTATAAAAATAGAGGATACGTTGTTACCATTGATATAGATGGAGAGGGCGCTTTCTACGCTGTTCAGTGCTAGAAACTGGTAGAAGTTTGCCATTTTTTTACAATCATATATTTATTTAATTATTTAAGAACCTTTTTTTGTTAATTGCATGGAATTTTCAAAAAATGTACCAATACAATGCTATTTAGTCAACTTAATGGTCCTGCTAAGCCGTTCGTGGCTTATCAGCAGGTGCCTTTTATAATTTTTCAGTTGTGTTTTTAACACTAGCAAAAAATAAGCACTAAATACGATAAATATATAACACTAAAGAACTTACGAAATAAACAAGCATAATTGATGTGCATAACAACCATTCCTTTGTCCTTCTCTTAACATCCCTTAGAGATTCCAAATTCTTTAGATCATCCCTCATATTATTTAACAGTTTTGGAAAATAAAAATATAATTGCCTGCAACCCTTGTGTGTGGAATAACTTGAAACTTCATGTTTTTTTAACTTTTCTAACTTCAGCATTTTGATTATACACTCTCTTTCTTTTGTATTTTTCACCGAAAGAATTATTTTTTTACCCTAATTTTCCAATAGCACTTGTGATCTAACGCACCAATCTTTGAATTTTCTATGTTTTCCATCGATAACTTACTATAAATCAGCATAGACTAACTTCTTTTAAATGCATTCTCCTTTCATATCTAGTTTATTTCTTTAAATGAATAATCATCCGTATTCCCTATTAACACTATTGTAATATGGAGTCTAATCCATTGCACTTGGGAGCCAATATATGTTTCGTCTACATCTACGTAATACCATGCAAGCCACCGCTAGGGTGTGTGGCATGAGATCCCCTTGAGCTAATTTTACAACTTTCTGCTTCAAACAGTTAATCTTTCTTCGAATGCTTTCACGAATTACGACTATTAATCGTTTTAAAACGTTTTTAAAGGCCAGAGAATCCAGGGGGAAGAGTAAATATTTATCGCAACAAATTAATAAGGTTATAAAATACGAAATTCGAAAGTACGAAGTGCCGATTTTTCATCCCTGCCACTTTCGTAGTATCGAGTTGTTTCGAGAGTTACGTGCCCTCTTTCCTGTTTAAAGCATCTGAAGTCGCCCGAACTTACATATCCCTTACCGCCATAGTCATCCAAAACTGCCCCTAGGTATAGATATGAGAATCGGGTGAATAAAATGGTTTAAATCCTGGGAAGGAGGGCATTTTAATTCAAGCGGGAAAGGGTTGCACTTGAAACAGATGGTTGATATTCTTGCATTACATTCGCTAAATCGTCGGTACCGTCTTGCCACCCATATGAAAGTAAGGAAAGAGCAGGATTAAATAAAATGGTTGTAACTACAGTTGTCAGGCTTCAGTTTTATGAAGTAGTGCACTTTCAATCTACCTCAACGGCTGGTAATGTTGTTACTAAGCAGTGTTTTCAGAAGTTGCGGTACTGCGCTTCATTCGAAATGCTCGATTCTCATTGGTTCCGCCATATTCCATGGCGCACTAATCAAGAGCGAAGCCGAGGTTTCCAGTCTCCGACTTGAGGGCTTCAACTCCAAACGGACTATCAAAGCCGATAACTGGTGAAAGTACGTAAAAAATTCGCTCGCCGAAGTAACTTTCGCAATGAACTTGCATAGAAGAAAACAACTCATATAAACTAATTTTTATTTATTTGCACATTTTTTAAATGTCGACATGACAAGTCATATGCATTAAGTTATAAAACTTCAAAGTATATAAATTATATTTGATGGAAAAGTTAGTTAAAACATATTCGGTAAAATGTTTTCCTTTTTCTATAAAATTATTCGTTTTTTCGCTGCAAACAACCTGTAGGCCACAAATGGCAAAAATACAAACATCTTATGCGTAAAAAACAAATTAATGGCTGCATTACATAGTTATACCGTTAATGTAGTCTACTGACTGGTACATACTCCTTGCATTAGGATAAGGAGTTAACAAGTAGACAGAGGTGTGAAAATCGGATCTCCGTATCCAGCATCGTCCGGACACCAGAATGCTCTCATGACCATGCTATAAATCATGGCAATTATCATCCCTTCCCAAAACATATCTCGGTCCTAATCAAGCACCCCACTTTTAAACATCTCGGCACTCGGGATTTTCACGCAACTGGGTGACATGAAAAAATGTACTATTTCGAGTTGTTTCAACCCAACGTCCGTAGAATGAGCACGTTAACTCAATCGGAGTTGTTTACAAATTGCCGAAATGGTTGCTAGGCGCCAACACTGCTGCTGTGACGTCACTGCCGTCTTCACAGACAAGCCCGTATAGAGATATATTGAAATATGGATGATAAATAACGCCGTTTTCTCCTTCTGCTCGGGGAATTATGTTTTGTAATACTATTCTTTTGATTGTTTCAATATTCATTATGACGAATACTACGTGAACTCAGTAAATAAAATCACCTACGCTACGTGAAAAATAGATTACCGAGCGCTTAGGAAGAAATATGCTTCATTACACAAGTGTGTTGAGCTCCACTAAATGCACTTCCAAAATACACGTCACCAATTCACCTCCCAAATCCTTACATCATTATACTGCTAACTTTACGGCTTTAACAGCTTTACACGACCTAACCCCCCTGCCTCACGCCTATGCGGCGGCTCGCTTGTATATGTAAACGTTAATACTGCAAATGTTGTGATGTAACATATACTTCAATAATGTTCAATACTCTCGATGTGAACCTCAGGTGAAGTTAAATCATGACGCGCTTTCGCCGAAAATATTTTGCTTACATTAAATCTAAATGAATCTCCACCCAATGACGGTGCTTTTACATCGATAGCTAGGTTGAAATTAAATCTTTTTCAATTATTTACATGAGAATAATTGCCGGTTTTCATTAAATAATAATTAATATGTTCCGATTTACATAATGATGAACGCGGAAGTGTGGGGTGTTCGGGTGCAACAAACTCCGTGGAATATACATGTTGTCTCAAAACATTTAAACAATGGGATATTCCGATCCGTCTATTGGCTGGCCTTTTGCGTTACGTCACTGACGTCGCATTCAACAGTCATTTTTTTAAGAGTTCACGTAGTTATTATCATTAAAAAAATGTTGAAAATATTAAAATATTGTCATGATAAAAATCTTAAAATAAGAAAACAGTATTATTTATCATCCATACAACGATATACTTATATGCGGGCTTTACTATGAATACAATTAGAGCGTGTGCAAAGGAGATCTGCTAGGTTTGTTGAAGGCCGTTACGATAATTGTATAAGTGTTACGAGCTTAATAGAAGAACTAAAATGGGAATTACTATCAGAACGCAGGTTAAAATTTAGGTTAAACCTTTTAAGTAAATTCGAAACAGAGTTGTTCACAGATGACGTTAGAAATATATTGAGAACCCCTGCGTGTTATGCTAGGTTTGATCATATTAACAAGATTAGAGAGATAGATTGTCGTACCGATAGATTCAAAATGTCATTTTTCCCTCGTACTATAAGAGAGAACAATAGGTAGCGTAGCAAAGGGATAGGTAGGTGAAATATAGTTAAGAGTAGTCTGTAGTGCATGATGCATGAAATAACAACCAATAATCCCTTCCTTATTATGTAGATACTAACCATCTAGCTCCATGAGACCCTATTATCTAGCATGTCTCCCTTAAATATCCTACTTGCATGTCAATGGTTAATGTTTGGTGATCTTCACCCCCTGCCACACTCGTGGTGGTACGCAGGGTATCACGTAGATGTAGATGTACGTCAGTAACGTCACAGCAGTAGTGTAGGCGCCTAGCAACCAATTCGGCACCAATAGTAAATTCCCTCTCCATCTACGTCAATGGCACATACATACTCACCTAGATACGGGTTAATAGAACAACAGATGCGTAACAGAGAGAGTTAAGGAAATGTTTTGCGAGAGGGAAGGAGAGAAAAGTGAGTAGGGTTCTGGAGGACCAGTGTCTCCATCTATTTTTGCAACAGCGAACGCTGCAAGGAAGGAAAGAATATTTATCCCCGACTGTCCGACAGAGCATCCCTCTTATTTCGAATTATGAAATATATAAAAAAAATGAGTGGCGAAAAATTATGAAGAATCCAACAGGCATGTGTGCTGCAGCAAAACGGTTTCTCGATGAAAATAACAGAAGACAAAATGGATGGAACGAAGAAGAGAGAGGGAGGGAGAAAGGAGGAGAGAGAGAAGCGGAATAAAACCCCAAAAATGGAATACGTCCAGATGATGATGAAAGATGTGCGAGACGCGGACAGTTACAAATAAATTGGTGATCCGCCGGGAAAGCAAAAACAGAAAGAGGGCGCGGAAAAAGCTTCTTGCGAGAGAAATTCGCGAAATGATAACTGCTGATAGCGACACAATGAATGCGCGCCGATATCTATAAATATATTCCCACGGAATCACCAATCTGCTCGGCGCCGGAGATAGATCATATTCAATGGGCGACCGGTAGATGGGGAGAAGTTTAGGATGAAAAGGGACGGGATTAAATTTTTGAAAGCGATAAAACGGTCGATGGAATTTCTCTCACGATTCCAACGATGCCGAGCAGTTGGAACTCAGATCGGTAACGATGTTTCCGCGGATTCAAAAAACTATGGCGGCAATACAAGAGCCGTTTTTCTCGCGTGGAATACTATTCCGAGTTGTTTCACCCCTACATCCGCAGAATATAAACGTTGCCTCAATCGGAGTTGTTTACAAATTACCGAAATGGTCACCAGGCGCTAACACCGCCGTTTGGTTGTCACTGCCGTTTTCACAGACAAGCCATCATACAAGTATATCGATATCCGGATGATAAATAAGGTCATTTTCTCATTCAGTTCGGTGGTTTATCTTTTGTAATACCATTTTTTTTAAATAATGTCAACATTTTTTATGATGGTAACTACGTGAACCACATGAACCCTTAAAAAAAAAGACTGGCGTCAGTGACGTCACGCAAAAGGCCAGACGATAGTGGCGTGGATCGGAAATTCGCATTATTAAGGCGACGCATCACACCCGCTCGACAGGTCGGATTTGTGATGATTTCCGATCCCAGATTTTTTGTTTAAGTCTTACGTCATCAACTTGAAATTTTTATAGTATAAAGAATAGACCTTTGCCAAGGGAGGCTCGTATCTGAAACATGAAAATTTTATCCCGGAGGATAATTAAACCATCGGGAAAACGGCTATATGTAGGGTATATTTTTATAAAAACTATTATTATTATTATTGACATATCTAAAACTAATGGAGATGTATAAATCCCTCCTCTATCGGAATCCTAAGTAACAGCCGTCACGGTTGTATGATATAATCTGTAATTGGTATATTTCGACAAGCTACTTGAATGGTTTTCTGCCATGATGTGCTCGAACGGTGATGCAATTAGTTCAGTCTTCTTTCACAGATCTTATATAAGCGCTGCCTGTACTTACGCGCCGGAGACTTGGCTACAACTTACCGACGACTGTTGCCTTGTGCGAGAGTTATCCCGGAGTAGGAGATTCCTGACGCTAAAACGCCTCGATCGGGTGCGAGTGACGCCATCTTGTGGATTTTCGACTGAACTTTTCCCTACCAAAGAGTATGATGCGTCCTCTTAAGGCAACCTGTTTGCTCCACGGAGCCTGGTTTCACCCGACCATCCCACACTTCCACGCTCATCGGTATATAAACCAGATCATATTAAATTTATTTAATAATGTAACGTCTTTAACTTAATAATATAGATTGTGTGACAACTATATTTTATTTTTATTCTAGTTTCCAGGATATTTGGCCTCTTAATAATAGTTTTAATTAAAACCTTGAACATGTTTCCTCGTTCAAATAGGCGTTTTTACTGAAATTTGGGCTACCTCCGTTTGCGCCCATGTTAAATTTTCCAACTTCAGGGTTGAATTACTGAAAACTAGCCGGGTGAACCCTATTTTTTTTCCACTTTAGAGTGTAAAACTCACCTCAAGCATGCTATGTTCAAGTTTTCAGATTTTTTTTGAATAAGTGACCTCGAGGACAGAGACACGTTAAGTGAAGGCCAGGAGAAAAAACGCCTGTAACGCCTGAACGCCTGTAAAAGCGATCGTTCTCGCAAAATGTAGGACACAAAGGAGGGAATCTGCTGAGCTTTTATGTACGAGGGCAGTTTTTTTTCAACCTCCGATCGCACAGCATAAACGCCAGACAAGCGACAGGCGGATGGTGTGCGCAGTAGGCAACTGCGCATCTCCCGCACTACACGCTCCGTCACTGCCGAGTTCAAGCCATCAGTCTGTGCTGAGCAATAGTCACATAAACATGGCCGCTTCAATTAATAATCCCGCCAAAGGCGAATTGTGAAGATTTATTCGTTACCAACAAGGAGAAGGGAACAGTGCAGCAGAAATTCATCGAAGAATGCCTCTACTGTATGGAGAAAACTTTATGAATGATGGTGTTGTGCGTGAATGGTGCCGAATATTTAAAGATGGTCGAAATGATATACATGATGAAGGGGGTCAAAAATACAAGTCTTTCGCTACAGAACGCCTTGTTGAACGAGTGGACGAAGTGGTTTGAGAGAAACGTAGGTTCACCATAAGTGCTTTGTCTATGAGATTTCCGGAAGTTTCAATACCTTCTCTGTACTCTGTGTATCGTTACAGAACATTTAGTATTAAAAAAAACCTTACGCTCGCTGGATCTAAAAAATGTTGACTGACAACACCTTTATCCATGACAACGCCCATCCTCACAGTGCTGGTGAAACCCAACGGCTCCTTGAGCAATTTAAATCGAACATTTTCGATAATCCGCCATACAGTCCCGACATAGCGCCGAGTGACTTCCATCTTTTCCCTGAACTGAAGAAGTGGCTGGGAGGGCAGCGCTCCCAAACTAAAGAGGAGCTTCAAGACAGCGTATAGACTCATTGAAATGCATTGGCAGCAACATTTTATGAAGAGGGTACTGTGAAGCTTGTCCTTAGGTTCGACAAATGTCTCAAACGTCAAGGTGATTATGTCGAAAAGTGACCATAAGTGTGCATAACATTTAGTAATAAAATATTTTTTTAATATTCACTAGTCTTTTATATATGACCTATCGGAAGTCGAAAAAAAATGCCCTCGTACATAGAGGGGAATCGAAGAAAAAGTCAATCTGAGCCCCATCCAAAAGTGTGTGTTCATTTAGATGGAAACGTAAGACATATATGTGGCTCTGCATCATTAAATTTTAGTCATATTTAAATTACTCGTTTTTTTTATATACTTAATTTAGTTTTAATATTATCAATGAATGTAATACTAGAGGTGGTTAGGCCCCTGGTCGTGAAGAAACCTGGGAGGAGAATCTCTGACTTTCATTGAAACCTACCGGTACAGGGAAAATACTACTAAAGGAAAATTTTCAATGTTTTGGTGCATTTTATCAATACAAAAGTAATTTCTGATGAGAATCTTGTGATTATTCGCTTTTACATAGATAAGTTCTAACAAATTTAATTAATTGTTGTTCATTTTCATATCTGCTCGTAACAAAATGAGGTCATGATGCTGCAGCCCGGCGTACTGCTAATTTGCAAAGCGTGAATTAACAATTGTTTTAGAGATAGTACACACCCTACCACACACCCTTGATGGCTAGAGGGGTCTGATGTAATCGTAATCATGATAATATTTATAGAGGTGTGCGCTGTTCTTATGGCCGCTTGCAAGAACATTTAGTAATGGAATCAATAGTTATGAGACCCATGAAGTTATGGACCTCATAAAATTATTTGTGTCGCGTGAACACATACCAATTACATGACTCATCTACAAACAATAAATAACTTCGAATATTTTATTTAATCTTCTACCGCTGGATAAAATTTATGAAAGTTTACCCAATGAATGATGCTAATGCACAGAATAATTAGTCAGTATGAGTAAAAAACTGGACGTACAATGCAAAAAACTCATTAATCAAGTACTTAAGTATCCAAGCGGTCCTGTGTACATCCGCCATCTTGGCTGCTTATGAAACTCATAACTATATGCCATAAGTTATGAAATCCATAAATTTATCGAATTTTTATGCAACATTTATTGAATGGTTTCCATGGCTCATCTACCAACAGTTAATACATTCGAATGTTTGATCTAATCTTCCACCGCCGGATAAAACTTATGAAACTTTATCCTATGAGTAATGCACAGAATAATTAGTCAGTATGAGTAAACAAACTGGCCGTGCGTCACAAAAAAACTCTTTTATCAAGTAATTAAGTCTCTAAGCGGTTCAGTGTACATCCGCCATCTTGGCTGCTTATGAAACTCATAACTCCACGCCATAAGTTATGAAACCAATAAAGTTATCAAAATCTTATGCGACACTTATTGAATGGTTGGCATGGCTTATGAGTCCCATATGTTTGTAGAATACATATGTGTCGTTCCTGCAACTGGCCATTAAACGAATAAACATTTGATTTTATAAACCCATTCCATGGACACTACAACCCTACCCTATCGTTTTGTGGTGAACAACGGATAAGAGAGAAGCGTTAGAGATATATAGAGAGCATCCCTATCTCCTAACTGCTTCTCCCCCGCTACACTCACCCCTTTTTAAATCTCCCGCCCACACGCAACCATCAACCATCTCTCTCTCTTCCCTTCCCATCTCATGACGCTTCACATATCGCGGGACGAAATAAAAAAACAAATGCCTGCTATCCGGCGATAATGGCGACATTGGCCACGATGCCGTCAGAATGCCCCCTTCTCCTCTTTCCCATCCCCTCACTCGTCTCTCTGAGAAAGTGGCCTCCCAAAAATTGCCCAGGCGCGCTCTTTCATTTCGCTACTCATTTGTTTTACGCGTAGAGACCGACGTTAAAAACTTGCACTCACGGGCATATCTCATAAAAAAAAACCTGTGGGTTGCATATACAATGGAAGAATGTCGGAACGAGGGCGTCAATGGAGCAAGGAGATAAGCAGAGCAGCGAGATATCCACTATTTAAAGCAAATTCAACGCGGGCGTCTTTTAAATTTAACTTCGGCATTCAGGTGAGAGAGGAGCGGAGATTCTAAGCTGCGAATGAAGGGGCACGCTCAAAATTAAAGGCACATTTCTTTCTCTCCCCTAGACTATCTTACATAGGATAATAGATAAAAGTTAACAATTCATTTAGTTTTATAATTGTACTGAATTACTAAAATATTTTTGCGTGTTAACAATAGTGGACTGAACGACCGAGCTCTAAACTAGAAGTGTAGAGTAAGTTTTGTATGATTTTTTATATATATAAGCAAGAAATGCTCTAAAAAATAATCCCCATGATGTTTAAAGGAAGGGTCTATCCCGCATGATTAGAACTACAGTTTTTAAACCGACGTATTTTACGTGAAGCCCATTTCACTTACGTGACAAAATAAAACATTTAAGTACATCTACATACTACCAAACCACCGCATGGGCATGTGGCAGGGAATGCTAGGACATCATCAGTGTAAATAATAAGATTCTGGGATCAGAAATTGTGAAGTTTATTAATGAAGTTTTTTAGTGGAGCTCATTTTTCATTGTGGTCACTTGTTGAGCGTGAAAAGAATGAACTTTTCTACCTATCTGTTTGGCAATATATTTCCCTAATTTTATCGCATCATCCAGACCTAAAAATGTGGTGAGGCGTCATGATAATATTCTCTGTGTCGCTCTGAAACATACCAGTTCTGAATTCTTCAAGCAAACTAAGGCTAGCATGCACCCTCCTAGTCTCTAGCGGCTCCCAACCTGATCCCTCCAAAAAAAAGTTCGCTCATACCAGTCAATAATGAATCGCGCAGCTTTCTTTTTTTATTTTATTCATTGTTTTGGCTATATCTTTATGACCAGGTTATATCTTTATCCCAAACGCTCGCGGCGTACTCGAGGTGAGGCCAAGCCACAAGAAATAAGCGCCTCTCTTTTTCTTTTTCATCCGAGGACCTTCATATTACACGTTTGAAAAATCCTAGTTTCTCTAATGCTGCGCCGCATATGTTTTTTATAAGTGTTCCCTTCGATATATCTGACTCTATCCAAATACTTAATGATTACTCCATACACAGTGTGGATGAGTCGTTTGTTCACACAATTGTGACTTGAACCTTGATTCTTTGGTTCAGCTTCATGTATGGTGCGATCGCAGGAGCGATTTACAGTCTAATCCCAGATCTGGGCGATACTTTGCAGGTTAATTTTCGAGATATCAATAGATAACTGTAAAAAAATTCACGCTAGCAATTTGTTTTTTGGAGATTCATTGCCATTTTACCACGTAGCCCATAAATATATTTCGATATATTGCGATCACATAAATGCATGCTTTAATCTAAACGCGAAAAAACACCTTTCGAGTTATTCGAGTTATTAAAATTAGTTCTAATAAATATCAAAGCGTCACGCCGAGTCCAATATACGCTTGACAAGTATTTTAATAGAATATTTTCTTTATTTCGGAAATTGCGCAAAAAGCTATTTACTTATTCAAATGCCTTGGGGGGCTAGGAGGCAGGCTAGAAATTTGTAGGGCCGGGCGCCATTCGTGCGAATCTGGAACTGTTCGAGGGCCTTCGCTGCCGGGAGGCGGGGAACTGCCCCCGTTAGGTGGGAGTTCTTACTCGACGTTGCCTATATCGTTATCCCTCAGCGGTGATAACCTCGTAGCCCACAATGACGGAGGCTCTGTGGTACCGAGGTTTGGCAACACAGCAAGAAGAATCACGTAGTTCAAACGACAGAGGTCTGAGGGCGACTGAATTTTCGAAGCTCTCACGACACGCATACTGTGATTTGATTAGCTCTAGGGAAGTCATGTGACAAGCTACTTTCTCTTTGCTCACCACAACAAATTGTATTCATTCCTCCTAGACATCCAGATATTTCAAAACAATAGCAGAGGCTAAGATTGCTTTTATTGAATCCAAAATATAAAAATATAATTCTACCGTCATTTTCATTGCCGCGTGTAGATTGGCATTCTCCGCATTAACTGATATCCATGCATATTAAAAGAAATGTGATTCAAGGATTATTTCGAACAAAATTTTTAAAAATATATTAGTTTGTGAACTCAACGACCTACGATATAATTGAAGGACTGGAGAGGCTGAATTATATCGGCGCAGGCGATTGTTCTCGCAGAATTAAAAATAGAACACAAAGGATGAACTCTGCTAGATATTTCTGTACATAGAAGGGCATCAAGAAGTGATAAAATATACCTGAGCCTCATTTCCAAAAATGTACATTCATTTCGGAGGAAATGTAAGAAACACTTGGAGCTCAGTTTTTTTTAGTTTATACACATTTCTCCTATTTCATTTTTTTTATTAGCTCCTATTCCTTTTTTATGTTTTTGTATTTTCACGCCGTTCCCTTCCGAGCTAGGTACAGTCACGAAGTTTTACTCATAAATACATATTTGTACACCTAACTCTGCTTCAATAATTTCCTCCACCCTGACCTATCCTTGCAAACCTCTTTTGCCTCATTTACCCCCATACACTGCTTCATACACGCCCTCCTGTTTTTAGGGCTCCTAATATTCCTCCTCCTAAGAATTTCCTCAACCACATTCAAGCACAACTTTCTCGGCCTACTTCTCCCTATCGCACCATTCATTTCACTCTCATACGTCTGTTTCGTTATTCGACTCTCATCCATTCTCTCAACAGGGCCAAACCAACAATGCACACTCCTTTCATACACGTCCATTACTGGAGCATCTTACCCACATTCATTTATTACTCTTTCATTCCTGACCCTATCTATCCTACTTTTGCCGCAAATACTCCTCAGAGAACTCATACCCACGGCGTTTAGTCTACTCTCATGTCTATCCTGACATACTCATGTTTTACTACCGTGGAACAAAGTGAACGGTATGATTAGAATGTATGTATATTTTCACTGTGTTGGTGGAGGTTATCACTACTGAAATAACTTTTAATAATGTTCTAGTAATTACAGGTACTTACGGAATTCAGTGCTTAAAAATGTAAACGTTTTCTTTTTTGTATTTTTAATAAAAATAGTTGCATGATTATCGTATCCATTAACCGTGAACTACCTTATTACCTTCTCCTTACATTCATCCAACAGTATCAATCGTTGATGTAGATGGACAGGGAAGTACGTCTTCAAACTGAAGTCTGCCAACCAATGTTACATCCATATTGTTAAAACCTGCTCCTTCCTTGCTCTTATTTAGATAGCAAGATGGAATGGATGAATTAGCCCACTTATGGCCGGTTGCAAGAACGTTTAGTTATGGAATCAATAGTTATGAGATCCATAAAGTTATAGATCTCAAAAAATATTCGGGTTGCAGGAACATATATACTAGTTACATAGCTTATTTACCAATGGTTAATAGCTTCGAATATTCGATCTAATCTTCTACCGCCGGATATAATTTATGAAAGTTTAGCCTGTGAATTATTCCTTATGCACATAATAATTAGTCATTAATAGTAAACAAACAAGCCATTTGTCTCAAAACAACTCTATTATCAAGTAATAAAGTCTCCAAGCGGTTCATTGCGCATCCGCCATCTTGGCTACTTATGGAACTCATAACTCCATGCCATAAGTTATGAAACCAATAACTTCATCGAATGTTTCTGAAACGCTTATTGAATGGTTTCCACGGCTTATGGGTCCCACAAATTTATAGAATAGATATGTGCCGTTCCTGCAACTGGCTATTAATCAAGTATATA
Source organism: Ceriagrion tenellum (assembly GCA_963169105.1). Classification (NCBI taxonomy): domain Eukaryota; kingdom Metazoa; phylum Arthropoda; class Insecta; order Odonata; family Coenagrionidae; genus Ceriagrion; species Ceriagrion tenellum. The sequence goes on along the minus strand of OY720636.1, from coordinate 113,796,965 downwards.
ACTCATTTGTTTGAAATTTTACACCCTTCCCGTCCGAATTTGAATACACTCTATCTCCAGATTTTATCAATCTAAAGCTCCCGATTCTCACATAAAAGTATGCAAAGGGGCGGTCAGATATATTTAACCCTTTGAGTGCGGCATGACGTGATATCACGTCACGATGATCTTTGCGCTGGTGCTGATGACGTGATATCCCGTCATGGGTACCGTTAGTGTTCCAGCTTTCACTTTGGGGCCTAGTGAAAGCTGGGACACTCACGGTACCCATGACGGGATATCACGTCATCAGCACCAGCGCAAAGATCATCGTGACGTGATATCACGTCATGTCGCACTCAAAGGGTTAAGTTCGTGCGGATTCGGGCGCTTCAAAAGGGAAAGAGCGCAAGTAACTCTTGAAGCATATATTGACTGCTTTGTGATATGGATTCTACGAGTTTCCAATGGGGATTTGGATGATTATCAATTTAAATTAATAATACAAATTTAATTCCAATTCAATTAATATTTATTATAACTTTACGGTAAGTAACTCATAAAACATATGTTTGTTGCTTATTTCTATGGATTCCACTCAATTTTAACGGTTATCGCGGGAATGAGGATAATTACTTATTGAGTTCATCAATACTGAAATACCTTTTGATGATATTCTTTTAGTTACATGAATTTACGCAATTCAGTGCGTACATTTTGAATTGACAATTTTCAATAAAAATATATGCACGATTACCGTCTACATCAACCTAAAACTGCTTTATTACTCTTTCCTCCAGGCTGATTATAAATATAAGTAAATAAGCATTACATGTACGGAGAATCTACATTAAATAAGTAAGTGCATGCTGATTTCTAGTATGTTATCGTTGGAAAACATAGTAAAATTGCAAATTTGGCACGTTAGCCCGCGAGCGCTATAGAAAAATGAGGGCTAACGAAGATGGTATACTGGCTTCAGCTTCTAGAATTGGCCAGCAAAAAAAAACGCCCTCTTCATCCATTTCAATGGTATCAATACCTTTCCGCTCCACTTCCCCATACCTCCTTTCTCCATCGTTCTTCCTTTCCACTTTAAAAAAAATCATGGGGTGGATAATTGGTGCGGATACTGGACATAATGAAGGTTAACAAACGTAGGCCGTGAGAACGGGCGGAATGGGAGGAGGAAATGGAAGTGCCCCGATAATGGGAGCATCAATACCTCAGTAATTGATTGGACCACATTAAAGAAGAGGAAGGGTACGCCAGGGGTGTGACTGAAGGGGTTCGGGAGGTGGAGGGGAATTGAGAAATATGGAAAAAGGTGTTCGATGAGAATAATAAGGAGGGCGGATTTCTCGGAGGAAAGGTTTCATCCCCTCGTGTATGCTGAGACATGAATTTCCCTCCAATTTGAAGGAGGTGGGGGAGGAAGGAAAGAGGAAAGAAAGAGTCATGAAAAGAGAACTTGTTTTGTACTTTCCACACAATTTTATCCTCTCCGACCATGGTTTCGACAAAGCTATGTCATTATCAAGGTACAAGTTTACATTTTCGTTTACCATATATACCAAACAGAGGGCGGGTGGGCGAGGCGAGGGAGGGAGGGTGGAGAAAAGAAGGGGGAGGGATAGAAAAGGTTGGTTGAAAGGAGAATGGCGTCAATGGGGATGGGTAGGGGATAAATAACACATAATGGCAAGGTTGAGTAGATGACGCAAACAAACCTTAAAAGCTGATTGATATCAGTGGTGAGTGATGCACGTCAAATGTGATGTCATTTACCAAATTTGAATTTTGTTTGACATGCATTTACAATTTCAAATTGTTCGAGGAAGCCTAATTTTTTGCCTTAACCCTATACATGTAAAATTTCCGGTTTAAAGTAACTTGAATGTTAACAATGTAATAAATGTTTGGCAAACATAGAAGAAACGTCACCAGTTAAAAAACATTTTCTATACTCCTTAATCCTAATTTTAAATCTCCGTCCAGTTTGGCCAATGTAATTAGCGTCACATGAGTCTGTTTGATATACATGGACAACAAAAATGTAAACTTGTACCTTGATAATGACATAACTTTGTCGAAACCATGGTCGGAGAGAAAAAAATTGTGCGGAAAGTACAGAGCGAGTTCTCTTTTCATGCGTCGCTGTTCCACAAAGTGAAGCCTGAAACTGTGACTTGTGAAATAAAGGGTCATTCCAAAGGTGCAGGGAAAAATGGATGGAGATGAGGAAGGGTTTAGGAGGAGGAAATATGAATCCCAGACAGCATGAAAGGATTTGGAACAGGGTCGAGAAGCGCAGAACAGTTTTTAAGGTAGCTTGAGCGAGGTTCTTCCCAAGTCATTAGGGAGGCCATGTTCTAAGTTTGTTTTTTTCATTTCAGCATCTGTTTTATTTGAAGTTTGGTGTTTTATGGAGCAGAAACATGGACAGTCCGGAAGATGGAGGAGAAATATCTAGAGGGTTTTTAGATGTGGCTATGGAGAAAAATGGAAAGATTAAAATGGAGAGAGAGAATTATGTTTATGCTGTTGAGCGTATTCAATGAAAATATTTACGCCATGCTGCCTACAAGTTACGGATTTCAAGAGACCATTATAGCTGTCATGGGCTGTTAATTGAATCAAATATGTTTACTCTGGAAAAACGAATACACATCTCTGATCTTATTGTTCATTACAAAATAGTAAATAGCTTAATAGACTCCATAGACCTTACTTCATCTCTAAAATTTTATGTCCCTTCATTTAATAGAAGGAATTGTAACATTTTTCATTTAAATCATTATGGAACCAATTATTTGTTTTATTCTCCATTGCATAGAAAGCAAAGATTTGCAAATATGCATGCAAAAAGTATCGATTTCACCATATCTATTTATTAATTTAGAATGATATTATTAATACTTTATTGGGTAGTTGAGTCTTCGGTTTATTCATTTATTTTGGATTATTATTCTTCTTAAACTACATATATTCTTACCACTATGTTCCTTCTACTTTATTATTTTATTGCGTGTCTATATCGTACTATTATTGTGTGTTTATATTAATGTATTTATGTTTTGAAACTATGTAAATTTCTGTTGTTTTACATTCTTAAATCGGGTTTGTACCCGTTATTTTATTAAAATAAAAAAATAAAATGAGAGAGAAACGGGGAAGTACTGGCAAGGGTGACTGAGAAGAGATGTATTTTAAGGTCAGTAAGAAAGAGGAAGGCGAAGTGAATGGGACACGTCCTGAGGAAAGATTGCCTGCTGGAAGTAATATCAGAGGGAATTATCGAGGGAAAGAGAGGGAGAGGAAAACGAAGAAATAATATGTTGACGGATATTATGAATGAAAGGAGTTACGAAGAGCTTAGGGAGGCAGCACAGGATAGACGAGCATGGAGGGAACAGTTCAATTGAGACCTGTCGGAGGACAGATTCACATTAGAAGAAGAATTTCAGCATCAATGAGAAGCATGAAACAAATACTTGAATCCTAATAACACGTCTTTATCGGGGCAAGATTGAGACCGAGGCAGTCATTTCTTCCTTCTAACCCCTTGTCAGGCACATACATGAAATATGTGTATATAGAGAGATATACATTTGTGGGGAAAATATTAGGAATTAAAGAGGTGAATTTCTTAATGAAACAATGGATAAGTTATAAAAACTTTTACTAAAACCACAGATATGTATTCTTTAGTAAAAGTTTTCATTACTTATCAATTGTTTTATGAAATATGGAATACCACAAAGTAACCAAAGACATTTTATTTATTGGTGATATTCTTGACGAAAAAATCCACTACAGAAAAATACTCGCACAATAGGGGGAGTATGAAAAACCTGCGGAAACCTACAGACATTGAATTTGACGATACAATATATAATGGGGGCCATATCCGAATTTTACTCTTTCATTTAAGCATTTGAGGGATGCATGAAGTAAATTCTGTAACCCTGATGGCGCAAAAATATAGACGTATATATAACTGAAATACTCAGTGATCAAATAAATATATTCATAAATATGTCTTCATATAAAATAAATATATCTACAACTCGACTAATTTCTTCGCGTTGTACGCTGCCGAATTTTATTATAACAGAATTCCTATGTTCTAATTTTATTTATTTATTTTAGCAGTTTTAGGAAGCATGAAGTAAATACAGTAATGATATTAAGTACCGTGGCACCGCGCTTTTCTCGGTACACTGAATGTAATAATTATAATTACAATAAAAACCTCAAATTGAATCTCATGTAATTAAATTCAACACATTAACCTTTTTAATATTTTATCATACATTACAAATCTTATTAATAATGGCTGAAATAGGTTTTTCTCGAAAGTTTTTATTCCAGAACTGCATGAATTATCATTCCATGTTTTGCTCAAGTCTGAGTGTTGTATAAACTTTAACATCATTTTCTATATAATACATAGAAAGTGTTTTTGAAACCAAAGAGGATTATCAAAAATTTAGATATATAAACAATATATGCAAGGAGAATACACAATAAATAAGTAAATGCACGTCAATCTCTAGTAATTTATCGATGAAAACATGTAAAAATTGTCCCTTCAGTCCGTAAGTGCTAAAGAAAAATCGCTGTTAACAAAGATGGCGGATAAGCCACACCCACTTTACTGCTTCTAGCATTGGCGAAACTATCAAGCATTTTTAAGAAAATATTATTTACTTCAATGGTCTTGTTTGATCATTTCATAAATGTCGGGCTAACAGAAATTAGTAGGGAAACGTGTTAAGTCATAATATAATTATATCGTATCTCTCGACGATTCTAAATTCGAATCAAAGTGGAGATTTTTCAAAACAGCTGGGTAATTGTTTTCCTTTTTTTGGAATATCGACGTATTCTCGCCGGTCTTTCTTTCTCCGTTAGTACGGCACTTTTTCAGTGACAACAGGAGGAAGAATATCATCTTTAGATAAATTTTTGTTGGTAGTAGAATTGCAATCACCTCCGTTTAACTCCTCTTTGGTGATTCCAACGCCTGAAAATCCTTTTTTGCTGATGGAAGTTTTCCACCACAGAGCGAGTCAAAGTAATTACTGAAAATGCCCATCTCTCCATTCCACCGGCCGTCCAATCCAATCCAACCAAGATTGGTTAGCTTTAGCCCTCCATTTTTTCCTCTCTACTACTAATTCCTTACTCCGCAGCAGTTCTTATGTTCAGGGTCTGTAGATCTTTCGTGACTTTTCCCTCTATTGTACTGTATGTTGTCATTTATATTCTTCCTAAATTCTATGCGTCAAAGGATGTCCTAGTCCATAGAGTCCTTCTTTTCTGCATACTGCTCCATTGAGTCCTCTCCTTATCTACTCTGGTGTGAAGTTCTTCAATTCCAAATCTTCTGTCCATTTGATCTTCAGAATTTTTCTCCAACACCAGGTTTCGGATCCATAAAATAACTTCTGGTCTGCCTTACCAGTGGTCCATGTTTCCGATCCATGAAATGGCACATCCCACATGACTGTTTTCACGCAATGCTTCTTCGCTCGTAGTCCTACCTTCTACGAGCTGAGTATTTGCCTTTTCGTCATGAACATTTTCTCAGCTCAGGCTATTCTACAAATGATGTTCATTGTACTTCTTCCGTCCCAGGTGATAGTGCTTCCAAGGTCGGTGGATTATCGCCAAAAACTACTATCCTTTCAATGTATGATGTGCCTGCATTCCATGTAAAACACGATTTGATCGCAAATTTATATGTGATGGGATATCCCGTTGGCGCATGTGATAAATCACGTCAGGGACCATTCGTCTTTGACAAATAGAGACGGCAAGATTAAGGAAGCCGTCGGGTGAGTTCTGTGACCTTCACGCCACTCTCAGTATGATTGGGATTCCTTAAATAAGCATCGATGATTGCAAAGAGGAGACGATGTCGTTCTTCCACGAGCGTGGCTACATATCACAATCGTATTCAAGTGAGAATTTTGCTGTTTTACTTCATTCTTTTTATTTATTGTACGCTTTTTTGAATTTTAAAAAGTTCAAAATGAAATTTAACTGTGGTGTATTTTAATTAAAATCCAGCTTACTTGACCCAATATCTTAATTTTTATGGTCATTACTAAGTTGGTTCTCTCCAGAGGCATGCCCATTATAGCTATATACGTGGGTAAGTCAATAAATAAGTCGCAAACGTCAGCATTTCATCATCAGTATCAGTTGTAAACATTTCATTGGGAACGCTTGAAACATCCACCGTCCAGTCCCGACTTATGTCCCCGGTGATTTTCATCTGTTCGGGCCCCTAAAAAATTGTTTGGGTGGTCGAAATTTTGAAAAGGAGAATGCCGTAGTCCACGAGGATACTTGTTGGCTGCAACAGCAAACAAAAGACTTCTTTGTTGTCGGCTGTCAAGGACTTGCAAAGAGACGGGATAAGTGTCTGAATATATAGGGTGAATGTGTAGGAAAGTGAAATAAATTTCAGGAAGTTACTTTGATAATTATTGCCTCTATCCTGTTTTTTGAGTTATTTATTGACTTACCCTCGTATACTGCTGGTAATTTGCATGATTTGAATAATAATAACCCCGTAAACCTTTAGCGCTGATCTTAAGCGAATACATGACCAAAAAATTTGATTAGATTTTGGGGAGGCGACCAACAGCTAAGGCCATTTGATCATAGGAGGAGGTTGGAGATAGAAAGCCGGCGTTGGCATTAGTCTGCTCTAAACAAAAGGCACCAAGGGGGCCATGGTTTAACGTCTCATCCGACAGACGGAGTACTGTACTTGAAGTGCCCTCCACAAGGCACTTAAGTAGTGGCCGGGTTTCCTCTTAAAAATATCCTCCTCTGCAGGGATTTGAACTCTGACCGTCCGCATGGTTAGCCAGTACTCTAGCCACCACATAACCAAAAGATACTTCATTTAATAGCACCAAAAGTTCAAACGATTCGTAAAATGGAGCTCACAAAATTTAAAGCCCAATAGACAGTTCCATTCGAGCAGCGATTCGATAATAGCTCAGTTACGAAATAACGAAAACTACGTATTTAAATTTTGGATAGTTGTACACAAATGGTGTGGTGCCCATATGAAGTGCATAGCGCAAAGAATTCGTTTATACCAAAGAGTCGAAAACAGCAAAATGGCGCCAATTTTTGAAAACTGGGCTGCCTTTACAATCATTAAAAATTAGTGCTGCACTAAATTTGCAAAAATTCTGAATCTGCATCTCCAGAAGAGAAATACGAGCTGAAACCACGGTCGGTTGTAAGTAAGTGTGCAAATGTTCTATCTCTTCTGAAGATACCTTTTCTTTTGCTATAGAGTAAAATTTCAAAAATTCAGGAATGATAATAATTTCAGGTAAGAAATGATTCACAACATAAATCGTAACACTTTCAATCCTTAATCAAAACAGCAAAAATAGTATGCCAATGTAGAGATAAAAAATGATCCCACTGCACTGAATATTAGGTTTAGTCAAATTAAATTCTTCTATTGGCTAAAAAATCTCAAACAATTGGCTCGAAAAAATCAAATAAAAGAAAAAAAATGACTGTAATTTAATGGGATTTCTTTGAGCTAATTTTATTTAACGAAGAGCCAGTTGTCTCAAAAATCGAATCCTAAATGAGCAACCATCACGGGGTAAAATTCGTTCACTGAATACATTAATCTTTCAAGTGTCACTTCCTCTCTGTTTGCCGGCGTATTTGCGAACTCTCGGAGGTCCAGATGGTATTTGAATACCATCAAAGGCATCAATCAAGAGGCGAAGGTCAGCGCATGAAGGTCGTCGGTAGGCTTCAAAATGTTTGGTCTGCGCCTCACTCCCTCCCCTCACCGCTCTTCCTCTCAATATAAAGCCACGACGTGACGCCGCAGGACGGATCACACGAGGAAGCGAAAGCAGACGGAATGCAGGAACACTTGAAACTTCGCCTGGCCTCTGGTGAGTGAATTACGCTTAACACTTTTCTATTTCTTAGTAACTCCACAGAGGAAAAATCATCCGCCTTGACCAAGGCTTGATCCTGGGGGGTTGTGTTTGAACCGCTCGAGATAATACCGAGCACGTAACTAAGGATTCACGTGGTACAATCACGAAGGTTTCGAGATTTTGGAGTATTCGAAGCGCACAAAAATCTCACATGGCCTTCCCAATCGAGATTTTCTCGCGGTATTATTGTAAATTTATTTCTGTATCCCAATTGGTGACACAATAAACACCAAATAAAATACTTATGGTACCCAACAGAGTAAGAAATACTCACCAAAATCTCCACCCGTTCGTTGTTGTGCCACGTGACTACTTAGTTACGTGATCGAGATTATCTCGAGCGGTTAAAACACAACCCCCATATCCCTCGATATCGTACCGAATGCTTTGGCCCGTTTTGCTACCGAGTCCCGGTCAAGACGAATGATTCACTTCCATAGAATTTGGCCATTGTGTCACTTACGGTTGAGAAGGTGGTTGGAGCGATTTTCGTTTACGTTCAGATCTGCGTGAAACTTTACATAGACGGACCCATCAGTATTGCGTATAGAATGAATCGATAAAAATTCCATGTTACCAACTTTTTTCGTGGCAATTTAATCCTATCTTAACTCTTAGCCTTGTAGCACTTAATAAATATATTTCTAAAAAATTTTATAACATACGTTCAGATTTTCTCTTAATCGAGAAAACATACCCACATATAATTATAATGTGTCCTAATAAATATTGGAATCGGGTTGGTGTGGTGTCTAAAGTACTGGCTAACCATACGGAAGGCCAGGGTTCAAATCCCTGCAGAGAGGATGCTTTTCAGAGGACCTGATACCTCCTTGAGCTTCTCGTGGAGGGCACTTCAAGTACAGTACTCCGTCTGTCGGATGTGACGTTAAACCGTAGTCCCCTTGGCGCCTTCCGTTGAGAGCAGGCTAATGCCGACGCCGGGTTTCTATTCACCCTTCCTCCCTTACCTGTCCCCTATGGCGCAAGTGATCTCAGTTGTCGGACACCTCCCCCAATATCCAATCCAATCCTAATAAATATCAAGGTATCATTCCGAATAAAAAACTTATTTACACGTGGTTTTTGCTTAAATTTCGAATTCCGCGCCGTTAACCCGATTAATTACAACGCCTTCATTGAGACGAATATTTTAAAACATAATCCTTGCGTTATTTATATTGCAACATGTAATGCTATTGCCAGCGAGTGAATCGATGTAATTAAGGGAAAAGTGATACAGGAATGTCTCCTCAACTTACTTGATAAGTTATCAAAATGTGCACCCAACGACTCACGATTCGCGCTCCAACCCCCTTTAGGTATTATTGCGGCTGTTTCCTGTGCCCTCAAAATTTCTCCCAAGGGTTGTTAGGAGTCACTACTTTCATTACGGTCCATTCAAGTATTATAGGGGTCTCCAATCATTGGGAAATCCATCCCCTCCACAGGGAGAGAGAATGTAGGAAGATTTATATTTTTCTTAGGTAATTCTTTTATGGTTTATATTTTTATATGCATGGTTATTCGTAACGCATAAACATATGTACTAAAGTTTAAGTGCGGTCCAAGAATTTTTTTCGAATAACTTGAAAAGTTATTAAAATGTGCACTCAATTTGCTCTTAAACACCTTAAGATATCATCGTGGCTTTTCCCTCTGCCTTCAAAATTCCGCTCCAACGTTGTGGAGAGTCGTGTTAGCCAATACTTACATTCAGGGCCAATCAAGTATTATGGGGTCCTGAACCAGTGGAGAATCCATCCCCTCCACAGGAAGAGACTTAAGACAGGCTTACGGGGGGGGGGGGGGGAATTGGGACCGCTATGCAACAAAGCGTGATTTTCTGCAGATGATGTAAACTCTATAAAAGTATAGTTGATTTTACTTTGTTCTTTGGTATCCAATTGAGTTTATTAAGAGTCACATGTTTAAGTCGATTATTAGATATGCGCATTACTATCACCTGATAAATGCAATTGTAATTAAACTATTTATTTTGGGGAAGGAGTATGATGTTCTGAACTTTTATGAAAGGATGGAATCGCTGTCAACAGGTTGAGGACCATGAGGGTCATGAATATACATAATGGATTTAAATGTTTGGAATCTTTGCGTAGCATAAGTGTTGCCTAAATTTCCACTTTTAGTTCACCCAATCCTTGGCGCTACTTAGAAAAAAGTCTTCTCAGTCGACTCGTAAACGGCCGTTGTTGATTACGTGAGACTGTGGTGAATATTCAATAAAGATGGAAGAAATATGAACTACTTGATGCTGTGAATAGTAGTTCGATATTTTTAGATCTAAGAGTTACTTCGTAAATGTGCGAATTTCCACAGAGAAAAAATCATCCGCCTTGACTGGGATTCGGACCCGGATCCCTCGATTTCCGGCCGAGTGCATTAGCCAGTTAAGCTACCGAGTGGATTATTGTGACCTTTACGGGACTATATGTTCTCGACTGCCGGACATTAAATAATCAGTCGCTACTGAGCGCTTAGCGCCACTGCCCACGAGGAAGGTCGTACTTTGAACACAGAGAGGCTTTCACTCTTATTTGACCAATTTTAAGCTATCCAGGACTAGCCACGGAAGTGTTACATTGGACGTTTTAGGGCATGAAATGACCAATGCGGCCAATAGAAGGAAATAAATAAAAGAAAACAGAAATAAAGGGAAAATGAATTACAATTAAAATAAATCGAGCCTTGGTGATTTAGAATTTTGGCCAGATAACTCTGGAAATGTATACACTAAAATTTATAATATTCGGTCATCTTTGAACACAACGCTCAGCAGCTGTTGCAGTGGCAGTGGTCGTCTTGGTCCAGACCACGGCCGTGCGGAGCGACGATGGAGGTCAAGAAGTGATGGATTACGACGGGAGTTGCCCGGAGGCGTGCCTCTTAGATCTCTACCGGCCGGTATGCGGCATGAGGAGCGATGGAACGTCTGAGAAGACGTTCACCACGCAATGCGAATGGGAACTTCACAACTGTCAGAACGCAGAACAAGGCAAGTAGCGACCACAGCCGGCACAGGAAGTTTTATAAGTTGGGCCAAAATTTTGATTGGCCGCCCCTATAACAAAGAATTTGTCTACCGATTGTAATCTCTAAAAACATGCGTTTGTTTTGAAGGATACCCTAGGGTTTTAGAGCGATACCCTTAACATTTTCCTGTCCTTTTCCGCCAAGAAGAAAAGTTTTTATCCACGAGGGTTGCCTGAAAAGGAATTTTTTCCCATCATCATCAGTCGTAAAAATTTATGAGTAATTGACTGTTGCAGTACATCCTTCTCTATCTAATGCTGTTTCATTTACTTCATGGCAGCTCTTCCTATATTCTATCTACTTTATTATTAAGTATTTTTGGTCTATTAACTTATTCCTGGGTCTTCCTCTGGGGACTTTTCCCTCTATTTTACCTTAAATTTTAATCTTCACAAACTCATCTTGCCTCAGCGTGTACCCTATTCGTCTATGTTTTCTCAAAAAATATTTATTATACAATAATTAAATGTACACACATGAATAAATAATGCTTTATCTACTCACCCTATTTTTCAATATAATCTCCTCCAAGTTCTATTGCCTTTATCCAGTGATTCCCTATGGCGTGTATGCCCTGTCGGTACCAGTCGTCACCTTAGTTATGGAACACCGTATTCACTGAGCTAATCACCTCTTCGTTGTCCAATGAAGTACTTATAAAAGTACTAGTCTCATTATTCAAAATGGGTTAGAATAGAAGATACATTATAAAGCAATTCACATTCTTTCGCTTCTTTGGTTTGGGCGAGACTAGTACCTGCAAGTCCAATCTTGCAGCATTTCCACTGCAGAGTCCACAGAAGTTGTCAGAGACGTGTGAAATACGGTAGCGTGGTGAACCCTGATAGAAGATATGAGGCTTTCCCGGAGTGATATGTTTAGTAGTTCTATTCGGGAAGTCCACCGGGTGAGAGACTCCATGAGTGCCAACGTTTCGATGGCCGAGTCGTCTATCGTCTTCAGGGCAGAATGTCGTGAATTATTTGGTGCCATAATACATAGGGCCGGCAGCCGGGTCAGGAGGCTCTTGATTGGTCTTCCCGTAATTTTCTGACCTCTCGGATCCTCCTGGTACTTAAATGGTAACCCGCATCTCGGTTGAAATTCTTCTCTTCCAGCCTAATTTTTAACAGCTTCTTCAAAGAGCCTTTGCCGCTCCAACAAATTTTTCTCCAAAAACTTCCCGAATAGAATTACTAAACCCTAATAGACTTTGCGACCAATGGAGATGTGCCCCTCGATGACCATTTCAGCGCACTTATTTCTGAAATTACGAGTTAGAAAAAAATGTGGGGTATTACTTTTTGAGCAACCCTCGTAAAAATTCGCTCGTAAGCCTCGATTTTTAAGAGAAAAAGTGTTTGTAGAGATAATTTGATTAAATCTCCTTCTTTTGCGCGAGTTTGATTTCAGCCATAAATTTAAGTGCAATTAATGCCACATTCATTTTTGTAGGAGTTTCAATGGATTTCCACTGGAATCAAATTGAAGGAAATTTTTGGTCCATATATAGATAAAGGTAATTTTTACTGAAGTTAATGACGAGTGCCCGTGATTTCAATATTTTCCTAGAGAATGTTATTCTGGATAGAAATATGCCCTGGAAGTTGGTAATATTTTTAAATTTGCATAGAATCTGTCCTCTTTTCGCATTTTATCTTAAATTGCCGACTGCCGACGAATCCTATCCACGCCTACGCCAATGAACACTACCTACGACAACCTACGCCTAAACCTACGGACGGCCGCCTGTGGCTTTTCTTCTCACGTCGCCCACGGTATGAGTTTGCATTAAGACATTATAGAACATTATTCTAAAGAAATATGGAAATAAATGTTGAACCACAAATAATGAGAATCTATATTATGGCATTGACAATTTTTTAATATTTATTGAGTAATAGCGGAAGATACCCGTTGAAATTCAACGGGTGTGAAAAAAATTAAACTTATTTTATACTATCGATAGCAATCGAAATATATCGATGTATCGCGCACAATGTATTTATTAGGGATTCTCCTAATTCAATTAATACGTTCTGGGCCTACATTCACCATATATCCATATGAGGCTCGGCTTCAACAATGCTATCGATAGTCAAGGGGACAGCGTACCAAAAACGCTGAATTTTATGATTGATTTTTCAACATTTAAAGTAAATCAGTAGGAAAACAAAAATCGATTACAAGAATAAAAATTTTTGTTTTCTTTCCAATGATCTTTGTTACAACTTTTTAAAACAATTTAAAAATGCTGAATTTTATGATTGATTTTTAAAATTTAAAGTAAATCAGTAGGAAAACAAAAATCGATTACAGGAATAAAATTTTTTATTTATTTTCTTTCCAATGATCTTTGTTAAAACTTTTTAAAACCATTTAAAAACGCTGAATTTTATGATTGATTTTTAAAATTTAAAGTAAATCAGTAGGAAAACAAAAATCGATTACAGGAATAAAATTTTTTATTTATTTTCTTTCCAATGATCTTTGTTAAAACTTTTTAAAACCATTTAAAAACGCTGAATTTTATGATTGATTTTTCAACATTTAAAGTAAATCAGTAGGAAAACAAAAATCAATTACAGGAATAAAAATTTTTATTTTTTTTCTTTCCAATGATCTTTTTTACAACTTTTTAAAACCATTTAAAAACGCTGAATTTTATGATTGATTTTTCAAAATTAAAAGTAAATCAGTAGGAAAACAAAAATCAATTACAGGAATAAAAATTTTTATTTATTTTCTTTCCAATGATCTTTTTTACAACTTTTTAAAACCATTTAAAAACGCCGAATTTTATGATTGATTTTTCAAAATTTAAAGTAAATCAGTAGAAAAACAAAAATCAATTACAGGAATAAAAATGTTTATTTATTTTTTTTCCAATGATCTTTGTTACAACTATGTAAAGCCATTATTTCTAGATTAAATATGCAAAGGAAATATGGTCTGTATGCCAGAAAAACGAACTTTATGTGTATTTCTTATGAAAACGCTTTTACTCGTCTGGAGTCAAACCGGAGACCATTAGGTAACCATAAACCTTGTGAGTGACATGATGAATCATGTTACAAAGTTTTACGTCATTTCGTGCAGTCGTTTGGTAATTACAAGTGACCAGACAATCACACTTTCATTTTTATAGGCAAGAAGAGAAGAAGATAAAAAATTCATCCGCTAATTCGTCCTAACCGTCGTGCTATCCATCGGATAGTAAGGAGGGAGGAGGGTTAAACAATATGTTCGTTTTTTTTTGGTTATCAGGCTACAGTCTGATGGCGTATTGACCTCTCCATCTACCTCAATTCATGACTCATTGTTGGCGCAGAGCCTGGACCCATTGGTTCCTCATCTTGAGCAAACCAATTGGAAAATCAAAGACCATAAACTCCATTCTCTAAAAAAAAAGTCTGACTTTGACGTTCTCACATGCATCGAAGGCTAATGCATCATTCATCCGGGCTTGAATCCTCAATGAAGCTGATATCGCATTAACCCCCCCAGGGAAAACTTTATTGAAAGTTTAAACCATGGCAAAATTTCCTCGCCCTGTTTCACACACACAAGAAATAAGACTGTGTGCGCAAAAAAAAACGCCCGCTCGATCACAAGCCTAACAAAAGATACAGAAGGAAGAAAGAGAATTGTTGGGCTATAGCTCAAAATTTAAACAGATTAATTGCAATGATTTAATTATGAGTAAAACACTGCTATACAATATATCCAACACACCACTGTGCGGCAGCAAAAACTCAAAGTAAAAACCAGAATAGTGCGTGCCACATTTTCGGAGGTCATTTTAAAATATTCATGAACAGTAATTATGAATTTATAGATTTAAATTTCGAAAAGACCACGTGACACAATAAGCCAGGATACATTTAATATGTGATTCGTGGAATACATGAAAGCATAACATAAATTTTATATATCGCGTAATATTCACGTCGTAATGCATTAATCTTCAATATAATAGGTTTTATTCAGATTACATTAAACCATTATACTCATCGATTCCGTCTCCATGCGGTGAACGGGGCTTGAACTTTCATGATACATGCACATCTTTGACCCTTTTAGACCAGTGAACAAGGCTCCTGGTTACTCAAATAAGCAGGCGAAATTGATGATGCGAGACTAATTCTGTGAACGGAAGCTCTTAAAACCGAATTTTTTTATCACAACACGAGAATAATTTAAAAAACAAAATCATCAGAAGGATAACAAAACCTGACAGGAAAATTACTTAAGGTAGTTTGATTTTTGTTATTAACTGAATGTTTTTTTCCACAATTTCTTCATTTTTTGGCTACTTGAGGTAGTTTGAGCTAAATAGTTCCCTTGTCATAATGGAGACATTATTCTAAGCATACGTTGTAGCCTCAGCAGCTGTAGGCATTATTAATTAAATATTACATTGTTAATAGTGCAATTAAATGCTTTATTAAGACTGAAATTCAAAATTATTAAATAGAAATATCGATTTATTTTTTTCACGCGGTACGTTTAAAACTCATGCACAACGGAAATTCATTCACGATTCTGAAAAAATTACTGCGGTGACAATGTGATTTATTTTCAAAAATATTCGAGAAAACACAGGAAACTGCACACTGATGATTTTTGACGAGATCTAGGGGTTACAAATTCCACATTTTTTTTTAAATAATGTCTCTCTGTAGTGCATACACCGAGTTATATTTAAGGGCTGTAATTATTCGGCAAATATCTCGGAAAGCAGTTTCGCAAGGCGCTAATATTTTTTTAAATCTTTGGAAGGGTGAGATTGTTTTTCTTTAAAATGAGATCAAATTTATTTTTAGGAGAAATTTTAGGTCTCAAACCTTCTTAAAAAGCATGAACATTTCTCAGACGCTTAGAGACTTCAGTGATAAGCAGTAATAGGTAAAAATATCTCAGAAGCCAAAAAAAAGGATGCCATCTTATGTTGTAAAACTGTCAAATGGAGCACAATAAGTTGAGACAACTTTTATATATTACTTCGTATAGACTACTAATCATATTTATATTCATGTATCACTTCATCTAGGGATAAATGAATTCGATCTCATTTTAAATAAAAATGACTCCCCCTTCCAAAGGTTCAAAAACATCAGCGCCTTGCCGATCTAATTTCCGACATTTTTTACGAAAAATATCGGTATACGGCCATTACATGTACATACAAGTATGAAATTGCTTTAGCAATACGGTAACAGCTGTAACGTCAGTTAGCTTACCTATTAAGATAGTGCGTTCGAGGAATGTTAAAAAAAGTATCAGGAGATCTTGATTGACGTGACTCTGTAGTTTTTGCGTCTTCCTTTACTTTTTTACAGAGAAGAATTCACAATAATCCAGAACTTAGAAAAAATTCTGGTCTTGCCTCCAATCAACTACTGAAGTAAAAGACACTAAATGTACCCATTTAAAAAAATTTATACGGTTCTACAATGTTATCTTTTATTTTCCTGATCCATCAATTCTTTTCCCTTCACAGCATACCCTAAAGCGCGAATGGGGGCCTGCCAATGAGATAATGCAGCCGCTGCTGCGTTCATCTTCAAGCGATTGAATTTCGACCGCTCCTGAGCCCAGTTTTCAACTCTCCACTCACCGAAAAAATGTAAACGAGTCAATTCTGACTTTCGGGACTGTATACGTTCAATAAATCAGCTTTATGAAAAATTCAGCCATTTCAAATTTTCATTCATGGTTCAACCATCGACGGTACTCTAACTAACGCTGTTAATCGTAACAAGGTAAGCCAACTAACGCATAATCTCATTTTGCACTGATGCATAAAAAAATCATTTTATCTGGACTAGGACATTGAATTGTCCATAACAAAAACCACATTCATATCCAACACGCCATTTTTTCCAGGATAAGTTAAATAACTTAGTTGTTGCTCTTAGGGTTAGAAAACTGGCTCTCCTATGGTAATTTCCTCTTTTATACCCTACCCTATCATACCTCTTTCTCCTACACAACTCCCAGCTATTACTTTTGCCACGTTTTCCCATTCATGAGGTAGAATAGAATAATCGTTTATTTTACTCTGGAACAGATCCCTTAGAGCAAGAATACAAAAATAATATATTAGTATAGCAGCAAGGTAATGAACAACTTAACATATTATTTAATTCAAATCAAAAAATAAATAGAGCTTAATAATATGAAATGCATAAAAAAGACAAAAACAGCATCCCAATGAAAAACAATAATTTTACATATTAAACAGCTGAACTCGGAGATACGCAAAACTACAATCAATATATACATATATATGGTACAAGATTTAAAAAAACATAAAACAGACCATGAGGAAAAATAACAATTTTTGTCTGAAAAAAAATAAATAATAATGAAATAACGCGCGCGAATCTGCGCGACTATGCCAACCACCTGCGAAAAAAGATAACTCTCCAACAACCGCGTGTTCAGAGAAATACACCATCGGCCAGACCACCCTCCCCGACATATGCAGTCTCTCCCCCGGCTGTTTTGACGGCCACTGCTGCGTCGGTACCGCCGACAAGTAGGGAGGAAGTCGACCAGGTCGACTCTCAACTCCGGACACGGTTGTTAAATGAAATCACCTATGATGTAGGGCAATCCAGGCAGAGAGATATCCATCGTAAGATCTCTCTGCGGAGCAATCTCCTGACCAGGTTGAAATTTTATGACGACGAAATCCTTACGGAGACGTCGGACCTATAGACGGTCAATTGCGTGGTCTACGCTGCTGCTAAAATAATGGCCAACTCCCAAAAGCCCACCTCTTGGGAGGACAAAGCGGCAAAACGGCTGGAACAATTGGAGGCCAAGATCACGCTGGCGAGACGGCAGACTTCGAGGATTCAGTGTGTGATGGAATACACCACATCTGGGCATGCTTTCACACCCAAAGTCCGGCGCATAGTACGCAGCCTCAGATTTCACCATCACACACTGAACAAGATCGTGCTGCTCACCGTTAAGCAGCACGCGGTTGACAGAGTTCGGGCACTAACCACGGCCCGGAAAAAGCTCCTGAAGAGGAGTAAGGCCCTGACGGAGAACTCAACCTTCCTACTTCACCCGTCCCGTCTCTTTCGACCACCACAGTCTGTCGTCGAATCTCCGCCACCCGTCCAAGAGGTGGAACCTTTCTGGAAGGGTATCTATGAAACGTCGAAGCCATTCAACGGAGACACTCCGGCCATAGACCTCTTTAAAAAGTTATGCAACTGCCACCTACAGGAAGTGAATGGACCTCTTTCAGTCACAGAGAGAGACGTGAAGAAGCCTTCTTTGGCAAGAAGAATTTCTCGGCTCTAGGAATAGATGCCGTGAATAACTTCTGCTGGAAGAAGTTCACTTTCACCCACTAACACCTCACCAGAATCTTCACGTCCTTTCTCTCGGGTAGAGAAGAAATTCCACCGTGGCTGACTGAGGTACGCACGGTTCTAGTACCTAAGAAGAGAGACTTGTCCAATCCTAAGAACTACCGCCCTATAACCTGCCTCAACACTGTATACAAGGCGACTTGTCTCACGTTGTTTGGGTAACCAAACTAATACGAGCACTTTGGGGAGGCGGAGGCCCAATTGAGGTCCTTATGACCTCAACCCGCCTCATTGGTGTCGGCCTCGAAGGGGTTGAGGCTCGCTAACTTTCCCTTCCCTTCCTTTTTCCCACTACCACCCACGCTCGGATATAAGCGAAAGCTTCCTCCCGAGCCGGAGGTAGTTACCACGCGGGTGTAGATACCCGATTCCTCTGTATACAAAGCGTTCACCTCCATCTTGAGCGACCTAATCCTCCACCAGGTCCAGCCGGTGTGGGAGGAGGTGTACGAGCAGAGGGGTTCAAGGCGTGGAATCGCGGGATGTAAGGACAACCTGCTCATTGATAGATGCATATGCCAGGATGTCATCCAGCGTAAGCGCAACCTATCAATGGCCTGGGTGGACTACAGAAAGGCGTTTGACACCACCTCACATGAGCTCATGTTGAAGTTGATGAAAGTCCACCCAGAGGTAGTGTCCTGCATCCAGCGCCTGATGCCATTCTGGAGAACGCGCTTTGTCCTGACCGCAGGCAAGCGGTCGGTCTCGACAGAGTTGGTATCATACCATCGTGGCGTTTTCCAAGGCGATGGCCTGAGCCCCTTGCTGTTCTGCATTTCCCTCCTACCTCTCTCGCTAAGACTGCGACAAGGGAAAGGATACATGTGCGGTGTGCCAGGTGATAGGAAGCATAAGGTCACACATTTATTTTCTATGGATGACCTGAAGCTCTACGCTTCCAACGCAAAAGACCTTCGCGTAGCCCTGGACACCGTACTTGAGTACAGTGAGGCTATAGGGATGGAGTTCGGACTGGACAAGTGTGTATCCATCCACCTGGCGAGAGGAAGATTCTCGGAGAACAAGGAAGATGCGCACCTCGTTGACGGGAGCGTCATTCGCCACCTCGAGGACGATGACTGCTATGAATATCTCGGCGTACCCCAAAGCCGAATGCAGAAGGTTGCAGCAAAGAAGGAGAGACTCACCACCAAGTACAAACAGACTCAGGAAAATCTGGAGTTCTGAGCTGTCTAGCAAGAACAAGGTTCTTGCCACGAACATGTTCGTGGTTCCCACAGTACTGTACACCTTCGGATGCATTAAATGGAACGTCAACGAGTTGCAGAACCTCGACAGGGGAACGAGGAAGATGATGACCATCAATAGAAGTCTTCATCCGAAATCTTCCGTCGCCAGATTGTATCTCCCTCGCAGTGTAGGCAGTAGAGGGCTATTGAGCCTGGAGTGTCTACATAACAGAGTTGTCTTGGGTACAGTTTGCCGTGTGTTCAACAGCACGGACCCCCTGCTCACTCTCGTAAGGGAGCATGAAGGTGCCGGGGTGGGGGTGTTCCTCTTCCAGGCGGCGTAGAGGGCAGCGGACGAAATCGGTCTGGACTTTGACCTGTCATCTGACGGTAACGACAGTAGAACGTCTATCGCGTCACTGAGGGTAGACGTCTTAAAGCTCGAGGTCAAAAAGGCTGAGCAGAAGACCTTGCTCAAGACACATACCGATAAGCCCATGCATGGATGTTTCTACCGAAACATGGAGAAGCATGGGCTATCGAAGGGGCTGATGTTTTCCTTCCTCCGCTCCGCTGGTCTAAAGTCAGAGACCGAGGGTTTCGTCCTCGCATGCCAGGATGGTGTCATAAACACACTCGTGTACCGCCGCATTATATTCAAGACGGAGGTTGCGGACACGAGATGCAGGGCCTGCCGAGCCCAGCTGGAGACTTTGAGTCACCTTCTCAGCGGATGTAGCTATATTAGCTATTATATTTTCATCTTCGACAACATTTTGGCGTCGAAAACACTCCTGTGCTACCGTATGCTCCTGGAGATATTGAGTCCGTTGTGGAGAACGATAAATGCACCATCTGGTGGAATTACTCCTTTTCTACCACCAGGCAGTTGCAGGCGACCAAGCCTGATATCGTCCTCCTAGACCACCTCTCACGCTCCATGTTCGTGATGGAGTTTTCGGCCCCGGCTGAAACGAACATGGAAGCAAAGGAGGCGGAGAAACGGACGAAATATCAAGACCTGCTATTTGAGCTTCGGCAAATGTACCCAGGACACTCTGTTAAACTGGTAGTCCTTATCATAGGTGTGCTCGGTGGAGTTAAGGGCTCGCTGCTGGAGAGCATCAAGTGCATTTCGTCCTGCGTGGCACAGGTGGAGTCACTTGCAGCTCGCATGCAGAAGGCCATCTTACTTGGGTCCCTCCGTCTACTCCGCACGCACGACCCAACTGCAACGTAGTGCCAAAGATAGAAAAAAGAAAAGTTCCAAGCATGTATTTGCGACGGGATATGATATTCAACCAGCCAAGTTTCTTGTAATAGGGGGCGAGGTGCTCATCTTTACGAAGATTAAAAAATATCGAACGCTCAAATTTAGGAGACGCTATAGGTTGATGTTCTGCTCTGCCGTTAAATCATTATAAACAAGACAACAATAATCAAAATTAGGAAATATTAATGATTTGACGAGCAGTTGTCGAGTATGCAATGACAGCAGATTTTTATGCACCTTAAGTTGATAAAGCACACTATTATTTTTATTTAAAATATGATTGTTCCACGATAAGTTGTCATTGAGGGTTACCCCGAGATTACGCACAGTTTTGGAATAAGGCAGTTCAGTATCCCCAACTTTGATTTTGGGAATGATGTTAAGGTCGAATTTATTTATTATTTTCGAGCTCCCGAGTAGGAGAGCTTGAATTTTGCTACTGCTCTGAAGAAGGAAATTCTCATCAGCCCAATACACAATAGCAGAGACGTCTTGATTAACCCTAGAAATCACATCACAAAGTTCATGTGGATAGCCGTGACAGTATATTTGAAGATCTTCTGCGTACAGCAAGTGCTGGCAGTTTACGATACATTGCGGAAGGTCAACAACGAAAAGGGAGAATAATAGTGGGCCAAGGAAGGAACCCTGAGAAACTCCACTAGAAACAGAGCCCCACCTGGAAAGGTTTCCATCTGAATCCTTCACTGCTTGACGTCTATCGATTAGATATGAGTGGAACCAATTCAGCACTGAGCAAGAAAAGTTAATTTTTTTCATTTTGAGAAGTAAGCGTTAATGGTTCACGCGGTCAAAGGCTTTACTGAAGTCAAATAAAACGAGAAGCGTGACCATTCCTCTGTCAATTGCGGAGCGGATATTATCGGTTAGTTTAAGAAGCAATGACTGTGTACTAAAGCCTTTACAAAACCCTGGCTGAAAACGATCAAAACTATTATGAGTCAGGAGATAATCCGTAGTTTGTTCATAAACGACTCGCTCAAGAACTTTTGATGGAGCACATAAAATCCATATTGGTCTATAATGAGCTGGAGAGGAGGGATTTTTAACCTTTTTTATGGGTCTTATAAGCGCCAACTTCCAGATCGAAGGATATTCGGCATGAAGTATAGAGTGATTAAATATGTCCGAGATTGCTGGTAGTATAGTTGGAACAGATTTATTTATGAAATCAATAGAGAGTCTATCGATTCCCATTGAATTTGTTTTTTACTCCTTAAGGAATTTATTCAAGTCTTCAGGTTTAAGGTATTTAAAATAAAAGCTGTCCGTATTGTAAGGTACAAAGAGATCAGAGGAGGTGGAATTAGAATCTGACTTATCGCTTAGAGATGTTGGTACGGAAGACGAAAGAAAATAATTATTTAGTTGGTCTACCGTCAAGTTGGCGACAATAGAAGTATCGCGTTGACGAATGAGTCCCAGTTCCCTAAACCTGCGTCAAACTTCATTGGGTTCTTTCACTTTGGAAAAGACTGTGGAGTGGTAATGGCGTTTAGACTCGATAATTGAGGATTGAGATAAATTCCAACTTCTTTTGAAGATTTCGTACGTCATTTGATTTTTAGACCGGATGAACGCCCTCCGAAGCCTGTCCCTCTTTTTGATGCATTCGCGAATTTTTTCAGTCAACAACGGTGCGGGGGAACGTTTAGGAGAACATGTGTGTAGAGGAGCATGCATGTTAAGGGTATCATTCAAATAAGGAGTTAAAGACTTGTAGTTTACTTTCAATTGAAGTCGAATGAAATAGGCTAATCCAGTCAAGGGAGGAGAGGTCTTTTTGAAAGCGATTCTGGTCAAAAGTTTTAAAGTTACGATAGATAAAAGGAGCTGAAGAAGTACGGGAAACACTAAATTTATAGGAGATATTTAACAGGTCATGAGCAGAGAGAAAGGGTACTGGTGATTGAGAAAATGACTGAACTTTATCTGGACTAGTAGTGCGAGCGATATAGTTCCCTAATCATAATAGAGACCATATTTGAATTACACGTTTTAATTTCACCAGCTGTTAGACACACGAATTAAATATCGCATTAATAATGGTGCAATGATATAGTTTTACATGACAGAAATTGTAAGTAATCAAATGTAAATATCTAAATAAGTCTTTAACTTGACTCAATTTTTTCACGCGGTACGTTTGAAACTCTATCAAAACGGAAGGTTTATTGTGATCACGAAGAATTTACTGCGTTGGCAATACGATTAATTTGCAAAAATAGTGGGAAAAAAAACACACAAACTACAGATTTTTGATTTTTTTGTTTTTTGACTTTTTTTTTTTTTTTGACTGTTGATTTTTTTGACGAGATCAAGGGGAGAGTATATCGGAAAGTAATGTGATTAGGGGTTGAATTTTTTATGTCAATGGAAGGGTGATATTTTTTTCTTTAAACTGAGACCAAATACATTGATTCGAGGTAAACTGATATTTCACTCCAACTAACTTAAGACTGCTATAATTCCTCATCTTATAGAGCCTCTCCCATCACATTCACGCATGACCTAAGGACCGTCCTCTATTATCTATCGCACACCCACACACTTCTTTTCAGGGATGTGATCCGGTACGTAACTAAATGTAAAGTTTGGTACCGGTTCGGCACGGTACTTTATCGATATAGTTTCGTCCTGGTACGTAACTTTACTATACAGAAAAAGTAAAGTTTCGTACCGGTACGAGAAAAGTTTCGTTCCGGTACGAAATTTTACTCTTTCTCAAACGTTTTGTACGAGCATGTCAAATAAGTTGTATTATAAAATTGTTTCATTGTTCTGACTGTCATCCTACATATTTCTTTCATAGTAGCTGCGTGTCATTCCTAACATACTCTACCTAGACATAAAAATCAGTCCTTGCCTAAATACTTTCAAGATGAAATGTTATAAGGTATTGGTAAATGGTATAACGTATATCATATTACAACTCGTAAATTATGAATTATTAGTTGATAGGTTATTTGGGGAAGCGACCAACAGCTAAAGTCATTTGCGCCATAGGGGACTGGTGGACAAGAGAGCGATCATTGGGGAATGGGAGAGTTGGAGAAACATTAGCCTGCTCTTAACGGAAGGCGCCAAGGTGACCACAACTTAGCGTCTCATATGACAAACGGAGTACAGCGCCCTCCATAAGACACTCAAGAAGGGATCAGGTTTCCTCTGAAAAAGCTCGTTTTCTTCAGGGGCTTGAACCCTGGCCGTCCGAATATGTCAGCCAGTACACTCTCCCAGAGTCATAATAGGCTGACCTATTCGGACGGCCAGGGTTCAAGTCCCTGAAGAAAACGACATTTTTCAGAGGAAACCTGATCCCTTCTTGAGTGTTGCCTTCTTGAGTGCTGTGCATTTCATCCAACATTCTTAAACACCGTCATTACGGAATACTATGCCTTTTTAGGTTTTTTTACATTCTTCTAACACCAAGACCATGATAAATGTAAAATAAATTACCTCTAATAAAAAAGGAACGATGAACGGGTGAAAACGGGTCACGTGTCCCAAAAAGGGCCGGTCGAGAGTAAACGAGTCCCAAAAAGTGACCGGGTTTGCGTATCTCTAGTTTTCAGGGTATTATGAGGACGTAGATGAACCCCTTCTCGAACGGAGCGTCTAATTCCCTCCTCTCCCCTTGGTAAACCCTGTGAACCCCTCTCCAAATCTCCCTCCATCCTCTCTGCCTCCTCATCTCTCCCACTCCCTCTCTATTGACTCCTCCGCAAGGCGGACTTCCTGGGAATTTCGGACACGGAATGTTTGACTGCGGAATTAGGCGCCGCTGAATCCTGAAAGGGTCGCTTCCCTAACCCCCTCCTGTCCGTCTCTCTGAACCCTCTCTCTCTCTGTCTCTTGCCCCTCCACTCGCCAACCTTGCTCTTCAACGCCTGACGACGGCTGGAGTGGAATCGTTCGCCATGGAGGGCACATTATATTTTTTTCTTTCAAATGAGTCGAAATAAAAATCCCAAGGCAGCTTGGAATACAGTGTAACTGGCTAACACGCCTTACCGGAAACTGGGAGATCCGCGATCGAATCCCGGTCAACTCAAATGATTTTTTCATCGTCAATTTCAACCCTTGATGTATATATGTACACCCTTGCGAGTGACTGCGTACCATATCATTTGTGCATGCAAATATTGAAAATTCGACAAGGATTATGCTTTACATTTTTGCCTTGATTAAAGCTTGAGCTGTTGACAGTTTGTGACACTGTTTTAGAAATCAAAGCAAAAAAGATAACATAATTTATGTTTTTTTGAACCTCTGACTCGGCGTATTACCTTGATATATATTTGGCATTAACATTAAATCGCGTTAGGAAGAAAATCTGGTCATAGTTAATCGAATTATCGCAAGAGAAGACTCGTTAACAGGCTTCCCGTAGAACTGTCTGAACCCTTTCCTCGCAACATTAATTTTTTCAAGAAAAGATGCATTATGTTTAACTTAGATAAATCGTTTATTATTTAATATACTGATTTTTTCTTATTTTGTTTTGTAGGCGATTGGCCATTTAAACGTCTGTGATGTATTATTTTACTGTTACCACCGGAGTAAATTACTCCAGAGGGGCGTTATTTAAAAAACGAGGAATTTTTAGCTCCCAGATATTATCAAAAAACTATTGGGTATAATTTCTATATTTTCTCGACTATATTTTGAAAATAAATGATATTGTCACGGCAGTAATTTTTTCAAAATCCCATAGAAACCTTCCCTTTTTTTAAAGAAAGGATTTTTAAACGTAACGCACGAAAAAAATGAGTGGCGTTAAAGAATTAGATGGATATTATTATTTAATTACTTTGAATTTCAGTCATATTAATTCATATTAAAGCATCGTTAATGATACGATATTTAATTCATACTTCCTATAGCTGCTTTTATATAAAATATATTGCGAATATAGTCTACATTATGATTCAGAAACACTGTATGGATTGGCAGCATAGACCATAGGAATTGCTGACCAGAAAAGACTAGAAGCTTTTAAAACCTGGTGCTGGAGGGGGATGCTGTAGATATAATATGGATGGACTAAATAAGTAATGATGAAGTGTGCAGAAGAGTAGAAGAAGAAAGAACCATGTAGACCATCGTACAGAAAAGAAGAACCAGATAGATTGGACACACTCTGAGGCACAATGGGTTTGTAAATAACATAATTGAAGGGAAAATATAAGAAAAAGCTCCCAGAGGAAGATCCAGGAATAAGTTCATGGACCAAATAAAGAGGAAAGTAAATAAGGGAAGATATCAGGAGGGAAGGGAACTAGTATTAGATAGAGAAGGGTGGAGGGCTGCAGTCAACCAATCCAAAGATGGAACAACCAACAAACTACATGACTAGGGAATTATCTCGCCCAAAATACCTTAATTCGGAGTTACAAGTATATGAAAGGGGTGAAATCAAGGAAAGCTGCAAATTACCGTCCGTAAACTGGAGGTGTCCGCATGTCAGGAGGTGTCCTACAACGAAGAAGCACTATGCTAAAATGGCAAAATTGACCCTTAAGCTTTCGGTCGCCTTCCGACTCCCGCCGGATAACCAGCCGACCGAAGAGGAGAGGAGGAGGTGCTTTAAGATGAGGAGGGCGGAATCGAAAGAAGAGGGGGAGTGTAACACAGAGATGGAGACAGAGAGGAGAAGGAAGAAGAACGGTCGGGCACTTGGGGAGGACGGGGTGAGAGGAAGAGAGAGGGGGAAGAGAAGAAGACTCTCCGGCCTTGCTTTAAGTCCACACACACACACAGAGGACCCCCCCGCCCCCCTCGATTCTCCGCCAAACCCGTATCCCTCCCCATCCTCCCACTCGGCTTGAAACAAATGAAGACACGCACCGAGCACCTCATGCATTATTCAAGCATCCTTCCTTCCCCTTATACTCTCCCCCCCACACCCCCACTCCCCACTTCATGCTTCCTCCCCCACCCTCTCCTTGCAATTCCGGGTCCTCTGTCATATATATTCCTCCTCTCCCTACAACCTCCCCACTGTCGCACTTCCTGGACCACTCATTCTCTCCTCCTGCTTCCCTCAAAACGCAAACCCGTCACTTTCCCCCTCTCTTCTGGAGAACTAGTATGCTATCTATATTAGATAGAGACTTGAATATCGCACTGAGATATATAAAACTCGATATATTGAAGGTCGCTATATCGACATGCTGATGTAAATGGACCAATGAGGTAAATTCAGAGGGCATTACGTCGTCAAACAGTAGCCAGTCAACCGTTATAGCAACCACATTGGTTGCTATAGCAACCGCAGGGTATTATGTACATGTAGATAACCAACCAGTTCCTATAGCAACCATCAACCGCTATAGCAACCACAATGGTTGCTATAGCGGTTGATGGTTGATGGACGAACCGCAGGGTATTATGTACATGTAGATAACCAACCAGTTGCTATAGCAACCATCAACCGCTATAGCAACCAGTGTGGTTGCTATAACGGTTGGTAGGCTACTAATCTGCATTTCTTAATGTGTATTGAGCAACTTATTACTTCGGAGAAATTTTTGTGGATTTATTCACATTAAAAGAAAAAGGTTTCATCTATTTAAACACTTCAAAATATCATATCATAAACTTATTTCCTCAAGAACCGAGATATTCCCAAAAATGTGGGGGGCGTTCTTTAAGGAATATGACACGGCTCCAGAGGAACATCATAAGAAAATAGGAAAGTTATGACGCAAATATCAAGTCATAAATATTGCCATATGTAGTTCTGATCATTGAGATGGATGAATAGGGCATAGCGTCAAAAATCTCTAGCGTGAAAACCGAAGGAACGACTATATTTTTCAACCCTGCTTTTTCCTTACTTCCCTTGGGATATCACGACAAGATGGATGAATTAGCGGATGCATTGCAAGAATATCCTCCCATCTGTTTGAACTTAAAGGCAAATAACTCTTGAAAAATATGTATGCTACTTAACGCTGTAGATTCTAATCGATTCCACCATAGTTTTCTCCGGGAATGCGGATCACTGCTAATTTAAATATATTAAAAAATATATGTAAGAAGATTTTACATTAAGGAAGTATAATCATGCTGATTTCTATTAATTTACCGATGGCAAATATCGGAAAATTGCACAATTTATGCTTCAGCCCGTGTGCGCCAGAGGAAAATAAGGGTTAACAAAGATTGCGGACAGACCACGCCTTCGACCTGACCACGCCCACGTTTCATTATCTGGCATAAGCCACATTAACAAGGGCCCTCTCCTTCTACCTCAATGGCGCACAAGAGCGACATCGGATGGAACGATATGTTTAATTGAACGCGAAATTCTGTTATTACTAAGCGACGTTGAACTTACGGAAATAATTTATTGATTTAACGTTGTTAAACAGAGATTTATTAGCTTTTTATTTGTATTTGTATAGGAAAGGCGTCCAGTTTAATCAAAATTCGAGAAGTTTGTTCTTCAACAAATCATTTTTATGTTGGATTGAAATGGATTTTGGGGAGGCGACCGACAGCTAAGGTCATTTGCACCATAGGAGGCAGGTAAGGGAAGAAGGATGGATAGAAACCCGGCGTCCAATAACCTGCTCTTCATGAAAGGCGCCAAGGGAATCACGGTTTAACGTCTCATTCGACAGACGGAGTACTATACTTGAAGTGCCCTCCACAAGACACTCAAGTAGGGATCGGGTTCCCACTGAAAAGCATCCTCCTCTGCAGGGATTTGAACCCTGGCCGTCCGTATGGTTAGCCAGTACTCTAGCCACCACACCAACCCGATCCCCCATTTTTATGTTATAGACCGCATTAACACTTGGAGGGGCTCAAAAGATTAAGTGAAAAAGATATGTTGACAACACCTTCGTCATCTGGCCACACGGTGGAGAGGAATTGGACAAGTTTTTGAGCCACTTAAATGCGCAACACCGAAACATCCGTTTCAGTATGGAAAAAGAAAAAGAAGGTAAATTACCTTTCCTGGATATTATGGTGGGAAGGAAAAGAAACGGGAGCCTTAGTCACGCGGTCCATAGAAAGTCTACACATACGGATGGATATGTCAACGCTGCATCGCATCATCATTCCTGCCAGAAGGCCACCGTTGTGACCACGCTAATTCACCGAGCCTACGGCATCTCGGACGCAGAATCATTGCATTCTGAGAAGTAACACCTGGCCACAGCTCTACTCAGGAACGGCTATAAAAATTCTTTGGTCTTGAAATTGACCGCGAAGGTGGAAATGAAACTGGACCGGCAGCCTGAGGAACAAAATTCGAGTGAGATGGAGGAATCAACCCAACCAAGAGCACGTGTGACTATCCCGTTTGTCGCCGGAACATCGAAGAAGATCGCAAGGATACAAAAAAAACACGACGTGGTCACAAAATTCAATTGTGTGACAAAAATAAGCAACATTATGCCTGGATCCAAGACGGGCATTCCACAGGAGTTATGTGAGGGTGTCTACCAAGGGCCATGCTCCTTCATCGTACATTTAGAATATGCCGCAAGTATATGGGATCCGTACGAGGAAGGTATGATTAAAGAACTAGAGCGCGTGCAAAGGAGATCTGCTCGGTTTGTTAAAGGCCGTCATGATAATTGTATAAGTGTTACGAGCTTAATAGAAGAACTAGGATGGGAATTACTATCAGAACGCAGGTTAAAATTTAGGTTAAACCTTTTAAGTAAATTCGAAACAGAGTTGTTCACAGATGACGTTAGATACATATTGAGAACCCCTGCGTATTATGCTAGGTTTGATCATATTAACAAGATTAGAGAGATAGATTGTCGTACCGAGAGATTTAAAATGTCATTTTTCCCTATATATTACTATAAGAGATTTCCCCATATAGTACTATAAGAGAGAACAATAGGCAGCGTGGCAAATGGATAGGTAGGTGAAATATAGTTAGAGTAGTCTGTAGTGCATGATGCATCGAATAACAACTAATAATCCCTTCCTTATCATGTAGATACTAACCATCTAGCTCCATGTGACCCTATTATCTAGCATATCTCCCTTAAATATCCTTCTTGCATGTCAATAGTGCATATTTGGTGATCTTCACCCCCTGCCACACACCCTCGTGGTGGCTCGCAGGGTATCACGTAGATGTAGATGCAGATGTACATTGGCGAAACATGCAGGTCCATGGGCAAGAGACTAAAATAGCATGCAAGGGCAACGAAAAATAAGCATTTTAATCAGTCTGCCATTGCTGAACATTCCTGGTGTGAGCCGGGACACATAATTAATTTCGAATATATAAAATACTAGCCAAGGAGAGCCGCTATTATTCAAGACAAATCAAGGAAGCAATAGATATTTGAAAATTACCGGAGAATATCAACAGAGGCAATGGCTATCCCCTCAGCAGCTCATGGAGAAGAATCATCGGCTCCGACCGATCGAAGCGCAGCACCAAGTCGGGCGCCAGGACGACCAGCGCTGTACAAGGGAATCAAAACATCTTCTACCCACCTTATGGCCGGTTGCAAGAAAATTTAGTTATGGAATCAATAGTTATGAGATCCATAAAGCTATAGAACTCATAACTATATTCGGGTTGCATGAACACATCTATTAGTTACTTAACTTATTTACCAATATTTAATAGCCTCGAATATTTGATCTAATCTTCCACCGCCGGATAAAACTTATGAAATTTTAGCATATGAATAACTGATAATGCACATTATAATTAGTCAGTAAGAGTAAAAAAACTGGTCACTTGTCTCAAAACAACTCTTTTATCAAGTAATTAATACTCCAAGCGGTTCATTGCGCATCCGCCATCTTGGCTATTTATGGAACTCGTAACTCCATGCCATAAGTTATGAGACCAATGAATTTATTGAATGTTTGTGCAACACTTATTGAATGGTTGCCATGGCTTATGGGTCCCATAACTTTATGGAATACATATGTTACGTTCCTGCAACTGGCCATTAGACCTGAAGACGGTAGCAGGATGGCTATCGAAACCGTTGTCGGCCAAAGTCAACGAACGTGGATGGAGGACCCAAAAATGCGGAACAAAAAAGGAATGTTTGTCTACGGTAGTCAAATATACAGCGTACAGAAGCGAAATCCTAGGATGAATCGAGCCCGGGCCCTTGGGATGGGACGACAGAACTCTATACAACTACCTCACTAACCCCATCCCCGCATCGTACGACCCGTAAGCTCTTGGTATCGTAATGTGACGTTTCGTTAATGTTGGATATCGCTGACGATACAGTATCGCACAGCCCCGTCCGTAGCGTTGGGAGAGACGGACGCGTTTAATTTGGCCGCAGGATTTTTTTTTACGACCGGTTGCTCCTACCATCTCTTGATAAATTCATAAGGCCTCTCTCGTTCATTATCATTGAGAGTGAGGAGAACATCATCGTAGGAGAGCACGAAAATACGGAACACTTATGGACAACGCCACGAAAACCTTCGTTAGAATAACATCTGTGGTTATTTCCAACTTACAAATAGGTGTACATATTTGAAACGTGGTAAAAAAAATTTATCGACGTACTGGATTAGTTATTAAAATGTGCACTCAACGACTCATGATTCGCGCCCCAACCACCTCAAAAAAATACCACCTCTGCCAGAAACCCTCGCCCTCTCTCGTCAAAATTTCACCCTTACCACTGATTTACTTATATCTTAGTGTCCCACTGAATTTCATTGGGCGTCTATCTTACTTCGCTCTTCCTTCTTGAGCGCACACACACACACGCACACGTATATAACTCGTGCCCGGAGACAGACTCCGCCCCCCCTGACTCGGCGCCACCCCTTGAAGGAGAGAACGCCTCACTTACCAGCCGCCCCTTGTTCCTCACGAGTCCATGAATTTTTTCCAATGTGCAGATTAGCGGGAACATTTTGATACACGTTTCATTGGTTATACTCACATGCAACGGTGATAATAATATACAGTAAAAGCAGAATTTTTAAGTGGAAAGGTTTTATCATTCAATAACTTTTAAGTTAACGAAACAGATATATAAGAGTGAAATGAGTGGTGCGAGAGGTAGAGGTAGGCCGAGAAAGTTGTGGTTGAGGAAATTCTTAGGAGGAGGAATATTAGGAGTCTTAAAAATTGGAGGGCGTGTATGAAGAAGTGTATGGGGATAAATGAGGCAAAAGAGGCTTCCAAGGATGGGTCAGTATGGAGGAAATTATTGAAGCAGAGTTAGGGGTAGAAATATGTAGTTATGAGTGAAACTTTGTGACTGTCCCTACACCGGAAGGTAGTGGCGTGATTGGTATGTATACATGTAACTTTTTAGTTTTCAATTACTTGTAATGACACTCTAACTTTATGAAATACATCTATGATTTTTGTTATAAGTCCAACCCCATTTTATGTGAATTGCATATTAATTTCTAAGAGCGTTATTATAGCTACGCCTCTTTTTTTTGAGCGGATGAACGGATCTTGGAACGGATCAGTCCGCGATCGAGAACAACAATCGAAGAGAACGACTACCTCGCGGAGAAGAGGGGCGCCGTAATTCACCGTTCAACCATCGTATATAAACGCGTAAATAGGTAATTAGTGGGGTAGTAATCGATTACTGCATTGTCACCGGAAGTGGCTGTATGGGCAACATTTCAGAACTCTAAAAGGATCGGGAAGTTGGTTCAGTTTTTGCGACAAGATTAAACGCAGACAAATAGCTCACGGTAAATAACATCTCAATTTTACGTGAAGCAAATTAGCTGTCGTCAATATTTAAATCAATTACTGTATTGTTGCCGGGATTGGGTCCATGAACGCAATTTTAGAGCTCTACGCTATCAAAAAGTAGGCTGTATTTCAAGGACAAGATTTGACCCAGACAAACAGGTGAAGCCAAATACAACCTTTTAAGAATTACGTCTCACCCATTTGGTTTATGGCAACTTAATCCAATTTTAACACGTGACTCCAAGTCACATAACATGTATTTCCTAAAGATTCAGTTAACTAAGCACAAGTTTTCTTTTAAACGCGAACGAAAACGCGAATACTTTCATTTCATAATAACGGTAGCCATCGAATCTCTAAGTGTTATGCCGACTCAAAAGATTCAAAAAAACGTATTTCAACATAATTATCGTCCAAAATCAGGACACCTCGCCGAAAATACAAGTCATGAAATGCTTTCGCTTGATAAAAAAAATGAAAAATATTATTCTCGCATCGTTTAAATAACTGCACTCATAGTGATTCCCAACGCATTAAAAGGTGTAATTAAATTAAATGCGGTCGCAGAATTTTTATCTTTGAAATTTTTCAAAATGTGTCCTCAACTGCTAACGATTACCGCTCCATCAACCTTAAAACTGTCTCATTAACCTTTCTCTACATCGACCCAAAATCTGTAGCCTATGCCCATTGCAAAAGTTGCTCTTAGGTTACTCCCAGGTAATTAAGTCTGTTTACACGTTGAATAATAGGAAAAGTATTAAATGAACTGAAGTTGACAGAATATCGGATTAAATTAACAGATTGTAACGCTTCCGTCAACGGCAGCTGGTAATATTTTTGGTATCTCGGAGTGAGTAAATTAGTGAGATTAGTGAGTAAATTGTAGATTAAAATGAATTTAATGGAGAATTAGTTAAAATTTTTAAATGCATATTGAGTAAAAATTGTATTTTGGACTTTAATGGAATACTTCAGCGTTTCATGTTGTTTGAAACTAGGGTAATTAGGATGCTATGGTGACGGATAGAAAAAAGGATTGGAGCGTGTTAACTCCGATTGAGAGGGAATTGCAATGAAATTAGCGACGTTCAGAAATAAAGATTCGTCCAAAGTTTTGCGGCAAGGTATTATGATGATATAACAGTTCCTAATCAAATTTTTAACGGTTACCAGCAATATATCACATATTACAAGAAGCCAATCTATTTTCCGTGTAATTACGAACCACAGTCGACTAATGTCGATATCGACCCCTACTTCCATGGAGTTCGGTGCTTTCCAATCTAAATATGCATTACTAGAAAGCGATTTCCAAGGCTGCTGTAGTGGAAATAACTTCCAGGTAACTAGCAGCCCTTTCATCTCTTCTGTCTCTACATTAACTGCTCCTCTCAATCTATATCGCCTCCTTCATTTTTTCCGTCGTCTACGTTACTCATCACCTTTGCGACAATTTACCCCTTTGACACCCCAGCACATTTACATGTATAGTATCATCAGCCTCGTCTTTGACCTTCGCCAATTACTTACGTCGGTTTTATTTTGAAGTTTCGCCCCCTCCTTAAATCTCTCCGGCTCCTCTGTACGAGGACTGCCAGATACCGCGGTGCATCGACCGCAATATTGGATATAAACGACTTTTTTTCGATACCGGACGCATTGACAGCTACGCGTCGCATTGCTCTGCGATTTCACGCAATATGGCATCATCACTGGTCGTTCAATCCTAAGTTTGGTTGACTGCAGCCCTCCACCCTTCCCTATCTACTGCGAAGTGCACTTACCTCCTGGTATCTCTTCCTATGTATTCTTTCCTCTTTATTTGGTCCAAGAACTCATTCCTGGGTCTTCCTCTGGGGACTTTTCCCTCTATTTTACCCTCAATTATGTCCTTCACAAATCCATTGCGCCTCAGGGAGTGCCCAACCCATCTTGTCCTTCTTTTCTCTATGGTGTTCCATACGGTCCTCTCCTACTGAGGTCTTCTACTACTCTGTACACTTGGTCATTTCTTAATTTGTCTGTCCATTTTATCTTCACCATCTTCCTCCTCCAGCACCCGATTTCGAAGGATTCTAGTCTGTTCTGGTCTATTTTACCACTTGTCCCTGCTATCTTCCGTTTAAACCTAAATTCACCGGTAGATTACCGTAATAATAACAGCCGATGGTTTCTATCATTTTTTAAGTACTTATTTTTTCATGATAATGATTCTAATGGATCTACGGCGCAATGGGTTAGTAAAGAACATAATTGAAGGTGAAACAGAGGGAAAAGACCCAAGAATAAGTTCATGGTCCAAATAATGATAAAAGTGCATTAGGAAGAGCTACCAGGAAGTAAGGGGCCTAGCATTATATAGAGACGGGTGGGGGGCTGCAGTCAACCAATCTTAGACTGAACGACCCATGGCAATTTTTCATAATTTTTAACCTAAGGTCACTTGAAAAGGTCCTCCTGATACACTTCACTTCGATTGATGCGTTGGCTAGAGCATTGGGTACCGATCCCCAAGGACTGGGTTCGATGCCCGTAGATGGTAAATATTTCTTCGAGTGCAACGACATCCATGTTCGGGAGTTTTGTGGGGCGCAATTCAAATTCACCACTCCAATCGTCGGACTGGACGCAAAACTGCCATCCTCGTTAGCGCCCTTCCCAGAGACTAACAACGCCGCTGCCCTTGACCGCTAGTAACAAACCACAATCAGTAGTATTTTTTCGCGGGATGGCGAGAAAACGCTTTTTAGGAGTCGCTGAGAAAATAGCGGACTTTCAAAGGAGCGTAATGATTGCAATACCGGAGAATACAACGAATAAGAGATGTGAGTAGCACCGAAACTTGAGTCTAGTTCCACATGCACTAAACACACGCACACACCAATAATAAGAGAAAGAATGGAAAGGAAAATTGAAGGAAACCTCTGGGAAAACCAATTTGGATATATGAAGGACAGTGGTACCAGGGAAGCCATACTCTGTTAGAGAGTAATGGCAAAGAAAACAATACATGTGAAAAATCAATTTTCAATGTCGCATTAGTGGTGGACCTGGAAAACCTTCGACAATGTTGAGTGGAACAAGATGTTCAGACTGCTCGAAAAACTCGGACTCGATTACGGCGACAGAAGAATTATCTACCGGCAATACAGGAAGCCAGTCGTTACAATAAGAGTGAGAGACGGACGCAAGATCGAAGATAGAATCAACAAAGGAGCAATACAAGGATGCGACCTCTCACCAGTACTGCTCAACATGTATTAGGAGGAGGCCATATGAGAAGCACAAGAAATTGAACTGAGAGCGATAAAGATAAACGGAGAAGAAATAAACGTGCTCCGCTTCGCAGATAATATCGCAGTCATTCCTGGAAATCGCGATGATCTTTAAAGGTCACTAAACATAATTGACCAAGTTCTCATAGAATACAGCATATAAATTAATAATAAGAAGACTAAAATCCTAGTATGAGGAGGAGAGAAGTTGAATATTGAAGTCAACCTGAGTGGAGAAAAATTAGAGCAAGTGAACTTGCGGAGAACAGCCCAATATAAGAAGAATATCATGGAAAAAGACAATGGCTATGCTCGAAAAAGATAGAACTACACAACAGGAAACAGTATGTGAAAAATTTCGAGAGGAGCGAAGCACTCTATGGATCGGAAGCATGGACCATTGGAAAAGCTGACCAGAAAAGTCGAGATGAGGAGGAAGCTGAAGATAAAATAGGCGGAGAAAATTATAAATAATGATGTTTACAGAAGAGTAAAAGAGGAAAGGACCATATAGAACACCATACAGAAAAGTAGAACAAGATAGATTGGACACACCCTGAGACACAATGGGTTTGTAGAGAACATAATTGATGGAAAAATATAGAGAAAAGTCCCCAGAGGAAGACCTAAGAATAAGTTCATGGACCAAATAAAGAGGAAAGTACATACGGAGAGCTACCTGGAAGTAAGGGCACTTGGCATTAGATAGGGAAGGGTGGAGGGCTGCAGTCAACCAATCTTAGTATTGAACAACCAATGATGGTGAAAAAATTACGAAGAATCCAATCCTTTGGAATTACTGCCACAGCGCGTGGAGAATACTTCTGACGCAAGTATGAATCGTAGATAAACAAAACAAATGGCTTACCAGACCTTGTGAAATAAGGTAATCTACATCTACATAATGTCCTGCTAGCCGTATCGAAGTAATCTACATCTACAAAATACCCTGTGAGCCGTATTGAAGTAAGAGTATTAAAGTAAACAGGATTAAAGCGTGTGCAATACAGGCGGAAAATTTCAGGAAGAAAGAATGGAGAGGAAGTGTTCGCCGATGAGAAGGTGAGATGGGGCTCTGCTTATTCCTTGTCTGTTCCTCGAGTACTGTCGTCTTTATAACAACTCCTTGCTTCTGTTGCTGCTGCTTAGAAGAAGAGAATACACGAAGAGGTAAAAAGTAACCTGATACAAAAAGGAAAAGAAAGCTTCAACGTAATTTTCTGTCAGAAACGAAGCGCATTTGGTAATCAATGGGATTATCCACCGGACAGAGTATGTCCTCATCTTGACGCATGCTTATATATATATATATATATATATATATATATATATATATATATATATATATATATATATATATATATATATATATATATATATATAAATCTACAAACTACTCTTCCTCGAGAACGCGGAGTATTTTTAATTTTAATTAATAAATAACAAATGTGAGGAGAATGCTCGTAGAAAGGTAAATTCAAGCTGATTTCTGATAATTTATCGTTGAGAAACATCGTACAATTGGAATAGTGCGTCAGACCGTAAGCATCTGAGGAAAATTGGAGTCAACAAAGATCAAAAGTCAACAACAAAGGACAGGCCATGCCCACGTCAGGGCTTCAAGAATTGACCACCTAGACAAGCGCCGTCTCCAACTACCTCAGCGGTTCAAATAATACGCTCGTGAGTGTATTGTTTACCTATCATTGATTTCTTAGCCAAATCAGGAAATTTCAACTAAGCTGTTGCTTCGGTCGGATTCACTTTTATACATACATATATGTATATGTTTATATAAAAACGACGTTTTACTCCTTCTCATTCACTACGTTTACCAATCGAACTCAGATCCATTTGGCCGGTTCAGCTCGGTATGGTAAACGCATCGGGCTAGTGGGATCGATATGAGTAGCGGTCTAACTCGGCCCGCTTTCTCTGCCGTTCTGAGATTTCAAATCGATATTTCCATCGAGTTCGAATGAATTGGTAAACAGGCGTGTCGAGTCGGCTGGCTTAGAATGTTCAGATCGGTCCGAGTTCATATCGATCTAAGTTCGCTAGGCAAACATAGTCACTGAGACAGCTGGAGAGGGCATTACGTCATACAACTGCATCCTGGCAACGGAAATAACAATCATATTGGCTATCACAGCTCATTCCACACTTTACCACTTATCCCTTTTGATAGCACGACGCAGTGTACGAATTTAGGGATGTAAATCTATGATATCCACCATCTATATGAAATTTTAGGTAAATATATCTAAAAATATGCATAAGCTACTTAAATCTGTGAATTCTACCATGTTTTTTCATCAGAAATTTGGGTTATTATTAATTTAAATAATTTAACAATGTGAGGAAAATGTACCGGGTGATTCAGAAGTCTTGCTATGATTACGGAAAATCAGAACTTGTTTATTTTTCAGACATGGATACATGAAACAAAGATGAAAATGTTACCAAATGGAGTTAACTAAATAGTGCTTCAAATGGAGGTCACATTGAACATTTGAAGCGATAACAACTTGATGTATTTAGTAACATTTTCATCTTTGTTTCATGCATCTATGTTGATAAATAAAAAAGTTATGATCACAAATGAAAGAGTAACTATGTTTCCTTCCACAGATTTATTTTCTTGGTACAACATGTTTCAACACAGCGGTGTCACCATCAGGTACCCCGTTGTGTCGAAACATGTTGTACCTAGAAAATAAATCTGTGGAAGGAAAAATAATTACTCTTTCATTTGTGAAATTCATCTTCCACACAGTTGAGCCTCAAACTATGTAACGTAAAAGTTATGATTTCCGTAATGGTAACAAGACTTGTTAATCACCCCGTATAATAAATAGGTAAGTACATACATGCCGATTTCTAGTTACAAATCGATGAAAAAAACATCTCAAAATTGCAAAATTAGTGCCTCAGCCCGCAAGAGTAAATCGGGGTTGACAAATATGGCGGACAGGGCATGCCCACGTCGCAGCATCTAGAATTCGCTTAAAATAGCAAGCGCTCTCTCCATCTACCTCAATGTACGTAACAGCCATTTGTTTTGCCGTCTTAATTTGGATGGCTGCAAAAATATGGACGCAAACGCAAAAACTTGAAGTCTCTTTGTCATCAACGCAAATCATGGGCGAGTAATAGTGCTGCCACCTATCGATTAAGTTTCCCCATTGGCGACAATGGCGGCTTCAGATATTTTCCTGAGTTTCCACCAGCTGAGCTGGATTCACATGGACGGAACGGAGACGGAAAAGCGGACGACGGAAAAAGCGGAAACCAATCACAGGCCGGCGGAGAACTTGGGGGCGGAGCTTAGACCGGCGGAACGGGCGGATAGAATTTTTTGATATTTTCCGCTTTCCGCGGGCAGAATGTGACGTCATAAACAATACAGCGGCAACATCCGCCGTGGTAGCGGGAAAAACAATTCTAAATCGTGGAACATAGAAATCAATAACGTCTACAAAATACATTCTCTCAGTATGTTACACGCAGCTTTAATTATGCAATTTATGATATAACTTTAATTCATAAAGTAAGGACCTTCATTATTCATTACAACTTACTTCTACTCAGTAAACTTTATATCCCCGTAGGGAAAATCCAAATCGACTTAAATAATTATTCAAGTGTGTTCCATTATATGATACTATGGCATGATAAAAATTTACCCATATCTTTTCAATGATTTGGAGAAACATGCCACATTTTATCGTCAAAGATGAAGTAAGGATAAGAAAGATACGATAATGCCAACGAAATAGTATATACATAGTGGTTAATGAAAGTACATACATGTACGCGTATAGATTGACTGTAATAATAATTTGCGAATGAAATGGATCTTTATTTTATGTATCGGCTAAATTTTCGTCACAATCACGCTCCGAATAAAATTTTTGGCCTCCTTATAAATTCTCTCGTATCGGGTTGTCTGTTGCGACTTTATTCTTAGTATGAGCGAGTGACATCTAGAGATACATTTTATTTCTGAGAAAGAGATATACATACACATATATATATATATATATTTATACACACACACATATATATATATATATACACTCACATAAATGTTCATACAGAAAGGTAGAAAGAAAGTGAATAGGAACACATAAAATTTACAAAGACAATGGTGGTGTGAAGATGAAATGATGGCCGATTCCAAGCAGAAAAAATTCGACTGGACCGGGAATCGAACCACGGACCTTTAGATGTCGCGTCCACTGCTCAGACAATCGAGCTACCCAGTCTACTAAGAAACCACTGGAATCGGCGGGGGGTTTATAGGAACAGACACTCCCCAAGGCAAGCAGTGGACGCGACATCCAAAGGTCCGTGGTTCGATTCCCGGTCCAGTCGAATTTTTTCTGCTTGGAATCGGCCATCATTTCATCTTCACACCACCATTGTCTTTGTAAATTTTATGTGTTCCTATCCACTTTCTTTCTACCTTTCTGTATGAACATTTATGTGAGTATTTGCCGCTGAGCGGTCTGAGTGAATGGACGAACGAATATATATATATAATCGGATAACCTTTCCATTAATTTGTAGCGCCAATAATTCGTAATTTGGCGTTGTTCCTCTGTGAGTTATTCTAGATAAGAATGCGCACACCACCATGTTTACTTTCCGCCACATTTCCGCCCTTTCCGCTTTCCGTCTCCATGTGAATGCCTTTCCGCCCGTCCGCTTTCCGCCTGCCGTAGTCCGCTTTTCCGTCTCGATTCCGTCCATGTGAATCTAGCTTTAGGGCCCCTCCTTGCCGTTCTTCTTCGAAGCAGATAGGCACACGTGGAGAGAGAACGGGGGAGGAAGAGACATATATGACGTACGAAGGGGAAGGAAGCGTGTTCGAGCGAAGAGAGGTGCGGTCGGAGGAGGCGGGGAAGGAATGGAGGGGTATGTTGGCATCCCTCGAACTACTCTTCAAGATTGGGAAAGGAGGCGTCGAGGCTTCGGGGAGGATTGAGGCGGCGCTACCCTTCTACACCGCCTCCACTCCCTCCTCTCTCTCTCATTCTGAAGCACTCTCTATATCTGTCTATCACCCAGATCCTCGTATTTCCACCTCTCCGCGTCAGTATCTCACTTCGAACCATTTCCTTTTCCCCAGTTATTTCTTTTTCCGTTCCTCTATCAAACTGTAGCCTTAATATGCTACTTAAGGTGGCTCTGGCTTGACTATATAAGTCAAAGCAAATATTAAGTTACCCATTTTTTAACTCAGAACTTCAGGCTTGACTGTGTGGTACCTCTCCATATCGGTAATTAAAATATTCTAGTAGTGGTCCACTAAATAGATTTAGTCCTTACGTCACATAATGACCTAGTTTCGTCACACAATGATCTGAAGATGTCATTATGTGTCGAAACCCGGGTCGTAAGGAATAAATCTATTTAGTGGACCATTATAAGAATATTTTAATTTCCGATAACCATTTTTTTATTTGTTCACTTTAAAAAATCTAATTTTTCACTACTGAATTGGGTAACCTACATTGGTCATTCAATCTTAAGATTGTTTAAGTGCAGCCCTCCACATTTCCTTATCTAATGCTAGTTCCCTTTTTTCCTGGTATCTCTTCCTATGTACTTTCCTCTTTATTAGACCCATGAACTTATTCCTGGGTCTTCCTCTGGGGACTTTTCCCTCTATTTTACCTTCAATCATGTTCCTCACAAACCCATTGAGTCTCGGGGAGTGTCCAATCCATCCGGTTCTTCTTTTTTCTATTGTGTTTCATATAGTTCTTTCCTCTTCTACTCCTCTGTAAACCTCATTTCTTATTTTGTTCGCTCATTTGTCTTCAGTATCACCAGGTTTTGAAGGCTTCTAGTCTTATCTGGTCAGCTTTTCCAAAGGTCCATGCTTCCGGTCCGTAGAGTGCTACGCTCCACAAGAAGGTTTTCACATACTGTTTCATGGTTTGTAGTCCTATCATATTTGAGCACAGCAGTTGTGTTTTTCCCATGAATGCCTTCTTAGCTTAGGCTACTCTCCGCTTGATGTCTGATGTACTTCTTCCGTCCCACGCGATGGCACTTCCGAGATAGGTGAAGGAATCTACTTGCTCTAATTTCTCTCCTCTCAGTGTGACATTCATCTTCACTCTTCCACTTACTGGGATGTTGGTCTTCTTCTTATTTATTTTCATATCGTAGGATTACCAATTAAAAATCAAAATTGAGGTACAAATGTTGAAGATAATTCCACGAATTTATTTTTAATGGCCACATTTTTCCCACTATAGGTGCCGACTGCAGCGCCAATTCCGTGGAATTAAATAAATCTTTTTTTGTTCAAATTGGCATTTTTATGTTGTAATCTGAGAAATCTCAATAAGGTGCCATGTTGAATTCTCCAATTTCAAGGCTGCATTACTGTAAAACTAGCCTAAGGACCGCATTTTATTTTCAAATCCTTAATAATAATACGCACTTCAAAAATGATACATTGAAGTTTCCAGAAACTTTAGAACAAATGTACCTGAGGCCAGCGCCACCTTGAGATTTGATGGAAGCGAAAAAAAATATAAAATAGATTCTCTGAAAAACTGATAAAGCTAAAAACATTTCTTCTCTTCTCACCACCATTAACAACCAAAACGAAAACAGTAGGACAGGCAAGACACGGCGTTGACACAAAATCAATCCGTCCCATCTCTCTTCCAATTTCCCATTTCGTTCCCTTTTACAATTACTTTTACAGAGTAATGTTACAACTTTATTTTGTGATGGATATGGCATTGACAGACAACAACGTTAACTTGATTCCGTGGTCTTAAAACTATTACTTCTCATCACTAAAGAGAAATATACCCACAAGAAAAATTTACAAAAGGAAACTAAATCAACTGAACTGCGTAAAGCTCGTGCTGCCGACTAAACAACTAAAATCAAATTAGTAACTTAAATAAAACTTTGTATACTCCACTATAGGTTTAATAACACGACCCGGGTTTCGACACTTCGTGTCATCTTCAGGTGCAAATACAACATTTGTCACTCTATATACAGGTTCGTGGTAGGGGAGGGGAAGGAATCTGGGAGGGGAAGGAAGGGAGCAAGCAGAAGAACAGCAGGGAAATCTATATTTATACTTTAACATATTTTGATGTCAAAATGTACTAATTCCTCTGAATGAATTCTTTAAGAAGGGTCGAAATCTGAATGGTTTTATTTATTATGCTCCTGCTAGTTATTATTAATTTGTTCGTGTTATGTGTTTTATTATATTATTCATTCGTTGGATGCATTGAGCAAAACTTTTTCTTAATTGAAATTGTTTTCATGAGTTTCATGGCTTTAATCTATTTGTTTTGACGTTGCTAAGGATTTGCTTAAGTTTATGTTTTGGCGGAGAATGATTGTTAAAGAAAGAGGTAAAGACGCGTAGCGAGTCCGAACGTGTGCACTTAAATTTCTTCTCCTCCGTCGGGATAAATGAATTATATCAAGAAAATTTTGTACCAACTGTCCTCACAAATAGCGC
Organism: Ceriagrion tenellum; assembly: GCA_963169105.1. Classification (NCBI taxonomy): domain Eukaryota; kingdom Metazoa; phylum Arthropoda; class Insecta; order Odonata; family Coenagrionidae; genus Ceriagrion; species Ceriagrion tenellum. The sequence goes on along the minus strand of OY720636.1, from coordinate 113,753,559 downwards.
TACCACGAAGTAAGGCGTTGTAACACTTGCTAATGCAATGTAATGCATGAGGTACTGTCGATGCACTCAGCTTACTTTCAAAATGTTGCGTGGAGGAACATGATGTCAAAAACTGTTTGGCCCACTCGTAGAAGTGGTGGCCCCTGTGTGTCCCCATCGGATACAAAGGCTATTTCCCTCCACCAACGTGAGTGACACAGTTTTCAGAGGATACATACAAACGAGGAGTTGGAGAGATTGTACAGAGAGCCGGATATAGTGATTGGTATAAAATGAGGAAGGGTCAGATGAGCGGGACACCTCCAGAGAATGCCGGAAGAAATTGTCATGAGTAAAATTTTAATGGGAATCCGGGAGAAAGAAGAAGGCTAGGAAGGTAGAGAAAAATATGGCTGGATAATCTAGAGGATGACCTGCAGGGATTGGCAGTTAGAAGATGGAGGACGAAGACCGAGAGGAAAGAGTAAATGGAGGTGAACATTCTGTATGCCCGGGCTCATCATGAGCTGTAGCGCCAGAGGGATGGATGGATTGCTTTCATGGAAATTAATTAGACAATATGGACGATAAAGTACATGAAAAACCCCTGATGAATTAAAAGGAAGGCTAACGAAGTGCTTGGTGTGGTGGGTAAGGAGGGGAAACTTCTGAAGAGATTGAGAGGACGCATAGAAGGCGGTTGGAGAGGGGAGGATGCTGGGTAAGCGGGTGAGGGAAAGAATGAGAACAGGCTTCATGGATGGAACGAGAAGAGGTTGAACGTGTGTCGACAGCTGATGCAAAAAATTTTGCAAGGAGATAGAGTGGAATACAATTCTATTCTACCTTCCAAACACAATACAATAATGATAAGAGCGCGTTCGTCTGTAAAATGCCAAATTATTATTTGTGGACCCCAGAAGTCAAGGGGTCTACGTGACATTTTTGAAAAAAATAAGTTATGTACAGGAATGGGATGTGAAAATATTAATCTTTTAGGTGGTAAAGGGATCCAAGAGATTTTCTTGACAGGTGCTGCTATCTAGGGTAATGCCTTTTAACTACTTAGTGGGTTGCACCGAACATTTTCAACTTTGACTTAAGTTTTCTCAAAACAATGATTTTGTTACTTAGACCCCTTGACTTCTGGGGTCCTCATTTATCTTCTTTCATCATTACCTACCCCAAACGGTAGAACAACGGAACCACAAGTTGCAATAGGAGAGAAGAGAGACTTCCAAAACTTGGCGTAGAAGGTAGACGACAAAAATCTACTGGGGAAAAGCATCAGTTACGAGGATGTGTACGCAAGGAGATAAAACTATATACCAAAGGTACTATCGAAAGACAGCACACTATAGAAAGACAGATACCATAGGATCTCAAGCAGTAGATACGGATTGGACATCTTATGCGGCTCTCGGCTGCGGCTGGATCACATTGCCTCAATGGTGGAGGGAAGAGTGGTAAGAGGAAGATCTAGGCAGGAATTCCTGAATGGGAATGAAGAAGGGAGGAGGTTTGTTGAAATAAAGAGGCTAACTCTGGAAAGAAGAAATTGAATGCCCAACAACCTTAGGGTTGAGAAGAAGATGAAGAAAATTGAAAAATTCAAGATCCAGATGGACAGGTCACACAATTTGAGAACAAACGAATTTTAAAGGAAAAATATGGGAGGGAAAACCTTGAAAACTATGAATTAATTATCAGGGATCCAGGTTGTAACACAACGCGGGCCTCCATAATCTTTTCCCACCGCGTGGGAGAAATAACAATTAAACACCCACCATGTTTAACTTTTCGCGGTGAAACAATAGGGAAACGGAGGGCAGAGCCAAAGCCGACAATGAAGAATTGGGGAAGGGGACGAATAGAAAAGCACGAGCGTGGACTGACAGCAGAGTTCTTGAAGGGAACGGACGTGTGGTGGGGGTTCTGTGCCATATTCCGGAGGAAGCGGACATTCAGCCGCGATACGGGGGCCAGAGAGAGAGAGACCCTGATACAGGACTACCATTCGTGCAGATGCTGTGATCACGTTACGCCAGGACTACGGGTTCCGGAGGCTGTAAAGCTAGAGTGACACCAGCCACGTATCAACCTGTATTGTCAACAAGAGCGTAAATATGGACTTTAATTCTGTATTTTAAATAAGCCATACAAACTCAGTTTGGTACAACCCGGATTAGAGGTTGATGCTAGTTTTGTTTTATTTACATTGGAGTAATGAATGTTTAAAGAAGATATATGGCTTAATTCAAAGAAGTTGATTATCATAAAATGTTTAAAGATAAGTAAATCATTTGAAGTAACTGTATGAGGTGCAGAATATTACAATTGTCTGGGTCATGACCTTAAGTTAAAGGTAAAGATATTATATACTTTGTTTGTGTGTGTCTTGATTCAATGATATGATTTTGTCTGATCAATTAAATTGCTAGTTATCACGTATCGCATGTTGTTTGGTGTTTCTCATGTTATCTACCGCAGAGAAGGCTGGGGCAATTGAAAAAGGTAGGAGACCGTGGTTAATTTATCTCACATTTATTTTCCATTTTTGATACTCACCACGTGGGCTTTTTGAGTTAACGATAATAGAGATTGTTTCCATTTCTGACCCACAACGTGGGGCTGTCGGGTTGCATTGTTAATATTTTACAAGGTTTAATTGAAAGCTTACAGGCAACTAATCTTGGTACTGAATGACTAAAGATGAAGAACAAACCAGTAAAATTACAATACATTTGGGGATCGGGTTGGTGTGGTAGTCTGAGTACCGGCTAACCATACGGACGGCCAGGGTTCTAATCTCTGCAGAGGAGGATGTTTTTCAGAGGAAATCCGATCCCTACTTGAGTGTCTTGGGGAGGACACTTCAAGTACAGCACTCCGTCTGTCGGATGAGACGTTAAGCCGTGGTCCCTTTGGCGCCTTTCGTTAAGAGCAGGCTAATGTCGACGCCAGGTTTTTATTCACCCTTCTTCCCTTACCTATCCCCTTCGGCGCAAATGACCTTAGCTGTCTGTCGCCTCCCCAATTTCCAATCCAATCCTTCAATACATTTGGATTATCCAATTGTATTTAAATAGAAACCATCAAAAGAATTTAATAGAGTCGAATAAAACCTTGGTGCATCAATGTTCCTTCATCCGAGAGTGATGATCAAGTATTGAACCAACTTATAACTGTGAAAAACTGTAGGCGAAGTCATTTAAGTAATGGTACGTCGTTCGTTAATTGCTGTATTCTGAAAAATTATTAAACAGTAGATTTTTCTGGAAATCAGCGACAATGCAGTCATGATTTCCACCTGCGTTTTCAATCTTTCTCTCATTGTAAATATTTTGAGATATCTACATTTACCAAACGCAAGTGAAAATGTGAGTAAAGGCATCAGTACCGTACAAGATAAAAGACTGGCGAATACTGGGAGTAAGTAATACATTCTACCCAATCTTCCGTCACCATTCACCATTATATCAATCATTTATTATCAAAAAACTATCCCGCTCTCATCCAATGTCTGAACAAGGCCAATTGAACGAATCTCACTCCTTAATGACTTAGATAGTAAGTGGACTATATCAAGGAATTAATGTTTGTCTGAGGCAGCGTAAATTGAAGCGTACAAAATGCTCTCCTTCCCACTATTATACGGCAGTGAAATGTGAGAACGCCAGGACAAACGTATAAGAGGAGACATAGGAGACAGAAGGCGAATATTTTGAGTCCCAGAGTTTTGCCCTGTAAAGGGTTAATGGGTGTAGGAAGGGTTTTTTCCTCTAAGGTAAAATTTCACATCCAACGTGCAATTATAACCTCACGAAAATGAAAAAAAATATATCGCGTAATTAAGGTATATTACGGTAAAGCTCAGATCTGAAATTCACATTGCATACAACTGCTCCACCTGGCGTGTATTTCTCTAAAATACCCCAAAATGCAAGATGACCTCCTCCGAAGCCCAACAGGGTAAGCCTTAAAGCTCCCTCCAGCGGCGAGAATTGATGACTTGATGAAGGTCGATTTTGCGCATTTAGCCATGTTCTGAGTATGAAAACATGGCTGATTCATGGAAAACTGGTCAAATCCGTGGATTCGCAGTATCTTATTCGAAGTATTTCTGAGTTCATTCTTGCTCTGGGCTGATAAAATGTGATCATGCCAGTCTTCAACATTCGTTTAACAACGTGGTTTACAGTTTTATTTTTAATATAGCGAGATGTGGTGAGTGCGTTTTCGCGTGTGTGATTCCTGAGAGATGTTTGCACTAAAAGCGGGAGCAGTATGGTTAGGAATAAACGGGTGATGAATGAATGGGCGCTTGGTGTCCCAGTAATGGGCATGTACGATAGGAGTGAGATTCGTTCAATTGGCCTAGTTCAGGCATTGGATCAGAGCCGAATACTTTTATGATAACAACTTTTTGAAATAATATTGAATGGGGACGGAAGATTGGGTAGAAAATATTACCACTCATCTAATAAAATGAAGCCCACTTATCTGGAAAACGAAATTCTTGTGTTATCCTCCCATAAAAGTGGTCGTTTAAATTTGTTTACTTTTCGTTGCTGGCATCCAAATGCACTGCAATATGTCATAATACACACGCGAAAAAGCACTCACCACATTTCGCTATATTAAAAATAAAACTGTAAACCACGGTGTTAAACGAATGTTGAAGACTGGCATGATCACATTTTATCAGCCCAGAGCCAGAATGAACTCAGAAATACCTCGAATAAGATACTGCGAATCCACGGATTTGACGAGTTTTCCATGAATCAGCCATGTTTTCATACTCAGAACATGGCTAAATGCGCAAAATCGACCTTCATCAAGTCATCAATTCTCGCCGCTGGAGGGAGCTTTAAGGCTTACCCTCACGGAGTAGATCCTGCTCCGTGCTTACCCTGCTGGGTTTCGGAGGTCATCTTGCATTTTGGGATATTTTAGAGAAATACACACCAGGTGGAGCAGTTGTAATGTGAATTTCACATCTGAGCTTTACCGTAATGTACCTTAATTACGCGATATTTTTTTCATTTTTGTGAGGTTATAATTGCAAGTTGGATGTGAAATTTTATCTTATTGGAAAAAACCCTTCCTCCACCCGTTAACCATTTAAAGGGCAAAACTCTGGGACTCAAAATATTCTTTTTTTTCTATTTTAGCTATCCTTGGGCATGTAAGATGCTGGATATAAGATTTATTTACATGCGTACCACTACGCCATATCCACTAGGAACACCGAACTACCTGCATTGCCGCAGATGGGAAAAGTATATCCCAAAGAGCGTTCCCTACAGATATGGTGGGAAAATACTTTCCCAGTACCCTTTATAGGGTTAACCAACTCACCTGACCATTTGCTATATTTTAACATAATTACAGGTGGGTAATAATATATTAGAAGTGTCTTAAAGAGCTATACCTATGGTGGAGGATGTCGAAACTGGGATTTACCTTAGTTTCCTCATGAAAGAGTTCATGGATTCGTCTATGCAATAAAATGTACCGTGTAAAGCGGCCTTTAGAGAGAAGGGCTATTTGGAGCCTAAGAAAAAGGAGGCCGCATTTGAAATAAAACCTGATTTTACCTATATCTAAAGACGTATCATAGGATAAGGCTGTGTGAAGGAAACAATAAAATCGAAGCAAGTTTAACATACATATCACTAAGAATTAAATATTTACTAAGTGTCAAACCCGAAATATAACAGCTAAATGCATGCGTAAGTGTGTAAAAACATCTTTTGATCGAAACGATTTTTTTCAGTTTGCGGAGAAATTAGATGAGACGAATTAACATTCAAAACTAAAAAGTCATCTATACCGATTTTAACCCTTGAGATGGATAGAGAGGGCACTTGCAAAGCTGTCCAATGCTATCCGCTGAAACCAGTCCGCCATCATCGTTAACCCTCACTTTCCTATAGCGCTTAGGGGCTAACGCACTAAACTATGTCCTCCATCGATAACTTACTAGAAATCAGCATGAACTTATTCAATACGCATTATCCTTCCATTTTTTGTTTAATTATTTCAAGTAATTCTCATCCGCATTCCCGAATAAAACTATGGGAAAATAGAGCAGACCCATAGTACAAGGCAGTCTATATATGTTTCAAGAGTTAATGGCCTCATACTTCAAATAGAAGGTTGATATTCTTGCTTTCCATCGGATAATTCGTCCGTTTTGTCGTGCTATCCATGGGAAAGTGAGGAATTAGCATGGTTAAGGCGGGTTTTACATGGAAGTTGCCTTCTATGGAAGTAGCGAGTGTAACGGTATCTCGAATCGTACCGCCATTTGCTGACCATCGTTCTGCTTACACATAACTTTCGGCATTTTCCAAACAAATGGATGACGGAAGTAAACAATGATGTGGTACTTACGAAAAACACCTAAATTTGACAGTAATGGCGTTTGTATTAATCTGTTTGAGTCCCATAGACACTCGTGGATTCAATAAATTTGTATAAATTACATTAATTGTACATTATTACATCGTATCAAGTATGAGAATTGTGAAAATGATTATAGTCATGAATATATATTATGGATTCAAATTTTTGGAATGGTTGCCTAGGCTACGTGTTGCCTAAATCTCCACTTTTAGTTCTCCCAGTCCTTGGCGCTACTAACAATAAGTCTTCTCAGTCGACTCATAAATGGCCGTTGTTGATTGTTGTCCACGTGAGACTGTGGTGAATATTCAATAACGAATGAAAAGATATGAACTAGTGCTGGGAAATGAGCGGTAGGAGCGGAGCAGTTGTTTATTGGAAACCAATCGGTACCTCCGATTGCTCCGAAACTTCCGAAACGCTACGTAACGCAATATTTCGGTGGTTTCGGAGGATGGTATTTTAGCATTTCTTACCAAGCTACAGGAATAAAATTTTCATGGAAGTTCTCAAACGTCCGACGAGTCAGAAAAAAACGCAAACCCCAACATTTAGGCCTAGGCTCGAGCCCAGATAGGATTTCATGTTTCAATGAGATTAGATGATGAATCAAAACATGACGAAAATACTTATAAAATACTTAAAAAAATAACTTTTATTGACAAATTATTATCGTAGTAAAGAAAAGAGTGGAAATATCCGCTTCTTCGGAAAATCGACCATCACCACCGATACTATCCCATTAAATTTATTAGAATCTTTTGAGATCGGTATCACTTGCATGTTGATAGGAAATATCAGATGGTATTCGATAATTATGATGGGTTCTTCTATTGTGCATGTCATTAAACGTAAAAATAATGATTTCCGAAAGTATGTACTGCTCTAAAGATTATTATTATTATTATTAGCCTCACGCTAAATACGGAATGAATTGTTTGCCTGAGTCAAACGTCTAAAGAGTTTGAAGAGATTTGAGTTATATTTGGTTGAGCAGATTAATAATTACAGATTAAATAAGCATCTTTGATTAATAATCATTGCAATTATACGACATTATTCGAAAAAATCACATTACTGACAGTTCAGAGGTCTCTCAAAACTACAACTACTCAAAGCCGCGTCCTCCGAAATCTCCGTTTCCTCAGTAACCTCCGCTAACAGCCGCGTTAGTACCGGAGAAAACCGGAGGAGTGCTGTAATCGCAACTACCGATTCAATCACCGGAGGGCGCCCTCCGTTCCCAGCACTAATATGAACTACTTCACGCAGTGTATAATAGCTGGCTATTTTTGGGACCTAACAGTTCCTTGGTAAATCTCTTCTAATTCATTCCACTTTTTTCACCTCGTATTATTATTACATTGCCGTAGAACGATATTCACGAAGTGCTAAGAAGTTTATTGTGCATTTGTGTAATTAAATTTGGAGAGGAATTAAATATATCGGTAGACCGGACGATATTTAAAAAGTGTGTTATTCCCGCGTGTAGAACTACATTTTTTCTCCACTGCATTATGTGCACTCCACTGCACTGCGATTATTTACGATCTGTAGACTGTATTTACATTTGAACTGCCGTCACTAGACGGAGCCACAATAGACAAAGCTGTTTGTTTATGGAATTCTAGGTAACAGTTTTTGGGACGAGTCTACAATCCATATGTATATTCATGATTATAGTTATCAAATGAGAGATAAGAAATAATAAAGTTTACCTTTAGGGTTCTTTCTCATTTAAAATATTTTCAAGTACAAATAATTATTAACTAAAGCAACAATGAGTCCTCCTCCAAGTAGATTATTCGTTGTTTACGTTTTAAATCTCCGTTTGCTGTCATGTGACCAATTTTCTACCGGATACAATGCGATTTTATCGCAGAATCGATATGCCACTTGCAAGCAAAATAGAAAAAAGGCTATTTTCCTTGCAAGTAGCAACCGCGGTCGACTACCGCCCCTATTGAACCCTATTGCCATGAGAGCGCGTGCTTACATATCGAAGCGTTGCTTGCAAGCGACTTCCAAGGCTAATATCATGGAAGTGACTTCCATGTGTAAACCCGTTTTTAAACAATATGTTTGTTATTTCGGTTGGCAAGCATCGGTTTGATGACGTAATGCTCTCTCCATCAACCTTCATGATTTCAACGAAATGGAGACGAAAATATTCGGTCTCAGCGGAAATTTTGGGGCAGAACAGGACAGAACAACTCCCGCGGCTCGGTCGCCGTAAGAAAAAGATTCATCGTAGTTAACATTCAACGATTCCGCGGCGCACGCTTTAAAATAGAAAAAGAAAGAATATCGGTTATGGAAGGGACCATTACATTATTTTGGCTCGGAGCATAAATCCTTCCGCGGAGACGTAACTAAGAAAACAAGGGAGAGAGAGAGAGAGATCGGGAAAGTCGAAACGGGAAACGCCCCCTCGCGAATCCCTGCGCATGAATAAAAGAGCATCTGCAAAGAAACGGGGCGGCTGAGGAGTATACATCCCCGGGTTGGGCGAATGGAAATCACAATAGAGGCAGGCGGTGGTGGAGGTGGTTTTTGGCTGGTTGGTTAGTGACAACGGGGATGAGGCTTTGCGATACTCCGACTTCAGTATCACATAGGCATATATACATACCAATCACGTCCTTCCCTCTCGGTGTACGCATATTCGAGAGGGCTTAAGGTGGTTTGAGCGAAATATCATTTTTCCTAGAAATCAATGAGTTTGGTCTCAATTTAAAGAATAATATATCACCCTTCCATTGACATAAAAAAATCCAACCCCTTGCCGCATTATTTTCCGAGATATTTGCCAAAAAATACCAGGCCTTTTACATGGGAAATGGTTCGTGTATACACTCCAGAGAGAGCTCATTTAACAAATGAGGAACGTCCTGTTTTTGAATATTTATCATATTTTCACCGCAGTAAATTCTTCGGGATCACAATAAACCTTCCGTTTTGATGGAGTTTCAAACGTGCCGCGTGAAAAAAATGAGTCAAGTTAAAGACTTATTTAGATATTTTCATTTGATTACTAACAATTTCTGTCATGAAAAACTATGTTATTGCACCATTAGTAATGCTATATTTAATTAATGTGTCTAACAGCTGGTGAAGTTAAAACGCATAATTCGAATATGGTCTCCATTATGATTATGATATGGGAACTATCTCGCTCGAGCAAAGCGAAGTTGGCCCAATAATTTGTTCCCCACAAAAGCCGTGTCTCAATTCGTTAGGAATTAGGGAGGATGCGATTAGCTAGCTAAATATTTAGATGCCTTTCGTCAAGGGAGCTTGATTTGGGACATCCTTTGCTAGTGTTGCCGTCTACCGAGTTGGAAACGAATGAAAAACATATGAGTAATTAATAAAGGACTGAATGAAACAAATGAAACCTGAAATAAAGACATTTTGGACGCCTGTGGCTACCTTCGGGTGCGTTGTGAGATTTGGAAAGTGAAATTACATTTTTTCATCCATTTCGTTGTCTGGAGATTCGTTAGTTTTTAGTTTTCGGGATATGTAAGTTTGTGTAGGTGTTCTGGGATTTAAATTCGTTTTATTTAAGTGTACTAAGTAAAATTTTTCTTTTGTATTCGGGTGTTGGTTTGCGAAATTCTAAGGAATTCTTTCACAACAGACAAATACTTCATGAAATCGGCAGAGCTGCCAACAGTAACGGTATTTTGTTTGCGAGTTCTTCTGGTGTCCAAATAGCATGGATAAAAGCACTTCCTTTCTGGCAACAACCCCCCCCCCCCAAATGTACCCACCCAAACATTTTTCTAACTACGGCCTTGCCATTCACCGATAAAATAAGGGGCCCCAAATTCGTTTCCAGCCGAGGGCCCCCGATGATGCCAGACCGCCCATGAATGTACCTTTAATTAAGCAATGATTCGAAAGGAATAACATTTACTAGCTTAACTGTTGGATACTCCCCTCGTTAAGTTCACCCACATGAACCTTCATAAACTTGAGTATTAATGAATTCGAAATGGCTATCTTCCTCACGAGTTTCCCCGAGATCATTCCTGCTTTCCCCCAAACGACCAAAACCTCACCTCATCTCCTCCCTGACGCTCACGCCACTAAAGGGCCGGAAGCAGTGAGTTCCCTAATGGTTATCCTCCATTCCCGCTTTTCCGGGGATTTGCACCCCCCGGAGAGAACGAAGCGCACGCCTGGAAGGACCCTTAAAAATCCTTCCACCCCTTACCCCTCTAAAACACTCTCTTATACCACACAATCCCCTCCCCCCTTTCGAGTCACGTTTCCAACCCTAACCCTGATAGCCCTAGTCTATTGCCCTTCTCCTAATACGATTTATTTATTTATTGCAGATCAACTGCTAGTCACGCCTGTGACTTTATATATATATATATATATAAAGTCACAGGCGTGACTAGCAGTTACATATAGAGCACAAAAAAAGTAAAACTCACAGAGATTTTGATATATTTCGGCGGACACAACCGCCTTCATCAGAATGTTAGAAATATATATATATACACACACACACACTTATATATACAAGAAATTACCAATTACCAAAAAAAAACAAAATAAAATACAAATTATATGGAAAACAACTATGGCAAAAGCAAAAAGAGTTCCGAAATATTTGAAAATTAATGTGACAGAAATGAAGTTACATTAAAAATTGAATGTCAGTCCTTTGTTTAATTAAAATATTTTATATTGGCTAAATTATGTGAAATTCATATTAAAGAAATCGATTACCATTTGAGTTTCATTGGTGCCTAATTCGGCCAGTTATAAAATGATATAATTGTTAGATTTTGTAAAATATTTTTTCAAACAAATCTTTACTGCGGTAATAAAAACTCTGGATTCTAAATTGAATTTTCTGCAGTAAACATGGGCAAGACAAAAAATTATTCAACTGTTAAAACAAAAATAAAATATCTGCATTTCAGCGCCAATTTGATGGAGCTGTCAATCCAATTTTATAAATATGACCGTTTACATGAGATCACCGCTAACTAGGATGTGCAAAAAAACAAAAGCTTACAATATTGAGCATACATAAAATCAATTCATTTTTATTTTAATACTGTACACGACAGTTAATGACCTCACCAAAAAATACGCCTATATTACGAGAATGTGTACGTGATTATCATCCATGGATTTTAAACTACTATGAAAAATTGATTCGCATTTTGTTATAGTCAAGCAATACAAAAAGGCATCTCAATGTTTTAACGTCATTTCTGGGCATACCTTCTCCATTTTTTGTTCAATCAACGAAAAATGATTATATTATAGTGGTTCGCCTACATTCTTTCATTGGTTGTTCAATCCAAAGATTGGTTGACAGCAGCCCTTCACCTTTCCCTATCTAACGCCAGTTCCTTTATCTCCTGGTGTTTCTTCCTATGAATTTTCTTCTTTATTTGGTCCATGAACTTATTCTTGGGTCTTTGGAATTTTCCCTCTATTTTACCTTCAATTGTGTTCTTCACAAACCCATTGTGGCTCATAGTGTGTCCAATCCATCTGGTTACACCCTTACGCTGCTTCTGCTGAAATCTAGCCATTGTTAATGAATGTGGAGTTGCATACTTCCCTTTTTGGCTACTGATGGAAGATGCCACTTGATTGAAGCAGCCATTGCTAGTCAGTTTATGTAGTTATTATTTGTAGCTGCTTCCATTGTTCCTCTACTTCAGATGGCCTCCTCTTCTTCTCAGATTTTTCATTTTACTTCTTATTTTCTCCAACGTTTCGAAAAATCTCTTCGTTCGTGATTCTCTCTGCTAAATGACGAAGCTATTTTTTTTTTCTTAACCCATATAAAAATATTCTTTCAGACCATCCAATGGGAGAGCCATAAAATAGATTACGATCGAATCGACCCAATATTTCAGCATTAAGGTGAAAAATATTTTGGATATTGTTACAAAACCCATTAATGAGAATGTTACAAATGTAGCTTGTAGGACTATGTCGAATAAGAAACTTTTTCTCCGATCATATGATCACGCTAGGTATTAGAGGGTTTATTAATATATGTATAAGACGACGTATGATGTTTCGGTTTGGACCAGAGGTAGCGTGTCTAGAGAGCGTGCCTTATGCTGCCCCAGACGTTTTAGTAAAACCACTTCGAAGACCATAGCATGTAATCCTAATCACTCGCAGAAAAGTCTCATCTTTCAGCCTCTTCTCCGGCAAACCCGTGCCCACTATGCACGTGTAGATGCATCCAAGGGATATCTAAAAAAAATATCTTCCCCGTATTGCCGTTGCATATAAATACCACACAAGTATTTTATACACAATGCATTTCGCTCATAGTTGACGCTTGATCTAATCAAATCCACGCAAGGCGTTCGACATAAACGATACACTACGGCCTAATTGATGTTAGTACTATGGCCATCACTATTGTTGCCATCTGAAAGCATGATTTTTAAAAGGGTATGCTTTTCTAATTAACTACGCCTATCTTAGAAATTGCAATTAAAGTTCACCAAACGCAATGGATCAATTTCTCCAAGAATACAAAATGGTAATAAATAATTGAGACGAAAAATAAAATCCTAGGGCCGTATTCATAGTCGTTACCTGGGTGTCACCCAGGTGTGGGGGAACCCCTTGGCTCAGAAATGGTATTCACAGTCGTTACTCAGGGGACCGCCGTCCCCTAACCCTCCCGCAGGCCGTCGAATCCTGGGTAAGACATGAAGCTTACCTAAAGCTCCCCTAACGCAGTACTGCTGCCTACGCGTGGGACGAATTGATACTACTGTACTAATGGCAGTACACGATAATATCAATAACTTTCCATAGTAACGCCTTCTGTTTACAAACACGGGTACTTATTGAACCACCCTCGTATTCCTCACCATTCATATTACATAAATATTTAAGTAATATTGTAAACGTCCTCTCATATTCCTTCAATGATTTTTCATCAACATCGTGTAACAGTACACTATATTATTGTTTATAGCGTGCTTGGTTACGGTGAAAAATGAGCAACGAAAACATCGAGAACCATTCAGCGGAACCGTTCATATGTATTTATCCGCGGGATTGTTGCCGAATCTCTTACCCAGGCGTCCCCTGGCTGTGGGATACCCAGGTGAGATTTATGAATCGCTCAGCGTAGGGGACCCCTAGGTGTTACCTGGCTAGGGGATACCCAGGTAACACCTAGGAATGCGACTATAAATATGGGCACTAGTATGCGGAAGACAGAGGCTGAATGATTCAGCCACACTGAGAGGAGAGAAATTAGAGAAATAGCGAATCACAAATGAAAAAGTAACTTTGTTTCCTTCCACAGATTTATTTTCCTGGTACAACATGTTTCAACACAGCGGTGTCATCATCAGGTACCGCTGACATCGCTGTGTCGAAACATGTTGTACCAGGAAAATAAATCTGTGGAAGGAAACAAAGTTGCTTTTTCAATTGTGAAATTCAACTTCCATATAGTTGAGCCTCAAACTATGGAACAATAGGGAATCCTTCGCCTATCCAAAAGTACAATCACGTGGAAGAAGTACAACGGATATTTAGCGAAAAATAGCCAAAGCTAAGTGGGCGTTCATGGAGAAAAGACCACTGCTGAGCTCAAAGAATATAGGAATACAAACCAGGAAACAGTATGTGAAAACATTCGAGTGGGGCGCAGCACTCTATGGATCGGAAGCATGGACCATTGGAGAAGCTGACCAGAAAAGACTAGAAGTCTTCGAAACCTGATACTGAAGGAGGATGCTCTTGATTAAATGGACGGACAAAATAAGAAATGATAAAGGTTACAGAAGAGTAGAAAAGAAAAGGACCATATGGAACACTATACAGAAAAGAAGAATGATGAAGAAAGGAGATGGATTGGTCCATACCATGAGACACAGTGGGTATGTGAAGAACATAATTGAAGATAAAATAGAAGGAAAAGTATCCAGAGGAAGACAGGAATAATTTCATGGACCAAATAATGAGGAGAGTATATAGGAAGAGATACCAGGAGATAAGGGAACTAGCATTAGATAGGGAAGGGCAGAGGGCTACAGTCAACCAATCTTAGGATTAAACGACCAATCATGATGATGATCTTTGAAATAATGTAGTTTGCAGATGACATTAGGCTTCGAGATCAGCGGATTGAATTCATTAAGATAAGGTACACTTTCTTTCATTCGGTTCCCCGCAAATAAATGGTGCACATTGTAAGTGTATGTGGGTACGAACAAGATGAGGAAAGGGGAGGAGGTGGCAAGGAGGGGGCGTGGCACTAAATTCTACCTCACAAATCCATTTGTCTTCTCTGCCACTCCGCTCCTCAGACTCTTTAACACTCCCCCACTCCTAGCTCAAGCTCCTTTGACCCTCCACGCCCCCGCATCCCAAATCTACCCTCTCCCAACCCACCCCCGCCCAACCCATCTCTTCCGGGTTACCGGCCATCGTTAGGATGGAGCGAGAATAGGACTTTAGGGGAAGGGAGTGAACCCTGGGACTTGTTCCGGAAACCCTCCTGTACACGCACATATATATAAGCCGACTGGACCCACCGAATTACCCTGGGGAACCGCTCCCCTCGTCTGGCACCACTCCCTCGCTTGCTCTCGCCACCGAGCGTGCATAAGGAGAGGTCAAATTTGTTGTCCTGTATTTTTATGCTATTTTTACGTAAAGACTAAGAGATGGTGTCCACCGAAATTCAATGCGAAGGATAACAATCTAAACTATTTAAGAGGATTAAAAGACTCCATGGATTGGAAGCATAGCCCATTGGAAAAAGGGACCAAAAGAGTTTATGAGCATTAGAGACATTGCGTTAGAGGCGGATGCAAAGATCAAATGGGCGGAGTAAATAAGATATGAAAAATTTTACGCGAGTGAAGAGGGGAGGACCGTATGGAACAGTATATGGAAAAGAAGAACCAAATGAATTGGACACACTCTGAGGCACAATGGGTTTGTGAAGGATATAACTGAAGGTAATAGAGAGGGTAAAGTTCTAACCTGAAGGTAGAGCGCCTAGTAAATCGTCAATTTATAGAGAAAAGTATAAAATCATTTTCACAGAGTAAGGGTACTAGCATTGGAGAGGAATGAATGGGGGGCAGAAGTCAACCAATGATGAGGATTAAGGCACTCCCGATGTAGCACTCAAAATAACTATGCAGCATAGTCATTGGGATATACATGAGGAAATAGGAATGGAAAATGGCCAAAATTAAATATCTTTTCTATTTTATCATCAAATATTTAATTCGAATGTTTCCAGTTCATTGCGAGTGGCTCAAAATCTAGCATGGATTAGTACCTAAATTTTATCATTTCCCTTTGAGAATTGGCGCGCCAGTTCCATGGAATTTAAAAGTGGATAAATGTTTCTCGGGTGTTGCACCGGGTAAGAGGGTCCAAAGGTCCAGGCGTTTCGGAAATCGACTTGATCTCGATCTTCAGGGGGTTCTGATTCCCCCGAAGATGGAGATCAAGTCGATCTCCGAAATGTTGGGACCTTTGAACCCTCTCACATGGTGCAACACCCGAGAAACATTTATCCAGCAGCAGATACGCCGGGAAAACCTAAGATCTTTCATCGAATTAAAACGTGATGTAAAAGTCACCGACTACAGGGGAATGCTTGGTGCCATTTTTTAAATAATTTTATGATATTTTTTACCTACGGTGGTGGAAGCAATTTTTGTTTATGTAAAGAGTTGCGTGAAACTTCTTATACGTGTACTCGTTAGTATTACGTAAGAAAAAAAGCGAAAAAAATTTCATGTAGTAGTCTCTTGGCAAATTAATGCTATATTAACACGAAGCCGCTGAATGGTGAATGGTGTTGGGGGCTGCCCAATTGCCGCCCCCATTGTTATTTTTAACTGGACACCATCACCTAAAAATCTTTCACCTGGTTCCTACCATTCAAATTATCTGGCTTAGGTGGCCCTACCCGGAGGATTCATTGATAACACCAGTCCAGCTCTGGGAAGGTTATACGAATGGTCAAGTCCTTCCACCTCATCAACGCCTGGGTTAAGGTCGGGGTCACATACAACCGGCAATTTTGTCGTCTTTCCGGTGACTTTTTTATTATTTCACTCTCAGCACTAGTGGCCAATGGCTCACGACGGGAATGGTCGAATGGCCAGATGGTTGTAGGACCCACTGTTCTTCATCGGAGCTTGACAGATCTCTTGTTGGCATGATTAATACGAAACTGAAAATATCAAGTGCTCTAATCTGAACTGCATAACGAATCTAAATGCGGTAATACTCCGCTCCCGTCACGCAACATATATATATTTTATTTCAGCTTTTCCACGTGAAGCATAGCCACGAAATTAACGTCACACACACTGCCGACCTACACCATCAATGCGATATTATTGCTTTGGCAATATTTTACTTCTACTACAAATTGGAATTATTCAAACCAGTGAGGTGCGGTTTTTCTGCCCGCCATTACACCGTTTCCCCTTGCGCAGTGACACTAATAGTTTCCACACTGCACACTTCCCTACATAAAATATCGTTCTCTAACCACTGAAAAATGAGCACTTTTTACTCCCTTTTGCTTTACTGCAATATCTTCAGTTGACCACTAATTAAACAGCACTTTCATGCACTTTTATTCCTTCCTTCACGTATAGCACTATTGAATACTCCTTCTACGTATATTTCAAAATTTTTATTACACTTTCATTCGCGTAAAATATCCTCGATTAACCACTCATTACACTGCACTTTTTATTCCTTCTTCCGCATGTTGTGCCTACAAATACTCCAACTAAGAAACTTCACAAACTTGGATTAAGGACTCACATGGTGGAAAAGCAGGGAGGGGGGTGAACAGCCAGATGCAAATCGTAGGCGGCCAGGCGGAAGATTAAGAATTATGATTTCTTTTTAAGCGAATGTGACGTCCAACTATCTTACGATGTAATCGATTGACGGAGAGAGTAAAGTACGGTAAAGCAATGTAGAAAGATATTCTTTTTTAGAGGAAAATCCCTCGAGAAATATGGTGGTTAGCAGCGTAAATCTTGTAGCGCCGGCTATGTAGAATTTTTTAAATGGAATCCCACCAGAAAAATGGTGTTACGAGCGTCTAGGTTGTAATATTTCAACATGGCCGCAGCTACAATAGTTACGCTTTTAATAACCAATTTTCTAGAGGGATTCTATTCTAAATAAATTCTAAATTTCAACATGGCCGTGACTACAACATCGACACTGGTCCAATTTTTTTAACCAATTTTTTCAAGGGATTCTAATACAAAATAATAATGTTTCGACATGGCCGCGGCTACAGCATTTACGCTTGTAATCGCCAATTTTCTCAAGGGATGTCATTCGAAAAAAATGCGTTTCTATATGACCGGTACCATAATACTGACACGTATAATCACCATTTTCCTCAGGGATTCTCTTCTTAAAAAATAGACGTTTCAGTACGGCCGCGGCTACAATATTTGCGCTGGTAATCATCATTTTTCTCGAGGGGTTCCAATATAAAAAAGAAATGTTTCTTCATTATTTCGTAAATACCAAAACGGCTTTCCCAAATGTAAAAATTCCCATTTTCATCATTGAATACGGTCGTAATGGACCCGCGTACCGTCACACTCCTGTTTATCTACACAGGCCCACAACATTGCTGGCTGGGGATTATAAGGACATTTCTTCCACATGATAAGCAGTTTTATCTCATGGTGAGATACGGTGAAAACATGGTATTCTTACTTCCACTGCACTGGGAAATGTCTTTTTCGCCGCTCAAAAATTCCTAAAAATACTGGAATCGGCTTTCCCAAATGTAAAAATTCCCATTTTCAACATTGAAAACGGCCATATTCGGCCCGCGTTCCAACCCTAACACCCGTTTCTCTGCACAGGCCCGCAATGTTGAACGTCTACAATACCCCCCCAACATGGGCATATTTTAGACGTTGACGTGCTCAGAGTCTTCTACATGCCGCCACAACAATTATCAAGTAGTTGTTGTGGCGGCATGTAGATGACTCTGGACGTGCTATTACTGAGTTTCCCTCTAGTGGAACTTCGGTGAAACTGGAAAATGGCAGCGAAAAGTTGGATAAAATCAAGAACTAAGGTCATTTCTGAAGGGGTACGTTTCTAAAACCATTGGTTGCACAAATGTGTTTCTTACATTCCATGAAGTTTCATTAATTACACAACCTTACGGCGGCACAGTCATTTACATGGAGTACGGGAGTTTCTCAAAAAAAAGTATTTAAACTGCGTGAGGGATGCTGAGTATTACTCAATTTTGACCTGAATAAGTCGAAAAAGAGTATCAACCATGATTAAGGCAGTCCAACCACTTTTTAAAACGAGAAAGTTTCACACAGAAAATTCCAAGAGAGATCAAGACTAAATTCAAGACAGTTTCATGATGGTGGTTCTAAAAGTTCAAAAAGTTTTTTTTCTGCATAAGAAAGAAGAAAGTTCAACTCAGTTTAATGCGGGTTCAAGACACTTCAACGCATTAAATCACAGTTTTCATAGCGGTTACAGAAACTTTCGTTTTACATTGGTTGAGGCTAAGGCGATTGGAACTTTGACCAAATTATCAGATCCCGTGACAGAATGCAAGGAATGGGATTAGCAATGCAATTCGTGCTCACTAATAGCAAATTTCATTCAGTATTTAAGAATTATCAATCAGAGACCTCCTAGAATATTACTTACTTGCACGGCAGCTGTCCTTATCCGCTGAGGTTCCCCAAAAAACAATTGAGCTCCCTCGCAATGTTACACAGACGGGGCACAGAATTCCCACTTGAGTTGTGATTTAACAACACGATAAATCTATTGATGCAACACACTCCGCAATACCACTAAACAAAATTCACTTGCCTCCGGTAGTAAACATCGACCATGGACATACAACACACGCGCGACGGATTTCAACCAGGTAAGAAGAATGGGAATGTCCACTTCCATAAAGCCCTATTAAATGGGTTTCTTTTGAATAACCCCCTTGCCGCTAGGTGGCTCACCAGTAGCGACACGGCGGTTAGTTGAAATTCTTTACACATCGCTAATGAATAGAGAGGAAAAGCACAATGCCAGAGAGGAAATGACTGATAATATTTAAAATAATAGTAAATCTTAGACAAAAACAGTATCTTTAATACATTTTAGCAGCACACAGTTTAACTAAAAAAATGTCAGTTTGCATAACGTAATGGCATAAATAAGGCTAACATAATAAAGGAGAGAATAACATGAAACCTTTGAATGGACAGGAACGTAGAATTCGAACAACAATATAACATATAAGATTCAATGACATAATTGAGTGGTAGGAAAAAGTGGATAAAATCAATTATTAAATCATGGGAAAATAACTAATTCAAAACAATGAAAGTAGAGATATGGGAAAATGGAAATTTATCTTGGAATCAACGCTTGGAGGTTCTTTCATAGTATTACACGAGAATATTAGCACAGCAACCGGATATACCTACAATAGTTATCTAACTTGAATTCATTTATAGAGAAAGATTTCACATAACCTAACAATGGGGCGTCCGAATTTCTTAGTACTGAAATCCATCTCCCAATCAAAAATAGGCACTAAATGAACGTAGCATTGTAACTAAAACCGTTATTTAGCACAATAATCAATTCAATAGCAACCAATACTCTGTGCCATATCTGCTAAACTATTACAGCTTAATATTTAGAACACATCCTGAATGGATTAGTGGAACATATAGAGGATGCATAGTCCACATTTCTATATTAGTGCATATTACAAATATCATGTCGTTTTTTCAGCTTTCAAGAATTTTCATCCATTCATAAATAGATCTCTAAGAGAACTGAGAGAGACTTTATTTATTGTCCGAAATCAATTCATTATTTCTAAATTCAACATTCCCACGCAGTACATTAAGGTTCGCTGGCCGTCCGTAGTATTTTCGTTGCAATGTAACATTTGGAGAGCGTTACGTTTCGAACCTAGCGCTGGAATACAAGCCCTACCTTCCACAACAAAAAAACAGAGAACAAAGTTGAGGGGTAACATGGGTAGTTTCTGAAATCTAACGAAGTTGTGTTTACAATCTCTGATATGTATCCATTCTTTGATGTGTTTCTCAGCGAACAATAGCAGTGATCGCACGGAATCAAGAATATTTTAACCTAACCTAATGTTAATACACTTATATTCATTGATAGTGATTCAATAACACGAGGAGTCAGTTTCATAACTAAAGAGGCAACTTCAGCACTGTTCTGTCAGCATCATGTGATGCAAATTATTGTTTCACCTATGTAAATATTGGCTCAGCTGGAAGGGAATCAGATGGAGGAATTTCTCAGAGCAGTGCCTTTGGGCAGACCATTAAGTGGGAACGGCTCCCATTACCACCTCGAAGAATCTTCAAAGGCTTTCCCACACCCCTTCCACCTATGATTGCAGGTGAGTGGTGTTGGCCATCGCTCTAACTGGAATAAATACTTTGATATTTTCTCAGGCACATGATTAATTGGTTGTGCTGTATGTTACAGGAGATGGAGCATTTCACATCAGAAAAAATCTGATGCGTCCATATGTAGGAGCTAATCTACCATCTGGCCCTACAATTTTTAAAAACAGGTTGAGTAGGGCTAGGTGAGCGATTGGAAATACTTTCGAGGTATTACATGCCAGTTTCAAAATATATAGAAAATCCATCATGGTAGTATGAAACAAACATAGTTTTTACGCAATGAACCTTTAACTCTGATACATGTCAGCGGAATGAATTTTCACTCAAGTCATGATAAATATTATTTTATGATACTAAATTATGTGTTACCGAAAAGCTAAAATATTTAATACATTAATAGAAATGATATTACCATTATCAGCATTAAAACTGTCCTACCTCCGGCAGGAGTGTATCCGCTTCGCCCGCACTGCACTCTCAGCAGGAAATCGAAAAAACCTCAGACTCTCCTTCTGATACCTTGAGGAATTATTGCACCCAAATACTTCACAATGAGACATTGTCAGTTATTTGGGGCCTTAGACTTAAATGGATCAGTCAAAAACTCAGGAACAAGCATGTCAGTAACACTGAAACCCCCATGGGGGTTTCAGTGTTACTGACATGCTTGGACCATGGACTGCATGCAGGAACTGAACTGCAGTTCAGTTCCTGCATGCAGTCCATGTGACTACACTGATTCGACCATAGCTACATATCGGATGTTTTTGTTTCCAGTGTTTGAATAAGAATATATTTGAAGTAAATACTATCTGTTCTCGCAGAAGACTGGCATTTCAATGGCCTAATCTACAGCTCACTCAGGACATTGGCTCATGGCTGGTTTCACAATCTTTGTATTCCATAAACGAGTTTTTCACTCAAAAACCTGATATCGTATTTTGAAGTATCCTGTACTGTTATGTGTTTTACATTGAGATGATGTTATTTCATGTTTTGTGTTTGTGACGAAGTCACTTGTGATTGTACTTAACGACCAATAAAGCTATTATTATTATTGAGTGAGGTCAATGGCAGAGTCATTCACTGAAAAATTGGCCATTCATCACAACCTGCTGGAAACCCCATGAGGACTTAGAAACTAGAACATCACTGAGTCGAAGTTAAATCATTTAAACATTTAAAAATGTGTATTGCTGCAGGCTCATTAGGAAAGTAATGATAATTGTTTCATGTAAGTACAATCAAACAAAGTCAAAGCTCTTATGACGTAAAATAAAATTAATGTCTCCAGCTCCAGCTATACCAAGTAGTTTTTAGGTGAAAAATCCATAACTACTTTGAAAAACATGGTGAGAAAAGACGATCATTTCTTAATCAGAAAAATTCTTCGGGATATAACTAAGAATCTTTCACCATTAATATTGGTAAATACAATCAAAAATAATAACTCATCCAGGACATAATGAAAATATAATTGTCATTTTATTACATTGTAAAACTACATTTAATATAAAATTCTTTCAGACACTTATCAAACAAAAATATGGAGGTTCCAGTAACTTTAAAGCAATCTAAATCATTCAACCCACCTAGTGGTAGTACATACTTATATCAATAGATGTCTCTCACCATTAATTTTTATCAAAGCCCACAGTCTCCGAGGAAAGAGTAGCTAATGACTAACCTTCAAAAGGTTCAAAGCCATTAACTAACAAATCATCATATTTATTTCGTCACTCTGTGATCTATAAATATTGGTATACAATGCAATCAACAAATGCATCAATTTTGGTCATGACTACCCTTGAATTCTTATAGAATACAAAAGGTTGCGCAGATTGGCAAGACAGAAGCCATTAACAGCTAATTTTTTTGACAAACACATGACAAAAAGCAGATAAATACATAAAAAATATATATGTATTTGTCTGAACAGCCCTAGGTATTGGCGGAGAAGCTCAGGATTATACCACTAAGGTTATAGGCTATCATCACCACCAGCAACCTAAAATGAAATAAAAATTTTTAAGAAACATATCTTGCCGCAAAACATTTTGAAAATAAAACATTAGAATTTAAACTGCGCTAGTGAACACCAAGCAATATTTTGAAAAATCCCTAAAAGTTCTGCAATATTTATTGAAGTATTTTGCTGTCAGGCAAATAAAAACTCATATAATTATGAATCAAGGGCCTCGCAGTCTGGGTAAACTTAGGGTCAACTGCATGAGCATACTTAATATGAAGTCCCTCAGAAAAAGCATTAATATCAAGACCAAAAACATCTGTAAGGACTCCACATGGAAAATAAATTCATTCAATACATATTTTTAATACTTGCCTAATACGTATGGATTATATATGAAAATCAGTTCACCAGAAAAATACATAGATGAATTTAACAAGTTACCTCATACATTTCAAATATGAACCTAACAGTGTTAACTATGTACCAACATTTAACTTCCCATAACCCCATGCAATTATATGTCCACTCATAGCTTGCATACAATGGGACATAAACTACAATTACTACAAATTAACACTGAAAAGAAGGCTCTACAAAATGTTACATTTAAAAATGAGGAATATGACTCGTCACCATTTCATTGCAAAGTACAAACATGTATATGTAATATATATGCATCACAAATCACCATTAATGAACTCTTATGACAACTAATACAATTATAGGAGAATGTGCCGGCAAAATTTGCACTTTTACTACACTTGCATGCCAAATAACTATTGTATTCACCAGTAAAATATGGAGAGCAAAGAAAGCAACAGAGTGTCATACCATACCACATCTGCAGTGAATTCTTGTAACATATTAATGATATCTACACATATGCCACATTACAACACCTGTATGCATGCATACGTACATGCTTTTAACTGTAATAAGCCTGGCAGTTAAATATGTATTCAGTTTAACCCCAAATGGATTTTTAACCCACTCAAAATGACCACACGTATTCTTAGAAACAGGAAATTTGAGCTCATAACTAATGAAACCAACGTTCATCTCAAATGCTTATGGTTACCCCTGTCTGAAATGAGTCCGAAGAAAGGACTCTTCCTTCAATTTCTCCACAAATCTGATACAAGTGGTGAAATCATTGGAAGGTCAACTCACCTTACGAAACTCAAAAGATGAATACCTTTATGGAAAAAATTGCACACCTTAACCATTCATCTTCCTAAAATATTAAGAATCCAATTCTTGGTGAAAATCAGACAGATGATTACAATAGTCTCCTGAGTTTATCTTCCTTTATCAGGGATGTTAAAGTAGCTGTTACTTCATGCACCACTCATTTCTTTTGTAATAGCAGGTAATTTCAACAGCTTGATTGACTCAAATGGAGGTCCAGCTGGCATGTGCCATGAAAGGTAATGCCTACATTGTGCTATCATCTACCCACTGAAAGCAAATATTTTTCACATCTGTTCTGACTGACCCAGTCCATTTAAACAACTAAATAGCCATTTCAAACGAATCTTAAATCTGCGAACAACTATCATTATGAGTAGAACGAATCTACTCCCAAGACCACCCAGACGAGGTTCAGTTCAGCAATAAGTTTGGAAGCCGGTTTAGGGAAGCGAATGAGAGAAAGCTCATAACCAATTACAATAATGAAAACAACAATCACACTTTCCCACAGATTTTTAATAACAATTGCAATGGGTTTCAACTCACATAGTCATCATGATGACACTGAAAAAAAGGCCTTGCCCCCTCCTCTCCTTGTTCCCGATGTTCTTGGTTTCCCCTTCACGACCTTTCACCTTCTCTACTGCTACTCTACCCCTACTTTACTCCTGTTTCCTCCACCCAACCCTCCTTTCAACCACATACACATGATATCTCCTTTCCCTCAGTGTCTAGTACCTGATGATGACTCCGTAAGTTGAAATGTGTTGTAATTATTATTAAACATCAGTAGAAAAGTGAGATTATTGTTATCATTATGATTAACTTCCAATACATTACACGTGAATCTGTTGAACCATCTACAATACTGAAAAACTTGGGAAGTGTGAGCAGTTCGAAATGAGTCACATTGAGGTTAAAGAAAAGCACAAGTGAAGCATTTTTATAAAGTTCAATTCAAGTCAATGATGATTTTTAAGTTGTCTGGAAAATGGTCCACTGTTTTTGCACAAATCTAAGACCTCTTTCGGACTTTCAAAAAAAGGCATGTCTTACAATCGGGAACAAAATCCTCAACTTCAATCAGGTTGCATTGCATCTACAATTACACATCATTACACTCACCAGGTTGTGCCGAATTTTCGGCACAAATTTGGCCATAATTTCGCCGCGGACATTTTCGCTCGTGGACATTGTCACGAGCCAGACATAATACGAGATGTTCTAAGTGCGGTAGGAAGATTTCAAAGTGCGCACTGTCGGCGATATTGCGCGACAAGAACAAGGTGCTCTACTTTTATAGTGAATTTGCATCTGGCGTCCTCTTTTAGGAACTTTGTGGCAATAGTGCTCCTCTACACCGCCGTCTCAACCATGGCTGGACGAACAGTTCCCCTACTTCCCCCTTCTCCACTAATCCAGAGCTACCTCCCCTATTTTTGACTGTGCTGACCAGACGTTTCATTGCAGTGGCCCTCTCCTCTGCCAGCCACCGAAGTGTATACCTTGTCAGCAGGCATCGTTAGTCAAGTTTCGACAGCTAGCCTGCGAGCCTCATTGTCGTGTAATCATAATTGTAATTTAGTATATTAAATATAGTGTGACTGTTGGAAATCAATCCATAATGGTCATTTTGAACTCCTTTCCTACTGTGTCAATTCGTTTTTCCGCGACGTTCGTCGCAAGGTCAGGTATGTGCAGAGTAAAATTCTATCAGAGTTTAAGTTTCATCAACATTATCTCAACCCAAAAAAATGTTCTCATTACTAGTTACAATTTACCTAAACTGGATTATAAAATGCATCAGCACTGCTGTGGCATTAACTGCAACATCTGCACCATTGATGCAGAGCAACATTATGACTGCCCATTACATAGACCAATTCTGTAATGATTACACCACTATGGTTAAAATTTTAGTATTTTGGGTTGAAAACTTAAAATGGCAAAAGCATTGCAGCAGTTCACTTCCAGATTGTTAATGCAGAATAAAAATATTACGTATGTTCAACAAGCACGAGTAGTTGCAAAGTTAATAGCCAAATAAAACTTTAAGCAATGGATTAATTTGGGAAATCCAGAATGTAGATTTCCAGTTATATTGCATGGAAGATCATTGAGAGGTGATTTGTCAGTTGAGAGTGGTGAAGACTGACTTAGGATAGAAAAGTGCTTACACCAAACTCACTTCCAGAATAAATTTGATTGCATCAGACTTGACTTCCACGAAGTGAAAGATATCCATTGTGAATAATGACAATTGGCACTTTTCCATACTTTTAATCAAGATTTCGAATGATTTCATCTCGATAAGGCATCTTCACCTTCTGGCTATCAAGGTGAGACTGTTTGCAGTCTTGAATATATGCATGGAAAAGTACTAACATGAGTGTTACTATTTACAATGGTTCACTTCCAGAGGCTTCAATGTCCTAAGCAGCTCTCTATATATGAAATACCAAAGCAATCAGCTTTACTAGTTGCCAAGCATTTATCTATTACATGAGGTGGTAAAAGCAAAAATGCCCAGTTTAAATGGCCCAGCATATGACATAATGATAGTATGAAGTGATCCAACCCAAAGTATGAACATGATCTGTGATTTCAGGCCTAATAGAGTGGAAACAGAACATAACGGTACAATGAAAAAATGAGCAACTTCCACTGTGATAATATTTATTACAACCAGTTTCCTGAAAAAAAATGGAGATGATGTAAAAAGTGAAACTGATCATAATAAATGTTATCACAGTGAAAATTGCTCATTTTTTTCATAGAGAAGCCAAAGTCTTAAATTATCCCACCCTATACATCAGCTCTTTCCAATCATGTAGCATGACACAAACAATCCATTAAAACTTCAAGTGCATCGCATCTATAAGCAAAAAATTTTCTTCTTCCAAGACATATGCAACATTCATGCACTAGAAAGCTCAAGCATCAGACAAACAACAGTGCTAATCGTATATCAAAGGTAGGTATTCAACCAATAAAACACTAATAATCCAAGAACAGTTTCTCTAACCCATCATCTAAGAACCAGCATTAGACAATAACTCAGAGGGAACCTTGGTTTACACTATCTCATCGCAAAAATGGTTCAATACACCAAAGCTAAGTTAGCTATCAAGATCTTTTTGGAGATCAGAAGTCTAAGAGTCTAAATGTTGAGGTGGAATTCAACTTAATAACTTGCAAACACAGTGCTTCCCTTCTTACATAATTCAAAGTTCATCATTTTTATACCCCCTAATTGAAAAGGAATTAACCAAAATGCTCAATGTAAAATTACCTGGCATTCCTAGATTATATCAATTATTATCGTACATGATCAAAGTCAAGAAGTTGGGGCAAAGTCATTCGCTTCCAAGTAAAACTGAAGGCTAAATTAGGTCACCAAATAATCTACTAGACACAGAATTAACACAAAAAAACTAGGTAGTTGGGCAATATCTCTTTAATTTGCATCACTGTTTTACTCACTCATAGCCATTTCCTTCAGTTTGTATTTAATACATATGTATTCAATACAAGAAAGGTGATAGAAATCTCTGGATATTCAACCGTAAACTCTGTTACAGACGATGCTTTTATATCAATAAGTGAAAAAATATTCCACCTTTTTCTACAATTGCTAACAAACCCTACAGATTAACTATCTTGCATATCAGCATGAAAGTACAGAGATCTCAAAACAAAGATATCTTTGGAAAAAATTGGCATATATGTACATATCTTCATGAAGTGCCAAAAATTCCAACATGGAAGGCATGAATCTCATAATGAAATGAATATCCATGGCCTATGGAGAATTTTTAAAAAATCCACTCATGAAATATATATTTGGGTGGATAAGGATCCCATAAAATCATTTCTGCACTACTCGAATAACTTTCATGACCAAGTGGTTCTTCCAAAATCTGTAATTTTTATTTTAACATATTAATTTATCAGGCCAAAGAAAAGAGAATATTTTAAGAAAAGTGGAAAGAAATCCATACAAAGAAAAGAAAGTTATATTTAAAAAAGAAAAGGTAAACCAATTGCATTCAATAAAACCATTGCAATTGAAATATTATGCATTCAGGATTTGCTGTGCCTAGAAAATAAGGTGTTGTCTATTTCTAAAAAGAAATCAATGCTTCGCTCCCCATAGAATGAGATTCTTCCAATGACGCTTGGGGTACAGGGAGCAAAACTTCAGTAATGATGGACAATGCCCAGCAAATTCCAAAAGCATCATTTTATAATGCTAAAAGAAGATGCAAGAATCTTCGGACCAAAACCAAAGCAAAGTAAAAATGTTGTGGTTAAAGCAAGGATTTCTACAACTCAGCACAACAGCAGCTTCTACATTTGATAATTCAATAAAATAAAATTAAACCTTTCGATAGAACTAATATTACGTCCTTCATAAATTCTCATCGAAATTTTATGACGCATCATCAATTGTAGACCAGCAAATTAAGGCTGATATCTGAACAGTCTACAGAGGAAATTATCAAAAGTTATCAGGGGGAACTGTGAGGCTTCCTCTTGCAATACACTCTTTCCACCCAATATCATTCACCTCCTTTAGACATATTTTTTTCAGAATTCAAAACATATGAGACTGGATTCTCACTATTTTTCACTAAAGTGCTAAACGTATTCAAAATAAAGTCACATATCTCAAGAATGAATTCCATTTTTCCAAAAGGATTTTGAATTTACAGCGACATTAACCTTTATCTTCCGAGCGTGTCTCTCCGGCACAAAAATTATGTCCCTAAACTGCCAAGCGTGTTCGTTTGGCACATTGATGGACATTTAAAAAACACTGGTCATTTAATAAACCCCAGCCAGCAAGGCTTACGACAACGGAAAAACTCAGGAAGGTAAAGGTTAAGCATCTCATCCAGCTCAGCAGCTAAAATCCAATCCACAATATTTTCTTTAAGAGACATCGCTTGGTAAATCAAGGCCTTCCCCTGAGCATTACCTTATGCACACCACATGCTGACAGCTAAAAATTTCTCCCACCTCTTTTAGACCGACTATGTGAGACACCTCACAGGAAAGTTTACGGCCGAGTTTTTATCTCCCACAGTAGATTCATAATGATACCACTAAATCTGGAGGGCATTTTCTTTAAAGAAACAGAAATTGAAACATACAAAACAAGCTGTATTTTAAAAAACAACACAGGGTGCTGATTGTGAGATATTTCCTAAAAATAAGAGTCATGACAAGCAGAAAAACATACTCTTAACTTCAATTTCAGGGTGGCTGTCACAGATACATTTATTCTGTTCAAAGTTTAATCATTATGCATCAGATTTCATTACTGAAACACTTTATCTTTGATATGTGGTCAAACGTTTCTTACTGAATATTCAGCAAATAATGAGAGCTAGCTAATGATTGGTACACAGGGAACCCCCTCAATGCAACTTGAATTCATAAACGGTTTAAGTCTAAAACAAACCAAGATAAGATATGAAAAAACAGGGAAATAGTACACGAGGAACTATTAAAGGAAAGGATAGAGACATCTAGGAAACAGGAGTGGAAGAGCAAAGAGGTAAAGGAAGAGGATTGAACAGGTGACAACAGAGAAATAGTAGGAGGACATAAGAAAGAGGAGAGATTTTTGAACAGAGCAGACCCAGCCAATGGCTGGAAGCTGTGTATGATTATGATGAATGAGTATTCATAATGCTGCTCATATAACTGATAAAATTTACAAGTTTTCATGAAATTATTATCAGCCATTCTGCTCTCATAAGAGTTGAGTCGGCTTGCAGCCTGATGTACAAAACTTCTAAGGAGAAAATTACAGCTTAAGTGACATCATTTGTGCAGAATGTTATTTAAACAGCATAGAGATGGTCCAAATCAAAAAAGAATTATCCTTGATGTGTTTCATTCATAATTTTATATCAAATTGATAAATTCTTTGCGTCTCACTTTCTGGTCAGGTAGCTGAGATGTTGATGACATAGCTTATGCAACACAAAAGTAAGTCAGCCTGAACCAAGCAATGAAATCGAATGTCCATATGGATTGGAAATACTTAAAAAATTTAACTGTGACATTATTCTGGCAAGTTAGCTCAGTTGCACAAGTGACACCAAGAGAATGTGTTGCTGCCCAGAAATAAAGAATACATTTTTTTTAAAGCAAGCGAGGGGATGTCAGAGAAGTTTCAGCAAATTTTTATTTCAGTAACACATTTAGTTTCATCTATGTGTTTGACTTTGACCGATTAAAAACTTGAATCTTGAAACATTTTGTACCAGCTAAACTAGGGAAGTTCAAGTTCTCCTAAACAAATCAAGAATGCAAGTTCGAATTCTCATAGAATTTTGACATTACCCTGATAGCTGGTCCATAAGGTTTCCTTAGAAGAAGGTCACCCAATTTTTTTAAATATTAACGCGAAACCAAGACTTGAAATTGAAGCCAACAATAACTGGACACATTATTGAAAGGAATTACTTTGTAGTCACATACACCATACTAAATACATTGATAAAGAGAAAACTAAGTTCAAAAATAGTACACCACCAGGGAGAGCCACAGACAGAGATGACTAATGTTAAGATACAAGAAAGGTGTATTATTGATCATAGAAATTACCAACATCATTATTCCATAAAGTAATCTCCAACTCGTGAGTGCCCTCAAAATTAAGTATCTAATCCCATGCTATCAGCCACCCTGGAACTACATAGTTTCTGCAGTGATGTAGCCAGATGTAGGGCTCTTTGGTATTCGACCAGCCCCAAAATTTCCTATTTACAATTTGAAAAAGGTCAGAAAGGAGAAACTTATGATTATTTTTAAACCAATAATCTGGATTTTGTTCACTCTTCACAACAAACCATTTTTTCAACTCACACATCAGATATTTTCGTACAAAAAAAATTATTCTTTCATAAGTATTCACAGCATGAATCTAAAAAAATCAGCCATTAACCTGCCATTGCAGTTACACTCTTAATAGCCCAAAAACAAAATTTTGTTTCTAATTTTAAAAAATTTTTAGCCCTCCTACCTGCCATTCATATGCTTTCAATACAGAGTCCACCTGAGAGGAAATACTGGCTACATCACAGGAAATAAAACTATCAAAAATTCAAAATATCTCTCTCAAAAATAGCTCATATTGTGCATATGAAAATAGCCAGCCATTAAGTTTTCACTATCAATGTTAATTAATGAGCACAAACAAACAGCAAGAAGTAAAATCAACCTTTAATATAATAGAAAGAAGTGATATTTGTAAGGTGCTAATCCATACGTGTCATGCAAGTACATACAGTAAAACAAATGTAACTGCCCACAACAAATACAATTCATTGGACATTAAAAGTCATGCTTAATCAATTTAATTAAAATGCACTCAACAAAAAGCTTGAAACCTGCAATTATCTATTTATGAATATCATACTCCCTTCCATGCACAGATCTATTCCATCTGACTGATAGAAACAAAAATACTATAACTTAAAAACCACCTCAGAAGTTTCAGAGGATGCATTCACAGCAGTCTGACTACAGTGAAACTCAGTCCATTATTAATCATCAATATTGGCTTTCAACACTGTATTTGCCATCTTCAAGCCACACTCTGGAGAGTATCCTCTTACATAAGTCTCAAAAATGACTGGCTCCATCAGTTAGGGTCCATTCAAGTATCATGCATGACGTTTTTAAGAGGAGTTGGGTTCTTCTTCTTCTGTCTAATGATAAGGGGGTTTGAGGGGATCAAGGTTATCAGGAATATCATTTCAGCATTGAGATCCTACATATTTACGTCAAGTTTGAAATTATTATCAGAATGAGCCCTTAGTTCCCTTTTCTAGCCATGGCATCAACAAAATATTACCTTTATAGCATCATCCACTAATGCACATAAGCATAAACTTCCACATAGGAAAAATAACTTGCTTTGACCAGAACACAAAGTCAAGAGATTTGCCTCATGGAGGTGAGGGATTGTTCCTCTGTGGAATTTCACAACTAAGGGTGAACCTGTGCTTTTAAGTTCGTCAGGTGTATAAAATTTGCTGTAATGGGTAAATTTAGGCTGAGAGCTACCTTGTATATTTTTTAAAATTTCATGTAAATACTCCGTTGGGCAAAATTTCATAGGACAAAGTGTTAAATTAAAGCTTTTATCTCATCATGAAAACCAGTTAATATACGGACTCCAATCATCATCGCTATTTTGGAAGGATTTTATATCATGATTTTTTAACTTACTGGGGGAAGGGTATAATTAAATTCAGGCTTAAAACATATAACAACGTATATTAAATACCTACTTTTGATGTAGTTTACTAAGAAATTTGGTAAACAAGATAAACAGCTGAAATTTTCCAAGGCAACATTGCAGCATTCATCACCGTAAGATGACTACGTGCAACGAAGAAAACTGGAATTTTGTTATTGAAACCTGTATACTCATGTTATATTATATCTAACTTAACTGGAAAAAATAATTAGGTGCATCAATATCTAGTGCAATTTATGTAAGTTTTTGAACATTATTATTTCGGCAGAAATTGAGATGAAAAAATTTATGAGAAGAGATTCCATCGCACTGCTGTTAAGACATCATATCCGCATACAAAATCATCATTTTTAAACTAATATATCTTTGTTAAATTAACAATGACCTTGCAATACGATTACGCCATTATAGATTAGAGATTTTACAGTACAATATATTTTATAATCAGGGTAACTCATTGGAAATGTCTAACATAAAGGTTCCCCCTTAAATCACCTCACACCTCAAAAAAAGACTTCATATATTCCTTGTGATCAACTTTTCCAAAGGTAGCCAAAAGAGGGCTAGAAAACCACAATGCTGGGCAAATTAACTATGTGGAATGGTGACACACAAGGTAAAGAATGATAACTTAGTAATTTTCCACACTTTTATTTCAATAGAACTGACCATTGAATGTTCTTACATCATCATCAGGGTTCTAAACATGGATTAGAACTCTACTGATGATGTAAGATGACCAAAACTAGTCAGTCCTATTGTAATAAAAGAGTGGAAAATTACTACAATATTATTCTTTAACAACCAAGAAATTGTTCTTAAAAAAGTTCAACTGAGTGCAACGAACCAAAAATACTCTGAAGAATTATGTTCAGAATATTTGGGGAAGCATGAAATCTTGCATTGTCCAACATGGAGGGTGAGAGGTTAAAAATGGTGGCCATAAATGGCTGGCATAATACTTGTATAGCCCTAACTGTGGGTAAAATCCAGTACCTAACAGAGGTTTTCTCCCATATTTTTCGTATTCTGATTAGCCCTTTCAATCTCATGAAATTTTATTTTTTCATTCTCAGAGAGCTCACAGCTATTTTTGAAATATTAACAATTTTTTTAAGTATTATCTGAGTGTATTGTATGAATCAGTACATAAATCTAAATTTCTTCCACCACTCAAAACAAATAACTGTTTTAATAACAAAAATAAAGAAAGACAAGACTAATATTATTATTATGAGCTTATATATTTGCACCTCGAGCTTTTTGAGACAAACTGTGGAAACTGACATTGGCATTGGCATTATCCAAAGGCAGATTATTGCGGGCAAGTTTATTGCAAAAACTACTTGCAACAAGTGAACCTCCACATAAATTGCATGAGTAAATGATTCTTCAAGTCCACTTGAAGATTTAAAAGAAGTGGCAAGTCCCTAGCAGAAATGTATGGTAGCCAGTGAATACGTGAAAATGTACATTAGTAAACTAACTTGTGAAAAATATTTTTTCAGAATGAAATCATAAGCAAACTCTAACATAATATACATGCAGATGTAGCCCGCCAGTGTAAACCCACCCTTAGGTTAAATACATGTATCGAGTATGGGCAATACAAACATTTTTCTTTTTCTGATAACCAATGTCTAACAAGTCTGATATAAATAACAAATTTATTTTAACTACTTCCGTATGTGAACACATTTTTAACTAGTTTTCCAGAAAAATAAGAGAATAAAAATTATCCAATTCAGAAAAATATATCTTTATGATGAGAGTCTTGAATGTGAAAAAAATTATTAAATTCTGCATTTACACAAGTGATGCACTGGCAACCGGAAATTGGCCAGGATTTACATTGGAATTTATTAATGGATAAGCCCTCATTGTATAAGTAAATGTGACAATGAATTGCAATGATGTATGTGCACAAAAAATGATCACCAAACATGAAGCTAAAGCCATAAAATTGAGTACCAATGAAGCACAAATAAAAACCACTGTATCACATCAGCATTTAAAAAATAAAAAAGAATTAGCATGCGAATAAATCTACTAAACTTTCTCCATAAAAACTTTAGACATACCTTGGCAAGAGCTCTAAATACACCCATGGCTACCAAGCCTAAAATAAATGCAAGCACGTATGGGATATATTTTCTCCCATAAAATGTCCTCCTCTTCATTAATACTTTGAGGAGCTTTATTTTCTTATCAGAATATGGAGGGTAACGGCTCCTGAAAAAAAGATCGAAAAATTAAAAGTTCATTCAATGAAGTAAAAACAATTATGCATAGCTCAATGAAGACAAGAAGAAATATCACAAGGGTCAAAAAGCTCTTGCAGAAAATCTCAAACTACCGATCAAAATGCTTTGCTCCTTGGCAAGTGATCATTCTCTCGTAAGGAATATTAAAAATAGGCAAGTTCACCAAAATATTATTAGATTTGATATGAGTACTTTTGAAAAAGGAATGTCATCACCTATCACTACTTTGACCAAAGACACGGACCAATAATGAAAGGTTGAAGTTAATTGAATGGTTGTTTTAGAGCAAAGAGTACGGCTCATGTTCAAGGCAGCCACTGAATTCCATTTTTTAAATCAAAGAGTAGGTATTCCACGTTTTCCAGGAAAACATTAAAGTTCCTCAAGTGAGCTTTAATACATTACCAAAGAGTGTATACCCAAACAATTTGTCTAAACAATATGTTTGATTAATTAAACCTCATTTCCACAAAGCAATAAAAACTTTACATCCATGTTTCAAACCTTAACTGAAAATCAACACAAGTATAACAATTGAGGATACAATTACTGTAGCTATTTTCTTCACAAGTGGACAAAATCACACACTGCTCCTGATCTGTTTTGATGCATACTGCTCTAAGCACTCAGAATCTGACACAGATGAAAAGTACCTGTGCTGTTGTGTTGTGAACAGCGCAATATAGTGAAAGGAAAGGGCCCAGACTAAATCAAAATAGGTAACAGTTTAAAAAAGGGAAAATAAATTCTGAATCTCCAATTCATAAAATTAAAAGCAATTTTTCACACTGAAATAATAAAATTGGTAGTTTCTGCAAAATTTATTTTACTGGCACAATGCACATTTTACCATATGTTTGCAGAGCCATGTGTATTTTAAGGGCTAGTAGTAGTACATAGGCAGGAAATTCTCTAGCTACACACAGTAATGACAACTATGGCAACAAAATTTGCTGCTCAGTGAACAGTACTGACAAAGGGTGGAAATCAAGTAAAAATACATCTAACCACTAAATATATTTGTACTCATGGTGGTTTAAAGTTGCATTGTAATAGTCATTGGATCCCAAAGGTTTTGTTTCATACAATTCTAGAAATTATCCTCGCAGTTTACAATATCTTATCCTCAACTTACAGGCGCATTCCTAACATTTTACAGCAAATTGCTAGAGATGCAGGAGTTTGCAGGAGAAAATCCATGAAAGAAGTGACAGAACATTGTTGGTGGTAAGGAATGCAGTTATCTTTGGATGAAAATGAATTATTTTTTACGTATATGTTTAGCTTATTTATCCTAATGCCTTTTCTCAGCAGAGCAGACTACAAGGTGGGTTAATTATACTTGCTGGCAGACAGATATGCTGCCAAAGTAAGCAGGAAAGGGAAATAAACAAAGAGTGCCTTGACTGAAAAACATTAGAATGTGGGCAGGGTTTGAGGAAAGGAGAGAACTTTGCTGCCTTTTCAAAGATACAAGCTAAGACATACTTTAGCTCTCTGCTTGAAATCTTCCTCCTTATTTTCTTGGTGCTCACATTTTAAACTAAATTGCTTTCAAATAATATTGAAAAGACGAGCTTTCACCTGGTGGAAGGACATCATAATGATCAAGATAAAGTTTGTGACTTCCACGATTTGTTTAAAAGCTACCAGTTTCGGCTATCAAGCCATCATCAGGTACAAAATCTCTAGCATCAGTATTTTATACATATTTCACAGAAGGGACAGAAGATGAATGCCTTGGAACAGCAAGTAATCAGCCTTGAAGACACGCATAACCTTCTCAACAACGTCAAATTCCCCAATCCATCCCCTTCGTTCCAATTATGTTCCAAAGGTTGTTCCCAGAACAATACAAGCTGTTTCTATTTCTTCAGCAAATACCACGCAACAAAATCATTATAATTCTCCTCTTGGAAATTAAAGATTCCTTGCCAAATCACGTCAAATTATCCAGGAATGTCTCACAGTTCAAAAGGAGCACAGCTGATTTTTTTTATATCCTACCCCACTACGTGGTCAGGGTGTATGTATTGATTTTATCACTGCAGAAATGTAATGCATTGAAGGAGGCGTGGCAAGTATGGAAGAGTACATATAGAAATGATCAGCATCACCTTAGGAGTCCACCTAACTATGTCTGTTTGTCTGTCTGTCTCTTCTCACAATAACTTCTGTAAAAATTAAGATATTAAGCTGAAATTTGGGTCATAAGCCTCTAATAGTCCACAGACAGCACATTTCTCAAATGGGTTGGATCAGACAAAAACCACGCCTTTTTTAACAAAAATGAAAGTGGTGTAGGGTATTTAAGCTTTGGCGAGGCCAAAGACAATTTCTTTACTAGTTTTTGTTTCCCTCAGTGTACTGAACACCACATTATTTTTACTCGAAATAATCAAATTATATTTATTTGTATTTTTACTTGTTTTTTGTCATCTGTATTGGTGATTTTGATTATTAGCTATCTTTTGATTAATTGTTTCATCAGAGTCCAGGCTGATAATTTGTTTCCTTCAGTGTCATGAACATTTCTTTCTCATTTACGCATATCGAATAATATTTGTAAATTGTTATTATGATTATTTTTATTTTCTGATTTTAGTATCCTTCAGTGTCCTGGCTGATTAATATGTTCCAAGGGACTTTATTCTTAGAACAATAAAGCTGTTTCTATTTTCTTCTTTGTTATGTATTGCCCTGCCTCCCCACCAGTCTCATGAACACCCTCCCAATACCCTCAAATTTTCCTCAGTACAGCATGATTCATCCCACAGCTCACCTTCACCTTGTTCCACCAACAATTGCGCAACCCTCTCCCAATCAACTCACCCTTTCCCCCTCACCAAACTGAGGGTTCCCCATGATCATCTGAAACAAATATGAATGTCTAACACCAGAGATTTTGTACCTGATGATGGCTTGACAGCCGAAACAGGTGGGTAATATTTAAATAAATTGTGGAAGTCACAAACTTTATCTTGATCATTATTGCAAACACTTTCCTCCTTCAATGTCCCTAGTTCTCTTGTGCTATGCATCAAAGTCTGCTCATATTATACCTCACCCGGCAAAGAAAATAAATGTTTTCTGAATCTCAAAATGCCATACTTACGCTCCAAGAGTCTCTCCTATGGTACCAAAATTTTTCACCAGAACACCCTTCAAATGGCTGAAGGTGTTAAAGCTGTATATCCCATGATACGCTCCCATTCCACTATTGCCGATGCCACCAAATGGCAAAGTGTCAACTGCAGATAAGAGTATAAATAAAATGTCACAAGTTCAAAGAAGAAAAGTAACTTCACACAATATCAGTAGCTCAGCAATATATATCATGGAGACTAAAAGGATGCAATTGGATGTTAAAATTGACATGATTCTTTCCTTATTTAAACTCAAACTTGATTCAAGTAAACAGAAATCAAAGCCCTAATATCTCATGTTGCCACAATAATGAAATATCCTTAAGTGACATGGGGATTTCCTTTAGCTTTACACAGCCATTCCTTCATTCGAACAAGAATGAAATTTGCAATGAAGGGAAACAATGTTTGGTTTAATAGGAAGGTAATAGTACATACTTCCAAATTTAAATTGTAATAAATTGCACATTCAAATAATCAACTGAAACACAGGAAACAATAGTTGATAAAACGTCATGCTATATCATTAAAATCAACTTTTAGACATTTTTACAAATTTAAATAAACCCACAAAAACAAAGGGTAGGGAATGAGATTTATATACATGGGCACCACATTCCATGACCATTCAACCCATTTTAAAGTTGAATTTACACATAAGATGAAATATTTCACCTGGACCACAGATCTACAGTTGAAGTTTCACATATTCATTGAAGACCAAATTGACTATAATCATGTTTAACAGTATTTGCTTGCAAATCTACTCATTCAATGCTAAACAGAAAAAATTAAAAACCAAAGGATTAATCTTTAAAATGCACCATCACAAATTGTGCCTCCATACATCTTCACCCAGTTCTTAAGAGCAACTACTCAACAAATATATCAACGATCCCAAGTGTTCCAACACACTAATCAATGCTACTACCTACGAAGTTATGCGTTCCTACTACATGGATTGCATTCATTTGCCAGGAGAGGGTGCACTTTGAAATCCAATGGGAAGAAGAGAAAATTAAAACTGATACATTGGATAAAAAGGATCATTTCAATGCGACATAAAAAAATGCAATTAACATGCAATAGCCAATATTAATCATTTAGAGGGGTGAAAATATCCCCACAAAAATTTGGTAATAATTCGCAAATCGATCACCAAGTCAAAACCATAAAAGTCTCAGGCATATTAAGTTTCCATAAAAAAATTCCATTACAGGTTAGCCATGGAAATTAAAATTTCGATGGGTAAATTGATCAAAAACAAAGATGATTTTGGAGCTGAAAACGCAATTTGGAAGAACATGCAACACATTCAGGAGAACAGGAATTTAAAACTTCAATCTTTCAGACATCTTGTATTAAACATTTTTAATATCATATCTTGAGAGTAAGTATATATGTAATTTTAAAAGTAAAAAAGGAAATTCCTGCACTGGGCTCAATTATTTTCTTCTGGAAGTAAAAGTTAATAAATATTAGGTAAATACAGCTCCTAATTAGCCTTCCGCAGTTTTATAACATTCTGTTCAGTTTCCTTATTTCAACTATCCAATTGTTCAAACTTCAATCATATATCTTGAGTCCAAGTGATTAAAATACTAAAAATACATAAATAAACCTCTATACCAATTGCATCCTTTTCTGTTCGGCTTAAAGTTGGGGTAAAAATAACCCTTCATATTGTATTTTTTATTGTTTTTCAGGCCATTTTAAGATTGCAAACTACATTCATGCCCAATTTCAACTTTTTGAATCACCTGGAAGAACCTCAAACATGGGTGACAAACAGACAAACGAATTAGTAATAACATTTAGAGTTCATTGAGCACAACATTAAACTTAACTTGGTTGCTAACTTTTCAATATATTTTTTTTATTACAGCATGACTAGTATTATTATTTCATTTTACAGAATGCAAGGGGCCATTCAAGTGCATATTTCATAAGTGGATTTTAGATGTTTCATGGGCCCCCCTCCCCTATATAAGGAATAGATGATTTCATGAACTCCCCATCCCCTCCCAATCTTTTGTAAGTTGTCATAGATTTTTGGAAGCAAGCATTTTGATCGACCCCTGCATGAACTATGTTTGCACAATTACCACTACCCAAGGGAAGACTGAGCACAAGATATTGAAGGTGTGGCAATGAAATTAACATCTGCTGCTAGCAGACATGAAACAATTCGGCAGCATGGAATGCACAGATCAACTCATGATACTGGCAGTAGCAGAAGTTGGTCTAGAGGATGACTTAAAAATAAACTGAAAGCTATCAAAAGCTATTTATTGTCAAAGTTTTCTATCATTTAAATATTGCACATTCAGGGAATGAACCTGGTGATAACATTGGACATTACTAGCAACCATCACGTAAGATATGAAATTGGATTTTTGGACCTTTGGTACAAGGTCACCCAAATCCCCTGTCAGAATGACAGTTTTTACTATTGGTGAACCTTGACCCTCCAAAAAACCCTTTGTTTTAATTTCGATGCTTTAAAAAATTATATCCCCATATTATATTTTTCTATATATTTTTCATATATATTTTCACGAACCTTTCCTCGATAAAAACTACATATATACTTTTGACATTATTGAAAACAATGGTTTTTCATCAAAGGGTAATAAACAGGGAAAAATATACAATCCCACGAGTAAATAAAATCTAGAAACTTACATGTAAGATGGCTTAGGGTCCCCAAACCTCTTATTCCTCTATGTTACATAAAGTATGAAGAGCCCAATCTCCATCTGCCCATAA
The DNA here is from genome assembly GCA_963169105.1 of Ceriagrion tenellum. Taxonomy (NCBI): domain Eukaryota; kingdom Metazoa; phylum Arthropoda; class Insecta; order Odonata; family Coenagrionidae; genus Ceriagrion; species Ceriagrion tenellum. The sequence continues at coordinate 113,713,078 of OY720636.1, read as the reverse complement.
AACATCTTAAGTAGCACTCAAATGGGCAAAATTTACTGAATTTACATATTAATGGGAAGATATTGATCCTACATGTCATTGCTAACTATAATTTTTGGTTTTGGTAATTAAGACTCAAATTTGTCAATGTGAATCTGTCATATTTTGTCAAGTGTTTGCCAGACATGTTTGAAGTCGTAAATGTTATTCAGATGTACTTTCTTCTACTCTTATCAATTCATTCAAAAATGTATCATGAAAGTACATACACACATGTTATCATAGAATTTGCCAGGACTCTCAGCTCTATAAATTTGTCATTGAAACCAATTTTTTTTAAGTCATTGTATTTGTTATAGCTATTCCAAACAGTACTGGCTATATTCATAAATGTGATATTGTTTTTTGAGGCTGTGATCAATAATTATGTAAAAAGAGTGATATCAAAGAATTTACTGAGTTAGGAGAGTGTGACAGCTCTATAATTTAAAAAAAAATCTCTTTACTCAAAAAGGATGATATTGAAATACAAAAAGGAGAAATAAAATAAACCTTTCCACAAAGGTTTCTCTCTCCTTCAGAGAAATTCACAAACTTGTTTACAAAACAGGTTCATGATTACTACTTAAGAAAAAAAAAGTTAAAAAGTTGAATTTGAGCTCAAAAATTGTATTGAAATACTAAAAAGATAGTATTCACTCTTTAAATTGTATGACTGCTCTGAAATATCTTAAATAACTTGACTACGAAAGGTGCAACATAAATGCTATCCTCATGAAAAAGAAAGCTGGTAGCTTTACCTGTTTTGAAACTTGATGTACACAGAATTTCAATACAAATCACTATGACAAATTTAAATAGAGACTTAATGGGGAATACTTCATGATATGCACCAAAACTTGAAATTCAAACAAAAATTTTAATGGAAATAACTAGGGAATATAAATAATACATATAAACAACAATTTATACATTGTTTGAATTTATGGGCCTTAACAATCACTACTAAAGCCAAATATTTATGAGAGACCGAATTCGTAAATGCCTAAAACAGATGTATGTACATAGCTTAGAATTGCTAAGGGAACTTGCCTCTAACTAATACAATCTGAAATATTTTCTCTTCATTGGATACTTTAATGTAAAAAATAATTAAATAATAATGTAAAATTTTTGAAAGGGAGAAATACATAATGACAAATTCTGTACAAGTATGGTATTTACAAGCATCATTGCTGAATCCTGAAATTAAATGTGCAAAAAAGGGAGCAGACAAACTTCGGTATATTTCAATTTTCTTATCTTAACAGAGTAAAACTCAATGTAAAGACACTCCCTTTAATCACTGTATTCCCCAGGCCTATAAAATGCACTGACCCATAGCATGCACTGAAATTTTTCTGGTTAGATTTTCGAAAAAAATAATGAATACACCCTCCACACACAACACACACGCCCATTTTAGATCACATTTTCAAGTTCAAAAAGTGCATTTATAGGCTGGGAAGTATGGTAAAAGCACACCACAGAGAAATTAATTTTTTTTCAGAATCAGCAATGCCAACTTAGAGCTACTTCACTTGGTTAACAATGCATTTTGACACAAATGAATAAAACACTCAAAAGGTCAGAAGCAATACTAACCTAAATCTACTATTAGGGGTCAAAATTATTCAAGCTATAAAAAATGCTACTACAAAATAATCAAGTATTTTATTTGAAGCAATGACAGCACCATGCTCAAGGCTCAAGGGAAGGCAAGTTTTATCATAATAATTTGTACATTGGAATTTTTATTAATCATTAGTGAAATCACAATCATAATTTTGGGGAAATAATTATCATGGTTGTGGTACAATTAAATTGTCAAATATTTACCTCCACAATGCATAATAACATCATTACAACAGATTCCTCCACATGAAACATTAGTCATCAATTGCTCCCTGGTGGATGAAGATTCTGAGAAGATGTACATGGCTAAAGGCTTTTCCCTGCACCAAATGAGGAGAAAGATTTACTACATGTTCTCAAAGGTGATAGAGATCAAGGAGGAGCAACCTTCATTTGTCAGATTGTTGGAAGAGCAGACTTCACCATCACCCAGTTTGCCAATATTTTACAAGAAACGTGTGAAATTACATCACTGCTTTCACCATTAAAAATAACCATACTTGACAGCATACCAGATACCATACCATATGTTCTCCAAAATGATATTTCAGAAACCACCTCTAGGTTTTATGTGTGAAGGGGAGTCTTTACACAGGCCAAAGTCAAATTTTAACCCTGAAGGTCACAACCACCCAACTCTTCTCCAAAATGTTATTATCTACTAAACCCTCCATTACTTGTACTGCTTACACTAATTATACTCCATAGGAATGGGCCAAATGTATTCTTAGGTGGTAATCGAGTACTCGAATGAAAACCTGTGTACCCAGATGAGTACATGAGCACTTGGATGAATACCTGGATAGCTCATATTCATTTGAGTACTCATATGAATACATGAATACCTGGTCGAATACGCCCGCTCTTTCTGCTTGGTTGTTCACGATTCTCTGCATCGGTTCGAGTGTCGCACCCCGGAATTGAGTGCGCAGGACACTAACTAAAATACCCTCGCTTTCGGCAGTGCTCGCATCAATGGCTGAATGCCAATGGCAAAGCCACGGTCAATGGTGCGATACGCTGTACTCGCCTGCGAATTCCATTTGGGTGCTTGTATTCAGTGATATTCACCCAGGAACTCGAGTCTTCATCATGGCACTCAAGTACTCAAATGAATACTGGGAAGCCAGGCATTTTTCTGGTATAATTGTATCATTTACGCAATTTGGGTACTCTATTACCAGTGAATGAATACATTTGGCCCATCCCTAGTACTCCACTTCATTTTGGGAATTCCTGCCAGTAAATTATTGAAAAATTTTGAGGGATATCAGCTGGAGAGAGTTCCATTCTAGATCACATCTAATCTAGGAACTTGTGAGGTAATCAGCTAAGCATGAATGTTGGAGCCAGCTAGGTCAACAATAATGCAGTGTTCTTTTTTTGGCAAATTATTGTACTCCATACTTCTATTGAGGCATAAAATTTTTAATGGTAAGAAAAGATTTTTATTTTCTTTTTTAAATAACTATTGTGGTAATATATTTTTCTCTACATGCATATCATTATATTTGCATAATTATTTATCTTTCACTCAATTCAGTAATCTATGATATTAAATATCATTTATTTTACCACTCATATGTTCTTTGCTGTTACTAATTGTGTGATATCATCAAGCAGATGATACATTTTCCTCTTTTAAAAGCAAGCTGTTACATATATTATCCTTTTGAGAATTACATAAACATTACCTAATATTTTAAGTAAAAGATTGATGATCACTTAGAGCAATAATGTACAAAAAAGGAATGGAGTCCATTTGTACTCCATGCAAGTACAATGTACCCAAATACTGATGGTTTACATAAGAGACAGAGGCTCAAACAATGTTGTTGTTATGGTAATGATAACCAGTACTAAAGTTGCCAATAGTACAAAGTTGGATTAGATCATTTTGATTGCTTCTACAATATCGAACAGCAATATATCAGATGTCACATCATAAACACATACAACTTTGAAATATATTGATTCTGCTAGAAAAAAAACGAATGAAAAAATCCTTACCCAAATCATATTGTTCTGATATAGATTACGACATTCATCATAACTTTGCCAAAAAGATGCAATATATAGGCAATTATAACAAATATTTCTTGCTATAAATTTTTTTATAGACCCTTCTGGTCTCAAATTATCAACTGTATTTTTTTACAGCTTAGTTATCTCCTAAAGACAAAAAAATTCCTGAATATGTCCCAATAAAAAGGTGGTACATCTCGTAAGACATTAAATATGTTAAGTAAAGAAGTGTTTGTATTAGAATCCACCATAAAAACAAGCTAACAAGCAACATTATGATAGTAAAATAGCTAGTCAAGAAATACCTTAGGGGAAATTTTACTTTAGGCAAGGCAAAAAAATATATAAAAAGTTGAATAAATACATGAAAATAAGAAAGGAACAAATGCATAATCAAACTTTTAATTTTCTAAAATAAAAGCACACAAAAAGTTTTCATTGGAATAGATAAATTATAATCATATTGGCAAAACCACTAAGACTTTCTCCTTCTAGCTACAGAGGAGAATTACCAAACTTTTTTGACAATCTGAAATGAATTTATCTCTTACAGAACCTAAAACAGCTTCATAATTGAAAGAGTTGGTATTATAACCACAAATAAAAAAAACTGAGAAGAATAAAAATATCAAGGTACCAAAGAAGACATTTGTTTCCATTTGGATGAAATTTTAAGGCAACATTAATCTCCATTTCAAAATCATTGACTTTATGCCTTAACTTACGTTTCATATCCATAATCAAAGAACTGATTATCCATTTAACTTCAGCACAAAAGGCTTTTCAATATGACCTTTTAATTTAGTAATCAACAAAATACATTATTTGGGTCATGTGTGTAGGAGTATGCGCTGAGCACATTATGGCAACCGGTCGTGTCTTCCTATCGGAGAATGTTATGTTATGCATTAGAGAGAATTGAACATTAATAAACAAATTGATTATCCGAAGAGTTGGGGGTTATTCCTATAGGACCGCCCGATACTGTATTTCCAACAGATTATACCTTTTATTTTTCATGAAACCCTCGGGTTGTAATTAAAAAATGGGACACCACTTCACTATTTCTAATTTTTCACAAGGTTCCAAAATAAAATAAGCAGCTTTAAGTAGTTATTGATGTAAAATATAATCCCTTCACTTCCAAAGGCCACCCCTTAGAGAATAATTTGTATATCCTCAGTTTACACATCCAAATTTAAGTCTTAACAATATGTGCAGCTGTATTATTAAATAATGAAAATGAGAAGAGAGAATTACTATTATATGCTGGTGAAAGTAGCTATTTATACCTACATTATGAAAACTTTTCCCACAAAGGGTATGAATCTGAAGATGAAGGATGTATAGAAAAAATGTCCATCAACATAGTTCTACAGACACTAAAATTATAGATCTCTAGCAAGTACACTAATCACAAACAACAGCATCTTCTTCCATATATTCCTACCAGAAGAGAAAACCACATTCCACAACAAGTTGTAAAGAATATGCATATGAATGTTATCATGAAAACATTTCATTATCCATTAATGAAAATTCGAACAATGTGTTCAGTAGTTTCAATAGCCTACAAGTATATTAATAACAGTTCAGATGGAATAATTATTAATTAATTCAATTTAAAACTCTCTCAAACCAAGTTGACCAGCTCTACTGGAAAACATGTTTTGGTTTATCAGGTCATCAATAAAATATTAAAAGTAAAACCTTATGATACAAAGGGCTTAATTTATTTTACTTAGGATTAGCTCCATATTGCTAAAATTAGTACTTCACTTGAAAGTAATCGTTACACTAAATAACAGTTTCCAGAATCTAAAGAATAGAGGATAAGAATATTAAGATACATAAACAGAAACCAGCCCGACACCTGCATTTAAACAACACAAATTTGGAAGTGTAATTTTGTTTAATATAATTGTTAAGCAAAGAAATCCAGAATCAATTAAATGGATGAAGACAGCCATCAGAAAACCAATGTCCAATGAAGAAGAATTGATCCCGACACCAAGCAGCAACAAAATCCACCAACATAGCAGTGTTAAAGAGGTAAAATATATACATTTGCAAAACACCTCTAAGTAAACACCCAGCATTAATATCTCCATCAATTCAATATAAAACAATGAAAGAGCAAGGAACACAATGACTGTTATCACAAAAACAAGAAGAGTTCGTAGGATAAGTGCAAATATTCAGGATTGTCATCTCCTGAAAAAGGTCTCTTGGCTCATCATAAATTATTAATGAAAACATTCATATTGGACTCCTCTAATTCAAAATTAGAAAACATAATTGACACAACATTATTTTCAACTTTGTTATCCAAGTACATGAGCACCACATTTTCAAACTAAATCGGTCCAGCAACATTTCCAGATGATTCAATCATAACACCCCAGTAAAAACATAACTTGCGAATAACTGCTCATTGTAAATTAATGACTATGATTTAGAAACGGTAAATATTCACACGAGTCATTCACCGATAATGGCTACCTCACTCAAACATACACCGAAGTCTTGAGGCTGTTAATTACACATTTTACTGCAAGTGTAGACTTGAGATCTTGATCATGACCAAAGCAAATTACATGAATTATTGGCCACCACGCACATCAACTTAAACATATAAAAACGACCTACATTCTGACATCTTCAAATTTTATTTCTTGGTCTTTTTTTCACTGGACTTCAAAGAATATCCATAATTAAACATAAAAACAAAGGCACAACAGCAGTGCCACTCTAATAAAAAAATATAACTGTTTGGTTTTGTGCCATAGATATCTGCTACCTAGGGTGGTACCAAAAACAACTTAGACGTCATCCAATCCATATTCTGGTTATCTGCAGAAAGACATGCGCTCTCTTTGAAATACTTGACTAAATGCTACAATTCCAGACTATTTTTTTTAACAAAGTGAACTCAAATTCAATTGGTGCTAATGGAGCTAATGGGTGAAACATGGGAAATATCTAAAGCACATGCCTTTTTGCAAACTGTTCATACGATGTAAATTATTTCTTAAATAATATCCAATATGATCTCCATTAAATGCGCCTCTGCAGATGAACAATGAGACAATGGGCACTGATTATACATTTTACCCAATGGATATAACAAAGAACATAGCTAGAAAAGTCAAAACAAATAAATGACATGAGGATTTCTGACATAACTCACTATAGTGCATTGGAAACATACTGTACGTTTCAACCATAAAAATGCTAACAGAATAAAGGATAACAAGAACAGATCTCCATCACCCGAAAGAAGAATCAGTCAAACACAACCAAATTTTTCAAATCTCTAACTCTGATCTATTAGAAGCACCTAGCAACCATCACAACACCTCAACACCCATCTCAAATCCAAAATTACAACAGGTTCTTTTGCAAATGGTACTCCGAAGAATTGGATCCAATGATTCAAAATTACACTATAAAAGATACTTTGAAAAAGCAACAAAATTCATTAGCAGAAGACAGGGTAGCATAGGAGTTGGGTCCACTACAAATTACTAGGAAATACCTAACTACATGCCTGCATCACACTTAGCGGAGGATAGATGGATGACTCACCACCAAAATGAAGAATGGTGTCATTGACACAACTTGAGCCACTTTGCGTCTGCGACAGGAACAAGCCCTGCATTGCCTTATCCGTGGTGAACACATACAAGGTCAGAGGAGTGTCTCTGCATGTACACAAACAACAATTTGTAAGGTGGAAAAAGATGATGACACACTATAATGATACTAATCACAAAAAAAATAGGTGAAATAGCTGGACGAACACAATGACTGAGCATTAATGCCAAACCAAGCCAGCACACCGAAGAAACCATGAGTGAACTTAAGTCACAAATAAATACAATCACGTCACAAATAAATAAATTAGCAAGTGGAATTTGAGACGCATTAACTGAAATAGAGATACATAGACATAGCAGTCACATGACGTAAGGCAATGAAGAATTTAGGCAATAAAGCAGCTGTGATTGTCTCCAGGCCTAAAAGGAGAATATAGTAAAATAAAAACACAAATACCATATGGTCCAGAATAGAAGACACATTTTCCTCAAGAATATAAGGTCAGCTCAATACACCAGTACCATGACAGGGACTCACCACAATAGGGGAGAGTATGACAATTTTAAGAGTAGTTGTACAAATTCTTGGTTAAAAATATATTGAAAATATAATAAAAAATAAAGATACATAATTATTAATGATAATACAGTTGATAAGGAAATCAATTTTTAAAAATTTTTTATGGACAGTATCATGAAAATAAAATCATAAACATAATAAACTGAACAATTGCATTCAGAATACGGGAAGAAAAAAATGAATGGCATCGAAAAGCAACCTTGATCAAAAGGAAGGTTCTCAGCACCATTTTGTGGAAATTGAATATAAAGCATAAAAATTCGTACTTTGCCTTTTCCACTCTCCTTCATATTCAAGCATAATTTTGACAGCACTTATCATTCTCAATCTACATATGCCTCAATAATTCTAGTGGAAAACACAAAGTACCAATTTAATAAGAGACAATCCAGCTTTAGTGAATAAAAAGGCTATATGACAGGAAACTCTCCAAAAGCCACTCTACATCTAATAAGGCTCAGTATCAATATAATGTAATGAATAGCATAATTTCTTAATATATGATCATACCACTAGGTAAAAGATATCTTCTCAATTTTATCATAAAAATTTAACTAGTAATATTCATAAGGATAATTTATATTTCTGAGGTAAGCTGCCAAAGCAAGGGTAAGCATAACAACCCAGTCCATTTTTACATGCCAGAAAATATGGAATTTATACTAGCACAGGCCCTGATAAAGAAAACATCAAAGAGCCAAAAGTCATTATGAAAAACTCATAACACTTTATGAATATTTCAACCAAAATATCCCATTCAACCGTCACATTAGTTACCCAGTTACACCATCAAGCCCTTTCGATTCAATGCAAAGTTATGAAGGATCAAGTTAAATGATTTTTTCAGGATGATTTCCACACCCATGCATATTACAGCTTAGATCATTTCATAATCCATATCACCTGTAACATATTCTACCCTTAGGAATTCAAAGAGCAAATGTCAATCTGTATAATTAAACAGGTATAAAATCACTTTAGCCAATCGATGTAAAATACAATATATACTAATACTAATTTTATAAACAACACTTTCTAAGGAGAAAAATAAATAAAAAATACAAGTTAGGGCCACCAAATAAAGAATACCAATCAAGGAAAAAATATGATCGATTTAAGGTAGTTTGAGCAAAATATCATTGTACCAAGAAATCGCTGAAATGATCTCATTGTTAAGAAAATAATTTTAATCTTCCAAGGTACCAAAGGTACCGAAAGGTACCAAAATATCACCCCCTTACCAAACTACTTTCTAAGATTTAAAAAAAAAAATACCAGCCCTTTCACATGGGAAATAGTGCATGCGTTCACTCTAGAGAGACCTTATTTAGAAAATGAGAAATTTCTAACACCTAGATCTCAACAAAAATTTCAGTGTGTAGTTTGTATGCTCTCTCGACAATTTTTCATAATAAATCATAGATATTGTCACTGCAGTGATTTTTTCAGAATCAAAAAAACTTCCATTGAGAAGGAATTAAAACATACCGCATGAAAGAAATGAGTGAAATTGGAGACTAATGTTGATATTTTTACTTTATTACTTAGAATTTCAGTCATATCAAAGTATACTAAGTATAGCCTCATTATTAATGTAACATTTTATTCATGCTTCCAACAGATCCTAAAATTAAAATCTCATAAATCAAATATGGTCTCAATTATGACTAAGGAACTATCTCACTCAAACTACCTTAAATGCCTTTCATTAATGCTTCTTGTCCCATTCAAATAGGGTATCCTAGAGAAATATATAGAAACATCTTTAAAGAATATGCTTTACAGGCTAAATGACAATGGAAGCAAACATTGAAATTTTTGCATTGCAATCATACAAAGAGTAGGTCTTCATTTGCCAAAAAGTTTCACTGAAAGTAAAATAATAAAAATGAAATCATTTACATGAATAGGAATGAAATGAGGGTAGGGACTAGAGTATAATAGGAATCATAAATCTTCGGAAATAATATGCAAGTCTTTTAGTAACTGACATCATATTCTTATAAACTATTAACTTTATCATTGCAAACAATTATGAATAAAGAAGATCACAAGAAAAATTATACTACTGACTATCCAAGAATATAGCACAGCTCCAATATACAGATTAGGCTCAGGAAGATATGAAAAGTAAAAAAATGTTTAAGAGCCTTATGATTTAAACAGTGACCACCATTGCATATTCTATAATCATGTTATTCTCTCCCCCAAATGGCATTGGATTTGTTTACAAATTGACGGCATTTTATGACATAAGTAGAAATTCTTGGAATAATTAAAAAATAAAAAAACGGTAAATATATTCATTCACCAATGATGGTAGACTAAAAAAAAAAGAATTTCATCTCTCAAATACCAATCTAACCCTAAATGACTATCAGATATAACCAATTATAAATTATAAAATCAAAAAATATAAAACTTCACCTCATCACAGCACTCACACATCATTGTCTGCCTGCAAATAAAGTTTCATAAGGCAGGCACTCACCTATTTAGCAACTTATGGGAAAATGTTAACATTAGTATATTTATCTCCATAAAAAAAGAATTTTAGAGTGAAAGCTAAGATTTTTCTTTCAATATATATCAAGAGTTATCATTAATTCATATCATATAAACTAAAGCAGCACTGAAGTGGGTATCATGGCCGAATAGGAGGGGTTGATAGAGTGCATACATTTGTTTATATTGGTGAATAAAACACAAGGGAACAATGACAACCTAAGAGCAGGGCATTTTTTTAAGAACACATTAAAGAACAAAATGATTTTTTGAGTAAGAAGTCTATTAGCATCAACACACACTGCTTTTTCAAATGCAGCTGTCATTTTCAGGCCAATTGGCACATAGTCATAAGATGTTTTCCAATTCATTAAACTGATCTCCTATCCAAAATATCCTGAAAAAATCTGCAGACTCCCAAGTGATTAGTGTTTTTATGTTAGCCCCATTTGCTTGTCAAAACTGTCTTCTTACATGAAGTATTGCAGTGACATGCCTTGAACATCTGCTGATATTCATTAGAACATCTTTCTTTCAGAGTTGAAGGGTAACCATTAATTGTTACGAATAATCATTATATTTTAGATTGTTTTGAGCAATTTCACTTTTTTTCAAAAATATCTTGCAGAAACGGATTACAACTTCACTGATGGAATATACGATTGAGAGTTCTGGTTACTGCACTCTGAAAATGTTCATATTTTCAAAGGTACACAGTATCTAATATTTTGAACACACTTGTGTTAATCTAATGTCCTCAAACACATTTTTAAAAACAACAACATTGATAAAAACTATATGAAAATATCTTAGGCATTCTTAGAAGGCTCTAACTGGTATTTCCTCGCAGTAAGGTTAAAACTAAAGGCTACTATGATTGATTAAGTGAAAGCTCACCCATAAACTTAACCCCACTGCACTGAAACATTTTACTTTTCTTGGGGGGCACACTCTTTTTTGCATTACAAGCAACGCCCCAGAGGGTTCTGGGAGCCCTCCGATAAAAACAAAGTTCAAGAATAGCCCAAGTAATTCGTAATATATTTCATAGAACTAGAAATAATTAATGAAACAACACAAACCTGGCATTTATGAATTGAATGGCTTCATATGCATTATTAACATAAACAATTGGCAACACTGGGCCAAATATTTCCTCCAGCATGATGGGATCCGATGGACTCACATCCTGAAGAATTGTGGGCTCGATAAATAGGTCACTTACATCACCACCTCCTCCCACTGCAATTTTACCACTTTCCTTTATCAGTCGGGATATTCGCCTAAATAAAATCAATGTGATACACTTAAAATTATGATCTTTGTAAATGTCTTTTTGCAAGAGCCAAAATCTGACAACAATTACAGGATGTTTCACCAAAAAAGTAACTTAATAAATAAATAAAGAATTAAAAATTTTAAAATAAGAATGAAATATATAGTAATAACAAAAAATTAAATTGTTAGCTCATTCCACTCCAGTAACAAAATATTATGCATGTACATATGTACTATAATTGAAGTAGAGTAAAATAAAAAATTCTTCGTCACTAATGATTACAAAAAAATCTGAAGTTTCCATGCATTTTGACAAACAGTCCTTAGGCATCATAAAATCATGAAAAGGAATTAAATGTTCGTGAGGTTTTCATGCCTTAGAAGCAAACATAAACTCAACCTTAAATTGATCAGCATATTTATCACTTACTGGTGATGTCGTTCCGAAACAATTCGGCAGAAATCAGGAGACTCCTTCACGTTCTCCCCATACCATTCTTTAAGAATAACCTTTGCCTTCTGCACAAATTCATTTCCAACTTCCTTCGTACACAGAAGATAGTCAGGAGCAATGCATGTTTGACCAGCATTCACACACTTGCCCCACATTATACGACGCACAGCTTTGTCCATGTCAGCCGTGGAATCCAAGTACACAGGGCTAGACGAAGTAATACACATAAGTTTGAACATGATGAGCAGAAATTTATTCTAAGACTTAAAATAATTTTTATCACACATATTACACCTGTTTCATGCCATTCAAAATAATTAAGACAGACTTCAGGATTTTCAGCATGAAAAATATCCAACAGAAGGTTACTAAATAGGCTGTTCTCAGAGCCTGATTAGAATACATATATACCGTCATTTTCAAAAGAAAATCCAGAAATCAAAAGGCACTCCTCTTGCTGTGATTTATTTTTGCACTTTTGCAAATTGTCTATCACTCTACATTCCAATACAAGATCTAGTAGTCTGAGTAACTGAGTAGTAACTGAGACTCAAGTCATACGACAAATATACAGGTGGGTACATTATTGCTTTATATGATTACAGAGTCTCTTTCAACCTTGAGAGCCTAGAGGGTACATCACATCAAATGACAGAAAGGTGGTTTTCAAACAGTTTAACCATCCCATTCACACAGTGATTTTCCAAAATCACCTTTTTTTTTAAATTAAATTCCAAGGACCATTGTATTGTCTTAACCATCAAGCTTCCCAGACCTTAACTCTATTGAAAATGTTTGAAGTCTCAAGATTAGGAAGTGAGAATTCACAGGTGAGAGGAGTACAGAAGTACAGGAAACCTAACTAGATGCACTACCCAGTGGGGAAAGTTTGTACAGGATTAAGTTTGAAGTAATTCAAAGTCTGTGCAGTGTTGCCTTAATGCAGACTGGTCGTGCATAAGACCTGCAAAGGTTGTTCCTCGCGGCACCAACTTTACGCATGTACAGCGTGAACAGAGTTAGCATATTCACTGAACTAACCAAGGGGACTACGACAAAGATGCTTGTATTAGCACACTCTTTGATTGGTGTATGTTGGACGTACAGGCTGAAATGCTAAAGGAGCGAGGGCACACCTCTAAATGGATGTGGAGGTCGAAGATTATTTCATGTTTTCCTCCGGAATATCCACACACTTGCGAGTGACGCACGCCTGAGTACTATTGCCCTTGTTACTTTTTTCAAAAGTTCTGAATGTGAAGTAATTTTAAATGTTGGCCGAAAAACTATAGTCGACGATTGATGTATTCATCAAACGTTTTACATGCGCCTATGCCTATGCAGTATGCACTGCCTTGGATGGAGGTGGACTAAAATGCATGTAAAATGAACATCCTTTGCACGATCTAAATCTCCAGTAGGGCTTTGGTATAAGTGACCATGCTAATGTCTAAAAATAAGGAGTAAACATAAATTTAAGGTAGAAAATGAGACAACATATGAGGACCCCAGAAGTCAAGGGGTCTAAGTAACAAAACCATTGTTTAGAGAAAACTTAAGTCAAAGTTGAAAATGTTTGGTACAACCCACTAAGTAGTTTAGAGGCATTACCCTACATAGCATCACCTATTTTTTTCAAAAATGTCACTTAGACCCCTTGACTTCTGGGGTCCACATATATGACAGTTATCCATCTTTAAATGTTTTAATACTAAAGCAATTTATTTTCATGTGTACATCTCAAAATCAGAGGTACAAGAGTAGAGCATAAGTTAGTAAACACAATGTGAAAGTTGAGTAGTTGAAATGGCAAGCTTGGGCTTATCATCTGTGCGTACATGCTCATCAGCCTGCATCTCATCTTCGCTTTGCTTAAAGATGAGAAACCAAAGTAATGCCAAGTTGTGTGTCAACTCTATATGGTAAATCCCCACTGGGTAGCGCATGGTGCGCGTTCCGTGAACATCCGATCAAACATTACGTCGGATAAAGGTAGACCACCATGCACAGACTATGAAGCATCTTTGCACCTTCATCCTCCTGGATGTGGTCAAAGATAGTGCACGATGCACATCCAATGAACATCCTATGCACTACTGCGGGAGCATGTACTTTGAACTCGGATAGTGTGCCATTTGATACTACTTCGGATGTTCATGAAGAATATTCTCTGCACTAAAGATGCTACACTAAAGAATATTCTTTGCATATCTTTTGCATAAAATTTTCCCCACTGGGTATAATGCAATTAGTAAGCCTGCACTATAAAAAATGCAATTAGTTTCACCTAAAAGAAGAATTTATATGAAAAATCTTCCACCCTACAAATTAAGATCAAAACCAGCTCAGGGACATTAGGTAATATAATTTCTGGCTTTTCTTTTGAAAGTGAAAAACTTTAATCAATGGTTGATTAAATGATGACATGACTGATGCATTATGACAAACACGTCAGTAGGATGGTAAGAGAAGGATTGTCATTGGGAATGTAGGTGGAAGAGAAACCTGGCAGAATTAGCCTATGAAAGACAAAAGGTGCCAAGAGTTCCAGTGTTAAACATTTCATTTATCAGGTAGAGTACTACACTTGTAGCAAACTCCAAATGTCAACCACGTCGCTATGAACACAGGTGGAAGTTCAAGTAGGGATAAGAATTCAATCAAAATACCTTACCAAATGCTAGGATTTGACCCTGGGCCATTTGGATGGGAAGCCAGTACCCTAGCTACCACACCCACCCAATTCCAATACATGCATTATACCAAACTTTGCACACTATGGTATCCGTCACACATACAGAAGTAAATATTTCACAGTCGCAACCAATTCTTCAAACAGGCTCACCATAGGTAAAAGAGAGTTCTCACCTCTTGCCCCCCAGCTCAAGGGTGACGGGGGTTAAGTGCTCATTGGATGCAGCTCTCACTATTTTTCCTACAGCAGTTGATCCAGTGTAAAATATGTAATCAAACCGATGTTTTAATAACAGTGTAGTTTCAGAAACCCCACCACAGACTACTTGATAGCATTCCTGGGGGAACAAAAAGCATAATTAGGAACCAATGTTAGGAAGTTGACAATAAATTGTGCACTTTCAAAGATAATTGGTGAAAAAAAATTTTTAAGTAGTTAATTTAGCAAAACCAATCAAAAATATTCACAAGGAGATAGGTCATATACAGTAGAGTTAGTTGTCAGTACATGTAATTGTTATATTGGCATTATTTTTATTCGTGTCATGGGCAAAGGGTAAAGGCCATTGTACATCATATTCTAATTTGCACAACTAGAGAAACAAATTGCAAGAACTCAGGCAAAGAATTAGAGCCAAGACTATTTTCTCATCCAGTGTTTAAGCATTTGCATGCTAGAAATTCACCATTTTACATGATGCATTTCTTAGAGTACATTAGAGTGGTCACAGGGAATAAAGGGGGAATTTTTTTTTTCGTTGTATCTTCAGGGGGACCCCTCCCCATAAAAGTAGTCAAATGGGTCGAAAATGAGAGTGGAAAAGTTTCAGTGCATTTTGATGACATTATCCCATGCTTCAATGAGGCTGAAGTTCAGAAAAACTATGACTTTTAACAAAAAAATCATAGTTTTTCTCCAAAAAAATGAAGCCCAATCATCCAAAAAACCATAATTTGGTCTCCTTACATTAACACTTTTGTTGCCAAGAAGTTTTTACTCTCACAATTTGTTTGCTAAAGCACATGGATAGAAAAAAATTCAAAAGTATACACATCAGATTGAGCAATAAAATGCTTAACGTGATAAGGTCTTAAAGCTTGAAGTTTACATGCATCTCATTTTGCAAAGCTGTATTTATATTATATTATTTATATTACATTACTTATACAATATTACTTCAAAATGTTAACTTATTCACCTGATCAAGATAACGAGGTAGCAAGTCCGCCATCAATTTAGCAGATGCACCAGAAACCTCCGATGGCTTGACTATGACACAGTTTCCAGCTGCGATGGCACCAGCCAAAGGAACAAGACTCAGTTGGAAGGGATAATTCCACGCTCCAAGAATGAGCACAACACCGTAAGGCTCTTTGAGAATAATCACCTCATCCAAAATATTTACAAATTGCTTGGGAGGCTGCAATTGTTAAGATAAAAATACAATATTTATTAAATACATCCTTTTCTGGTTAACATAGGAGTCATCAATATCAACTGAATACATGTAAGTGATACAGGCAATATTATTATACACAGTACAACTGTCACTATTATATAAAACATAGTTTCAACAACAAATAGTTTTTATTTAAGAATA
The DNA here is from genome assembly GCA_963169105.1 of Ceriagrion tenellum. NCBI lineage: Eukaryota > Metazoa > Arthropoda > Insecta > Odonata > Coenagrionidae > Ceriagrion > Ceriagrion tenellum. The sequence goes on along the minus strand of OY720636.1, from coordinate 113,696,689 downwards.
ATTTGTGGGTACCATTAAAAGACATGGATGTCATAAGAGCCTGATTCAATTCAAAAGCACTAAAAACTACTCAGAACTGAGTGCTCACAATGAATGATAATCTAGGAGCCTTCAATAGCAAGTAAAGAGTAATGGTCATTCAGCATTTGAGCACTCCAATCTACTTAACCCTTTTGCACCTAGCGTCGGCTCTGGCCGACGGAGAAAAACCAACACAAAAGACCTAATGTCAGGTATAGCCGACGCGAGGGAAGGGAAGTGACTCTGGCTTTTCATGCAGTGAGTCACCACCATAGTTTTAAATCAATGGACTGCACCAGTAAACTACAAACAGTTCTGTATAAAGACTTCAGTGTTACTAAGCAAGTATCGTGTGCTCGCACCAAAGCTGAAGCTATTATTACATCTGTTTTATCACCACATTCAATGGATGTTACTGTAGATGTGCTGGGAGGTATTTCTTGCTTTGGTGTCGCAACAGATGGAAGCAACCACGGTTGTATGAAGGTGTTCCCCATTCTTGTCCAGTACTTTGATATCAAAGCAGGTGATTGAAATGAAATGCACCCCTAATGAGAAAGCCGAGAAAATAGCCATTTACATAAGGACACGTTTGAAAAACTTGGTACAGAGAAGAAAGTTGTAGCTTTTGCTGGCGATAATGCTCGTACTAATTTTGGTGGAATTGGAAGAATTAGTGCATAAAAATCACATGCATGCAGGGAATAATGTCTTCAGTCACTTAAAAAAGAGTTTAGATTCAAAATTGGTAGGAATGGGATGTCCAGCACATGTACTGCACAATGGTGTGCAGCATGGTTTTGATTCTGGGTTGAAAATTGACATTGATTCAATTGTGTTGAAAATATTCAATTATATTTCCATTTATACTGTGCGCACAGAGGAGTTGAAGGCATTCTGTGATTTTGTGGAGGTTACATACCAGCAGCTGTTATACCATACAAAAACTAGGTGGTTATCACTCTTTCCATGTATTGAGAGGTTGATTCATATGTTTCTAGCATTGAAATCTTATTTTTCTTCTCAACTTTTTATTCCTGTTATACTCAAAAGATTCTTTGAGGATGAACAAAGTGAAGCAAGATTATTGTTCGTTCACTCGTAGATGTCAGTTTTCAACAATAGTATATTAAACTTAGAGAAAGAATCAAATTGTGTCGCTGGTACAATTTCTATTTTGGAATCCACTTTAGAGACTCTTGAGGGAAGATATAAGGATAATTTTAAGGCATTAAAAATAAAGGGAATAATTGCTCAAAAAAGAGAGGAAGGTTACTCACAGGAGTGTGACAGCTTTTGCAAGGAGGTAAAAGCTGTGCATGGAACTGCTATGGAGTACCTTAAGAAATGGTTGGCTCAATATCAACAGTTCGAACCATTCAAATGGATGCAACTTTCAAAAACTCCGAATTGATAAGACGTTGAAAACTAATACATATCTTAATGAAAAAACATAAGTAAGACTAAATGACACAAAGTGTTTTGATCAATTTTGTAATTTCACTATATTTTTAAAGACCTATGAAAGAAAACAAAACCAACAAGCAGGTGAAGTGTGGTGTGCATATTTCAATCAGTCATCTAGTTACGTGCACCATTCTGAACTTCTAATGATTGCTGAATTCTTTTTCTCTATTCCTAGCCATAATGCAAATACAGAACGTGTGTTTTCTCTTGTCAACGCACAATGGACCGAAGACGGGAACAGATTTAAAATAGAAAATATGAAAGGTGTTGTGTGTGTTCAGCACAATTTTAAGCACTTTGACTGCTTAAGCTTTTATAAATACTTAATGGGAAACTGAAAACTTTTAATGGAGATTTCTTCATCCTCCTAATATTCATGGAACAAAATTGAAAATCACAGTGATGAAATACATGAATGTAATGATTGTTCTGATTTTAATGGTGGAAAAAATAATAAACTAAAAAGTGTCCTCTTTTTTATAGTAAGTGTCCTCTTTTTTATGATAAACCTATGGTAACCCTACTCTTAAGACTACAAACAAAACACAAAAGCAAAAAGTATTCACCTTGTCGGGCTTGGCCCATTCTTTAACACTGTCGATTGTGGCCAACAAGTCATTCTTCAAGTAATCAATCTCCAAAACCATTGATTCTTGTTTGCTCTGAAAAGGAAAAAGCTCTGTTAGCTCTATACACTAATGACAATGCCCATTAAAATTAAAGTCACCACAGAGTCCATTATAAAACTGACTTTTCGCAAATCCTTAGCAAGGGCATCAACCATATCATTTGTATGTTCCTTGAAAAACTGGTATAGCTTCTTAAGCTGCTGGATTCTGAAGTCGACACTCTTTGTTCGGCCACTGGCAAATGCCCTCCTGGCATTTTGCACAACCTATTAGAAGATAAAATAAATTTAATATTGCATATGACTCAAATATAACAATTTAAGAAATGAACTAATCTAAAGAATGGCAAAAACCAATCAATTCAGGGTCATCTTTTTACCCCCCTGTAAGATCTCTTTATTATTGTGTTAGTGGCCATTTGGCAAAGTTTTCAATTTGTGCATATATACATAAAGGTATATATACCTTTGAAACCTTTCAAAACTTTTTTTTAATTTTATTAAATTATATAATTATAAAATTATTAAAATATAATTAAATTTAAAAGAGAATTATTAAGGCCAGGTTTTATAATCTCTGGTAAAATATTTTCTCATAAAGAAACTTAAGTTAATGTTTTATCCCATCAATTACACTCCTGTCAACTACCTGACAGTCTGATGTTATCAATTGCAGATAAAGGTCACAGTTTTATGGGGGGGGGGGGGGACAGAGTGCAACTTTCCAGATGTCTTTAGGGTACGGCAAAACCTACGACCACCATTTCTCCTATTTTACCAGGACTTACAAAGGGGAGGGAGAGAGAGAGGGAGACTCTCTTAATTCGCCCCTGGATGTAATATACCAAACGCAAACTCTCAGTCACCATCAACCAGTCAAAAAGGCTAACTCATATTGTAGTTAGCATTTACTAGACATAAAAACCGGTCTGAAGCATTGCAGCTTTCTACAATCAATGCAAATCCTCTAAGGCCATTCAGATTTAGGGGACCTTAGGGGTATCAAAGTTTAAAAACTTGTTACTTCTCATACGTACACTAAATAGGTGATTGAAAATGAAAAGCCAATGACCAGAGAAACATCCAAATAAGACTTTTAATATTAAATTAAAACACACTACTACACTAGCACGTTGATTATAAGATACATATGGATATACTCATTTTCAGTGTCTGGCAAAACGTATGAAATTTCCCTTGAAATCTCTGGAGAGACATTTCACAATTTATCCCATAATAATACAACTCCGATCTACATCAGGTCATCCCGTATTTGCATCGGTAACAAGTCCTATCTAGAATTTTCCATGACTGACAGGCGCCATTCAGATAACAACAGATAATCGCTATCAAAATAGAGTAGGCTCGATTACTCAAGTAGCGATTTACCAAGGTTCTGCATTATCCGAGGTACAGATCCATACGCTGCAACAGTACCAAACCAGATTATCTCATGCAAATTAACGTCTGAAGTTCGGCAATCCGTTTCGCCTCCAAATGAAACAAAATTCGCGGAATTATGTCACCCCAACCACGTCCAAAAAATTGATTGTGTGGAAAAAAAACTAATATCTAATTTTTGCCGCAATTTTCTACCGCACATTACGCCTTACGATTTACCCGAGTTTTTGGTTATCTGGGTGGGTAGGAGGCTTCAGCCCACAAATACGTCGAATTACTGAGACTTCACCGGCGCGATTATCGACGTGCAGCCGCGCCCATTCATTATCACTGCGAACCGAGCGTACACATCTTGAATAGCCGCCAAATTGTGATCCGCGGGGAAAGTCTGCAACTTTTTAGGTCAAATCTTTATGCAAATATCCAACTCACAATGACAAAGGAGTCGACTAACAGAGCTCAAACAAATTATAAACATTCATACACAAGGTGAATAAAAACTCGAGAGCATAAGAGCTCATACAAAACGTCAAATAAACTAAAGTAAAATATCAATGACGCATTAACTAGATTTTATTCATGAGATATCAACAAATAATGGGGCGCCATCCATTGTAGCTTTCCTGAATTTATTGTGCGACTCGCAGGAAATGTAAGTTGCATACATATATTCATTTCCGAGAAAGGACTGGTTAAGTACGCTTCTGGATACATGCTTCGAGAGGGTATAGCGAGTTCATTTTAAATTGGGTCGTCAACAGTTAGGCAACGTCAGTATCAGAGACAGAGGCCTGCACTTTGGACATACCATAGCTTTGCTGCGACTGCCTCATCCCATCGCTTTGTGCAAACGAATCTATGGTCAGCAAACGTCTTCCTTTATATCTACTTTAATCAAGCCTCCTCCTTCCTCCAAGCATAGAAAAACAGCATCGATCGATAAGGGCCGATTTTTTTTACTCCAATTCTTACTCTATTTTGAGAACCTAGCAACGTTCTTCTGGTTCGTTAAATAAAGACAAGGGGAAAAAGAAGCATGCCGATTCACACTGTAAAACTCTTAGAACTTCTCAAGAAGTGTCCTGAAAATGACGCTAACGATCATAGTAATAATCTTTAAATCGCGAAAATACAAAAGAGGGGATCACCGATCAAGTTAAGGTGGTAGGAGCGCGAATTGAAAGTCGTTGAGTGCTCACTTTAATAAGTTTTCAATTAAGTCCAAAATAATATTTAGACCACGCTTCACTAAAGTACGTCAATATTTGCGTTGCGAATAACCATATCTACATGTTGTAATATAATTTATGCAAGACTTATGTTTAAAAATGCTCTTTACAATTAACGTATTGTTATGACTTGGGTTCACGGCACGGAATCCGAAATTTAAGCGAAAACCATACACATCGTTAATACGTATGTTGCATTCGGCATGATACCTTGATATTTAATAGATACCATTAGAATGATATGAAAGTTATGTTTCCGCGTTTAAAAGATCTGTATTTATGCCATCGAATTATTTCTAAATATACTTCAAGTGCCATAAGGCTCCATGTCAAAATAGCATTGTCTTGCCAAGAAACCAAATCGGTAACGTGTAATGTTTCGCATCTATCAATACATATCACTAATGAGTACGCATATGAAAAGTTTCAAGCAGATCAGTCAATTAACGAAAATTGCTCAAACCACCTTCAGCGCCTGGATGGACATTAGAGTCGGGCGTCACCTGGCGATTTTGTTTTCAGTCAAATAGGACAGATAAGAAGACTGGGTTATAAAATACAGCTTCAGGAGCCGTTCAAACAATGAGAGAAGCAAATCATTCACACTTTGCCACCAATTAAGTGAGTTTAGCTTCTCTTAGTTAGAATGGTTATAAATAAATCATGTACAATGTTGGGCTACATTTCCAGATTTACCAGAGAAATAAAAATGTTGATGTTCTAAGGTCCTTGTTTTTTAGTCTAGTTCTGTCACTCCCTGAGTACTTCTCCCGTTTGCTGTCCATATAATGAGTGTAAAAAAAAAAACAGGTTAGAGAAATATATGCGTTTATTCGCAAGGATTTGCAAGGAAATGAGGCGTTGATTAGTCTTTAATCAAATACAATGACGTATATGAAGCCATGAACTTGAGAACACTGGAATTAAGACGTTTATATTATGACGTTTTCTTTCTCAACAAAACATTTCATAATCACTTCCAGGCCTTTTGACATTAATACCTCTTCGAGTACTGGCTTTTAAAGCTCGTAACACAGAGGCATTTTACACGGTATTTAACAATAGAGACAACAAGTGCAATAAACCTATGAATAAAATAATTAAGGAGGAAATATGCCTACTACAACTGTAGATTTTTTCATTAGTAGCAGGTAGGAATTAAAAATATTTTACAGAAATCAGATGACAAACTTTTAATTATTCTAATTTTATAACTTCTGTTTTTTATATTAATTTTTTACACTTGTATAATATTTTTGCATTACCAATTTAAAAGTTTGCTTTGTTGGGCAACTGCCCGGATTTCAAATTAAAAAAATTAAGACTAGGTTATCTTAAAAACTTTCAATTTCTAATAACCGGTCATTGTTTCTGCACTGTGTACCAATTTAAAGGCTATCTTGCAATCTGGCTAACAAAGTTCGCAATTCGCAAGTGAAAACCCCCCTAGAAAATGGCACGTGGTACCGAAACCATAGTAAGCTATAAGTAGATAAGAGTTGGGTCGATTATAATTTTTTTTCCAAATCCTATCCCAAGTCCCGCGATCCCGATTTTCTATTCTGGAATGGTACTCAGAAGCTCTACGACCGTGCTCGGAAGACATTTTAGACAATGGCTACCTTGAACTTATAGTTAGCTATAAGGTGGAATAAAACACAAGTTTAGCGTTTGATTATACATTTTACAACAATCTATCACATGTGTTGGCCGGACTAGGGGCACTTTAGCATGATCAAATTCGATAGTAAATTATTTCCACACTTCCGAAAACAAAACAATATCATCCATAAGTCAGTTTCCACCTGCTTGGGTTAATCAACTGAAAAACGGAAGAGAATTAAGAGACATGTTTGCGCATATTAAGCAAGAAAATTCACCATTCGTTTAAAATTTAAGGCAACTTACTCTTGAAACATATATTGGCTACTTATTGCAATGCATAAGACTCATTTTTACGATAGTTTTCATCGGGAATGCGGATTTTTGTTGATTTAAATAAAAAACGAAAGGTGATAGGAGAATGCATTTTAAAGATGTAAATGCATGATGATTTGAAGCGAGTTATTGATGGAAATCGTCGAAAAATTGCAAAATTAGTGCATCTGTCCGTAAGCTCTAAAGGAAAATAGGGGTTGACAAATATGGCGGACAGGCCACGCCTACGCTATAGCTTCCATCATCGGTCACCAAAGCAAGCGCCCCTCTACCTACATCAATGGTTTAAATCATACGATCGTGAAGAAAACTGTTCACTTTCCATTTACTTCCAAGCCAAAGCAGTATTTGTCAGCTCCGCTGCGCATCTTGGTCGGACTCTAGTCTTCTCTTCTTTAAACGATCGCCCGAATGGACGTTCGAATAAAATGAATTTTTTCTGCTCGTGATCGGGACTCAGATCCACCGCTAAGTCAAGTTCACGCGGACTCGCCCCATAAGGCAGAGCAACTTGATGCATAAACTCGTGGAGCAACTACAAGTTTAAGGTCCACCGCCGACGAGACTCGACACGCTCTACATGAGTCTTACAGCATGCGTTAATTTAGATGATTGAAAAAAACGAGCTTTCAAGTAAACGATTCGTCGAACGACGTGCAGTTTTTGATTGTGGTATTTGACATTACGAGTGGATTGTTGGCTGAGATGACGACACTGAAAAACACCGTTGCTCAATGAAGGAAAAAGGAGAGTAATAACTCCAGAACGGCTGATTGTGAAATAAATCCTCCGAACCGCACAAATCCAGATCCCAGTTCACCAGAATGAATCTCGTAGGCTGTGGCTTTCCACTCATGTCAATCGAAATTCACGCCCCACAGAAGAAGAGAGACGGTAATTTTCTTACCAAATCTTTCGCACTTCGGGTTTATTATGAGGTTATGTTCCAAGTCCCCGCCATGGTCATCGGAGACCGAGTAAAGAAATCGGATTTAACTGAGGAGAATATTTTTTTCAGGACCAAGCGGCACTGGTGAACGTAGAGGTCCCGATCCTCATGCCCGAGTAAAGATTCACAAAATATTCAAATGCTCGCAAAATAACAAGCAAGAGCTTCACTAGAAGATGACTAAAATAAGTATTAACCCAGTGTTCTTTACCTAAGAACTGCTGTTCCCTAGGAACTGTGTTAAGTTACGTGGTTACGCACGTTTATGCGACTTGATTTTTTAGAGCACGTACAATGATTAATACTCATCGTATAGCAACGATTCAAAAACCATTTTCGTCAGCGCGACTATCGCAATACAAATACGAAAATAAGTTTTGGATTTATGGTTAACTTTTAAAAGTTATAAACCATAGTGAGGCTGGTCAGTTGGTGCCATTGCCCACCCTCGGTAAGGGGTCGACACCGTGGCTCGGATTTTTGGGTCCAGCTAAATGAGGGTCGACCCTTCCACAGGGCTTCGACAGCGGGGTAAAATTTTCTGCCGCCCCAGCAAACGGATTTAAGCCGCTTGGGCTTTTAATGAAAACACGGTTGATTTTCATGTTCGCACAGGTTTTTTATCAACAGGAACTTTCTCTAGCTGTACGCAGAAGTGATGCATTAAAAAGGACCTGAAGTGAGGGTAATAATGTCAGTTTGTACCTTCCATTGCATTTTTATTTCACCGGATATGATAAATATGTGTAATATTACAGAAGGTGTGGAGACACAAACCTATGAGGCGGAAATTATGACAGGAAAAATGGAAATACTGCATGTATTCATTGAAAAAAATAGAAAATAACTAAACACATTTTTTTCATTCGGTTTAAAGAACCCTTCTTCCGCAAGTGGAATTGGCCTCCTAATGAAAACCAAAATTAAGGTACAAAATATGCATAATACTCCACGAATACATTTTCAATGATCGCATTTGTACAGCCAAACGAGCCAACTGCAGCGCCATTTGCATTGAACTACCACATTTTGACCTTAATTACGGCAGTATTTCGCGAATAACTTTTTAAAATGGGAGGTAAGATACCTATATTTCACTTTAATTCGATTTATAGGACTTTTTGCTTCTTGTAAACTGTTTATATGAAAACCTTGAACATGCTTTCTCATTCAAATTGACGTTTTACTGTTGTGATCTGAGTCATCGCCGTAAAATTCCATGTTAAAAATCTCCACTTTCAAGGCCTAATTACAGTAAAACATAGCCCCGGAAGACAGTTTTATTTTCATCTCAGTTTATAAAACGCACTTCAAAGATGCTACATTAGGGTTTTCAGTAAATCTAGAATAAGTCACCCTATGGCACAGAAGAGCCATCTTAAGAATCTTAAAATGCGAAAAAGCCATTAAGCTATCGATGTTTACCCTGAGACAGAGTGAAATGAACTCGACGAGAGAAAAATCTTCCGAGAAAAGAGAATTCAAGATCACGGCCGGTAAACATCACGAGTGACCTCGGAATAAAGCCGGGAGGCCAGGCTGGCTGGCAAAATGGCCAGGAGTTGGTCCATAGAAGTGTTGCAATAAGATTTAGTCCGCGACATAAATAGAGTTTACCACAACGGTGTGGAATCAGTCGTATCAGTAATAAGTAGAGTTTATCACTCTGATAATCATTCTCGCGGAAGAGAGGCTTCTTCCATACTAAGTCTCTAGTGTGTCTTAAAAAGAATTTTACTTCAATGCTCCTAATATTTACCCCAGTCATTAAGTGATAATTATTAGTTATCATAGAGTTTAGGTCAATTTTTAAAAGTTAGTTTTCCTCTGCCGACGTTTCGAAATATATACCTACTTCATTCCATCTTCAATGTTAACATACAAAACATGAAGGCCATTCTTAATAATATCCATTACATATCAATAATCAATTCACCACCTCACATTAATTACCTCGGAAACAAGCCATTGCAAAATTAACTCGAGTGTGCTCATAATTTTGTGGTCTCGCTTAAAAACAATGGCTCCATTTCACATATACAGCACTAATAATACACATGTGTTTGAATTACAATAACATTGAAAATGCTAGCTATACCTGGATACATAAAAAATTAACACGCGTAATAAAAATATTAATTTAATGGCCTTAACTGACATACATTCATTAAATTGCAACACACTTTGCTTAGCTTCGCTTCGTCAGTTTATTACCACACGTACTAGAATTTCTAGCTAAGAGTATCATACTATTAATTTTCCGCTTTCTTTATTGGATCTGTCGACAACGGCAGCACTTTCAAAATCAAAAAAATGTTTCTTTATCACTGAAAAGCTGAGCAATAGCAAAGGTTACTTTTTTGTTATATATGCCTGAACAGTGGTTTCATAACCTATTATTTAAATATTACCCTATATCTTCAAAAGATATTTGCTCACAATGTTTACATGGAATTGAAAACACCAGCTCGGTCCTTATTTCCGAAACATCGGCAAAGGAAGACTAACGTTTTAAATTTGACCTAAACCCTCAAAATAATCTAAAACTTTTATTTCAAGGAAACGAATATTTGACCTTTCCTTCGCAATAAGTGGTACACGTTAACAACGAAAACAAATGAAAACGAAGAACAGTAATTGCAATTAGACGATAGGTTTAACAACTTCAGTACTTGTATAGCATAGTATAGTATTGTGCTAATTTTTGGACGTATATCACGAACTGGATTTCAACGTGGGCGGTTGTACAGCGTAACCTATCCTCGGCGCGTTTCTTTATATGCGTGTATTTATTCCATTATTTTCCACTTGCTTGATACATACTTCATTTATGCCCTAAAGGTGCCATTGAGGTCCTACAAGATTGGAAAGCAACTCTCGTCAGCTTTCCAGTAATAACTGAGGCATTATTTCAATAAATTACGGCTAGGGAAGATAACCGGAATTCCGAATAAATAATTCCAAAAAATAAGGAATCACCATAAAAGGTCATGATTACGAAAACACTTCTGCTATTACTTAAAATGTGTTACTATCATTTACGATTACTAACTTGGACATTTCTAGGCTTAATAAATGGACGGCATTTAAATAAGGAGCTGTTACAGAAGGATTCTAAATTATTTTCATCCTCCAAAAATGCCATGAAGAGTATGGACGCAGGTAGAGCCGATTTCCACTGAAAGCATTCACAACTTCGCAGGAAGAAGCGTTGTCTCTCAGGAATCGATAGTGATAAGAAGGCTGACAAAACAATATGGTTAACAATGGACTTTGGATGCAAACTTCAATCACGTTTTGGACTCGCCAAACTTGAACAAGGATGTGTCTGAAACTCCTCAGTCACGGAAGATGGCAAAAACGGAGGCTGAAGAGAGAATTACAAATCCGTGCTTTAGTTGAAAATGTGATAGGTTAAGACAGAGCAGAGACATCAAGGCTTCAAACTATGTCACGCAGAAACCCATCTCTTGTAAGAAGCCTGCTCTCTCATTTAAATTATTCCATTTGCCCTTTCAGCCTTTTCTTCCGAATGAAGTGACAGTTTAAAAGATACGTTTACATTATTATTTTATATTCCTATCACTCTTGGCTGTAGTGGTGAAAGGCGACCAATAATGACTTCGTTCAGATTACCACCGTACGGACCAACGTACGGTCGGATTCAAATGTAGTGCAAAGAATTGAGCGGCGCCACTTACGCTTCTCAAGGAAATTGAGTTTCACTTACTGCGCTGCTATTCTTTGCTACGCAACGCTATCTATTCATCTGTTTATTTGCACGTATTCAAATGGTAATAGCTGAGCAATTGCCTATTTTGTGCTAATTTGTTATTGCACTTTCGTTTTGGTTTGGATATACGATTTGAGCATGGATAATTATTATTTATTAATCACAACTGTTACTCTAAATGATACATTACGTAGTATTTGTCGTAGGTGTATTGTATGCCAGGAACGATCTGTGCTTAATAATAAAGTTTGGTATTTCAATTAATCAATACGTCGCAGCATGTCGTTGTTATTCCAGTTGATCATAATATGTAATAACAAGTTAGCACAAAACAAGCTATTGCTCAACTGTTACAATTTAAATACGTGCAAATAAACAGCTGAATAGGTAGCGTTGCATAGCAAAGAATAACAGCGCCGTAAGTGAAACTCGATTTCCTTGAGGAGCGTAAGTAGCGCCGCTCGATTCTTTGCAATACATTTGAATCCGACTGTACGTGAGACTGTAGTGTGGGCACAGCGTTACCATCCTCACCAGCACATTGCGACGAACAAGTTAATAGCGAGCAAACGGAATTAGGAATACCTTCTTCTCGAGGCGTTTTGAGGCTTTCGAAAAGTTTTTTCAAGCGAAGGACACATTTCTAAGCTTTTTTATTAAAATAGATCATCTGAATTGAAACAAAATAAAAATTGAAGTCAAAATGCGGTAATGCCATGCAAATGGCGCTGCAGTCGGCTCATACGGCTGGACAAATGAGGTCGTTAAAAATATATTCGAGGGATAATCCGCACATTTTGTCACTTAATAATGGTTTTTAATAAGTTAATCCATTCATCCGCGAAAGCAGCATGTTTTAAACCCAATAAATAAAAGTAAGTAACATAGCATTTGTCTAGACTCACGAGTCAAATCAGGGCCACCTTAAGGAGGAACGCTCATTCCAGGCATGCCCGGCACAACCCACCTTGATTTTAACATTTATTATTCAGCATAATAACTTCGACTGTCGAATAATGCAAAACCATTACTGAGTCACCGGTTATTTAATGGATATCTATATATTTGTTTAAAAATGATGACATTTTCGGCTAAAGTAAAAGGCCTTCATGACTGTGCGATGGCATCTCTTCACATTTTTTAAAATTTCAATTTCCGCCAAAATAATCTCGTTCAAAAACTTGTAACATGCAATGGATATTAAGACCATAAAATATCCCATATATTTATTTTATGCTTAAGGCATAGATAATATTACACGAGTATTTAGGTTTGAATGACAGACTTGCAGTTTTCATCGGTACACATAGACATACACTACGTGCACCAATAGAACCAGATCGATTTTGCCGGGTCAGCTTGGGATGGTAGACGTAACGGGCTAGTGGGATCGAGATTCGGGCTAACTCGGCCCACTCTCTCTGCCAGTATGAGATTTAAAATCGATATTTCAATCGATTTCGCATTGTTAAACCAGGCGATCCGAGTCGGCTGGCTTAGAATTTTCAGTTCGGTCCAAGTTCATATCGATCTGAGTTCGATTGGTACACGTAGTGATACTGTCCTGAATGTGGCAACGTTGCCAAGGGAAACTTCAGCTGTTTACCTTTGTTTACCAAATTTTTTTTGTACTTTTTGTACAAAATTATTTTTGTTTTGTTTGTTTTAATTTGTTTACCAAATATTTTTTTCGATGTACATCATTATTAGACAATTAATATAAATTATTAATAGTAAAGCCTGAAGATAATTATAAACTTACCTCATTTCGTAATAATTCATGACATTAAAACCAAACGAAATAGCAAAGGGGGAGGGAGTCAGTATAATTACCGGTTTTTGTTACGAGGTTTAACTTCGGTTTAAAGCTCTGTCCTTAAGATTTTACCCGAAGGAGATTTCAATGATATTCGACAAATATAAAAGGGAGCACTAAGCCTAAATTTAATCATTAAATTACAATTTTTATATATTAAGAAAACAGTACATCGAGGCACATGTTCCTCCTTAAGGTAGTTTGAGCGAAATACCATTTCACCGAGAAATCAACAATTTTGTCTCATTTTAAAGTAAAATATTCCACCTTTCCAAATACTTCAAAATACCAGCCCCTTACCGAACTACTTTCCGAGATTTTTGACGATGAATCCCAGCCATTTTGCATGGGAAATGGTACATATAGGCACTCCAGATAGAACTTATTTAATAAATGAGGAATTTCCAACACCTAGATCTCGTCAAAATATTAACACTGAGTCGTAACATGTTTTCTCAAACTATTTTTTTTAATAATTCACATTGTCACCGCTGTATTTTCTCAGATTCACAAAAAAACCTTGAGCATGAAGGAATTCTAAACGTACTGCGTGAAAAAATTAGTCAAATTAAAGACGTATATACATATTTTTATTTAATTACTCACAATTTCGGTCATACATAAGTCTACCATTGCACCATTAATGATGCAATGTATAATTAATGCTTCCTACAGCTGCTGAAATTTGAACGTTTAATTCGTGTATGGTCTCTATTATGACTAGGAAACTATCTCACTCAGACTGGCTTAAGTAGATAGAGCAACCAACTCGGCACAACGAAGTATGGCTCGGGATGCAAAACTCCAACAGTGGTGAACTTTCCTCGGGCTCCCCACCGGGTCAATGTCTTCACGACGGCCGAGGTTTTGGCGGGAGACTTTCCCATCATCCTCAGGACTAATGATGGGAAATTCTTCAGTCAAACGTCAGCTACAATACAGATATTAACGTGGTGGGATGCCCGAGAAGAATTCACCACAACGATTCGCCTCGAAGGCCTGATATCTTTCAAAAATCCGACACCACCGCGATTCAACCTAAGACCTTTAAGACAAGTAGCCAGTACTATGGAAATGACACAAACCCAATTCCCACCACACTCTTATTACAGCATAAAATAAAAAATTGGTTGGTTCTTTAAGGTTGTTAAAATATCTCTTTTAGGACTGACTCAAAATTACGACTAAAACTAGGCTTTTAAGGTGGCAGGAGCGCGAATTGTGATTCTTTGAGTGCACATTTTAATAATTTTTCAAGTACGTCGGAAAATAATTCTCGACCATCACTTCACTTGAGTACATAAATTCATACGCTGGCTATAATCATACAAGTTGCAATTTAAATGTAGCAGAGATTATATTTTAAAAATTTCGTCTCCTTTTAAGCAGTACTATGACTTAAACGGCGAGAAAGTCTATATTGAAGCGAAAACTTGATATTGGTACGTGTTTTTTATTCGCTGTGATACCTTAAAATTTATTAGGAACCATTATAATAATATGAAAAGTATTCTTTCGATATTTGGAGCAAATCTGCACATATGTAATAGAATTATTTAGAAAATAATAATTATATATATCTTTATATAAAAAATAAAAATATAAATAAAAAATAATAATAAATATAAATAATAATATACATTATTTCTACAATCGTTCGTTCATTCACTCAGACCGCTCAGCGGCAAATACACACATAAATGTTAATACAGAAAGGTAGAAAGAAAGTGGATAGGAACACATAATATATATATAATTTGACGGAGGATCACTTGAGTGACAACGTATGAATATATAAATGCCACAGGGAGGCAGGCAAAGATCATAAGGCATAAGACAAGAAAAACAAAAGAGAAAACACTCACAAAAAAGCTCCTGATATTTCGACGTTGTAGCGTTCGTCGAAATATCAGACCCTTTTTGCGAGTGTTTTCTCTTTTGTGTTTCTATGTTTCTTGTCTGCCTTTCTGTGGCATTTATATACATATAATTTTTCTGTCGCATTTATCTTTAAGTATTACTGATGAGTACGCGTATGAAAAGCAATTCTGTACATAAACTTATATCCCTCCAACCACCTTACACATAATGTTTTAAAACTTGTGGAAATGAACAGCTAGAATGAGATATACATCAGCGTAAATGTGGAATGCATTAAGCTGACGAATGCGCTAAAACCCTGACGTCTAAACATACATTCTAAGATAAGAGACGGAAGCTATTCCCGTAACCTTTAAGGTATTCAGAGCAGACGGAAAGATAAGACCGAGGACAGTGCCCATTGTCACCGGCAGGAAATGGACTCGTACAACATCCGACGATGAATAATTTTAGAGCAATGCGCGGTGAGCTCATGACAGCGCCTAAAGAAACGAAATCAGACGAGTTTGTCCTCAATAAACAGTGCCAGTTCCGCCAAGTCTTCTCTTTAGGGCAGTTGGAGAGAAATTCCATTTCGCCAAGGAATCGGTAAATTTGGTCTCAGTTTAAAAAAAAATTGTCTCGCCCCTCCGATCATACCAAAATATTAACCCCTAACCGAACTGCTTTCCGAGTTTTTGGACCAAAAATACCTGCCCTTCTACATGGGAAATGCTACGTGTATACACTCCAGAGAGACCTAATTTAAAAAATGGGGACTTTCTAACTCATAGATCTCGTCAAAAAATTAACAGGGTGTAGTTTGAATGTTTTATTTATTATTTTTGAAAATAAAGTCGCCAAATATAGACACATTTCAGGATCACATAAAACCTTCCGTTTGCAAGGAACCGCTTGAACCGCTTGAAGAAAATGACGCAAGTAAAAGACTAATGTAGATATTTTTATTTAATTACTTCGAATTTCAGTCATGTAAAAGTATATTTTTGTACCATTAATAATGCAATATTAATCCCTGCTTCCTACAGCTGATCAAATTTAAATGTATAATTCGAATATGATCCCCATTGTGACTAGGGAACTATCTCACTCAAAATACCTCAAGGAAACGGTAATAACGACGATACTCCTTGGCGAGACAAATAAATTAAATTGTAACATTACTTCCAAATATGAGAGGAACAGCGTAAAAGTGGGGAATTTGTTTTATTTAGACCAATGCAAAGGCGGCGTTTGGGATTAATAGTAAGAAAATGAATGAAAGAAGCAATGCCAACAAGTTTTTTGTCCATTTAAACAATTCGCAGTGCAGCGGTTATCAAAAGAGGGTGTTACAGATTAGATATTATACAATTAACTCGAATAGTAGTCCAATTGCGCAAATGGGAGCATGAACTAATTTCATTTGTCATATTAAGTAGAGCACACGACAAAAAATTTCTTAAATGACACAAACATACCATAATTTATACGAGAATGCGTCAGTCGTAGGTTAAGAACCGCATTTCAAGAGCATGAATATATTAAGTCGCATATTTCAAATCGGTATCTCAGAGTATTGATGTCACCCCACGAGGATTGATGTTACGTGGCCTCGGACTTCAACTTTCCAAGGTGGTCGATTACCCAGAAGTAGTTCCTCGCCTCTGATTCCTTTCGTACCGAGGAGGTGCACAATACAGGTAAACAACGTGATTCGATAACATAATTAGTAAAGAATTTGCAAGTGGATTTACAACCTTTGATAAAATTTGGAACAGAGCGAGTTGCCCACGTAACAGCTAACACTTTTATCGACGGTAATATTCGGCCGAAACACCGGCAGATACGCATCGAGGTGGTTAACCAACAGTAAAATGTGGAAAAACCAGTCCTCGATTTCGTTTTTAATTAAAAACGACAAAGTCACACATTTCCACCATGTGATATTCACAAACTGGCCTTCGTTTAACTTGATGTTGAATGCGACCATTTGACGGAAAAGAGTGCTTTCCTAAGCTGTACGTATGTCACTTGCGCGAAAAACTGCCCGTATTCGAAGCGAATTCTCTAACGAAATCGAGTAATGATACAATTTGGCACACTTTTATCTTATCCTTTGAGCAACTCGTAAATTAGTGCTATAATTTAAAATTGAAATGCGATGATTCAAAAGAAACGGCACTACTGTCGCTGTGTACTTAGCATTTTAATACGCCCTCCTCTCCGTAGAGACCCTAGGTAAGGCTCCATCTTAATACAGGGCTCTACTAATACGGTTGGAAAGCTGTTCACAGAAAATATATTCCTATAATTACCTGCATATTATTCGTCTCGATTTCATTTTCAAATAGACAAGACTTGTGACCAGAGGAAACAACATTTTATATAATTTATACAAAAAGGTTGATTTTAGTATTTGTTTAGAGACACACAGTAGCGTAGCAACCTCTAACACCGCTTTCGCACTTAAAGTAGTTTGAGCGAGACATTTCCTTAGTCATAATGGAGACTTCAGTCGAATTTTACGTTTCAATTTCAGCAGCTGTTGGAAGCAAGAATTTAAATATTACATTATTTATGGCGAATTAATATAATTTCACAAGATAGAAATCCTCAGTAATTAAATAAGTAAAAAAATGTCGGTATATGTCTTTACCTTGACTCATTTTTTTAAGCGGGACGTTTAAAACGCCTTCACATCGGTAGGTTTTTCCGTGATTCTGAAAAAAATTACAGCAGTGACTATTCGATTTATTTTTTAAACTATTAGATGAAACATACAAACGATACGCTGTAAATGCTTTACGAGATCTAGGTGTTAGAAATTCCATATTTTTTTAAAATAATCTCTCTCTGGTGGGCCTATACGTACCATTTCTCAAGTAAAACGGCAGGTATTTTTTTGGTATCGCGGAAAGTAGTTCCGTAAGGGCCTGACATTTTGGTATCCTTGGAAATGTGAGACATTTTTCTTTAATATGTGACCGACTTTATTGATTTCTAGGTGAAATGACATAGCGCTAAAAAAACCATAAGCTATCCCAGTAGTGAAAGCTTACGCCCCTACATACCTTACCTTACATACCTACAAATCCATCCATCAAATCCTTAACTAAACTTTCCTCGAGGTCCAAAGCTGATATACAATGAAAAAGATACCGAATGATTCTTCTTCCTCATCCGGGGAATGCAATCACAATTATTTTCACGTGAAAGCGCTCTCGCACGTAAGTAATAAAAATGGAACCCACTCACCGACGGCCAACCGATGGGGGAGGAAAATCAAGATTGTACTCATTTGGCGTAGAAGATGAGATATCTACCGCGAGTTTCATCTTAACCTAACTTGCAAGACGTATTGTAACCCAACCAAGCAAGGCAGCGGCACAATTTACAACCTACACACCAATTCCGCAAAGTTGAACCCTACATCTTCAAGAATAAGAACTATGAAACAGAAAGCCTACTAGCTTAATACAGCGGAGAGGTCGCTTCCATTGAAGGCCAGCGAGAAAATCACTTCCGCCAGATGACGAATGGCTTCAGCATCAAAGGGCGCATTATACGTTGACGGCGAGTCCCAAACTCACATGACAGATGAATTGGGACTCACGACAGGAAGGGAAAACTAGCCTCCACACAGGCCCCTAGCACTGGATATGATCGAGGAAAAGGTTCTCTTAATTTATCCGTGACGACATCGTTTCTGAATATTTCCCAGTGATCTCATGAATTGAGATGAAAATAGAATTTTATAGGTAAGCCTTCATGGCAATTTCCCTTACCCAGTAGGACTAGTTTCAGATATAAATCGATTACAGCGGAAAGCAGCTAGATTTGTTACAAAATTGTCACGATAAACATTGCAGTGTTTTTTAACAAACCGTACGGTTTCAGGGTGAATAATGTGAAATTTTTCCATGTTGGAAAAGAAAAACTATGCAAATTCCACACAGAGAAAATTTAATACAAGACCCGGGTTTCAACACATTATGTCATCTTCAGGTGACACTCCAGCTCCACCTGAAGATGACATAATGTGTTGAAACCCGGGTCGTGTGTTAAATTTTCTCTAAGTGGAATTAGGTCGGCCCCGGTGGCGGTGGGGTAAAGTCCTCGCCTGCTAACCCGAGGGTCGCGGGTTCGAGTCCCGCCTGGGTAGAATATTACCTGCCCAGGACATGGGTTGTGTATGTACTGGGTTGGGAGAAGAGGAAGGTTCCGTCTCATCCAACCCAGGATAAACAAACTAACAATAAAATAATAATACTGTTCCATGCTTCCGATTTATAGACTGCCACGCTCCGAACGAATGTTTCAGATTGGATCGCGCCACTAAAATTAGAGAGCTAGATTGGAGAACCGATAGGTATAAAATGTCATTTTTCCCGCGTACCATTCGGGACCATAACAGCTGTGATCCTCGTCATGAATAGTTCGAATTGTGACATTAGCTAGATTGTAGATCTCTTTCTTTATATATTTTACGTTATTATTTATGCATGATGTAAATATTGATGCTCTTATTTATGCATGAGATTTTGAATCTGTAGTAGTATTCCTTGTACCCCTTGCATGTTGGAACGATTGACGATATAATGTTTCTTGGTTATTATATTGTTAATTGGCGCGTTGCATGTGTGGTACGCTGGTTTCAATGTAGTTTCGGTGTTCTACCGTATCATTCATGCATGCCTGGTGTGGAAGCACCCCCTGCCACACACCCTTTGGGTGGCTTGCAGAGTATGACGTAGATATGGATATAGATATAATTAACATGGTTTTTCTTTTCCAACATTGCGGTGTTACCGAATTGTTGAGGGAATTAGAGTGGGAACCTCTATCCGATCACAGGAAAAATATAGATTAAATCTTTTACGAAAGTTTGATGTAAACTATTTTTTGCCGGAAGTTCAAAATATTTTGCTAGAGCCAAACTATTATGGTAGAAATGATCACAGGCATAAGATTAAGGAAATAGACTGCAGAACCCATAGATTTCAAATGTCATTTTTTCCACGTACAATAAGGGACCATAAAAGTTGCGATAGATTACTCCTAGGATACTTTAACCCTGACTAGGTAACATAGATTTTGCACTTGTGCTAAATAATTTAACATCATCATTAGCTACTAAACTCGCATGCAACTTCTGGCATGATATACTCTTGTATGATTTAGTATCTTGTAGTGCTATTTATCTCTCGCGTGAATAATACTTAACAGCAGTTGTATCTTAAGTACTGGACTGCATGGTAGCATGTCCGTCCACGTAGCTTTTTTCTAGTTTCTGGTCTGACCGCGTACAGTTGTCCTGACTGCTTTTGGCCTGCGCCTGACATCCGGGGGAACGCGCGCGGTTAGGATTTCAGCTGGGATGAGGGCTTCATGCCGGGTGTAGAATCACCCGTGCCACACACCCTAGTGGTGGCTTGCGCGGTATTTCGTAGATGCAGATGTAATTAAATACTAATTTTACTCATTTCTGCTCCACACAACGCCACCCCTTACATTATACACTTCGCTAGCTTCCAGCGGATCATCGCTAGTGGATATATCACGATGCTGGCCGCCTGAATACTTTTATCTTCTATGCCCTTATCTACATGAAAGTTTACTTCCGACGCAAAACTTCATTGAATTCTTCAGTTATGTTTCCAAGTTAGAATGAAATCTCGGAAAACTCCTAAAAAAACACTCCTCCAGAAAAATGAAAATGTATAATGCTATCCATGAGATTATTAGTTGGGCAGAGAAAATTATAGCCAGTTCAAGAAGAAAACCAAACCTAATAAGCATTACTCATCTCTCATACCGGTTTTCCCTCTGAATCATTGTCTAATACACGCTAAGGATGAAGAAGTCCATAGGTAACATCGAGGGCGATTAGGTAAACAATAATTATAATAATTTGTCTTTATTATGAGCGAATTTAAGTCTGTACAGTCCTCTCTTACAATTAACTCACCTGACGCACACAAACACCAACGTTCTGGACAGTGAACATTCTGCCCAGGCGGGATTCGAACCCGCGACCCTTGGGTTAGCAGGCGAGGACTATAACCCGCCGCCACCGGGGCTAACATACAACCATAGGAAATACATCCCTCCCAGATAGCACACCATCACAAAATTTCATAACACAAGCATTGACCATTAACAGAGGACGTTTTTTTTCGATTTCCGACAACGAGCGAGAACATTCTCACTCAAAATGTACATCTAGCTGACGAAAATTCGGAGTTTCCAATCCGTCCCCTCTCAAATGCTATGCGTACATTTTTAAAAACCAAAAAACAAATCCCTCGCCATGCCTCGCTCATTTCGGTTTTCATGATTTCTCATGAGAAATTCAAACACCAGAATTGCCCTCATTGGGAAATATTCCCAGGTCGACGAACAGCTACTCTTTTCCTATTTCGTCACCTCTTCAACCACCCCCTCTCCGCCCACCGCCCTATTATCCTCGGCTTTTTCATTGGTATTTACGTGGAGGGTCTTCTCAAAACCACAAAATCATCCATCAATCTGCCTCTACTAACCCAACAAGCCGCCAAATGGGTGTGTCGCAAGAGTAAATAGAGTAACAGCTATGATAAAGTAACGCCTATGAATTAGAAATTGGAATAGTGAGGAAAGGACGAAACTGAATTGAGTGTACAGTATACACGGAGTACCTATCTTAGCGACTCGATCTCCTTATATTGTAGTCCCTGCGAGAAAAGATGTAACGTTTGAACCAATCATTTTGGCAGAGTATATCCCTCATTTTACTGCATCTATCAGTTAAAGAAAAATAATGAGTGGTTAAAATGATATCTACAGCGTATTCCTGAAACCCACGTGATCTGATTTCTTCTCTATTAACCTCTGCCTAGCGTGTAGCCTCGGAGGGTCAGAATAAGTTTAACCTAGTCATTCGATCGACGGTTTTACAATCCCTGTTTTAACGACGCTTATGGCTTTTATTTACATTCTCTTAGTCCAATATGCTAATACACTAGTCCGGCAGATTTACCACCCAAGATCACAATTCTGCAAGAAGCAGGGACGCGCAATCCAGACACTCTGAATGTATAATGATCAGTCACTGTCCATAAAGGCTACATACAACGTTTTCAACGACAATTTATCACAACTCCATATGCCTTTCGCATATTAACAGCACTCCTACGAATAACCAGTATCTTACACCTTATCAGAACTTGGGATCCAAGGTTTAAATGAGTGAACACGTCTACTATTAATACCAGCTATTGATGACGGTGTTTTCAACATTTTTAATCAAATAAATAACACATTTTAGCAGTAAACTAATTTCAACCAGATTCCCACATACTTCAGGCTCAGATATAAACTTAACTCACTCCAGCAGGCATTGCAGTGTTAATTCTTCGTTTATCAGTCCCATATATTTTCCAAGGAAGACAAAATATTGAAACGCAGGCAACCGTTGATTGCCTACTCGGCAGTAATCCAAAGGACATATTTTCTCAATGCACCAAGAGAGACACAATATTGTCTTATGACATATTTACGTTTCTCTTAGGCGTATGAAACCCCTTCAGCAGCGGGATTAAGACTCAACACCTTTTCTCAACCCTATGATCAATGGAAACGACGCGAGCGCATTCATTTCCCATTTGCATAACAAGCACGAGAGTACGACCGAGAATATTGGCAGTGAAGTAGTCAGGGAGGTGATCAATAGGGTCTGGACATTTCTCGCATTCCCCTCCTCCCGCGAAATTTTTTATTCTCATTTAAAAAGATGGGTACTAACGGAGGCGGTTGTAGAGGTATTGATTATTCAAGAAAAGTATATACTAATTTCATTTATGGATTATTTCAAAATAAACTCTCTAAATGAATACAATGTGATTTTCACCGTAAAGACCCGCACTAAGTACTGGGTACTGTTCGAAATTATCCTGGCAATATTTAAAAAAAATCGGCTGTGACATATCACTCTCTTAACCGTCTTAAAATGGCTCATTTTTCCGCCCCACCATCTCCGTCAAATCCACCAAAAACCTCTCCCCACAGAAACGAGATCCTGGCTACTTCACAGTTTACTGAAATTCGTTATGGAAAGGAAATGAAAACAAGCGGAGAATTGTATTGAAACAATAAAACGCCAATTAAATGCCCGATTCAAAATATTCGCGCAATTAAAAAAGTAATTCCTAACCTAGTCGGTAGATAGGGCTAAGAATACACCATGGAAAGAATTCGAAACAGGGTCGAGAGATTATTTCCACCGCGAAAAAAGTGAAAGTGACAATTTGAGGGCAAAAGCCTTCTTGTCTCCCTCACCATTTATACCCACACATGGCCCAGTCATTCCACTCTTCCCAATTTTTCTACATGCGTAAGTAAGCCAAACTTACACGCGAAAAAACGAAACGATTAACGTGAGCAAACAACTCAAGTCAATTTCTGACTCCTTGTCGTACCAGCGAACGCTGCGTTTGTTTCCCGACCTCGTGTTTAAACTCCACAACGGACGACAAACATTTCAAGCGAAAGGAACCCATCGAGTATTGAAAGAGTTAACTACAGTATACTCTAAAGAGATCTGAGATAAGTGTCACGGTATCGTGATAAAAGCGTACTGTTTTCCTTTTTTTAATATTTTCATACAAACAATGGAAGTTCGCCACGGTAACTCGGCCAGAAAGTGAAACTAGAGGGATCAATGAACCCTTGACCTTGGCCTTTTTTCACTCGCATTCATATCGGTAGGGACGGAAACAGAAGCACCATTTTTCATTTTTTCACGTATTGAAAACAACACACACTGTCTTCAGCCACCAAAATTTTTCCTCACATATAAAGGGCTTCACCTCAAGCGACACAGTAAGAAATAATAATAATGATAATCGATTTCTTCCTTATAAAACATGCTAAAACGGAAAAAAGTTCATTCAATCATAAAGCACATTGAATATTGGCAGCCACAGTAGTTTCAATCCATAACCTTGCGGGACAAAAGTAATTTTTGTAACTTTCAGAAAAACAAGGTATTTATATCTTCAACTAATTTCTTTTCATGATTTATGCCTTTGAAAAGGATTTATTAAGTTATAGCAATGTTGCACTGTCGTAAATTAATGCGTCGAGATTGCCAGCCCTTCGCCCAAATCCAGATGGTGTCTGATCCGATAGTCTTTACAAGTGCCAGCAAAAAAGTTTAAAAGAAAGGGACTATAAATTCTAACATGATATTTTAGCAAACGGTATGCTGTAATGCACTGCGTGACATTTGTTCATATAAGTAAACTTTTGAGGTCTAGGTTTATATTGTTATTCCCTCAGTCTCATTATCTCCCCTTTTCTCCCTTCAAATTTTGAACTGAATTTTTTAAGAATATATGTTGAGATAGAGTTGCATAATCTTCAATATTGTACATGATTAGCTGACCCCTGCGTATATTTCGCAAAGTATGCAGCTTCTTCCTGTTTCTTCCGTCTTTCTTCCTATTCATCGACCTGTCGAATATTTCGCACAGTATGCAGCTCCTTCCTGTTTCTTCCTTCTTTCTTCCTGTTCTTCTACCTGTTTCTTCCCATGGACAATTATATGTTATTAATGTTTGTGTTAAAGATACAAAACGTAAACGGTAAACAGTCACACTGATTGCATGTAGAATGTAAACAATCTAACTAAACGATATGATAATAGATGGCGCCTCCTACAGTCTTTTAAACACCTAACCATAACCAACATATCAGTTGATTATATTGTCAACAGATGGCACTGTATCATTTTTTAACAAAAACTGTAATTTAAATTTTTTTAACAAAAACTTTAGTTTTAAACCATTTGTCTATTTTTCGTCAATAGTGGGGAAAGAGCATTAAAACGGTGTTTGAATCATTAATTTTGATGTAGAATTATGGGAGTTGTGGCGTTGAGACAAAAAACACCTTTGAGAAATAATATATATGATAATCTCTACAGTTACACATATTTCCAACGGTTGTCGCGCATATCAGCACTTTTTTTACATAATTCGCTTTTTGTTCCATTAAGTTGGCCAACTAGCGCCATCCTCAGGGAATTAGGGAGCGAGAAAGGGATTTACAAACCAGGAAGAATCCACGCATATCGGGATAAAAACACGCTGGTACACGCCAAAATAAGTCCCTTTAACTTAATATGCCCTGGGGAAAAAATTCTATACAAGGGTTGTCGACTCTTTCAATATTACAAGTGCCGCGGAAATCGTATTGTGAATGATAAAAGATTTAAGTTTCTCCTGGTGAATGACATTTATAAACTCTTCTCGGGCTCTGCACCAGTTGATTGGCTTCATGTTTGCCGACGTTTCGGAAAACGACTTGCTTTCCATCTTCAAGGCGTGTTACTCTGTCCGTGTCAGATTGTAAACAGAATGGAGTAAACGGAAGTATAACATCAAAACTATCCACCTACCACCACCCAAATTAAGGAACCGACTGGTAATGGCGAAGGATCCCATCGGCCTGAAGACACCAGGGGTTTACCAGATTCCATGCGAGTGCGGAAAAATATATGTGGGGGAGACAGGTCGAACGATTGAGATGGGGCTGAAAGAACACCGAAGGCACTTTAGACTAGCGCAACCACAGAAGTCGGCAGTGGCGGAACACAGCATCGATGAAGATCACGCCATTCAATGGGGAGATGCAAAAATTCTGTGCCGCTCAGCGCGCTACTGGGACCGCATAATTAAGGAAGCCATTGAAATACGCCTTAATCCAATAAATTTCAATCGTGACTCTGGCTTTCATCTGAGCAATACATGGACACCTGTAATAAATTGCAATAAAAACATAAGGAAAAACCAGAAAATAATTCAAGAGCAAAGGTCAAACCTCAGCCAATCAGATGGCACCTGAGCTCAATTGTTGGGCCCCACCAACGGTCAACTCCATTCTGTTTACAATCTGACACGGACAGAGTAGCACGCCTTGAAGATGGAAAGCAAGTCGTTTTCCGAAACGTCGGCAAACATGAAGCCAATCAACTGGTTCAGAGCCCGAGAAGAGTTTATAAACGTATTGTGAATGGCTTGAACTTTTATGCATCTTTAATTCCATTCCAATAAAGTAAGTACCACGGAAGTCCTCAGGGTTTCGAGGCCGCGAGGGCGTATATGGAGTGGAGTCTTGGTAAATAAATTTAAAAAATCTTAATAAATGTTCAACATGAAAAAGAGACAAAGCACAACATTTATTCTAGCATAAATTGTAAAACTTTGCCAGGAAAACAATTAAATTAACAATATAAGACACTGTCTCCGGCGTTACTAGGTGGAACTCCTTCAAAATGAATGAAAAGAACAAGTACTTGGTTATGATTCCACTCTTAATAATTAAAAAAAAAATAAACTTCTAAAATGAAACCTTAAGAACTGCCTTGGTACTTACTGCACTGGAATTGAATTAAAGATGCATAAAAGTCCAAACCATTCACAATTTATTTCCACATTAATTAAGTGTGGAATAATAACCAAGTACTCGTTTTTTTCAATTCATTTAAGTTAACATGTTATCCCGATCCGAGGCCCACGCTGGCGCGGGGTTCTGGGAATACTATGCCCAGCTTTCCGATTTTCTCCTCCTTAACACACACAATATCTCGAGGACCATTATCGCCCGGATGGCAACTTTTCTTTAGGCGAAATCTTGACGAAATCACGAGAGCTGATCAAATAAATACGAATTTGGAATGTCGTTGAAAGCTCATCGCAAGTCTACTGATCTCTCACTTCCCCGTCCACGGCAAAGTGTCATCCCGTCCCGAGAATGAGAAAAAACAACAACGGCTGTCGCTATGCCGCTTATCTTGAAAAGAGGCGATAAGAAAACCAAAATAGTACGTCTGACATTGACTATCTAAAGTTATTGACCAGTGAGTCCAAATAATTTATAGATGAATTAACTTTCAACTTTATCGCATAATCTATTGCTTGTGTGTGATTATCTTAATGTAGTCTAAGCGAGATAGTTCCCTTGCCATAATGGAGACGATATTCGAATTACACATTTTAATTTTAGCAGCTGTAGGCAACATAAATTAAATACTAAATTTTAATCGTGCAATAATATACTAGAATACGACTGAAATTCTAAGTAATCAAATAAAAATATCTGCATAGATTTGACTCATTTTTTTCACGCGGTACGTTCAAAACTCCCTCACAACAGAAGGCTTTTGCGATTCCGAAAAAAATACTGCGGTTGAAATATGATTTATTTTCAAAAACAGTCGAGAAAATATACAAACTATTAATTTTTTGACGAGATTTATGTTAGAAATGCCTCATTTTTTTAATGAGGTTCCTCTGGAGAACGTAACCTATCATTTTCCATGTAAAAGGGCTGGTATTATTTGTCAAAAACATTGGAAAGTAGTTCGGTAGGGGCTGATATTTTGGTATCTTAGGAAACGTAAGATATTTTTCGTTAAAACGAGACCAAACTCATTAATTTCTAGGTGAAAAAATATTTCGCTCAAACTACCTTATGTGTACATTATTTCATCATCGCTTGGTTGAACAGAAAACGTTGAAGCTTACTTGTGGTAGAATATATTACGTACAATAATATATCCGGAAGGTCAATATACGATAAAAGAACAAACCTTGGAGTGTTTCACCAAGTCCGGCCACTTGAAGAAATCTACTGAAAATACACTCTCACGAAAGGCTCAGTTGCGAAAGACATTTCACAATTGCACTGGAGAAAAAGTTTATAAGCCTTGAGACTTATCGCGTTATCACAATCAAAGGTCATCATTTTGAATCTCATTCTACATCATCATCTCGGATCGCGACCGATTTCAATCCTGCGTATAAAAATAGATTAAACGCGGACCTAAAAAAACACACATAAATATATTTTACTAGTACAAATAGTTTTATTTCAGTAGGTTACAAAGTAACATAGAAATCGTCAAAGTAGTTAGGAAAGAAAAACCTAAAAGGGCATACGAAGACATAATGAAAGGATGTCAGGAGTCTGATATACTGCAATTGCAAGTAGATTCCAGAAATTCATTCGTCCACGTCTACGTCTACGTAATACCCTGCGAGCCACCACGAGGGTGTGTGGCAGGGGGTGAATATCACCAAACATGCACTATTGACATGCAACTAGGATATTTAATGGAGACATGCTAGATAATAGGGTCACATGCAGCTAGATGGTTAGTATCTACATAATAAGAAATGGATTATTACACCAGGGTATATTATTCACGCAATAACATACCCTGGTAAGCAGGGGCTGTTTCAAGTGTATTTTGAAAGATGAGATTTATTGAGGAGAAGTTTCGCATTGGCTAATAAGTTATAGATTATGAAATGATACACAAAGGATATCTTGCCACACACAAAACACATTGTCCTCGCAGCGGTTCCAGTGGAACAGTACCAGGACCACGTAGCGGTACCAGTACGTCAAGACAGCTCACGCACTTTCAGACAGTGCTCAATTCACAGTATGAACATATCCAATTCACCATGGAAATTGAGAAGGAAGGTGCACTAAATTACCTGGACCTATCAATGAAAGTTCAAAACCACAGGTTCGACTTTGCCATCTTTAGGAAGCAGTGCTACTCGGATGCCATCATCCACGAGCACTCCAGACATCATTTCCACCAGAAAACGGCAGCTCTCAACTCCATGATCCATCGAGTATGCCACATCCCTAAGTCAGAAGCCAACAAATTGAAGGATCTTCGCACCATAAAGGACATTGCTGCCAACAATGGTTACCCAGAAAGTTTAGTGGACACCCTTTACCGGAGAAAAAGTACCCAGATAGCACGGGGAGAAATATGCAGCGCTCAGACCACACCGGATGATTCGCCAAAATGGTGCAGAATTCCTTTCATCGCGAAATATCAGAGTTAGATCGCGTGCAGCGAAGAGGAGCTAGGTTTGTGAAACGATGCTACGATAAGTTGGCTAGTGTGTCTGGACTGTTAGAAGAATTAGGATGGGAATCGCTATCACGGCGTAGATTAAATCATAGGCTTAACCTCCTAACTAAATTTCAGGAAAATCATTTCTTTGACGACGAAAAAAAACATACTATTAACCCCCTCGTACTACGGCAGATTAGATCGCGCCGATAAAATTAGAGAGCTAGATTGTACAACCGATAGGTATAAAATGTCATTTTTTCCGCGTACCATTCGGGACCATAACAGCTGTGATCGTCGTCATGAATAGTTCGGATTGTGACAATAGGCAGACAGACAAATGTTTCTCTTTATATTCTCTACGTTCTTATTTATGCATGATGTAAATATTGATGTTCTTATTTATGCATGATATTTTGAATATGCAGTAGTAGTCTTTGTATCCCTTGCATGTTGGAACGATTGACGATAGAATGTTTCTCGGTTATTAGATTTTTAATTGGCGCTTTGCAAGTGTGGTACGCGGGTTTCAATGTAATTTCGGTATTCTACCGTATCATTCATGCATGCCTGGTGTGGAAGCACACCCTGCCACACACCCTTTGGGTGGTTTGCAGGGTATGACGTAGATGTAGATGAAATTGTCCCTAAAAGTTCGGCGACTACTTCCCAAGGGAAAAATAAGGGCAGCATTCTATAATAAGAGAACGCTCGGGAGTATCCTCGGATCGCCTAAGGACAAAGAAAAGGCTGAACAGCAGAGCGGAGTATACCTTTTGAAGTGTTCTCAATGTGACGCTATTTACATTGGGCAAACAGGGAGGAGCTTTTCCACCAGGGTAGCGGAGCACCGGATGTGTCATCTCCACGGAAAGGAAAATTCCCAATACGCCAAACATCTACTCAACAAGGGACACAACAGTTACTTCATTCCTACTATATTACATGTAGAGAAGAAAGGACGCAGATTAGACGCCCTGGAGGAGTTGGAAATCTTAAGCCTAGCTGATTCACACCTCGTCAATGACCACCTCCATCCCTCTCGCTCTCCCCTCCTCCAATTTCCTTCTTGCTCATCTAACCCTTCCCCTCCCCGCCAGGAGTGACGCACACCCGAGCACCGAGCCCAACTTACCTCCCCTTAACCTCCACCCCCCTCAGCACCTGAACTCTCCCAGTCCTCTACACCCTCCCACCACCTCCCCCACCACCTGACTTGCCTGTATATACTGCTCATTTTTTGGAAATTTTTAACTTGATAATGTTACTCTGTAACGAAACCATGGTCGGTAAAAATACGACCTTATGTGGAAACTGCCAAGTTGCAATTTCTTCAGAAGCTCCTACTATGAAGGATTTCCACGAAGTCACGCCCGCTACCATTACTTTACAACTATACTTAACTACGGTTAATTCGTTGAAAAACGATAGAGGCGAAATAGCAACTTCCAGTTTAGATAACGCTAATTTGTTGAATTATTTTTTTCAGAGCGTTTTTAATAGCGCGGAGTATTAATCGCAGTTAAGAACACAATAGTCAGCAAAATAGAAGTGATTCCCGATAATATAATAGTAAGTGTACGGTGTTCCATTCAAT
Organism: Ceriagrion tenellum; assembly: GCA_963169105.1. Classification (NCBI taxonomy): domain Eukaryota; kingdom Metazoa; phylum Arthropoda; class Insecta; order Odonata; family Coenagrionidae; genus Ceriagrion; species Ceriagrion tenellum. The sequence continues at coordinate 113,666,129 of OY720636.1, read as the reverse complement.
GCGCTAATTCGAAAGTAATATATGTTTGTGCCTACTACAGACCACCCCATTCCGATGTACACTTGGTATTAAAACTCAAGAAACAGATCAGGTCCATTGATGACCATAGTAACGAACGACAGATAATGGTAGGTGGAGATTTCAATACGCCATCGATAGGTTGGAAAACATGCAGTCATAAGTCTGGGGGTAGGGACAAAGATATCTGCGAGTCATTGCTTAACCTGTTCGCATCATACGCACTAAATCTAGGATGTTGACACATCTATGCTAGGATGGGAATTACTATCAGAACGCAGGTTAAAATTTAGGTTAAACCTTTTAAGTAAATTCGAAACAGAGTTGTTCACAGATGACGTTAGATATATATTGAGAACCCCTGCGTATTATGCTAGGTTTGATCATATTGACAAGATTAGAGAGATAGATTGCCGTACCGATAGATTCAAAATGTCATTTCTCCGGCGTACTATAAGAGAGAACAATAGGCAGCGTAGCAAAGGGATAGGTAGGTGAAATATAGTTAGAGTAGTCTGTAGTGCATGATGCATGTAATAACAACCATTAATCCCTTTCTTATTATGTAGATATAACCATGTGACCCTATTATCTAGCATGCCTTCATTAAATATCATAGTTTCACGACAATAGTGCATGTTTGGTGACATTCACCCCCTGCCACACACCCTCGTGGTGTCTCGCAGGGTATTACGCAGACGTAGACATCAAATAGTAAATTTGCCTAATAGAGGGGAAAATGTTCTCGATTTACTTGCCACAAACATACCTGAAAAAGTAATTAAAGTTGAAAATGTCGATGGAATAAGCGACCACAAGGTAGCATACGTAAAATTTTCCCTCAACACTGAAAAAAATTTTAAATTAAAAAGAAAGATTTACCTTTTTAGTAAAGCAGATTTTAACGGATTTAGGCGTGACTTAAAGAATTCTTCTTCGAGAAAATTCGTGAACATTAGCAAAAATAGTGATACAGACAACACATGGAAAGAGTTCCTCCAAATTACGCGGTCACTTGTCAACAGATATATGCCTCATAAGTAGAAGAGTGAGAATAGGGAACCAAGGTGGTACAACGCGGAGGTTAGAACATGTTTAAAACGCCAACGAGTTAGCCACGCGAAACTAAGGAAAATGAAGAAAAATGTAGCTAATAGCGACCTAAAATATACTATCGAACATTATAAGATTTGTAAAGCAGCCGCAAAAACAGCCCTTAGAAAAGCGTTTAGCGAATTCAAGAGAAAAGTACTTGGAGAACAACTAGAGGGAAATCCGAAAGCATTTTGGTCATATGTTAGGGAAGTACAGGGATCTAAAAAATCAACGGTTAATTCGTTGAAAAACGATAGAGGCGAAATAGTAACTTCCAGTTTAGACAAGGCTAATTTGTTGAATTATTTTTTTCAGGGTGTTTTTAATCAACCAAAGCGTAGTTTGCAGGAAACCATACCAAACCGATTTCAACAACCAATGCCCCCGATCGATATATCTTGTTGCGGAATCGTATCCTTACTAAGTAACATTAGCCCGAACAAGTCCTCAGGTCCTGATGAAATTCCAGCTCGTGTTTATAAAGAATTAGTTCTCGAAATGGCTCCGTATCTTCAAGTAATATTTGATAAATCCCTCGAAGAACACGGGGTTCCCAAAGACTGGAAGATAGGAAACGTGCCCCCAATTTATAAAAGCGGAGATAGGAAAAAGCCATGTAATTATAGACCAATATCATTAACGTCACTATCTTGTAAAATTATAGAGCATATAATAGTTACATCAATAATGGGACACCTCGACAGCCAGGATTTATTGATAACAAACCAGCATGGGTTCAGAAAAGGACGGTCTTGCGAAACTCAATTAGGTCTTTTTGTTCATGATATTTTAGTTTCCGGAGAAGGTAACGTACAGGTAGACGCAGCGTTCCTTGACTTTAGAAAAGCTTTTTACAAGGTTCCCCACTGTAAGTTACTCGTGAAGTTAGCATCATACGGGATAGACAGTAATAAAGTAGGCTGGATAGGAGACTTCTTACATGAACGCGTTCAAAGAGTGGTATTAGATTGTGTCAGCTTAGGCGAAGTAAAAGTTACATCGGGTGTTCCCCAGGGAAGCGTGGTAGGCCAAATTTTATTTCTTCTCTACATAAATGACTTGAATACAGTAGTAAAAAAGAGCATGCTCCGTCTTTTTGCCGAGGATGTCGTAGTGTATAAGGAAATTAGAAATTAAGAGGACATCCAGTCTTTAGCTAAGGATTTAGATGCGATTGATGATTGGTGTGATAGTTGGCAGGTAGAATTAAATTTGAAGAAATGCGCGATAATGAACTTTTGGAAAAAGAATGGCTCTCCCCGGAAAAATTATTGCATCAAAGAAAAGAAAATATCTAACGTAGAATCTATTAAATACTTAGGCGTCACCATCACTGAAGACATGTCATGGGGGAAACACATCAGGGAAATAACTAGTGTAGCAAACCGTAGATTAGGATTCGTAAAAAGGGTTCTAGGCCAATGCGATGAGAGAGTACGAGAAAGAAGCTATTTTACACTTGTCAGGCCTCATTTAGAATATGCCGCTAGTATATGGGATCCGTACGAGGAAGGTATGATTAAAGAATTAGAGCGCGTGCAAAGGAGATCCGCTAGGTTTGTTAAAGGCCGTTATGATAATTGTATAAGTGCTACGAGTTTAATAGAAGAACTAGGATGGGAATTACTATCAGAACGCAGGTTAAAATTTAGGTTTAACCTTTTAAGTAAATTCCAAACCGATTTGTTCACAGATAACGTTAGATATATATTAAGAACCCCTGCGTATTATGCTAGGTTTGATCATATTAACAAGATTAGAGAGACAGATTGTCGTACCGATAGATTCAAAATGTAATTTTTCCCGCGTACGTCATTTTTCTTAATTTCGCGTGGCTAACTCGTTGGCGTTTTAAATATTTTCTAACCTCCGCGTTGTACCACCTTGGTTCCCTATTCTCTCTCTTATACTTATGAGGTATATATCTGTTGACAAGTGACCGCGTAATTTGGAGGAACTCTTTCTACTTACTATCCTGCGAGCCGCGGCATGGGCGTGTGGCAGGGAGTGTTAGGACACCAGCCGTGTAAAGATATAAGAGATAAGGTTTTGGGAGGAGAAATGGTGACGTGTATTATTGGAGTGTATTTCGTGGAGCTCAGTTTTTATTGTGATCGCTTATTGTGCATGTGTTGCTCTAAAAGACGTCCGTTCTGAAATGCTGAAGCAACCTAAGCCTAGCGTGTAGCCTCCGAGTCGGTAGGGGCTCACACCTAGGTATCATGCATCACGCATAATAGACAGAAAAACCTAGTATTATTCCACACTGGTTTATTTCCCAGGAAGATTTCGACGCACACAGCGTCATTTTCAAGGTATAATGACAGCCGCACAACTCAGAAAATTGATTCGAGCGATGCGGTAGCCACATTCCGCCTTTCGCAAATTGAAGCACGTGTCGATCACTGTCTACGACACAAATATGGCAACATCGGACGTCGTATCAGGCGACTACCATCGATCAAATAATCCAGTTGGTAGCACCTTGTTATCTCAAAATCGTGGGGAGACTTCCTGAGTACATATCCACCCTTTGGGAACACTGAGAGAATGATATACTCCGCGATCTCGATTAAATGCCGAAGAACATAACTTTTTTGTTAAAATAGCGCTATATCCCATCCGAGCAGAAAACAAAAATTGTAGAAGGGCAAGGTTGTGGGGGCTGAGATAGACTGGCTTGGCCCGCTAGGCTAAGGTGACTAGAAAATAGCGTAACCCTTGAGTTTCAGGTCGACAATGCGGATATTTCCAATTATAGGACAGAGAAGATGGACAAAATAAGAGAGATACACTCCCCCACAGGCAGATACAATAACTACTCCAATCCAATCGTATTTAATAACTGCAGAAAAAAGAAGCACTGAGAGTCTCCATTGGCATTTTTGAGTGCCGACTTCGCCGAGAGTGACATATGAAAATTTTCCCGACAATGCCAGGTGTCGCTCCCTAGGACTCTTTTTAATGCATGCGCTATGGCATGGCTATTAATATTAACATTAATGAGCATGAGCATGGCTATTAACAATGATGGAATAACTCTATCTTACATGATTTTGTTCTTTTGTACCACAGGTTACACTTGGACATAACTTTTTCTCCGAATGGCCATTTTTTTAACTTTGCACTCGTACACAAAATTTCTAATGAAAGTGATCCGCCAGTGTTCGAATTATTTTGAAAACTAAAAACGTCACGTAATGGGTCAACATACAATTTACTTTCATCCTTTCCGCCTTCGGACTAGTGGGTTAGATTGATGGACTAAAAGAATACAAACGACAGCCGCAAGCTGGGTACAAATGCATAAAGTCAATAAGCTGCTCTGGGAGTAGGTTGGGAGCTTCTAGAGACTCAGCGGCTACAAGATGACAAGGAAATTTCAGATCATGCGAGTTTAGGATTTGCACGGAGGAACTCTTTTTTTTTTTAACGCACCAGTACCTATCAGAACGCAGGTTAAAATTTAGGTTAAACCTTTTAAGTAAATTCGAAACCGAATTGTTCACAGATGACGTTAGATATATATTAAGAACCCCTGCGTATTATGCTAGGTTTGACCATATTCACAAGATTAGACAGATAGATTGTCGTACCGATAGATTTAAAATGTCATTTTTCCCACGTACCATAAGAGAGAACAATAGGCAACGTAGCAAAAGGGATAGGTAGGTGAAATATAGTTAGAATAGTCTGTAGTGCATGATGCATGTAATAACTACCAATAATCCCTTCCTTATTATGTAGATTTTAACCTGTACTATACTGTAGTAACTAATATTTTGTTGTAATAACTACTGCAATTACTTGTAATAACTAATAATCTACTGTAGTAACTAATAAACTGTGACCCTATTTTCTAGCATGTCTACCTTATATATCCTACTTGCATGGCAATAGTGCATGTTTGGTGATCTTCACCCCCTGCCACACACCCTCGTGGTGGCTCGCAGGGTATTACGTAGATGTAGATGTACCTACTCCATATCTGATAGGAGCGATAGAGTGAGGGGGATGATTCACGGCTGCACTGAGAGGAACACAGAAAAACCCCACCTTCCACGTAGCTTGAGGGACTACAAAAAACATGAGCGAGACGCTTAAGAAAATCATCATAAAATCCACATTCGTTCACCTCGACTTCCAAGCTCACTTCCCAATGGACTTCTTTTTTCACGGCTGGTGTCCCAACACCTTTCTCACCATGTTCTTTCGGCGTCTCGCGTTCCGATTTTAGTAGTAGTGATGTTCTTTTATTTTTAACATGTTCTTGGAGTTTAAGAGAAAGTAAAAAAAAAACTTAAAAATACTTAGAATACCGTAATGACGGGGTTTAAGAATGTTGGATGAAATAAAAGATGGAAGGTGATATTATGAACTTCTTAATGGTTTCGTAAAAAGATAAAATTTAAATAAAGAGAAAGGTGCTGCTAATTACTCCGCTAGCATCAGCAGATGAATTTTTGGGGCATTATGAAGAACATCCAATCTCTTAAAAATAAGAGTTAAAATATTGACGGACAAAAAGGAACGATGAACCGTAAAAGAACGAAGGACCGACTGACCGAAAGGGACGACGGACCGAAAGGAACAGTCGTTCCATAGAAGTCGGTCCTCGGTCCTCCCGTTCAGTCCAGGGAGTCGTTCGTTCACGAATGACTCAACTCTAACATATACATGTAGGTATACAACACTCTTTTGGCATATTCTAGCAGTCATCCGACTAATGGTCGTAGCATTTATTATGAATAATATACGAACTTCAACTTCACGGATGAATGTTATTCATTACGTTATCTCATCAGGAACATTTCAGGACGGTAACATTGTTTACACAGCCGAAACGATTGGATCAAGAATTCTTTCTTCCCGTGCATCCTTCAGGACAACATCGAAACAAATTTATCTTTAAACAAGCCCTCACGGAAGTTCATGGCGTGGTAAGTAGAAAAAGAGGAGCTTACAGTCAGAGAAGCTGGATTAATTAATGCACCAGTTGGCAAATACCTGGATTTCCCTTCCTTCAAGCCTTCAACGGGGGTAAACTCTACTATATCGGAGAAGCTATATAGGATCTTCCCAGGGCGCAATCGCTTCTGATATCCAAAAATTTGTGAAAAATTCAATTTTTTTATTGACTCTGCATCACGTTTAAGTAGTTGCTTTATTGATTAATTCAATAGTTTCTGTATCAATAGAAGCATATCTATAGCATAGTGTAATTTGGTGAAAGTTAAATTTTACACTACAGTGCATGCTGATCTAAAATTATCCCCTGCCAATCACCCTTGAGGGGTCCTGCAGGGCAATGGGTAGATGCAAGTGAGTAGCGTACTAGAGCGAGTGGAAAGCTCCCAATGCTGAAAGTCGGCGAAACGCGACATGCACGAAAAAAGATCAGCAGAAAAGTACGTGTTTTGGATTCGAACTACAATGGACTAAAACGGGTGGCTCGAGGTAAAAAAATTGACTCGGAGGCTCCGCCGGCTTAAATATGAAAGCCAACGCAACATTTCCTGCTGATTATGGTAAAATATGGAAGGGGTGAGAGAGTGACGCAACGCTTAAAAGAAACTTCTACCGCCGAAACTGCCAGCTCAGCTGAGAGAAATATAAGCGCCATAACTTCGATCAAATGCGTAATGCATGAAAAAAAAGGTGTATTCGCTTAGGGGGAAAACGCTCGCAAGCGAGAATACTCCGGTACTTGCGTCTAGCGTGACGCTTCACGTTCTCGCGAATGGGCAGAAGGGCCGGGGCGGGGGAAAGCCGTTTTGTTCTCTCAATCGTCGCGGTAACAAGTTTGTCCGCATAATTTTCCGTTCGTCAGTACAGAGACCGAGAGCCGTTACGAGGGGGTGCGGAAAGAACCGGCAGCCGAACCGCATCGCGTCTAAGAAGGCAGTCATTCTCAACTGATTCGCCGCGTGAATCCATTTCAGTGAAGGATGTACAGAAAAGGGTTGTCGAAGACTTTATCAGTAAGGAGTGTAAGCTTTGTGCGGTTCAGAAACGTGGACTCGTAGAAAATGGTACGAAAATAGGCTGAAGGCATCCGAAACGTGGGTGTAGAGAGGAATGAAGACCTTTCGGGTAGCGGCGCTGGCCCCCATCATGGGGGCGGGGCCATCCCTTCCGTGACAGCGCGGCGTCTTTTTTAACATGTTTCAGGAAATGAGTTCGTTCATTACATTAATTATTTTTTAAACTGATACAATTTGTGGCTCAAATACATTTATTAATCGACAATGACAAGCAAATGCTTTAAGGTTAATGATTTTTCAATCAAATTGGGAGGGAAAAGTGCGCCATTCCCTCCACCTTGCCAGGGGCACCAGAAACCCTTGGTACACCACTGTGAAATGGACGGCAAGGTAGACGAACGAGGAAGGGCTCAGTTAACGGGCATGGCCAGGGGGAGGAGGGGCAGGGTGGAGCAGACGTAAGCGCATACAAGAAATTACTAGACAAAAAAGTAGTAATAAGATGCACAGAAGGAAAGTTAACTTGGTTCATAATTTGTTTTGGAATTCCTTGAAATATGACAAAACATTGATCTACCTGTATACTGAATTAAACTTAAAATTATGTCCTTCCCTCGAAAGGCCGTATTGAACGGTACATTTAATGGAAGAAACGAATGTATGAACTCTTTCATGAGGAAAACTGAAACGTGTAGAGCGGCAAATTGTATGATTGTCTGAATGACTGAACGGGAAATAGATCCGGCTCTAATTCTTTTTCATTTTCTTTCACAATCTATGGTAAATTTGTTTTTGGAATAAAGCGCACCGTGTAAGGCGATCTTAATATAAATCCTGGATACGCCCATGGATCAGTATGTTGGGTGAGGATAGGAAAAGTACTGAAGGAGATTAGGGGGTAAGAAGATAAAGTAACTGGAGTGAATAATCAGAGGGGAAGGGATTTTGAATGCCTTGAGGAAGGATATAGGGCAATCGAGATGGAGTAAGACGGAGAGGAAAGAGAATGCGGAGTATGGAAGGGATGAGGAGAGGTAGGACGCATCCGAGTGATCGTCTAAGATGGTAGGGGCCAAGGCCTGTCAATGCCAAAAGAATGTCCACTGACCTCCGTACAAATCTGCCTTGATTCTTAAGTAACTCTAATAATAATAATTCAATAACCAAATGGGTTCCTCTGGTATATAATACCAGATAACATCTGGTATATATCAGGGGTGTCGCAAACAATTTCGTAATTCCTGCCGCGGGCGATGGAGTCGAAGAAGAAATACGAACAGGCAACTGTTATTATTCCTTAATTTCAAAAGCAAATATCTCAACTTTTAGCGACTCACGCGACCGAAAATCTATTGTGAGACTTCGTCGCGTCATACAATTACTCAGCGAAATATCCGAACAATCAACAAGGAAAACCTCTTGAACGTTCCCCACTCAAATAAAGGAAGCGATTAGCCGACGACTACTCAAATCTACCCATCTCTACGCCATGTATTACATTCAGCACTCGAAAAAGTTTAATATCAAAATAAATAAATTACACTAAGAAATCCGACGGAAAAACACGGAAAACCCAATTATTTAAAATGAAGACAGACATATTCGTAAAATGTGGGCCAGGAAAGTAAATAAAACGGTAGATAAAAACAATAATTAAATTAATTGCCATAAGGACTTTGAATTATATACACAAATTAAATGTAATGCTTTGGCTGTCCTTTGTGATAAATCAATGGGGTTCTATGACAGTGACAATCTTTTGTGTTCTTATATTTGAGCTAATGGTGTCACTAATACTTGTGTTAATAAATGCATTGTAATTAGATCACAAAAATATTTTCCATTGTATTTACAATGGACGGGACAGAATTATTTTACTCAAGGACGTGAGCTTGTAAATTGGATGAACAACACAACATTAAAGTCACAATTAAAAATCTATAACCTGGAGTAATCGGTCTGACATAAACAGTTGATGTTCCCGACAATGTTGCTGGGAGGTTTTTTTAAGCACCAATAAAATGTTCAGTCATGGCAGTAAGGCAAAATCATAAGATAAAAAAGTGAGAAATGGAGTCTCAATATGGATAACAAAGAGGCGTACCCAGACTTAAAGGTTAGTAGCCATTAACGAGGCTCTTTTCCCTCAATGATTCTCAAGTCTTAAAACCTTCGTACCGTAACAAAAATGATGTAACTTTCATCGCAGCTAGGTCTAGGAAAACAAGAATGCTAACAGCAAAACTACCTTTACCAATCTTCGCAGTCCTTGGAAAAAAATGGAATAGTTAAACTACCAAGAAAATTACGAATGATGCCGGGATACTTGGATACTACAAGTCATTAGATTTAATCGCATCCCAGCATCCCAATAAAAATAGTGTGCGAAGAACCTTGACCCTCAGATCACTAGATAGCCTCGCCTCTGTGATAGTCTTTCTCACCCACACACAACACAAGTATGACAGATCATTTCTCAAGGTGACACAAATGGATACAGTCCTATCCTTTAACGTAAGACGAGAGGAGCTGAGGAACCAATGAGAAAGATACGGTGAAAATGGAATGCAACCGGAGCAAGGGATGTTGTTTCATTTTATCCCAGCATTAATACGCCTTGGAAAACGATCAATCTCGAATGTTCTGCGACAAAGGATGTGTCCAACACACATTCGACCCGATCCCCACAGCTATCTACATTTAATCACCCAAGTAGTGTTTTCCCCTTCGTGATAAAACTAGAGTTAACACTTGAGCTAGTTTACACAGAGCGCAAAAAATGGCTTATGACGACTCAGGTGTTGTTAGCTAACTCCCGAGTTTATTACAAGCGCAAAAAACAACCGGCAAAAAAAACGGGATTCGCAACATCACCCCGATCCAAAATTAACAAATAGTAGCCAACACAACAGAGCTATGGGAATCACGGAGGTCCAGATTCCCTTTAAACGAGATGAAACGTAAACACTGGATACACTCGATCGCATATAACCCTTTCATGTGCAGCGTTAGCCATTAACAAGAAAAACTTAAACCGGGAAAACTGACATACATGCCGGTTTTCTGAGCTAGCACTCATAATACAACACTGCATCTGCAACCGTAAATGATAACAACAAAGACATGCAACGCCATGTATTTCAAACTCAGTGAAGAGCGTTACATGGAATACCTATTTAAAACGCGAGAACAGTAATAAACATAATAACTCGCAAATTATACATTTCCTCTCACATCCACTAGATTTCACGTTCACATCCGCCTTCCAACAATAGAGTTGACAACTCAAAGAGGATACAAATTTGAAATTCGTAATTAGGTCCTTCGGAGTCAGTTACTTCAATACATACGTACACTCGTAAAATTGTCAGTCATAACATTTACATCGCTCAACATTTTCACTGATTAACCACAAACATGAAAAATAAATGAAGACTGCCAGAGGTCAGGCCAAGTAAAAACTGTTAGAAGTAAACGAACACCAGCGTCTCATTCATAGCTACGACCAAGATTTTAAATGCGTATCAAGTGTACTGTTAAACAAAATTATCGGAAGCAATTATAAGACAACACTCACCTCATCATAGCTACCCATTGTTCCACTCGTCTTTTCTTCCCGTTGTGAGTCTGAAAGAAGATAAAAACAATCACTCCGATGTAAATGAAAGGTTATGGAACACTACTCCATTGCAAAGGCAAGACGACATTAATCACATGCGCTATAAATTACTGGTAAACTTTACATTTTCCAGAGAGTTCAGTCTATCATGAATAAAAACAACAGCTTATCAAGCGCTTCGGCTTGCTTCGGCTTGAATGTGTTCGTACCGTTCGTACGCCACTTTCAGTCCTTGATCCGCTTTAGGCGACTTGGACTTCCTCAGCAGAAAACAAGCCTCTCACATCTCACGCGCATGCGCAGAAGTCAGAGGAAAAAAGACGAACGAATATCGCGTAGAGCGCGACACGTTTGAAATTATGAAAATGGAATTGATCTTAACGCTTGGCATCCGTGTTCACTGTCGCAATGCTGCGTCGTAAAAGCAATACAATGAAAAAAGATAACTCTTTTTAGAGTTTCATAAATCAATATGACTGCTAAAGTTAGCAATTATATGCGAGATCAAGGGATAAAGGTAACATACTGAGGAAAAATAATATTAAAATTCTCAAAATTAAAATATATTCATAATTCTCAAACTTCAGAAATTTACCCACCCTAATAAAAGCGACATACCACTCGCTAATTTGCGCTTATTTTCCACTGATGTAATCAGATTTTATATCACGTTTAATTTGACTAAGTGTTATCAAATTGATCACCAAAATTAATTCATTGAACGCAAAGTCAAAACTTTGGAGCATTCTCACAGGCAGAAATTTCTGCACTCACCATTACAGTCATTTTGTGTGGGATATATATAGATATCCCTTACATATTAATAGTTGTAAATTTATGATACTGAATTATTACAATGAGCATTGTCATGTTGGCATTTTCTGTCTGCTATCTGAAGATAGAGAATATTTACTTATCCCTCATTTTTTTATCCATAGTGATGGTAATGTTTTCTTGTAAGATGCGCAAACCATTCCTTCCATTTTCTACTTGAAATCTGCTTAGTGAAACTATTTGACTAATCGCTGTAGACTAGATATTTAAATGAGGAGTATGATGTGAGTGATATTGGAAAAGTTTACCTTTATTATGCCTGCAGGAAGTCACATTATTTTTAATGTGTATATAAAAATACCAGATTTATTCAACACAACAAAGGCAAAGGTGAACCAAATATTTTATGAAATTTTACCTACCAAGTAACTTTCTGCACAACAAATAACTTTCTGCTAAAATTGAGACTCCTAGAGAACGGAATGTATCTTATATACCATTACCCTACCCTGAATAACCCAAGAAAGTTAAGATTAAGAATAATTAATTACTCAATAGTTTTGTTAAAATGTTGTGTAAAAATATCAATGATCTTAAGGTAGCCTTAAAGGTCACAGACCTGTGTGGATACTGCCTTCCATAAATGAAAATCATGGTTGGCATAAAAAATACTGTTAAAACATATATAATAAAAACAAATACGATTACATTTTAGCCCAATGGTGAGCAAGAAATTCAACAATATTACTCAATCGCTAAAGTTAAGTTCAACAAAACGCTATTTTTCTACAAATGCCACAGGGATAGAAAGCCATAACAGCCAGAGGAAGGTGTCCGGTACTCTTATAATATGCAGCTTAGGTCTTAAAGCTGATTGTTATGGCAGTGTTGGCAGATGAAAACTTTTGCTTTAGGTGCTTAATCTGCAAAGACTACATTCTGTCGTAAATTCTAAGATCTTTTTCTGAGAAATTAAAAAAAAATCAATTTCAAAAATGGAATTAGCCCCCATACTTCTGGCAAGTTAAATGCAATATTGAAGGATAGGCACCAGGCAATTTTTTCCAACTTTAGTGGCGCTGAGCGCCTAAAATAACACCAGAGGGGAATGTAAAACAGAAAACAATCGATTTCAAGGGAGAGTGATGGGAAAATGAACATACGAAATTAATCTAGCACAACTTTAAAATAAAAGTTCACACGCGAGAATCACATCCATCCTCTTATGCGTTAGAATTTGCTCCATCCCCTTGGATATTGTGCGTTAGAATAATTTTCAAGTTTTTCTTTTTTCCTTTCTCAAAGACGCTTTGACCACTGACCCCGCCATTTTCCACGATCGTTCAATTTTTCGATGAATATGGTCATCTATGTTTTCGTAAACATGAAATCTGCCAAGTAATACCTAATTATAATGTTTTTTGTGATTATACCCGAGTTTTTCCGAGAGATCCATTAATCACGAGTATTCCCGTTAAACTTTTTCCAAATTATTTGAATTGGAGAATTACTCTTAACCGTGATTTTAGACGGTTCAAAGTTTTTGAATAATCTGGTTTGGTACTTTCCGGTTATATCTACTGCGATTTTTACCACGCTTACCAATCGATCTTGGATCGGTATGACCGGATCAGCTCGTCATGGTAAACGCAACGGGTTAATTGAATCGATCAGAGAAGCGGTCTCTTTTGGTCCTCTTATTCAGCCGATCTGAGGTTTCAGATCGACCGGAGCCAGCAGATCTGAGGCACTTCTCGTTATTCTTTTGGTTGTTGTTGGGGAAAAAATATAATCGTTATTATTCAATGCGTGTGTTGTAACCAGTTGAACTAGAGTGCAGTAATGGCGAGTGAAGTCGAGTGAAGTGGCGAGTCGATGTTATGGTAGCACATCGAAATCAACCTCCAATGGGCAATTTTGTTCTCTCGGAATGCGGCTGAAATTTTCTAGCTCTCCACTTGTTTACACACCGGGTCAATTATGCTTCAAGTGATCGATTCGATTGTTCACTATCGATCTTTTTAATCCGTGTTGATAAGCCTGAATGTCAGAACACGTGTCCACGAAATAGCCCCTGTTCTTTTTCTGTAAATTAACTTGTTATATGTTCTCACGCCTCCTCAGTCTTGCAGGTAAAAAGATATTCAGTTCTCGAGTAAACAGGCCTTACCAAATTTAGGTCTACAATATACTTGGGGTTTAAAGTTATTTTACGATTTGTTTCCTATAAAACTTATCCTAAGCATCAGGCATTAAATACTAAGCAGCATGAGGACGTTTCAGCATATCTAACATACATGCTAATGGCGCATTTTCCTATTCAATAGGCTCATTCAAAATAGCTCGCTTGTTAATTCTCGGTGTTTGGCCTATTTTAAAATGTATTCTATACTTTTCGACCCTTGGATATTTCTCTAGCTTAAGCCTAACTCATTACATTGCTTCTCACACGTTATCATACCTTTAAGGGGGTTGGAGCGCGAATCGTGAGTCATGAGTGCAATTTTTTATGCCTTTTCAAGTAAGTCAAAAAAAATCTTGAACCACTCTTAACTTAACTGTATCTATTTATAATGATTAAAGAACCACACGTGTCGTAATATTAATAATGCAAGAATTGAATTGTTAGGACTTGAATTGACTTAAACATTTTAGTGACGTGACTTGTGTTTACGGCGCAGAATTCGAAACGTAAGCAACAATCATACGTAAATACGTAAGTTTTATGCGGCATGATGTCTTGATATTTAATAGGAATCATTGTGGCAATGTGAAATGTAAGTTTTCGCGATTAGGAGAAAATTTGTACATACATCATCGAATTATTTCTAAATGTATGTCAAGTGCCATAAGGCCAGTAGTTAAAATAGTACTGAATTGCCAAGAAATGACATTTCTGACATATAATATTTTTTGCTTTCATGTACACATAGGTATTACTAATCAGTGCAAGTATGAAAATTTTTCACGCAAATCTGTCTGTAAACGAAAATCGCCTCATCCACCTTAAGACTCCTATACGTTCCTCCTCTTTAAGAGTACATCCCACCACATTGATCCACGTCTCTCTCGATCCATCCCGTCCTATCACACCATCTATCTCTACTCTAACATATATCTGCTTTATATTTCGACTCTAACCCATTCTCTAGGCATAGGACAAGCCAACAAGGCACGCCCCTGTCATACGTGCCAATTACCGGAGCATTGATTCCATATTATTTCATTGCCCATTCATTTCTAACCCTATCCATCCGGCTTATACTGAAAACACTCCTCAACTGCCCAATTTCCACTGTATTTAGCCTACTCTAAAAGCTTATCCTGGCATTTTGACTTATTTTAGCGTTTATTTAGCATATTTTGAACCAAGGGACTCTGGACCACTGTCTTTGCCAACATCTTGTTTGTATCGCTGTACGATTCATTGGATTTTTACGTTAAATACAGCGTCATTCAAATAATTTTGCTTTCTATTCGATCCTTTCGTAGGATAGATTTTAAAATCAATGTATTTGTAAGTGTAGCATTTTAATTGGGCCTGTTTTTGGCGTTAGAGATAAAATAAGGTCCTATTTAGCGTAATGACGCCATGCATTAGTTTGGCGTCCAATAAATGCAAATTTTAATATGATTCTTTGGGTTTTTAGTTAAGTCTTTTGTATTATTATCTATTATAGCCCCATTAATAATGGGGCGCATCTTAATTAAATGCATTTTGCTGGTGCACCATCCCACCGCTGCTGAGTGTAGTGATTTCTCGTTGCGTAACAACCTGCCTTTGCAACTCGCTACCTCATTCTCCTCTTTTTCGTCTTTTTTTTGTCAGTAAAAAAAGACTCCTTTTGGCGGACACTGCGGACTGGTCTCACGTTTCCGGCCCACTGTGAATGAGAGCGTAAACATTTTGCCTCGCGGATATTCATTGATCACTTTAAATTTTTTGGCGAAACTAATTTACTTTGCTCACACCGCGCATACTGCGCTCACTCATTCGTGAGAAGACAAAACAGGATGGAGGTGAATCAAAGTCGTCCGAAATGCATCCGTAATCATCTCAAGAGTGGAATCCACTCTTGAGATGATTACGGTCAACGCTATTCAATTTCGTACGCCTCAATGGCTACCGTCACGACCAAAACTCTTCATTTTTTTGCTTTCCACGCCTTTCATTAAGGCGTCGAGGATTTCAACATGATTTTTATTGTAATTTTAAGGTAAGTGATTCAGTAAACAAATTGAAGTCACGGCCTAAAAATCACAGCTTTAATTGTGCAAAATACACGTAAGCTTTATTTTTTAGAGTCAAGATAGGAGAGAGTAGAGTTCCACTCAAAAGGTGTGAGGTGACAAATAGATTAGTGGAAAATACATGAGTGTCGTTACTTTCCTCATCATTAAAGGATTTACAGTCACTGCCGCTACAGGGAGAGTAGCTAAACTATCCTTAAGCACTCAATGAATACAATACTTTGTACTAAAAATTGAGATATTTGTGAAATTTAAACGTTTCTATTTCTTTTTCAATGATCTTATGCCATAATTTGCTCACCTCAGTTCATGAATTTGCACTAGCACTTCAGAATTTATATAATATATATAATATTATATATATATAATTTATTATTTAATGTATATATATAATTTATATTTTATATATATATATATATATATATATATATATATATATATATATATATATGCAGTGGACGCGACATCCAAAGGTCCGTGGTTCGATTCCCGGTCCAGTCGAATTTTTTCTATATATATATATGGAATCGGCCGATCGGCCGGAAGACAATGGTGGTGTGAAGATGAAATGATGGCCGATTCCAATATGTATATATATATATATGTATATATATATATATATATATATATATATATATATATATATATATATATATTCTTCATATATATATATATATATATATATATATGTATATATATATATATATATATATATATATATATATATATATATATATACATATATATATATATATATATATATATATATGAAATGATGGCCGATTCCAATATGTATATATATATATTTAAACGTTTCTATTTCTTTTTCAATAATCTTATGCCATAATTATATATATATATTGGAATCTATCTGGAAACATAACTATATATATATATTGGAATCGGCCATCATTTCATCTTCACACCACGATTGTCTTCCGGCCGATCGGCCGATTCCATATATATATATATATAGAAAAAATTCGACTGGACCGGGAATCGAACCACGGACCTTTGGATGTCGCGTCCACTGCTCAGACCACCGAGCTACCCAGTCTACTAAGAATCCACTGGAATCGGCGGGGGGTTTATAGGAACAGACACTCCCCATGGCATGACCCACGAGACCGGCCAATAAATGGCGCCAGGGCTGCATTTCACCCACCGTCAGAGAGAGAATGACACACACAGAAGGCGAAATGAAAGAATAACTCAAGCACACAGACAGTGGTGAAAGATAGACCTGACCCCCATTAAGGAATTGATCTTTATTTGATCCATAACGTTATTTTTAAGTCATCTACTACAGAAGAGCATATGATGATGACATCAAGGTTGGGCGGGTGGGTTAGTAAGAAGTCACATTTTAAACCCGTGGACAAAATTTGAGAATATTTATGGTCCGTCGTATCATTTAAAGTGTAAAATCAGGGGAACGGATAAATTTCTAAAGTTTCTAAAATATCCAAAGTCCATACATATAAAAATAATAATTATTAAAATAATATGATTTTAATGAGTTGCTTTGCTTAATGTGACTTGAGATCTGTGAGATTAGCACACCTCTCATATTTTCACATCGCGTTCTATTTTTTTGGCTCGTTTGGCCTACATCATGAATATCCGACTTCAAAGTTTGACATCGTTACCTCTCTAAGGACTAGTGGCGGCATTTTCCGGTGAGTGGGGTACTATGGTAGTAGTTTGGAGATTGTTTCCCTGGTTGACAACTTTTGGCTCCACAACTTCCAGTAAATTATTATTTTTTCCTTGACTCGGATGATTGATTGTCTAGGAATGGTTGAAATAGCGATCGTTATGGTGCAGAAGTGCCCAATACGATGACATTCAACGATGACCATCTTGAGAAATAATGTTTATGAATTGTGATATAGGTTTGCAGTGCCTCATACCACAGGAATATGTGACCAAAGGTTGACATTGGAATATGTGAGAAAAGGTTGAATATTTTGTGGGATACAACCGAAAATTGCGATTTTCTTCAACCATGCGTGAGGTGTATTTAGAAAAATTGGATTCAAAATGTCAGATAATTTTTCCGCTGAGAAATACGTAGATATAAATGTTATCAATTAGCCATGAGCAAAAACATTCACGAAAACGTCAAATAACACTCACATTTTTCTAGAGTACAACTTTGTCTTAACTGCCAATTTTTCTAATTTTTAACGATAATTGAGTTGCTGAAAATGGGTGCAGGTATTAAAATGGCGAGAAAGTTATATAATCTATGAAGAGAAAGAAAGAAAATTAGTTATAGAAACGCAAAAACGGATTTGCACAGTTATATGAATGAAGAACGATTAAATGTCATCTGAATAAGAATAAATAGTAACGGTTAAGCTTCGGACTGATTGTTTATGCAAAGTTATTACCCTAAAAAATAGATTCGTTCAATATTGAGTATTGAGTAATCTCATTGGCTTTTCTACGAGTGTTTCACTATTCGGAAAGCACGGCACATTTTTCTTCCTTTTCAATCTAATATCCTATATCCAATTCCATAACTCTTCCAATTATGTTTAGACTACAGAGAAAACACTGCCTTCATCAAACAATTTAGCTTAAAAAAATCAAAATCATGCTCTATGACGAAAAATAGTAAGATAAACCTGAAATAGCTGTACTTAAATTAGAATTACATATCTATCATCCGGGAAGAAATTCATTGTTGATCGTTCTAAAAAAAACCCTTAATTAAGATAAGTATGCAGTACGACCAAATGTTTGTATTCAAGTATTCTATACATAACGCATTTTTAAAACGCCGTATGAGTCAGTAGTATCAAAGGACAACAACAGGAAACCACCTGTAGCACCCCATGATAATCGTTGCTAGGGCAACAATAACCATTTTCTGTGAGCTAATGCAGCAGAGCAGTTGAAACTGGAAGTAATAGCGTTTGAGAGATATATATACGAAGTAAACACGACACAAGTGAAAAGATAGTGGGCCAAAATATTCCCTAGTGAATATCCTATATTAACTATCGATAAAATGGGTGGTCTCAGTGAGTAATGACTCGTTTATTTTCATTGGTGTATTCAGCTTCATTTTCAAAAAGCCGTACTTACAAGAATTGTCTCTGATAACCTAGCTAACGAATGATTCGATCTTGCATTTCAGTTTCATGTGTGAGATGCTGTAAAGAGGATAAGGAGGACGATCGGCAAAAAATTTATAAAAAGGAAAGAAGAAACAAGAAGAAAAACAAAATGGAATTCGAAATGGAAGAACTCCAAAGCGTCCCCTCAAGCCACAACACCGAACCTCCTGTGTTTTGCACCACACCTTCTCCGCCCCATAGCCCTTCATCTTCGCTTTCATCTTCCTCTTCCACGATCCCGCGAAATTTTGCTGTTTCTTTACATACTTATCCAGCATCTTCCACAAAAAGCTCCCGTGTCCCAACAGTCCCAATCAACAACTGCACATTTCCGCTTTTGATTATAGCTATGGACAGTTTTGTAAATTCTTCTTTCGAATGTATTACACAAAATTTGCCGTGTATTGTATTGGAAAAAAATCCATTGACTGTGAGCGACAATCAAGAAAATATAATAAGGAGCCCTTTCAAAATTGTAAATAAGTATCAGACATCTTTTTTCCATACCGGAAGAAGAGGATTATTCCAACTGTGTATCTGTTTCTTACCAGAAAATCAACAGGTAAGCTTCTAAAGAATATTCGAGAATTCTTAAAGATATTACAATTTATTCTATTTCCTTTCCAAGGCAGATAATAGAATATCTTATTAAATAATTTACCTCAATCCGACATCATAACGTACACATCTTTATTCGTTTCAAGATTCATAGCGCCAACTCTCACGTTGGTCCCGTCAGAAATGACAATTTGTTTCTATTCTCAAGGAATGAAAATAATCCCGAATTTTAAGACTTTCGATAAAATTACTATTGGATTAAGAATATGGTGGATTATAAGTAACATTTTTTTCAAATCCTAAAAGGAACTATGGCTGTAGACGGTTCTAATTACTGCAACGCTAATCAACTATTAACTCCTGAGTAAAATATTGAAATTCATGATTATTTTTCTAAATGCCATTAACTATTTTATGAACTATCATATTTATTTTATAACTATGTAAAACGTAAACTAATATAAAACAATGGAATTTGGTAAGTAATCAATAAATTAATAAATATTTAAGCAACGTCTTGGTCATGGCAAATAATGGTTGGAAGTAAGATTTCCTCTCAAATTTGATTTTAATTGCAATTCTATGCATTTTTATCGAATAAATTGCTTGTTTAATGTTATAAGTGATGAAACAAAGAAAAAGTGAATAATTTTTTGTGTTCTAGAAAAGAATTTAGTAATATTATGCAGAAGCTTGAATCATTAAGAATGGTGAATCAGATAATGACTAATGTAGCGCATTAAAAATATTGTAACCTCGTAAATATCTGTTAATGATATCACTGTAAGCCGTCTTCTATTTATTAACTAACTGATATGAGCGGATGATTGAAAATAAATTTAACAATATCGTTATCTTTCCGTTTCAGTGAAAATTTCAGCGCAGCAACGGTTTTGTCAAAGAAGAAGAACATATCATTCGAAGAGTCAAAATTATTAGTAAGTACTCGTTGAAAACTTAGAAGTTAGAAAAAATAGATTTGAGTGGTACACCTAGTTATTAAGTGGAAAGATAACGTATCGTTCCATTATATCTCAGGCTTTCAATACTCTTTCATGTATGTTTCTCCCCGGAAAAGTTTATTGATGCTTCCAGAAAAGAGAAAATGTCATGAATAACCATTTAGACTCATTACCTATTTATGTTCTCTGCTCTAGATATTAATATTTTTTTAAATCGTGAAATCCTCTAGGTTTTTGGATCTTTGGCGCCATTCACCTTAATATTCTCGCTTGATTATTAGACGAATCTACTACTTTTAATGTCTTGTGTCCTAACTGAAAAGGTCTTCAACCTTCCTTCAACTTGTTTGGTTAAACTTATTCTGCGTCTACAGCCATCTAAAAGTTTTTGAATTTACCTATCGAAAAAGTTCTCATTCCGATTCCCGAGATTTTGGCAGAGAAAGTCAAATATATCTGTCATTTTCTGTAATTATTATCCTTGAGAAACACATTTTAATGTTGTTTTAACACTTTGATATTGCTCTTTTTTACAGGTACTACATGATGCACTTCGAATTTCATTGCTGAGGAGAGAGAAGAATGAACAAAATTTCAGTTTTCACAACCATTTGTCCCGAAGAAATGCAAAATTAAATGTTTGTAATTTCAAAGAATAAAATGTTTCTTAACTTTTCTTGGACTTTCGTAAATATTACGAAAATAGCCTTTTTTTACCTACCTGCTTTACCTCGTACCTGCTTAATCATATTTATTGATTTGTTATCAGAAGGATATGGGTTGATAAAAACTTTAACTACCTCAATTTTCCAAATTAAACTAAAATTACCTTCAATAAAGTGCATCACTCAAAAAATATTTTTATTTTTAGGATAAGTTAGTATATTCCTCGTTTTTTTGATGTTTTATAGCCAGAGTGTTTTTTCTGAATACACATATTTGAGCGTATTAACTTAAATTAACCCTACAACAACAAACGCCTGAATAATTTTAAATTTCGAAATTTGGATTTTAAAATCGCACAGAGAATATTGTTATGGTTGACTTATATTACATATTTCTCAAAATCGTTCACAGCATGTATACTTGCAAAGTCAAATAAGGCATAATCCCCTAATGAAATATGGAAGAGCAAATGATGTGCAAATTTACTTTGTTTTTAGTTAGAAGCCTTATAATAAGAGAGTAGGTCAAATTGTGGGCCATTATAAGCCTTAGCTCATAAAGAATTAAATAATTCACATCATAATGATGACTTCAAAATTACCAGTTCTTAGTTTCTCTTCTAACTAAGTTTTTCGAAATATTTTCGTTCAGCATAGATGGTAGGCAAGAGAGCAGGTCAGTTGTTGGGAACGTATTCAGTGAATTTCCGGAAAGTCAGATAATAAAGAGTACGCACAGCTTAGTGCCTAGGAAAAGCTTAATAGATGACCATAAATTCAAAATATTTAGGTAAAAGAGTAGGTCAAATTGTGGGCCATTAAATAACTTGCCACACATCAGGATAGCAAATAATAACGAGTTGACCAGACAACACAGTACAGGATTAGCGGAATGGAAGAAAGCACATAAAAAAGGAAAAGAGGGGGAGTATTTATCGCAGATAATGAAACAAGACCAGAACACAATAGTCAGCAAAATAGAAGTGATTCCCGATAAAATAATAAAAAGTGTATGGTGTTCCATTTAAAGTGCTTATTCCAAAGTGATAAATGTTTGTGCCTACTATAGACCACCCTACTCCGATGTACACTCAGTATTTGAGAAACAGATCAGGTCCATTTATTCCCATTGTAATGAACGACACATAATTGTAGGTGAAGATTTCAATACATTATCGATAGATTGGAAAACATGCAGTCATAGGTCTGGAGGTAGGGACAAAGAAATCTGCGAGTCATTGCTTAACCTGTTCGCATCATACGCAATACATCAAATAGTAAATTTTCCTAATAGAGGGGAATATGTTCTCGATTTACTTGCCACAAACATCCCTGAAAAGGTTGAAATTGTCGAATTGTCTAAATTTGAAAATGTCGATGGAATAAGCGACCAAAAGGTAGTATAAGTAAAATTTTTCCCTCAATACTGAAAATAATTTTAAATTAAAATAAAAGATATACCTTTTTAGTAAAGCAGATTTTAACGGATTTTGGCGTAACTTAAAATCATCTTTTGAAAAATTCGCGAACATTAGCAAAAAAAGTGATACAGACAATACAAATGATGCGAAATGCTCCAAAAAGAGGTGCTCCAAATTAAGCGGTCACTTGTCAACAGATATATACCTCAAAAGAATAAGAGTGAGAATAGGGAACCAAGGTGGTACAACACGGAGGTTTGAAAATGTTTAAAACGCCAACGAGTTAGCCACGCGAAACTAAGAAAAATGTAGCAAATAGCGACCTAAAAAATACTATCGAACATTATAAAACTTGTAAAGCAGCCGCAAAAACAGCCCTTAGAAGAGAATTTACCGAATTCAAGAGAAAAGTACTTAGAGAACAACTAGACGGAAATCCGAAAGCATTTTGGTCATATGTTAGGAAAGTACAGGGAACTAAAAAATCAACGGATAATTCCTTGAAACACGATAGAGGCGAAATAGTAACTTCCAGTTAGATAAAGCAAATATTTTAAATTACTTTTTTCAGAGTGTTTTAATTCAATCTATGCATACTTTCCGCAAAACCAAACCAGACCGATTTAAACATCCAATGCCCCGGATCGTCATATCTTGTAGCGAAATATTATCCTTACTAAGTAACATTAGCCCGAACAAGTCCTCAGGTCCTCTTGAAATTCCAGCTCGTGTTTATAAAGAATTACCTCTCGAAATGGCTCCGTATCTTAAAGTAGTATTTAACACATCCCTCGAAGAACACGCGGTTCCCAAAGACTGGAAGATAACAAACGTGACTCCAATTAATAAAAGCGGAGAAAGGAAACAGCCATGTAACTATAGTCACTTCATGTGAAATTATAGAGCATAAAATAGTTACATCAATGACGGGACACCTCGACAGCCAGGATTTATTAATATCCAAGCAGCATGGGTTCAGAGAAGGACGGTCTTGCGAAACTCAATTAGGTATTTTTGGTCACAATATTTTAGTTTCAGGAGAAGGTAACGTACAGGTAGATGCAGCAGATCTTGACTTTAGAAAAGCTTTTTACAAGGTTACCCACTGTAAGTTACTCGCGAAGTTAGCATCATACGGAATAGACAGCCATAGAGTAGGCTGGATAGGAGACTTCTTACATGAACGCGTTCAAAGAGTGGTATTAGATGGTGTCAGCTCAGGCAAAGTAAAAATTACATCGGGTGTTCTCCGGGGAAGCGTGATAGGCCTATTTTTATTTCTTCTGTACGCAAACGACTTGAACACAGTAGTAAAGAATAGCAAGCTCCGTCTTTTTGCCGATGATGCAGTATGTATAAGAAAATAAGAAATGAAGAGGACAGCAGTCTTTAGCTAAGGATTTAGATGCGATTGATGAATGGCGTGATAGATGTGCAGCTGAAAGAAATGCGCGATAATGAAATTTTGGAAAAAAAATGGCATTCCCCGGAATAATTATTGCATCATAGAAAAGAAAAAATGTAACGTAGAATCAATTAAATACTAAGGCGTCACCATCACTTAAGACATGTCATTGGGGAAACATATCAGGTAAATAAATAGTGTAGCAAACCGTAGATTAGGATTCGTAAAACGCTTTCTAGGCAAATGATATGACAGAGTACGAGAAAGAAGCTATTTTACACTTGTCAGGCCTCATTAAGAATATGCGCTAGTCTATGGGACCCGTACAAGGAAGGTATGATAAAAGAATTAGGGCGCTTGCAAAGGAGATCCGCTAGGTTTGTTAAAGGCCGTTATGATAATTGTATTAGAGTAAAGAGTTAAATAGAAGAACTAGGATGGGAATTACTATCAGAAAGCATGTTAAAATTGAGGTTAAACCTCTTTTATAAATTCGAAACCGAGTTGTTCACGGATGACGTGTTATATATATATATATATATATATATATATATATATATATATATATATATATATATATATATATATATATATATATATATATATATATATATATATATATACACATATAAATATTTATACAGAAAGGTAGAAAGAAAGTGGATAGTCCACTTTCTTTCTACCTTTCTGTATAAATATTTATGTGAGTATTTGCCGCTGTGCGGTCTGAGTGAATGAGTGAACGATTGTATGCCCTGAACGGGTCATTTCCTACTTGGGTTAGCGTACCCCGAAACGCCTGTTCTATATCTTTCACCACTGTCTGTGTGCTTGAGTTATTCTTTCATTTCGCCTTCTGTGTATGTCATTCTCTCTCTTCCGGTGGGTGAAAAGCTGCCCGCGCGCCATCTACTGGCCGCTCTCATGGGTCATGCCTTGGGGAGTGTTCGTTCATATAAACCCCCGCCGATTCCAGTAGTTTCTTTGTAGACTGGGTAGCTCGGTGGTCTGAGCAGTGGACGCGACATCCAAAGGTCCGTGGTTCGATTCCCGGTCCAGTCGAATTTTTTCTGCTTGGAATCGGCCATCATTTCATCTTCACACCACCATTGTGTTTGTAAATTTTATGTGTTCCTATCCACTTTCTTTCTACCTTTCTGTATAAATATTTATGTGAGTATTTGCCGCTGTGCGGTCTGAGTGAATGAGTGAACGATTATATATATATATATATATAAATATATACATACATACATACATATTGAGAACCCCTGCGTATTATGCTAGGTTTAATCATATAAACAAGATTAGAGAGATATATTGTCGTGCCGATAAATTTGAAATGTCATTTTTCTCTCGTACCATGAGAGAGAACAATAGGAAGCGTAGCAAAGGGATAGGTAGGTGAAATATAGTTAGAGTAGTCTGTAGTGCATGATGCTTGTAATAACAACCAATATTCCCTTTCTTAATATGTAAATACTAACCATATAGCTCCATGTGATCCTATTATCTCGCAGGGTATCACGTAGATGTAGATGTTTATGAAATATGATATAGATATAAAAATGCTGAACATCTATTTATTGAGGTTATTTATGGATATGTTAAAGAGGACTATCGCAGTTTATTCAACAGTTGTTGCCACTTTTGTCCCCATTATTCTTCCTATATCATCATTTGCATTTTTCTTCTATTTGTGGTTGACCGTTTACTGCCAATATTACTCACAACAAAACTCATGATAATACATTCTAACACATCGTCAGTTGTTTAAGCTAATAAATTGCTACATTCAATACAAACAAAAGACATTTGATAAGTTCTTGGTTCAGTACAAAACCCCCCGCCGATTCCAGTGAATTCTTAGTAGACTGGGTAGCTCGGTGATCTGAGCAGTGGACGCGACATCCAAAGGTCCGTGGGTCGATTCCCGGTCCAGTCGAATTTTTTCTGCTTGGAATCGGCCATCATTTCATCTTCACACCACCATTGTGTCTGTTGATTTTATGTGTTCCTATCCACTTTCTTTCTACCTTTCTGTGTGTGTGTATATATATATATATAGGAACACACAAAATTTACAAAGACAATGGTGGTGTGAAGATGAAATCGAACGAATGTAGAGATGGCTGATTCCAAGCAGAAAAAATTCGACTGGACCGGGAATCGAACCACGGACCTTATAGTTTACATTACTCATCTCATGCTATCAAAAGTAATCGTATAAAATGATAAGAGAAACTTGAAGACAGATAATTTGAGAGGAAACAGAGCAGCATTGGAGAGGTCTCCAGCACAAATGCTTGATACTTGACGCTGCAACTAAGGAAATCCCTCGTAGACATTGCCGACACTGTTAGGGGTACCATTTGCATTCGTAAAAAGGTCGAAAAAAGTTATTAATAAGAATAAGAATAATTATATTACTCAACAATTTTGGTACAATGCTACGTACAAATATCAATGAGCACTAGGCAGCCTCAATGTCTCAGACGTTTACGGCTGTCTAATGCTCGTACGGTCCGGTACGTATTTCCCTGCGTAGAGACTGGCTTCCATAAATGAAATTCATCGCTGCCACTAAACAAAAATACTTTTAAAACATACATAATACTAACAACGATGATTTCAGTTTAGCCTAACTGTTAACAAGAAAAGCAGATACAATTCATCTTGCTTACATTCGTCTGAAACACTAATTATTACAAGCTATTATATAGGGTGCACGTACATTACAGATCCAGTATAAGGCATCATATATGCTATGCGCCAATATCCATTCCTTTGAAAATTTCTTCTTGTTTTTTAAAACTTTTAATGGATTCAGGTGAGGCGTTAAATATTTTAGGGCCCAAATATACAAAGGATCTCTTAAACAACGTAAGGTTTGGTTTTGGAAGCCGTTTATTTAGAAATTAAAGTAAACTTGGAATAATGAGATTATAGACTAAGGACTGCGAATGAAATTGAAGAAATCACGGGTGAAATTAGTAACGAAACAGTTATAAGCAGTTTCATGCCTTGCAGTCAGTGAGAAAAAGCGGAAAAATACCATTACGCATATAACCTTGAAATCGGCATTTGAGTGACGCGCCGCTTGGCTAGAGTGAGCTACGGACCCTAACATGTTCCTCTGGCGGCAGAAAAACGTACTGTTAGCAGCTGTGAAAATTATTCGGGCGTGAGGAGAGAGAGACGGACTTCTCTAGCTTGCCGGAGTATACTCGGGCGCATCAGAATTCGCACGTCTTCAGTGCCCGAGTTTTCTCGGGCGCGTCCGGGAAGTGGTTAAGATAGATTTTTGAAAGAAGCATTTATTTTAACATGCACCATTTGCAATTAAATAAACCCGTACAAAGCATCATTCT
This sequence comes from Ceriagrion tenellum, assembly GCA_963169105.1. NCBI lineage: Eukaryota > Metazoa > Arthropoda > Insecta > Odonata > Coenagrionidae > Ceriagrion > Ceriagrion tenellum. Next base: position 113,638,878 of record OY720636.1, on the reverse strand, counting down.
GAAATCAATTAGCCAACAATCACGATTTCCGTCTATGAGGTGTGGTAAATTACATAACTCTCATCAAATTTATATTAATTCAGTTTGTGCAACGTGACGGGTTTAGATGGAAGATGGGACATTCTAGTCCCAATCTCGCCTAATAAAGACGTTTTATTATTATTATTATTATTATTATTATTATTATTATTATTATTATTATTATCCGAGAGTGAAATATTTCGTTTCGTGGAAGCAACGACTTTACCTCGTTTGGACGGAGTAATCCTTGGCATGCCTCTAGGAGTACATACATACCTTCCCTATGATAATTTTTTTCATTTAAGTATTCCACCAGCTGATTGGAAGGTTTTTGGACGGTGCTTATCCTAATCAATTATCATTGACATGGATAGACCGCCATTAGATCCCTCTGGAATTTTTCATATCGTCTCCCTTTTTTTTCGCCCAGAATTCCTATCCTCTTCATTCCTCTACCGCGCTTCACCAATGTTCTCCCCTCTATTGCACTCTTCAGCATTCCCTCTTTTTACAATATTTTCCATCTACCTCTTCTGCCTCCTACGAACCTCCGCTATCAATATCCTCTTTTCTCCAACCATGTCTAATTCCTCCTCGGTCGTCCTTCTTGCCACCTAGCTCACCCTCTCCATCCTTCTCCACACCTACGTCTCAGACGCCTCAAATTTACGGTCATCCTCCCTTCGCAATGACCAAATCTCCGACCCATACAGCGCCGCGCTCCAAATTACAGTTTTAACATGCCTTTTCTTCAGGTCTCCACTCAGATCCCCCTCGTCAGTTCCCTCCTCTTTGAAAATGCTTCTTTAGCCATGGCAATTCTACGTCCAATGTCCCTACCACTATACCCATTCTCCCCCAGAATACTGCCCAGATACGTGAACCGCTCGACTTGCTCTATTATGTGTCCTCCCACCCTTATGTTAAGCCCCTCCTTCTTCCGTCAACGGAAACTCATCAATTCCGTCTATTTTTGGCTAATCCTAATCCCATACCTCTCGCATTGCACCTCCATTATTATTATTACAACATTCACTTCTTTTGTTTAACTTGTGCCGCAATTCGATCCAAGTCCCTCCTGCCCTGTCCGGTGAGTTTGCGACCACCATCAACAGTTCTCTCAATCAACGTGAGGGCTTCAAGAGCCTGAAATGCTTGCCTTGCCACAGACCCAGAACATGGGATCGGCACACTCCATTCCTCTTGCGACCTCCAAATATTTTCGCTACTGCTCCGATACCAACGGGTGATCTGATGTACATGTGACCAATCATCCTCATAGGGTGTAAAACCAATCATCCTCATATGGTGCAAGCTCCTTATATTTAGCACTTTTGACGAGGTCGACCCATTCGGGGACCTTTACTTTGCCACTCTTTTTCAAGAAGGCGGCGAACGCCTTGACAAACTTGTGCTGGTCGACATCCTTCACTGTGATCGACGGCATCTTGACAATCCGGAAAAACATCGCATTCATCATTGACGTCAACCCCTTGGCTGACTGAAAAACAATGCTTGATCACCTGTTTATCTCGCTGTCTTTATCAGATCGCCTCCTATCTTTACTCCTACTTCCATCTCTCCCCATGCCTCCCTCACTATCACTTTAGAATACACGTTAAAATGCAACGGCGATAGTGGGCACCCCTGTCGCACTCCCTGTCCTATCACGGCGCAGCCCGAGGCTTCATCGGCTAACCTAACCTGAGCCCGCTGTTTCATATGAGGATTCCGGATGAAACGTTTGTCCCTCTAAGCGACCTCTAATAATTTATAAAATTACATAATAGGCCATTATTGGTCACTTCGTTAGTTCTATGACTCCACCGGTAACCATTTTATCACACATGACGGACATCTATCGTTCATGATGAACAATAATGACTTTGTATAATTATCACAGTTGGTTTTATTTGTCTTTCGAGGTCTCAATACAAGAGATCCATTTTCAAGGTAATGCATCTTATTTAGCGAGGGTTCACATACCGATCAGAAGAGGATGGGAGAGTTAGTCAATTCGCGGTAGATGGGGAATGTAGAGGTTGAGTCAAATGTCTCAAATGAAGGAGAATCTGCGTCACTAGGTAAACAAAATACCACGGCAGACCAAAAAAAACTGACTTGAGTCATGATGACAAAGCATAAATAAAAAGCAAAAGTCACCAGCGGATTGAAATTTTCTTACGCGTGGTCCACTGCTTTCCCCACTTCGTTAAAATTGCCCGACCTCCCTTCAAATTTCTATTAAGCAACTTTCATCACTGCGTGGGTACGCCCCCCCCCCAACCCACCCTATTTTTTGCTCACGCGATGAAATAATGGCACCCCTCAGTCTTTCGCATCCCACCCCCCGCAGTCACCTTTCCGACTTGAATTTCCTTCTTCACCATGTCTCAAATGCTTCCTTCAATTCTCCTGTACTCCTCCCATCCTTCTCTCTTCGTGTCCCATCTCGTTTTAGTGGAAAATAACTCCATTTCCAAAAGATTCCTGCTCCACCGAGTCCCATCCCTTTTCAACTCCCTTTCAAGCCCCTATCTTGACCTCTTCCCTCGAGATAGAACCTTTCTCTCCGCGATCTATTGGCTCCGCCAATAATGGGCCAACAATAGAATAGAATAGAATTTTATCTACTTCCACCAGCAGAACATGACATTCAAAAATAATTAAACATATCAACGGAAGCTTTAGGTGGGCTCCAAGGTCAAGGCCTGGATAGAGCCACCGTCAATGTTTTACATGTTCCCATCAAATTCGGTTTGCAGTGAAATAATGTACTTTTCATTTCAGTAACACGATATCAGGTAATAACATTCAACATTTTCACAAAACAGAACCTTTAACCATGTTCAAAATTTCAATTTACATTTGGTTGCGTTAAAAAAAGAACACTATGTTTGACCCGTTCACGCTACTATCGTACGTACGACGGTATGCTGAATTCGTAATGTGAAAGCACGTCCCTACCATGGTAATCCCAACTAACGTTGCCAACGTTATTATTTTATAGTGGTAGCGCTGGTATCGCGAGCATAAACCGGAAATATAAAAACGATGATGAGAAGAAAACAATCAAGGTAAAACAGATGATGTTACGCTAAATAATAAGCATAGAAATGTGCCATTTTCCAGAAAAAAAAACATTTTGAATACCTCAAAACGCCATACGAATATGGTATTCCCCATTCAGTTCTCTTGCCCTATACTTGTTCGTCACGAGGCCTTGCTAAAAGGGGTGAGGGCAACGATGCGCCCCGTTCACACTACAATCCTACGTACGTTAGTCCGTGCGATGGTTCTCTGAACGAGGGATGACATTATTCAAGCCAGTGGGAAATATAGGTTGCAATTGTCACGAGGAAAAAAATGGCCAGGACCGGGAAACGAGCCACGGGTCTTTAATGAGCCGGATCAATTCGCAGACCACTACGCTTTCCAGGCGTCATTATTCTCGTGGAATTTTGGTAGATACAAGGGAACTAGATCTTCGGCCCTTGCGGTCCATCCAAGATGGCAACGCAAGGGAGAGTGATGGCTTCAGAGGAGCCACACCCAAGCTACTGTATCCAAAACCAGCAAAACCAGAGATTTTGAGATTTGACATTTCTCCCACAAATTAATGAATCTGGTCGCATTTTATGGAAAAACATCCCACTCTTCCAAAAACACCAGAAATGCGTCCCCTTACCACACAACTCTGCGAGATGTCGGCCAAAAAATACAAGCCCTTTTTCATGAGAAATGGTTCGTGCATGCACTTCCGAGAGACGCTATTTAAGAAATGAGGAACTTCTAACACCAGATCTCGTAAAAATAACAGTGTGACGTTTGAATGTTTCCTCAACTAGTTTCAAACATAAATCATGTTGTTACCGCAGTGCTTTTTTTCAGAATCGCAAAAAATCTTTCCGTCGTTTGGAGTTGGAGGAGTTTTAAACGTGCCGCGCGAATAAAATGAGTCAAATTAAAGACGAATATTGATATGTTTATTAATTACTTAGAATATCAGTAGCATAAAAGTTTATTATTGCACCATTAAAAAGCTATATTTAATTCATACTATCTACAGTTGCTGAAATTAAAACTTTTAACTCGAATATGATCTCCAATATGATCAGGTAACTGTCTCGCTCTAACTACCTAAAGCCGTTCATAGACATTATTCAAATCAGTCGGCGAAACACATCTAAATCGCCACGAGAAAAAAATCGGCCCCTGCTGGGAACCAGCATTCCCTGCAGGGCCGATGTTTCCTCGCGGCAATTTCAGCATGTTCAACTGTAGCTTGTTTGATTTGTTGATTTCATCACCACAGCATATTGTTATTCCTTGTTTTTCATTTGTTAATTTGATAATACTTTCCTTAAAATCCATAGCGACAGGTTTGTGATTAGATGAAATGAAGAAATTATTCATGATTCCGGACGTTGAGTACCCGTCATCGCAATTCAAAATTTACGCAGTATAATTTTAGTGGACTAGTCCGATTTTAAAGGCTCTGCTTATTCTGTTTTGTCCGAGTATAACGTAGCCATACTAGAATCTCCCCATTGATTCTTACGTCTCGATTTCAGAATGTGATATTTAAAAAATCATTTTCCAGAATGTTGAACGATCTTATCCTTTTATTACACCAACCAGTCCTGTTAAACGGCCTTGCCACTAACCCGACGCATGGATGAAGCCAAGCAAGGACAAATTACACGAAGTCCTCGTGTATTGAGCTTGAGAATCTCCCCACTGATTCTTACGTCTCGATTTCGGAATTTGACATTTAAACAAATAATTTTCCTGAGTGTTGAACAATCTTACCCTTATATTACACCGGCAAGTTCTATTAAACGGCCTTGGCACTCACCCCTACGCATGAATGAAGCTAAGCAAGAGCAAAATTACACGTTGTCCTCGTGTATTGAGCTTGAACACATAGCTTTGGTTCAAAAGAAGATGGTCAATTCTTTGCGGTGAAAGCGTTTAAACAAATTTCTACTCGCCGTATCTTCTTAGATGTTTGTTTTTGAAATTTTGATTTATATGAAATCATCGGTGTCATGAGACATTAAAAAAAGGCGGTAAGTAATTCTACTTCAAGGAAATCACAACATTATTGAAAGCTTAACCATGGTAAAAGTCTCTGAGTGTAGCGGTTAAGCTATTCACAGAGCAGTCTATTTACCAATTACTCCTGATAAAATTTTACGGCAGTTCGACAGAAATTCAAATTGAGATTTTTCTTAAACTAAATTATGCATCATTAGGTAACTTACACAATTTTTATTTTCACCGAGCATGGAATCGACATGAAATATCACTTTCGAGTTTACTTTCATACTTCGGATCCAGAGAGGGGGGGATAGGAGATGAGATAGAGGAAGGAAAGACTCAGGTGTCTCTGGGCCTAGGGTCACTAATTCCACACTTTCTTACTAATTGAATGAGCCATGATTGAATTTAATTTATGAACTGAGATGAAAATAAAATAGGTTCTCCATACAAGTCTTGCTGTAATTCAGCCATTAAAGAGGAAATTTTTAAAATGGGCTCCAATGGCGATTCCTCAGATTACAGCAGAAAAACGTCAATTTAAACGAAATAGCATACTCAAGTTTTTAATTCAAACTGCTCCTAAGAAGTGAGAAGTCTTGATTAAGAGAATAAAATAAAATATGGACATTTATCCACCCATTTTTTTAAGTTATAAGCAATTTACTGCACGTTTCAAAGTACGGTAGTTCTACGAAAATGGCGCTGCAGTCGGCTCCTATGGCGGGAAAAATGTGGTCATTAAAAATAGATTCGGGGAATAATTTGCTTTTTTTGTACCTTAATTTTGTTTTTCAATAGGTTACCCATGTTATCAGCGGGATTCTTAAACTGAATAATAAAAACTGTGTCAATTACTTTGTCTCTTGACTGACATAGTCAAGCCAGAATCATCTTAAGTAATATTCTTACAGAGGTAAGAGAGTTGAGGGGAAGATGTTTCTTAAGGGGGTTGTGTACTGCCACGGCCGGAAATGCTTCCGCAGACGTCTACGCGCTTTTGTTTTACGACTCTGCTTAACCTAGTACCCTAGTACTTAGTATCGGCTGAGACTAGGAATTAGGCACTTGAAGTAATTCTGCTTGCACAGGCCCCTGGAGTAAGGATAAATATTTACCATAAATGTCGTAACTTTCCACTTTCTATTTTACTATTTCGACTGCAGAAGTAACTTGAATTTTAAACAATCAGGTGATCGCCATGACGCATAGGACGGAGATTTTTCAAAATCTTTGTACTTGTTATAAATGGGAATCCTTCGTCTTTGTGAAGGGCCATCAAAATGTTGAAAATGGCGTGTTGTAACGTCACTGTGAACATTCTCCTGAAACCCTGCGACGAATATTCTACTGTGCCATCAGTGGCGCTTTTGTTCGGGGAGGAGATTGGAGGGAGAGGCGAAGATCTCTCCTGGGCTGCGGCAGAAGCCAGAACTAAAAGGGCGTTTCCGGCCGAGGTATACAGCCCCCTTAAGGTAGTTTGAGCGAGATAGTTCATTAGTCATAATGGAAACCATATTCGAATTATACATTTTAATTTAAACAGCTGCAGGAAGCATGAATAAAATAATGAATTATTAATTGCGCAATAATATACTTTAACATGACTGAAATCCTAGGTAATAAAATGAAAATATCTGCGCATGTCTTTGATTTGACTCATTTTCTTCTCACGCGCTACTTTCAAAATTCCTTAACAGCGGAAGGTTTTATGCGATTCTGAAAATTCTACAGCAGTGACAAAATTTATTTTCAAATATAATCGTGAAAACATCCCAACTAAGTGTTAGGAATGCCTTATTTTCTAAATATGGTCTCTCTGGAGTGCGTACATCTACGATTTCCCATATAAAAGGGATGGTATTATTTGTCAAAAATCTCGGAGAGTAGTACAGTAAGGGGCTGATATTTTGGTATCTTTGGAAGAGTAAGATATTTTTCGCTAAAATGAGAGCAAATTCATTTATTTCTATGCGAAATGATATTGCACTCAAACTACCTAAAACTAGATTCACATGGACGAAAAACCAAGGAGGAAAAGCAGACGACTGGAAAAGGGAGAGCCAATCACAATCGGTACAAAACTAAGGGGTGGAGCTTCGGCCGGCGGTGGAGTGATTGGATTTCTACTTTTTCACCTTCATCCACCTTCCCGCCTCTTTTTCCATCCGTGTGAATCTGGCTATAGTTTTGAAGAGGTTTTTGGATCGAGGCGAGCGATTGAAGGGGGATGGGGGAGGAAGTGACAAGCAAGAAAATGTAAGCCATAGCTGTACACCGGCTACACAAACATTTCTCTCCTTGTTGAGCTGCAAGAACAAGCCATAATATCCTACCCTTCCCGACTAACCTCAAAAGAAAAGAGCTGGTAAAACATCAACGTATAGCTCCGCGATAGTCCACTGAAACAATTGAGGTAGTTTGAGCGAGATAGTTCCCTAGTCAAAAGAGAGACCACATTCGAATTATACGTTTTCATTTCACCAGGTTCGGAATATTTATTAAATGTTACGCTGTTAATGGTGCAATAATATAGTTTTATATGACAGTAATTCTAAGAAATAAAACTAAAATATCTAAATAAGTCTTGACTCATTTTTTTCGCGTGGTCCGTTTAAACCTCCTTCAAAACGGAAGGTTTTTCTTGATCCCACAGAAATTACTGCAGTAACAATATGATTAATTTTCAAAAATAGTCGAGAAAACATATTAACTACGTACAGTAAATTTTTGACGAGATCTAGGGGTTAGAAATTCCTCATTTTTTATATATGGTTATCTTTGAAGTTCATACACGTAACATTTCCCATTTAAAAGGCCTGATATTTTTCGTCAAAAATTTCGGAAAGTAGTTAAGTAAAAATGGGCTGATACTTTGGTATCTTCGGCAGGGTGAGATAGTTTTCTTTAAAATGAGATCAAATTTATTGATTTTTAGGTGAAATGATAATTTGCTCCAACTACCTTAAAAAGATGAAGGGTATGGTTACTTTAACGGAAATCACCCTCTGGGAAAAATATTCGAATGTATGATATTCAAAGTGAAAAAATATTCGCTTATGCTCAAACTATGTGCCAAAATTTCCCTCCTCCCACATTGCAAAAACCACTCTGCCAGAAAAACCACTCATGCCAAAAACTCGCAAACGCCGTTCGCGACTATCTCTCGCGCATTTGGCCTCGCGATTGGCTGTCTCGCGCGATGTCCGCGATGGAACAATCAGCTCACATTTATACTGAAAGTGATAGTTGTGTACTCTATTCTTGACTCTATTCCTGACGACTAGAGGCACTGTATTATGGTCGACTCAACGCTATCGCCATTTCCTGCCATTTCCTCTGCCATTCAATGACCCGTCTAGGATTCCCCTACTCCCCAAACTCCTGCATTGGTCAGCTGACTCCCCTCAATCGCCAGCTGCGTCGTCTCTACTCCTGTGTATTATAATCTTTGGTCTTTACGCTGGGCTCGCGCTCTTTTGAAGCTGACCACGGACGAGAAAGCACTGCTGGAGTGATGACATCTGTTCGTCTTCTATATACCAAGTTTACGGTATTTAGCCTATGGGCTTGTTTTCAATTGTAATACTTGGTTGCTAATGTTCCTTATTTAAGTTTTTTTAAAGTTTTATTATTTATTATAAAATATTATTAAAGTTAAAAAAACTGGCTAAGGTTGTTGTTATTTTCTCTCGTCTCCGCCTACCATTTGCAGTCAATTCACTCGCGAATTCAAGTCTTGATGATTTGCGTTTGCAAAAAAGACGCTGAAAGTAAATTTTCATGGAAGTCTGGAAGGGGTCGTATCTTGTGAATTGCTTCATTATTATGGCGAGTAAAGAAAAAAATGTATTCACTATAGTAGTTGTAGGGGTTATCAAATTTTCAAATAAATATTTAAAAAACATTTCATTGTTCTGCAAAAGAGTAATAAAATCTGCTATTCCCACAAGAAAGTCCGCAATAAATATTTTTTTTTATTTACGATCGTGTCCGCCGTTTGTTCTACTCATTTCCCCAGAACAAAAGAAGGAAACTAATTTGCGACGAATGGATGTTTTTCCTTGAAGATAGAGCACGGAATTATTGTAGGAATCTCTATTTGTCGCGAGACATCTTTCCAAACCTAGGCATGCAGAAAATTGGAATAAGTTGGTCACGGTAGCAACTTCGTGCATATCGAGCATTGAGATAGATGCAGAGGGCGCTTGCTACGATGGCCAATGCTAAAAGCTGTAACGTGGGCAAAATCTGTCCGCCATCTTTGTAAACCCTGAATTTCCTTTAGTGCTTACACTGACCCCCTCGTCATCATCATTCGTTGTCCAATCCTAAGATTGGTCGACTGCAGCCCTCCATCCTTCCCTATCTAATTCTAGTTCCCTTACCTCCTGGTATCTCTTTCTATGTACTTTCCTCTTTATTTGGTCCATGAACTTATTCCTGGGTCTGCCTCTGGGGACTATTCCTTCTATAATACCTTCAATTATGTTATTCACAAACCCATTGTGCCTCAGGGTGTGTCCAATCATCCATCTTGTTCTTTTTTCTGTGGTGTTCCATATGGTCCTTTCCTCTTCTACTCTTCTTTACTCTTGATAACTTCTTATTTTGTCCATCCATTTTTTCTTCAGCATCCTCCTCCAGCACCAGCTTTCCACCCTTTCCACCCTTTTTTCCTCCACCCTTCACTATCAAATTCTGATTCCCTTACCTCATAGTTCCTGTTTCTTTGTACTTTCCTCTCCATTTGGTCCATGACCTTATTCATGGGTCTTCCTCTGGGGACTGTTCCTTCTACTTTGCCATCAATTATGTTCTTCACAAACCCATTGTGTCTCAGGGTGCGTCCAATCCATCTTGTTCTTCTTTTCTATATGATGTTCCACATGATCCTTTCCTCTTCTACTCTTCTGTACTCTTCATCATTTCTTATTTTGCCTGTCCATTATATCTTCAGCATCCTTCTCCAGCACCAGGTTTCGAAGGCTTCTAATCCGCTCTGGTCAGCTTTTCCACTGGTCAATGCTTCCGATCTGTAGAGTGCTACGCTCCACACAAATGTTTTCACACACTGTTTCCTGGTTTGTAATCCTGGGCCTTCCTCTGGGACTTTGTTGTTTACATTTTAAATCTCCATTAGAAGTCACGTGACTAATATTCCACCGGATGCAATGCGATTTTATCGCTTCATCGATATGTTACTTGCTGGCAAATTAGAAGCCGGTCAATTTTCCCTGTAAGTGCGAACCTAGGTCGTTTACTACCAATATCGACTCCTACTGTCATGGAAGCCTGTGCTTACACATCGAAGTGTCAATCGTTAACCAAGGTGATTAGAAGGGAAAGGAAATCTCTTCTACCCACCTTGATTGTTAACGATTTGCACGGCTACTGTCATGGAAGTGATTTCCATGTGTAAACCCGCCAACAGAAGCCAGTCTATTTTCCTTGCAAGTGCGGACCTCTATTGATTACTACTACTTTCGACCCCTACTGCCTTGTAAGTTCGTGCCTATAGGCAGTAGTGTTGATTGTAACCGACTTGTAAGACTATTGTTACGGAAGTGACTTCCATATATAAAGCCGCCTTAACACGCGTGTATTTCACTATGTCCGATAGGTTTCCTGTTATTCCCAATACGTTTTTTGACAATTGTGATGATTTTCTTTCCGAAGCAGGATAAATATTTAAAGAAGAAATGGAGGTATAACCACAACCGCGGCGATCCCCGCACCGTTCAGTGATTAGCTGCGGTTGCGTAACTTCCCCCCCAACACATCAGTGGTCCACCGCAGAAGAAAAACCCGGAAATCGTTCATCTTCCGGCATCACAACGCCGTGAAAGCCTTTAGTAGAAATGCCATTAGCTGACTTTTTGCTCATCCCAGCGTGAAAGCTGGCCTTAACTATACGATGGAACTGCCTGTTCCTACAGAGGCTGAGTCATGTTTCAAAAGTTACAATTCAAAGGAGATATCGATGTTAGTCACTTCTGAAGCTTTTCATTGAAATCAGAATCAGAATTTCAAGAAAGAAGAGTTTCATTGAAATTTCGATTGGTATTCTCACGTAAAATTCCGCGGGAGGCTATTTTTTGGGGTCTGATTTAAATAATAAAAACAATTAGTAGATTTATGTTAATACATCAAATTACGACGAGAGAAAATCATACAGTCGTACATCTCCTGACTCATATGTAGAGATCACCATCGTTTGAAAAAAAACAGGCTAAAAGACAAAATTCAGCTTCAATATTAGTGGTGGTTACGTACACTTTATCCAATCAATGGGTCAGCATTTACATTTTCAATAGTAACATTAACCAAGAGACTAAAATATTGCATTATTCTCGGCAAAATCAGAAACTAGGAATCACAGCAACTGACCCGAGACAAATCGGTAGCAGGTTGGCCCTAAATGGTCGGAGAGCCCTGTTTCGCCGGGAACAAATTCAAAAACTATTAGTTATCCGGTACCTATTATAGAATTTTATTGCTACGTTGGCATAGCATTTCGTTGCGTTGGCACACTATGGTAACTTCAAAAATATGAGAATTGTGCGTGTACATGCATAGTATGGGATATTTTATACATCCAATTTCATCCGAAAACACTAGCAAAATGTCCTCTTTAAGGTAGTTTATGCGGAATATCAAACTACCAAGAAATAAACGAATTCGGTCTCTTTTTGAAGGAAAATATCTCACCCTTCCAAATATACCAAACAATCAGTCCCTTATCGTACTACTTTCCGAGATTTTGATGAAAAATACATTTTTTGTAATCTTATGATTTTATTTATATTTTTGATGAAGATTCATTGTTTCGTGAAAAATACAGCTATGTCTCTGAATGCCTGACGAATCCGGCAGAATAGCCTGGCGAAACTGTCACTGAAATATTAATTATAACGCAGTAAATCCAAAAGACACTTTTATCCAAATTGAAATGAACTGCGAGAATCTACGAAAAAAATATGGTTGTTATTTCGGTTTCCATGCAACAGATTGATGACGTAATGCCCTATCCATTTACCTCAATGAGTGAGACGGTGAGCCTTAGCAGCTGTATCCCAGGATAACGCAAGCCTGTTACAAAAGGAATAACAGCAACGGCGGGTTTAAATCGAGCGACAGGAAACTCGCGCAAGAGCCATGAGTTTCGTTGCAACGTGAATTTTCCGGTCGGATTCGTGAACTCCGAAATGAGAAAGATTTCGAGCGAGCGCACTGCTCCAGAATCACAGTTTCGAAACGCAGCAAGAGTGGAAGACAAGCACTTCCACTCGAATGAAACGGGTGTAACATTCACCTGCACGATAGTCACTTTCGCAAAGCAAATACCCGGACAATCAAGCGGCGAACACTTTCTCCTGCGCGTGGGATGATTGTTGACTGCGGGGCGCTGCCTCCGAAAGATTGAACTTGCTTCCCAGGCGCCAAACTCTCCTCGTGTCGACGCTGGCAACTATTTTTTATGATTCGTCGCATTGATGAATGTGAAAACTTTCGTTTCGTGCTGATTACTAGTACGTTATCAATGGGAAGCATCGTAAAAATTTCAAAATTAGTGCGTCTGCTGATGGACCAAGTCATCCAAGAATACAACATGAAAATAAATAAGACGAAGACTAAAATCCTAGTATGCGGAAGAGGGAAGTTGAATGCAGAAGTCACTCTGAGACGAGAGAATTTAAAACAATTGGACTCCTTCGCCAATCTCGGAAGCACTATCACGTGAGACGGAACAAGTACAACGAATCTTATCTCAGCGAAAAGTTCGTAAATAGTTTTTCTTTGATTGTTTGGAATTAAGGCTTAATGCTTTCGTTCTAAATTTAATTATGTAATTATTTTGCTCTATATTCATAGTTTCCGGCAATTTGTAGCAAAAATGAGGACAGTTCAGAAGAAGGCTTGGATAGCTATCAAAGAAGTTGACTCATAGTGCAGAGAAGAAAAATGTGAAAATTTTAGGGTTTGTGTCGTTCAATGTATTTGAAAGTGTGTTTCCTCCGTTCACATTTAATGTATTTTTCCGAAAACCTTGTTAATGTTAGTGAGAAGCATGGGGAAGGGTTCCATCAGGATATTAAGGAGATGCAACGCATATACCAGGGCAGATGGGACGTCAACATGATTATGGATTACTGTTGAACGCTACGCAGAGATCAACCTCACGATGTTAAGAGGAGTATCGAGATAAGCTTTGAGGTGAAACGGAAAAGAAGATACAGACTTGTAAGGGTAAACATGTAATATGAGTCTTATTTTATGTCTTCAAATATTGCGCTATTCAACTTTTTTTCATTTCTGGGCAACTATGCCAATTAGTACAATGCAAAACAGCATTTTCCCAATTGTTCGTCACTGATTCAAAAACGTTTTGACATGTGGATAATTCTTACGTGTTAGAGAAAAACTGTTGTTACATTTTAAGTAAGCGCATCAAACTTCACTAGAATAATTTTTAAAAAATGAAAACAATTTTTACAATCCCAAATTTTGCAGGTGATTGATCAATTTGCAGGTAATTGATCAATCTAGCAATAAATTACTTATTCATTACTTAATACCCACGCTTTAGTTAACTTGCGCTCGTACCCATGACTGCATAGGATATTTCACCAATTGTTTAGTCCATGAAAATAATTACTGACGCACGATTCACATCCTGGATCAGAAAAAGACGAACATAAAGTATCGTGGGCCAGCCGTGACAGAAACACCGGTTCCCCTGTGCTATCCAAAGTAAAACCACGTTCAACCCGCCATGAATTCGGTTGAGTTCATGCCCTAATTTCTCTCTTGTGCTCTTGATCCTCACAGCAAGAGAGACGCTGAGCAAAATGGACATGATTCTCGAGGCGTGTTTTAACCACCTTAAACTGAAACAGCGGGAGAATCAAATGAAGGCTATTCCCTCTCCTAACGAAACTTAAAAGGCGTTTTCTCCGTAACGAGACTGGAACTTGTGAATTTTTTCAGGCGGTTGGAGCGCGAATCGTCGAGTGCACATTTCAAAAACTTTTTAAGTCATTGAAATAAGAAATTCTTGGACCACATTTCACTAAAGTAAGTCTATTTATAACTTGAAAATTACCATAACACTCTCACTGCTGGGCACTTCTCGCTGCCGGGTAGGTAGAATGCTGCGTATTTTAAGCTTTATTCATGCTATCACAGAAAAATAACTGTATAACTTAGAAAATGCGGTTTATATTGCATTAAAGCTTGATTCTTCTACCTTTTTTAATTGTAAGTTGGTTGGAATATGTTTCTCAGCAGCTAAGGAAACACGTCAAATGACGGGATTAGCAGCGAAAGTGATAAACATTAAACTATAAATGACGCAGGAATTATATTGTTAATTTTTAGTTTATTATCCGGTATAGTATATTTATATATTATACCGGGCCGGTGTAAATATATTTTACCGGCCGGTATAATATAATTATAATTTAAGTATATCATAATCCCTGGTTTTTCACCACCCAGGGCATGGGTGTATGTCAATTTCAGTTGGTCCGGTCCCTGGAAAACCTGATGACAGGCTCGGAAGCATATCGGGATTCCGGAGACTTACGGGCAAACAGAATCGTCCGGCAATCAAAAAAAAACAAAAATTTTTGTCTCAAACCAAGCATTGTTATGACTTGGGTTTACGGTGTGGAAATCGTAATTTAATCGAAATCCGTACGTAAATACTATTTTTTTGTTCGGCTTGGTAAGTACCTCTATATCTATTACGGACAATTATATTGATATAAAACGCATGTTTTGCGTTTATGAGAAAATATTGTATCGCCTTGCTGCGTGGAAGCGCTATTTATTAAGATTGTTGGTAAACAGTTTTATTGACATAATTTATTTTTCCTGACGGAGGAGAAGAAATTTCAGTACTCACGATCGGGCTCATTACGCAACTATCCATCTTTTTTCAACAATTAATCTTCACCAAAACAAAAACTTAAACAAATCCTTAACAGCGCTGAAGCAAATAAATAAAAACCATAAAATCATAATAATAATAAACAAAGGAACATTTTAGACCAATGAAACCAACAAATAAATAATATAATAAAACGCACCAAACGAACACAAACAATAATTTACAGGAGCGCGGCGTTACAATCTGAACACGTGTCACCGAATGATATCGAAAGATACGTTCAAAGCCATAAAGCTGCGAGTTCAAATAGCAATCATTTGCCAAGAAACCAAATCGGTATCGTGCATTTGTTCGCTTTTATCTGTGATTATTACCATTAAGTACACGTAATTATAGTTTCACGCAAATCTGTACATAAATGAAAATCGCTCCGACCACCTTAGGCACCATCTGTTTTTATCAACTGGTGAAAACGAGAAACTATCATAAGATAAATCACCAAACTCGTGGAATACATTAAGTTGACGAATTCGCTAAAACCCTGACGTCTAAGCATACATTCGAATATAAGAGACTGTTATTTCCGGGTATTCAGAGCAGACAGAAAGGTAAGACAGAGGACAGTGCCCATTGTCACGGGCAGGAAATGGACTGGGACAACTTACGACGATGAATAATTTTAGAGCAATTCGCGGTGAGGTCATAATGACGCTCAAAGAAACAAACTTAGCCGATTTTTTCCTCAATAAACAGTGCCAGTCCGAACGAAAATCGCTCCGACCACATTATAAACACGTCCTTTTTTCCATAGTCGCAAACAAGAAAAGTAAACGCGAAAACAGGAGAGCGGAGAGAAGTGCTCAATGATTCGTGCGCACCTAAGGAAAATTAAATCGCAGAGGACCGAGAGAACCTTAGGAATGTGAAGCTCGGGACGCATGGAGAAGAAGGCCACTCCATTTGGACAAAAGGAGAAACAAGGAAGAAAACAAGCGTGGGCAGCAGGAAGGCGAAAAGGAAATCAGAGCTGAAAATGAGAAGTTCACGAGCGAACGGGTTCGAAGGAACAGATCCATAGATTGAACGGAAGGACTTAGGACCGACTTCTATGGAACGACCGTGCCTTGCGGTCCTTCGTTACTTTCGGTCTGTAGTTTCCTTCGGTCCTCCGTTCTTTTCGGTCCATCGTTCCTTTCAGTCCGTCGTTCCTTTCAGTCCGTCGTTCCTTTCGGTCCGCTAGTCCTATCGGTCCTTTGTTCCTTTCGGTCCGTCGGTCCTTTGTTCTTTTCGGTACCTCGTTCCTCTCGGTCCCTCGTTCTTTTCGGTTCGTCATTACTTTCGCTCCTATCTTTAAGAGACACTATGTTCTTTGAAATACCTCAAAAGTTCATCATCTGATACTAGCGGTGTAATCAACAGTACTTTTCCTTTACATTGATAGAATCTATTAACAAACCCATGGAAAAAGTTGGTAATATTTCCTTCCATCGCTTATTTCAACCAACATTCTTAAATGCCGTCATCACGGCATACCAAGTATTTCTAAGTTTTTTGCATTCTTTAAACATCATGATCAAATAAAAAGTGAAAATGTATCACCATCAATAAAAAAGGAACGGTGAACGAGTGAAAAGGAACTGTAATAATAACTATTAAAATAAAGAAAGTATGTTATTTAATTAAATAGTATAACCGTTTCTATATTTGCCAGCACCGCATTTATGGTAGAAAAATTGGCCCAATGGATTCCTCGTGTCCTAAAACCCATAAATACACACTCTCATAAGGATAGGTCCCGTAGTTTTCGAGAAAATGTTTATTCCCATATGCTCATTTTTAAATTAAAGCGTAAAACGACCGGGCCAAATTTCCCGTTTATAGCAATTGCTCAGGTTGCCATGGAAATATTCATTTGTTGAAATCGGAGGAAAATTTGCAATTTTGTCCTTGGGAACAAAATTTTTGAGCAAAATCGAAGTTTATGACAAAATCGATTGCAAGAATTAAATACATTTTTCATTTTGCCGTCCGATATTGAAAATTTAAACCATATATCTTGATTTCAAGTAATTTTAAAATAATTAAACCTCTGCATTGCTTCCAAGGAAAATAGGGGCCCATTTTGGGGGCCTTGGGGCTTTTTCAGCCCTGAGGCCTTTAGTTCAATGGATTTCTCGTACCCAAAAATCCGTAATACCTACTTTCAGGAGAATCGGTTCGGTAGTTTTTGAGAAAATGTTTACATACTTATATAAATATACATACATATGTACTTACAATAATTGCTCGTTAAATAGTATAAGTTAACGAGGAATTAGGATCCAAGGATAAAAACTAAGGTACAATTGTACCCTCACACTGAGAAATACGTGCCACTGAGCCAAATCAATGGAAGGGAAATGAGTACGTTCGTGGTGTACGATTGCGGTGCTTTAAAACGCGTTTCATCCATATCTATGAAATACCGTGCAAGCCACCACTAGAGTGTGTGGCACGGGGTGATTCCACACCAGGCATGGAGCACTCATTCCAGTTCAAATCAAAACCGCGCACGCATGTCACGTCATGTCGCACTCAAAAGGTTAATTAAACTCGTCGCTTAATGGCCAGTTGCAGGAACGACATATATGTTTTCTATAAAGTTATGGGACCCATCAGCCATGGCAACCATTCAATAAGTTTTGCAGAAACATTCGACAAATTTACTAATTTCAAAACTTATGGCATTGTTATGAGTTCCATAAGTAGCTAAGATGGCGGATGCGCAATTAACTGCTTGGAGACTCAATTACTAAATAAAAGAGTTGTTGTGAGATAAATGACCTGTTTATTTACTGTTACTGACTAATTATTATGTGCATTAGGATTTATTCATAAGCTAAACTTTCATTAATTTTATCCAGGGGTAGAACATTAGATCAAATATTAACAGCTATTGACTATTGGTAAATAAGTTATGTTACTGGTCGATGTGTTTCTCCTAACCGAATATTTTTATGAGATCTATAACTTTATGGATCTCATAACAATTAACTCCATAATTAAACGTTCTTGCGACCGGCCATAAGCGGATGATTCCTATCAATCCTAAGGCATGAAACGAAGATAAACTAAATTCAAAGGGTATGTAAACATGACCAATATAAGATCACATGACGAATGCAAAGAGGTTTCTACGCGGCATCTAGAGAAGACTTCCACGATCTCCCTCCTTAGAGAGTCGCGTAGTTTATGGATGTCCCCGTATGTAAATGAGTTAAAACTGTGGGCTCCGAATGTTAAGTTCCCGCAGCATGAATAATTTTTGTCTTAAACCAAGTAAATGACGACGACTCATTTTCATGAGTCAGACCTAAGAAAGCTCCCACTATTCCCTTTAAAAGCCTCATTTCCTCGGAGCGAGTCTGTCACCGCACGGTCTCTTAAGGCTTTCATCAAAGACAAGATATCTGTCCGTATGAACGGTGGAAAAGATCACATCGCGGGAATTTCGCCTACGGCGGCAAATTCACTAGAATAAAATGCATTGTATTTCATGGAGACAGCGCGAGAATCACGTCAACGAGAAAGAAGAATTTTTACGACAGTGCGCAACATGTTCTCTTGGTAAGCAATCTGTGAACACAAAGACCAAACTACCGAAGAGTAACATTAAGGCAGATTTACAAACGGAAATTCACTTCTACGGAAGTGGCGATTGTAGCGATATCTCGAATCGTATCACCACTGGCAGGACATCGTTCAGCGTATACGTTATTTCCGGTTTTTCCCAAACAATTGGATGACGGAAGTAAGCAATGAATGTGGTAATCACGGAGTAGGATATCCTACTCCGTGGTGGTAATTACGAAAATTGCCTAAATTTGGAAATCATGGCGATTGTATACATCTGTTTGAGTCCCATAGGCATTCTTGGATTCAATGAATTTGTATATATTACATTAACTGTGCATTATAACATCGTATCAAGTAGGAGAATTATGATAAGGGTTATAATTATCTAATAATATGGAAGAAATAATAAAGCTTACCTTAGAATTCTTAAGCAATCAAAATATTTTCAATTACAAATAAATATTTACAAAAGAAACCTAATTTATTCGGTGTTTAAATTTTAACTATCCGTTTGCTGTCATGTGACCAAGATTCCACCGGATGCGATGCGATTATATCGTAAAAATCGATATGCTGCTTGCAGGCAAAATTGAACCAGTCTATATTCATTGCAAGTAGCAAAGGCGGTCGATTACCACCACTATCGACTAACAACTGCCAAGAAAGTCCGTGCTTACACATAAAAGTATCGATTGCATGCAACTTCCAAGGCTACTGTCATGGAAGTGACTTCCATGTGTAAACCCACCTTTACAGTTTACTCGACATATCGAAGAGCAGTAATCAAGGATTTAAGCAAAATTTTAAGTTTCTCGTGCTGGTAAGGATATCGCGCCGCCTTGTGCAATACCATAGCGTCCTCCCTTGGGGCGGATTTCGAACCCGAGATTTGTGGGATGCGATACTAACATATAAGTCTGCTGTATGCCTGTAAGTTTGTTTGTTTAAGGAGGAACCTTTAAATTAGACATGACCCATACCCTATCGATTTTAGCAGATATTATTACGTAAGAGTTCTAATATCGAATACTACTAGGGTCGTCCCGAAAGTGACCTCAGTTCTCGCCTACCGCGAGAGGTAGTGCGGGGGGGAGGGGTTTGCCGTAATTCTTACATCAGCGTGCGCAAAGGTTCAGTACGCTTTTAATCGTGCCAGTAGGAGCATCGTACTGCCGTGCGTCTGCGAATTATAACTTCAAAACATGAGCGCCGCCACAGAAAATCCCGCCAAGTGTGAAATGCGTGGCGTTATAAGATTTCTTTGGGAAATAAGTCACTCTGAAGCCGAAATTCATCGTGAATTGTGCGCAGTTTACGGCCCAAACATTATGAATGAAAGTGTTGTGTGTCCATGGGTACGTTTTTTTAAACATGGACAATCAAGGTGAGGACAGGAGTGGTACGCCGTCTCTTGTCACTGATGACCTCGTTGCGATAGTGGATCAAAAAGTTCATGAAAACCGTCGGTTCATGATCTCGGATCATTCCGATCACTTTCATGAAGTCTCTCGGAGTCTTTTACACAAGATAGTCATCGAAAAACTATGCTATCGGAAGTTTTATGCCCGTTGGGTACCAAAACTGCTAACCGACGTCCACAAAACCAAACGAATGAGTTCTGCCATGGACTTCGTCCTGCGGTTTCACTGTGAGGGAGAAGAGTTTTTGAACAGAATTGTTACTGAAGATGAGAGTTGGGTGGCCTACGTGAATTCAGAGACAAAACAGCAGTCAATGGCATGGGGATATACCGATTCCCCATGCAAACCAACGAGAGCCCGTCAAACTTTGTCAGCGAGGAAGGTCATGGCTACTGTTTTTGACGATGCAAAGGGCATCTTGCTCGTTGATTTTATGGAACGTGGTAGGACCATCACTTCTACAGTCTACTGTGAAACTTTAAAAAGACTAATGGCCGGTTGCAAGAAAATTTAGTTATGGAATCAATAGTTATGAGATCCATAACGTTATAGAACTCATACATATATTTGGGTTGCATGAATACATCTATTTGTTACTTAACTTATTTACCAATAGTAACTAGCCTCGAATATTTGATCTAATCTTCCACCGCCGGATAAAAGTTATGAAAGTTTAGCCTATGAATAATTGATAATGCACATTATAATTAGTCAGTAAGAGTAAACAAACTGGTCACTTGTCTCAAAACAACTCTTTAATCAAGTAATTAAGACTCCAAGCGGTTCATTACACATCCGCCATCTTGGCTACTTATGGAACTCATAACTCCATGCCATAAGTTATGAGACCAATGAATTTATTGAATGTTTGTGCAACACTTATTGAATGGTTGTCATGGCTTATGGGTCCCATAACTTTATGGAATACATATGTTACGTTCCTGCAACTGGCCATAAGAAGAGCAAACTAAAACAAGCGTCGTGGTCCTCTGACATCTGGTGTTCTGTTTGTACTTGACAACGCTCGCCCTCACACAGCTCGAAAAACAAATGAACTTTGGGCCAAGTTCAAATGGAAAGTTTTTTTAACTATACCCCATACAGCCCGGACTTGGTTCTTTGTGATATTCATATCTTCGCCTACAGGAAAAAGTGGCTTGCATTCCATCGCGTGGCCAACGATGAGCTTCAAAACGCCGTGACAGGTTGGCTACATTACCCGGCGGCAGATTTTTATGGAGAGGGTATTTCAAATATGGTAAATCGTTATGACAAGTGATTGAATTTGTTTGAAAACTACGTGAATAAGTAAAGAAAATGTGTAGTTTTAAGTCGAATGCAATAAAATTGTTGTATTTATACTTGCAGAATTTGTATTTAAAAACGGAGGTTACTTTCTGGACGACACTCGTATTTTTTATTTATGCCCGTTGGGTACCAAAACTGCTAACCGACATCCATAAAACCAAACGAATGAGTTCTGCCATGGGCTTCCTTCTGCGGTTGTTATAGCAAATTTTATGAAACAATCTTTTCTTGGTAATAAATAATACTGGAAGCAAGATCTGGGTCTTATTTTAAAGCTCTTAATGGCGGTAATTAAAAAAGAAATCATTCAAGGTCTACGGTTACCATGGGAACTTCAGATGTTTACCTTGTTTATCATATTTATTTCGGTATGCTTAATAATTTAAGTCAGACGGTGAAAATTGCAGTGATAACGAAAAAGTAATGATCAGCGGGAAAATGTAGAAGACAGAGATAATTAATCATGAAACACTGGAGAAATATTACGATGTAAGTGGTCATTTAACGAAGAGATATAGATTTTAAAATAATGAAATTTTACGCGGAAATGAGCAGTGCCGCAAAGGCAGTTGCATCCTTTCACATAAATTTTTAAATCTCAATTTCGGCCTGGATAATTTCATTCAAAAACTTTTATAATATGCGCTAGAAATTGAGGACCCAAATATATTTTTTCAGCTTAGGTCATCGATAGTAATACACGTGTATTTAGGTCAAAATAACAAACTTCCGGTTTCCTTCCGAGCACATAGTCGACATACTGCTATGAAAATCGCACTGTTACCGTCATAGACCTTGTATACAGTAGATGAAGCATGACGTCATGAATATGACGAAGGATCTTGGTCACGTGCTAGGCGACAGATTTTGACTCCCGTCGCCTCAAAAATGATGTAGACACGAGTTTGGACCCTGATTAAAAGTGAACCATAGCCCCTACATGAATACAAGTTACATGGTTCTTAAGCTTATTAAACATAGCTTTTAACCAAGTGAGTTAATTATTTGTGCAACTCACTTTCCGTATTCTATCGCGATGAGAACAAAAACATCACCGCTTTTTTTTACCGTTTTCTGACGGATCGCTATATTAGACATTTCATAATGAGGAAACTTGGGGCTCAATGGTGATGAAATTTCAACACTACGTAGAAAAAATATATATAGAAATGCAACTTAAAAATTTAAGTTCTTTCCAAGGTACTGTAAAAAATTTAATAACAAATTTTATGAAACAATCTTTCCTTGGTAATAAATAATACTGAAAGCAAGATCTGGGTCTTATTTTAAAGCTCTTAATGGTGGTAATTAAAAACAATCATTCAAGGTCTACGGTTACCATGGGAACTTCAGATGTTTACCTTGTTTATCATATTTATTTCGGTATGCTTAATAATTATTTGCTAAATTTTATAACAATTTACCTCTTATCTCCAGTTTTCATGCTAAAGAACAGACAAATAATTTCAAACAGAAAAGTAAATTTGAATGCGCACGCGTGCAGCAATGATGGAAAAGAAATTTTGTTGGAGACGGAAAACGAACTGAAAAGCACGACGAAATAAAAGGAATGGAAACAGACGGTGAAAATTGCAGTGATAACGAAAAAGTAATGATCAGCGGAAAAATGGAGAAGACAGAGATAATTAATCATGAAACACTGGAGAAAACAGAAGAATTTCACTGCGCGCAAGTTCTTCCAAGAAATATTTTTTGCTACGTACTCTAAGTGTAATCAGATAAATTATGGGAGCGCTGACTCAGCGGAATAAAAGATAAACTGAAAACATTTGCAGTCTATTATTACTGTGGAAAATTTTCACCTCTTACTATAGCACGGGCTGGGGAACCGTCTATGTATCCATCTCCACAGGATCAAATCCATTGAGGTTGATGGAGAAGGCATTACGTCATCAAACTTTAGCCTGACAACCGAGATAACAACCATATTGATTATCCCTCCTCTCTCCTCGCTATCCTTTGTATAGCACGACGGAATGGACGAATTAGCGAATGTAAAGCCAAGAATATCCACCATCTGTTTAAAATTTAAGGCAAGCAATTCTTAAAACATGTATCGGCTATTTGATGCTATGGGTTACACTCGATTTTCCCATTTTTTCACTGGGAATACGGATTACTATTAATCTATTTAAATGACAGCAAATATTTTAGGTGGTGTACAAAAGAGTAGAGTAGGAAAGGACCACATTGAACACTATGCAGGAAATCGTTGAAGGTCATTCGGGTTTCCCACCGGGTCAAACTCTCCATCTCGGCCGACGTTTCGATGTCTCGTTGGTGGATTGGTTGACCAATCACGAGACACCTGACCATATGCCAGATGGTATATAAGCCGGACCAGTTGACGATGCAAAACATGCCCTGATGACGATGGACGACTCGTTCATCGAAACGTCGGCCGAGATGGAGAGTTTGACCCGGTGGGAAACCCGAATAACCTTCAACGATTTCATACGCCGGGAGAGCCTTGGATCTTTCTTCACTATACAGAAAAGAAGAATCGAATGGATTGTACACACCCTGAGAATCAACGGGTTTGTGAAGAATATAATTGAAGGCAAAATTCAGGAAAAAGTCCACCGAGAAAGACCCAGGAATAAGTTCATGAACCAAATAAAGAGGAAAGTTCATAAGAATAGCTACTAGTAAGTAAGGAAATTAGCATTAAATAGGGAACGGTAGAGGGCTGCAGTTAATTAATCGTCTGCCAAAGAGTAGCAAAAAATATGAAAAAGAAAACGACCGATTATAAATGTTTTCGGCGATTGCATATTAAAGCAGTAAGTAGATACTATTTATAGTGATTTATCGATGTAAAACATCGTAAAACTGCAAAATATAGCGTCAGCCCGCAAGCGATTAAGGAAAATCAGGGAAATTAAAAAATTAACATAAAAAATGGCGGTCAAGCCGTGCCGTTGTTACAGCTTTTAGCACTGGCCACCATAGTAATCTGGCCTAGCACTGGCATAGCACTGGCCACCATCCCTCTCCTCATTGATCAACTTCATTCCTCCAAGTCAAGCATCATTTATCAAAGTTAAATCGCCATTGGTAAATAAATATCGATAGTTATATTCTCCCCATTTAGTGAATACAGCGCTCGAAATCGACGTTGATTACGACCGTTCTACCGTTTACCAAATGCGTTAATTTTAAAATGCATATTATGGAGCATTCTGTCAGCTGATATTAAAACGGATGTGGCTGAGTCGATTACCTACTTTTCAAAAGGTATTTACTTCTTTGCATTTCACGGCCAAATCACTTTGACTGGTGCACTTATAAAATTAAATTTGAAAATGCCAATAAGAATGCTTGAGGAATCGGATATTTCTGAAAATGGTAGCCTCCCAGGTTTAGGGGTTGTAACTTCGCGATCTTGTTAATTTTGCTCCTGCTAATTCTTTTTTATGTGTTTTTTTTTCATTTTTTTATGTGTAATTCTTTTTCATTATATTATTTATTTGTTAGTTGCATTAACGAAAATTTTTTTGTTTAAACGATTTTTATGAGTTTTTGATTTTATTTATTTGTTTCGGCGTAGTTAAGGATTTGTTTAAGTGTTTGTTTTGGTGGAGATTGATTGTTAAACAAATGAGGAAAAGACGCGTAACGAGTGTGTACTGAAATTTCTTCTCATCCATCTCGAAACATTAATTATAATAAGAAAAATGTGTACCAACTTTCTTAATAAATAGTGCTACCACGCAGCAAGGCGTTACAGGTTTCTGATTTAGAAGTGAACGGGGCCGTATTGTGCACTGAAACAACATAGATAGACTAGAGTTTCCTCGCAAAGTGTAGCCCAACGTAAGTGAAAATAATTACGCGAATACACTCGAGTAAATCTCCAGTCTTAATCAGCCCTATTCATGATTAAACGGTGTGGAAATTTCAATTTCCAACCAAGGACATTTGCACCATAATTGAAAGGAAATAATAATGCCACAAAAAGTCAACCTTCACCGTTGTGATCTTCGACATTCACATGGAAGTTAACGAAAAAATGCATTTCCTTTCACGTAGAAGCATGATAAACCTTGTCAGAAGGAATTATGGGCGACGGGATCTATGATTTATTTCTCTGGAAAATACTGCTCGCTCACGTCCAATCTAACAGCTTCTGGTTCCGAGGAAGCGTTCCAAAAAAATGTCTTTCCAAAATTTACTCACTTTTCCGAAGGTTTCTCAGCAAGCAAAAGGTTTGTTTTCTTCCCAACCAATGAGGTAAGGTCGTTCAATATCGATAGTGTTCTTTCTTTGATGTAGGTCTTCACAATGTACACAAATCCGCCATTAATGTGCTTATTTTCCTGTATTCTCCATAAGCATAGTATAGGTTGTTCAACATTTTTGTTGATTGGGTAGCGCATTTTTATTCGAAATGACAACTTGTGCCACATATTCGCAGATTTCCTTGGGTGTGTTGTGGCAGTAAATGCTCAAGTTGCACATTAATGGCGGGCATGTAGTGGAAATGGTTGAGAAGACCTATATCGAAGGAAGAATACAATCGATATCGAACGACCCTGCCATTGAGGCCGCTTGCTATTGAGGCCAATGCTAGAAACTAGATCCAGACCGCCATCTTCGCTAGTAACTCATTTTCCTATAGCCCTTGCGAGCTAACGCACTAATTTTTCAATTTTATGACTTTTTCCATCGATAACTTACAAGAACCAGCATACACTCACTTAATATGCATTCTCTTCACATTTATTGTTTATTTATTTAAAATAATAATTATTTGCCTTCCGGGTGAACAATATTATAAAATTGAATACTATCCGTTGCAATAAGTAGCCAATATATGTATCAAGAGTAAGTTGCCTTAAATTACAAGGAGATGATGGATATTCTTGCCTAACATGCGCTAATTCGCCCATTCCGTCGTGCTAACCATAGGTAAGGGAACAGTAGGGTTACACAAAATGGTCGTTATTTCGGTCGTCAGCCTTCACTTTGATGACGTAGTGCCCTCTCCAAACACCTCAATGGCAACGGCAGTAGTTGTTATAGCAACCATAACAAACCAATGGTGGGATAAATCAAGTCAACAAGGTAAATAAATACATAAGGGAGAGTTGAAAATCTGCATGAATTTACATATTTAAAATGCATTCTCCATCAAAAGTGGAAGAGCAAATAAGGCGATTGCATTCGCACAGCTGTGTCGAATTATTTTAGAAAAATTATTCTAGCGAGCACAAAGAAACAATCATAATAGCTTCATTAAACATCATATGTTCAAAAATTAATAAATTAATAGTACTCCCTACTGCCTTTCATATCCGCACTCAGTTTTCCACTTCTGCCGGCCGTCCTAAGATAGCCACACCTTTTCTTTCCTTTAGTTTCACGTCCCATCAGACGGTAGGTGACCTACTAAGTGGAAGAAGTACAAAGGATATCAAGCGGAGAATAGCCCAAGCTAAGAAGGTGTTCACGGGAATAAAACAGCTGCTGTGCTCAAAGAAGATAGGACTACCAGCCAGGATACAGTATGAAAAAACATTCGTGTGGAGCATAGCACTCTATGGATCAGAAGCATGGACCATTGGAAAAGCTGACCAGAAAGTAATAGAAGCCTGGTGCTGGAGGAGGATGCTGAAGATAAAATGGACGGACAAAATAAGAAATGATTAAGTGTACAGAGGAGGGTACCATACGGAACACCATACATAAAAGAAGAACGAGATGGATTGGACACACCCTGAGACACAATGGGTTTGTGAAGAACATAATTGAAGGTTTACTTAATGGTTGAAGGCTTAACTTTGTGGAATGTATCTACTGACATGACAAAAAAGATAGAACTCTTAGTATTTTCCACACTTGAAACTTTAATTTCCGACCCAGGTTTCGACTGCCTTGCAATCATTTTCAAGGTTTGAAAATGATTGCAAGGCAGGTTCAAGGTTTCAAGACCTTGAAAATGATCGCAAGGCAGTCGAAACCTGGGTCGGAAATTAAAGTTTCAAGTGTGTAAAATACTAAGAGTTCTATCTTTTTAGTCATAATTGAAGGTATAATAGAAGGAATAGTCCCTAGAGGAAGACCCAGGAATAAGTTCATCGACCAAATGGAGAGGGAAGTACAAAGAAAGAGAAACTATGAGGTAAGCGAATCAGAATTAGATAGTGAAGGGTGGAGGAAAAAAGGGTGGAAAGGGTGGAAACCTGGTGCTGGAGGAGGATGCTGAAGATAAAATGGAAGGACAAAATAAGAAGTTATGAAGAGTAAAGAAGAGTAGAAGAGGAGAGGACCATATGGAACATCACAGAAAAAAGAACAAGATGGATGATTGGACACACCCTGAGGCACAATGGGTTTGTGAATAACATAATTGAAGGTATAATAGAAGGAATAGACCCCAGAGGCAGACCCAGGAATAAGTTCATGGACCAAATAAAGAGGAAAGTACATAGGGAGAGATATCAGGAGGTAAGGGAACTAGCGTTAGATAGGGAAGGGTGGAGGGCTGCAGTCAACCAATCTTAGGATTGAACGACCAATGATGATGACGCATCGATGAGAGATTGAAATGCATTAGGCGAATAGTTTTGGATGTCCTAGGGTGAAGAAGTGGCAATGGAAATGTTACCAGGATTGAACGACCAATGAATGAATGAGACGAAAGGTGACTTACTTGTTAAAATCCGAACAGTTCCTAACGGGGAAAACGTAGCGCCGATGAAAAAAACCACCGCCGTCGATAGATAGAAGTTTAAACTTGATGTCTCCTCTTGAGACGTACGAATAGCGTCAGCGATCTTTCCACTGGGTTAATGTTTCAAAAAGTGTTGACCAGGCAAGGATATCGAGGCACTTATGCTGTGGAATGAGGGGAAAGCCATGAGTGCATTTACCTTTTAGGAAACGTGTATTTGGAAAATAAACATCTGAGCCGTTGCGGAAAACATTTGGAGCAGCTTAAACTGTCGTTCGTAGAAAGACGTTAGGAAAATTCTTTGTTTCGATCGTTAGAATTACATTAGTCAAGCCGCTATGGTGAAACTGGGATTTCTATTTTTGCCATTCGCAGGTGTGCGTGAGTTTGTTTAGGAAGCACATGGTAAAAGTCAGCATAAATTCATCCTTCTGTAAGAGTATCGATCGGAGCTGGCATCTTATGAAGTAAATAAATGCCTGATTGCGAGCATTGGGCTCGGACCACACATCGCACGGTAGTTTATATAATAATATTAATTCATAACTAGCTGTACCAGGCATGCGTCTTTTTCCTAGTAGGCACACTTGTACAAAGCAGAAACATTTTCATGTACAAAATAAATGAAAAACAATGATTTTTTGTTGTCCAAAGAATTCCTATACAGGAATTCGTAACGCACAAATGATGGCATGAGTTTCCATTCCATGCCTGTGCTGCGGTTTCCAAGTAAATAAAATTTTCTATTGTTGAAGTAGTACAAAAATGTAAGATTTTTGACCTTAAAAATCCAATTTTAGGAAAAAACAAAGCGTATACGAAAATCTAATGTAAGAATAAAACAAAAGCAAACAACGCGGTTTCCAAGTAAATAAAGTATTCTATTGTTGAAGTAGTGCAAAAATTTCAGATTTTTGACCTTAAAAATCCAATTTTAGGAAAAAACAAAGCGTATACGAAAATCTAATGTAAGAATAAAACAAAAGCAAACATCGCGGTTTCCAAGAAATAATTCTATTGTTGAAGTAGTGCAAAAATGTAAGATTTTTGACCTTAAAAATCCAATTTAGGGAAAAAGCGAAGCGTGTACGAAAATCTAATGCAAGAATAAAAAAAACGAAAACAAAGAGACCACTACACCAAATCTTATTCTACGTACAAAAAAAATTACGTAACTTTTAACACAAATTGTGTTTCACTGATATAATTCTAATGCTCGCGATATTTATGTCTCACTGATACGATTCTGATGCACGTGATTGAGCAGTTCGTAAACGTTCTGCTTCGTTCCTCGCTTGTTTGAGAATCTCGAGTGCTAACAATCATTTGTTGAAACGAATCGCGCTCCACCTATTATACAACGGATTTAATAAATGTGAACCTTTCGCGGGCGCGCGCAAAACAACTCACCAAAGTTTCATCGTAATCGTGATGAGTGGTATTGGAACGCATAGAAGACGAAAAAACATTTTATTCAATTTTATATATTACAAGATTATATGGAAACGCCACAATAAATGTAGTAAAGGCAAGGGCACACACCTGGGTACATAGATCAAATAAAATTCGCAAAAATTACCCAAAATCTCAAAGATTCATTTCACATAGAAATTCTTCGGCAGAGTTACATTCAGTGTAAAAAGTTACATGAAATCTGTGAAACATAGTCAACAAATTCTTCATTATAATTCGAAAAACTCTTCTATAGTATAGATTGGGTTGGAAATCAGCCAAGTGGAGATTACATACTAAAATCTAATAGCTCTTACCACACTGGCTTTTTCTGGTAACTTATTAAAAAGTGTACCTTTTCCAAATTCCAAATTCCAAATTGAGCCTGAGCCATCGTCAGTCTGCATAGAGGCACATCGGGCTTACCATTTGTCCTAGTACTATGAAAGTGGATACATGATCTTAAGGGGAAAGTGTTTATTCGCTCCTTGATTTTCATTAGGTCATTAAAAACATAAACTAAACACTGCGAGAATATTCAATTGAACGAAAATTGGTTTGCAGGGCTGCCTAGATGAGGAGTCAGTCATAATGCGTATTGCCTTTTTTTGAACCTTTAGCACCTGTTAAATCTCGGAATCAAGTCCCAAAAATAAAAGGCTATAGGTAAGATGACAGTAGATATAGATGTTTCCGTCAATTAAAAATATATACTAACAATTGCGTAAAGACTATTCTGTTAGCAGCCGACCAATGTAACAATAAGCAAGAGAATACACAGAAAGGAGGCAATGAAATCAAATGTAGCTCGGCCAGGAAGCAGGGTATAGATGAATAGGGCTGCACTTGCGAGACATCGAATTTGTGTGGAACATGGTAAAGGAGAGGAAAACCATGGGACGAATGCATAGGTCAGGTAATTTACATCTACATACTACCCTGCGAGCCGCCGCATGGGCGTGAGGCAGGGGGTGTTAGGGCACAAGCCATGTAAAGATGTAAGGGATAGGGTTTTGGAGGTGAAATAGTGACGTGTATTATGGGAGTGTATTTAGTGGAGCTCAGTTTTTATTAGGGTCGCTTATTGTGGGGAAAAAATCGAGCTCTTGTCCCTATCTGTTTTGGGGAAATACATTATATCCTTGACCGCGCGCCAGGGAAAATTACAATACTTTCTAGGTTTGCAATCCTTTCTTCACTTCTATATAATGAATCAGATGTGGCTATAAGACAGTGGCAACTATGGTTGTTTAATAATTTTTAACGTTAGTTTCGGGGAAGATGGTTTTTTTTTAAGACGAGTGAAAATTTGAGGTTTTCAAGTCCATCCAGTGACGGACCCGCAGCTCGGTTACCACGGAGTAGAAACTTCAAGAAAGGTTGTCGCTCATTGCTGATCATTGCGCTGATCGTAGTCTGTGGAATCCGTCAAACATGAGGGCCATCCAGGGTAATTACACTTGTCGCGCGAACTTCTGTTTATTTTAGAGGACTTCTCCTTCAGAAAACAAAGCGTTCGGAAAATATATGTATATTCAAAAATTACTGAATGTAGATTAGTACTATTAAGAATTATTGATAATGATTTTGTTTCTTTCAAGTATTATTTCAACGTTAATGCAATTTTTTAAACTTTATTTTATTTTTACTTGTATTTTGAAACAAAAAGAACAACATCGGATTGCGCACCGCCGTTCTCTCTGCATATTTCGAAATGGATTGAAATAGCATAGTACATAAAGCATATAGCAAAAGAAAAATCTTTCATTTGTTCGCGAGCTTGACCGCTAGATCTAGTAAGACGAGTGAAAATTTGAGATTTTCAAGTCCATCCAGTGACGGACCCGCAGCTCGGTTACCATGGAGTAGAAACTTCAAGAAAGGTTGTCGCTCGAGCGTAACTAGAAACGAGATGAAATAGCAGCAGGGATTCATTTCCCTCCCGAGATCAGAAGCGTGATAAGGGAAACACGGGGATAATTGGAGGGATGCAACATTGGAGAGAAACTCGAGGATATCGTTACCGCACTCCACTAAAAGTCAATAGTGCCGTTCACTCAGTACTTTCCAATTATGTTGGCAAATCTTGCTCACATCCTCACACCTTGAGAAGTGGTGAGCGGGGAAAAGACACGAATAATAAAATTATAGTACAATAAAATTCTCGATTTCTCGCGATTGATGTATTTATTTGCCTCGGGAGTGCTAAAAAAAACATATTCGCGGAGAAAAGAGGAAATATGGAGGGTGTTTAAGTAACTTAATATCGTTATATATTGTATTTAAGTAACTTAATATCATTGTATATAAATTACTTAGCCCAAAGAAAGCAGGAATAAATTAAGTCAACAGATGCTTTTATCGCGCAGAAGGTGTTACACTCAATTCTTTTACGATTCTTTAAAACGTGGTTCTATTTTAAATTTTTCTAACGCAACGTGAAACAATGACTTCCGACCAAACAAAATGTTAAATGCCCCTTAAAAAAATTATCTGATTCGATTTTACGTCAGTTCACTCCATACTTCTTTGCAATGTTGTCAATTCTATTATGAGGTATAAATTAATATCAGTAATTATGACGTTAAAAATGAAATTCACTGAATACTTTCAGTCTGAATACCGAAAATTTTTACTTAAGTACTAAAAGCGTTGAATGAATAATTGCAAAAATAAGCGAAGCCAGCTTAATGTATCTATAATCAGTTGAAATAATGGTTTGCCTTAAGTGACTCATCGTCATGTCAAAAAAAAACGTTTTATTTTATGGAGTAATTTCAAATTTTTGGTATTGTATATGATGTATTAAAATATATATTGTTTCAGCCGACTCTTTATAATCTAATATTCATAAAAATATTTTAATAGAATTTAAGTTAAAAATAATATTTCATTCAAATATGATTATTCATTATTATTTTTTTTATAATTAGCATTACGTTTATATTATAAACCTCTCGGAGAAGCATATATTTCACTGTTATGTACACGGATATACAATTTTGATTTTTGTGTTCTCGTTAAGGTTAAGGTAGTCCGAGCGAGATAGTTCCCTAGTCATAATAGAGACCATATTCGAATTATACCTTTTAATTTCACCAGCTGTTAGACACACGAATTAAATATTACATTATTAATGGTTCAATAATATAGTTTTACATGACAGTAATTGTAAGTAATTAAATGAAAATATCTGAATAAGCCTTTAACTTGACTCATTTTTCTCACGCGGTGCGTTTGAAACTCTATCTAAACGGAAGGTTTGTTTTGATCTCGGAGAATTTACTGCGTTGACAATACGATTTATTTTCAAAAATAGTGGAAAAAAAACACACAAACTACACACTGTTGATTTTTTTGACGTGATCAAGGGGAGAGTATCTCAGAAAGTAATGTGATCAGGGGTTGAATTTTTTATATCAATGGAAGGGTGACATTTTTTTCTTTAAACTGAGACCAAATACATTGGTTCGAGGTAAAGTGATATTTCACTCAAACTAAGTTAAGACTGCTATAATTCCTCATCTTATAGAGCCTCTCCCATCGCATTCACGCATGACCTCAGGACCTCAGGACCTCAGGACCTCAGGACGACAGTCTATTATCTATCGCACACCCACACACTTCTTTTCAGGGATGCGATCCGGTACGTAACTAAATGTAGATAGAGAAAACATAAGACTGCATACTTTATTTTTTTACGAGATCTAGGAGTTAGAAATTCCTCAATTGTTAAATGTCTCTCTGAAGGGCATACACGTACCATTTCCCATGTAAAATGGCTGGTATGGTTTTTGGCAAATATCTCTGAAAGTTATGTGGTTAGGGGTTAAATTTTTGGTGTTTATGGAAGGGTGATATATTTTTCTTTATAATGAGACCAAATTCATTGATTTCTAGGTAAAATGGAATTTCGCTCAAACCATCTAAAGGTGAAGTGAAGTGAAAAGCATTACTATTACATCAAAATAGTTGGAATATCAGAAGTCTTAAGAATAAGAGAGCATGTATGATGCAACTCAGGTATGGGCCAATTTTCACAGCACATTTTATTCCACTAACGAATGTATTATAGATAGTACAAGAAAATGAATGGAATTCGAACAGATTCTATTTCCCTCTCAGTCATTCAGATGATCATACAATTTGCCGCTTTGCACAGTACAATTTTCATCAAGGCCGCTTTACATGGTACATTTAATAGCACAAACGAGATGCATGAATTGATGCATGACACAAATGCATGAATTTGATATACCTTCCCTAAAGAAGACTGTGGCTCAGGATGATCGAGAAATCTAATATTTAAATTTCTTCTACATAAAATGTAATGCCTTTTCCAGTCATATACTTCTGCTACTGGAAAGCATTAGTTTCAAATTAAAATTAAAATTGATGCAGAGTAGATGAGCAAATATATATTTTTAAGATACTCCTTCCAGCCTGAAAAACTGACTGCACTGCCATTTGTGTTGAACTAATGAATAAAGACCGCTTTACTCGTTACATTTTATTGTAAACAAACGAAAGTATGAACTCTTGCATGCGGAAAATCGTACCGTGTAAAGCGGCAAATTGTATGATTGCCTGAATGGCTTAACGGGAAATAGAACCTGCTCTAATTCCATTAATTTTCTTGTACAATCTACGATGCATTTGTTAGTACAATAAAATGTACCGTGTAAAGCGGCCTTAAGAGGAGCAAATGGGCGGGGTATTTTGGATAGAACTATAAAAAGAAAGCCCAATGGAAGCAGCTGCAATAATTATCCTTTGATTTAACCTGCTCCGAAAGATTGCGGCAAGATAGGTACATGTGTTCTAGTACGTCTTTGATGCACTCCTCCAACTCTGGAGGAGGGTGCCGGAAAAAAACCGGCCGTTTCACCTCCATTCCAAATAATAACAATAAAATTTATTTACGGGCTTCCACCCTGTTCCAAATAAGTACAAAACAAGTGATACATTGAAAATACATTTAAGTCATATCATAAATTTTACATATAATCAGTTAAGAGGAATAAAATACAAATCCTAAATAATACAGTAAAGTTTCATTTTAAAATTTCTCATAAGACATGATACAAAGTAAAGTTGTATTAGATTACAGTTTAAGCAGCAATGCTATTTGACACAAACCTCTTGAAGGTCGATAAAGAGGAGTTGAAAAGATCAAAATCAGCACAGTGCACATTTAAATCCATCATTGCTCGATACATAATTAAGTTTTTCGTATACTTAATTGGATGGAAGGTAAGGGATATTAAATAGAGTAAAATCCCTAGTGTTGACATTAGGAACCCTAATTGTGAAGACCCTGCTAAAAGAGTCTGTATTGTTTACTTATAAATACTTCTACAGAATTTCTTAAAAAGTTGTGTAGATATTCCTTAAAGTATTGAAACGCCATTTTACGGAATTCCCTACGACGTTCTGCAGAATACCTTAGGATGTTCTGCAGAATATTTCCTTAGAGTTGCTGAAGTTCTACAGAATAGCTTGTAAGGAGTTAATTTGCTCTGCAGAAAATAACTCTACAGAACATATGTAGTCAGGCTCTCATTTTCCGTACAGATCCTTAGAAAAGGAACTAGTTCTGAAGAAAAAGTGTCAATTTCTGTAGAATTCCTTATGTTCTACAGAGCAGCTTCCAAGGAATTTTTTTATCAGGGGAGAGATAGTAAATCTGAGGATTTTATGTAATTATGTAACACTCCGCACAAAAAGAATAGTCCTAAATGTTTTCGACGGACAGATAAAGGTAGAAAGGGAGATTGGTAGGGAATGGTAAATTTAAGATAATTTTTGTTCTTTTTTATGCTGTTATCAAGGAGTTTTAAGAATTTGTTCTGGATCTTTTCGAGAGTTAGAATATGTACGTCATAATAGGGATTCCAAACCACGGAGCCATATTCTAGAATGGGCCTTGCCAAGGTAGTGTATAGTAATGATATACAGTAATGAAACGGGGGAATGTAGCTCCACGTTCTTCCGACCCCTTTGCCTCAAGAGATCGGAGTGGATTGGGAGAGGGGGGGAGGAGGATCCGACCTGCCCCTCCCCCTATTCACCTTGCGCCTCGCTCTCGTCAGTATGAATTCCTTCCAGTCTCCCAACCTTAACCCCATCTCCCTTCGTCGTCACCTTTTTGACGCAATTGATGTTGCGCACTTGGACGGCGCTTAAAGCCTTGCAGATGACACAATCGTTAATACCTGTCCGCACGGAGCTGAATTATAATGCAGCAACCGTCGGGTGAAGACGTGAGGGCATGGCCATCGAGGAGCAAGAGGTTGCAAGCTGGGAGATAAAAGATTCTGGTGGCCTCGCCTGACGACTAACTACGGCTGAGCCCTGTTTGGTTGGTGATTAATTATCGGATCCCTCGCTGCGTTAGATGGCGTGGACGAAGAAATTAGGGTACAGGTGCTCTGAATTCTATTGTTACATTGCAACGCTCAAGACATGACTTGAAAACTGAAATAAATGAGATATTTGTAACTTGAGAGGAAAAACATCTTGAAAACATCTCTCGGTATCTCAGCAAGAAAATATCTCCAGGTGCTGTTGCACTCCGGCACATCGTTATTTTTTCATTTGATCTGAAATATTTGGTCCGCTCCAGCAGATTAGATCAACTATAGCCGATGAGCAAATTTACATTATTCATGGTGCTGAAAAATATAGTACCGTTATCGTCTTTCTAAATAAACCAATGATCACTCATTTCCAGTTAATGATAGGAATTGCACTTATGTTTTGATTCCAAAATACAGATCGATTCAACTTGGACTTAAGGACTTTCAGAGCCAGTGAAAAAGTATTAAAGAGAGTTAAACCATAGCTAAACGTACTTACATACCAATGACGCCGTTCCCTTCCGGGGTAGGCAGAGTCACAACGTTTCACTCACAAACACACATTTGTACACCTAACTCTGCTTCAAAAATTGCCTCCATACTGACCTAGCCTTGAAAACCTCTTTCGCCTCATTTACTCCCATACACTGCTTCATACACGCCCTCCTGTTTTTAAGACTCCTAATATTCCTCCTCCTAAGAATTTCCTCAACCACTGCTTTCTCGGCCAACCTCTACCTCTCGCCCCATTCATTTCACTCTTGTATATCTGTTTCGTTATTCGACTCTCACCTATTCTCTCAACATGGCCAAAACAACGAAGCACACTCCTTTCATATATGTCCAATACTGAAGCATATAACCCAAACTCATTTATTAGCCACTCATTCCTGACCCTATCCATCCTACTTTTGCTACAAACACTCCTCAGATAACTCGTACCCACGACGTTTACTGTTCTCTTATGTCTATCCTGACATACCCATGTTTCACATCCATACAACAAAGTAGGGGAGAAGTACGCTTTTGTACACGGAGATCTTCGCTTCCTTAGATAGGCACTCATTCCTTGATATGCTCCACATTCTTCCTACCATTTTCCTTCCAGCATTCGCACGTCTCTTTATCTCCTCATCTACCCGTCCATCTTTCGCAAGTATCTTACCTAAGAATACAAAATCGTCCACCTGTTCCATTACTTCACCATTCGCCCTCATCATACAGTTATTCTCCCCATTCTCGTTATCAAAAACTACTACTTTAGTCTTGCGCACATTTACCCTTAATTCCATTATCTCTATTGATTCACAAAACTTATCTAGGAGCTTCTGTTTTAAACTTCATTTAATAGGACACTGTCAAGATTTCTTTATCAAACGATTATTTTGATTGATTGTGAGTATCATTTGTGATGAGGAGATATCCGAACTAAGATCAATTTCTCGCCAAACGGCAGCCATCAGAATGAGTTGTCACTTCTGCATAAACACTCGATCTTTGATGAATCTTCACAATGGAATATTAATAGGATATTAATTCAAAATTGATTAGTCCTGCTTGTAAAGCCCGTTATTTTCGACGCTCCCGCGTCAGGATGAAATGTGATTTTTATTCAGTCACTCACCAAGGAACATTTAGTTCATAGATAGATACTTTTTAAGTGCCTGAGCTTAAGGTAAAAACCATTTTTAAATAGTTACTTATTTTGTTCAAAACATACTTTCTTTCCTCATACACCCCATGAATCTTCGGTGAAAATCTTTTTTATATGCGTCCAGAGGTATCGTAAAACTGAAAATAATTATATATTTATTTGTCCAAGGATTAAGGTATAGCTACAATATAGGATACGTCATGAGAAAGTATACATAAATTAGTAAAAAACATATACATTGACAGAAAAATTACACATTTTGTTAATAGTAAGATTTTTTCTAGTCATTTTGTACATATATTATGTTTCGCTCACAGAGGTCTTATTTTACATGCCCATGTCATATTTTATCACTGATAAATTCAGACACGCTGTAATAATTTTTCTCAGTCAAAAAAGTTTTCATTTTCCTTTTAAATCTGGTTGTATTTTATAACTTTGTATTTCTGCGGCAATTTATTGTATAGGTTTATTCCTACTGACTTTGGTCCAAGGCTTGCAGCTTTGGTTCGATTGTAATTGATATGCATGTTTGACTTCGTCCTCGTATGGTGATTGTGGTATTGAGAATTTGCGATTAAATCCGACAGTGTTGTTTCATAAAATTTAATAGATGAAGAATGTATATGCATGGAAATGGTAGGAGGACAAGATCTTGAAAGATTGGTAAGGAAGGTGAAGTTTGATCCTCAGATGCAATGATGCGAACAGTCTTCTTTTTTTAGTTTTAATATGACCCGGGGGAAAGTAGATGAGCCCCAAAGAATGACATAGTTCGAGTGAAATTGAATTTTCAAATATTTTAGGTGATTTTACGTATGATAGTAACAAATATTTCTCTGACCCATATGAACCCATAGTGATAATATCGCTCCAAACGCTATTGAGACCATATTTCACACGAGAAGACAATACACTGTCGAATAGGGGAAAGAGCCTAAGACTATTTTCAACGTGTGCACACCTTCTATATACGCTAACAAGAAATATGGCTTGGGTTTTGGTGCACCAATAACTTTAGAGGCCAATTGGATGTATTTTCTCCACGTAAATATCCTCAGAAGATACAGAACTAAATCTTCAGACAGAAGAGAACATTACGCGAAATTTGACATTCATAAATATGTAAAGAAACAAGATATTAAATTGCATATATCGCACTTATCTCCTTGCTTGGTCGTTGATACATTTTCTTACGCACAAAGCTACGCGTTGACATGGTTGCTATATCGACACATCATGGTCATCTTATATGCGTGGATAGCTTTAATTCTTAATAATGCCAGTTTCAGTCCGACCTTCAACATGCACTCACAAAAATGTAGAAAAAACGATCAAATTGGCACAGCACATATACCATTCAAACGTAAAATTACATCGGAGACGATGGTAAACAAAAAAAGAGCTCGCAAGTGCGATTCTGAGAAGTAAGCTGGTAATTGTAACACAAAAAAGTTGCTAATTCACGTTTCGTAGAAAGGCAAGAACATGCATGTCAATAACAAGCGTGCATTAAATAGTACGCCTATGATATTATCGCTCCTAAGGGAACCAGTCCCTGAAACTGATTGCATAAATCGTAATTTTTTAACATGAAGGCTTATAATGGCAGTGATTATTATTAATGACAGTAATAATGATGACTTTAACGGCTTATGAGGTCAAGGCCGTTTTACACATCCGCCCCGGGATATTTTGCAAGTATGAGTGAAAGAGAAGTAAATTGACCCGGCTGTTTCCTTTTTTCAAATGAGTCTCGTTGTTAACTAATGTCATAAAGCTGTGCACAAGAAAAATCGCAGAACAGAGATGAAAATGATGATCAATACATGCATTTTTACGATTTGTCTTCATAAATCACCACTCAATTAGAAATGCATCCATTCACTATACTTAGATACCGGTAGTGATCCCATGATTAGCTTCGAACGCCGTACAGTGGACCCATAACGAAAAAAAAAGCTGGCCAAAAGTCATTTTCTTTAACTTTCAACAAGGAAGTTTGGAAAGCTTCATTTGCATATCCCACAATATAGGCAATTACAATGGTCATTGCACTGATCATAGTCTGTGGAATCCGTCAAACATGAGGGCCATCCAGGGTAATTACACTTTTCGCGCGAACTTCTGTTTATTTTAGAGGAGTTCTCCTTCAGAAAACAAAGCGTTCCGAAAATATACGTACTTTAAAAAATTACTGAATGTAGATTAGTACTAGTGAGAATTATTGATGATGATTTTGTTTCTTTCAAGAATTATTTCAACGTTAATGCAATTTTTTAAACTTTATGTTATTTTTACTTGTATTTTGAAACAAAAAGAACAACATGGGATTGTGCACCGCCGTTCTCTCTGCATATTTCGAAATGGATTGAAAGAGCATAGTACATAAAGCATATAGCAAAAGAAAAATCTTTCATTTGTTCGCGAGCTTGACCGCTAGGTCGTAGTAAGTCGAGCGGTGCAGTGCGCTGCAACGGACAGTGTCCGGACCGGCGCGAGGTTAACCCGTGAAATCCCATTTTTGTGGCTAGGTTCCCGAGATGTTGTGCTTCCAAGACACCCCACTCCCGATGCGTTAGCCTACATTAACCTTTATGAAATGCTACAATTATAGTTTTCATTGTTTTTTGCATTACTCTCAGCACTCATTTATCGGTTCTACTGTTTCATTCAAGATCCAGCCATGTCCTTAATATTAAGGGTATTGAAAACATGTGAAGATATAGGCGACACATGTCACCTGCATGTTTTTTATTATCTTAGTATGGTTTTTCCATTTTGTATGTTAACTTTGCTTTTATAACTTCATTATCGCACACATATCTGGTAAAGTATTCTTTTGTCTCGTACACTAGAATCGCTAGAATGCTCGAGTCGCTACAATGATTCGTTGAATTACTTCAGGGTATCTCCGGTAAGCGAAAGAACACTGTGGTTAGTAATAGGGCTATATTAAACCGTCTATTGATGGGATCCATATTTTCCATCGTATCATTCAAACATGCCTTTCCGGAGAAAACACGGTGATGTTTTCATTGGAACGAAAATTTTCTCCTCCACAAAACATTAACAACCCACGCGACTGTCACGTCGTCTAGATTCGAATTATGAAATAGTTTTAACGGAATAAACAACTGTGATAAGTAACAATAAATAAACAATTGATTGATTCCAACTATTGTCATTGAAATAATAAGTAAAAAGAGTATCCTCCGTAGAGAGACGAGAACACGCATGTCAATAACAAGCGTACATAAAATAGTACCCCTACGACATTATCGCTCCAGTGTAGACCATGTCAAAATTGTAATTTTTTAACATGTGGGCTTATAATGGCAGTGATTATTATTTATGGCAGTTATAATGATGACTAACGGCTTATGAGGTCTAGACCGTTTCACATATCCGCTCTCAATGACTCAAATTCGCCTGACAACGTGACTATTCCAATATCTGCAAACAAAAATAGGTTGAAAACGCTGAATAAAAATAAAGCATCAAAACTCAAATGTTATAACATACACTATTAGTCATTGAAAACAGGATTCATAGATATGCTACGTTCTAAATAAGTCACTGCGGTGAAAAAAGTGAAAATGAAGTAGTCGAAGGGAAAACATTAAGAAACGCACGCAGAAGTGATAATATTATGCTGCCTGTCCCATTCATCTCACTGTCTTTTTTCAGTGAATTAATTCCTTTATTACAAATTCGAGTACAAATTTCAAATAAATGATTCTATTTTAGATATGATACTACTCTGGAGCAACAAAAAGAGAGCCGCATGTGTAGCAAAGGCGAGGAACTTCGAAAATTAAGCAAATATTCCAGCCAATGATCTCACTGTAGACGTGATATTCCTCTGGGGCAACCAGCAAGTGAGCTGCAGATGTGGAAAATGCGAGAGGCATCTTCCATATCCCGTCGTTCACCATGCGGCAGACATGAAACTGCTGCATCACTTGTAACAAAAAAACGCCATGAAAAAATTTCTCCCGGTTGCTAGTCTCTCTCAAGGATACAGAGCGTTGTCCTTCACACTTGCGACTTTAATATCTCATCTCTGAGGCGCACCCAGGAACAAAATTCACTCGCCTCCACCAGCAGGCAACCCACAGAGCGAGAGTAAGCGAGCTTGGAGACGAGAAGGAAAAAGCAACGTCGGCTTCGAGATATTCTCATGCTGAGCGGAAACAAGGTATACTATTCGCAGGAACAAAATAAGCAAAGAGGAAATGATTGATCAAACAAGCTGGATATCACGCGTGTCAAACGAACGGATGAGTTGAGAGGGCTAACTTATATTGAAAATTCTGGTGAAATACTTCGTCTCCACACTTAAGGTAGTGCGAGCGAGATAGTTCCCTAATCATAATAAAGACATTATTCGATAATCATAAACGTTTTAATGTCACCAGCCTTGAGACACACGAATTAAATATCGCATTATAAGTGGTACAATTATATAGTTGTACATGATAGAAATTGTAAGTAATCAAATGAAAATATCTGAAGACGCCTTTAATTTGACTCATTTTTCTCACGCGGTACGTTTAAAACTCGAACAAAACGGAAGGTTTATTGTGTAACCCGAGAAACACCACGGGAAGGTGCCCGACTTAGTTTCCCATTTTTCTTGATATAGGTATCCTTTTTTGGTATTTTTGTGTTGGATTTTTTATTTATTTTTTCGTTTAATGCTTATAAACACTGGTCATCATTAAAGCATCGGTATCAGCTCATTAGAAAATAAGCTTAAACATTATATTTACGGATTTCCCTCAGAAGTAGTGAATGTATACTTATTGAAAATATGCGTTGAATTCATCGATTACCCACTTAAGCAATCCATCATGACTTTGGACTCTGGGCCCATGGGACTCTCGGCCCTTCTTATACAGATATTCTCTCTGGCGTAAATATCTTTTGAAGATCAAATCTTTGGGATTACCCTCCTAAGCAATCCATCATGGGGCCCTTAGGACTCTGGGCGCATTGGGGCCCATGGAACTCTAGGTCCTTCTTATTCAGATATTCTCTCTGGCGTAAATATCTCTTGAAGATCAAATCTTTGGTTGCCAAGAAAATATGATATTGTTGATTTCAGAGAAAATGTGAGATTTTTCAGCTAAAAATATGACTTTCACACGAATTCGAAACGTAATAGAAAAGCGATTGAAAGAATTAGAATTTTCATATATTCAGCCATCTGATAAAAAAATTTCAGCCCTCAATCTGGAGTGAAAGTACTTTTAAAAAGCAAAAAATAAAACCACCGCACCGAATCCAATGATTAGCGTGGACCAACAGAGGGGCCTTTGGGAGGCCTCAGGGGACTCTGAGGGCTTTTTAATATAGCCTATATTACCCATAGATATATTTTCTATCCACATGCCAAATTTCAGCTTAATCGATTCAATAGTTATTGCGTGATTGAGTAACAAACATCCAAACATACAGACTTTCACATCTATAATATTAGTAGGATTATGCTCTTGGGTTAACTTTTTATTATTTTTTTCAACTTAAGTTATTTGACGATGACAATACAATCGTTAGCTTTGCGAACTTTGAGTATAGGTGAACTTGAATCCGATGTGGTAAACGATTTTACCGAAGAGTGCAGTCTCCAGTGTAAGTAATACATTTATATACTACCGCTATATTAGAATATGCCGCTAGTATATGGGATCCGTACGAGGAAGGTATGATGAAAGAATTAGAGCGCGTGCAAAGGAGATCTGCTAGGTTTGTTAAAGGCCGTTATGATAATTGTATAAGTGTTACGAGCTTAATAGAAGAACTAGGATGGGAATTACTATCAGAACGCAGGTTAAAATTTAGGTTAAACCTTTTAAGTAAATTCGAAACAGAGTTGTTCACAGATGACGTTAGATATATATTGAGAACCCCTGCGTATTATGCTATATTTGATCATATTAACAATATTAGAGAGATAGATTGTCGTATCGATAGATTTAAAATGTCATTTTTCCCTCGTAGTATAAGAGAGAACAATAGGCGGCGTAGCAAAGGGATAGGTAGGTGAAATATAGTTAAAGTAGTCTGTAGTGCATGATGCATGTAATAACAACCAATAATCCCTTCCTTATTATATAGATACTAACCATCTAGCTCCATGTGACCCTATTATCTAGCATATCTCCCTTAAATATCCTACTTGCATGTCAATAGTGCATGTTTGGTGATCTTCACCCCCTGCCACACACCCTCGTGGTGGCTCGCAGGGTATCACGTAGATGTAGATGTACCCTGCGAGCCGCCGCATGGGCGTGTGGCAGGGGGTGTTATGACACCGGACGCGTAAAAGATAATTTTTTAGTTTATTGTTATGGTGAAGTGTCTAATAGTGTTTTGGTGGAGCTCAGTTTTTACTGTTGTCCCTTATTGTGCTTGGAAAGAACGAGTTTTCGTACCAATCTATTCGGCAATCAATCTCTGATTTTATCGCTTCTCTCGGACCGGACCGGTGTGGCGTCAAAATTATATTCTCTACGTCGCTGTGAAACACATCTGTTCTGAATGTCTCCAGCAAACTAAGCCTTGAGATCCTCAAGTCAGAGACTGGAAACCTCGGTTCCACTTTTGATTGGTGGGCCGCGAAATATGGCGGAACCAATGTGATCCGCGCATTTCGAATGAAGCGCGCCACAAATATTTTTAAACTTTTCTCTGTAACTAAGCCTAACGGGCAATAGTACTCTTCCATTGGATGAGGAAAGTTTCTTTATTCAACCCTTAGCCTAAGTTCCCACTCCATAGAAATGCTATAATAACATTTTCAAGTATTAAAAACATTTAACAAAAGCTCCGAGTCATAAAGAGAGTAGATTTGAGAGCATTCTAAACTTCGACATTCAGAAACTGTAGAGAATGTTGGAGATAATGTGGAAAGTCACATGTTCAGAATTTTTTCCGAAAATAGTTGAGACGATCGTTACATCAACTTACAATAGAGCGAAAAAACAGAACCATCAGCATATTTTGAAGGACCATGCTTATCTCCTGCAGCAGTAAAATGATTCGAAATCGGAAAGAATCTAAATGAGTTAATAGAAGGTCATCAATTTTTTTTTAACAAGCCTTGAATATCAAATCGTTCTCATTCATTCCTTTTTGAGGGAACATTTAGAGCAACATGGCCTTCAATTTGAGTGATGCTACCTTATAATCTTGAAAATGAGTTCAGTACGAGGACACGATGGATTGTGGTCGAAAATGTCCCTATGAAGTGATGGTAGAACGGGAAAGTGAACAGAAAAGACGTGAGAATTGTATCCCAATAAAGGATACCAGCAACGGAATGCGTTTAAGGGGGATAGAAGCACGTTCGCCATAAAATAGAGGTCACAAGCACAATTGCGGAATGAAAGGTGTGCAACCGCAGGCTTTCGTAGTCACTACAGCGCTTTCCTTAGCTTTCAATAGCAATTGAGATAGAAGAAAAAGTGAAACCAGAGCTGGACAAAGCT
The DNA here is from genome assembly GCA_963169105.1 of Ceriagrion tenellum. Lineage (NCBI taxonomy): Eukaryota > Metazoa > Arthropoda > Insecta > Odonata > Coenagrionidae > Ceriagrion > Ceriagrion tenellum. Next base: position 113,593,917 of record OY720636.1, on the reverse strand, counting down.
GAAGAAAGGTTCCACGAACATTATTTTCATAGAAAAATAGTCTAGTACGTTAATATGAAAGGATTAATATCAATACGGTAGTATTTATAGTAAATGGGATTAATGCAATAGTAAAAAATATAAATTGAAAAAAATCGTGAAAGAAGGATGTTGAGTGAAGAGGTTGTAACTCTATCTCTCTAATTTTATTGGCGCGATCTAATCTGCCGTAGTACGAGGGGGTTAATAGTATATTTTTTGCGTCGTCAGAGAAATGTTTTTCCTGAAATTTAGCTAAGAGGTTAAGCCTATAATTTAATCAACGCTGTGATAGCGATTCCCATCTCAATTCTTCTAACAATCCAGACATACTAGTAAACTTATCATAGCATCGTTTAACAAACCTAGCTCCTCTTCGCTGCATGCGATTTAATTCCGATATCAATCCCGCTTCATATGGACCCCATAAACTGGCAGTATATTCCAGATGAGGTCTAACGATTGAAAAATAACAACGTTCTTTCACTTTCTCATCACATTATCCGAGTATTCTCTTGATAAAGCCTAGCTTCCTGTATGCTTGACCGCATATTTCCCGAATATGTTTTCCCCATGATATGTCGTGAGTAATTGTGACCCCTAAGTACTTAACAGACTCGGCGTTAATTATTTCATGCGCGTTCTCCTATTCTTAGATTCAATATATTTCTCCTTTTAAGTCCGTTCCACCGCAATCGCTCATAGCTTTCTCGGTTTCCCCCATCCTCTAGCACCATTCACTTCTCCATGATAAATCTGCATTTTCATTCGACTCTCATCCGTTCTTTCAACACGGTCTAACCAGCAAAGAGCGCTCCTTCCGTGTGCGCTCAACACTAGAGCATTCAACCTATACTATTCTTGGGTCCATACATTCATAACCTTATCCTAACTTCGCTCTGGTTAGGCCACACCTCGAATACGCCGCGAGCATTTGGGACCCTGGACAGAAATATTTAACCAAAGAAATAAATATACTGCAAATTTAAGCTGCGCGCTTCGTTAAAAACTTCTACGAGCGAACATATAGTGTCTCACAACTTTTAGAGGGATTAAATTGGGAGCCACTTGAGGGTCAGAATCTGCGTGCTAGACTGTCTTCTTGAGAAATTCAGTATAGGTGTGGTTCAGGGCGACACAGAGAATATCATTTTGACGCCGTACAACATCTCCTACTCCGACAGCTGCAATGAAATAAGAGATCTACATTTCCGAACAGATAGGAAGAAAAATTCGCTCTTTCCACGTACAATAAGTTACTATAATAAAACCGAAGCTCAATCCTAAACTATCTCCAGATAGACTTCGCCATTTCACCTCCGAAAACCTCTTGTTTTACACCTCAACACGGCTGGTGTCGTAACACCCCTGCGACACGCTTCGGCGGCGGCTCGATGGGTAGTATGTAGATATATCCCTCATTATTTTGTTACAAACACTTCCAAGATACCCCACTCCCACTGCCACTGCATTAGCCTACATTAACATTTGTAAAAAATGCTACAGTTATAGCTTTCATTGCTTCTTACATTTCTCTCGACACTCATTTATCGGATCTACTGTTTTTATCAAGATTCAGCCCTGTCCTTGATATAAAGGGTCCAGAAAACATGTGTAGGAACAGGCGACACATGAAAACTTTGAATGTTTTTTATTATCTTAGCATATTTTTTCTAATATTTATTTGAAATTAGCTTTTTTACGATCAAGGTGATTGAAGCGCGAATCTTGAGTCACTGAGTGCACATGTTGAAAATTTTTCAAGTATGTCGAAAAAAATTTCTGTATCACACTTCACTCAAGTAAATCTAGCTATACTCTGGAAATAGCCACACATGAGTTAATATAAATGTTGCTTAGAATTATATTTTAAAATTGTCGTCTCAATGAAAGCATTGTTATGACTTGAGTTGCGGCGCGGAATTCGAAATTTTAAGCAAAAATCTTACGTAAATACGTGTTTTCTATTCGGCATGATGCTTTTATATTTATTAAGAACTATTTTAATAATACATTGCGTTTGTGTTCGCGTTTAGGAGAATGTCTGTACACATGTCATCGAATTAATGCGAAATGTACGTCTATTGCCATGCGGCTGCGTGTTAAAATAGCATAAAATTGACAAGACACCATATCAGTTTTTTGTGTATATTTTCTTTTATCAACACAAATTGGCAATAATTTCACGTATGCAAAGTCACACGCAAATCAATAGATAAACTTAAATCTTTCCCACCACCTTAGAGAGTCGATATCTCCAATTCAGTAAACTTAATCCCCGCGGAGTTCTTAAATTCAGAAGTGGAGTGTTTCAGAGCGACACAGAGAATATTATCTTGTCGTCTCACTACATCTCTAGGTCTGACAGAAGCGATAAAATAAGAGAGATACAATGCCGAGCAGATTGGTATAAGAACTCCGCGCACAATTAGCGATCACAATGAAAACTGAGCTCCACTAAATACACTCCCATATTACACGTCACCATTTCTCCTCCCAAAACCTTACATATTTACACTGATGGTGCCCTAACACCCCCTGCCACACGCTCGCACGCACGCATGCGGCGGCTCGCACGGTGGTATGTAGATGTAAATTCCTCACATTGATTCCATACGTATTGAATGTGTATGTGCCTATAAAGTGAAGAGAAATTCATATATTATAAATTACTTATACTATTTACTGTATTTTAAAACATTATATTTTCTATGGCTCGGTAAAGATATAAAATTGGTAAAGGAGAAATCATACGAGGAAACGTAAGTTCATGAAAGAACATGGATTGGGCATCCAGTTGGTGAATAAAAGTGAAAGGAATCTGCTTCGGTTGTTTGGCCTTGTATGGAGAATTGATGAGAATCGATTTTCCGTTTGTAGAAATAATAGGAGAATAAACGATGCCGGAGGAAATGGTGGACCAATGAAATCGAGTCACGGGTGAGTGAGGACGAAGCGGCCCCTTGGCAGAGGAATGCTGAGAGTTTCAGGCACATTAGGGCTCGAATCAATTGACTTATGCGTGCGACAGATACAATAGAAAAACGCCAAGATACGACTGTCTAGAAGAAACTAGATAGCGCGTTTCCGTATTCGAAAAACCCGATAGCAAAAGGACATATTGGTACGCATGTAAATACTCTCGATTGTGGTCACTTTAATGTAGAACAAGTTAACTTCACCCTTAACTCAAAATTCTGTCTGGCAAAGTAATTAATAAGCACCGATCATAGTTTCCCCGAAGGGTTAACAATGCATCATGGCAGTATATAAGTCATTATTTTCAATAACCGCAAGAGTAATATTTCTATAGCTCGTCTTCTACATTTTGATTTATATGGCACGGATTCGGATGCCAAAATCTTACTTGATTACTTTTGAAGGCCATTTATCGAACTCCAACCTCGGCGAAACTGTAATTTTCAAGAGCATTTAACTCTAACCTTGTGAAGTGATTGAAAAAGTATAATAATGGCAACTGAGTACATCCTTCGGCGATGAGATTTTAAAAATAGCTTGAGTGCTGGAAAGGAATATGATCAACGAATTGGAAAATTGCTCCTGATGTAGCAATGTTTCTTTCGGGTGCGCCACGGCCATCGATTTCTTATTAAAGACGCAAATTGTCGAAAAATGAAAACGAACTTTTTCGGGAAATTATAAACTAGAAATTGATGCGCTGATATGTTTAAACCTCTCAAGGTTGAGTTAGGTTGACCAAAAAATACCAGATCGGAGAATCTGCTCTGCTTAACCACCCACTCGCCGTTTTGTCTTCCCATGTTTTCCGAGTCATTACGTCCTCACTGATAGCTTCAGCTTCCAGTGGATTTATGGGCGTTTCTTACTACAATGGTAATCACCAATTGGGATACGGTACATTATAACAAAATAACCACTGGGGATCTCTCAAAACTTTTGGAGCCTTTTCTCATGTTACGCAATATAGCAACAAAAAATATTATGTTAAATGCAGGTAAAATCAACAAAAACATTATTTTGAAAAAAAACACAGAAGTCCGCCACCTGAATATTTTATGTATTTTCCGTTCACATGCCTTTTCCCCACAACCTTCGTGCAAAAAAGTTATAATATTTAGTTTCGACACTTATTTTATAGGCAACGCCGTATCGTTTAACTCAGGCCGGGTTAAAAACAACGGGAAATTCCATAATAGCTACGGTGTAGTTTAAAAAACAGCGATTTATTTGGCTGGAGCGATTTTTTTTCATACAGACTTGCGTGAAACTTAGTACAAGTACTCTTGTTAGTAATATACATAGATAAAGTCGAAAAAACCGCATGTTACCGATTTAGTTTATTGGAAATTTAATGCAATTTTAATACGTAGCATTATGGCACTTTACGTATATTTCGAAATTATTCGATGACATGTGTGCACATTTTCTCCTAAACGCGAAAAAATACGTTATATATTATTTTAATAATTCCTAATAAATATTAAAGTATCATGTTGAATAAAAAACACGTATTTACATAAAATTTTCGCTTCAATTTCGAATTCCGCGCCGTAAACCCAAGTCATAACAGTGCTTTAATTGAGACGAGAATTTCAAAATATAATATTCGCATCAATTATATTACAACATATATGATCATTTCCAACGTATGAATTGATGTACTTCAGCGAAGTGTGGTCCAAGAATTTTTTGCCACTTACATGAAAAGCCATTAAAATGTACACTCAACGACTCGCGATTCGCACTTCAGCAGCCTTAATGTGCACCACAAACTACTTACGACTTTCTTTCCGGCATTCGAAATCTCCTTAATCTCCCGTCCATCCTTCCATCCATTTCCATTTTGGAAAAAGAAAAATCTATTTCATGATCTCACAAAACAGAGCAAAGTAACAAGCAGAACGAAGAAAGCAGAATGGCTGCAGACCAATCTTCGGGTTGATAATTACTCAAGATGATGACAATGACTACGTAGATGGAAACGATATGTCTCATACATAGCTAATACGTAGATAAAATTATCCGCGATCTGGGCCTCAAAACAATGGGTTTGAATCTTCATCTATACCATACCAAAATCTGCCACAAATGGTGTGTGGCGGGAGAACGTCAAACGCGAATAGCGTTAGAACGTCAATCACGAAGAAGGGAGGGAATAGGAAAAAGAGACAGTGAGAGGGAAAGAAAATTGTGATGTTTTGATAGATTAGTATCCCCAACAGTTTGTTCGTCGTAGTCATTAATGCTGCGTGGGAAAAATGAATCACTAACCAGGAAACAATATTTGATCTTTAACTGCCCTGAAACTGTTCTGTAACTGTTCTGTAACTGTTCTGTAACTGTTCTAAAAGACTAACATCTAGTCTGGAAGTGGTTTGTTACTGGAATGAACTGGTCTGAATTTTAAAGATATTTCAAGATTCTTCCTTAAAAAGAGCTATCAGAGCAATTACAGAAGAGTTACAGGACAGTCATAGAGCAGTTACAGATCAAATATTCTTACCTAGGCGTGCACATCTTTCCGCTTTCATGTAGGTATCCTATTTCGTTGGAATTATCCGTACGGAGTGGGGTAAAATATAATATTATCATTTCATATCATTAAGCTAATCTATCAGTTGAGTAAGGATTAATGCGTGAAATTCGTACATAAGCGAATAGCAAATGCTTTTATTCGGCAAAATCTTTTCAAATTTTATATAATATTTTTTATTTCAACTCCCTGGACAGAATTATGATACATCAGCATGAAAACAATACAGCTTCTATATTATTTTTTTTAAGTGCAATTAAAGCATTTTTTTATATTGAAATTGATTTGATAATAACATTTATTTTGAAATGTGACGTATTTGTATGCTTTTAATTTAAAATAATGCTTTACATTATAATATTTATATAAGGAGTGCTTCAACATTACCTTCATAATCTACCTTTTTTTAAACTTTCTCAATTTTTACTTTATATGACAGCTGAAACTATTTATATCTGAGCTCCACTGGACACGCCATCGTCAGTGAATAGCGTCAAACATTCATCTATCCAAACTGTGTGACAAACCGCCGAAAGAGACGCAACTCAATCCGAAGAGTTACAATTCTGTCTATCGCAGCAACTAAATGGAAAAGCCTCTTTAAAATCAGATCTTTCAATGATTTTGAAACGTAGCAAATTCGATTCACTCGTCCATATACGGTTAGGGTAATTTATCGGTTGAGTTAGAAATTGATCGCGGAACTCGAAATTTCAAGCGAATATCTTATGTAAATTCGTGTTTTTATTCGGCATGTTCCTTTCGTATTTTATATATCTTTTATTTAAAAATTGTGGAGGTTTGGCAATTCCCTTTCGTTTACCGACAGTGGTGTGTTTAATTAAACGATTCTTACAATAAAAACTACCTTTGAATGAACCCAGTATCTAGTAACTGAATGGTCCCATTTGAGTGAGCAGTTTCCTTCTTCATCTCAGCAAATGTCCTCCGCTTCTTTATAACACCGATAAAACCTATCCTCTTTCTTCCCCTTCCCAGCTTAACCAACATCCTCCCCTATATCAAAGTTCAAAGCCACCCTATTCCCCTCATTGCTTCTCCCAACCACCTACTTTCCCCCTCATAATCTCCTCCAGTAGCTCCTAATCTTAGTTTTTCTCCTCTCCTAAACAACCGTACGGAGGACTTATTCGCTTGCCTTCCTTACTGTCCACCGCACCTTCACCATTTCACCCGGAAAATCGGGAAATCTTAATTTTTCTCGACATCTCAGCATCTCTGGTTATATCTCGAGTTTCCATCGGCTCCCGACCCAGTCCTCCGAATTGCAGAGTCATTCTTCCTGTATGCTCGCGGCAGTTTTGAACCGACCGCGCCGCTTTTCTTCTCGTGCAGTTAAAGTAGCCATGGTCACTTATTGCAGAGATTCAGAAAACTTGCTTATTGCATCTTTGATGTACGTTTGATAAAGTGAAGTGAACGAAAATTGGGTATTCTCGGGGGTTGTGTTCGAATTCCTTCTGATAATCTCGATCACATTACCAAGAAGTCACGTGGCACAACAAACGATTGGAGACTTTGGTGAGTGTTACCTTCGAATATGACTATCTAAAGCGTCTGATATGTTATGTAATGTGTCTCTAATCGGGATATAAAAATCCATTTGCAATATCCCTGCGAGAATAACTTGACTAGGAAGTCTGTGACATTTTTACAAATTTTTCAGATCCACCAAAACCTCTTACCCTTCACTTTCTCAGGCGAGATACAGGTAGAACAGCATGATGAGTAAAATCTCAAAAGATTTCGTACTGTCTACTAATTTTTATTTCACCTCTTGCTACACTTGCTTTGCTTCAGTCGAAACACGTGTAGCAAGAGGTGAAATAAAAATTTGTAGACAGTACGAAATCTTTTGAGCTTTTACTCTTACCCTTCGTGATTGTACCACGTGACTCCTCGGTTAGGTGGTCCAGATTATCTCGAGCGGTTCGAAAACAACTCCTCAGGCTAGTTTTATCATAATTCAGCCTGGAAAGTGGAATTTTACTGTGGGCTCCAATGGAGATCGCTCAGATTACAGCAGGAAAACGTCGAATTTTTCCAGAAAGAATGGTCAAGTTCTTAATTAAAACTGTTTATAAGAGATTAAAAGTCCTGGGAAATTGAATAAAAATAAAATATAGGTATGTTACCGACTGATATCGAAGTTATATAGCGAATTACTGACGTAATTGTACTCAATATGCGGTAGTATCATGCAAATGGCGCTGCAGTCAGCTCTTACGGCAGGACAAATTCGGCCATTAAAAATATATTCTCGGGATAATCCGCATATTTTGCGCCTTAATTTTTGTTTTAAAAGGGTAACTTATTTCATTAGCGAAAGTAAGACTGTTTTAATAAAAAAATGTGTAACCAATTATTTATTTTGACTCATATAGTCAGGCCATAGCCACCTTAAGCCTTTTAGTTCGCGCGCGTTCTTGAGGATAGTCCGTGAGTGACCGTGATGTATTAACGAGGAAAGGAGGCAGGGCCAAAGGTATGTGAGAAACACTGGAGACTTAAAGGTTGCTACGCGCTCACACCTGATATGGTTGATAGGTGACATAACTTTCTAGGACACGATTGAGCAAGGACCGCAATCCTCAGCTTTCCATTCTAGTAAGCCCCCACTTTCCACCCGCTTCCCTCTCGGTGAATCTCGCATTACACACGGCCACCTTCTATTCACCACCCGAGAGATCTCTATCAACGAGAATATTCTGCGACCGGTAACCCAGGCCTTATTTACTCCGAAGGTGTACCACCGCGGAATAACGGCTCAGAAGGGCATCCTTGGAAACTCTTCCCGTTCAAATATCACATCCAGTACAATGACCGACCAAAGAGTGAGGATCTCTCTTTTACAGGAAGCTCGTTCTAGTAAGGGAAAGGAGAGTAAAGAAAAATTTTCGCGAAGTTTTTATGTTTTAGTTCGTCTTTTTCCCCAGTTATCAAACCGTCAGGATTGGTCTGCGACAGCCCTCCACCTCTCTCTATCCTTTGCCATCCTCGTTCGTTGGCAATTTGTCAATCTAAATTGTATGGAATTTCATTCAATGAATCTTTTCCAGAATAGTTTAGTCTGTCCAGTATTAAAGTTTTACTACCAACTTTTTTCTATTTTTCTAGACAAAAATTGTTTTTTTTCTCGTGGTCTATCCATGTTTTTTTATTATCTTGCATGATATCTATACCTATCTTTGAATTCAGTTGTATCACATGTACAGTTATTGTTCTTCACTGAGAGTAGTTGTTTCAGTCTTTCCTTTTCTTTGCTATTATGCTCCATTTATTTTCTGATTTGAACTAAATTATTTGCTAATTACCTCGCTGCTATTTCATTGTATCGTTTGGCTGCTCTATGGAACCTGTCCCAGAGTATTAAAAAAAGGTTTATTCTATTCTATTTTATCCTCTTAATTTCATGTACTTCAGCTACTTTTATTTCAGGGTCTCCAAAGAAATCAGTTTGTGGGGTTCCTCTTCCAGATTGATCGAATCGTTCAACACACAAAAAAATTGAGAGGATTGTTGTAAATGTCCCTTGAGGCAAACCAGCAAGCCAATTTTCAAGAAATTAAATATCCTTACTGTACCTTGCATTTATCTACTCCACATTCTAACATTTATAAAAAGTAACACCAGTGATTTTCGACTAAATTACTCCTATCATCTCCATGGTACTACGAGAAAGAGAGATTTACACATCGAGAGATCTCTCATTTACTCCCATTTCAAGGGACCAAAGACAATGGTCATACACATATATAGCAAGTTACTCAAAAGAATTAAAGATATTATTCGTGTTAATAAATTGAAAAAGGAAACTTGCCATAATAAGTAAATACCATCTTGATAAATGTTTTAACTCTGTCTCACATTTTCTGGATGGATAATGTGATTTTGTATTAAAATCTTTGTGTTGCTTGACTTATCCTATTCATGCATTGTATGTCTCTGGATGAATAAAAATTATTGTTATTATATTTCTGAAAACCATCCACAGCCCATGTACTCCATTATCAGCTTCCAATACTCCAGTCTGGGTCTTCCTCTATACTTTGTGCCTACTGTTATCCCTTCTAGAATCACCTTCACCAATCCCTCGTGCCGCAGTAGATGATCTATCCATTCGTCCCTTCTTCCATTTACTGTTCTTCACGGGCTCCGTTCTTCCTTCACTTTTCTCAATACCTCTCGATTCGTCACGCGCTCTGTCCAACTCATCCACACATTCTTCCACAGCCTCTACACACATCTCAAAAGCCTCAACTGTCCATTGAAAAAGTCGAAACCGTTGAGTTTAGAATTCTTTATCTCAAAGTATGGTCAACCGATTTAAATGAATTTTGTGCATTAGATATAATGATCCTTCCTAGGTTTATTGATTTATGCAGAATTTTTTCCTATCTTTATCTACACTTTTACGATATTTTATTTAAAAAAGGCCCTGTTCTCGGCGCTCAAAATCCGAATTTTTTTATTGTTTAGTAGATGTTTCGCTGCCATACAACAACACACTCCACATATAGTATTCAAAATTTGAATAATCGTTACATTCATTTACTGGGCATGTATATATACCCATCACGCCATTACCCTTTCGAGGTAGCTACAGTAAAAGAGTTGGGTTATAAACTGCTGTCTGACCTAGGAAACTGGCTCTACGTCATTAATTTCCCCCATTATGTCCAATTCTTCAGTACTTCCCTCTCTCATATTTCATTCGTGCATTGCTTCATTCAGCCTCCCTAATTCTCAGACCTCAAAGCATTCCTTCTTTTGAGTTCCTGCCACCATATGCACTGACTGTCTTTCTAAGTCTACCCCTTCCTCTATCATTAAGGTGTTTGGAGCGATTTTTGTTCACGAACGGACTTGCCCGAAACTTTGCGTGCGTTCACTTATCGCAGTAAAATAAATAGATAAATGCGAAAAAAATTGCATGTTACCGATTTGGTTTCTTGGTAAATTCATGCTGTTTTAATACATAGCCTTATGGCAATTCACAACTATCTATTCAGAAAATTCGATGACACATTACATATTTTATCCTAAACGCGGAAACTCACATCTCACATTATTATAATGGTTTATAATAATTATCAAGGTATCATGCCGAATTGAAAACATCTATTTACATGCGATTTTTCCTTAAATTTCTAATTCCGCGCAGCAAATCCAAGTCACAACAATGTTTTAATTGAGACGAAATTTTTAAAATATAATTCTTGCGTCATTTATATTACAACACGTATGATTATTGCCAACGTATACATATGTGTACACAATTTAAGTGTGGTGCAAGAATTTTTTTCGCCTTACTTGAAAAGTTACTAAAAGTGCGCTCAATGACTCACGATTCGCGCTCCAACCACCTTTATATGTTTCGTTAATCGCCTCGAGTCTGATCTCAGAACGCGGCCAAACCAACGAAGCACGCTCCTTTCCTAATTATAAGTTCATCGCTGGAGCATTCGAGCCACAGTTTTTCATAATCCCCTCATTCCCTGTACTATACCGCCCACGGTTACCGAAATTGTTTCTCAAGCACCACATTTTTACCGCATTTAGCCAACGTTTACGCTTATCCTAGCATTCCCAGGCTCCGCTGCCACAAAATACGTCGGGAGAAAAACAGTTTAATACACCGAAATTTTCGCTTTCCATGTCTGAAGCTCATTTTTTCATCTTCCTTGATTTATTTCGGCCATAGGACTAACATGTAGTTTTTTTTAAATAAAACACAGCTGAAACATTATCGAACTGGATAGTAACACAGTTACGCATGCTCATTGTATTTTGAAAAAATAAATAAAAATAAGAAACGCTGTACTCATAGTGTCTAAAGATTCCAACCGCTATATTAGTCAACAAAGCAGACTACGAGTAGAAAATGGTGACGTTTTATTCTGAGGAAACAGTTCTATTTTTACTGTAGGCAATCGAACAACGGGTCGGGTCATTCGTTCCCGAGACCTTCAGATTTTAGAAAATAAAACTTTTGGAAAGTTTTTGTGGATAAACGAGATTCCACGATTGAAACTTGCCGTAGGGAAAACATCTCCCGAATCTGATATCTCACCTGGTAGGAACCTTCAACTTGCCGGAAAAATGTGGAAAGCATCACGATTCTAACTATCCACGTTTTCTGTGCATTCATTCATTAAATTAATCTGACGGCTAAGGGAGAATTTACAGGAATTCAGATAAAAATCCTCCCTATTTTAAAAGGAACAGGGCCCGAATCTACCTCTATCATGTCTTTTTAAATCTGATCGTGCGTCCTATCCTACTTCATCCCGTTGCAACATGATGTAGTTGTGTATGGAATTGGCGATGAATGTGCCGCTGCCGAGCTTGACACCCACCCTGGTGGGTGTCGTTCCGTAATGGCTGGAATTTAATTCTCCGTGACTAAATATCATAATCAGGGCGAATGATAGCTACATTTCGTGTCTATCTGAGAATTTCTATTATTTCGTGAGTGAACTACATTTCGTGTCTCCTACCCTTCGACCTATCTAGTATAGGTGGCCTTATCAGGAGAAATAGTAATTACTCCTACAATTCCAGCTATAGGGGTCATTGGAGCGCGTAAGTCCTTCCAACATCTCAAGGTTGAGAGCCAAGGAAAGGGGTCCTGTAATTACGAACTCCTGAAAATTTTTGGATTGTTAAAACATGACCAAATGAAAGGCTTTCGCTGGTTATAGACGGGGCTCATGGAATACTTAGTCCACAGGGAAAATTTCCATTTTGTATCAGAGAGCGCGAGGTAGGCCCACGATTTCACCTCTGAAACCAAGCGGCAAATAAAACGTTGAAATCGCAGCAATACAAAGCTCACCATCCAAATGAGCAGATATCTCGCAAGTTAAAGGGCAGGCTATGGTTCTTCTGCTACTGGTTGAGGCAATATTTTACCTGGTGCAATTTTCAGCGCAGACAACGCCGCTTGCTAGGTGAAGAATCTTAGTATAAGGTATGCAATTGTAAATAATTTTTATTTAGAGCAACTGGAGACACCCATCAGGAGCAATAATTTCTATCAGTATGAGAAAGTTCCAAATGATTTTTTGAAATTTAATATTTTTTTAAAGACTATTCCCAATTCAAGTATCCGTAACGTTAAAGTTATGGCTAGAGTGAGCCAAGTGCGAGCGAGATAGTTCCCTAATCATAATAGAGACCATATTCGATTTATACTAATTGATTTCACCAGCTGTGAGACACATGAATTAAATATTGCATTATTAACGGTGCAATAATATAGTTTTACATGACAGAAATTGTAAGTAATCAAATGAAAATAATTAATAAGTCGTTCACTTGACTTATTTTTTTCAGCGGTACGTTTGAAACTCCATCAAAACGGAAATATTATTGTAATCCCGAAGAATTTACTGCGGTGACAACATGAATAATTTTCAAAAATAGTTGAGAAAACACAAACTACACACTGTTGATTTTTAGACGAGATCTAAATGTAGGAAATGCCTCATTTTTAATGTAAGGTCTCCCTGGAATGCATACACCTACCATTTCCCATGTAAAAGGGATGGTATTTTTTGGCAAACATCTCGGAAAGTAATGTGGTAAGGGGTATAATGTTTGGTGTCAATGGAAAGGTGATATATTTTTCTTTAAAATGAGATCAAATTCATTGATTTCTTGGTGAAATGATATTTCGCTCTAACTACCATTGGCATCACACTCAATCATTTGATTAGACGAGCGATAACATCAATGAGAATAAACATAGAAGTGTACGCACTCATCCCTTTGTGGTTGGCTCACTCAAAAAGCTCAATTATAGGTATAAGAGGAATAAAACCGGCTGTTTTAATACAGTGAAACCTGTATTAAGCGACCACCGATGATTTCGCTGAAAAATTGTTTAAGACGGGTGGTGGTTCGACAGGGGTGCAGTTTCCAGGAGTATAATGCAAATGAACGGGCGACTGTTGTGAAAAAAATTATAAAAACTAAAAAAAAAAAAACTTGAAGCGACAATTTGGTTAAAACCTATACCCATGGCGTTAATATTCCTCATATTTTAGTTGCTCCAAGGAAATTTCGATGCCGTGAATACAGTGAAACCTGAATTAAGCGACCACCGACGGTTCCGCAGAAAAATGATCGTTGAGAGAGGTGGTCGCTTGATAGGAGTGATCTAACTAACATTGCATACAGATTTTGCCTCCGTTACACAGATGGATCGCTTCATACGTCCCCTGCACTTTTTTAGACCCCTAATAATCCTCATATTTAGTATACTCCACCACATCTACCCATGGCTTTCAAGGCCTACCAACAGAGCAGACTGGACAAATCGGCCTTGGTTCTCTTCAGAGGCTTTCGAGGTCAAAGAAATATTTTTTTGCACCTCGGACGATTCTTGTTGGCCTTATGTCCCTGTAATCCCAATCAGGTTTTCTAGAGACCGGGCCAACAGTACTTGACGAACATCCATGCCCTGGGTGGTGAAAAACCCACCCAGACGGGAATCGAACCCGCGACCCTAGGAATAGCAGTCGAGGACTTTTCCCCTCCGCTAACAGGGGTTGGCATGCTACTTTAGCTAATTTGAAACGCAACTGTACATGTTATTTTCACCTTAAATTTGCCAGGAATTCGACCCACACGAAAGACATAAAATCATAAAGCCGACAGTAAGCCCGAAAACATACGTGAAGACGCATATGAATCCGAGACCTGATCACTGGTAGAACGCCACTCTTCCCACCGCGCTATTAAACAGCCAGCAACTTGGGCCATCCTACCAATAAGCAGCCACAGTGTCTCATTCAAATTCAATACATTCAAATAGTTCCCAGCGAGTCACCGCATGGATGAGTGGTAGGGTGAGCCAGGACACCAGCCATGGTTTGGGAGAGAAATGGAATTATAAGAGGTAAAGTGAGAAAGTGAATTGTCCGTAAGCGAAGTGTAATCACCATCGGTGCGCGGAAAGAGAAATGAGTGCGCCCATCAGTTAGACTCAGTGTATCTTTCATTTCGTCGCTTCTTTCACCTCTAGAGACGCACCGCTGGGTAGTTTTAATATTTTCCGTGTCACCCTGAAAGGTTTTTTTTTAATTCGTGCCATCACAATTTGGGCGGTAGTGTTTCACTTGAACGTCTACAGCTCGAGAAAATCTAACGAAATTCTACAGAACAACAACAAAAGTTACATAAATTAATATTTTTCGAGAATTCTCTTCCCAAAATTAATTTGGCTGGTCCCATTTTATGTAAAACATAACACAATGCCAAAAAATGTTACGCGGAAGGTTTATTTCCACTAACAAGATTGGTCACGTTAATTATATGTTATATGTTTCGCATGCCACAGCACATGAATAGGAAACGATGTTAAATTGTTAATGTAAATGTAATTACACGAGGCAGTCAAAAATAAATTCTTTCGTTTTCGGCTGACTTGATTGTTCTATTTAAAGAACATCTTTCCCGGTTGAGGAAAAGACAAAAGTCACATTTCCGTCATATTATTCGGCCGTACGAGATAAGATTACTTACATTCAGCCTTGGATCCGAATAATTCTCATTCATCTCAATTCGACTCAATGCTTAATATATTATCTCATCCATTTCAGGATATACAAACCATTTCCGCGTGCATAAAACTAGCACAGTAAAAAATAGTGCAGTAAGGAAAGGCAGAAATATGCATTTCACTCAGCAGTAAAATATCAATAAACAATCCCTTGTTTGATAGAAGTTCTTTTACCAATTGACCGGGAGAAATTATTTCGGAAGTCAACTTGTCAAGATTAGCACAAGACATTGGACGAACCATTCCCGTCTCGTTATATTAAAACATTGTTAGAACTATTGCAAACTTCACTTAGATAACAGATGCTTTTTCGATACCGTTTCGAAGCGCGACATTGGCAATGAAAAAAATACGAGAGCGAACCATTCCCCTCAGCAAGGACCTTGAGAACAAATTCACAAAATTCCTCAGTATCTCTCATTTATATGTCTCTTGCGTCTTCAAGGTCCTCATATTGTCGGCAGCTCTCCTTCAATTTTCAGCTTGAAATCGGAGTTGGCTCCAGAATCAAACTCGGACTAAGTTATTGGATTCTTGGGACCGGCTCGCCTTGAAACACTTTCATAGCCATCAAATCTCGTGAGGAAACTTCATTTTTGGTAAAAAATTAGCGGATCGGTCATTTAAGTCTCTTCGATCCTACACCATGAAGGTGATAGAGACCCTAGAGGAAAATTCCCTCAATGTCCTTAATGCTCTGAGAGATTTTGTGCGAATTTCCCGAAGAACTTGACAACCAATAGTCTCACAACCTTTTTGACTCTTATCCTTATCATCCATCCAAGCCATGAAGTGCACATTCTAATTTAAGCAGAGACATTTCAACAAATAATTCGCCTTGAGATGTTGAAGACGTTGTTGTGATCAAACGCTTCATTCGCGGGTAGTATTGACTTCTCCATTTTAAAATTATTTCATTCCAGAACTCCCGAGATTACCCCGAGTTTTGCGGAATTTCTATATAGGTGATATAATAAACCCCACTCGCAAACATTCATATGGCACTATAAAACATACTCTAATCACCTTAGTGCGTGATAGCTACCCTCATTCAATTTTCACCGACGCATTATTACCAACTATTTTCAAACAATTGCCTTTCCAATTTTAAGTGAGAAGTGAAATTTTAGCCACGGGATGTGTATGATCGCATTATCGATCGCTCAAGCGTAAATTTCTCGGGTGGTCTTCCATAATTTTTAACAAGTTCACTTGAAAACTATAGAGATTACCCCGAGTTTTCTAGAGATCCAAAACTCCTCGAGAAGACCAAATAAAAGCAACGAGTGTACATTTCTGGCGCCTCGAAGCCCACGAGCGAATCATAAAAATCTCATCTTGTCAACCCAGACATCCGTCACGACACAATAATAAAACAATGCGTTTGCGAAGCGAAATGAACAGTCTCCAAATCCAAATGAAACTCAACGGCTCAACTTTCAGGCCACCACGAATCCTATTCGATGAAGTAACACCGCAGCGCTCCATCAAAGGTTACCGCGTCGCCAATATAAAGTTGCCCGCGGGAGTATAAGTGGGGCAAAACACGATTCCGCGTGAAAGCTATTCCGAAACAAGCATGATCTAGCAACGGTTGCATTGAACCCGACGAAAAGTCAACAGTGAGTACGTTTATCGCACGCTGATGTCACTTTTGTGATAGCTCATGAAAATACAACGGTGGTAATATTGAAAAGGAAATCCTGAATACGCCCACCGCATCTACCACTGACGGAACGAAAACCCAGCTATGAAAAACCCCTGAATAACATCCCCAAATATTAATGACAAGCGAAACCACAAGAAAAATCAAGGATGGGCGATAGTCCTCAGGGGCAAACAAAGAAATCAATACCAGGTAAGGTTTAATCAAACGCGCCCACCTGAATTAAAACGGGAGAACAAAATTTTTACTTACGATCATTTTCCATGTTGAGAGAGACAGAAACGGCAGTTTGAGAAGAAGCCATCTCCTCCACGCTAACACGAGTTCCAACTTCAGCCATTGTTAAAGGACGCTTAATACACTTACTATCACATAACGTTCAACAAAGATACTGCGAGCAGCCGTAAGGGTTGAGAGCGTCTGACAGGCGTGCGACCCATGAGAGGATTACGAAATTCTGCGCGCGCGTCAATACCGCCACCTACAGAAAAATATTAGAAATAGGGCTCCACTCACAAGGCGCTCGGGACGTAAACGCAAGGATGCAGGCCCGTTCGAATGCGATTATATCACAATGCAAGGTCGAAAGTATCAATTAGGAGAGCCGAATACAATTCATAAAACGCACATGCGTATCAGGATTTTATGTGGAGGTTGTAGTAATTAAAAAGTCATTCCTAGGACGTTTGATACCAGAATTTTATTTTGAAGGCCAAATACATTTATTAAATTAATCATGCGAAATGTACATAAAAATGACATGAAAAGCTATCTCAATGGAAAACTCGGAAAATGCTAATGTATTAACTATCGGCTCCTTCAATTTCAATTAATAAATTGGTTAAGTCGGACTTGCCTTCATCTCAATGAATGTTTTTCATGAAATATCATTGAATATTTCATGGATATTGATCTCATGAGTACAGCATTCAAACGATAACCCCAAAGGCATCTGTTCCCCACCCAAACATTCCTCAATTTTTTATAAAAAAATTGTTACTAAAACAGCCACCCAGAAAGTTGTGATCTCTTCTTAATACAACAATAAACAAGTTCTGACTTTCTGCAACATTTGGGACCAAAATTTCGTAGTAACACTATTTTAGGAGGAAAAGAAGCCCATCCTCAGGGGTATGAACAGCATACCAAGAAATTCATTTGTTACCAAACATCAGGTTAACTAATCATTGGGTCAACCACAAGAGTAGTTGTCATTGCAATGAGAATTAAAAAAATTATAGGTGGCCGTGGTCTAATGGTTATTGTCTCTGCCTTAGGAACAAAATTTTGTCAGATCGAGTACAAACAGTTATGTTTTTTGCTGGCCGGTGGCGATGGGCTTATGTCCTCGCCTGCTCAACCAAGGGTCACAAGTTCGAATCCAGCCTGGGTGGAATATTCACCCCTCAGGGCACGGGTGTTTGCATTCATCTGTTACTGTTATTCACCTAACATAAATTGGTCAAATACACTTTATTCAGGGTAGTTAAAATAAAATAAATAGGAGTAAAATTTTTCAAAAGGACTAGAAACAACACACAAACTAATGCCTAAGCTAATATTTTACAATGCCTAACATAAACTTTAAGTATTCAGGATTCAGTAAAAATTGTACTACATTCCAATCATTTTCAATGCAGTGGCTATAGCTGATATTTGCAAAATTACTGCAGGACTTAGGATTACACGTGATGTCAACAAGTGATCTGGAACATTGAATGCAAATACTTTGACAGCCAACGTTCAAATACAATTACAGGATTGAGTTTCAATGTTGAAAACAATAAATATCATTGACACCACTATTCAAAGCTTAATGTAGAAAAATACCACTGAAGTATTTACACCAAATGAAGAAAATCATCTTTAAGCATATTCTTTACAAATTATATAAGCTGAGTATACGATTGGAAATGGAAAAAATATTTTTAATTTTCGTTAGTTTAGATATTTCAAAATATCCACAATGTTTTCCGGGTTCATCACAGAAAATGAGGCCACATCTGGCCATAAATTAGCTTTAAATACATAAAAGGCATCTCTTCATGTTTCAGCCAGATTTGTGGCAGAGACAAATAATTGCAGACCTGGTCATCAGCCCTCAAGAAATTTTTACTTGGATTCAGCTGAATTCTTCTTTATTCAGCTGTTCACTTTAAATGTCTACTGATAATTTATGACAGATATCTTAAATTGAAGTACATTATCATAAATTAATGTTCATGACAGAACTATGATAATTGAAAGAAACTATCAATGGGCTAAGTTATGTCTCATTAAGCGTAAAGTTTACACCACTATGCAACCTGTCACAGGGCTTGATGAGGAAAAGAGAACATAACCAGAATCTTCCAAGAATCACTAAACAAGGTCAGTCCATCACCAAAATAAAGTTTGGGATGCTAAACCCATCCCCTTTTCCTTTCTTCAAATTAACAATTGAAATGAATATTTTATATGAATAGATAATAACTAGGATATGATTTGTACCAGAGAATGATCTCTGACTACTATGATCACTTATTGTGTATTTATTGATAAGTTGAAGACTAGTCTCTGACTGCAAAGGGCTACAGAGAAGAAACAATTATTGGGGTAAGATACTAAAATGAATTGATTAATGACAATTATAGCCAAATGCATTGACTCATTACTTCAGCAAATAAGTAAATTATCAGGAAAATTTTATTGATCCATGCCCTTTCTCCAGTACTCACCCAGGTTCTTTGTTTCACTCAGAAGCCACCAGGCTTTCCTGTAACATCAATCCATACAGCACCTGCTTTTGAGTGCTTAACCTTTGTCACACTCATTAAAAATGTCTGCTGCAGGTACTGCCAGTAGGGTTTAACCCTCTTAGTGCTGACCCCTGCCAGCGGTTCTAGTGAGAAATGCGGAGGGTAACTAGAATGAAATGTATCACTCTAGAAAAATAAATATTATAAAGTTATTGTTTAAAATATCCACATGCAGTTTTTCTTATTGCGTATGCATTGAATTAGGTAATAATAAAAAAATGCTTATACTTCGTACAAAAAATAATTGTAATTATATTTGTGTGCAAAAGTTAATCGATATTTTGCCTATGAGCCGATACATCGGCCTGCCACACTTTACGCCTGAGATGCCAAAGCCGATATATCGGCCCGCCGCACTAAAAGGGTTAATATCAGGCTTTCAGTTGAAACTCTATGGGTTTCAAGGACAAATCCAAAGAGCATTTTCCAATATACACAGCCAATGAAACTTGCATTCCCATGTAAATTTAAATGATACACACGCGTTCTTTCAAGGCTTATGATTTGCAGGGGTATGGACAAAAAGGGTGGGCAGAGGACCTGTGTAAGAGCTATAAGCACCTTCCTAACATGTATTTCACTTGCTTGTATCTTAATTGAGTAATGCCACCAGTTTGCGGAAAGCTGACAATAATAATATTAGGGAAATAGTGCAGAAAAGATGAGTTGAAAATGTCATATTTCCCATGGTTGACAGGAGACCATAATGGCTGCCAATGTGACTTTGAAGAAGGTTAGTCAACAAGTTGTGTGGCTGACTGATGGATTTGATTCCCAATGCTTGTCTCTTCCCTTTTGAAACTTTACCATGGTAAAAAGCAAATTTCCAACTGTAATTTTTAGAAATACCATTGTAAAAATGGAAATACAATTGCAAAAATAAAGAAAATACAATTGTAAAGGGGGGAAATACAATTGTAAGAATTCCCAAAATCCAATTGTAAAGTTTCAATAGGGTTAATATCTCATGTACCACTAACATAATTTTTAGCATGAACCCAGAATGACTCTTGTATTACATTTACATTGTTGCATAATACATTAAATAGTTTTTGTTGCATTGGTAGCAAACCTACAGAGTAGTGTATGTAGGTGAAAGTTACATGTACATTACAGTGCATGCTGGTGAGAATACACCCCCTACCAAACACCCTTGAGGTAGCTTGCAGGGTAAAATGTAGATGTAGAGCAAAAGATAAAACTGCACCCGGACTTTGTGATGGTCTTTTCTGTGACTGTCAGACTTCTCGCCTTGGCCTGAGACAGCAAACTCTCAGTGTATTCTTCAAATGAATTTAAGACTGATATGTACTAGCTTTATCATTATGAATCTCCAGCACAACTCATATCAACTCTAGTACAGAAAACTCATTTTCAAATTTAATATATCAAAAATCAGAGGTTTGATAAACATAAAAGCAGAATTTTTTTGCAGGTTGAATAAGTCCATTTGTCACAATTTTTCATTGCTGTGTTGGAACATATATCCCTGTATGCCGAGATTGGTCACCTTATCAGGAATTTCCTTTAATGATGGCCATCAAAAAGGATACCCTTGTGCTAAAGGGCTCAGTGAATTTCTACAGGAAAAAATAGAACATAGAATATGCATTAAATATTACTATACGAACAGAATAAAGAGCAGCACCTTATTGGATGTTAAATGTAGCATTTCAAACTTGTCTATACATAAAAGAAGCATTTACAAGAGGTACAGACATTTCCAAGAGGGGCGTGAAGACGTTGAAGATGATGGGCATTCAGGATGCCCCAGTACATTGGCAACCGATGAAGACAGAAAAAGTGATGATAAAGATTATGGACGATCCCTGAATCACTATCAGAGATGTGGCTCATGATCTTGGCAAATCACTAGGCTCGAGCAAAGCAATTACATGGTTGGAATATTATGGGCACAAGATGGGTGGCAGCAATATTTGCTCCTAAATTTAGACCAATTGTTAAATTTTATAAAGGCTCCTACTCACACTACACTGCTTTTTCATGAATTATTGACAAAAAACGACTCTGTCATGTTGCCTCACCCTTTATATTTACAAGACATGGCCCCCTCCTATTCCTTATGACCATAAAATATATTTCAACTAAGCAGTTTTTCCCAATATTGAGGAAAAAATGACAGAATCACTCAATGAGTTAAAGGCCACACCAAAATTTGATTTCCACAAGTGCTTTGAAGGTTGGAAAAAGCAAAGGCACGAAAATACCACATCTGATGGGGACTACTTTCAAGGGGACAGTTAACAATGATGAAAAAATAAAGATTTTGGAGAAAAAGAAAATTCCATGAATTTAATGATCAAACCTTGTACTATAAAATAAGTAAAATGAGTGAATGATGGAAAAAAAAACACTTCACATACAGTCAAGTTGTTTCAGTCGAGTTTATCGAGTAATGATAATGATTAGGAGTATGCATTGCGTAATATACCTGTGGACTTTTTGGTAGGTTCACCACCTTGATACACTCGAAAAAAAGTGTGGTCGATTCTCGTTTAAGAAACTTCAATTAAAGCAAAAACATACATATACTGAATTCTAGCCTTTAATGAGCCAATACACTGGCATTTCCTTTTGTTATAAAGTCAGAGTCAAATTATAATTACTCTGCATTATTTGAGAGTTTAATGCATTGTAAAAATGTCACAGCACTTCAACTCCCTTTACAATACAAAATGTTAATAACAGATTTAACATAGTTTAAAAATTAGTCAATAAGTTACACATTCAGATGGGAGACATCATGTAACATTACAAATATAAGCTGCCCAAAGTTCAATAGAATACTTTATAGCCCAATGTTAGCTGTACACAACAATACAATCTCCATGCCTACAAAGAGACATAATAAATAAGTTGGTGCCATACTTTATCAAATATGAAAATGGACAAATCAAATAGTCACTCAAAAAAGTTATATTAAAATTCATACTTAAAATATATATTTAAATTACAAAGAATCAAAATAATTATTTAACAACAAAGACAACAAAACAATATATTTTCATCACACACATTCATTCACTTCCGTCACACATTGACAATACAAACGTGATTATTCAGTCAGTGATTTCACTTCATAACGAGCACCGCTAGGCACCTCACACACATATAAAATCCCACATAATTTTACAGTACATAATTCAATTGATTCATAATGGGAAGTATAACAAAAACGTAAGTAAATAAATTATTTGGTTTTGACAAAGGTTAAAAAGCTGCCATTTTTTATTCGATAACTTTCTTTTTTCTATGAAAGGGACGGTAGTCTAAAAACTTGGTCACATAAATGCGCCAGGCCCTACTGACACTGATTTACTTCATTAACAATTGGTAGAAGCTTTGTCACAATGGGATGAAGGTAACAAGCACTGATGACCATTTAAAAAAAAAATGCTTCACTGCTTCCTGATATCCAATTCACGACTCCAAGTAAACCAATTCACTTTGCAAGCAATGGTCCCTATGATTATTAATATAAATATACCAATTTGAACATATAAAACAAGCTATAAAATCTCCACAAGAAATATACATATATATGTGTGTATAATTGTAGCCACAAAATTAAAGAATCAAATGCGTCAAAGGATACTCAAAAGCATTTTTTTCCATTAGACTAATAGCAGATCATCATTTACAAGGCCTGGATTACTCTCGCTATCTACAAATTTTATTAGTTAAAAGAAAACTAAACAATTACACTAGAATGGGAACTACTTATGTCACCCATTTTAGCAAATGATAAAAAGGGGTCTCAATTTTATAGATTCCCCATCCCAAACTCTCACTTGGCACTAATTCATCTGCCAATGCCTTACAATTTCACTATTACAAGAAATTTACTTGAATTTTCATGAGCGGACTTGCTGACACAACTAAAAGTTCAAGATATATCAGAGGAGAACATCACTCAAGATGTTGATCATTGCTTAAGTGCGTTCCTTCAAAAGGGAACCAGACTTCACAATTCACATCAATCTCACATCCCTTCATGACCAGAGGATTGCAAGAGGTGCTTTTAAAAATCTTGATATTATTCAGCAAGCAAAAAGCAAGTTGAAACAAAATTACTTTTACTAGCACTCCATCTGTGACCCTGAAATATCCCTCCTCCGTGTACCACACCAAAGGTCAAATGTGCTTCACTAGCACTGCAATGCTATAGGACGGCCAAAGTTAGTAACTTAAAAATAATTTCTTAATCAGGTGATTGTGAGATGAAGTGTAACACCACAGTACTTGCCATTTGGAGGAATCCCTTGGGCACACCCATTTCTGCAGCTTTTTTTTTGCTGCTACTCGCTAATAAGGAGGTTAGGAAAATTTTGACTCACAAGAAGGGCAAGATACATTTAAAAGAAGTCCCGCCCAGACTGATGATGCCCTCTTGGTAAGCGGATGTGGTGTGATGCAGGCGAAGATGACAATGAGGAAGACAGCCCCTTGGTATTGGAAGAACCCGACGATCCGCCACTGGGCCGAGACCCAGACTGGCCAGAGGATGACGAAGTTGACAATGCAGAGCCACCCCCATGACCACCTCCGTGTCGACGAGCATTGCTGCTTCGCATCTCCATGCACACCTCCAACTCTTCCAGCTTCTGGGTCAGCGACAACTTCTGCTTGACGGCCAGCCTCAACAGCTATGTTTTAATGCACATAGAAAGATAAGCATAACTATACAACAAAGCTCCACATCCCTCACAGAGCTATGCAGTTCCTATGACATTTAATCCTGGTTTCTTACTCTCTCATAAATTCCAGTTATTACGATATTTCCTGGCTCATTGTACTAATCAGCCTGATAGTTATTGATTATTTGGGTACGGTTTCAGAAAATAAAACAAATAATCAACATGTGATAACATTAACTAATAACAGGAGGAAATGGGATGATTCATCACCATGTGTTACAATAGTGATATAATCGGTCTTTCAATACCAGAAACATGTTAATGACGGAATGTCAATGCAGCAACATAGTCTGCAGTCAAGTGCAGCAGTGCAAAAATTGATTCAGGAACCTTAGCTTTACCCTTGACCCATATAAGATGCACATAAATCAGCATACATTTGCAAGTAAAAATAAGTGCATTAGATGGGCCTGAAAATACACTAAGAAACAAGGGAATTCAGCTAACAAACAACTAGACAAAAATTCAGCTTTAACAGTGCAAAGTTAACCAATAATCATTAGTTGATTCAAGATTTAATGACAGAAATGCCTATACACAACAGTTCTCATTCCTGACAATGGAAAAAAATGAACAATGGCAATTATGAAGGCATATACAAGTTTTTTATGACTGTGGCAATAAGTATTCAACTAAAGGAGAAAGAGAAAGAGCTTAAACTTTGCAAATAAGGAGCAAATGCTCCCTGGGGAGTTGTCATCGGAGGAGGAAAGTGTAACTCAGAAATAAAAAGAAAATGTTGTGGCATTGGAAAAAAGGCAAACAAATATATCACATGGATTCTTCCATAAAAATGTACCACTTGAGACAAATTATAGGAATGTGACTAACGCAAGCAGGAAAGAGCAAGGAAAAGAATTGAGTGACACTCACAGATCAGTACCAGGACTCATAATATTACAGAGTTTGCCATTTATTGAAGTGGTCATGAAAGGATCATTTGAGCAATAAATAGCTATGGAATAACAGTTGAGAGAATCCAAGTGTGGGCATTAGCCTACTCTTAATGAAAGATGCCTATACGTCCACAGTTTAACATCCCTACTAACAAATTGAGAACTATACTCCATATAAGTCATATAAGTCCATCCCCTTAAGACAGCAACACCATGAATAGAATACCACTGAAAAAAATCACTGCCACAGCCAGGATTCAAATCTCAGCGAGAGGTCCTCGCTTTATTATGCCTGGTTAATGCCAACCACCAGATAAATTAGTTCTTACACTGATGCACCATAAACATTAATTGAGCAATAAGGTTCAAAAATGTAGATCAAATTGATTGTTGATTAACATTATTATGAGACTGTTCCAGGGGATGATAACCATAATTTTTACAAAGCTAATATTAAAAGAAACTGGAGGGTGTCGTCAGGTGATGAGCATCTACAAAGTTTATGGTAGATTTTTTTTAATTTGGAGATTATGGTAATTTGGATTTTGAAATAGAAGAATGACAAACTCATAACTCAAAATGACTGGAATCACTACAATCATCAAATACACTCTCATGGGACAATGATTACCCACCAAAACACAAACTATTTTCTAAGGAAAAAAATCTCGTCTTCAAATTTAAACAACAGGGCACTTTACCTGATTAAGGGTTTTCTTCTCTTCCTCAGCAGCTGCAAGCTGTCTCTGCATCTCATCCACCTGAGTGACATACTCCTCGCAACGAGCAGCAAACATAGCACGCAAGCCTATAAAATAAAGTTTCATCAGAGGACAAACATTTAAACAATGCACAATTTATAAGCACAAAAAAAGGAGTGAATGAAAAATTATTATCCTAGGAAATACAGAATTCCCAAACTAAAAAGCATTACATGATATTTCAGGAAAATGATGTGACTGAATTTTTTCGAGTCACATCAGCAAATAAATACATATTTTTTGGGGTTTCATTCCAAAAATATGAAAATAATGTCATAAGGCAGAAAACTTCTTAAACAAAATCCCTGTGTAAAGACTAAGTACCACAATTGCAGACTAAATAATTTTGAACCCATCACCATGGCATTTTAACCTGCCAATAGCCACATTGAGGACAACAATCATCCAGGGAGATATAAATGCTCCAAAATTATGGATATTATAATTGTGCATTGGAACCGGAGACCATTACATCACAATTATAATTACACTAATTTTGGAGAACTTACTTAACCAAGTTGACTTAGGTCCTCCAACCAAGCACTACATAGTGGTTTAATGACAGAATAATATGGTCTTAAAGATGATTTATGCAGCCCTAGCCAATGACATGCATCTACTTTTGGCAAATGTCAACTATCAGTACTAAATCATAACACTTTACATCTAAATATGAATCTTAAAAGGATTCACACTTTTTTTAACCTTCCAGAAAATAATTAGAGAAATCCACACCAATATTCCACACTTTCAGATTCCAAATCTCTTGGTTCGACATTAGGTGACCTTCTGTGCACATGACATTGATAAAATTCTAGAGGAGACATTCAAATAATTTGATCCATGATCAACAAACTGGTGGTATTCTCCCTCTATTTCTTTCAAATGAGTCATAAGTTAAACTTTCACTGGCCATCTTGGAAAAGGAATGTCCATCTTTCATTAAATATTCAGTAAATTACTGTTCTACATACGCTGTCCCCATGTTGTTATCTACTTCACTGCTTAGGTACATACAAATCAATAAAATTATATGCCCATTAATATGAAATAATGTGAATTATTAATCAAGGCTTGATGAAATATATGTATTGATAATAATTTTTAGGCTAGATAATAACAATGGAGCAAATATAGTTCGGGTAATTACCGTAAATCACCAAATATCTAATTAGATCACATTATGTAATTACTTCTATGCTTCTCAATGATAATTGCCCATACTTATATTACAGCTAATAAAATACTAGACTTAATTGTCATTACACATCAATACCTTTTGATTAAAGAGCTACAATGACGTAGTGACCCACATAAAACAATACAATTACCACTACAGATTACTTTGACAAAATAGGACACTTTGACAAATTAGGACAGGTCACAACAGTCACAAGAACTGATAGATATTATTTAATGAACTTATCCACCAAATTCTACGATAAACTATCCAGTATAGAAATAGCAAAAAATTTACTATTCAGATGAAATAAAATGTTACCCCACAGGTATAAATGTAAAAATAAAAGAGAATAGTCCACAAGCATAATTTCATGTGTGATTTAAGGGATTGTAGGCAAAATGAAAATAAATTAATGATAACAGCTTTCTTTAGAAATAGGTTGAGCTCTAGCTGAGAATATCTAAATTATTATTGAATAAGGACATTAACTGCATTAAAAACCCCATGAGCCATGCCAAAAAAGGATTTACAAATTGTTGATAATCAGGAGGATGCATAAGGAATATGAAGATGGAAGCTTATGAAGAGATAAAGAGGCTGTGAACCACTCACTGGAAAAGGTGGCTGCATCCTCCTTAAGATGACGGAGTTCATTGCGTAGTTTCATCATTGTGTCTGACACAACTGCTTTCTCATTTTCATATTTTGACTTAAGATTATTCAGTGCCACTTCAGCTGTGTTTTTGTTTGATTTGAGAACAGTCCTCAAGGTGGCAATCTGCTCACGCTTGGTTGACAGCAAGGCTTTCAGTTTGACCACTTGCTCCTGTAACTCTTGGATTTCCTGTGATTCGGCTTCCTTTGAGTCATTGACTGCTGCAGATTTCATATTGAAAAGGGAGAAATTGTTTGTGTCTCCATTACTTAGAAAAATCTATAGGTAACTCTGCCTTAAGGTTAATGGGAATGGATCAAAATTTCATCATATTTAGCTTGTTTTTATTTCATCATATTCAGTTTGTTTTTATTTCATATATTTAGTTAGCTTGTTCAGGGAATAATGAATAATGAGAAAAAGCAATGCCAATTAAATTTCTTTCACCAAACTGACATCAAAAGAGATAAGTATTAAAATCCACTTAGCAATACATACAAGTATCAAAATATTCTTGAGCACACACACTAATATAAATACAAATAACACCAGTACACACAAAAAGAGGTACTATTTCGAGCGATTGTTTCCAATCATAGCGAATTCGGACAAGCATGCATTGAAATTCTATCAAGGGCATTGAAATTGGACTCTTTGTTTAACTCTTAATTAGTCACGTGGATAGTCACTAACACATCAAACATTATCACAGATATGTATCTTTCTGCTTTTGCACATCAGATCACTGTGCCTTTGTACACCTTTTAGCAACATTTTAATTTATCATACTCATTGGATAGATTTTAGAAATCAGTGGCAAAATACATATCTGTTTGTGTGAAATCAATTCTGAATTTTTTTAACAGTCAGTTTTTTGTGAGATTTCACCATCACCAAAAAAACTATTTTAGCTACACATGTAGAAAATAAGAATTCATTTCCATCATCACCATTGCATCACAGATCTTAAATGATTTTTTTTTCCTTTTGTACAGTTGTCACAGTACACAAAAGATACTTGAGGAATCACGCATATTGGAAATAAATTCATTGGCAGGTAAAAGAATTTGGAAGGCAAAAAAATTCGTGGCACATACAAAAGAGGACATACACAAATAATTTTCATTGAGAAATTTCCATGGGGCCAAAAAGAAAGAATAGGGAAAAACTAAGGAATGCTAGTAAAGGATAGGTTACATTCTGAAGACAATACACATGATTGAACTGAGTGCTATGAATAGGTATATTATAGTCATGACTGTCAAATTCAGTAGAACCTCGATCTATCGTTTATCAAGGGGATGGACAAAAAAATGATGGATGCGGGAAAACGAACAATGCAGGAAAAGATTTCTCGGGAGCCAAAACGAGATGAAAATGCGAGAATTTTATGGTAACTTTTCACAGTTGAGGGGAATCTTAAAGGAATTTCTCTTAAAAGCGGGGGAATTTTTAAATTTAATGAAAATACTTAGTGCATCTCTAATTTTTCGTTTGACTACTAACTGTTCAAAATATTTTATTAGTATTACATATCCCAATGGTGTCTCGGATGATAAAAGTAAATAAACAAGGTCCATTATCATGTTATTGGATGATCCTCAAGCCCGCGCACCGACCTATCCATGCTTAGAAATTTATTCGTTTCAAATATCCTTGAGGGTGAGAAGCGCGCCTAAAATTTGTTGGGGAGGATGTAATCTTTTGTCGCGCTTTCCATTGTGCTCCGCTGATGGAGGAGTACCACCCATTAAAGATGGAGCGAGCTTGAAGCTACCAAGTGAACTCTTGTTTATCTGGAGTAATCGCGTAACCCACGAGGCATAGAGCAAGAGAGGTGTAGCAGTTTATCGCCATCTGGTTCAGAGAGGCAAAAGTTATCGGGCAATCGGGTTGAAATGAGGAATTTCGACATCGGCGGTTGGAGTTCGGCTTGGCATTACTAAATGAACACCAATTTCAAAAGAATAAATCATTTTGAAGGGTCCCGGTGCCTAAAAAAAAAAAAAAAACATTTCTGGCAATGCAAGCCCACGTCAGACAATGGATGAGAAGGAACTTAGCCCACGCTCGCAGGACTTCCACTGCAACAAACTAATGGTTGAAACATCTGCGTTACCTTCAGCCGTCTTAAAACACCTATTTTGAACAGTTTCGGCTTTAGGTTCAGAAGTAAATACTTCAGGAAAATGAATAGACATAAATACCTACTTTAACTGGCTAAACAAGGAAAAAATAGAAAAAGGAAAGACTGAATTGCCGAGGTTACAAGCCTTGCCCGCTGCCCTCTGGTTGGTTCCACGAGAGTCACATGACGAGAAACCCCACCTCCCTCCCTTCCCTCAGCCACTCCCCTGTTTAAGCCCATGTGGCCCACGTCATTGGAAATAATGCACTGGTTACATACAAGAATTGGGTGAGACAGGTAACTGGGGGACCCTGTTTTCCGCCGGGAGGGACAGGGCAGGCGGATGACCTTTGACCCTCCCGACCCTTTTCGCGGAAAGGGCCCCACCCACTGAGGGGCGCATTAGTGGAATGTAGGTTAATTTTGCTAAAGTTTTTAATCTGCATAAATCTACAGAACAAGTATAATATGAAGTTTGTCCGTTATTTTCTGTTACATTTGATACCAAACACCAAGGCAATCCGTTGATATTTACCCACATGGGTTATATCAGATCTCGATATGGTGCTGAGAGCGAGCGTATGACAACTACTGGTAAGAGAGCATTGAGAGGATAACAGGAAGAAGGGATAGAAGCTCATGGCGAAGGAATGGGGCCGCTAAGAGCGAGGTAGGGACTCGTTTGGGTAGGAAAGGAGGAATGCCAATTGTCCTCTAGGAAGGAGTTTGGGTCATTAAGATGAGAAGGGACTCGGACAGCAAGGGCTACCCATCCGTCCTGCGCAGCACGTCACCAAACTCCCTCCCCCTCCTCCTTTCCCGCTGTGGAGTGCCGCAAAAATCCCAAAATCTTACTTTGGTGTAAATTTTTTGTTTCGTCTTTTTCAAACAATGAATGCGGGAATTGCGATGTGGGGACCGTGATTTGGAAACGATCGAAGCAGGAAAACGATACTTCTGGGAACGATGGATGCGGGAATTATTAACGTTATCAGCATGGAACTACATTCAGGACCAAAGACGGCAAACGATAGAAGCGGGAAAACGATCAATGCGAGAACGATAGATCGAGGTTCTACTGTAAAATTCAATAACTTTACAGCAGAAAAGAGAAACTCATAATAACTTTGAATATATGGATAAAAAAACACTATAGGAGTGTAAACTAATGTCTATGAATTAGTAAATACCAACCACACATTACAAATCTAACACCAAAAAAAGTAAAATGCAATTCATCAGTAGAAATTAGAATGAATCATGTTAATTCTACACCACTCCTTCCGAATGACTTTTTCAAAGCTGAAATATTATCCAATGAAAATCTGCACAGGACGGTATAGCCTTCAAGAGGCAATGTAAGCCACTACTTGAGAGATACGATCATTGGAAGGTAAAGTTCAATTTGCATTTATTATTACAGAAATAACCCATGGAGACAAAAGAATATTGTATCGAATTTCTTAAAAATCAAGCTATAGATCTCTGTCATACATTGCAGTGGTTCAAATAAACTGAGAGGTGTTTCATTGAGATTCACCATTCTTAAGGAATATATTAACTTGATTTTTCTAATTCAAAAACCAGACTCAAACTTAATTATTTATTGAATTATTGAGGATAAGCTGCAAAAAATTTATTAACAAATATTAACATTCAAGTTATTTATTTAGATTTAAAATATTGCCATACAAAAGTAAGGCATGGAATTGCATTATTTCCTACAACCTACCAAACAATTCCAAATCTGATTACATAGGTAGAACAGCCTACTGGAGCTTTCATGAGATAATCTAGTCTTCAAAATAGCTCATGGCAACTGTTAAAAAAGTCACCCTCTGTTCAACTGGACAATATATTATGTTGCCACCAATTATGCAATCACGCACAGTGTAGTAAAGTGGCCTGGTATTTTGATATGAATGAATGGAAGGACAAAATTTCAACATACCTTCTGCAGACGCACTCATTCTCAAACCCTTTGCCTTTGATAAATCAATCATTTTTTCAACGGCAGCTCGCAGGTGACGCATCTGATCCAGCAGTGTCTCAGCAAACTTGGCCATCACAGCCGCCTCACCAAGAGATTCCAGCTCACGTGGCGCCACCTGAGACGGAAGTCGTCCCTGCAGCAAAATGGCCAACTTGTCTCCAATACCACTTGAAGACACCACAACTTGATCTCCCTTGCTTCCCTGAGCAGACTCCACTCCATCTGGAAATTACGCCAACATTAAGACATCAAATCATTGGAAAAACCAATATGGTAACAAACAAGGATTCCCACTACTATAATTCCTGTCACATGCATTTGATAAACTTTTGTACGACTATCTTGAATTACTATAATCAAGGAAATCCACTTCATATATCAGAAATACATCAATTAGGATGCCACAATCATCACTTACTGCATGACCTGAAAATTAAAAAATATTAATTGAACCATTAAGCTATGACAATCATACAATCTAATTCAGTCTAGTTGAAATACAGGAAACATGACTGATTTTTATTCCACAAAGTAAGGGTAATAGAAAGAAAGGAACCTGAGTAAAGGATGACATAAATTTTTTTTAATCTTATGAAATTTCTTTCATCAAAGTCTACCCTCTATATTTCCTTATCAGTTGAACAATTTATTATTCTAATAATTTTTGCATATAAGTCAACTTTAGGTCCACCAGCAGGATTGAAATTTTTAAACTTATATCTTCCAGTAGATCTTGCATATCTACGACGAATATTTTGCTTTTTGCAAGAGTATCCGTGACTCCAATGACCGATGTCATGACCGCTGTTGTCACTGACGTCATTTCCCAAGATGGCCACCAGAACTATGATAAACATCAGCCAAAGTATACCATAACACGGTTATGTTCAGCGAGAGCGAAGGCAAACTGCATGGATTTACGCTAATAAATTCATTGAATTTAACTCTTGTCTGTGGGGAGAATGCATCCGTTGATTTAACGCCTTAGAAAGTACTTGGACTGGCCTCAATTCGAGAGGAGAATAACATCTGATGTTTGAGAGTTCAAAGATTTTGCAGTTTTAACGATGTCTAGAACGAATATTTGTTCGCCACGCGGGACGTATTATGTAGAACAATGTAGGATCAAAATATATGATATATTTTTTTAACTGCGCGTGCAATGCCGTGTTTGAGGACATGTGTCAGTATATTGAAGTCATAGTAAATTTGAGTTTTTTAGGTTTGTCGTTGACTATTTTATTATCACTTGAGCTCAACTTCTCATTCCCTATTCTAATAACTTTTGTTAATGTAACTCCCACGACCAATGAAAAAATTTCTCAAAAATACGGCTGGTGCTTTAACCAATTTTATAGAATTTATTTGTTTCGCATTCCTAAAACGTATTTATTAGAAATATCTCCAAGTGCCCAAGAGGATTTGAGTGGTAGTCACTGCACATAGATGAAAATGTTAAATGGTTTAAATGTCGTCTTTCAAGCTACTTCCATTGAAAGCTCTAAAAATTAACAGTTGGTAAAAGGGTCTTCAGGTTTAGGAAAGCTAATGGAGGAAGGGCATCTTATAAAGTAACATTTGAAGCGCTCTCTTGGGAAGACTTGTATCTTGCACTGACGGCATTATGTCTGGAAAGATATTCTTTCTGGAATTAATTAATGAGAATCATTTCACGTAATCCCCTTCTTTGAGGAAATTAACCATTTGCCAGAGGTAGATTCTGTGACAACATTTAAAGAAGATTTTCCATTGTAAAGTTAATTTAAATGTTTGTGAAAACTCATTTATTTCACATTATGCATATTTGGCTTTTTTTTAGTAAATAGAAGTCTTCGGATTGATGGGCAGCCATTCAATGGCAATTTTAGCAGTGGGGATAGATTACTGAGTTCCATTGAAATCGAAAGAGGCAAATTAGATAGTGCAGTAATGTCGTTGACTCTACAGTTTTGAAACGATTAGTGAATGTTGATGAAGCGAATGTTAATGCATGTAGTTCCAATTATAAGTGGAGAGAAATCGGTGGCATTGCATTTAAATCACAGGTTTTGGAACGGGGAATGTCCACGACAAAGCATCTATCATGCAAATAAATTTCAGCTCCCTTACAAAATACAGACGTGGTATCTCGAACCATTTACCTAATCGCCAAGGTAGGATGTGAGGTAGATGCAGGAAGTCCCAGAGTGAATATTTATATTAGAAGAATTGTTTAGAGTGTAGAAAAAATAATCTCGGCAAAGGTCACCCATACAATTTCAAAAACCTACCTCATATCTTAAGTTAATAAAAACATTGTGACTAAAAATTTTCCGATTGTCTTTAGAGAGAATCGAACCGAAGCAATGTGATGTATGAGCCAAGCTCGCGGAGATAAACAATAGATCGAGGTTCTACTGTATTTAGCTTATTGTAGCTTATTAGTGTGCATGCACTTATTGACTTTAGGAGGTGAAGATACTGTGTGTCTCAGCAGCTGGCATGGCTACGAGATAAAAAGAATGGGTGAACAGCTGCTGAATAAGGAGGTTAAACAGGTCAGGAATAGAGGAAGACAAAAGAAATGATAGCTGAAGGATGGAAGAAGGCAAGAAGAAGATTGGCATGGAGGCATATAACATCAAACCAAGCCCCACCCTGGGCTGTAGAGCTGATGGTGATGATATATTACAGGACGGATACGATTTACATTTACACTCCATACCCAACAAATTATGGTGGCCACTGTTACAATGCTTTCGTCAAATATTTTTCCACCACAGCCCATAAGCAATTTATCATCACTGCCCAGGCCATTATCACGCTCACCTTGCACTGGTGATGATGGTTTTTGATGATCGAGCAGAACTCTGGATGGAGTGTCCCCATTGACAGCACAAACATGGTGATAGAGCTGTGCCAATTCATCGGATGCAGCACCTAGATCACTCATGGCAGCATCCAAAGATGCACCAGCCTCACTGGCAAAAGCAGCTAATGCTCCCAAACCCTGTTCTATTCCCAATGCTTTATGCTCTGCCTCCAGCAACTAGAAATAGAATATTTTTCCATGCAGTCTGATAACAAAAACACAGGAATAGCAGGCAGCATTGCAAAATTGTTACCATGAAAAGAAAATGAGCTTAGCCTAAATTGGAATAAATATATATTTTGCGAAAAGGAGAAAATCAAATCAGGCACAACATTTAAAACAATTAAGTATGGGAATATGCCATGAAAAAATCATTTGACTCCACTAAACTTCAAACTCAAGCCAAGTCAAGACTGCTAGCCAGTCATTTACAACTCCATCCAAATTCAAGGTGTATTTCCACACAGTTTATTTGAACTACAACTCCTGAGAAAATGAGTCCAACTATGTGGCTTCAAACCAACCAAAGTTTTGGTGAAATTTAAAAATATGATTCACCACTGCAATTTTTGAAAAGACTGTGGCATGCATGTAGCAAAGAACAGTTCATTTTAAAAATTCATAGAAAAAATAGTATTAAAAATGAAATTTTTTGGCTAAGTAACTTATGTACAATAACCATGCCAAACTGTTAACATTCAATTAGAAAAAAAATCAATGGCTATTCTTAACAAAAGAAAGGTAATTAATTGAAAAAATCTATGCCCACACCATACCATAATCCACTGAATTAATATCACCATCAATGCCAATATTTAACAAATAAAATGAAATAGTAGTGCCTAAACAAGGTGGTAAACAATATCCAGAGAAAATGAAAGATTGCACAAATTCAGTTGATAACTTTCCATGAATTTTTAGTGAAAAATGCGAGGTTAATTAAATAAACACATTTTTCACCAATTTTTATGGAATAATTACATAAAGCCTGTTATGAAACCACTGAATTTAAATGGACAATTATATTACCTGATTTTTGATATTAGTGACTTCTTCCTGAAGCAATGAAAGAGCTGATTGCCCACTCTCCTCATTCTCTCCATCAGAGCACTGCTTCTGGGCAGCTGCAATATCCTGCTGAAGCTGATCCAACTCTCGGCCAGCTATGACAAACCACTGCTGACAATTTATTAGAGCAGTATCTAAATTCTTCTTACTGATATCCTCCTAAAACAACATAAATACTTACATTAAAAATGAACAAAATAGTTCGACAGTAGAGCATACGAAACACCATGAACCAATGCTGGTACTTGAATAAGTCAACCAAGTACCCAATCATCACCGATGGAAGAAAATTCAAGAGCCCTTCAAAATTTCAGAGATAACCACAGATATGAAGAGATAGATAAAGCCTAACATTATATTTATCAAGATATTTTTTCCAATTAAGATATATTCATTATCTCACTCTCAGGCTTTCAATAAGAAGTACACTCAATTGGCCACAGAGATTTTGAATCTGAAGTGAGAATCCCAAGAGGTAGAATTTGGTCATTAAGACCATTTATTCATCATTAAAACTTAGTGCTCAAAAAAAGCCATTCCCTTATTGCTAACAAATTAGATAAAATTTAGAAATATAAACAATTCAAAATACAGATTCAGTCAGACAAAAAAGTAAAAAACATTAAACATATAACAGTAGATGAAAGTGATACTAATGAATTTTACATGTCAAAGACATAACAAAACTGAAAAACTCACCCAAATAGTAAATATTTAAAAAGAAAGAAAATAAATTTATTCATTACATTGAATAGTGAGTGCATATTCTCAAATGAAATATCTTTCCCAAAGTTGATAATTCTACTAGCAGAGGTCTTAGGTACAATAGTTCATCTCTATTTGTCACATAAACAAAGCACTAAACAGGATGGAAAGTATTATTGTATCTTCCTATAGAAAGCACCAAGAAAAGGGCAAAGACTGAGTGTGATAGACATAAACATAGACAAATGAAGTCTTTGGAATGGAGGATGAGAAGAGAAAGTTGCTCCAGAAAATTAAGCGAAAACAACTTGTGTGGATAGAGGAAAAAGTTAACAAAGGGATGATGATGGTCATTATGGAGGGAGGAATGCTGAGATAGAGGAAGGAGATGGATAGGCATTTTACATTTCATGAGGAGACATAGCAAGTATGCTGGACTGAAATGGAAGAGGATCAGACGAGGGAGTATTTTAAAAGAAGAATAATATGAGTGTAGCAAGAATATGTTCTAAAATACTAATACAAACAGTAGATAACCAAATAATTAAAATAATCCCCAAATTGGTAACTCCTTCAAGTCATCAAAATCACCAATGTCTCATCTTGAACCTTAAAGCACACATACCAAAGATAAGACTAAATCTGCTCCCAACAAAAAAGCCTTCTCTTCTCTCACAAACCTCACACCTAATTATTGAAATAATTCACTAATTACCAAAGAATTTTTTGAGTCTACTTTTCCATACAGTTGATGTACTTTACACTAAGAATTTATGTTAACATGTGGTTAAAATTTGAATAATTTTTAAATGAGAAAAATCAATATTTATAATTTATAAGACTAATGTTAAACAAATGAATTATTAGCAGATTTTTCTGGCACCACCCATGCTTTAAGAAAACATGAGGAAGTTGATATACTTCATCACAATGAACAATAATGACAGCATACAACCCAATACATTTTGATCACATTAGAGATTTAAAAGCTAGTACTGCACAGTACAATGTTAAGATGTAGTCATTGGAAAAGAAGGACATTAAGAGCGATGTTATATTACCAAGGTAGTATTTAAACTCACAATTAATGATATATTAACAGCCAATGGCACAGGAAATGCAAATTCACACAAAAAACCTGTCACTGAGAAATATACATACCTTGTTTCTCTTGCTGGGAGAAGGGCATTCAGCCAATTGGTCACTGGCCTTGGACTTCAGGTGTTGAAGTGAACTTGAGTGAGCAGCCAGAAGAGCAACACAGCCTCTCAACAAGTCCAATTGTCCAGCACGTTTGTCAGCATCCCCCTGTGCCTCTCGCATGCTCACAGTTAGAGCACTCTTTTCACCTTCAAGCTGCAATTGAAGAGAGACAGGACACAAAATTTTAGCAAAACAACATTAAAATTTTCCAGAAAAAAACACATGCACTAACTATCATACCATATCACCATATTTTTACACAACAGATGGTAAAAGAGTGTTTCTCAGTTACACCATTAACAATGTCAGAGGTCAATAGAAAGATCATTTTTCCCTTATATAAGACAAAAATGATAGTATTTCCCATAAATACCAACAAATATTAAAGTTGGTTATCACATCTTTGTAAGGGGAAATAAACAACTTGACAATGCCCTGCTATATATTAAAATCAGACATGATGCGATTCATTTTCAATTTGAAAAATTTCCATCGATTCCCTGAAATTCCTACACTTTCCCCGTTCAATTAAACTTATGATTTTTCCTGGATTCCCAGATAAGAGGATACCTTGTTAATAATCCTCATGCTGAAAAAGTTTTTTACAGTGACAATATTATTATTTTGAAACTTTAGTTTCTCAAGCAATTTCATTCCAGGGATACACACAACCAACAGAAAATCCTACAGTTGCAAGATGCTGACAACTATAATCATATGTCTCCAGCAGGTTCTGATGAAATATAACAGCCTTCTATGATGGAATTTTGAAATGACCAATTCAAGCATTATTGCATTTGAGTGTAGTTATGCTCATAAATTGCTTTTGATGGCATTGTCAAATATTACATATTCATACAGCTCTCAAGTGAAATGTTTCAATTTATACAATGTCAACTATGCACTGACTTTTTGATGATTCATGGAACATATCATGATAGCCATCATAATAAAGTATCTTAAGAGCTTAAACATCCACTGAAATGTACCCCTTGGGCAAAATACAGTAAAAATGAAATTTTCCTTAAAAAAATTATCACCACTTTTCTTTTTTTGTAAGGAACTTTTAGAGGTAGAAGTGTACATATGGTACAGATACCCTATGCACTAAACCTTGCTGGGTCAAGGTTCCCCAGGGCTAAAATCACCAGAAACTTTGCCCACAGCCTATACCCAGGGTGAAGAAAAAGCAACCAATGTAGAAATCCAACACTTAATCCCAAATAGGCCCATTAAGACTACAACCCACCAGCATCCAGGCCAACAAACTGGAACTAGAACACAATGTCAAGAGGTTTGTGTATCATTTTTTCATGGAATTCTGCCAATAAATATGAAAATTAAGTTTAAAGCAGCTCCTGCTTGGGAGATTTCCAAGTAAAGTTGCAAGGTGAGAATTTCGAGACTCAACATTTTTCCTTACAGGGAACACAGTTGGGAGCTACGTACATTTGCAGTTACCTTTCCTTTTAAACTACTTGACATCCTTACACATTTATTTTTGAGGACTAAGTGACCTCAGATGCTCTTTTTCACGATACAAATAGCCCTTGGTGATTCAAATAACCGTGCACCAGAAGTCACCGAGACCACAAGAATAAAAGGGAAGGAATTCCACATATTTAAGGATGAGAAAACAATTCCATATGTCCTTCAATTCTGAAAATACTGGATGCAACAATGCAACAAGAGATAAAACCTTTACCCACAAACTTAATAAAAAACCATGAGCCACAATTCACCAAGCAGCTAACCTCTGAAGACTTCCACGCAGTCGTGAATCACCATAAAAGCCTATTATTTATGTATGTTTCTCACCTGTTCCAGCTGCTTCTCCAGTCTCCTGACTTCATTCAGATGGATCTCGCTGAACAGATCTACTTGCTTGCCATGGTGGCCAGGGGCAGGGGTTGATGTGGCACCCCCTCTGGTCCTCTTCTTCTTCTTGCGCTTTAAGGCTGCCTCGAACCTCTGGAGGCTTCCCTCACTCCCATCCACCTCCCCTTCACCCTCGTCCACATCCATGCCTTCCTCCACCTCCCCCTCGTCGCCTTCCACCTCCTCCTCGCTCCCACTCCCCATTGATTGCTCCTCCGTTATACCTTGAACCACAAAGTCAAAGAAAGCAATGAAAGTAACTCAGGGAAATAGTGATTACTTTCCAAAATCAAGGTTACTCACTCAATTTCCTCATGCAAAATGAAAGAGTATTCCAGGTTCATACAAGAGGAAACAAAGTTTTTTCAGGGCACTGTGAGGTAAATTTACCTTTCTACTGCCAGGGGGCTATTCCATCATCCTTCAGTGAATGTACAACAAAATTTTACTGGTCAATTAATCAGCCAGCATTTACATGTTAAAGAACTAATTAGAGATGGGTGAATACTATCTGCAAACTCGAATGCTAGAAATACAAACTCAAATACTCAAATGCTGGAAATTATTCATGATGAAGTATCTCAAATAATCATAGAGGGAAGAAATTCGAATATTGCCCTATATGTCATGATACTATGTTTGACAAGTAAAAGAAAATTACATTAACCAAGTTCTGGCCAAAGTTGTAAAAATGCAACGTTATCAGGAATCACAAAAAAGATGTTTCAAATTTAATTTATTCAAATTTCTCTGTTTTCCACAAAGAAAAGTTAAAACTGGTATTTAATGGCAAACTTTGCAGTTTTACTCAAAATTGGATTTATAAAAAGTATTCAAAATATGCAAATTTTTAGCAAATGTGACTCAAGAAATATGATTTTGTACAAGCAAAATAAATTTTTTATCATTTACCATTTTATTTTTATATTTTTTTTATAATTTACCATTTTAATGTTTGACTCGTCTTTCAAGATCTGAAGAGTAATAAATAATGCTAAATCCTTATATAATAGCAGAAAGCCTGCATGACATAAACTTCGCATCATATACTTGATGTTACATTTTTGTAACTTGGCAGCTCAGACTAGTATGGCTAATTTCAACCATGGCGAGTTTTAGATAGCTATTGGCAACATCTTAGGAAATCTCTTAATCAAGCCATGTCTCTTTTTAGAGCAAAATTAAAGGTTATTATTCAGTACATTATGCCACACATTACCTGCTAACTCACTCTCAAAACAAAACCTCCATGCAAAAAAGCTCCGTTAGAAATTACAAGCTTCAGTAGTGTATCTTCAGTTTAATCCAAGTTAAGTAGTTATACCAAAAAAACTGATGATATTTCACTTCATCTTGAAAATAATTCCTGCAGTGAATTTGATTAATAACCATAATTTGAGAGTCATACGTACAGTCTTTACCATAGAGTATCTTGAGAGAAACATAAGGTAAGACTCAAAGATATATTGTGTTCTTTGAAAATTTGTAGAAAATTCTGTGACCCATAAAATATTTCCATTACACTGGATGGATTCATCCAAAAGAAAAGCTGAATATATACATATATGATAATAGACAAGCCAGATAATTCAGTGGGCCTAGAGATCGGCTCTGTCCACATACTGCTGGAATTGGGCCTCAATGAAGAGGTGTTGATGAGAATTA
Source organism: Ceriagrion tenellum (assembly GCA_963169105.1). Classification (NCBI taxonomy): domain Eukaryota; kingdom Metazoa; phylum Arthropoda; class Insecta; order Odonata; family Coenagrionidae; genus Ceriagrion; species Ceriagrion tenellum. Next base: position 113,552,627 of record OY720636.1, on the reverse strand, counting down.
GGTTGGAGGACATTTACTATGTTGGAATTGCCATAGCTAGGACTTCACTAATTCATTATGAGAAGCGTAAAGGACAACTTCGCCAATGCCAAAATGTCAAAAAAGTCACCAATTTATCCAGAAAAATCATTTAAGAAATAAGAAATGTCCCCTAGATGGAGGCAGGGCATATATGTTGTATTTATTCCTAGCTCTATAGAGTAAATTGTGATGATAATACGACATTAAAAATATAAATAATATAAAAAATGACATTAAAAATAAACTAGGAGATCTGATTCTAACTTGATATTTTAAAAAATACATTCACTAATAACTTTGCCAAGCATCTGCTTGAAAATAATTGTGTAAGTGATTTCATCCCAGAAATTTTACATGTTCTCTTGAAAGGTTTAAGATGGATGCTTAGGAACAGATTGAAATTATTAGAGTCATGCACCTTTGCAATTAGCTACTTTTTCCACACTCCTCCCCACTTCTTTCCAATAAAATTTCCCCCCTTACAAGCTCTTAACTTATGTTCCCCAGCCTTCACTCCTAAAAGTTAGCTATTTCTCCAAAACCCCCACTACTTAGTTTGAGTATACTATCACAACAATCAATAAATAAATTTTATATAAACAATTATACCTGATGATGCAGCAAGCTGTGAAACAAATCATCCATCATAGTTAGAAAAAAGTTTAAATAATTTACTGAAATTCATTTCATTGATTTGATGGTTAAATTATTATTTTTAAAGGACAGTTGAAGGAAGATTTTATTGTTCGTCATTGAAAATCCTCCCAATTTTTCACACATGAATGGCTTTATCTCCCTCTATTATTTCTTTCTTATCTCCACCCAAGTCCTCCCCTTCTTTGTCCTGTCCATAAAATCTTTTCCCTTTCTTCTCCTTCCCCACTCGCTCAACATCTGTTTTTCTATCAGGGCCTTAAGCACAGCCTATCGCCTGTCATCACCCCTAGCCATCAGGCCTATCTCCTGATCGTATCCAAAAGCTTCCTTTGCTCCCCCACCATACCAAGCAATCCCTTATTGGTCTTCCTTTACATGTATCAAACCTTCTCTACACTCCTTCACACCCACATCTTGGAAGCCTGTAGTTTATTCACACTGCCCTTCCTCAGAGTCCTTGTTTCTGCCCCATAATGCTACACACAATATCAAGCTCTTTCCTTGCCTCTTCTTTATATCCTTACCCAAGGTCCCCATCACCAGCCCCCTTCTATCACTAGGTGCTTCCTTCACTAATGCAATTCTCCTCCTGATGTCTTAGCTACTACACCCCATTATCTTGCATCACTCTGCTCTAGCAAGAAGAGCATTCTAATTACTTGGGCAGTACACAGGGAAAAAATGAGTATGGTGGCGATGTCATAAAAAGGAGAATAGTGATAGCAAAGGAAGCACTTAGTTATAGAAGGGAGCTGTTGATGGGGACCTTAATTAAAATGCCTTTCTCACTTGGGCACTTACTTAAATATGCAAAATGCAACAATATTGCAGACTTCAATGCAGCTGCTGACTGGGAGTGCAAAAAGAAGGTGGTAGTAGTAATGCGCGTTCCACATTTAGTTGACAGTACAGGCCTTATGGAGTACAATGTTGCCAAACCTACGCTCCGTCATCCGACATCCTGATGGTTTAGGCCACCACTCATAACACCGCGCCAAAATGTCAAATTTAAAAAGAAATAATGGAGGCCCTCGATTTATGTCATTCCGATATATATTTGATTCTATATTATGCATCGTAAATAGCGGTTATTAAATTCTAAAATTCAATACCACAGCGCGCAATCATAATTTTTATATGTTTATACTGTAAACATGCATTAATCCCATCATAAAAGACCATTTAAATATATTTTTTCTGAGTAAAGGAGTAAGAATGAACGTAAGAACTGGTAAATAACTAAATTTAAGTGGTCACGAATATCTTGTTCTGTTTTACGTTCATTGGATTTTCGTGGCACATCGTCAGCACGCATCTCCGACTCGGGAATCGGGTACGGAAAAATATTGATAGAAATGGAATTATGAAGAGAAAAGAAATACTATTTGTTAGAATATGAATGGAAAATTTTATTAGTTTTAATGGAAATTTTTATCGATGGAAGTATTTATTCAGAGAATGTCCCAGGAATTTGGGAAAATTCAATTCTGAAGTAGGAGAATTCATTGGTTAATCAATTTGGTCAAATCAAGGGATTTGTACATGAGAAACAACTAACCCAAAGGTGAAAAGTAGGGCCTACTCTTACCGTTTCACTGTAATTTTTGAACGGAACACTTCATGGGGTAGTGTCTTTGGGGCCTCGAGTAACGAATAATAAAAAATAGTGACAGTCGTTGTTTACAATATTTTGTGGATTATTTTCTAGCACCAGTCGAGGCAATCATTCTCCTCAATGAGCTTAATGATCCTGCATATTTTTTGCATGCAACAGCTATTTCTATTTCCTTGACGCGCAGACGAACACTGAGGAGCATTTCTCATTTCTTTCTTACTCCAAGTCATGTCTGCAAATAGCCTAACATTGATCGATATCTCTTCTTTGAGCGCAAAATCTTTTTTCACGATAATATTTAGCTCTCTACATTAATTGTATAGCAATTGTATAAAAATTGTCCCCTTTAATAAGAATGATTCGTTTCCCTCTGCAGTCGCATACGCAGGGCCGCCCAGAGGTAGGGCAAGGGGGGCAGTTTGCCCCAGGTCAGCGCCTTTTGAGCCTTGTAGTCGCTAAAATAAAAAAAGAGCACTCAATATTTACCATATTCTGTGGAGTAATTTCTATTTTCCATTGAGACAATAAGCAGAAAATGCACAACACTCCTAAAACCTCGTTTCCCCTTACCTTACCACAATCGTAACAAACGAGCCATCCCCAATCTGGTTGCCGTATTTTCCTCCTTTCGAGGATTCGCGAGTCTACCGGATTCCCTTCCACTTGCGACCCTTCTTAAGCCCCCTGCCCATTCCTGCACGTAAGTTGTCCCTAGAGTACCAGGCCTGAGGTCTGACGTCCAGGTTCTTTTGTACATACATTTTTCTTTAGGCGGGTCCCTCCCACTCCTCGCGCAATGGAGCCCACAGGGCCCCACAGGCGGAAACCAAAGGGAAGGACACCGCGGGTGACTTGACACAGAAGCTATCCCTTTCGTCGAAACCCTATCCAGCTCCCAAGCATTTAATGCAGCCTATTGAAGGGGAAGATGCCAGGCGAAATCCTTGAAAGAACAGTAAATTGCCGCTGCTTTCTACTGCCCTTCTCCGGTATTCCAACGATTAATTTTGGAACAACAACGTCCGGCGTGAACATTTATCGCATATCCTCAATTACCTGTTCGAAATTTGCTTTTTTTATATTTTACCAAAACACTTTCAACTTATGCTAGGAGATGAAAAACATCGCCTACAACTAAATGATAGTTTAAGTATACGTAATAATGTTAGCAAAATGATCCACTACCGCCCAAGAATTATTTTCCCCTTGTTTTAAGCAAGCTAAGGTATTTAGATTTACTTCTATTTTTTATATTTAAAATTCTAAGACCGATCAAGTGAGAACCTCTCTGGCAAAGTTTAAGGAAAATAATTTGACGCGATGCCAATACACGCATGCTCTAGGAATTATCCTTGAGTTTTTTTAAAGAGCGGTCCTCTTCATGAGTTGAACTTTTTCAATGAACTTATGTGTCGCATATGATGAGTAACTCTACGCTTTCAAGTCTCCATAAATAATTCTTGTCTAAAGCAGATTGTATAATAGCACTGTAATCAGCCGAAACATAAAAAAGATTAACTATTATCGAAACAAAATGCCTCCATACCTTCTTGTTCATGAGTCCGAGAGATATTCCACTCCCTCCATGTAGCGCGATGTGCTCGGCTGTGGCTGTGGCTCGTCCTCCGTTGAAGGAGATGTCGACTGAGAGGATGAAGACGATGTCAGACGAATAATTAACTCTTCGATGTCATCTTGCAAATTGTCTGCACGCCACATGTCTTCTTCCACTTTCTTCACGTGCTAGACATAGTTTTTCCAATTTTCGGAAGTGATGGCATCAAAGCTTTCTGCGATGAGTTTTTCTACCTCTTTCTTCTTAAAAGTAGTGTTCTTCATCCCAACGTAATGTTTTACTTGAGCCCAAACCATTTCGATTGGATTCAGTTCGCAATGATATTGTGGTAGTCTTAGCACTCTACAGCCGTAGCTCTTCGCTAGTTCATCTATCTTAAATTTTTCATATTTTTCCCGTACTTGATTCACCACAAATAAAAGATCTCTTTTCAAGCTGTCCTCATCAAAGCTAATTCCTTTGCTAACCAACCACTCTTTAGTGGAATTTTTCCTCCAGCTTGTGGTAGGTAAGGATTCCAATTTCCTCGAATGGTATGATGCATTATCTACAAGTATAATTGTGCCTTCGGGTATGTTTGAGAGAAGTGAGTGCTCAAACCAACTGTCATAACACTCGCCATCAACTTCGTCATGCTCATCCATGGTGTTTTTCTTTCATAAAAAAACACATGCTGCTCCCTCTATGAACCCTTTCTCCGTCCCTGCATGTATAATTGCAAAGCGTCCACCTCGGGAGGTGGGGGCCTTCAGCCCGGTTGTAAGTCCAGAAAGAAAAGCCTGACGAGGAGTTTCTATTTTTTTGTCGCGCCAAGTCATGTTACATATTTGTCCGACATTGATCCAAGTTTCGTCTGTGAAAACAATGACCCTTCGTTCACAACGATATTGTTTTAGCTGCCTTAAATAATTATGTCGCCAACGAATAATATCGTCCCTTTCAAGTAAAATGCTTCTTTTTCCCCTGCGTTCGTACACAAAACCTATGTCAACAAGAAGGCGATATAATGTAGTCCTCTTGAAATTTGGAAGTTCTTTGTCCATTTTGACTGAGCTTAAAATAGATTTTAAAGTCGGAGGAATATTTTTCATGAAAAATTCATGCACTTTCCTTCGAACTCTAGATCTCACAAAATCGTCGTAAATCAACGCTCTCGAATTCTTGTAAGTCTTTCTAACTTTTTTAGTCTTTGAAGGTGTCACTAATGGACCACGGGACGCTTCCTTTCTCACTCTGTAGATAGTGGACTGTGAGCAGCCAGTTGCCTTCGAAGTTTCACGGCAGGCTTCAGTTATACTGAGGGATTTGTTGAAGTATGAGAAGACGTTGAACACCAGCTCTCTTTCACGGCTTCTCAGCTTCCCCGCTTTTCTCCTCCTCTTCGCATCGGACATGGTGATAGGGCACCTTACAGCAGATATTGATGAAAAATACTCCACAGCTCTGATAAACAAAGCAGACTACACACCACTTGTTCACTCAAAAAAATCCTACAAGAAACTGAACGTCCTCGCTAATTCTTTTCCTAGCCCCTTCCGCTGGGGTTGCTTCCCGTGCAGATGTTTTATGGCACCCTATTAACGGAACTTCTGGAAAAACCTACAGTGCCCTTTTCCTTAAGGGCTTACACCGACGAGGAATGCCCCTCGTGCGGATTATGGAATAATTTCTTTCATGTTTCCAACGGCAAGACTCGTAAAGGCGAAATTTGCGTCTTATTTCAAAGCCGTCAAAAGGTGCATGGGATAGGCTTTGTTAGGATGATGATAGGATGTCATTGTCGTGAAATATAAATATTTCTAATACAACGTATGAGTACTCTCCTTAAAAAACATCTAACGAAGAATTACATGCATTTTAGTATGCATTCATATAAATATATAAATCCCGTTTTCCACCGAATAATCTCCCGTCTGCGCTGTGGAAGTTAGCAAGATAGCAAGCAGCGTGCCTTGGCGGTACCGTGGCGAGCTGCTTGTTGTCTTGCGTAGCTCCGAAATAATTTTTCTTAAGATCAAAACGTTATAGCTTTCTTCACAATTGAGATAACTAAATGATTTTTTCACTAAAAACAAATTAATAGTTTTCTTCAAATTTTATACGCAGGATATACGGACCTAAAACTTAAGGAACGTAAGTTAGCAGGCGATTACTTTTTACCTTACAAAAACCAAACTTTTTTGTCCTTAAGATATTTACATCAGTATAACAAAATTTCAGCTCAATTAAATTCTAACTAATGTACATCTTTATTGAAATAAAAAGAATACGGAACGTTTTGCATAAGTTTCAATCCAGTATGAAGAACTGTTTGCCCACACTTGAGTGAAGAAGACAAAGTCAAAAGAGCCGCGTTTGTTGCGTAAATTAATGAAAATATTTTTTATAACTTTTATTATAACTTTTATGGAAAAACTATTACGACCAGTAAATGTAGCGTGTCTCTTTGCATTAAAAGAGATGATGATAAATTGGATAGTGCAATATTAATTTTTCTGCTGCTGTTGGCAACAGCGCATCTCCAGCCTTATGGGGATTAACATGGGAAACGAATCTCCATAAGAGCCCATACTGTCAACTAAATGTGGAACGCACTTTAGTAGGAGGGAGCAGAAAGGAAAAGTAAGGGAGGAGGTTGGTTTGAGATCATGTTTACACAATCTGAAGGACAAATGATCAGATTTTGGGTAATCAGTGCTCTTCTGTAATTAAATACAATCAAGAAATCCATATACGATTGAGATAAAAAAAGAGTTCATCTGAAGCAGATACTAACCTCTGATGCTAAATGCCAAGTTGCTCAGGTTAAACATGGATTCCGAGTTAATCCTGTGATCCAGCTCTTTCTTGAGGGCATATTTGGCTTCTCTTTCCACCTGAAAATTAAAAAAACTATTTTCGTCTAAAACATTTATGTGTTGAATATATTATTCAAAAATGTCCAACATATATTAATGAGGAGAATATGATCAGCATGTAACTTAATATCATGGGATCATCCCTAAATTAAAATGAATTTATTAAGTTGTTTGGTTGATTACTTGGGGAAGTGACTGATAACTGAGGAAATTTCCTTTTAATTTTTTACCAAACCAGGTGCCCTAATTTTATGTTGGTCGTCATGATTTACAATGAAATTTGTAACGAAAATAATTTCATTTAAAAAAACACTCCAAAAGAAACCAAAGCATACCTGATTTTCTTATCTACTGTACACACATTTTAAGATGACCAAAATCCATACCATGTACTCCACTCAAACTCTTCAGCAAGTAAATTTTAACTTTCCAGCATAAGCTGTAAATGTCAAATATTCTCAATGGTCCATACAATGGGTGTAAATAGAATCTAAATGTTTAGATCCTTAAAGGAATGACATCTAATAAAATCCAAACTACTTTAAGTTATGCTTTCTCTACTGAAGTGAAAAATGCTTAGCATAATGGTAACAGTATTTATGACTTCATTGCAATCTCAACTTTCCTCAAGTTCACAAGTAGAAAGACATAATGGTCCATCTTACATAGGGATATTACCCCATCAACAATTGCAGCTTAAGAGATAAATGTAGTACTATGGCAAACAAAGACACAAACCTGAAGGGACTCCAAAGCTTCTTCAAGCTGTCTCTCCAAAATGCGTTGAAGCTTCATTTGCTCATCAGCCTGCTGGTTTAAAACATCTATTTCTTCATGGAGATGGCGTATTTCATGTTTTGCACCTTCAAATTCAACCTAAAAGAAAGAGAATATATTAATTGTGAACAATCGACCAAGTGACAAAGAATGTATACATCATCACAGAGTAAGGCTAACATAATTTAATTACTCTCACTCCTGAAATTACCTAAATAGATCCTTAACCTTGCTTATATACACTTGAGGCATTAGAATACATATACTACAAATGAAGTGCACATCCCACTAACTTGAAAAATTTCCATGTTTGAAAATAAACACTGATACAATTTCCATACTTTTATTTTCATTTCAGCACACTATGCCATCATCAGGATCCCTGAGGAGATTTATCTTCCTTGATAAGAGGTTAATTAGTTGTTTCCATTGAAATAGGAGTCTAATGCACCCTTCATAAGTATTTAAAGATAAGCTAACTATTGCAGGTTTTTGCTCAGAAAAACCGAAAATTACAGGACAATTGATTTAGGTAAGAACTTACACTCTTTGGCCAGAAGATACTCTTCAGCTCTTCCAAGTTATAATTAAAATACAAGAATATTACATGAGGCTAATACTATTGAGTAGGCACCCACATCCAATGCATTCTTGCCAGCTGTAAAACAATCATCTGAAACATCTCGCACACAATTCTTCTTACGATTTATAACTGGAGGCCGAAATAAATATTTACTGAAAATTTACCAATTGCAAAGAATTTTATTTCAAAATATTTTTGACATAGCTTCATTGCCTAGGGCTGCTAGCAACAATTTGCATTGAATTAGTGATTTTGGAGGTAATGGGTGAGAGGAGTATTCTTTATGGGCTCAGGTTGAGTAGGGCTGGGGAGAGGAGAGACGCACAAAGTGGGAAAAACAAGAGAAATTTGGGGAGTAATTTTCAAAGATGCTGATGCCACACCCATACTCGAATGGAAGAGCAAGATGATAAGTTTTCTTCCCCATGGACAACATAATCCTCCTATTCAAACAGTTTTTCATTTATTCTTACTTCCTTCCACAGGGCTCTCAATACTCAACAAAGGTTAAGATACTATCCACAGTGACCAAATGAATGCATGATTCTCTAATGGTGACAAATGGAAAGATTTGGGTGTGAAACAAAAAAAAGCTTACTTTATTTCAGACGATCAAAGAATTTCACAATTTTTAATCATTGAATTAAGTATACTTAATGTAGCTATCAACGTAAAAAGTAATTACTGCACTATATTTGACAATATTTGCAAAAAAAACAAAGTAAAAGAATGCCGCAAGCGATTGTGGTGTAGGATACATGCGATCTGCCTTCCGTGACTAGTCCCTGATAACATTTTATCACTTCATAAATTAAAATGTATATTATTGAAAAATCAAAGTTTTAATAATTTGTTAAATATTTTTCCAAGTTTGTTCGACATTGAAATTTAAGTCCTACATCAAACAAGAAGATCACCCAGGGGTAAAATTATATGAAGCATATAAGTACCGTTGATAGGTTGATCAATGGATACTGCACTAGACTTGTAACCACGGAGTAAGATAAGGAGTATGATCGGGATAGGGAAAAAGGGGAGGAAAAGAGCCTGGATGGTAAGCAAGGGAAGAGGTTTTCAACTTTCCGATAGAGGCGCTGTAAGTAGCCGGAAGTCACTCTTTTCTGAAGTTAGCATGGGGGAGAAAGGAGGTGAATTCGGAACTGTGTCGATTTTTACTGCGAAGAGTTTAAGTCTTTGATTTAAACATTGAAATGACTAGTACATGTTTTGTGCCGGGATGTACCAGTGGATACCGGACCACATTAAAATACAACCGATGCACTTTGACTGTTATATTTGAAATTACTTTGATTGACTATTATGGAGATGTGAAATATCAAATAAATTTTTTCGCTTACATATGCATTTTTTGTACGAGGTGATTTCTGTCTAACTTCAGTTATCATCCTTTTTAGACCGTATTCCCATCGGTTGAATCTGCTGTTAATAAGTATGTGATAGTTTTTATAATCAATTGTTAAGATATTTTTCACTAATCCTTTGTTTGGGTCTTCTTTTCTGCCGTGTAATGATCAAATCCAAGTACACCTGACTTTCGGCTCTATGAAATAAATTATAATGGGCGATGCGATCCTCTTTCAGATCCCGCTGGATATTAGTGGTTGTAGGTAGCTTTGCCTTGTTCTTGGAGTTCTACATGAGATGTTGCATATTTATCTGGATTGCTCTAACGCATAACCAATTACCGACCTACATAAGGGTAAATCCATTTCAATTCTGATATAACCGTTAGCTCTTCTTTCCGAGTGAATTAATAGGCGGCAGTGTTTATATATTTGTATCTGTTACAACTTCATCCCACAGTTTTATATTGTATTGTCATTTATCTGCCCAGATATGTTAGCTTTTTAGGTGTCTATTATGTTCCTTTAGACCCAGTGTCGTTCAGGTGGGCGTGGCACATTTGTTATGGGAATGAATTCCTGCGATAGCTACCTTTTCCTGCATTTACATTCGTAGACATCTTCGCAGTTTGTTTTTCAAGGGTCTATGGTGATTCTACCGAGCAAAAATTTCGTTTCCGCTGGTCTGGTGCATAGAAATCGGTGATATAATTATTATAGGTACAGCACGGCCCAATGCCTTGCTGTGACCGCCCGCCGCATAGTGGCGTCGCGATTTTTTGAGCATCTGTTCCCTGCTGATCCCCCGTCCCAAAATTTCACTACGGCGATCGCCCTCCTATATCCTACTCCGTGCTTGTAACAACCCCCTCAAAACTACCAAAAAGAGATCGGGATTACATTGAAAAAACTCCCTGATTTCTGGAATTCCAATTCAGACTCTTAGAGAGGGGAGCCAGATCTTTGGCCAACATACCTACTCAATCCTCATTATCTTTCAAACTCACCTCACATCCATATCTCTAGTCTCTGGTCTAGTCTCCATCTTTATTATTCACTTCCCCTCCCTTCCAGATGCATCCTTAGACTATAACTCATACCACCTTCTACCCCACCGCCAGCCATAACCTTGCGCTCCTTTCCTTTTCGTTTTTAACATAACACCCCGACCCAATTCCTGTTTGTTTCTATATTTGTCTAATATGGCTACCTCATGTCACACATCTTCACGTGCACATTACCCTGACTGTCACCACGGGGGCATGGGGCAGGGGATGCCGGGACACCAGCCACGTGAAAGGGAGGGAATAAGAAAAAGAAATCGGAAGAAAGATAAAGATAACTTATAACTCAATGGAGGGTCAACTGATGGTCAGCAGGCAGGAGAAATTTTTGTACCTATCAGTACAGCAGAGTAACCCTCTTATTTTATCACTTCCATTAGATACAGATATCTAGAGCAGGGTTAAAATATTCCCATCTATTGATGTCAACTTTTCAAGTCAACACTGCCTAGCATGTCGTCTCCGAGTCTACAGCAGCTCTCAGCCTAATTTTTCCATTACCAATGTTACACTCATCTGCTCAGAGATTTAAAAAAATGGGCAGCTTCCCATTGCATTTTGTAGATTACTGTACAAAATCTTTGTGTTGTGTCCTAAAATGCAAGACAGATATATACTCACTAAAGCAAAGTAACACCTCTCTTCAACTCTGTTATTCAAGGACCTTCCTATTATTTTCTTGACAAGGGCCTCAACTAGGGCCAAGTAGCATCCATCTACACAATCTTTCATCCAACGATCTCTTTCTTACTCACTTGACATGTCCTGTCTCTTAAACATAATGAATCTGATGCCTAGAGCAAGTTTTCAATATTAAGTCTCGAGTTTGGGTGATTCCTATACTTTTGACATCATCAGACAGATTTTTATTTAATCCCCCAATTCATAAACAAGGCATTGTTGCTATTTCTTTCGCAACAGGTGTGCCACAAGGCATTTACCACAAGTTCAAAGACCACATCTAAAGATGTTACATAATTAGTGAAATCATGGTCATACTTCTACAATAAATATGTACCTGTGAAGTACAACGAATGGTAAAATCCTTTGACTTGGTAGTAGGCAGGTACACTGATGAAGATAAGGCTACACGGAGAATGGAGGGAGTGGAGAAATTTCTGATGGGATTCTCGCAGGTTGACATTGAGCCGAACTAATGGTACGAATGTCAGGATCAAAAGGATAGCATTTGAATTTGCAAGCAAGGATAATGAGCATTAGGGGACTGATATCAGTTCAGGCGTACTAACTTCAACTCTAATATCAAAAGTGTATGAAAAAACAAAGCCTTTACCATAAAGTGTCAAGATATCTGGCTTCTGGAAGAACACTAATACATAGGTACCTAAATATCTACCAGAAATGATGAAATTAGAAGGAAATATACAGAGTCCTAAATGCCGGTCCATTCCAAGCTGTAGTATTAAGAATTTACAATGGCAGAAAGCCAAGTAAAAAATGAAAAAGTGATAGTCCATGGAAAAAACTGACACCAAAAGGTTATTGAAAGAAAGCAGACTACGGCAATGAATTTGCAAAGGACAAACTATTCAAGCAAAGAAATAATGATAAATTAGCCCTGGCTACGTTTATCTAGTTTTCATTTCCCTATATACTTTCACCATCCTCATAAATTTCTCACTCATATCTTCCTCACAGTAACTAAATGTCCAGGATTTATGCCTCTCTATCCAAATGTGTAGCATTAAATTTTCTACCAAGACCCACGGGCACCCTTTGCCTGACTTTCAAGCTCTAAGAAAAGTTGCAGGGCACAATGATTTCAACAGATTCAGGTGAGATATCGTGGAAGTTCGTCATATTATAACAGAAACCCACCCAGAAATTGTACCCAATGATGGCTCTATGAGCTGAAATGTGTCGTACTGTTTAAATTTATCCTGTGGAAAAGTGTAACTGTTGTTTCTATTATAATACTCAGGGCACTATATTTACGCTTCAAATAATTTTAAACCATTAGATTTTTTACTCAAATATGAAAGAAAACTCTCATTTCCCCCTCTCCTCCGAGTCATTCCTCATTGGTGTCAGTAAAACCATCACTATTTTAAGAATATCACTCAAATATGGAATATACCAACAAGGAAACAATGATTTAACTGATAATATTTCTTCATTGATGAAGAATCACAAAGTCAGCAGATTAAATACTACCAATGCCTATTTAACTGAAGTACTCCAGTGGCAAAAATCCTACCCTACTTCACCCAGATTGATAAATTGAATTAAGACAGCTCCTCTATTACTGCACAAAGCCTACTCCACATAAAAAACAACTGATCCACAACTGCATTTCAGGGGCTTCACGAAAAAAAAAAAGAAACCCACGATATCAGGAGCACAGCTTTGTCATGCTTGATAAATTAAATAGAATTTGTATCATAAAAGTCCTTACTGAAACCATGGCAGTATTAAATTAAGCAAATACAGATATTGATAAGTTAACCATATTAATCGGCCGAGTACATTTTCTTACGTGGTGACAGAATAATAAGATCATATTGTGTCCTTGAGGCAGTCAAACTCACACCTTTGTAGTCGGCAAGCAGGTTAACTACTCCAAATTTCAATCAGGTCAGATATTTCAAACCCGCTTGGTGATATTTCTCAACCACTTGGTATGCCTGATAGCTTGAAAATACTATGCAGTAAACAGTGGCAAGTTAATACTCAAATCACGCAAATATTTACCACTCACAATCAAACAAATAAGCTTGGAAGTATGGCCAGTAAAGATGACAATCAGAGACTGCACAGTAATTACAGCACACAAAATTCACTCTAATCTGGCACTTGTAAATCATAGAAACCTTAGATCTGGTAAGAACATGAGTAACTATGAAAATACTAACCAACTGACTGATTTATTAGTACACACCTCGATAATGATATGCTTACCTGGGAAGAGCGTAGAACTGACACTTGTTTCTGGAGGCCAATGTTTTCCTCTTCAAGCTCTGAGTTATCTAAAAGAAGTCTGGTCTCCCTCTTTTTAGCTTCACGAATTTCCGCACGAAGCGATCTTCTTTCCAATTCCCATTCCTCTCTATCTTTATTCAACTCATTATTTTCAAGAAAAAATCTTTCACGTTCGGCTAACAAGCGTTCCAGCTCCTGTCTCATCTGCAATTTGAGGCGAAAAAATACTTAGCTAATTGTTTCAATAAAGTCAATTAATAATAATTTTAGCTCATTGTCCAAAGGACATCAAAATTTGTTCCTCAGAGCTAAACAAGAGAAATTTAAACAACTGGCACTTAAGCCTTAAGAAAGGTGCCCCAACTAGTCAATGAAAACGAATGATGGAAAAAATAATACTAGTAAAACGACAACGAAAACTGATTGGCACATAGAACCACTAAAGATTGACAGTATTTGGGGACTTCATGCATGAATAACAAGTTTGTGGTTTTTCAAAACAAAGGCGTGAACGTCAAAAACTTTACGGTTAGAATAAGATAACAACTGTCGGCGGCATTGTGTTAAAAACAAAACTGATGCTCTGTTAATTAAAATATGTACAGTGAGAATGTATTTTGGTGAAAGGAAAAATTAATTTCAAAAATATAAGAATTAAGATGTAATTCCCATAACGGATCCCGCATGCACAATTAAACGTCAGTGCATTTACACCATATTATCAGCATAAAAATCTCCATCGGAGCAATACACATATCTTCAACGAACACGAGATGTAAACAATATACATTCACGAATTCAGATGGTAGCAATAATTTTATATTTGACGCGATCCCCACGATAAAAAAAATATTTTATTTCCAAAACAGATTCAAACGAACACTTTTCTTCCTTCGAAACACATAAAATATCAAACTTATTATCTTAAGGATTCACTCACTTGTTTAGAGTCACTCTCTAATTCTAATATTTTTGTATTCAAGGACGTCTTCAGCGCAGCAGATTCATTAAGTAGAGACTCTTCCTGCTCGATACCTGTTTCAGTTGTCACTTTATGACTAGTTTGGAATTTGGCGAGGGCCTTTAAAAAGAAGAAAGAAAACATAAACACGAGTACGGGCAGATGAAATGCCACAATCTCCAAACAAATACTACCTCCTGTGTGATATCCAATTCATGTTTCGTATTTTCATATAAGGCCTCAAGCTCGCTGCACCTAACCTCTAATCTACCTTTTTCGGAAAGCAACTCCAGTCCATATTGAGCAGATTGAACATTTTCACTACTAGCTTGATCTAACTCTCGGCTAAGCCTTTCTACTTCACGCCTTAGTTCATCTATACTTAGCTCCTCTAAGATGTAAGATCCTTGGGAGGCCATCGTTTCCTTTATTGCACCAAAGATAAATAAATAGTTAACACTTCGAGCTCAGGTCATATTTTTATAAAATTTAAAATTCAAAACTTGGGTTTCGCCACTTCACTAGGACTAGGAATGCCATGTATAGATAAGTATCGGAATGTCGACTTCTGACAACTCCGGCTCTTTGAACCGGAAGTAACTTCACCTGTTTCCGCGTTACAGGTGAAAGTCATGTTTATGATTTTCGTTGATGAAGAAATATCAGAGTAAAATAATAATATGCTTTCTTTGAAATAAAACCCAATTTTTTAAATTTATTTAAAACATAAATTGTATTCAGATAATTATTATTATGAATGCGTTTTACTTCGAACAGAAGCCGCGGGCTTTTTAAGATGGAGAGTACGCCTATATTATCTATGGTAATATGAAGCTATTTCTAAACTTACAAACGTTACACTGGTAAATAATAAAATTGCATTTTTATTCACGTTCAAAATAGTTGTGGAATGCTAGGGAAAGTTGTCATTTCCCTAAATTTCACAATAAACAACTCTAATTTCGGCGAAATTCTTTAATGTTACCTACTATATTATATAGTATTCTAGCAGAAATGCCCGTTATCTCTCAAGGGGAGTCATAAAAGAAAGAAAAGTAACAGCTATATTCTTACGGAACAGAATCTGACTTCTCATTTTATATTTAACTAATTTACTGAAAATGTGAGTTTTTGAGCAGCAAAACTAAAAAAAAGAATAACAATTTAGTGAGGGGGAGTGGGAGAGATTGGCATTAAATTCGAGCATGATTTCCCTGAAGTGAGTCCGAGCGAGATTATGTTCCAGAACCAATAGATATCATTATTGAATTTCTATCATGATTTAAAAAAAATACCTGCAGAAAAAACTATAATGTATGTACCTACACACAAAATTTCAGGATAAGCAGATAATTATTTCATTCATTCTGATGCTGAATAGAAATCAGTGGAGTCCATTGAAGTCCTACATACCATCCTTCTTTAGCTCAAAGACATGTTCAATGGGTGTAGTACTTTTTCTCCCCTTCTTTGGTGGAACTATGGGTGTAGCCAGAATTTATGCAGGGTGGGGGTAGAGGGGAGGGCAGGACACCCATCCATAACTGTAGACATATGCCAGGCAGGGAGGGAATCATCCCATACAGCTCTGTACATAACAGATTTGGTATGAAATGTCCCATCAAGTGGGGGCAGCAGTCTCCTCCCCCCCCCCCCTGCCTCTCCTTGGCTACGCCCATGAGTGGCACTGTCCGATTGATTGGTTTAGGAACTATTCTCTCCGTGCTGCTCTGTCCTGTCCTGCCTCCCTCAGCTCTTCATGACTCCCACCCATCATTATGCCCATCATCATGGTATATATCGTCTTCTTTCTCTCCCTTTCTTTACCCTTAATCTTTTCTTTCAATACAATTTTTAGAAGGCAACCTCTTCTCATTATGTGCCCTATCCACTTTGATTCTTCTACCTTACTGTTCTCATGATGTTTTTTTTCTCATTTATTCCTTCCAGCTCCTCCTCCTGTCTTATATTATCACTCCATTTGATCCTTTCTATTCTTTGTCAGAGCCACATTTCAAATCTCTCCTTTACCACATAATTATATCCAAGTTTCTACTCCTAGCAGCATTACTCCAAAAAAAGATATTCCAAATATTTTTATCAAAAGCCTTTATTAATTGATTTGCCGGTCATTGGTTGCTTATCTATACTGAAGAGTGTTTTCCCTGAGTGATTCTACTTCTTATTTCCTCGGTGAAATAGCCATTCCCAGAGATGATGCTTCCAAGGTACCAATCTAAAGGATGATATTTGCTCAATAGTGTCTCCATCAATATTCTCTGTAATCACCATAGTCATGAATGTTAGTATCTAAAGTATCTAGTCGTGAGCAAAATTAAATTTTTTTCATCAGGAGAGCTTTGAGATAGCCACTCCTTCTCAAGAAAAATATCCTCAAGCATTCGCAATCCCCCAAAATCACCAAGCAGTATCCATTTTGAACTGTACCTCTGCACTACCCATTTCCCAGGCATCCATTTCCTTGCAAGCCTTTTTCCTTTCCTCCCTGATAAGGCCACCACCACCCAAATCTTACCCAAATGTCCATCCCTCAACTCTCGATGCCCCCTAACCTTTCCAGTATCCTCAAAACTACCAACCCCCTTTTAAAATCCCAATCCACCAATTATACCAACATCTGCCCAACCCCTTCCATTGCCTCAGATGCAAGACTTGTCCCCTCCTCATCTTTAAACTCCTCCCTCATAAATTCTGCACCTTTTCCCTCCCTCATGTACCACATCTAATGTAGTGTCCATTCTTCAGTGCAAACACTGTGAAGGTTTCAACTTTGGGCTCACCACCCATGCTCTCTGAATAAATGGCCACCGATCCTCTAGTAACCCCTCCTCCCAACACCTCTCTCCCCCTCTCACGCCTCCTCTTACTACTAGAAGTACCATAAATGTTTCAACATGGGTATCCTCCCCCTCCCCCTAGAATAAAAAAAATCAGCAATCTTGCACATGCCTCTTCAATGCCCTCTCCTTTCCAGGAATCAATGGACCACACTAATCCCTTTTTCCACCCCTTCTCCCATTTCCCCTCCCTCCTCTCCTCCCTAGTTACCCATCCCTTGGCAGTCGGACTACTTCCTTCATCTGAAGAAGACCAGAGAGGTGGTTGAAAATATAAAAATTTCTCAAATGAGTTTTTCTTTTTCTGAGTTCTCTTTATAACCACCAGCCTAGTGGATTTTACTTAATATGACTTGATGTGACTAGTAAACCACATACCTTCCGATGTCATGCTTTGACGACCGAGCAACCCAGTCTTCCAAAGAAACACTGGAGTATGTGGGGGATTCATACAAACAAACACCCCCAGGCTTGCCATGCAGAAGACACAAATGGATGTCTCTAAGACAGCAAATCAACCACTTGTTGAGAGATAATGACAAACAGAAGAGAAAAGGAAAGAATGACACAAGCACACAGAGTAGTAAAGAAAGAGAGCAAGTGTTTTGGGTTGTGAAACATATTGTGCCACTGGGTGTGTCCAATTGGTTCAATTCATCTGGTTCTTCTTCTGATATGTTCCTTCCCTCTTTGACTCCTCTGTAAACTTCATCATGTCTTGTTTTTTTTCTCCCCTTTTATCTTCAGGATACTACTCTGGCACTATATTTTGAAAGCTTCCAGTCTTTTGTGGCCTCTTATTCCAATCATCCATGCTTCTGATCCATAGAGTTCCATACTCTGTACAGAAGTGCTGACACACTGTTTCCTCATTTGTTGTCCTATCGTCTTTGATCACAGCAGTTGTCTTTTCTCTGTGAATGCTTTCTTAGCTTGGGCAATCCTTCACTTAATGTCAGTTGTACTTCTTCCATCCCATATGATGGTAATTCCCAAGATAGGCGAAGGACTCGCAGGTCTGATTGGAGGACTATTTTACTATTTTTACCAACTTAGATATTTGAAAAATCATTTATAGAGGTGAATAAGTAATTATTCACAATGAAGAGTTATCAAGGTTTGATTTAAGTCCTGGATCTTTTGAATCTGATGTATTTCTTAAGAATGGTTTTTATTTTCAGTGATATCAAAAACTTTTTATGACCCTAAAACAGTGGTCCCCAAACAAAGGGTTGCAAGTGACATTGTTGGGCAGGTAAAATATACAGGGTGTTGCAAAAAAACACCGACAACAGAGGTGAGGTAGTACACTGAAATATGTTGATCATTTTTTGATAAGGTACCAATGTCCGGAAATGATGCGTTTTCACACTATGACTATTTAATGATGTCTCAAAATCAGTGTTAGCTCGAAGGATTTGACGGCTCATTACTTGACAACACCTCACAGGTACGGAACCCGTGAGACGTGAAAGAATGATGGGTCGATGGATTGGCAGAGGGGGACCAGTCCCATGGCCTCCGAGATCACCTGATCTTAACACTCTCGACTACTTTTTGTGGTGAAACATGAAACAGTCTGTTTATCAGACTCCAGCAGAGTCATGTATGGATCTAATAGCCCCTAATCCACGCTGCTGCAGAAATAATTCAGACGAGGCCAGGCGTATTTGAACGTGTGCGCCTATCACTACACCGCCGATGTACGCTCTGCAATGAGATGGAAGGTTGATATTTTGAGAACTTGATGTGACTGTGGCGGTATTGTCAAGTATTCAAATGGAACTCTTAGCCACTCATAGTGTGAAAACGCATCATTTCTGGACGTTGGTACCTTATTATAAATGATCAACATATTTCAATGTTCTACCTCACCTCTATTGTAGGTGTTTTTTTGCAACACCCTGTATATGGTCGGCCCCGGTGGCGGCGGGGTAAAGTCCTCGCCTGCTAACCCGAGGGTCGCGGGTTCGAGTCCCCCCTGTGTAGAATATGCCTAGGACATGGGTGTCTGTGTATGTAAACTGGGTTGGGGGAAGAGGGGACGGTTCTGTCCCATCTAACCCAGGATAAATAAAAATATGAGGAAATATATGCAGTGGGTCATGAAATATGTTCAACTTATGATAGTGGGTCTCATGACATCTAAGTTTGGGAACCACTGCCCTAAAACATCCAGATATTGATGTGAAGCAGTATTTTAATGCAGTATTAGTAAAATAGAACAACTGTCATAACATGAGCTTTTTTCAAGAAATACCAATGTAATTCCTCAAGTAGTTTATATTAGAAGCAAACAAGATGGAAAGGAAGAAGAAATTAGCTTAAAGATAAATTAAGAAGAAATTAGCTTAAAGAGAAAGTCTTAAAGGCCAGACCATGGGTAAATGTAGGTACTCGCCAAATGGGTGGCATGGATACCTAATAGGGATCCATCTACTGAAAGAGGGGCATGGTTTATTACTTTAGAGGTAGGCAATGAAAACTAGTCCCAGTAGTAGATTAAAATTTAGTTGTGGTGAAGTTTTATTTCTGAATCTAAAACTAGTACATGTACAGCATCTTCCATAGAGAGAGAAAGTTGCCAAAACCACCTTGGGCACCAACTCTGTTCAGACAGCGACCCTGAAGAATCTTCTTATGTTAAGATTCTCTCACTTTTTGTTTAGTACATATTTATATATATACTTTCGAAGGTCATCCATTAACTTTTAACCTTCATCAGTGACTTTACAACAAACCATTATAAGTTATTCGATTTTACTATCAACTGGAATCAGATAAGTAAAAAGGTGTTTAGCATTAACTTGAATAATTTAATATTTTAATTAACTTACCCAACTATGTCAATTGCTCAGGATATTTTCTAAAACAATATCTGTCACTGAGAAAATCGGTCAAGATTACCTCTGCCTGCAGGCCAAGGATCGGCTAGCGTCCAATTAGATGAGGTCTCTAATACATAATGGTTGGCACATTCTTTTCCTTGATTGCATTTCCCTTAGCCTCAAAGCCCTACTGACACACTATTGTTTTCATCTTTGAAAAAATCTACACTGTTTACAAATGATGCTCATTTGCTTGTTGAAAAATCTGCAGAGCGCAAGAATGAAAGGTAAAAAAATATTATTTTCCATTCATTACGCTTCAATTTCTTAGCATTCCTTCTCAATTACAATTAAAGACAAGGCCAATGAATTATCCTCATTGAAACTGAAGATCTGCAGACTTTCTCACCAGACAAGTGCAAAAAAGTGTTAGGATTTTATGAAATTTATATGCAATCATGTAACATTTAGTGACTCAGCTATTAGAATTTCAGTGTGCACAAAGAATATTTTTTCAGCTGTGGAAACATTATGCTGAAACATAAAGTTCGGCATATTCATTCTGACTAGAGTTTTGCCAGGTCAACAAAGCACTGTTGTCAATTCAGACTCAGGTGACCCTGCCTATTGCATGTGGTAATGTAAATAAGCCACTGGCTGGTTTAGTGACCCCAAGAGGGACCATAGAATCATGAGACGTCAGAGAGGGGTGGAATAGAAAAAGAAACATCCTTATCTATCGTTTCTTCCCTTTCATCTCACCTTGACCTCTCTTCCTTCCCATAAAGTTCACTTACACAGAGGGAGTTCAGCACCCTCTACCAATCCATTGTTTACAAGGTTGTTCTCAAGTTTTTGGGTACAGTATGAGAGGCAAAGCTTTATGATTTACATAGTAGTGTTGCGAATACCCACATGAATGCCGCTGTTTATAAGTAAAAATTCATAATTTAGTATTTTATGCAACCATGGGGACAAGGGCTGAGGCTTGTAGATTCATATCATCAGAAATTCCATAATACTTTTCTTCCACCATGCATTTAGATACCCCTTTTCTCGGAACCAACGATTAGCTTTGTAACAATGAAAACTTCATATGAATCTAGTTTGTAATAATGAGAGCCAACTGTATGTACCTTGCCCCAATGGCTAAGACATTTGGAAACATATAGGATTACAAACTAAGCTTTATGAAAGAAAATGGGAACAAGTGTATTCCTGACATGTTAGCTTCAGTAAGAATGAGCAAAAGTATGTATGCCATCCATGATCACCCCCAGCATTCAGCACATCATCTGCCCATATGTTGATCATGAATGAAATCTGAATAAAAGGAAATTGACAAAACTATTTTCCTCACTAAAAAAACTGTAAACAAACATAAATGCCAACTTTTCAAAAATATATTTTTTAAACATGTATAAATTTGCAAAGTACAAACTGTTCAGGAATGATTATTCAGAATCATCCTGTCCATATTTACAGCAGTTAAAACTACAATTGCAGCCTTACTGTACATATGTCATCTTTTCTTTACAAGTTATTTTTACAAGTACACACTCACAGCTTGAGATCTTCCACTATAGCAGCAATTTTTGAATAAAAATTACATGAAGCCAAATGAATAAATATTGTGCTCTGATATACATTTAAATACACGAGGAACAATGTGTAAAAAATCTCAAGCAAGGAGATAAAACCTCCAGAATTATGATACATACATACAATTCAAAAGAGATTGCCTTCAGATATATACAAATAAAGGGCAAAGGATTTAGTAGCATTTCACTTAAAAGCAATATGGCATTTAACCTTTGAAAAGCATTAAAATTACACTCACACATTACTGTGTGATCAGCCTTTGAAAATAGAATATCATTGCACATTAATGGATCCAAAATGATTTACTAAAGTCATAACATTTCTTTTAAACAAAAATAAATCTGAGAATAATCATTGGAAGCCGGAAAGTCATTATATCTTTTTTCTTAGTTTTCTTGGGTTTCCGTCCAGGTGAGTTGGTCAATGCTGGCTGACATTTCGATGCTCGACTTGAGCATCATCCTCAGAAAGTGAGAAATAGCGTCAAAACCCTCCAGCCAATCACCACTCGCTCTCGTGCCTGGCCACCCCTCTGGTAAATTGCAGTAGAGCATCAAAACGTCGGCCAACATGGACCGACTCACCTGGATGGAAGCCCGAGAAACTTTGAAAATCTCTTATGCTGGGAAAGCATCAGATCTTGCTCATTATATTCTGCTAGAAACCTTATGAATTTAAGTTTCATAGCAATTTTTAAAACAAACTTGAGTATAGTCATACAAAACACTTGTATAGATGAAAACCAAAATGTATACAGATAGCAGAAAACCCATATTTCTTTGGATACTCTACTTATGAAAATTAGGGTTATAGGGTCAACATTACCAGCCTGTTTTACAATATAGTCATAGGCTGAAGAATGTCGTCTGCATTTAGAAACACAGAAAAAGTAGACAAGAAATGTCTTTAGCACTTTAAATATATTTTTACCAAACAATTAACTTCATGGATATTAAGTAGATAATTTAAGGTTGCATTTAAATTACTCAGGACATAGGGGATCTTGTGTAAATTCAGATGAGTCAATATTTAGCTAAATCTTTGTCAGTTTATATAACTAGTAACACCTCGCACACATCTTATCACAAAATCTGATACACAGCACTGATTAAGGTAGAGTCAAATAAAATGAGAAGCAAATGGCTAACACAACATTTCATTAGAAGTAGAGAGAGATTTGAAATTTTGAACATTCTTGCAATATATGATTTATTGGTGCAAACTTGACCACATCTTTCACTTTGTGTTCGGCTGCTTGAAACTGATAACTTTCACAAGTGTGTCCGAATCAAGAGTTTAAAAACAATGAAGATATAACACATTTAAAGTTTTTACGTAGCTAATGTGTGGCTACCTAAAAACTAGAGAAAAGTCCAACATTTATTTATATGACATTTAAGCTGCATGCATTCAAATAGAGCAATTTAAGCCATCGTTTTGAAATTAAGGAACTTGCATTGTAAGGTACGATAGTCAGCAGCAGGAAGACTAAACCTTAACATATAATCAAACTATTAATAAACAAAAGTTGAGCTTTCAATATAAACTTAGGTTTAAGCTGTTCCTATGCCAGTAAAAATGAGTGTCATTTCCCAAGTTTTACCAGAATCAGCCATATCAAAATATTCGAAGTCAATCGGCTCCAAAAAGGGTAAGTCAGAGAGGCACCAGGTCTATTAAGTTGGACCTTGGTTGGGTCATGGATTCCGGGAAAAATTCCACCAGATGATCAAAGAGGCGGGATCGTCGAATGTGGCACTCACTCGTAGCTAACAGTAGGGCATGCTCATCACTACTATCGCCTCCCTCTTTTGAACTTTGTGAATGAGCTCCCATGCTACAACAGTCTTCTTCTCCACTCCCATCTTCATCTCGAAAGAGTACAGCTGCCATCAACTGGAACTACAAATAAAAAATTTCATTTTAGTTACACAAGTATAAACAACTATTCGGGTTGTTGGGTTCGACGTTTCAACTGCTTACACTGCTACTGTCCTCAAGGTAATGAGATGACAATGATTGGAAATTGGCTGCAAAATTTAGCTGTCAAGGGAGATCAGGTGTGACCAGATTTTCTGGAGTTTTTTTCTGATTGGCTTGATTTTGATTGCTTCAGTTGACCTCAGAATTGGTTTACAGGCATTAGTGAGAAGGTAACTGCTGTCACCATGGAGTTTTTCCCTCTCCAGTCTGATTCCAATAGCCTACTTCATGATGCAGTGCCAACAGACAGTGGGTCGGAGGAGTATTGCATCTTGTTGAAGCTTCCTCTGTGAGCTTTGATAAGTCTGTGCTCCACAATCACCAATTACTCAGGTGGTTTCCCACAGATGCAACAATCAAGCTCCTTCAGCCTAGTTTCCACAGACAACCTTGTATCACCCACATATGCCATTCAGCACCACAGGGGATACTCCCATAGTCTTTATCCCCAGTCATCTCAAAACCTGGAGGATGGCAGCAGTTTAAGCAGCCGAAACAATGGGCAAGTTCCCAACTACCCACTGGAACTCAGAGAAATCTTTCTGAGTACATGCTATTCACAGGGAAAGATTGAAATCTTTCATAAGCAACTAAGGTTTCAAGTCAGCAATAAATGAAAATGCCTTCATGTGAGCCAAAGAACCAACATGGTAGACCCCTACTAATCCAGACCTGCTTAAAACAGACAGGTCTCTAATGTGCCACACACAAGGCTGTTAAGGGCTTGGGTTAAGGCATCATTACCACATGAAATAAATTTACTTCCGGCACCAATGTCGGCACCGGCACCAATGGTATCTCGCACGCAAAAATGACTAGATAACTGTCTAAGTATCTACTATCATAACGTACAATCTTTGAAAAATAAATTGCACGACCTAGAAATACTAATTAACAAAGAATATGGTCAAATTAATGTATTATGTTTTACTGAACACTGGTTAAACGCCAAGGAAGTCGACTTCGTTCGCATTCCTGGTTTTTCTGTCGGTAACATTTCTTGCAGAACGAGTTGTAAAAACGGAGGTACATGTATTTTTGTAAAAAATGGTATTGAGCATAAGCCAATCTTCCTAAAAAATGTGTCTAGCATTGACAAGCACATTGAATTCTCAATTGTAAAAATTTCTCCTCTCAACATTGTAATTGTTTGCATATATCGATCCCCAGCTGGTGACATAAAAATTTTCTTAAACACACTTACTGAGTTACTGGATAATTTGTTAAAAGTTTGTGGCACTAACTTCATTTTATGTGGTGATTTTAACATTGATTTCTCCAAGGATGACTGTGATACCATCGTGAAACTTGTTAATGTTATGAACTGTTTTAATCTTCATCTGTGTATCAAAAAGCCAACTAGAATTGCGAAATATAAACAATCCACCCTGGACCAAATCATGACTAATATTCCTGAAAAAAATATCAAAATTGACTTGTTTGAACCTGGTTTCTCTGACCACAAGGCTATTCTATTGCAAGTGAACTGTGATTCTAAACTTTTTAAAAATCCTTTTGTATGGTCTCACAAACGTTGCTACCATGATAACCTCACTCATCTCTTTGGGCTTACACTAAATAATGAAAAATGGAGTGAAGTGTTCGCAGCAGACTCCTTTGACAAAATGGATGCTTTCCTATCCAGATTTCAGTATCTGTTTGACATAACTTTTCAATTTAAAAAGTGTAGGGTTTGCATCTCTGACACAAGACTAAAGAGTTGGATAACACCTAATATTTTCCACTTGAGCAAAGTAAAACGAGAGCTGTACAATAAATATAAGCAGTGTTGCAGTGATCAAAACAGGACTGCTTACAAACATTTTGTCAAACAATACAAGAAAATTATCCATAGTGCGAAATCTTCCTACAATGATAAATGGATAGAAAACTCAGGGAATGCTTCAAAGGCAGCCTGGTTGATTATTAACAAGGAGAGCAATAAAAATACTGCTGCTTTACCTGAGGACTTGAGCATTCTCCACTCAGGGACTTTATTGGCTAACCCATCAACTGTGGCTAATGTCTTTAATGATTACTTTATTGATACCCCTGAGAAAATACTCAATGCACATAGCAGTACTCATACTACCAAAGACCCCAATTACAATCTACCAGTGTCTAACCACAAGAATGCACCTTTTATTTACCCTGCCACCGCAAGGGAAATTTTACAAATTGGCCTCTCCCTCCAAAACAAAATGTCATCAGGCTTTGATGGCATTCCGGATAAGATCATTAAATACTCTATTCCTTTCATTGTCAATCCTCTCACCTATTTATGCAATTTATCCATATCAGAAGGTATCTTCCCTCAGCAGCTAAAGATTTGTAAAGTCTACCCCCTCTTCAAAAAAGGAGATAGAAAGGATTGCAATAACTATAGGCCCATAAGCTTACTTTCAGGTTTTTCCAAGATATTTGAAAAGGTCATGTACAATCGCCTTTTAGGTTTCTTAAATAAAAATGCAAGTTTATCTAAATACCAATTTGGTTTCCGACACAATAGGTCAACAACTGACGCTTTATTTGAATTTCTAAATGATGCAACTGATGCACTCGACAAAAACAGTCAAACTGTGGGGTTGTTTATCGATCTCAGAAAAGCTTTTGATACTGTCAGCCACGACATAATGTTGCAGTGCCTTTCAAACTACGGCATTACAGGAGTAGCATATTCTTGGTTAAAATCCAATCTAGCAAACAGGTACCAAATTGTCCAAATTTCTCAATGGGACTCAAATACAAAATGCATAAATAATTTCTCCTCAACCATGAAAAAAGTTAAATATGGAGTACCCCAAGGCTCAATCCTAGGGCCATTATTGTTCACTTTATACATTAACGACCTTCCTGAATATCTCCAGGATGTAAAAACAATTTTATTTGCTGATGACACAAGTATATTGATTCAAGCCCCAAACTTTCAAGAACTACAAAAAAAGATAAACTTTACTATTCATCATATTCAATTATGGCTGAGAAACCATATGCTGGCTATCAACCTGGAAAAAATGGTCTGTGTGAATTTCAATTGTAAACTGCCACCAAAAGTGGAATTATTCAACACCGAAATCACTTATGTTAATAATATCTCTTTTCTTGGAATCACTTTAGACAAATCTTTGAGGTGGACTAGACATATCGAAACCTTAACCACCAAGTTGTCTCGCACTATATATCAACTGCGCTATTTACGATCAAGTGTTTCTTTGAGTATTTTAAAATATGTATACTATGCCAACTTTCAATCCCTAATTTCTTATGGTATTATTTTCTGGGGTGACAGTTGCAATAGCACTGAGGTATTTATTTTACAAAAGAAAGTTTTAAGAATTATGCTAAACTTAAAGTATAGAGAATCTTGTCGACCGCATTTTGAGGCACACAAATTCTTAACCGTAACATCCCTCTATATTCTGAATTTAATGCTATTCATAAAAAAACATATAAATTCTCTCCCAAAAAATGCAGACTACCACTCGCACATGACAAGAACCAAGGACTACTTGCATGTTCTTCCTAGAAAGACAAAAAGGAGTAGTGAAGGTCCTCTCCATAAGGGTACAAAACTCTACAACCTTTTACCAGAACAATTGAGAAATTTGTCCTCAATAGAACTTTTCAAAGCAAAGCTCAAAATATATCTGGTTAAAAAAACTTTGCATAGTGTTGATGAATATATCAATTATTGTAAAGAAAACAATTAATTATGTAAACTTATTCAATGAGCATTACTTGTACATGAAATTTTGTGCTGTGACTATATATTTGATTTGGAAAATGTATATACCTTTTATGTGAATGTTACCTGATATACCAATCTGTATCTTTATTATCACTGTATTGACGAAGCCTATACCATTTACTGCCTGTATTGGTCCTTTTGGCTAATAAAACTATTATTATTATTAATGTTTTTTGTTTCTAAGGCTGAATTGTCACTTAAATTGAATACATACATGAAAATTTATTTTTTCTGTAATGTTTTTCATGATGAAGTCTGAAAACACTCGTGAGGGATGGGAATGCTCTTAAGAATGCAATTCTCAATGAGAACATAATGGAGACATACATTTTTAAATAATAGTGTAGTTCACAAACTAAAATAATAACACTTAATCAATGTTTACTTAACCCTCAAGCAGTCGTACTGGCACACTGAGAGCTCCAGTGAGCAAATTTTCTGTCATTCCTTTCCCTGTGTTTGTAATCATCCTGTCCTACTCAAGTCTACCTACAATGATGTTTTACAAGTACGAGTCAAGTTTTGCATTCATCAAATTACATTCATTCTTATAGTTTGTATTAATTATGACACTTAATTGAACTTGAGGCACGGCTGCTCCAGTGAGGAAAATTGTAAGTTTGCCATTGTGCTTCTTTCTGTTTATTGTTTAGAAATGTTTGCATTCTCGACTTCTAAGGGATCTGTGGTCATTTCTTCACTTTCTGTTTTGACTTTTTCATACCAATGTAATTACATAATCATTAAGTTTTTTCAGACTGCCTTAGTCTGTAGGTGTGCACACTTAGCCATCATACCCATTGAGAGACATGGTAACTTATATTTTGAAGCAAAGTGTGATTTTCACATTCTACAGCTATTTCAGCTTTTTTTGAAGAAAACCAATGGATGTTTAGCTGGGGTGACTTATACCCTTGGAACTAGTCCTGAATCGGTCACTGCAACTTATGAAGGATAATTTTTCCTGAGGGATACAATTCTGTCTCTTCTCAGGGATATTCAATTGCCTTTGGAAAACCATTACCATATTGAAGACTGAATGCTAAACAAGGAACCTTCAAAGAAATAGGGCCCTGCATAGATTGTGGTATGGCAAAAAATGTGAGCATATCCATAAATTGTTACTCAGCTCAGCTAATCGCCTCAGTTACGTTTCAAGAAACCATTCACAAATGATCTTGAAGTGCTACAAGTGTGAAGAAACTGAGAGTGAGATATCTGAATATATATGGGGAAAAAGTAAAAATGTAGGATCTTGCATTTTAGTTACAATAATATTTTTAGTATTGCTGAATAGTTGGAGTACTGCTGTAACAATAATATTACCTATGAACATATGAACAGGAAGAAAGCTTTGTACCATATATTACATTTTTCACCTCAAAGGATTCATGCTATTCATAAAATGAAAGTAACATTATTTAGAAAATTATAAATCAATATTTATACATAAATAAAATAGTTTAAGCCAAAGTAAGACAAGCATGCATTGTTATTATCTTTGCGTCCAAATATTTATCCGAAAACCTGGATCAGTAAATTCAAACATTTTTTAAAAACTTCACCGGTTAGTTTTGAATGGCATAATATAAGATCAGTCCCAAAAGAATGTCATGACAATCAATGAGAGTGTCGCTGTCTGAGTAATACATTGGTGCTCATCATTAAGTGTTAATTCAAACCAACACGGAACATTTTCTATTCAACCCCAAAGGAAAACAATTCAACATTTTGCATAAGAATTATCCAGCAAGTCCAAAATATTTTTCATTATAAATTAAGATTACCCATATCTAAATGCTTAAGAATAGTTTGTGATGGCTTAAAATGAAATGAAGTTACATAATTTGATGACAAAATCATATAAAATTATCATTGGCACACTTGGCGCACCAGCACCACTGCTCATGTTCTGCCACAGGGCTCCTCAATGGTTATTTATGCTTTATATAGGTCTATACCACAAGGGAATTTCACATAATATATTTCCCTCACACATGACTCCAATGTTCAAGCCACCACTTTGACTGGAAGGGACTTCCTGCATAACAGGAATTATATAAAGTTGTTGGTGACAGAATTTGCCAAAAAAATCTATAAATATGTAGTAAATATTCCTTTTGAGAATTCCCAAATAATTCTGACTTCACAGTCTACATAAACCCTCATCTCACATAGCAGCTATTAGAAAGGGTCTGTTCTATTGTCCTGGTAAAATACTATACATGATATAACTTCTATATAGCGAAGTCTGACTTGTTCTATTGAACCCTTACACTCCCAAGTGGCCGATATGTCAGCTGTGGCCTTACTAGCCAAAATCCCAAGCGACCGATATTTCGGCTGCTCGTTTTGGAGGATATTGTTCATTAACAAAAATGCCTATGGACTTAAAATGCCTTTTGTATGAAAGAAAACATTTTTTCGTCATTTGGTGGTGATTGTAAAATATTTTCGGCATTATAAGTATTTTTAATGCCTCTTATTTCAGCACCTTGCGAGAATATTTTACCTGCTGCAGCAAAGATTGTACATTGTTCAATAATCGTATATATATATCTGAACTTTATATAGTCTCTCCTAAAACCTTTTGGAAAAAGAACTGGAGATAATATGTTATTGAAAGACATATATAATTCCCGTTTCTTGTCTATTACCACTAACATTATATCAGTATTTCTGATCTGTTGAATGTTCATTGCATCACGGAAAATGTCACCGCAGGTGACTAATTCTCCCTTATGTTCGCAGTCAACCCAATTTTTCCAACTACTCCTGACAGGTTATCTTTCTTCTGTAATACGTTCATGCATCTACATAATTTTCTAATCCTTAACTATGTAATGAACAGTCCTCCTCCCGCAACTGGTATGGGGATGATTCAGGATATCGTCATATCAATAGTAATCAAAATACATGCGTAAAAATATGCTACATTGGAAATGTAATACAGGAGCCTATCACAATAACTCTTGGTGAAATACAATGTAGCTTTTCATTTACAGTGAAGATATTCAAGTGTTATCATCTGGCGTACTGAAAGATTTTTTTTCTTTCAGCATACTGCTGACTAATGCTCTGAGGAACTGCCATAGAAATGATGCATCCAAAGTTTTCTATCGTCAAATTTTACTTTGTTATCTTCGTAGTTGAATCATTTCATCCTTGCTGACTTCGCTTCCTTTGTGTGAGCGCCTTTTCAGATGGTCTTCAGGCTTTGACTGGGTATCTGACTATATACTTTGACCCTATGGAGTTCTAACGGCCTAACTAAACCACATGCACGTGTGAGTGCTGTTTGGATACCTTCTATTGCCTTTTGTTTCGCAGAAAATATTCATTTGATAGTTTTTAGAATGGAGTTATTAAAACAACTTTTACAATCCATAATGGTCAAAGCAATGGCACGATCTGGTTTTCGACGCTAAAGCATCATCATCAGGTGCTAAATGGCAAGAAACAAAAAGTATTGCGCCCTTATATATATGGTTTTGGAGGTGTAGGTGGGAGGATTTCACGAGGCAGGTTGGGGCTAGGTGAAGAAGGGGGGTGGGTTCAAGGTCCGTCATGGTTTGATTTTGCAAAGGACAGCTGGAAGTCGGGAGAAGGGGGGGTGGGAAAAGCATTCATGAATGGGGACTAATTGCTTAGGGAAGCTCAAGTTTTTTACGGTCAAGGTTTTTAGGATGGGAGAAGTGGCAGGAAACAAACATTCGTTGAGAACAATACAGTTTGGGTAACGAAATGTTTTTAAAATTTTGAGTTGCTCAAAGAAGTCCAACTCACGTCTTTTGTTACTAAATGCTAAAATTTTTACATTAAAATCACATGTATGTCCTTGGGTTAAAAGATGTTTTGAGAAATTACTTCTGTCATCTTGATTATTTTTAAAAGCACTTAAGTGTTCTTTGGTCCGTAGGTTGAAGTTCCTGCAGGTCTGTCCAACATATTCCCTGGCACAGTCACTACACTGGAGTGCATAGATACCACTTCTCTTCTTTGGCGGTTCACTGTCTTTACATTTTATGAAAAGGGATTTAAGATTTGTATTTGATTTAAAAGAAATTTTAAACATGTCCTTCGGGAACTTATTCACTCATCTATTAGTTAAATTACCTAAAAATCTTAAGGAACACCATCTGTTATTCTCAAGGCGTGGCTCATTCCCTAACGGTAACAAGCAACGGGCCATTAAGTTGCGTTTCTTAGAAACCAACTAGTCAATAATGTCCTCCTGGTAGCCGTTGGCTGCAGCAATCTGTTTAATGGTGTTTAATTCATTTTTAAATTTTTCCTGCGAGAGAGGGACATTCAAAAGGCGGTGAATGTAAGAGTGAAATGCCATAAGCTTCTGAGAGTAGTGGTGCCGCGAGTCTGCTGGTATCACATGGTTTGCATCAGCCTGCGGTATATAGAAAAGTTATGTCGGCCGTTGTCAAGGGAAATGCATGTCTAGATAGTTGAGCATATGATTGACATCAGCCTCACAGGTAAATGTTATACTGTCATTTAATTCATTTAAAAATTTGGAAAAAAGTTCCAGTTGTCGGTTGGTGCCCTTCCACAGTACTATAATGTCATCAACATAGCGGAACTAGTATATCACAGCGTTTAAAAGGGAGTTGTCTGAATTAAAAAGCTTGCGTTCTAAACTGTCTAAAAATATTTCATTAAGTAAAGCAGTAGTGGTGGTTTGACCATTGCTTTGACCATTGTGTATTGTAAAAGTTGTTTTAATAAATCCATTCTAAAAACAAGGAATTCCACAAAGTTACCACTTTTAGCATTTCATTCATTTGATAGTGCATCAATAAGAGAATTTTTGAAAAACTTAAGCATTCTTTTGCAGTGGAGAATATTTTTTGTCAAAATATAACCACACAATGGCTGGACCATCACATATAGGGGAAAAAGATATTTTGAATATATTTGACAATTCATCCAATGAAAGTGTGACTGATTTCTTTGTCAGTGATAGTGATATGGGGAGTGACAGTGATATGGGGAATGACAGTGATGAAGATCAACATTCATCACAGTCCTTTGATGAGCAGTGCAGTGATGACGACAGTTCTAATGGAGAATGGAGGAAAGTAGTGCCACCTGAAGAATCAACTCCCACACGTTACCATTTCCAGGAAATGACTGGCCCCAAGCATGTGCCGCCCCACAACCCTCCACCAATTCAATATTTTCAACTGTTTTTCACATACTCTCTTATTAGTCTCTTTGTCACTGAAACTAATTGCTATGCCCAACACCACATCTCTCAGTCTGGAAGATTATCACCATCAGTGAAGTGGGAAAACATAACATCTGCAGAAATGAAAGGATTTTTGGCATGCATTTTGAACATGGGAATAATCTGGAAACCTACCATTGCTTTGTACTGGTCGCAATCGACATCCCAAAGTACCCCCTGGTTCAGAAAAATGTTTCTGAGGAATCGTTTTCAGCAAATATTGAGATTTTTCCATTTGGTAGACTCTAAAAAGGGTAAAGCGTGCAATGATCCCAGTTATGACCCTTGTATCAGGTACCAACCCCTTTTACATCATGCCAATTAAGTATTTAGATATCATTACACCCCTCACAAGAAACTAAGCGTGGATGAAAGTTTAGTAGGGACAAAAAACCAATTAAGTTGGCTTCAGTACCTGCCAAATAAGCACCATCACTGCTGGGGAATCAAATTTTGGATGCTTTGCGATGCGGTGTCAAATTATTGCATGGGTTTCTTTACATATAAAGGTAGGGCAAGCAAGGAAGAAAGAATGGAGATAAAGGAACATGGACTGGGATACAAGGTAGTGATGACACTTCTTGGGGAGAATAATTATTTGCACAAGGGCTACCATGTTTTTGTTGACAATTTTTTCATATCAGTTCCACTAGTGCGTACTCTTTATCAAATGGGAACATATATTACAGGCACTGTCAGGAAAAACCGGAAATACCTACCAGAACTTTTCAAGAAGAAGTTTTCAGTCGATGAGAAGGTGCATTGCCATGCTGGGTGTGTCTTAGGATGTGCATTTAGAGAAAAAAGTTCTCAAAAAAGAACCTGTGATGTTCCTTTCGAGCAAGCCAATAGTAAAAGATAGAGAAGTTACCAAGTGAGGCAAGGCCGGGAGAAAAAAATGTAAAGCCAGGAATGATTAATTAGAGTACAAGTTCATGAGAGGAGTGGACACATTGGACATGACGCTGTAGATGAAAGGATAACAATAAAATATTGGAAAAAGGTAGCATTCAATATTATCGGAAGGTTGGTTTTGAATAGCTACATATTATACAAAGAGAATGTTAGAGAACCTGGAAAACCTCTTTCGAGACTTTTGTACACAACAAATATGATAGAAGTGTTAGGGGAAGAATGGTTGAGGAGTAGGGAAGATTCCATAGTGAGTAGATTCCATAGCAGTAGAAGATTCCACTTGGTTCACCAGGAATTATGAAATTGGGGAGGCCACAAGGAGACCAGGTGCTGTGTCAGCAGCACAAAGGAGCAGAGAAGAAGATCCAGGACAATG
This sequence comes from Ceriagrion tenellum, assembly GCA_963169105.1. Classification (NCBI taxonomy): domain Eukaryota; kingdom Metazoa; phylum Arthropoda; class Insecta; order Odonata; family Coenagrionidae; genus Ceriagrion; species Ceriagrion tenellum. The sequence goes on along the minus strand of OY720636.1, from coordinate 113,518,659 downwards.
TGCATCCAATGCATCTGGGGATTGCACGGGGAGTGCTTATCAAAACATAAGTGCTAGACCGAGTGAGCGTGAGTAGCTTAGAAATTTTCATATACATGTGATACGAGGAGATCACAAGTGCAACTGATCTCATAAATTACATGGAAAATACATTCGAAAAATGTGGAGTAAAAGCAGATGTTTTCATGCAATAAGTTATCCTTCAACATTTCACAACATTTAATTTCTATGCTATGGCACTTAAATTGTTTCTATTTAAATGACTAATATGTTAACTACAAAAGATATATTTACCTAGTTTTTATAACATGCTATTTATTGTATTATTCCTTTTGCTATTTACTACATTTAACATTTGGGTAATTTCATAAATTGAGCAGCGGGAGTACGCCTAAATAAAGCTGGTGGCAAGGTTTACTATACATTTATTATGCCATAAGCTATCGAAAAATAAGAACAAAATTGAGCTAACTTATTAACAACAAAGTATACTATGTAAATACATATATGATAATCCCTACATAAGAAAACAGCTTATGGGATAAGCTTTTCAGTAAATTTATTCATTAAAAAATTAAAAATTTGAGTTGCTTTTCATTTTTCATAACAAAACTTAACAGTTATGAGGAGAAATAAAATTGTAAATATAAAAAAACCAACATTTTTTCAGAAGTGTGATTTTTTTTCATGTTATTATGTTGTAAAATAAAGACAACTGAAGTTTTTAAAAGAAGAGAGAATATTTCTTTAAAATAGGGCTGGTATTTTTAGACACCTATTCTGAAAAATGGCTTGGGAGCAAAAGGGTTAAGTTACAATGGGTTTTATACTTATATTCCATTGTTACAATTTTTTCTGACCACAAAGTATGCCCATTGTTTGAAAAGAAATTTAAATGTAGTAAAATGTATATCATAAAAATTGGAAAAGTCACAAAGACTAAAAAAAATGGATGACAATGAAAAAGTAGCACTTAGACAGAAAAAAATCTATACGTGCATTATTAAAGTAAGTTCAGTTATGATAAGGAAATATTTGAATCAACAATATACAAAAAATGATTATAATAAGACATGGACTGACTGAGCACCTACTAATAATGGCTAAGAAGTAGATATTGCCTCATAATTTGCAAGACAATAGATGAAATTTACCCCAAATATGATATCAAGAGACAAGAAAAAACCTTTTAACATTAATAGACTATGCAAGAACCACCTATAGTCCCAGTATATGTATAGTAAAAATAATTAACAATGCCATAGGTAAACACAGGATGTAGAACCTTTTTGAGCATGTTAGAGGTAATATCTTGGTTTCATTTAATACTAATGGTTTTTGTTCACAATGAAAAATTCAGAGATGGCATTTTTCTATGGCACGAGCAATATGAATTTCACACTTACTTCTTTGGTTTGTTCAGGATCATTATGGTCAACAATTTCGGACAGTGATGTCTGCAAATAGTTTAGTGCCGACATCTTGTTAGCAGCAGCCAACTCCTCAAACCTATACAAATGACAGTTCGAAATTTTACTCCATTGTAAAGATGATGAGGTATAGCAAAGTTTGATGCTTTGCAAAACCAACTCGCAGGCCAAGTTTTTTAAGATGACAAAAAACCCCAACTTCAATTGAGGAAATAACTAGAGGACTATTGAGTACACGTACTCAAAATAATGCATGGTTGATCCAAGAAAAAATACCTGTGAGTGCGAATCATCATCTTGCATCGCTGCAGAAGTTGACTGTGGGTAGGCCTTTGAAGTTTCAGCTGCCAAAAATCATCCAGTCGTAACTTAGGCAAACAAGAACGACCTGGGTTCCCTCCGAAAAGATAATGGACCTTCTGGGTAGGATCATAGACAAGTTGATGGGCAAATCTGGGACAAGGTTCAACATGTTGCATTCGACTCCAATAGTGCTCTCCGGTATTTTCGTTGCGATACACACAGGACCTAAAATACGATAAGTTATCAATAATAAAAAATTATTAATTTTATTAGTTGGCATAAGAAACATTATCATGAATCATATATTTCTACACCTAAATGCTGCAAAGAACCAGATTGTCAATAGTAAGCACTAAAATTAAGTATCCCATTATAATCACCTTCTTAGTGTCACACTCATAATACAATGGAATGGAAGCTTGATTCATAAGTACTTTCACATACTTTATACTAGTTCCTGTACATGGTCAAATGACTAATTTTACACCACAAGGACTTCATATAATTATGTATTTAGGAATAGTTATAGTTATGAAAATTTCCCAAGCCAAAAGTTGGATAGAAATTTTACAGGACATTTACATATTTTACACAAACAAAAATCACTTCTCCCAGAGCATTGTTAATGAATATCTGTGCTGGCTATATGCCTTTAGAATAGTATAGTGTGAACATCTTTCTATCTTTGTGACTTCATGATATTTCCCTCTACAACTGACCAGTGTTCTTATTGAAAATGGTGATTTATTTACCATTTGAGTACTCCTATTTAAGTGATGAATTGACTTAACTTCCAAGACTTGCTTAGCTAGTCGCAAATCCCTCGGTTCTGTTTTTTTTATAAACTTATGTTACATTCAATGGCTTAGCAGTGATCTCTCTTCTTTCTTAATTCAGCTTAAGTAAAAAAACTTGTACATACATTTTAATCAGGCTGTATTCCCCATGCATCAATACTTCACTGCTATCCACTTATAACCAAATAAAATCCTACCATAAATAAAATCAAAAATAAAATCGCAATTCAAATTAATAGTCATAAATCATAATAAAACAGCAAGTAACAATAGATAACTGGGGACGCCAAACATAAATCGATATTTACATAGGGGAGTTCAGGACGACGCAAAAATAATAAACAGGTAACAATAAGTAACGGGGGTCGCCTAGAGTGTGAACAGTAGGGAGTCAGCAGAGATAAGTGGAGGAGTAAAGATCTGAAGGACGCGAAGTGGGGAAAAAGTTCGAAAGTCAGAGAATAAAAACGGTAGGGAGCGGATACAAAGCGGCTTAGAGGTGACGACAGAGAAACCAGGGATTTATAAAGAGGCCAGGAAGGAATCGGGAAGGAAACCCAAGATAGAAACCGCACGGCCCAGAATTCTGGAAATAAGGAAGGAGGAAGACCGCGAAACCACACCCGCAGCCAAATAAGAGAAACGAGAAGCCCCAGCGTCTGATAAGTCTAACTTTAAGGATAATAAAGCCAAGAAAAACAATAACCTCCATTTATAAAAATATTGCTAAAATAACGTAAATGTAAAAAATTGGAGCATAAAAGAGTAACATTGTAAATTGGAACCAACACATTTTAAACAGCTCTAAATATTGGTGTTGTTATAACCAAATCAATTTTTTTCATTAAAAGAAAGTAATATACTATTTAATTAATTGAGCAAAGTGTTTTTATTATTATGTTGTATTATGCTAACCATTAATCCCTTCAGCAAGGAGGTAAGATTTTAAGTGTTTGGGTAATTGTGAAGGTTGATCGAATTGGTTTCAATAGGAAAGAAAAACGTGACCGGGTGAGGTTACACTTAAATGTGAGAACTGGTTCTGTTCATGCAAATGTGTAATAATGTCATCTAGTGGTGCCTCAATGGCTCTATGTTACAGCATTACATCAAATTTTGCGGCAACACAAGATTTTTACACATGAAATTTTCATCCATTTCCTCCACCAAAATATGTAATATCAAATTTTACATTACAACAAAATATGTACATTGAAACAAGATTCTACTGTACATAACTTCTGAAAATCAGTTACAAGGTATCATATTGTTAATTCCTTGTGTATCCACCAATGAATTTGGAGAACACTTGAACAAATGGCAACACTGAAATTTTTAATCAATCAATGGCTAAAATTTTAATTTCTCTAAATTACAAGAAAATATTTTCTTAAAAAGTAAACTGGAGCAAACAACCCAATCAACGAGCATATTTGGTATCATGAAGTTATACTACTGAGTCAACATGCAACAGATATCACCTGATATTTTAAGCCATTCAAGAAGCTGTATTAAGCAGTATTTCATGGTAAGTTATTGCTATAAAAATGATGAAAATTGATTTTAATACTCACCACTGGTTAGTTTTGATATAATACACCCAGAATGAATTTTGTACATTGTCGTCTCTTTTTTCCTTGTCTTTACTTAAACCCTGCAGAGAAAGTTAATAAATTTTTAAAAGAAATTTTATTTTCTACAAAAAATAAGCCCAATTCATATGCATGAACTTACGGAAAGAACATATATTTCATCAATTTCAGAGTCAATGGTGGCACGCTGAGTAAAACCAGCGGCTGGGACACGTGGTCCCTCTGAGCCTAAGCCCCCTGAGCTCTTGCCAGACCCACCATCCGAGAGTATTTGCTCAACTTCCCCTGTGTCCACAGCATAAGTGAAAAAGTCATTTAGATGCTCCTTGCCACGCTGACCAGCAAATATATACAGTTTGCGACTACCCTGAAAAAATAAAAAAAGAGCATCTATCCCTTCCTCTTTTATCATAATTCTGACTCAAAGTGAATATCATAATCAGTACTGCCACTACTGTAAGTTTGTGAGAGGGAAATAGAAGACGGTCGGAGGGGTAAAAATATTCCTCTAATGCCATACACTTCAAATTCATGAAGGATAAATTAACGCAATAATATTACATCAAATTTTATGTCATAACAAGATTTTTACACATGAAATGTTCATTTCAGGGCAAAAAGTTACATTTATCTCCATGGTAATATTAGTAAGTAAAAAATGTACAGGAGGATATGAGGTTATCACATACCGGGTGGAAAAGCATAGAGTGACCAACTCGAGAACGAATGGTTGGTAACGATAAGCTACACCCTTCAGCACCCATACTAGAGTCTTCAGCGAGCTTAGTCCAGGTGTTTGTTGGGATGTGATAGGAGAAGAGACCAGAGAAAGTTGGTTCTAAAGGACCCAATGAAGATGCTGCGCCGACAAGTCCAGCACAGCCAGGACGATCATCTCCAGATCTGTAAAAATAATACAGACTGAATTAATTTGAATTGAAAAACCATTTACATTGGCTGAACCAAAAGAGAAAAATACAAAATAACCCATTACGTGACTAAGTGTAAACCAGAAAAGAACCAGAACAAACCAATCAATTGAAAATTAAATGAGGATTTTATCACTTGCACAAAAATACTTATACAGTTTAACTGAATACAGTACGAATGCAACCATCATGCTTGAAAACACAAGTTGATAGACAGCTCACTTTTAATGCTAGGTTAGCATAAATAAAATCATATCCTTTCTTCACCAAATAACATTATTTGAGAGATTGAAATATAAATATGAAGAAAAAAAACAAGTCACCCAACAGCACATGACACTGAGAAAATTTGAGTACCTTCATTTGGTAATTAGAAAATCACGTATTTGCATATAATGAACAAACTTGAAAATTCTGTTGAAACAACAATTTTTGTAGTCATGTTAGACGTTTTTTCTTTCAATACGGATATCTCTCGTCTACAGCAAAGTCAGGCCAGGCCAACAATATTAGCAATCAAATATGGTCAAGCTAATTTCAAAAGCAAAAATTAAAAGTAGAGAAAAAATTACCCAAAAGTTGGCAAAAGCACCCGTCCCCCAAACACATAAATGGTCTGCTTCTCCACATCCATGCACATTTGATGATCAAAAATGAGCTGCGGTCCACCCATGGATGCTGTGTCCTCTGTTATGAGTGTCCAGTGATCCCTCTCGATGTCATAAACAAAGAAGTCACTCTGGAAAGGTAAACATCAGACCAATGATAGCACATTAGAAAATTGTCATTCAAGTGAGAACTCAATTGCTTTACACAGAGAAGTGGCTTTAGGTGGATACCATCAACTTTCACTACAATAATTTCAATGCCAAAACACATTCAACGTATAAGATTAACAGGCAAGATTCTTCCCAAGTCATTAGAGAGCCTATATTAGATTGTTATTTTAAAATTTAGGCATTAATGGGAAGAATGAAATGAAAACACTAATATTAATTTTAATAATCCAATAACGCCCATTTTAAGGCTGAAATTATCCCTAATTGTCAAGATAAGGGTTTCTACAGATCAAAGAATATGGAATTTTAGGACTTTTCCAGGTTTTCCAAGACAAAATATTTGTTTTGCAAGCTTAAATTTACCATTTTTCTTTCAAAAGTGTGTACAGTGTTCTTTTTTCATAAGCAAGTGCACGTTCTTTACGAAGTTCTAGACCTAGATCCAGTGCGAAGTGTGCACAGTAGTGTTATAGAGATACAATAGTTAAGAGGAGTACCACTCTAATTAAAAGTAAAGTTAATATTAAATGTTTTAAGAAAAGAGTCATAGTTTATACTTTATAATTCTATTTCCATGCTAAATCTTCACCCCTCAAAGTATAAAAATAATTTCACTATCAAATACTTCCCAAACAGAAGTATTTCTGATGCTCATAAAATTTGATAATGGCAACTAAATTAATCACCAAAAATCAAGCTAACATATAGCAAATTATCACTTATTATTCACACAATTTCAAATTTAATCACTAAAAGTTTCGATGATATTGGCTTATTGCTTCAGGAACGGGAAAAATTTAAAGAGCAAGACTTAATTCTGGCAGCAAAGGGTGACTCTTGGACTTTTAAATCTAGCGTTTGAAGGTTAAAATCAAAACATGTAAGCTGGGGTCAAATTTGACACCTGATCATTCTTTTAAATTAGGATTCAGGTTCCATCCTTCTAGCCTTGAATTCTACAACAGGCCTTTGAATGAACTATAGGAAGTGCCCTATATATATCAATGGAGAAATAAATATTTCTTTTAAGAAACAAAGAATTTGCCCTGAATGTTATTCAAATGCCCTCCATGCAATATTGATGTACCACATGAACAACTCACAAAAATGATGGCATCATAGGACCATATTCTCTAATAATTTATATACTGCCCAGTCATTATGTTTCATAATAGTTTTTACTCAAGTTTCAATATTATAAAAAAGATTAAGGTCAAGTGATAGATTTGTATGAGAATTGGCATAACCACAAGAAATCTGACTGGGTAAGTGGATAAGCAAGAGAAATTTAGGTATACATTATTCAAACATCATAAACTAAATGATAATTTCTAGCATCAGCCACTCACTCCGTAAGATATTTATCAAAATCTGCTTAACATACATACAAATCACGCTGCTCCCTTCCGGGGTAGGCACAGTCACAAAGTTTCACTAGAAAATACATATTTTTACACCTAACTCTGCTTCAATAATTTCCTCCATACTGACCTATCCTTGAAAACCTCTTTTGCCTCACTTACCCCCTTACACTACTTAATACACACCCTCCTATTTTTAAGACTCCTAATATTCCTCCTCCTAAGAATTTCCTCAACCACAATTTTCTCGGCCTACCTCTACCTCTTGCACCATTCATTTCACTCTTACATGTTTCGTTATTCGACTCTCATCCATTCTCTCATCGTGCCCAAACCAACTAAGCACACTCCTTTCATATATGTACATTACTGGAGCATCTAACCCACATTCATTTATTACCCGCTCATTCCTGACCCTATCCATCCTATTTTTGCCGCAAACACTCCTCAGATAACTCATACCCACAGCGTTTAGTCTCCTCTCATATCTTTCCTGACATACCCATGTTTCACTGACATACAACAGATAGGGGAGAAGTACACTCGTACGAGACGATTTTTGCTTCCTAAGACAGACACTCATTCCTTGATATGCTCCACATGCTACCTACCTCTTTCCTTCCAGCATTCGCACATCTCTTTATCTCATCTATCTGTCCATCTTTCGCAAACATCTTACCTAAGTACACAAAATCATCCGCTAGTTCAATTACTTCACCATTTGCCCTCATCACTAAGTTATTCTCCCCATTCTCTTCATCAAAAACTACTAGGTACTTTAGTCTTGCATGCATTTACCCTCAATTTCATTCTCTCTGTTGATTCACAAAACTTATCTATGAGCTTCAGTAATCCCCGTTGGCTCTCTGAAATCAAAACAGCATCATCCGCATATAGCAGAACTTGCATGTTTACATTTCCAATCAAAACACCGTTGTTTTCACTACATACATCTCCAACACATTTACCCATAAATACATTAAACAGCCACGGTGGCATTACGCATCCTTGCTTTACTGCAAACCAATCACTCACAACCCTGTTTACTCTCGCACTTGCCTTAATATTATCATACATTGCCATCACAACATTCAATAACTTCCCATTCACTCCATACTCCTTCAAAACATTCCACAACTTCTTTCTATTTACCCTATTATACGCCTTCTCTAAATCAACAAACGCACAATACACTTCGGACGCCCATACATTTTTCTATCAGTTGCTGAATCATGAAAATCTGGTCACTACATCCTCTCCCAGGCATAAACCCACACTGCACACCCCATATTCCGTCAGAAGTAATATTCCTGACTCTTTTGATTAAAATTTTGCTGAAACAACCTTTAAAATTTATGACATACCCAATTAAATGGATAATTACCAGAAAGATTGTGAAAAATGCATCCTAATATTAATTATTGCCACATACTCAAGTATAACAGAGAAGAAATCAGCAAAATGTAGACTACAGATTAAACACAAGAAAAAAATTTTGGGAGTGAGATGGTATTCCGTGTCATATTTACAATCTCCAGGCACAGTAACCATTCCCCAATTACCCGGATGCATTCAGTATGCATAAAAAATTAAATAATTTTTTCACCAACACACCTTTAGATTTTCTGGATACCTGAACTGGCTGTCAACATAATGCCCAAGAGTGAAAAGTTGTCGCCTCTCAGGGTCAAGGCAAACTTTGTGGCATGAACGTGCACTAGGGCCTCCCTGGTAAAAATGACATCAGAAGAAAAGAAGCATAAGAAAAAATCTATGACAATAGCTCACAACTGAGAAAATTTCAAGTTTAAAGAAAATATCAAGGTGGCACGATTACAACACCTGTGCCTCTGTATCCATTGAAAGCAACGTCCAATGGCGTGTAGGTATGTGATATGACCACAGGTCACTGAGGTCTTGGTTCCCATCCCAGCCACCAAAGAGGTATATCGTCTCCGCAGCAGGATCGATGACCATTTGATGTCCGCCTCTCATGCCAGGGCGAGGCGAGAGCAACTGCTGTTTGGATGGAGAGAGTAAACTTTGCTTGCTCGTAACTTCAACTCCCGGTGATGACGGTGTGGCCAAATCAGAATTGTTTCCCGATATTGACATGGCTTGCCAGACTGGCTTGTATTCCTGCCGCCCAATGTACTGAGAAAACAATGAACCTGGAGCAAGAAATGACCATACAAACATCACGAAAAACTTCAGGTGCAAGCAAATTTAAATTTTAAAAACTTATTAAACAGATGATTTTTTTCCTGCCATCTTAGGACAGAGAAGATGGCAAATAATATCATTGTTCGGACACTGTATTTAACCCTTTCAGACTAGAATTTTTTTCAATTGAGAGAGATTTTATTCCACTTTATTCTGCACATAGGCATAAGGAAATAACGACATCAAATATACTCCAAAATAATGCATTTCACTCTCAATTAAAAAAGTAAGGTAAAAAAGGAATCATTCAATACGTAACATGGGGTATGTGCATGAAATAAGTGGAATCATGTTTTACATTTGGGTCTTATAGAGCAAAAAGCATAATCCATGGTTGACTCAAATTTGGCATTAATACTCAATGCACATTGTGACTAATTTAATCAACAGTTAAAATAATTGGTGGTTTCACTCTAACTTTATCATGAGCATGATTGCATATTATGAATCATTTAAACATTCTGACCTCCTTTGGCAGCTTGTTCCACAAATTTTTCAGCGGCCATGTAATCTCCATCTCGTACAAGGAGGTTGTGAAGGTGAGTGATGATTGGGTCCTCCAGGGATGGTACACCTTGCCCAGACTCCAAGGATTCCAATGCCTCCCAGTGGCCTCGAGACCGCAGGTGTTTCATGCATAGTCTAAGAGCCTCACGTTCTCTGAACTGAACAAAGGAAATGAGCAAAGTTAATGGTAAACAACTTCTTTTAAAATAAGAAGCAGCAAATCAGCCAAAGCACGGGTTGGAAAAATTGAGAAGGAAGAGCCATACCACCTGGTTCCTCCCAAGCACTTAAAAATAAAGCAAGGACCATATATTTTCACTAGATACCAAAGAAAATTCAAAGTAAGGATCAGGTCGGTGTGGCAGCTAGGGAATTGGCTTCCCATCCAGAGTACCCAAGTTCAATCTTGGCATTGGAAGAGATTTTTCGCTGAAATCCCAATCCTAACTTAAGTGCTATAGGGAAAGCACTTGCAAATGCAGGGCTGGATATATCAAATAGCAAGTTAAACTGAGAACCCCAAAAATACTTTTCATTAATTTAGTAAAAACATGAACCAAAGAGTAATTTTTCAAGCACTAGTCCTCAGATCATTCAAGCCATCATATTCTTTGATGGTCATATGTAAGTGATGGTTTAAGACAACTTTCCCCATCACAGGGTCTTTTTTTTGCAATTGAAAACATCATTTCCATACTTTTTACAATCCTTATTTGACTACATGTCACATTTGGCATCACTTGCCCTACTTGCTGCCACATTCGTTGATTGACAGTACATTATTCAGTTCATCTGTGTTCAGGAGTATAAAACAGGATGGTCACAAATGTAGGGAAAAGGGATTGGAATCCCTAATCATTGCTGCTATCCCTAAAAATGATGCATTTACTACGTCATAATCTGAGCTACCATTATCACTATGTCATCACTTTTAAGTAAGAAAATGATGATATGCTTAAGACATCCAATTTCTCCTGACCCTCTCTCCTCTCCTAATCTCTTCTCTACCAGCCATCTATCATCACAGATATTGATAACAATAATTTCTTAATAGTTCACAGCTTCTGTCAAATACGACTAACCAAAAACTTAAGACAAATGCACAAAACCATGCCCTGGATGGGGGACAAATGCACAGGCAGGACTCAAAGCTGTAACCCTAACGCTTACAGATGAGGACATCAATACTCCTAGGAGAAGAAAAATAATAATAATATTCATGAAATTCTTATGAATTTGTAATGATGAAACTATGATATATATTTTAACCTTAAATTCTACTTCCAAGCCACATTTATAAAAATTGCATGTGGCTCACTGACTGCAGTTTGCTAACCTCAGAGTTAGCCAATGAAAACTTACCCAGCTGATAGCTGAATTCCCATAACTTCTCAGAAAAATATGTAACAGGACTATTTAAGCATTTAGGGACATTATACCTAACAAAACATAAAAGGGGTATGTTCTGTCACCCATTTTCCTCCAAACTCAATAGTTTCCTTGAGACAAATGCAAGTAGAGACACTTATCAATTACCATGATCTGACTGAACAACTGGTAGTAATTGTAGACATCTCTGATGTCCCTCAAACTAACACCAAATCAACTCAGGATTTCTAGCCGTCATACCCAAATTAATTCAGGAAGGACAACAGGCTCAAAACAAAAAAAAACCATGGCTTCTTAAAGAGATATTAAATACCATCTATATTTGGGGTAATGAAAAGAAACTCATAATACTGAACAATTACAGTAAAATATCAGGATATTTCATTAACTTGTTTAATTTTAGATGCTGGCTGGCTACACTAATACAATTAAACTCAAGTCCTTGAAGAGAGAAAAAAAGATGAGATTAATGAGGAGGTTCTACTAATTTAAATTCTATCTCTCATGAATTGATTTAAATGGAAGAAAACAGACACCCGAGGTCATTTCGTCATTAAGGTCATGTGGTTTAGAAGGTATAGGAAGAAAGATTTGAGGAATCTAAGAAAGATGAAGTGATACCAAGCACCAGCATAAGCCGACTCTTTAAATCCATTATGACATTAGATCAACTATTTCGCATTCATTTTGACAGATATCTAAATGATACCCCATGAGCCAGATGAGCATGCAGCGTTAGAACACCAGCCATGAAGAAACAAGGAAAGAGGATTTAGATGAGGGAATGGATAAGTTCCCTGATGGTATATTTTAGTATCTAGCTGTATTTGTCATAATGAGATGGCATGCTGTATTTAAAGAGATTTCGGTCAAAGAGATCTCCATCAAAGGACCAGTTTTCTACTGAAAAATCCTCTACCAATGCCAGTAATCAAACCCAGAACCTCTGCAATGAAATCTAAAACTCAACTCTCCACACCAAAACAATCCATCCATTTTTTTTAATTTTTGCTTCAATTAGGAAACAATAATGGCCTAATATAACGTACTTCCAGCATGGGATGCCATCAAGGAGATGGAGAGACAGCATGTGAGTTTCCCCCGAAAGATTAGATACTGATGAAGGAAACAATCTCATCCACAGATCCATTTAAATAAACGAAGGGAATACGAAGTAATGAGAAAACGAAAAACATAGAATCAGATTAATGAGGGAGGCACCACTTCTTCTGGTTCAACAGGGGCACCAAATACCCTACACCTCTGATTATGAAATAACTGCAGGCAGTGAAGTCCTTATGCATTAGGTCAATATAAATGGCACTGCAGTCAGCTTCTCAGGCTGGAAGAAGCACCTATCTTAAAAATATATTTGCTAGTCTACTCTTCATCAATTATAATCTTAAACTAATGCTTTCCAGTATCAGAGGTATGTAACTGGAAAAAGCATAATATTTTTTAAAGAAGAAATTTAAATGTTAGAGTTCTCAAGCATCCTATGCCACAGCCTTCCTGAGGCAAGGCATATCAAAAGTATGTTCATAATGAAATACTAAAATCAAGATTTCACTGTCACTCTGTGGATTCTACCAACATTGAATTATAAATATTGTTTATGTTAATCATAAGGAAATTTGCCTCCTCCTCTGTGGAATTGGTTGGTAAAGCATTTTAAGTTTTTGCTTTATCCAGACTTTTATAGGAAATAGAGTCTAGAGCACCAACAATGGAGAAATCAAGTCTCAGAATATGCTATGGTACACTCATATCCAATATCGAACTACAGCAACTAACTTTAAAAAATCACTTGAGCAAATTAGACATATGCTCACTGCATGTATGTACCAGCAACTGCTTTTCAGACTTCTGTTAACAGCCATAATATCACACATAGAGGCAAATTAGAGTACATATGGGCTGGTAAAAACATCCTTCATCTTCATAAGGAATTAAAAATTTACATTCATACATAAGTCACAAAAATCTCCATGAGGCAAATTTTGCAACAAATTATTTTGAAAGCAACTCATCAAATCAAGCTATCATGCATGAAGTTAAATCATTTAATCAACACGATTATGATTGAGGTAATGAGATGATGATTTTTCAATAGGGCCAAAAATACAATTTAGTACAATAATTTATATTTCCACCAAGCTAACATGAATGAATGTACGAACATCACTAGATATCTTACCAAGTTGAACCACCGAATACAAGGTTGCACAATATCCCAAGAATCTATTCCGGCAATGCGAACGAACCAAATGCTGAAGTTAAAGGATGGACCCCAAGACTGTAACGGGGAGATTTTAAGGTAACGGATAGGAAGGGGATGACCTCCAACAAACCTTCTCAGCTCAAAAGTTTCGGGAGAGCTATCGTTCCGCAAGCCACTGAAATTGAAAAATGGCATTTTTACATAAGTTTAACCGCAGTGAATACAATAAATGGTGCATAAAAAGTTTAATTCATAGGATGAGACCTATAACCATTAACACTATGCGATCCAGTGAAGTGGATTGCACGGGTTAAATTTGTAACGAAGGAGTTTAATCCATTAAAATAAGAACATAAGTAACAAATAATAATTATCTATTCGTTATAATGATGGAGGCGTGACAACGAGGATATTTTACACACCGCAATATACAATATCACTCACCTTTCCAGCAATTCTATCATATTATCATCTTGTAACCCTCCATATACTTTGAATTTTTTTAAGTTGCACACATGAGTTTTTTCATACTTTCCAAATGTAATGGACTCAACCAAAGAGTACTTCTGAAGCTTAAGGACGAGGAACTGAAAAAAGTATTAATTTTTAAGTAATCTCTATGCGAAAAGCGGGAACATACAAATGCATTGTCCTATATACCTGTGGGGGGTTGTTTGTATCGGACGACCACCTCGAAGACTGGTCATTAGGCTTGTCAACTTGAATATTTCTGTGAGAATAAGTAAGTAAAAAACATCATCATGAATGAAAAAAGTTATCGCTACAGCCCAACAAGAAATCACGCAAAAGATCTGATCAAGAACAAATAAATAGCAGCGAAATTTTACTAAGAACTACAACCAATAAGCAAGAGTATTCAGTTTACTTGAAACATTACGACATAATGCGTTTTGGCCTTCTACGATGTTTACTCATCGGGCCAACGCAGCCTAAAAAGTTAATTTTCAGTGTCAACATGAATGTAACCTATGGCTAAATAAATTGCTATCTAAGAATTAATGTTTTACTCACTCTGGAACGTACGTAGATGAAAAACTAGAGCATTTGTGAACGGAATAACTAAGCTCCTTCACAGATTCTTGTCGAAACGCCGCCATGTTTCGAAAATACCGGCTGTACCACGAGATGGAGGTGTTCTACGATCAAAATGAGAATCGCGGGAATCACGTAATAACAAAAAACGGATGCTTTTCTAGCCTAGCTTGCGAAATTTTCGCATATCCCGTATGGAAAGGTCTGCTCTATGTAATTCTTGCCCAATCGGGCTGATGTTATACTACTGTAAGCTGTTGGGGCTGCGTTAGAGAACCTTAGATATTTACGTGGACGGCACGAATAGTGTCTGCCGTAACTGGAATCTATTTCTCATTTCTGCTATTGCGAAATCGACAGGAATAAATTCCTTGAGCTGTCGTGGTGTTCCTTTCCGCGCGGCTCCTTTCGTGTTATAACCTTAGGCGGAGGACGTTCCCACGTTACCTTGAACACCATCGCCTTGAATATTCGTAGTTTTCTTTTTCTTTCGCAAGGCGAACGTGTTTTCGGACCTCTTCTGCAGCCGTAATGAAATCTCATCAAACTAGTTTATCACAAAAAGTAACAGATCTGTAACACCTCTCTCGCGCGGCGTTCAAATCTTACGCCCTTCATTATATGTTTCCCTTAATCCAAAATACCGATCAATATCAATAAGCGTCAGCACCCACTGGTAATCTAGTGGTTGAAATAAAAGAGCAGCATCAGCTAGAGCACCCAACCAGTCATAATTTCATATCAACCCAGAGGCTTTCCCACAGATAATCGCAATCATCTGCGGGAATATAGAGACGTATACAATCTTTGATAGAGACTATTCGTGATCATCTGCTATTCCCCGTGGGCTAATCTGAGCTAACCCAGGAGTGCAGCATTGCATAGTTCCTCACCATTGCGCGCTGACTGTTAAAATAAAAGAGTATCGTAATACTGAAACAAAATAGACGATTCATCATTGTTCTTGCCTTGTCAATTTTAGTCGCGGACCGCTAATATCGTTACAATGGATAAAGATTCATTATTATCACAGTTTACAGATATCACCGGTGTTGATACGGAAAGAGCGAAGTTCTATTTGGAATCATCTGCTTGGAGATTAGAGGTATTTTGGAAATTTTGTTGGGAAACAAGTTGTACATGGATGGAAACTGAAGTAGTCATGTATTTAATTCTTTTTTCAGGTTGCTTTGGCTGGCTTTTACGAGAATGATAGCGAAGCGCAGCCGGCTGGGGATAGCTCCCCTGAAGTCGAAGAAATACCTAACGTTAAACCTCCTGACAAATCCAAACCTAAAACTCGCTCGACTGCAGCCTCTCGGTCGGTAACTGATGGGAAAAATTGCCACTATTCCTGGAAATTGAATGAATTGTAAAAATGGATGCTTATATTTTCAGATTCGCCACCGTTTCCAGTCTCAAGGAAGCGGTGGGTACGTCAGAGGAAGAAGATGACGATGAGGAGGGGCAGGCATTTTATGCCGGTGGGTCGGAAAGTAGCGGTCAGCAAATTCTTGGCCCATCGAAAAAGAAGCAGAAAGATATAGTGTCCGTGATGTTCAAATCAGTCCAAGAGTAAGCTATTCTAAATTTTTATTAATACTCGTGCCCCTCAATCTATGCCTCGAAAAGTATGTATTCACTAGGATCTTGCGATTTGAAATGAAATGTAGAATGCCCCTACTGCTTTTGTCAAATAGTGGTAAGCAAGTCCAGACCGCATCCAACTAAAATTTCTGTGCTTTCCTAGGCAAGGGGCTGAAGTAGTTGATCCCAAGAGTCAACCCCACGGTAGTAAAGGGAGAAGTACCACCTTCACCGGAACTGGGTATAAACTTGGACAGTCTAACGACGATACCGAGGGTAAGTCGAATTATTTAAATTCGCTCTGCAGATATTTCTTTTGTGGATAAGAAGCTGTGGAATTCATTTTTAATCTTTGAACCATAATCTGCCAAAATCAATGAAATAAGGGATGGATCAGCGTCTTGAAGGAACCAACTTAGTAGTTTCTGCCAAATTTATAATGTTAGCATGACGCTTGTTGAATCACTGAGGCATTGTCATGTTCATGTTAGAATTTAGTTTAGACTGATTCCATTGGTAGGGTTCGAGGCGAGGAAAACGATTGAAGGAACAAGGATTTCAGTTGAGTTAATAAGTGAGTCCCCTAAATTCTCGAGTATAACGCGCGCGTTATACATGTTTTTTTGCAAAAATTTTTAAGTTATTTGATGCGCGTTATGCATAAGAATTACTAGGCAGGCATTTTATAAAAAATATCTTTAAGCATTCAAATATTAAATCAGTGAAATGATGATATTGCTGAAACCAATCCAAATTGCCTTCTTTTTGTTCCAAGCCTAACTTTGTTAATATTTTCTGGTATAAACTAGGTGCAATGCAATTCAAAAATTAAATGTAAATCAAATTTTAGGTCACCATTATTCAAATTAAAACTAATTCATTTCGAAGGCCATATTCGAAGTTTATAGTTTACAAATGTACATATGCAATTACCGACCTACTTGATTTTTAAATGCAATAACAAATTTCAAAACATTCATATAAGAAAGAAAATATCACAAGTTCTTCAAAAACATTTATTCCTGCTAGATTATGCAGTAACATCCATCAAAATTTTCTGATTCACTATCACATTTAATATCGTATTCATCTAAGTTTTTGAAAAATGAGTCTGGTAAATTCTTGAAGCAAAACATTGATTTCATCAGATGATGAGTCGTATAACCCTCTATCCAACCTATCAGTATCACGGGAATAAATTCCTGATACCCTGAAACCTTTGAAAATGCATTCAAGGGTTATATCGGCCCTACTTTCTACAATCCACTTACAGATTTCAGCGTAAGAAGCTTGCTGCATCCTTCCAGATTTGGTATAGGTGTGGAAACCATCTACCATCCACTTTTCCCATTTCCTCCGTATTTTCGATTTAAAAGATCTGTTTACGGAGATGTCCAATGGTTGCAGCTTTTTTGTTAGACCTCCAGGAATGACTGCAACCTTGGAATATTTTTTCAGTAAAGCTTTGGAATTGTTTGCTATGTGTGGTCTTGCTGAATCTAATACAAGCAGCGATTTTGGATTAAAAAATGAGCCCTTCCTTTTTTCCCACAACTCAGTTAACCATGTTCTCAGCATATCGCAGTTCATCCAGCCTTTTGGATTTACACACACAATGATTCCTTTCGGGCTTTCCCTTTGGGATTTTTTTTTTGCTTAAATATCACCTTTGGGGGAAGCTTTTCCCCATCAGCCATCACTGCTAGCACAACAGTAAAGCAACATTTTTCAGATCCAGTGGTGCATATCTTTATGTCTTAAGTGCCTTTAACATCAACTGTTAACTTTGTCGGCATGTCAAAACTCATAAGTACCTCATGCATGTTTCCAATCTGGCTTGGTTCAATGCCATTCTTTGCCTGCCCAACAAATAAATTGAACTATTCTACTTTCACTTGCTAATTTTCTGGTAACTTTTGTCAAGTAGAAGTAATCGCTTGCCCTGTCAACCTATTTCGTTTCATAAAACGATAACACCAGCAATTGCTGCCTTTAAAATTGACAATATTTTTCTCGCGAGCCATTTGCAGTGCTTTGCACTTGAGCGACACAGTTGAAACACCTCTTCCTTCACTCCTTTGCACACAGATCCAATCCATCAATTCTTGCTCCAGATCTGGCCAAAACTCCATTTGTTTCCTTCGAGCCCATTTTGCTGCAGGTAGAGCGTTCTACAAATTCCTTTGGGACCGCCACTCTCGAACGCTGAATTCACCCGCTTCGAAGGATCGGGACTGCTTTTTGAAGGTCTGGCCGAACGGCTGGCCGATTACCGTGAATCTCGGCATAATTCACAATCTCCAACTTTCTCTGCGCCGTGTAAGAATTCCTTCTTTTTGGCATTTTTAAACAGGCTTATTATCCAAGAGTGGGACTAAAATATGAAAAATAAGAGCATTGTTTATATCGTATTTAATAGGTTCATTAACTATGTACAGAGAAATAAAAAATTACGGAAATACAGTTACACCCACAGTATGTCTTGTATTTACTAGGTTCATTAACTATGTACAATGGAAGAAAAAATTACAGAAATACAGTTATACCCTCACAGCATGTCTTAAATATGCAAAAATTACAAAGTTAACACTGCATTAAATACGGCGTCAATGATTTATTGAAAATAATTATATTTAGGTCAACATATCTCTAAAAATACCTCACCTACTTTATGTCACAGAGGAACAACGCTGCACTTTCAGCACCTGTCCCAGTTGTCCACAACGTTACAGCCAGACTGCAACTCCTCACAAAATGAACAACAGATGCAGATTATGAGTTCAACGGTGCTTCTGAGACTCACAGCGTTACATACAATGTATTTATGTAACCTTATCTTGCTGGGACACTCAATACGAGAACATTTTGTCAGCAATTCTTTTTTTGATACACTGTTTTGTGTAGGCTTTCTACGCAAGGCAGGTGAGAAATTGGATCTTTTTAAAACTTTGTATAGGTTTAACACATGGTGATAATGTAATTATTTTTCGGATTTGATTTCTTTCTTTACTGGAAGTGAAATTAATTCAATAGTTACTACAATATGTTACTTTTTCATCCCTTGCGTGACTGCTTTGGATTTTCCTCTGCCTTATTGAAAAAAATGCGAATTTCAATGGTTTCGAGAATATGAATTTCAGTAGTCAAGGTTCTGCGGGTGTCCTGCACGTAATATATAAGTGCGCGTTATACTTGAAATTTTGGAGACATACCGATAACAGCCAAAGGTTGACCTGCTCGTTATGCATGAGTGGGCGTTATACTTGGGAATTTAGGGTAACATAAAAAATAAGTGGGTTTGGGAAGTATCAAGGAGAGCCCTTCTTGAAACCTCACTATTTTTCCGTGCACACTTGAAGTAAATTGAAATCCTTGTTCCATCCCCCCACTCCACTCTCCAACTCTTGCAAAACTTGGTTGCTGGCCCTATGTAAGGACATAGGTGAGGAAATCGATGAAGTTGACATAATTAGTGCAATTGTTATAGACTTTGCTCCAGCCCCTGTTACCATATGCCATGAGTTGTTAATTAATAATCTTATAAAGACTACTATTGATCATAGAGTGTTATAGAAAAGCACTGTGTCACTCAACGATCTTTTCCTTCATTGACACAGTGCTTCTCACTCCTTCCCACTCCCCACCCCTTGGTTTTCCCAGTGTAAGAACTATCAGTAAGCCATCATTTAAGTCCCCATATCTCTTTCTCCTCCAAGTGAACTGGATCAAAAAAGCCTGGACGTGCGAATCTCCGTTGTCTTTTTACACAATGTAATTCTTGGAAATGTATGTGTGTAAATTGCTGTCCCTTCTCCCATGCTTCTTCCTCCCACTTCTCTTCCTCCAACAACAGCCGCTTGGTGAATCCCTTCCAACCCTTCATACCTGCCCAACCCTTCATACCTGCCCCTCAACTTCCCTGTCCTTTCCCCTCCCTAGTGCTTCTCACTCTTTCCTATCCTCCCCACCCCGTCGGTTTTTCCCAGTGGAAGAATTATCAGTGAGATACCCCTTGGGCTCCATATGGCTTCCCCCCATGTGAACTACATCAAAGCCTGCACGTGCTATTCTCCGTTGTCTATAATGTGTATCTCGGAAATGTATGTGTTCATTTCTTCCATGCTCCTTCCTCCCACTCCCCTCCTCCAACCTCAGCCGCCCGGTTAATCCCTTCCCACCGCCCAACTCTTCACACCTGCCCCTCAGCTACCACACTCCTACACTCTCCCTCCCCCTTCCTTCCCATCCTTCATCCGTGCACCAGAAAATGGTATATATACGATGTAAAATAATTTTATGCCACCTGAAGATGTCTTTATGTGATGAAACCATGGTCGTTCTCAATAAACCCATCTAGTGAACCTATACAAAGTGTATTTCAATTTCCGTTAAGTATGGAGAGGTTTCACAAAGTTAAGCCTGAAGTTACTAGTTAAATATCCATCAGCTACACAATGTTTCACGAACTTTAATCTGCTTTTGACAATCTCTTCAATTTCCCAAGGTACTTTAAAGGAAGCATTCAGTAAAGTAATAGTGCATATCATTGAATCATCTTGGTACAGAAAGAATGTATCTCAATGGTGGGGCTAAGTTCATTGAATTTGCAATCGTAAAAACAGGGGTACTTGGATATAATGCTGAAAAATTATTAACGATATAATGGGATTAATGAACACATTTTTTTACATGGGTAACTAATGATAAATTGATGATTGAAAAGATAGAAAAAAATTAATAGCCATTGGTATCATAACATTATTAACGATATAATGGGATTAATGAACACATTTTATTTAAATGGGTAACTAATGATAAATTGATGATTGAAAAGATAGAAAAAAATTAATAGCCATTGGTATAATAACATTATTAACGATATAATGGGATTAATGAACCCATTTTATTTAAATGGGTAACTAATGATAAATTGATGATTGAAAAGATAGAAAAAAATTAATAGCCATTGGTATCATAACATGTCACTAGCATAAATCAGCATCCCCACTCAACAAGCATATCAATTTCACAAGGCATTTCAAATGTAGCATCCCAAGTTTAAGAAAAAGCCCAGATCATATGTTACACACCCAATTAGTACGAAATGTCATACGCCTTGCTGCTGTAATGGCACATGTTATACAGACCATCTTAGGGAAAATTTCCTAATGATTTTCACTTAAATTTTCAGGATTACATACCACAATAGCATCATTCTGAAGGTAAAACTATGTGAAAAATATTTTTAAAAAAGTATCTTGAAATGCTAAAGGATGGTTTAGTTTATCTTGAAATACCTTAGGGTAGATTAGATAGAGGATCCTTATTCTCAAGGAAATGTTTCTGGATAATCTGACCAATGGTATATGCTGAATAGATGGTAGGTGCTCAAGTTGTTCTAGTCCATACAATAAAGATTAGGATTTTTTCAACATTGTAAATACAAATGCTGTGGCGATAAACCTGAAGTTAGAGTTAAATCAACTAACAGCTTGGAAAATTAGCACAACGAAAATAGCTACAAAAATGAGGAGTACAGATGATTTCTTACCCTACAGTGGTGTAATTAAGATAAGCAGTCACACTCATGGATACGATCATACAGAATATATAATCAAATGCATGAGAGACAGCATATTTGATGTAGGAGCCCTCATTACTTGTCAATTCAAAATGGACAGAATATGGATTCTACTATCATTTTTTATTGTGTGTGAAAAATAATGACTTGATTCATATGGATCGTGGATTTGTTGTTGCTCTAACAGAAGTCAGTCACCACAAATACTCTTGTTCCAATGGTCGAAACATAAAACACTGTTTCCACTCAGCAATGGCCTATCTTCGAATCTCCCATCTGGGGTGCCGGAAGGTGCTTCGCCAAGTCACAGACCTCAGTTGGGTGATTTGTATTCTGTGAGCACATCTTGTCACTCGTTTCTCCCAGAGAGACTCGTTACAGACTACAGAAGGGAGAAAACACTTGCTAGGGAACCCCACAAATCTCTTTTCCCTCGATTTCTGTAGAAAACCAAGTTACAGACTTGGGCCCCAGGAGTCTCTCAGGGATGTATGATTGGACCCTTGTTATTTTTAGTATTTATCATTGATTTACCTTTATTAGCTATCTTAAATGCTAAGTTATTTGCTGATTATTGTAAATAATATTGTTTAATAAAAATGATGAGTACATATATGCTTCAAAATGACATAGACCAAACTCATGAATGGTCAAGTTGTGGCAAAATGAATTCTAGTATTAGTGTACACTTTCAATTTTCAAACTAAATGGTTATTGATAGATGTGACTAGAAAAAAAATGGAAACAGATGAACCAAGTCAGAAAAGTGTAAGTAACTGGGTGTCCTTCTAACAGAATATTTGTGATTGGGGCCTCACGTAGGTGGGAAATTCAGGAAAGAGTTTAAAACCTATGTCACGTAATGAGAAATATTAACACTGTGTAAAACAATTGGATGGATTGGTTTATTTCACTTCTGTTAGACTAATGGTTGAGTATTCTACCAATATCTGGGATCCCTATGAGAGAGGGAAGGCAAAAAGCCTGGTGAAGGTCCAAAGAAAAACTGCATGGTATATTTTGGTGATATATAAAATGAACTGATAGCGTAAGCAGCAAGTTAGAGGAATCAAGGTTGAGTCAGCTAGAAGATATATTTAAGGAAATAGATTGTTTGGGATGCAGAAGTGTTAATTATAACATCCTGCTTGGGTAGTGTTGGCGAAGAAGCAAGAATCACCAAATTTTGTGGGGAAATATGTCAACCTGCTTAAGTTTAACTTGGCAGAAAACTAATGTTTTTAAAGTACTCCTTCCTGAATCATGGCATGATTAAATGGAATTATTAACAAGAACAGTCAAATCTATTACCTCAGAATGTTAATCTTTTAAAAAAATTCAATATGTGTAAGTAAAATATGAAGTGTGTATTATGCTTTGTTATTATTTTCTTCCAATATAGCCTAAATGGAAGTTACTATGCCACCAGACTTAAAGTATACTTGCACTGTAAATGTAAGTAAATAGAAAATTTCTTATTTCCAGTTATACATTCACCCTCGACTTCCCGCCAAGATTCACAAACAGAGGTGACCCTGAAAATGTGGCGGGAAGGTTTTAGTGTTGATGATGGTCCACTTAGGCGCTATTCTGATCCTGAAAGTAGAGAATTTCTGGATGCTGTTCGACAAGGGTACGTCAAAAATTAACGTTGGATTTGCCTGTGAGAACTGTTGTTGCTTTATCCATGCTTACCCTTCTAGTGTTTCTATAGGCATGGTGGTATAAAAGTGTCATTATTTATCAGCGGCATATGCCTCATGAATTGAGTCATCCACCCCTGGAAAGTATAAAACTATTACTCATGCTTCTTAGTCTTCCAAACTGAAAGGGTTGAATACTAATCGGCATGTGTAAATCTCTTTCATTTGCTGATGCTAAAAATAAAGGTTCATGTTTGTTGCATTATGGATAATTTTACTTTTTATCATTGTCACTACTCTACCTTTCCTTCTGGGGAAGCATATTGATTCGATTTCCAATAATCTCATGCATTAATTCATTGAAATATAGTGCCCGTCCATCGTAAATAGGCCCTAATTGAGTTAATGTTGATATTTGTATTCTTAAAAATGTTTGCCTCTTAGACTTAAGAATTTCTACCTACACTTAATGTGCCAAAATAAGTATCTCTAGTTTTCTTGTTTAAGTGTCTTTTGATTACAGAATTCATTGTGGAAGATCAATATTTTGAGTCATCAAATCAATGAGGATGTCTGTCTTAGCTGTAGAGAAAGAATGTATATTTTATTTGTACTTCCTCCCACTTCCAATCCAATATTAGCATCCAATTGTGCAAGGGTCATTTCTTGAGAAAGTTTAACCTTTTGACTACAATGTTTCTGTCAATGTCTTGCTCATCATAATTCTTTTGAAAAGGGAGCTGCCTCCAGAACTGAGTCGTGGGGCTAGGAGAGGAGCTGAGGTACACCTAAACATGGAAGATCATAGGCATGAAGATTTTGTTGTTAACAAATTCAAGGCATTTTCAGGGAAAGGCCAACTTTTGGGCAGGTAAGCTTTGAAGGATTCATACAATATCTATATTTTTTTAGCAATAGCTTATTAGCATTTGATGCAAATGCTGCTGTAGGAGCTGTTGATGACATGGTACAATTAATTTTTACAAAGTTAACTAATGAGTGTCTGCATATACCTGCATGTTCTGAGTGAGTTAATTATAACATCCTGCTTGGGTAGTGTTGGCGAAGAAGCAAGAATCACCAAATTTTGTGGGGAAATATGTCCACCTGCTTAAGTTTAACTTGGCAGAAAACTAATGTTTCAAAGTACTCCTTCCTGAATCATGGCATGATTAAATGGAATAATTAACAAGAACACTCAAATCTATTACCTCAGAATGTTAATCTTTTAAAAAAATTCAATATGTGTAAGTAAAATATGAAGTGTGTATTATGCTTTGTTATTATTTTCTTCAAAGGTAACCTAAATATTACCTCAGAATTAGAATTGGTTATGCAGGTTGTATCACTATTCAGTGTGCATCAGATCTGATTTTTTGGGTTCTTGTTTGTTAACAAGTATGTATTGGGATTTTCATCATGTATTTGGTTTAAATATTTGTTTTTTGTCCAGATTTGAAGAAAACTTACAACATGATTTTTTTGGAAACAGGCATCCATTGTTGGAATTGTAATTTCTTGTTTTTTAGTCAGTAGTTTACTTGAATGATTGCCAAGTTCTTGTGATAATCAAAGAAATCACCATTGCATTTAGTATGCCACTCAAACAATAATTGGTGCTTTTTTATCTTTATATGAACTGGCTTTTGATTATTTGAGCTTTTATTAACAAAATTATCTGCTGAAATTGCTATGAAGGCTTCTGCGATATTGATTATACTCCAAAGTATTCAGATTAGCTGAACCTGCTATTTGTCATGCCATTTGTAATTGTTTCTGCTGATTGTAAGTACTGCTAAATTTTTATCCTGACCCTGAAAATGTTAGACGTTAAAATGTAAGCTTTTGCCTGTACCATTAATTAAAGGAGGGTTTAACCTTTAAAAGACTGCTTTAAATTCTCTCTGTAATCCAGCCGGGTGTTGTTATATCAGCTTTAAAAAATAAACATTCCCTTTAGATTCCATTTTTCATGCAGCATTGGAGGGAACTATTGTATCCCTTTGTCAGATCAAGGTTAATGCATGAAATTCTTTATTCATGAGAATTGAGGTCTAATTGTGAGTGAGGTGTACATATTTGCACTTCCTTGAGGTAAGTATATACTTGGTAGGAGTAATGTCAGCAGGAGAATAAATGCACAAGCAAGAAATCTGGTTAACAGAAAATATCAAATAAGGTGGTCTTTCAACTCTCACCTGAGTTGGAAATGATAAAAACAATCATGCATTCCTTTTCATGTGTGAATCCCATTTATTTTCTGTGGATGTAAAACTTTACAGTATGGTATTTCACCAGGTTTTGATGATGGGGTCCTTTTTCTGGGTCCATAAGTAGGTTAAAATGCTTTTCATGCGTAAGACTTTGCTGATACATGTCTGCTTAGATTCTGATTGCAAGCTGTAGAACTGGTGGAATGAAAAATTAAACCTTATATAGAATTGGTCCAAGATAATAGCACTGTTGATATTATTCATGTGACCAATCAGTGAACACATCCACTGCCATATGGGAAGGGAATCATGTGAATGAAGGAACCATGATGTGGTGGCCTTTGTTAAAAACATACGTTCACGAAAAAATTTTTCACTTTTTTTCTAAGCCAAATCATTGTAATTCATCTATGCTATTACCTTAAAAGGACTTGTTCTAATATTCTTACTAATTCCCTTTCTCTTTTTTTCCCAAATTTAGTATTACATTACAGAAGTGACCATGAATGAAAAACCTTAGTGTTTTCCCTTTTGAATGCATTTTCTGAGAGTTGCTTTTATCCCTAGAATTTTTATTAGTTCATTATTTTCCATAATTTGGATAAGTTTCATGTTTTAAGGAATTTTTTAGAATAAATTAAAATTACTCATGACATACTGTTAGGTATAGCTATTCATCTTAGTTTTTCAGTGATCAGAAAATTATGGCAAAGTTATGTTGAAATTGATATAAAATGATTTTATTCAGTTAATGTGTCAAATAATGCTACTGTTTATTCATTAAATGAATTTCTTGCAGCACTGTGCCTGCAGTGGTTGGATCAACTAAGCCTGTGACAGAAGCCGACCGTTTGGCTAATGAAACATCAGCTGCACAGTCAGTAAATGTTAATGAAGATGAGCCAATAACAACTGTGCAAGTGCGCCTAGCAGACGGCACTGTTTTGCAAGGTCGATTCAATCACACCCATACTGTTGATGATGTTCGACGCTACATAACTCTGTATCCTTTATTTACAAGATCTGTTTAATATTTCATATCAATTGCGGCCTTTCCTCTTGTTTTGGAGTTCTTACTATTGCCCAATTGTGAAATTATTACATCGCTTTACAGTTATTTTCATACTATTTTCTCTAGGAGAGTGAAGTCTAAATAGGAGCTAAGGGAATACCATATTTGTGTATATTGACAAATATATTACAATACATTATCATAGATTAAGTGTAAGGCCTCGAAGCACCCAGATACAACATGGTTAGCATCCAATCAGGCGATCTCAAAATATAATTTTTTGATGAATGACCTCAACACCTGCAGAAATGAATTTTCTGATAAATTTGGAGTCGATGCACCACATATCAGTAAAGCCTGAATCACACGATCATTTTTTCCATCTTTTTTAAGGGATAGCTCCAATGTCTTATGTCAATGAAGATGGTTAGCTAGAAACTCACTCATTCAATTCTGTTTTGTCATTTCTTAAGGCAGAAATTTAAAATATAATTCGGTATGTGGAGTCTTGTGGTATTCTACCTTGAAATCCTGGACCATTGTATAAGTATCTTAATTGCTTTTTTAGATTCACACAATTTTAAGGTATAATTTAGGGATTCATGTCATATGGAAGAATAGTCCATGCTAGGTTTCACCCAACATATTTACTTAGTATTTTACTGGAAGTCTAGTTCATCTGGTTTCATTAGTGAACCACAATCATGATCATTTTCATGCTACCAAGTCTATTGATTTGAGAAAAAAAATGAAACAAACACGATTAACTGATATTTTTTTGAAATATGAATATTAATGAGCTATGGGGATAGAACATCTTTCATTATGGGTCTTTATCACATATTATATACCACTCATCATAATAAGGAAATGTGCCAGTTGCAACTCATCACTCCCATTTGACACTATGCCTGGCAGTAGCTTCAAAAATGGCTAATCAGCTGAAATAAAACAATAGCTTTGGTTAATTTATGGTATATTTCTATAGCCATATTTGGTTGTAAATTTTACTACACCACATAGATATCTCGGCAAGTCAGCTGATCAATCAGCCATGACAAGGAGTGTTGTGTGACACAAATGCTTCTTTTGTTGACACTTTTTAGCACTATTGTTTAATTTGCCCATTGCATTAAAAAAATCACTTGTCCACAAGGGTGGATGTGTTTGAATCAATTTTCAAAGGAATTTTTTATTTCATTTTTGAAAATAACACACACGACAAAAGATATTAATCAGGTGTTAATCATCATTTTATATGCATTAATAAGTAATGAAAAAGTAAACAAAAAATAACATAAAGTGATATGAAAAATTATAATGAAAATGCTCTGAATCAAGGAAAAAAGACATACTGTGAAGCACCCGTCATCAGGAAATATTTTTAATTCCACCACATTTATGGCTCAGCATTGCCGGATTAAGGAGGAACCTTACATTGATTTTAAACATTTTTCTATGTATGACTGTAATCAAATGGTGTAAAGGTATTATGTGGCAATCTGTGACTTAATGGAGATTTATTAGTTTAAAAATGATAAATTTTAATCTTGAAATACATTGCCTTAATGTCCGTGCGATGACTTCTCTTTGCATAACTTTTTTATCCTAATTTACACCTGAATAAAATCATTAAAACTTATACAATGTGCTCTAGATTTTGAAACACCAAGTATATTATTTTTCAGCATAGGTCTTCGATAGTATAATACAAGAATTTATATTTGAATGACTGACTTCCAGTTTTTGTCGGGATATATAACTGAAATATTATGATGAATGTGGCAACGTTACCTAGGGAAACTCTTCTGCTCTTTACCTTGTTTTCCATTTTTTTTCAATATATATAAAAATTAGGCATTTAATATATATTGTCAAATGTTTTAAGCCTGATGATAATTACACCCTTCCCTCAGTTCGTTAAACAAAATATGACATCTGTTCCTGCCGAATTTGCAATGGAGACTGGAGTCTATAATTTCAGTCAATTCTGGTTTTCATAACAAGGTAAAAGCTTCGGTTTAATGCTTTGTTCTCTAAGATATTATGCTAAGTATTTAATTGAAAAATGAAAAACACTAAGCCTAAATTTACTCCTTACAGCTATTTTTGTATTGGTATCTTTTAAGAAACTAGTATTCCGAAGTGCAGGTTCCTTCTTAAAGATGCTCGACTGTTTCATTTGGTTTACTGTGATTTGGGAATGTCCTAAGCCCTACAGTGTTGCTGATTGTAAAAGAGACCACTCTGAAGGATATTTATGAGTATATTATTTCAATTGTTATCTGCCATCAGTGAGTTTTTATACCTACTTCCCAAAATCCCTCTTGATTGCAGAAGTGATTTTCTTCTCACCCTTCTTACTTTTTCCTCCTTTGGCTGGTGGTTATTGCCTTTTCACTTTAATCTTATGTTGTTTAGTCATGTCTAAGCCTGTGTCTATGCTCCACTATTCAGAATGGTTTAACGCCTAGTTCATGGAAATATTTAAACAGCTTTTTCCTTAACTTGTGAATAGTGCTCGGCCACAATATCAACTATCATCATTTGCTTTATTATCTGCCTTCCCCAGAAATGAACTCAAGGATGGTTCCAAGACATTGGCTGAAGCTGGAGTTTTGAATGCATCTCTACTTCAAAGACTGACTTGATGCAACTGTTATTTAATTGAATAATAATGCAAATTTGCAGCAGCTTTTGAATACGTTTTGCTTGAAAAATTATCAAGTTGCCCTTCTCCTCATAGAGCTAATTTTGTTTGTTGAAACACAGTCATAATGTAATGTAAATTGCAATAAGAATCTTCAAGAATCTGTGCAGTGTCTGAATTGTGTTAATAAATTTTTATTTTGTACGACTTTCATTCATCTAATTATCTAATCCACTAATATAACCAAGCCATCAGAATTGAATGTTAATTTCGATATGGGTGCCCTAAGGCTAGTTGCGGGGATTTATGTACTAGGGGGTAAGTATTTAACTTTATGGGCAATAATGGTGGCATACTTCAAATTTTATAGCGTTGTGAATGTGTGACTTGTGGAAGAGTGACATCAAAAATTTCATGAAACTAGTGTGAAACCAAACACCACTGGAGTAAGAAGTCTGTGTGTGAGCTATGTGCTGTTTTGCTCAAATTTTTATTTATGGCGACAATTCAAGGACTCTTAAGGTACATTTCCATAATGAAAAATATTATCCATGACATTATTCACTGCATTAAGTAGTGAAACTGTGATATGAGGCGGCCACAGGCAAATTGTCGAATTTGAGGCTTATAGCCTATTTTCTGAGGGAAGTCACACGAAATCAGTCTGAATTTTGCCTGGGAGACCTCTCTAAAAGTTGCCAATGGGCTAGAAAATGTGATTGGCAAAGTTTCAGCTCAACTTCATGAAAATAACATGTGGCTCGTTTAGGTCAAAGTTTAAAAAACATTTTTTCAAAAATTCACAGCCTTTCCTCCATAAAATGAAAACCAGTGATCCTGATTCATTTCTTAGGAAAATTTGTTGCCTTGATATTTTAATCAAACCATTTTTAAGATAAAACGTATAGATTTTGTGATATTCAGCATTTTCTAGGTCAGGCCATGCTCCACATCCTCAAAAATGCCCTTTTGGGTAAGTGGCAACAGAACTAATTTAATTTCTTTTTACCAGTTTGTCTTCCCTAGTTATACTTGACCTAAAGGATTGAGTCCTAACAAGACTAATTTTCAAGGAAATAAATTATTTTTTGCAACTCTATAGGTCCTTATCCTCGGAAGTGGCTTTTTATCCCAAGGCCTATAAACAATGCAACATTAAATTTCTGGATTTTGTTTTTGGTGTTTTTCATTTTATAAATTAAAAAGAGTTGAGAAAGAAGTTTTTTCAAAAGAAAATGTGAGAAATTCTGAATTCATCATTTGGAATCAAGGGAAAAAAGAAGGGAATATTTTTTATTCAAAGACATGAATATGATTTGCAGGTTTCAGATTGAAGTAGTATTAGTAATGGTTTATGTAAGTTGGCTTTCAAAGAACCAGGCTTTGAATTTGTCTACTGTAAATAATGCAAAAGACATTAAATTTGTGACAGAAACTGCCACTGCTTTTAGTCATTTGTCTAATGGGATCTGAAGTCTGATTGGTTTTGCATCCCATCAGTCTGTATGCTCAACAACCTCAAAACCATTCTCTAATTTTCTAGCTATTAAATAATGCTGAATCTCCTCTGTACGATGGGAGTGGTATAAAAAATGTGTCGATTCCTTATCTCTTGAAATAATTTACAGTTGGAAGAGTATCAAATCAGCTTCTTCGTCCAATGAATGATTACATAACTTGTTTGAGGCTGAGCATTGCTTTTACATCACTATCATCATTTTCTTTTCTAAGCATTTATCTGCCAGCCAATTTTTCAACTGAAAAACTTTTTCTATCATCAAAAAATAATACTTGCTCCGAAATTAGATACCGCAGATGGTCTTTCATTTTTACTGTGCATTTGACTTTTGGACATTGAACCATGCTTAAAAAACATATTCAACTTATTTTTTCTCTAGACCAGTTAATGAAAACTCCACAGAAAATGGACTTGGAGAGAATAAATGGCCTTTGCCATCCATGAGTGACACAGCACCATGGTCTGTGAAAAAAATTCTTTTGCTCGAAGATTTGCAAAAAGAATCAATTCTTTCAAATTCATTTTTGTTTTCAAAATTCATAGTATGGTGTAAACTATTTTCAATGTAGCCCTGATGAATTACAGAAGTACGAAACTTGACCAAAACTCTGGAAGAGAACAAAATTATAATAAAAGAATTCAAAGAAGTTGGATGAATTGTGTCATAATTCCTGGGCTCTTGTTTTTTCTTATTGTTCTATGAGAAAAATTGACATTTGGTCCAGATAACTTATTTAATGTCTGATGAGTTAATTGTCACTTTCACAAATGCATTTCATCATGCCTATTTTAAACCACAACTGGAATTTTTAAAAAATACCTGGCTGAGGGCCAATGGTTTTGCCCATATTACTATGGAAACTGATTTTAGAATAACCTATAAAATATGGTGGTGACATGGAAAATACATAAGATTATTCTCTTAGTTTTCCTAGTACTGCACAAACACACTCAAAGTGACAAACAGTTACTGCAGTGGTATCAAAATACTGTGCTTGGAATTTCCTAACTGCCCTCTACTTCTTCAACTTTAGATAAAAGATATAAAATAGTTTTCTCCACTCATCATACTTCTAAAGCTTCACAATGCAACATTTCATGAGTCTGGTTGGCATCCTACCTTACTCTAAAAAAAATAGGACTATCTACATTGGAAGTCTTGCGACTTCTTCAGTGTTCAGTATCACACATTTATGCTAAAAATAGGGTCCTAATCAATAGTAGAATTAGTTGACTTAATAAGAGTAACGAATCATCAGGTGTCCATTTTGAATGCATTTCAACTGTAACACAAATAGAGGACCCATCTTCTTAAGGGCTAAAACAAGATTCATATCAAGAATAGTTCATAAAAATATTTATTAGCTGATAAATAATAATTTATTTCCTCGCAAATAAGTTTCATGATTTAGCTTTTCAGTGCAAGTATAACAAAGGAAGACAAATCAGTGAAAAGAAATGAGTTCTGTTGCCACTTACTCAAAGGGCTGGAACTTTTCTGGGTACCTCGACAAGCGGGTATAACCAGAAATGAGAAGGCTGAAAAACTTGCAAAAGCAGGATCCAACAGCGATCAGATTGGTCCTGAACCAATCATACCCATTGTGGCATCGGTTGATAGCACAGAGATCAGAATGTGGGGTCTGGCCATGGGCGATCCCAGGGGGGGTACATCCCCTCCCCCCCAACATCAAATACAACATTGAACACTCCAATCACTGAGGAAGTCTCCTCCCCCCCCTGAAATAAATTCCTGGGATCGCCCTTGGGTCTGGTTCAACACTCTTGAGATCTGGCAAACTGCATCAAAGCTATGACAGACCAAATTCCATACAAGGAGACCAAGTCCTAGCTTTGCAAGGAGGCTTCTTTACCAAATAGGAGTCAAATACAAATGGTAGTGGGACTATTCATGGGACACTATCCAGTGATGAGATATCTCCATCTCTTGAAGATTTCATTTTCTCCTACCAGCAGCTGGTGTAAGGAAATGGATGAAACAACTTCCCATATACTCTGCAAATGTCCAACCAAACTTGAGACTCTGTACAGGTATCTGGGCTCACCATTCTTGGAGCCTAACAATGTAGGGGTAATTCCTGTCGGGGACCTGCTTGCCTTAAGCAGAGCACTTGGACTCTATGAGTAACCACTGATAGGGTGGCGGGAACATTGGATCAATTTGTTCTAAGTGCCTCAGGGACTCATTTGCAATTAACTCCATCAACATATCCAATCTACCTAAAGGGCATTTTTCAGGATGTGGAGCATGACCTGACCTGAAAAATGCTGAACATCACTAAATCTATGAGTTTTAGCTTAAAAATGGTATGAATATATCTTCAAGGCAACAGAATTTCCTATGAAATGAAACAAGAATTAGGATTCCAGGATCATTGGTTTCAAAGGCAGTGAATTTTAGGTAAAAAGCACATTTTTTAAACTTCGACTTCAATGAGGCGTATGTTATCGTCACCAAGTTGAGCTGAAACACCAATCACATTCTCTAGTCCATTGGCAACTTTAAGGGGGGTCCCCTAGATGATTCAATGAAAAAAAAATTAGCCATATACCTTGTGATCAGCCTTATGTTAATTGAGCCACTGAAGCATCTCAACAGTTGACAAAAGTTACAGAGTAACCTCCCAGAAAAAAATTGGGAAACAGGCCAAAATAATTCGGATGCGGAAAAGAGGTGCCCGCAAGGAGAACCCGAGTCATTGCTACTATCTACATACATATATATTGTAGAGCACTAATGATCTTTGCTCATGGAGGGGTAAGTACATTGGATTATCCATTTCTTTTTGACTGTGTGGTACTTGAGGCCTCTGTTTCAGCATCTTGAAGCCTTTCACCCATGCTGTAATGAAACACTCGTATTCAAATGACAAACTGTCTTTTATCAGGCAAAGATTCATTTACTTCTCGAACAATTTGCCCGCTAAAATTGATATCTGTTGTTTCATGTTGCTTGTAACATGTCATGTCCGGCAGTCTGGAAATATTCCAGAACATCCCTACTGCTAGTTAGATAGTCTGCCCAGCAGTTTTGAACACCATGCTCCTTTGAGGCCCACAAAAATCCTCAGGAGATGATGCATTGGTGGCATAGCTGACCAAAGGACTTGGCTGGAAAAGTCCCGGTCAAGGCCAATCATTTTTCCTTACAAGAATTTTGCACCAATAATGTCGTCTTTATTGAGGGATATTAGGACTGTCCAGTCCTCTCTTACATATAACTCATTTTACATCACACAAACAACCATGTCCTGGATGGAGAAAAATACACCCAGGCGGGACTCGAACCCGCGACCCTGAATTAGGAGGCAAGGACTTAACCCTGCTGCCACCGGGTTTGACGAATGGACACTAGCAGGTGACTCTGTAAAGGCAATCCATGGCTAGTCCTGGTACCTTTAAAGTTTGGAATAGGCTTGCTACTTCCTTGTTTTTAAATTCCAGAAGAGTATAAAAATAGCCACTTTTCATGCCATATTAATAAAGTAATTGTGAATCTCTTTTCTGCCTATAAGGAATAAGATGCATATGTCGGCCCTGGTGGCAGTGGGGTCAAGTCCTCGCCTGCTAACCTGAGGGTCATGTGTTCAAGTCCCGCCTAGGTAGAATATTATCTCCCCAGGACATGGGTGTGTTCGTCTATTGTTAATGTTAAAACACCCGATGTAAAAGGCCTTTGTTGTGCTGTTTTCGGGGTTGTGAGTATGCATAAAAAATACCTAGTGATGTCTTAAGGGATAGAATTATGAAATATCACCATTCATGTGACACAGCAAGTAAGGCATTGGGGAGTTATTCATCCACCAGGACAATCCTTATGGGGAGAGAATTCCTAGCCTGAAAATCCATTTTCAGGTTGTTGGCTTGTATATACATCTCCATGGTGGAATGTCAATAGATAGTAAGTTAGTTACACTATTTCTCACTTGTAAGTTGTAGCCAGGACTGGTTTGTTTCCACATTAAGTTGATGCCATACTTTTCAGGTAGAAAATAAACAGCCAAAAATTCCACCATTTTTGCTGGAATAGTATAGTCAGTACTGTTAGGAAGGAGGCAGGGCACTCACCTGTAACCATCCAGTCTAGTTCCATGCAGCAGGTTCAGAACAAAATGTCTTCAGCAGCCATGCCTTCCCACTCTCCCCTAGCTACACTCTTTGCTACTGCTCTCCTCTTCAGAAGCAATGCATAATTAAACATATAAATGATTCCTCGCAGCATATTTTATCATTGGATCAAGAAATTTCAAGAATTTCATTTTCATTCATAATCTATTATTACCTGTAAAGTGACAATGATGCCTATCATTACAACTAATAGTATTTGTTTTCCTGAAGTTGAGATGTTTATAAGAAGTTAGACCAAATTCCTTCATGGGTTTACATTCTGAGGTTCTAATTAGTCACCAAGATGTATACGTAGGACATTGACCAAATGCCATTATTGGCTAAAAAAATGTTCATGATAAGAAAAGATGCTCTCTTAATCATTTAACCCAGATTTATAAGATAATGTATGAAAAAAGATAGAAAAAACTAAAACACTTACTCCTACATTTATGGATATATAATTTATAAAAGGCAAATATATATCATATAATTTGGGAAAAGTACCCTATGAAGACATAGCCAACAGTGGCAATACAGAACTAATCGAGCGGAGATGTAGTATGCAATATCACAAAAGAAGTTCTTTAATGTTGGCAGACTTATTTCTCATGCAAAGACAATTCCATGGCATATTGGTGGTAGGTCATATAAAATGCAAAACATTATTCATTCCTACCATGTGATACATACTATAATTAGACTATTCCAGCTATACTAGGCAATTGGAAAAGTGAATGTGTATTTCATTGTTTTCATCCAACTCAAAACATACATGTATACTATAGAATATCCACCTCATGAAGAAGTGCTTAGTGATATCTCTAACAACTAAATTCAAGATTTGACTGAATGCTATCATTTGAAAAGAATATTAAGGTTTGCGAAAGAATTTCTATATGCCAGACTTACAAGGACCAAGCCCATTCAAAGCAAACTAAAGCGCCTAAGACAAAAAAAACTAGAAATCCTTTTATTGAAATGGGTAGATCTGCCCATTTCAATTATCCACCCGCCTTTTCATGTGCATAAATCTCAATATGTTAATTCCAACCGACTCCAAAATGCAATGATAAAGCATAATTTTTCTGACACATAAGTACTTTCTTTCAAGCACAACACTTTCAAGCATTGAAATTTATAGAAAGAAAAATTTGTTCATATGTAATAACCTCAGCATCAAAAACTACACCAAAATAGCCCTATCATTCTTTCCACATCCTATTTTTCTTAAATTTGCTGGTGATAAAGGGTTGAGGAAGGCATTATGTTTCCCATCTCACGAGAACTTAATGACCTCTCAAATTTGCAGTGAAAAATAGATCTTCCTCAACGTATTCTCACATTGTTGAGAGCATTCTAAGTCTAATTATCCAATTATTAATTCACTGGTGGCAAGAACATTTTAAAAAATTTTTTAGAACCAACACCTACCTGCATAACAAGTTAACCACAACATTGCAAAAACCTTACCCATCCTTGTTCTCTCACGGCAGCCCTTCTTCCAAGAAATACATACATACATTCCAATCACCCTGTTCCCGTCCGGAGTAGGCAGAGTCACCAAGTTCCACTCATAAATACATATTTGCACACCTAACTCTGCTTCAATAATTTCCTCCAAACTGACCTATTTTTCTTTTTTTTATTTAAACTTCTTTTGCTTCATTTACCCCCATACACTACTTCATACAAGTCATCCTGATTTTAAGACCCCTAATATTCCTCCTCCTAAGAATTTTCTCAACCATAACTCTCGGCCTACCTCTTGCACCATTAATTTCACTCTTGTATATCCATTTTGTTATTCAACTCTCATCTATTCTCTAAACATGGCCTAACCAATGAAGCACACTCCTTTCATACATTTCTATTACTGGAGCATCAAACCCACATTTATTTATTACCCACTCATTGCCGACCCTATCCATCCTACTTTTACCGCAAACACTCCTCAGATAACTCATACCCACAGTGTTTAGTCTACTCTTATGTCTATCCTGACATATCCAGGTTTCACTGCCATACAACAAAGTGGGGAGAAGTACACTTTTGTATATACATCGAGATTTTCGCTTCCTTAGAAAGGAACTCATTCCTTGAAATGCTCCACATGCTACCCACCACTTTCCTTCCAGCATTCGCATGTCTCTATTTCGTCATCTATCCATCCATCTTTCGCAAACATCTTACCCAAGTACACAAAATCATCCACTTGCTCAATTACTTCACCATATGTCCTCATCATACAGTTAATCTCCCCATTCTCCTTATTAAAAACTACAACTTTAGTCTTGCACACATTTACCCTCAATTCCATTCTCTATGTTGATTCACAAAACTTAAACAGGAGCTTCGGTAATCCCTGCTGGCTCTCCGAGATCAAATATGCAACTTTCTTGTTTATACCAAATACCTCACCAACTAATGCTGACAGGACAGATGCTGAAATTGGAGGACTAATGCATAACTACTACTTCATCCATCATTCTTTCCTTTAGACTTCATTATATGAGAAATAGACAACTATTTTCAAATGAAATACTGATTTTCAACAGGAGAAAATAGTACAGAAAAATGTCTTATTTTTTGGGTTCTTTAAGTTGGACACTCGAGTTTTCATAGGGGAATCCAATTGTTACAAGGACAATGGGAGTGTCACCATATAATGCCCACAATGTCACCATATTTGTATCTTCCCCATCTGAAGGTGGCTTTACATGGTACACTATATTGGAAGAACGAATGCATTAGCTCGTTCGTGCAGAAAAATGTTCCGTGTGAGTAGCTAAGAGTATGATTGCCCGAATAACTGACTACAGGAACTAGGACCTTCTATAATTCCATACATGTTCTTGCACCTTCTATGGTACATTCGTTTGTGCAATAAAATGTACCATGCAAAGTTGCCTCAATAATATGAAGCAAGAAAAATGGTCATAGCCACATGACAAAACTTACTTAGTACTGACTGAGTAAAGGATAGTAAAACTCATAACGTTCCACTTCAATACGCACTCTTAATCTGGAAATTCCTTACATACTATTACATTTGCATACCTTACAGTGTCTACAAATCCTTCACAAGCATATTAGCAACCTCAAAATTTTCCCAATAAAATACAGCATTATTCACAGCAATTGACTCCAGCAAATCATTGATGGGTGAAATGAATCCACCTTGGTCTAAATAAAATGGGGTTTCAAAGCCACAAAAACTCACAACGTAATATTGCAGTTAATTTTTATTTATAAGTAAATATACACAATTATCAAAAATACATAACAGGTAACATCAAAATTTAATAGGGTGAATTATGCATCACAGTTCAGTAGAATTGATGTTCCATTCCTTAAATAGGAAAAAACAGTGCAACATTCAGATGAGAATATATCAACAACATGGCATAGGCTACAATTTGTGCATTACAACGTGGTGTAATTTTACATTGCTGCCAAAGCAGCAAAAAAGGAATGAGTTAAATGATAGACAAGGAAAAAACTCCATCAAAATCTATAAATGCAAGGTTAATGAAACAGTAATGCAGGATCACTAGGGATCATTGAAAGCAGACATCTCACAATTATGTCAAACAACAGTCCTTCAAACAACCAAATTTAGTTGCCAACACAATTACATGTTCACTATTTCCTGTATCACTAAATATAAAAGCTTATCTTTAAGGAAAATCATCCCAGAATGACTGCTCGATTATAGTAGCATTTTATATTGGACAAGTAAACTACACAAAAATAAGCACAAAGCAATCTCAGTGCTATTTCCCCTCAGAATATATAAACATTCTTTGTTTCATTCACACATCAGGGGACTGCAAAATGTAAGCCTCTTGACGATTTCTCCCTCCCAAAGGTTTCTACAATTTCTTAAAAAAAAACACTGCTGAAAAAATGTTTGGTCAAATTCATACTAATATCACCAGGAACTTACGACCACAAGAACTCACACAACTCAATACCAAAGCAGAAACTAATCATAGTGGTCTGTGAAACTGCTATCACTCTTAGAGTCATCTTCATAAAAAATTATGGCCAGGCAATAGTAATCAAAAGCCAAATTATAGCACCAATTTTCCAATTATGTACTTTCACAAAAGTAAATGCATTGAAGTAGCATTGTTTTTATAATGAGTGCGATTTTCTAAATCTACATGGGATGAGATTAACATTTATTTCATTCAATATGGATCCCTAATAAAATATATATGCTTATCTACGAAGAATATTATAGCAAAGCTGGCAAATGCTGACATTAGTAATTTCACACATTTTTATGACTAAAGTTGAGCCAGATGAGATGATCACATAACCAATGGTAATTCCATCATACATACTGATCCACAGCATCACATCAGTTTTAAAATAGTTCACCAGCCAATTTAGAAAGTGATGCTGAAGACAACACCTGGATATAAAATTTCAAGATTGAGATTCATCACCACAATCACATTCCCCCACATATCCCTCAATCTCAACAACACAGGAAATAATCTCGTATAAAACACCATATCAAATTCAAGAGCAATATTACATGGATTATAAAGATTTCCATAATAAAAACAATTCCTAGCCCAATCATCCGACTGTGACACAAGGAGGGAAGAGAAAACCTCGGCGACAGTCAAAACTGACATAATAAACTAAATCTTTAAGTGAATAATTACCATTCTTAACTAAATGATTAAATCTGTTGAAATGGTCTACTTGACTAGGTGGCCACCAGATGACAATGATGAATAATGGTGTATTTCTGCACAACTGTGATTCAACTTATACCTACTTAAATGGATGCATACAATGCTCCATATATCTCATCACAATTAAGAGATAATTCATTATACAAATAATCTTCCCTAATTCTTTCCTCCCTTAAAAATTATTTCTTCCCTTAATTATGAGAGCACCCACATCACCACATCCAACCGCTAATATATTAGGTCAACCACAAAAATTTTGAAATGAGCTCAGAAAAATGAGCCCACAACTTACAATGAGTATATCTAAACAGCGGGTATTATGGTATTAAAATACTACACGTTTATCTATTCATACATAGAATTTTCCAATTTTGATGCTTTTTTAAGACAAAATATTTTGATTTCCCAATTTGTATATTAGAATGCAGACCCTAGTCAAGTAAATCAAAAGCTTTCAATTCCAAAAATGCGACGAATTCACCATGCTGTCAAATTTCTGCAGCCAAAGAATGTATTTAGATATGCCACAGTCAGAATCCCAAAAATGGGCAGAATACATTGGCAAGTAGATTTCTCATTTCCACGATAAGTTACCAGAACTACATTTAAAATAACATAGAAGGGCAAACTGTGAAAATAACTTGATAGTTGCAATCACCAATACCAAAATGCAAAAATATTTGATCGATGAAATAACATCGGTTTTAATTCGAAGAACCCAATTCTTTACACAGAAATATTAATTTTTACACACCATGGTACAGAAATTAATTGCAAAATTTGGATTACTATGGTAATACATCATCGTCAGGTGCTTTAGTGACTAGAGCACCTGATGATGATGAATTAGCATTGCAATCTCGATTGAGCACCTAAGTTTTTCAATACCATGAATTGTTAAAGCTAACATTTGTGAATCAAAAACGATTTATACAGTATGCCCACTGATAACTGTTGTTAGTTCTGATAGAAGTAAAGCTCTCAAACCTGCTAGAATACGTTAATGCAGGGATTGTCAATGTAAGGTAAATTCACGCAACAGACTAATGTTTTATATGTTTAAAGATGGGTCAGCCCCAGTGCCATATAATAAGGTAGGATATCAGAAATTACTATCCAATACAATATTCTTCAAAAATACCACTTCACATATAGTACTTGCTATATCCATCTTTCACCATACCATAGCAGTTAATTTGTCACAAAATGCATAATCTCACCCAACTGACCAATTCACAAGTCCTACCATGATATCAAAAGGCATCTGAGGTAAGAAAATAACTTATATTACAATGGAAAATATTACCTACATACTACAAACCTCAGTCATATGAATGTGATTGTGCTTGACAAGGTGGAAACAACAGAAAACCATGTTAAATAGAAAATGTTGAACCTGAAATAATGCTCACTGCCATAATAGTACAACATGCATTTCATTTGGCACAGGATTATACCAGCAATGGAATGGCATGAAGGGTATGAATATACATAGGCTTGATCTGGTTGCGATGGGCCAAGACACAAACTGCTATTACCAGCGTTCCTATTTCCTGTGCCACTCTATACCACATTTTGAAGGTTAAGAATCTGGCTCTATTATTATATTAAGTTTTTTACTTGTTTTCCATTACTTTTTCTGACCTTCTACCTCAAAAATAACCATTAAAAAATGAAGCCATACATTTGTAACAGCATAAAAATTATGAAAACATCAATGACACTAAGAATTTAAGAAAGTTAAAATGAAAAAAAGGAGGAACATTACCCCGAGCTATTGACTAGTCCTTCCTTCTTTTGCCATATTCTGGACATCATCTCTAGCAAAATAAAAATGAACTAAAACTTAGACACCTCAGAAAGTTACTGAAATGACCAAATACATTTAACTGACTGATTATTTATCAACAAAAATCAGATTCCTTTAAGGAACTAATGATGATGGCCGTTGGCTGAAGTATTCAGTGAATGGAAGTAAACAAAAGCAAATGAATCTCACCACAGATTGAGGCGCCAGAAATTAGAAATGAGTACAGCAAGAAGTAAATACGAAATAGAAATGGCCACTTTATGGCATGTAGAAGAGGAAACTGACATGAGAAATTTAATAGAAGTAAAAGAAAATCCAGGCAATTCCCCATGACAATGATGGAAATAAAATAATAGATGAAAGATGTAAGAATTCATTAGGGCCAGAGAAAACAATCAAGTTCATGCAATGTCTTTAATGAGCATATGACATTAATCTTTAACGTAGGTAAGGGAACTTTATACTTAAGTCATAAAATGGGTACCACTGAAGGACGGGGAACTTCTGGGGCCGGAATTTAAATGCTCAGAATTTATAGTTCGGAAATACTTCAGCCGGCCTCCCCAAGACTGATAATTTACATGAAACCTTTAAGCTTGTCCCTCCATTTTGGACAAAATCTCACAAATTTTCAGCCTACTTGGTTTCTTGTGAGCATTCACATAAAAAGCATTTTTTTTATCTGCCTGATAAGTACAGAATTAGAAATATACATTTTCCCTGCTTTCGAGCCAAATAAAACTTATCATCACCAATGCAGTTCACAATTCTCCACAGCATCGTAATTACTAACAGCTATGCTGGGGCATTAAGTGAAGGGAAAGTCATAATTGAAACCAACCATCAAAGTAGCAGATCACAAATTTTCATCATGAAGTCATTACGAACAGCCACACTGCAACTGATTAGTGGTGGGTAAGTTACAAACTTTCCGTTGACACATTCTTATCATATGTGAGAGAGAGAGATGAACACAGCTTGTCCACAACAACCTTCAAAACATGAGAACCATTGTATAGGAGAATTCATTCCATGATACCTCCCGACTGTTACTTACACCAATGCACCATCAATGAATGACACGTCTTGCTCCATTAATCAAATTAACACTCAATACAGAGGAGCAAGATTATTTCCAAAATCTCAATTACAAAAAAACCATAACATTCTCAGAGAACCCAAAGACAGATACAACAAAGCTAATTCCCTCACCATGACATTCCCAAAGAAAAACAATTTTTCTGACAATTTTTTAAAGAATGTTTGATTAAGAGTTCAAGTAATCTCCCAATCATGTCTGAAATGGTCCCTCAGCAATAACCAGCAAGGAAAAACACATTCCTTCCAGTGTGCTACAATATGAAGTAAGGTGTGATGAAGACTGACTTCACCTCTACAAAGAAATCAATGACTCCAACTAATGCCAGAAATTACTCACAGTAGGACGATTCGTTGGATGGGATGACATGTTAGACAAATAAAATATTATGACTTGTCAAAGAGCATAAAATGCCAGAATATATATGATATGAATAAGAGATTGTGCCTTATAATCGGCCAGCAAAATTGAAAACCAAATCACGGCCATGTGTTATAAATGAATTACAATGCCTCACCATTAACAGCCAGACATTTATGTATATTCTCAGTGAAAGCAATTGCACAAAGGGCAACAAACACCACAATCATGTTTCTATCATACCACTGTAAGACTCCAGTACACTCCATTGAGTATCACAGCCAGCGTAAAAAGTTTAACATACAGGACAGTATTCATAACATTCAACACAAATACCGAGCTAGAAAACAAGAGTTTAATGAAATAAATTCACTTTGTGCATGTGAATTACCTTGGGGAGTTCGCCCACTCTCCTCACGACTACTAGCAAACACTGAAATGTGTGCCACAATATTTGTGATATATAGTGGACTAACTCTACTTACTGTGTAGCAGTCCAAAACTGCAACGCTTCGTGTAAATCAGGATCAAACCTGCGAAACACAGGGTCGTGTACGACTCGACCTTTTCGACTTCTTTTACTTTTAAAACATAAGCCATACTGATGCATGGAAACAATGTCACTTGGTATTTTCTGGGATAAATTAGACATTGCATGGACTTTTACATATTGAGAAGCAGCCTCCGACCTACGATGGGTTTTCAGCAAAGGCGTCATTTCGTAATTACTAATGGTTTCCCTGTTATCACTAATCTCGGTGCAGAACTCCACCCGTGTGATTTCAAAATTAGTTAATTTACCCGATTCAGTATAGTCATTGAAAAGTGACTGCAACGATCGATGATACCGAGGCACGATATACTGGTTCCACGACAGAGTGAATGCATACTTAGCACCAGCGGCGAAGGCTCTCAAAGCGCAGTCAGCTGATATTGCAGCTTCAATTTGCACTGAGCCAGGATAGGGGAAATTCCAAGGGACATTGATAACATTTACACCTTGAAATTGGGGTTGTCCGTACACAAGGAATGCAGTAACGCCTATCAATTGGTGGTAGGCAAAAAAACCAACTGCCTCCGCATTGGAAACAAACCCGGGGACCGTACACATGAGTATGGTTACATTCGGCGAGCTTCTCGGGGTGGAATTCTGGAGAACGGGTATAGCAGCGCCAGGCAGATTCTCTTTCTTCAGAGAAAATGCTACAGTGCGAGGCACAGCCTTTTGAGCATCCACATCCTTGCAAAACAGGTACTTGAATGAGGATCCATCCA
The DNA here is from genome assembly GCA_963169105.1 of Ceriagrion tenellum. Lineage (NCBI taxonomy): Eukaryota > Metazoa > Arthropoda > Insecta > Odonata > Coenagrionidae > Ceriagrion > Ceriagrion tenellum. The sequence goes on along the minus strand of OY720636.1, from coordinate 113,474,483 downwards.
GATTTTCCAGGCGTACATGCGCTACCAAGGGAATGGGTAGGTATAACAAACATTGATATCTCGAGTAAAACTTAACATAGAGTTAAATATAACATCATAGTCTTACCTTTACCTCTGTGCACCTCAACACTGTCCGTATACCATAAACTGCATTCCAATGAATCTAATGATTCACTTTCGTTATTCACCGCAATGGCCTTCACTTGGTCAGAATCACCGTCCCAGAATGCTGAGTACACGAACAGTAAGTTCGACACTCTCTGCCATGATGCATAAACGCCTACTCCAGGGTTAAATGACCGCTGATTATGCAAACAATTTCGCTTATCCTCTAGTTTCGCTTTTTGTCCGGGATCCCCGAAAAAATTCAGAACTTCCAGCACATACCTTAACCTATGGTACTCATGCCTGTAGAATATTAAGGCAGTAACACTCAAAATCGACACCAAGATCAAAGTAAGTTGGTAATATTTCTTCATTTTAGAAAGATTTTCACATAATTGCCGCTAACGACTTTCAAAACACGACGACTTGCCTACAGCAGCAATTGCAGAAGAAAACACTGCCACCTACCGGCAGACGTTCTCAACGAAATCTTGACTCTCAAGCCGCGCATCAGTAAGGAAAATGAGTTATCTTTTGTTTAAATAAATTTTCAAAAAACTACCACTCAAGCGAAGGCCAACTCCAGAGGTTGGCGAATAGTTTACATCGCCTTACATAACAAATCAAAGAGCAAAATCATTTAAAAAATAATTTATTGAAGAAATTTACACCATCTAAGCGTACTTACGTAATAAGGCCTTACTTAAATTTATTGGAATTGAACTCAGATTTTCCAGCCTGTTTCAATAATCATGCAATTACTGCTGGATGCATTTAGGGACTTTTCAATTTTTTCAAAACTTACCAAAGGGGCCCGGGAATCTGCTCGGAATAACTTACCAAATCTGCCTCAATCGGGTCAATACGGTGTATTGCTCATTTACCTCGTTTCGTGGATGTCTTTGCAATAGTGATAGTACTTATCCGGTCCACAACACGATAATTAACTACACACCACTGAACCAATCTCACTTATTTAACACTCATGTAAGCTATGCTTTCTCTCTTCTCAAAGGATAATTATACTACTAAACGCAGACCAAATAAATCAACGTTTTAGAAATTGTGAATGCACTATCGTTCCCATAACATCCACGTAACAAAAGTACTTTTTTTTTTAATTGCCTCACTCACTCACAACACACACTCCCAAAAACTAAGCCCCTGAAGTTAAGCTCCAAATCAGGGAACGTATTAGCACCAAACTATGGAGCGTTACTTTCTCATTAACACAATTTACACTATTAATGCATAAATTTCCCTACACTAGCCAGTGCTGATAAAGCAAATTACACTCGCCACACGTACTATTCACATGCACAAAACGTTAAGGAACTTACACCGGCACCACCATTCAGCACTGCAACTCTTCCAAAGCCTTTTGATATTACAAACCTGAATTAGCTGTGAAATCAGAACCATTAATGAGACTGCGGACCGGTAGGCTTTACTAAAATGCAAACGCTTATAAGTAGGATGTTGAATTAGACAAAATTACTTAATTTCATCGAAAATGGGCATTTCTGAGAGATGGTTGTAGTGAAAAAGGAATGCACAATTACTGTTAGTCGAACCTCACACTTCTCGCACTTCACAACTGAAAAGAACACTCATCCACTCACTTAAATTTGTATGATAGGGTATCAGGAGCAGACATAGCTCACTTTGAGAAGGGGGATACAGTAAGACAAATTTTAATTTGTCTACAAGGACCTCTCTATTTATCACAATATGAATGCCTGAGTAACAAGTACCCGGGTTAAAAGAATGATGCTTGAGAAGAAACTGATTCAATTAATGAGAACTAATGCAATATGAAGTTGATAGTTACAGCTTTTGAGAAATAATAATAAGGCTAGTAAAAGAACTTAAGGTTCATTCTTTAAACCCAAAAGGGTATGCTATTACACAGAACTATAGAAACACCAGTACACTTTTCACTCATACAAAAACTGGAACACATCACACGCAAGCACAAATCACAACTTTTATTTTTCTCTTCATGTCCTTATATCAAGCAAAACAGTACCACTGAACCACTTCAGACCACTTGCACTCCACCCATTTATGATAAGAATAATGATGATCTTTAAACACTGTCCACATTTCACATTAACTTATTTAAGAAACACAACCGTCCCATAACTCATGCATACTTCTAGCATTTGTCAGTTCTTATTGCTGTTGATTCCTTTTGCTGGAATTCGGAAGATGAGGCAAAAAACTTGTTACAAAATTTAAACAAGAAAAACAATTTTCATCAATGATTACTTATGATGATGCTTGGGTAAGCAGTGCTATGGCTTTCAGGCGGGCTGTGGTTCAGAGCTGCATTGTGATCCATGCTTGCCATTCCCAGAGCTGGTCTGCCATGTGGACAGCAGAAAGGAAGAAAACCCTCAAACGAAAAAGTAGGCATTAAGACAATATCCACAATTAATTACACATCAACAGTACATATAGAAAATATTATAAATGATCCAACACGTTTGAGCAAATTACTTTAGATAATAAAGACCATGTTTTATAGATGTCATAAAAATAAGTGATCCCTGGAAACAGAAACCATTAACTTCCAAAAGGTAAAAGAGAATCAATAGTAGCGAACTATTATATGTGAATGAAAAAAAGGACTGCATTAATACGACTATCCTTATGATACTACAATAGAAATATTCTCACCAATTTAAGTAACATTTTGTCATTAAAATGCAGGTACATATGATACAACTTTCTCCTCATATCTTACAAAGACACTGCAATTTCCCTATCTGAAACAGGAGACCGCATAAATATAACATAATAGTCATTAGAAAAAAGAAACATTTACAACTATCATCCAAGTTGAAACTGTCTTTGCCCCTGACTTATTCAATATAAGTTGGGACAAACAATACTCTTTATGTCATCATTTTAAAACACCTGTACAACATATTTTCCCTATGTCTCTATACAGAGCAAATAAGTATACTTGGAGTGTTTCAACAGTTAAATGTTTTCATACTTTACTTCTACACAACACATAATATCATGTAATAGCAACTGCAATTACCATTGCACATACTTGTGGAATGGAACTCGATTATTGGATACTAACTGATTCATGCCTGTACAGTGTCACAAAAGATCAGCCTCTATTAACAGTGGCGATATTTTACATCTAGAACTCCTGAAAAGAAAGAAATCAGAGAAGTTTCTACAACTAATAAGCTGTACTTGATTAGCATTTGAAATGATAACAAAAACATGCTAGTCTATCATTATGCAGACCCCCCTCTGACTACCACGATCACCAAGTGGTCCTCTCGGAGACCTTCCTCTGACAGGTTGGGTGCAGTACGTCTCAAAAGCTCCACAGAGAACGGGCAGGGCGGGAAAGTATACAACACCCCCGCAGCATCAGTTTCCTTGCTCGCGAGGGTGATCACACCAGCTGCTTCCTTCAACTTTAGATATGACACCAAGTTCCTCAGGGGGCGAGTTTGAACGGCTGAATCTTCGCCAGTTCCAGCCACTGACACAGTCGAACCTGACAGCGCCAAAAAGATTGCATGAGAGCTCGAAGATGCGATACGTTTAGACACGTCTTCCAGTTTACTTTGGTCCAAGCGAAGGCGCTGGGTAATGCGTAACTGGGGACGGCCTTCCTCATCCCTCAGCAGCCCCCCGACGCCGCCAGCACCTCCAACAATGCTTGAATCTCCATCAGTTTGATGGAACTTGGCTGGGAATAAGGAGTTTTTGAGAATAAGAGCACCAGTCCACGCTACCTCACTCTTTCGAGCAATATCTGGAAGTGACCGGGCCGAAGTAAGAGCACCATTTAAGTGCCTGTTTGAGGATCCGCTTACTCCCCTCCTACCTTCTGAAGGGGAGTCACTGTCACCTGATCGCGGCCTCCTTCTTTCTCCAGGAGACCGCGGAGAACGATCTTCACCGTGCTCTGGGGATCTTGAGGACTGCCTTCTGGACCCGCCACCTGCAGCTCTGCCTCCCAACACATCGAATTCACCGGCTTCTGCGCCGGCACCGGCTGGTCTCTTTACCCAGTCTTCTTCCCGATAGCCATCAGCAGGATATGTGCCTCGGTAGCCCCCACCACGCCCACCACCACGCCTATCCCCCCAGGCTCCACCTCGACCCCTGTAGCCTCCTCCCCCACCGCGACCTGTTGTAGTTGTAGTAGGGTATGCATACTCGACCCCGTCAGTCCAAGCTTCGTAACCAGGTTCAAAGGCAGTGTAATCTTCCCTCCCCACCGGCGGGCCCCTGGCCCTGAAGTCTCCCGCGGCAGTCACTTCTTCCGTGCTGTAAGGTCTGGCTTTGTAACCGAAGGCAGGCGTAACATCGGCGAAATCGACACGGAGCCTCCTCTCTGGGCCTCCAAGAGGAAACCCTCGCATTTCTTTAACAGCAGCAGTGGCTGCATCTATAGAATCATACAAAATATAAGCATGCCCATCCCCTTTCACATGGTCAATTTTCTTAATAGCCCCAAAACGATCAAATTCACGTTCCAACCCAGGAATAGACGTCCAAGGTCCAAGACCGCCCACCCAAATCCTTGTGGTCGGAGTTACTTTCCCGTACCCAATTTTACACTGGAATTTACCAATGTACTGTCCAGAAAGCTCAACTTTAGCACGGTGGGCCATGTCCAAGTTCTGATACCTTACGAAAGCGTAAGCATTCCCGGTACCAGGAGGTGGGCGCTTAATGTCAATATCTTCAACAATTCCGTATCTACCAAAAATACGTCTAAGTTCCTCATCTGAAATATTTATTTCTAGATTTCCTGCAAATAGCGTTCTCGTTGCTAATGGGTCATCCTCCGGTGGTACGTGATGCAAGTAGTTAGGGAACTTATCTTTCTTATTTTCGTGCTTTTCAAAATGAGCTTTGTACCCACCATGAGCCCCACCGCCTCCGCCATGCCCTCGTGGAGGGCCATAGTGATGCGGAGGACCACCTCCTGGAGGCGCGTGCGGCAGACCGTGATGAGATGAAGGCCCGCGGATAAAATCATGGTGGGGAGGCGGCGGCCCACCTTCGCCACGTCTAAATTCACCCCCGCTTCGGTGAGGAATGCCAGGGGGTGGGGGACCGTACCCTCTTTCATACCGCTCACTTGGCCTATGTCTTTCTGAAGGAATAACAGGGGACCTTTGGCGGTAATACCGGTCATACTCCGGGCTTATGCTACGAGGCCTACTACGATACACATCGCTGCTACTTCGACTGCTGCTTTCATACACTGCCTCAACAATGGCCGCCTTATCGAACAAAATAATCCTGGGCTTGCTGTGCTTGGCTTCACGGGCATCTTCATAGCTTCTAAAACAAACATATGCCACTCTCTCGTCTAAGTCATGGGAAATTTTGACACTAATGTCACCAAATTTTTTATATTCTCGGTAAAGGGTATCTTTGATCACTTCATCGCTAGCTTTCGGATGCAGTGCACTCACGCAAAGAACTTTGTAGGTATAAGACCTTTCAGAAACACCTCTGGAGCGGCTGTACTCATCACGGTGTGAACTCTCTGTGGGGTATCGACCTCTGCCGGGGCTTGGTCCTGGTGATCTCCCTCGGCTTCCACGACGATCTCTATCAGGGGTGATCCTTTCGTCCGAACTATCATCGTACCTCCCGATACTGGACCGCGATCTCTTGCTGATTGGCGGAGTATCTCGATCGGAACTTCTCTTCATTTTAGACAGCTAATCACGAAATTTAGCAGCACAACTTAATACTAGCCAGGGACAACACCACCTCCAAGATTGTGGAACTGATGTCTAGATCATTATGTTCATCCGCGTTCCTTTTCAACGAAAGAATCCAGACGGAAACTCTCTAGCATAATAGTGTTTCCAATTTAAAAAAACCTAAATTATTGAAATAATTAAAAACCGTTTCCAGATAGATTAGACTACTTCAAAAAATCTATTTTGATAAGTGGATCTATATCTTATTGCGCATGAACTTTTATACAAGCCGCTACGATCATAAAATGGCGGCTTGGCTTTGCTCGTAGCGTTCCTTGATGTGGCGTCGAGGAAGCAAATGCTATGCTCACAAGGACTTAAGAATCCTATGTAACTGATATAAAATTTTTAATTTATTATTGGTATGTAATTTACGTAAAAAACAACCTCACTATAGAGCTTTTATTCGAGTTAATGTAAATTAGTTTGACTACAGTAGTGTAAAGTCAAAAGACAAACGAAAATATTCCGGGGAGGGTGGGGGAAATGTGGTTTCGTTTAAAATATAGGGGCACAAGGGGTGTACTTGGGTATACACGTTCGTACTCGTGTTAGTGTGTTTTTAAGTATTTTGAGTTCTTCCAGTTTTCAAGAACGACAAATTTAAATGAGAAAGAAAGAATGATCATCTGTTGAGTATCCCGGGCTGGTTGTACGGTCAAGATGAAAGTATTTTCTCGAGGTAAGCCCGTAGATGGGCAGCGTTTAAAACGCAAAGTAATAACAAGGAAGGGCTTCACCGGAATGAAGTCAAGAATTTTTCCCGTAAAGACGAATTTACCCAGTGAACAATCTAGGTGGGTAATAAATGACATTGATCATGGGGTGTCGCCGAAAAATCGGAAGAGAAAACCTCCCTCTCATCGGGGAACGAAAGACTGGAGAGTCATGGGAATCAACCGTGATATTCCGTCTGTTAGAAATGTTGAGTTTTCACGATTGCCTGTGAGTGAAGTCCAGAAAATCGACTTGATAAGTATGTCTTTGGATGAAGTTAATCATTCGGATTTGTCATCCAGGGCATTAGAAACAAATTATCCCACTAGTTTAACTGTTAACTGGGACAATTCTATTGAACCTAGCAGGGTAATAAGTGAATGTGAACTTAGGTCATTGGGGTCAAATTTGAAAAATTCATCGGAAAACCCTATTGGTTCCGCAGAGTTCCATCACATCACAGGAAAGCGTTATTTTCTTATCCTTCGTTACCCTAGTCGACTATATTTTAGGGGGGTATTGGCTGTTACACCGATCATAGGATCTACGTCATTTCTAGGCTACGAATTTCCCTCAGGCATGAAATCTCATCTTTTATTCTCTCCCAAGGGAACTAGTCCCTTATATTTGCAAGCAGTTGGAAAATTAAACATGGAAGATACTAAGGTAATGTTTGTTACGATTTTCTTTCCAGGTGAAGGTAGCGTTACCATTAAATATCTTTATATAACTTTACCTTCTTTGCTTCCTTTCCAGAGGCTACCACAAATCCCTGGTGTTGATTCGAGTATCTTGAGTAGAGTTGGGTTGCGTGACAGTGCCATCCTCATAGAACCAGCATTTGGAGAGCAGTGGGAGAAGCTCCATGGCTCTTTTGCTAGCATGTTCAGTTTCAATCCATTGATTCCAAATGCAAGGGAAAAGAAACGTGCATCTTCAGAAGTAAATGTACAAGCAAATCTTGGGGTGGAATTCTTACAGCCTCTGGATTCTGTTGTAACCAGTCGTCTACATAATGAGAGTTCCGAGTGGGATCAATTGACTGAAGCAGTGCTGAATGCGGGTCGAGATAAAGGCGAGTAAAATACTTTCTCTGCTGTGTCATTGGGTCAGCCCATCAGCAATTCCTGAGATTAAAAATAGTCGTTTTCCTTGAATAATAAAATATTGTCTTCTATTTTCTAAGAGCACAATGTCTTGGCATTAGTTGAATGTAATCAACTGACCATTATTTTCTAAAGCAGAGAGATATAGTGGAGGGATGTGGCCCTAATGGACCAAAGGTGTTCGTATCTTCCCGAACTTCTTCTAGCTGGATGTAATTTATTTGAAGTTAAGGCTAGGGCACACGATTCCCATCTTGGGCTCAATTTCTGGTCAAGGCACGGATTTTTCAGTGGAATCCTGATCCTCACTTTGTTGCCCTGTGGAGAGGACTTCTTGTGCAGTACTCTATCCATCTGATGAAGTGTTTAACCATAGACCCCTGGCACTTAAGGGTAAAAGCAGACGAATGCCAGGATTTCCTCCACCCTTCACGTATTCCAAATTATTCCAGTCCTTACCAAACTACCCTTTTTACCGGTTGGTTGCCTCTACAAACAACCACTCAACCAGGAATGATTAATTGCATTGCAGACCTTGCTGTGGGATGGTCCAAAGTGGGCATGAAATCAGATGCAACCATGGAAGAACTTATATTGGCCAAACTAAGATATCATTATATACTGTGCAACAGTCGACATTGTATACAGTGTATCATTGTATACAGTGCAACAGTAGAAGTTGACTTATCTAGTCAACCAATAAGTCATGACTAGATAAGCCAACTTCTTCCGGCGGGACGACAAAGAATTCCAGTGTTAGAGACACATCAGTTCTCTTCTTATTGTGTTTAAATGTACAGTGTCTCAGGAACAAACATTCTGCTATTGTGGCATCAGTTCATGAACATAATTATGGGATTTTATGTTTTACGGAACATTGGTTACATGAGGATGAAGTCAATCTATTTAAAATCAAAGGATATGATCTTAAAAACTGGTACTGTAGATCCCGGGCTAAAAAACATAATTTATGCTGCCCAGTACTTGCCTGTCAAGGAAATTAATGTTAGTAGATACTCACATGAATTGCACTGTGAAATGAGTGCAGGTATGGTAAAAAATTTTAAAGTGATTATTGTTTGTGTGTATCGATCTCCGAATGGCAACTTTGACATTTTTTGTGACTGTCTTGAACAAGTGTTAACCACTTTATTTACGTATAAATTGGATATCATAATTTGTGGAGATTTAAATGTAGATATAAGATTTTCCAGTAGGGAATCAGTTGCTCTTACTTCCTTACTTCTTTCTTTTGATCTGTATTGCTTGAATAGGGAACCTACCAGATTTAATTCTTGTCTTGATATTATTATTACTAATTTGCGTGAGGCACTTTTGGATGTCAACATCATTGACCTTGGTATCTCTCATCATTTAGCTCTGGAATGTTGTTATAAAGCAAAGGACAACACGGATAATATCAATGGGCCCAATATTAAGAATGGTTCAATCCTATGTCGGCCTGTTACTCTAAATGGCATTGAGAATTTAAAAACTTGTCTTTATAATGTTTCCTGGCACCATATACTCTCCTACGCAAATGGTGATGATAATTTTTCCTGCTTTCCTTTTTGTTAATTTAATGTTGTTTTTTGAACACTGTTTTCCAAAGAAATTGAGAACTTCAACTAAAAGTAAAAAGGCAAATAATGCTTGGTTGACCCCTGAGCTAACTAGCCTTAGGTCAGAAGTAGTTGCACTGCATGCTAAGTACAGGAACACTGGTGATAATGATCACAAACTCCTGTGACTGAAACTAAAGAAGCAATACATCCATAAAATTCATCTGGCAAAACTGAGCGCTAACTGTTCTACAATAGAAAATTCAGATAATACGGTCAAAATAGCATGGAGGGTTATTAATAGGGAACGTGGGTGTTCTGCTACCCTTTCACCCTGACTCCCTGAATAAACACTTTCTTAAAACAGTAAATGACCTTACTACCTCCATTAATCACAAGTCAGCCCTTGCAACAGGGCTTATAAATAATCATCCTGTTACCCCTTCCTCTTTTAAATGGAAATGGGTGACAGCACATGATATCCAGTTAATTATAAAAAAATTGAAAATTTCCAATTGCACTGACATTTACGGATTGTCAACTAAACTGGTTAAAAATCTTGCTAGATGAAATGAACCACTTGCATTGATATGTAATTCGTGTTTACAGTCTGGTTGTTTCCCTAAATCTTCAAAGGTATCAAAAGTTATCCCCATAAATAAGAAAGGTGACTCTAGCTCAGCATCAAGTTATCTTCTAATTTCAATAACTCCTATTTTTAGCAAAATACTTGAGAAAGTGATCAAAAATCAACTCTATGATCATTTCATAATTAATAATTTATTCTCATCCTCACAGTTTGGATTTCGCAAAGGCCAATCCACAATATCTGCTGTGATCTACGCCATTGATATACTATTAAAAGCTTTTGAAGATAAAAACTCTACTGCCTTAATTGCTTGTGACCTTTCAAAGGCATTTGATTGTGTCTCTAATTCCATTCTCCTGAATAAACTTCGTTATTACGGTGTCAAGGATATTGAACTAAAGATCTTTCAATCTTATCTGAATGATCGTTCACAGTGTGTCTACATCAATGACAATATGTCCATGCCCTTATATGTTGAACACAGGGTTCCACAAGGATCTGTGCTTGGCCCTCTAATTGTTTCTGGTCATGATTAATGATCTTCCTGTATAATCCTGACATTGCTTACCACTCTTTTAATTCAATAATGACTGTTGTCCGTGAGTGGTTTTGGTTTACAGCAAATGGACTAGCCTTAAATAATGATAAAGCTCAATTGGCGACATTTTCACTTAGTGCAGCTCTAAAGCATCCAGCAAATGTAAAGCTTTTGGGTTTTGAACTAGATAGCAAATTGCTGTGGGATTCATATATCTCTTGTATCCATGGCAAATTATCAAAGGCAATCTTCATGCTAAGAAAACTCAAAGAACTTATTCCCATGCACTATCTGAAACTGATTTGCTATGCCTTTTTTCACAGCCATCTTAGCTATAGCATTGAGTTGTGGGGGCATGCTACGACTTCCTGTGAATTATTTATTTTACAAAAAAGAACTATAAGGATCATTTCCAATTCACCCCCACTGGAGCTCTGCAAACCAATTTTCAAAGAGCTTGGTATTCCCACTCTCTATAGACTTTACATTAATATATGCCTTTCCTGTGTGAAAGAAAATCTTAGTTCTTTTTCCACAGTGGAAAGTGTCCATCATCTCAACACTAGAAGTAATGAGAAAATTGTACTACCATATTGCAGGCTGAACAAAACCAAAAACTCATTTGGCATTCTTAAATTGAAACTTTTTAATATTCTACCACATGGGGCCAGACGAGTTTCCATGTTAAGGTTTAAGAGCTTAATTTACACTTGGCTGGTATCTAATGCATTTTATTCTATTGAAGAGTATTTAGAGTGTAAAAATGTAGACATTGTATTCTAAATGTTTCTTTTTATGTTATTTTATTTGACGAGGGCTATTGCATTTTTTGAATGCTTATTGACTAATAAAGAATATGAATATGAACAATCACATGTTTTTAGGTTGTCTTCTCAAGATTTCAACTGGATTAGTGATTTTGCTGCTATCATTTAGTAGTTGACTTGACCATCATCTTTAGAGTATTGATCTAAGGTTTTAGCATGTGCCATCTTATGCATGCTGATCTTGGGTGAGGTTGCTTGTGGTTTGGTGTTGATGATCCTCTATATCCTTTTTGTTTCCTAAATTCACTTAGTATCACCTTTTAGAATAGGCAAAGGCTTGTCCTATGTCTCTGTTAAAATTGCTGTCATCCAGCGCGATTTTTGTAGTCTTCTTAATCACCTAGCCCTTGTATGACATTTATCTGCTCAGAAGTTCTCTCATAATAATAAATGTGATGGTGCAAAGTGGGCATTATATCAGATGCAACCTGGAAGAAGTTATGATGGCCAAACTAAGTTATCAATAGGAAGCAGAATGTATCACCATTACTCATGCTTGTGGGACTTTATACTGTCTCCTCTAATAGGTTGGAGCTTATGGAATTTTTGGGCCATACTCCCTCCCATCATTTTTTGTCTACAAATTCCCCTCTTTGGACAGTTCCCCGCTGTGGACTGTTAATCCTGTGGACATAGCTGGAGGACTTGCCCAAGGTGTGTCCAGCATGTGGGCCATCACCATTGATCCAAGGATGTCTGCAATTCCTCCTACTCCTGAATTCAGTGACTCCTGTTAGCAGCTTCTGCCTGAATCCCCTCTGCCACAACCTTTCAGCTACAACCCTTTCCTCACCACATCCTCTACAGGTCCAACCTGAGGTTGTTAATTATGGCACAAAGTCAAAATCCTATAATCCACAGTTGAGAATGAGAAACAATTCCCTAAGCTCCAATTGATAACCTCCACCACAGAAATGTACACATCCCACTAAATTCCTCCCCTCCAAGGCAACCAATCACCTTTATTCCTTTACTCACCCACTACACCTTCCACCTTGCTGAAAACCTCCCCTCCTACAAAGGCATGCCTTACCGTTGCTCTCTGTTACCTTGAAATGGCATGGAGTGCATATCAATCAGCTGTTTTTGACAGAGAAAGCCTGGCATTTGCCAATGTGTAAATTTGGTGATTGATTTGGAGTTTATGGAAATCACAAATCAGGTTGGCTGACCCAAAAAATACTAGGTTTGTAATTTATGAGCTGGTGAAATATTATCTAAATGTGAAATTCATGTGCAATAGCATGATCTTAAAGTGAACCCATTGTAAAGCTCAATGGGTATTAGTTTACCGCACACTTCTTTTACATTGACTACTCACTCACCTACCCAGATTCCTATTCATCTCAAAAGCAACCCCTGTCTAACTTTCTTTCCTTCTGCAGTATGTAACTCTATAGCCATCACTCCAGCAGTTCTAGCTATATTTCTACCATACTGTGTACAAGCCTTTGATGTCAACACCCACCTTTCCATTACTCTATATTAACTTTTCCTCTATTGGCATTCTCCTCTTGCTCCATGTATGCACATATTCTTACTATAGCATTCCTCTCTTGTATTTTAAGTCCTTTGCTGCATTTGCTAGTCCTGCTGTGCAAGGATTTTGCATGATGATGACTGTGGGGGGCCTTGCTCCCACCACCTCTGGGCATTGCACCCAGCCTAGGGGACCAAGTCACTTAGTTGTCAGGATTCACTTTCTTTTAAACACCTCAGAATTTTAAAATGTATAAAATTGGGATGTATTCAGTGGTCTACTTCTATTGTCATGCTGTATACAAGTAAATGTGAAAAATTTCTGTTTTCTAGTCTACATTCTATCTGAGTTTTGTGTGCATCTCCCATTTTTGCACTGCTCAGCATATTTTATGTATGAATATTTTGCACTGTGCATATTTTATTTTTGCAAATGCACATGTTCAAAGTAAGGGGTCAGTGAAAAGAAACTCTGATTTCAAGGGTGCTTTTTAGTTTTACATTCTTATTAATTCAAGTGCGTGGAACTAGAATAATTTTCCCTTGCTCTTAGCTTAGTATATCACAGAAGATTTTCAATCAAGGTTATTAATTCTTTTATTAGGTCCAATTCGTCTTATGGCTTTTGGTGGGAAAGGTGTTGGAAAGTCAACGTTCATGCGATTCATGGTGAACCGATGGCTGTCTAAGTGTAAGAGAAAAAGAACAAATGGAGGTCTTGATTCCCAAGAGAGCAGTGTCTTATTTGTAGACTTTGACCCCGGGCAGTCTGAGTTCATACCACCAGGATGCATATCAGCTACTCTAGTAACTGAGCCATTGTTAGGACCAAATTATACTCACCTCAAGGATCCAGAAAGGTGCGTATGGCATTATTAGCTTTCGGAAAATTCTGCTTTGTTATCTTGAAAAGTAAAGTTTGCTTTATTATCAGCGTGATCATAGCTTGAAGCACAGATGAAGTGCTCCATAACTGGTATCGTTAGTATAGAATATTGCTAATGTTGGACTATAAGCTTTGTAAAGATTAGAAGAATGTGATGGCCAGAATTAAAAGTTTTGATGCTGATGCTCCTTTTAAGTGTGTGGATGCTGACTATTTCTTTGAGTGTTCTTGCCAAGGAGATTAGATGATAGCTAATCATAGTTGCTATGATTACTCTATCTATGAGATTAACTTAGGGAAAATTATATGTAGGTCCTGATATAATAATTCTTAGTATTATGACATAATGTATTACATATTCTACTTAGATTGTCAAATAGGTACAAAAATTGCATCCCACTGACCATTAATTACTTTAAGAACTAAAGTAAACAATTTTCAAGCTATCCGGGACTAGCCACGGAGTTCCACTTTTACGGAGTCACCCGCAATGCACACATGTGCGAATTTCCACAGAGAAAAAATCATCCGCCTTGACCGGGATTCGAACCCGGATCCCTCGATTTCCGGCCGAGTGCTTTAGCCAGTTAAGCTACCGAGGCGTCCTCTTCCCCAGTGGATTTTTGTGACCCTTACAGGACTAGTCTAGAACAATCTACTGTACTCTAGTCAAGAACATCTAGTCCCGTAAGGGTCACAAAAATCCACTGGGGAAGAGGACGCCTCGGTAGCTTAACTGGCTAAAGCACTCGGCCGGAAATCGAGGGATCCGGGTTCGAATCCCGGTCAAGGCGGATGATTCCTTCTCTGTGGAAGTAAACAATGCCAAATACATTTGTGGTGAAGTGCATGATAATATATAGACGTGGCTGTTGATATGATGATGATGAAGTTAGGAGTTCATTGGTCTATGTGGTGGAAAGGTTCGGTCCTTATCTGCTATACCTAAATTTGCAGGTTTGAATCTGGCCTGGCTGAATTTATCCCCATCCTTAGCATTGGTGTTTGTAGTTGTAATTGAGTAAGTTATAACAAAGACCTTATTTGAGCGAAATTCACTCCCAAATGGACTCATTTTTATCATTACCATTGAGTTTTTGTCATTTTGAACATTAATGCTCTGTTAATTGTAATTAGGGATGGGTCGATTCCACTTTTTTTCGATTTTGATTATTTCAAATCGATTCTCGATTCTGATACCATTGATTCCTAATAACAGGTGGGATATTGCTATAGCAGTAGCATACAACTATTATTTAAATTCAATTATTGGCTGAAATAAAATTACGAAGACAGCTAAGTCTCTCCAAAAGTATATTTATTTACAAATTGCAAATATGTCCTCAGCTTATAGAGGTAGATAAAAAGTACAAATTTATAGCCTACACCCAAAATTTCTGAGACAAATATGTGATAAATGAAATTTGATTTGAATATTTATCTATCTGGAGTCGATTGGAATCGGAATTGACTTAAGGCGATCGATTCTCTATACCTATTCTAATCCTGAGAATTGGTGGAATCAAGAATTGACATTTGGATTCGACTCATCCTTAATTGAAATATTATAATATTTTATTATGCAAGGTTATTGATTTCTGATACTTTCTTTATTTTTAGAATGATTTGCATAGGCGATTTAAATGTGGAAAAATGTCCAGATTGGTATATAAAGTGTGCTGATGAATTACTGAAATTTTGCAATTCCAATCCTGCTCTTTGTAATATACCATGGTTCATCAACACAATGGGGTTTTGCAGAGGTGAGTGAATTCATATCATCTTCAAAGTTAACTGTGTTCTTCTGTTGAAATAAGACAATATCTGTAGTAATCTCGTGTTATATTTCCATTGCTATATTTATTTGAAACTTTTACTACACCACAGAGATAAACCACAAAAACATGACCCGGGTTTCAATACATTAGTATCATCATCAGATGCAACCAAAAGTTGGGAACTCTCTTATATATTGAAGGGGGGGAAATGGACCAAATAAAGGAAAAAGGGGGGAGGAAGAGAGGGAGGTGGCAGGTATCAGGGTATAACTGGCTCAAGGATAAGGGAGGGGGAATGGAACAAGCATTCGTCAACAACACATACATCAGGGACTTGTTATGTATGATTTAACTCTTTCTCGGCCAATAACATTAGTGTACATTTCTCAGGCTCGCCACCGGGTAAGATATTCATAGGCAGCCGACGTTTCGGGTTCCGACTCGTTACCCATTCTCAAGGCTACTGATGTGAGCTTGAAAAGACTGTTTACTTTGGCGCTAGGCTGGGCGGGATTGGTCGAGCCCCGATTGTTGTGGTGGAGGACCGTTGACCAGCGGGGACTTAGCTCTGGTGTTCTGAATTCTTCTCAGAATTCTATTCCAAGAGCTGCTGATCGTGTAACCAGTATCCCGGTTGAAATTCTTCCTCTCCAACCTTATCTCTATCGCCTCTTTGGTTAAACGATCCCAAAATTGGCCGGATCGCCAAAGAACAGTCGTGTCATCCCAAATGATTTTATGGTCCCGACTCAGGCTATGCTCAACTACTGCTGATTTTTCCGGTTTACCAAGCCGGAAATGCCTACGGTGTTCCTTCAGACGAGTGGATATAGTTCGCCCAGTCTCTCCCACGTAGACTTCACCACATTTGCATGGGATTCTATAACCCCCGGAGTCATGAGGCCAACTGGGTCCTCATCAGGGTCTTGCATTCTTCTCAATATTCCGAGTTGCTCACGTGATCACAATGCCCTTGAATTTTAAGAGAGTTAAGAGGGGTGGGCCTTTGCCTGCTGCACCATTGCTCTCTAGGTGTCCCGGTCGGCGGTCCTGGCTCGCCATCCACCCATTCCTATTCTCTCCAGGTCGCTTTGCACCTGGTCCAACCATCTAATCTTTGGGCGCCCCTGCCTTCTTTGGTTGAACAGCCTTCCTCTCTTCCACTTTGGGATTTCTTCTTCACCCATTCTTTCCACGTGTCCCAACCTACGGACTCACTGGGAATTTATAAACCTTAAGCCGTGTCCCAATTCGTTAGGCATTAGGGAGGATGCAGTTAGCTAGCTAAATATTTAGATGCCTTTCGCTAAGGGACCTTGATTTGGGACATCCTTTGCTAGTGTTGCCGTCTACCGAGCTGGAAACGAATGAAAAACATATGAGTAATTAATAAAGGACTGAATGAAACCTGAAATAAAGACATTTTTGACGCCTGTGGCTACCTTCGGGTGCGTTGTGAGATTTGGAAAGTGAAATTACATTTTTTCATCCATTTCGTTGTCTGGAGATTCATTAGTTTTCAGGGTATGTAAGTTCGTGTAGGTGTTCTGGGATTTAAATTCGTTTTATTTAAGTATACTAAGTAAAATTTTTCTTTTGTAATCGGGTGTTGGTTTGCGAAATTCTAGAGAATTCTTTCACAACATACAAAATACTTGCCATGTTTGCCACTTTTCAACTACTTCCTTGGGTACGAGCGGTGCGAGTTTCCTTGTACGACGCATGCTGTGCTTTGCATGACGGGAAATTCAATATGGAGGCGGATTTAGGATAAACTCCATCTACCCTAAATTTCACCCCCGAGAAAGGCACCTAAATCTGCTCCCCCATGATGCCTAACGAATTGGGACACACTTCAAGATGGCGTCCTCCCTAAATCTGCCGATTTAGCTGCCTAATGGCGAATTGGGACACAGCTTTACTGTAATTTTTCCTATAATCAGTCTCTTCATTTCCTCATTATATCTTATCCTCCATTCTCCTTGATCACACACTGGACCGTATATCCTGCGGAGGATGCACCTCTCAAAGGTCCAGAGTGCTCTCTCGTCTGCTTGTGTCATGTGGGTTTCAGCATTATATCTCACCACTGGTCGTACTAACATCAGGGATAGCCTTAATTTTAGGGCTCTACTAATAAGTCTACTTTTAAATAGTTTCCGGTTGGCATAGTTGGCCCTGTTTCTGGCCTCGACTCTTTCCTGGATGCATTTCTTGGCATTGTTGTCGCTAGTGAGTAATGTTCCAAGGTAATTGAAGTTATTTACACCTTGAAAGGAGTCTCCATTCATATTTATGTTGCGGGGTTCTCTTCGGTCTTTCGCCGCCGACAACCATGTATTTGGTTTTTCTCAAATTTATTTTCAGGCCTATTTTGGCAGACTCCCTTTTCAAAAGTATTTAACTTTTCTCAAGGTCTGCCAGCCTCCTTGCAGCAATTGCAATGTCATCGGCATATGTGCATATCTTAGTCAACTTTTCTATCAGCATTCCCTTTAAGTCTATGGTTTGGACTGATTTATGTTGAGCCAGGTTGAAGAGTATTGCTGAAAGCCCATCGCCCTGCTTAACTCCAGCATTTAACATGAATTCCTCACTAAGCTTATTCTGGACCTTAACTACTGCTTTTGTATCATCTAAGGTAAGCCCCACCAGCCTTATTAGTATTTGTGGGATTTTGAGCCGATTTAGCACCATCATGAGCTCTACGATTTATACTGTCAAATGCCTGTTGGAAGTCAATAAATAAAAAATGTATGTCTCGGTCATATTCATAAAATTTCTCCATCATCTGTCTAATTGAAAAGACTTGGTTGGTTATGCTCTTATTCGGGCGAAACCCACACTGGTATTCTCCCAGTGTTTTTTCCACAAGGGTGGTTAGTCTCTTATTTAGCACTCCAGACTTAGCCTTCTAGGCTAAATTTAGCAGCGTGATACCTCTGTAGTTTCCGCTCTTATGTTTGTCGCCTTTTTAAAAATGGGGAATATTATTCCAGTCTTCCATTTCTCGGGCATTATCTCCTTTGACCATATATCACACATTAGCTCATGCATTTTTGTTAGCAGGGTTGGACCTCCATGCTTCAATAGCTCAGCTACTATACCGTCTTCTCCTGGAGAGCTGTTGTTTTTCATTTTCCTGATGATTACTTCTACCTCCTCTCTGGATGGTTCCTGAGCGATTTCATTATTATCGTCTTCTCTTGGCTCGTGTCTCTCAAATCTTCATTTTCGTTCTCATTGTCCCTAATGAGAAGTTCTTTGAAATGCTCAACCCACATCTCTAGCAATTTTTGTTCCCCAGTGATATTATTCCCAGCTTTATCTTTACATCCTCAGAGTCTAGGGACGTAGCCAGTTTTCATTTTGTTCACAGCCATGTAGCACTGTCTGACTTCATTTTTTTCATGCAGTTCTTCAATATTCTCAATATTTCTGTTTAACATAAGTTTCTTTTTCTTTATTTTGTCTGCTTTCTTTCTTAGCTCTTTGTACTTTCTTACATTTAGACAAGTTTTCCTTTCATTCATCTTTATCCAGCCTGCATTTTTCCCCAACAAAACCATCTTGCACTCTTTGTTGGATCAGTCTTTCCTCCTTGTATTCCTATCTTCTGCCAATGTCTTATCTGCAGTCTTCTTAATTGCTTCTTCTATTTGCCTCCACTTCTCTTCCATGCACACTTGGCCACCGAAGTTAGCTTAATTCCTCTCCATCTCATTTTGAAACTGTGTTCGTCCTTCTTTGATTTTCAGTATGTCCTGTTTCCACTTCTTATTTTTCGCTATTGTTAGGTTTTTAACGGCTTTGATCCTTTCCCTCGCTCAGACCTTGACAAGAAAGTGATCTGAGTCACAATGCAGCCCCCTACAGCTCCGAACGTCGATGATTGATGACATATGCCTGGCTCGTGTCAACACATGATCTATTTGTGTGATAATTCCTGAACCTGGAGCTGTCCAGGTGCATAAATGGATTCGTTTGTGTGAGAAGAAAGTACTCTTAATCACTAAGTTATTTCTGGAAGCAAACTGCTCAAGAAGATTACAGTTTTTGTTATTCATCTGGTGTAGTGAATCGCAGCCGATGGTTTTAGAGCTTCTGTTATCTCACCCCAGCTGTGCATTGAAGTTCCCAGCAATAATGACCATGTTATTGTTTTGTGTTCTTAACAATAATCTTTCTAACTCCTCATAGAATTTTTCTTTTACAAGTCGTCTTTGTCTTCTGTGGGACCATGAGTTGATATAAACATAATATTTTGAAATTTACCCTTGAATCTGGCCTTACACAGTCTTTCATAAATGAAATCAAAGTCTAACAGACTTCTCCGCATTTAGGCATCCATCATTATTCCAGTTCCGCACAGGCCTGTCCTTCTCTCAGGCTCACTGTAAAGAAGGCTGAAATCTGGTCTGTCTATGCATCCTTGTCCCTGCCGCCTTACTTCTTGTAGTCCAACCACATCGATCCTAAATTTGGTTAATTCCCGAGCAATTTCTTTCATCTTTCCAGGGTTTAGCATTATTCTTATGTCCCAAGTGGCAAAAATTATATCCTTATTCCTGTTCCGTTTTGGTCTCTGATGTTGTAAGCCTTTGTTTCCATCCGGTATCTGAGGCTTTTGTGCAGTTTCTGTAACGTTTTGGTTGTTCTGAGGTGAGGTTGTTGGCCTCACGCTCAACACCCACTACATTGGAGGCCTTAGGATTTTCTGTCGAGGTTTACTCCCTTAGCCAAGTTTAGGTTGTAAGGCGCCGGAAACTCTCCTTTACCCCTTCCACAATTACCATTACCCAGGATGTGTGTGACGAGGACGCTGTGGCTGGACTTGCTGGCAGAGCCTGTAGGAAACAGACAGCTTTTCTCCATATTTACTGATGGTCTCAGGCTTGGCACCTTCAACCTCACCAAGACCGCAATATACCAGCATAGCCCCATCATGGTGATGATACTAATGTATTGAAACCCAGGTCGTGTTTTTGTGGTTTATCACTGTGTTGCAGCAAAAGTTACAATGAAATATGACTGTGTTCTTTTGTGTTGTGTTCATATAATTTGGTGTGCATCATATAAAGTTAAATGGCATATTATGTTCCCTGGTCACTATAAATACTGATATTTTTCACCAATGACACCTATTATTGTTACCTATGACATAATAGTATATTTTGAACAAATGTCATTGTAACCAGTGACCCTTAGTGGTCTTGAGGACTATAGTGGAAAGTGTTCTGCAATACTTAAGTGTAAAGTATAAATATGTTGCTTAGGAAAGGTTTTTTTATTGAGTCCCAGTGAGCATTGGAGATGTTGGGGGTCAAAATGTAAAGTGGAAGATAGATCACAATGGAGGATTGAATACTATGTGTATCAGTTGAGCCTCAACATTTTTAATTTGTGTTTTCCTTGTTAGTTCTTCATAAATTATAAATAAATAAACATAAATATATAAAATAATAAACATATATATAAAAATATAAATAAACATAAATAAAAAAAACATAAAAAAAAGGAAAAAAGTGGACACCCTAACATGTTTTTGAAGTTGTTAATTTTCTCTACTTGCATAATGAAATTCTAATTAATTGTTCTTATTTTATACAAACAATTTTATCTTATGTTTCCAGATAGTAGATAAATGTAAATTGATAGAATTGGTGCTGTTGGTGTGAATTGGCTCTATGAGCCATTTGTAAAAAAAATTGATTTCATTTAGTTATATCATGTTTATTTGGATTATGCGTACATGGTAGGATCATTCTTGTTTTTTCCATTGGTCATTTCTTTCACTCTACATCCTCATTTCTTGCCTTGTCTTCAAAAGGTTTTTTTTTAAATTCAAGTAGGGCAATGTTAGCCAGTTAAAATGATTCATACTCAAGTAATGTTACAGGTACTTATGGAAAAATTTTTTTTGGGGAGTATTCTTACCTTGACTTTGACAGACTTTTTTATTCATGAAGGACATTACTGACCAGAAAAAATATCCATTCTTCTGTAATGCTTCAGGTCCTTAGGAAAAAAAATTCTTAAGAATATATCTAAGGTTTACTTTCACCCATGGTTCAGATATTCTTTAATCAATCCTATCTCCTCCTCTGACAGGTTTTATTAAGCATGAAATGGGATTACAAGTTTTGAAAACTCTGTGTGGGAACAAAGGCTTATTTCGAAATTCGAGCTGGAAATTGTCTTTTAAATTCTGGTCCTCTAAATAAAGAGTTCGCCGTACATTTTATTTGGATACTCTCTTGATTAACCTGTTTAATAATGGTTGCAATTTGTTCCTGAAAGGTATTGGTGCTGATCTAGCTGTGAAATTAATACAGCTTTGCCATCCAACTCACGTGATACAGCTGACCAGCCGTTTTTCAAGACGGAATTTCGATCCAATGGACCTCCTTTCATGGAAATCAGTTAATGCTTGGCAGGGAATGGATTGGAACCCCTCAATATTAAGTCCAATGGGTTCCCCAGTGCCTGAATACTTTTATCATCAGTTATGGTCTTTGGCTGAAAGGCCTTTCGCAGAAAATGATGTTCAAGGGGTGGCTGAAAATGGAGCGAAGGTAGGACCCTTGCAGGATTGTGAAGAAATGGAGGACATAGATTCAGAGTGGTAAGTTATTATGCTATTGATCAATTTTTTTGTTGATAAAAATATTAATTAGTGCATTATTATTTATATGTTATGTTATGCTTGCTATTAAGATGTGTCAAACATTAGTGGTACTGAATTCCAGAGGAAAGAGAATTCAAATGTCTCTTTCCATGTGGACTATCATAGTTGTGAATTATGGTGATATGATTGGTGGAGTTTTTGCTTGAAGAATTACAGTGGCCTTGATCAGTGCTCAAATGTTTCGTATTATTTGATGTGGATTTAAATCTCCCTAAGAGAGCAATACTAGCGAGGTTTATTTGTAAGATATATAGGCAGAAGGATTTATAGTTTAAGTCATGGCTATTGGTAAATTATTGACATAGATAAGAAATTTATCATAAATATTTTATCAAATAGTATTACTTTTTTGTTGAATAATTGCTTGGAATTAGTGTGACAAAATAGTAATCCCTATTCATGTTATCTGGCATAAATATTAGTACCTGGGGACTGAGCCTTGCTCAGTGTACTGAAAATACAACTCTCAATTTATGAAGAACTAACAAGGAAAACCTCCACTTGAGATAGATACTTTCATCATTTCGTTACAAACACTGGTATCATTATCAGAGTCGTTTACATAACAGCCCATTGCCACAATAGTCTCGTTGTGATATATTGCTGAAATCAGAGAAAAAGTTACAATTTTGTCATTGAAAACGTGATTTTTATGGAAAGACGAAGTGTTTAAGAAAATCGATAACAAGAATTAAATACTTCATTCTTTTTGCCATCTGATAGTGAAAATGTAGACCCTATATCTTGATTGTAAGTAATTCAAAAAAAGCAAAAAATAAACCTTTACATTGATTTCGAGTAAAATAGGCCCATTTTGGGGCCTCGGGGACTTTGCAGTCCTAAGGAATTTAGTCCAACAGATCCCTCATGCCGAAAACCCTTACTTATCCACTTTCAGGAGAATCCGTTCAGTAGTTTTCGAGAAAATATTTATGTAACAATATAAATATAAACATTTATACAAGAATTGCTCATTTAATAGTGCAAGATTAGAAGCATTATTATGTTTTTTTATTGGATGAAAATATTTACCTTGTTGTACATTTCACTCACTTCATCTTCACCTGTTAATATTTGTAAGAATTTACAAACACATGCCTTTTTATTTGAAATGTGTGCTTTTCCATGAATATGTTCATCCCTGTTATATTTAAATTGTGTATTTTCTTATCAATTTGTCTGTGTTGTAATTCATATTCATATATTGTTGCCTACCAGGGGTCTTCCTGCTTGGCAGTCTCGTGATCTCTGTATTCTGGCATATTTTAGCAGAATGGTTTCTGGACCAAACTACTCATTGCTGCAGCCTACACCTCATATGTAAGCATGGTTTTTTCTGTTTTACTTTAAGTGTGCCGGTCATAATGGAGCATTGTAATTATCCTATGATTAAGGGATTAGGAACGTGTGAAACATTGGTACATTTTTTTTCTTTCCACAAAAAAGTGGCATTTATAATTTTATTCAATGGATGATATGTTACTTGGATAGTTGCTCTTCTGTGCTATAACTTTCTCAAATGCGAATTATGCCAACAGGCACACTAAATCAAGTGAGTGGAAGGATTCTCACATCCGTAAGGTCTGGGTAGGATTATGTCCTCTCTCTCACTCTAAGAATGTGGCATAATTTTCTGATGATGGTTCACAGACGCTGTGTCCAATCCAGCTTCTAGTTATGAATCTCAGTTCTGAAGATGGCCACCAGATGTCTGCCAGTTTGATTCTATTTGCAAGACCCAATTAACGAGTCATCATTTCTAATGGATCATTAAATAAAATATTCGAACGTGAACTGGAGATGATGCAATAAGATAATAGTTCCATGTATGGTTTTGGCATGTTTGGTGATTGCTATTGTAATGTGTTGATGTCCTGTGGCCTGGGAAAGATTCACCTAATTTTTTTGTGCTAAGATTTAAGCCATCGAAAGATTTACTGATGTATCTTCCAACTCTCCAACTTTTAGACAGCACTTGGGTCTCAAAAAGGCAAACTATACCCGAGAATGTATGTTATGCCATCAGAAAGGAAGCCGATTACCCCTCCAAGCAATTGTGGCAAGTGTTCCATTTTTTGGGAATCTCAATTCCATTTCTGTAAAATGAAATAGTTTGGAATTCAATAGAAATTAATTGTTGATGGGCAAATGAAATGGTAGGGAAGAACTCGTATTACAATAAATTGTTGCTCTAAACCTCAGGAAAGTGTAGCATGGAAATCAAGGCTTCTGTGATGTGGAAAATGAATATGCATCCATCACTTTTAATTATCTGTTTGGGCTTTCCCCTCATTTAACCATACATAAAAGGAGCTGAACTCTAATAGTTCTGGTGTAAATTTAGTGCTGAATTTTACATATTTCTTCCAGGATCAAGTTATCAGATCTTATATTGAGTCTCCCATCACCACTGTTGAAACCTCAAATGATAACCACAGCTTTTAATGCAAGACTAGTTGCATTGTGCAACTTTGAGAGGAGTCCAGAAGTATTTAATCAGTCTGAAAATCGCATGCCAGAAGCAGAAGCCGGTGAAGTTCATTGTGAGCCTGTTACTCAGAGAAAGAAGCCGCCTTGGGAAAGAATTTTGAAGCCAGATAAGCCACAGCATCCCAGAGTTCTCTTCCATATGCCTCTAGCACCGTGTGTGGGGTTTGGTAAGCTCTGATTTCTTTTGAAAGTGTCAAGTTTTTGCATTATGAATTATTGAATTTGAACACCTCATTACTGGTTTAGAAAATGTTTGAAATAAGGACCTTGCTGGTCCCTAATTTTCCAAACAGTGAAGGCTTATGTGTAGTGGTGTTGGTGCCTGATGGCTTTTGGGGTAACTTCCATCTTGTGATTTTTTACTATTTTTTTCATCTTAAAATATGGCACAACACAGAATTTACCTAAAACCCTCAAGTACCTAATTTAATATGTCAATTTTCTATAAAGTAGTGTTTATAGCAAAAACGTTTTTCAAGGTAACAAGTTTGTGTATGTGGTAGAAGTCTAATTTAAGATCTTTTGTGATTGTATTCTCATCTATCCATGGGTGTAGCCAAGATTTACGTTAGGGGGCAGGATCTCATCCTGTCCAGCTCCATGCAGCAAAGTTGTAATGAAATGTCTTGTTCAGGGGGAAGTGGCTGCCCCTCCCCCCTTCTACACCCTGGCTACATTAATGCTTCTATCCATGACTTTTGTTTCTATGTCCATGCAACAATAGGTTTATCGTTGGTTTTACCTAGTACTGTGAGCAGTTGCACTACATCTGTCTAAGTCATGTGTCAAGTTAAAGCTAAATGTTTCGTAGGCTGTGTGCTACACTAATTAGGTGGTGTGGTCTTCATTATTAAAATTGGAAATGCCTTTGTTATTTTTCACACAGTTTTCTTTTGAATGACCAGTTTCATTGTATAGATGACATCTTCAGGTGGAGATGTCGCCTATGCGATGAACCTAGTCATTCAAAAGGGAAATGGTTGCATGCTTTACTTTGTTATCCATTATGTTACCCATTATGGACCGAATAAAAATCACTTTGTTAACTACACTTGAGGTGTATTAGCACGACCTGGGTTTTGATACCTCATGTCATCTTCAAGTGCATATACAAAATCAGTGACAGAATACATGCAAGTTAGTGATAGGGGAGGGGAAGGGCCCTTCACCTCCCCTTCGCCCGCCCTTACCCTACCCCCACCTCAACCCCCTCTCCCAAATTCCTTTCCCTCCCCTACCACAATCTTGTATGAATACTGTCACTGATTTTGTACTTGCACTTGAAGATGACATGAAGTTTCAAAACCCAGGTTGTACTGATACACCTCGAGTGTAGTTAACAAAGTTATTTTTATTTGGTCTATACTGGTCATCCAAAATAAAACCCTGTGACAATTTACCAAGGCATTTTGAAGTTTCAATTAGTAAACCCCAAAACCATCAAATTGATGCTCTTCATTATTTAGATGGACACATTTTTTAATGAATATGTAGAATGAATAATTACTTTTATTGAGATTTTATGATAAAAAAGGTAAAGTAGTGAAGTGCAGCTAAAATTAGTGGATGAGGTGTGCTGGATTGGCGTGCAGTTTGTGTATCTTACATGGAAAGATGTTGTACTTTGGTAAAGAGTCAAAAGATTGATGTGAAGTGATGGTATCTAGAACAATGCAGTTGTAAGGAAATTAATGTATCTGCTGATAGTGTACCTGCAGAGGAATGGTATTCCTGCATTCTACAAGTTGGAAATACCAAGCCTACTCTCCTGAAGATATCTCTGTAAAACCGCCCACGTCTCTTGGGCCCATTTATCACTTAGTGAAACTCAAGAACTCTCAAAATAAATCATTATTTACTAAAAATACATTGTCAACATTAAACAAATTGTTGGCAACATAAACTGGGGAAATGTAATGGACTGCTATTGTCCTCCAAATACTGAAATTCACAAAACTCGCCACAAAAGCAAAGAATAAATATCCAAATTATGACTTAAGGGGTTGAAGTGAGTACAGCAGTTCCCCTTGTATAAATTCTTGTGTGTGATAGATGTAAATGAAATTTGAATACTTATTTCACATAGAATAAAAGTGAGCTTAATTTAATTAATAAAATTGTCATTATTAAAATATGAACAATCTTACTTGTGTCTACCCAAAGGTAAAACGATGGCAACATTAAAGTCCCTGGCTTTTTCATTTTGCAGAGCATGTGTATCTTTGCCTTTCGAGAGGTAGTAAATTGGTCAATTCTAATGTTCTTTATTTAACATAGGAGGATAGATTTGTTCCTCTCACAAAACTGAATTATAATACTGATAGGGTGAAGTATGAAAGTACTATGGCATCCACCATTTACAGTTGTTAAATAAACCTAATAAGTAATCATTTCATACTCCCTATTTTTCTCATATATTGATACCTTGTGTCTTCTTACTAGGGTATGTATTCTTAATGCTGCTATTGTGTTTTATGGGGAAGCCATGGTGCATAAATTTTGGTTTACCCTTCTGCTTCAACTATTATTTTGAGATTTGGAAATATATTATATTCTCCACAGGCATTGTTCGGGCGGTAGACAATATTGGCCACAATTTATTTTTGACAACTCCAGTGGAGAATGATGTGCTTGCATTTGTGAGCTGCCTGGCAACCTCTCCATCCATTGGTTCATTACCAAAGGACCTATATTTCAAACCACTAAAATTGGATGCCCAGAGAGAGAACCCAATTCCTTATACTTTGATGTGTGACAAGGGCAGTGCCTTGAGTCGCACTGTACCAAGAGTATTCAATTTCCCATCCAAAGCTCTTCCTGCAAACAAAGTCTGATTTATTTTTCAAATGAAATGTTTATGTTTTGTTTGGACTTGTTGATGACTTAGGTTATTAATAATTATTTTCTTCAAAGAAGAAGAATTCATTTTATTGAGTAATGTAATTTAATTATTTTATGTGCAATAAATTGTTGGAAGTATGCTCATCATTTATTTACTTGACCTTTCTCACTACCATTAAATAAGAACCTATGTACAATTAGATGTGTATGAAATTGTAGCTCTAAGGGCTGTGCTGATTATAATTGATGTCTGATTTATGCAATTAATCCATTGTGAAAGACCATTAATTTATATAATTTTGTCAAGTACCCCAGTGCATTGTTAGTTGTCATGAAGGATTTTCCATCCACTCAAATGAGCTCAAATGTTGGACTATATGCCATAGTTACTGTGGAACTTTAATTGTTGATGATCTGCAATGGAGAAGAGTTGCCCTAATTAGGCTTTTCTTTATCCTTTAACCTGCAGTACTCCCACCAATTTCCATTTGACTGGTAAATGTCTCTTCCGGCAGAGCTAATCGCTCGTCTCCAGTACAGACCTAATGCAGTTTCCTACAAAATACCCCCAAGATATGAAATTATTCTACAAAGTTTACTGCCTTCCACTTATATGCTCTGCATCATTTTATTTGCTTTTTCAATTTCATAACCAAGGCTGTGGAAAATGATAATGAATAGATTTGAGGTTTCAGATCTGATTACCGTCAATACTTGTTAAGAAGCAGACCTCGTGTAGAATCTGACCCTTGATTTTTCTGCCAAAAAAATCTGTACTTTTTCCAATGACTCAAGTACCTATAGTTCTACCTTAGGTTTTCAGTACTTGGGGACGTGGAATGCTCAGGAAAATGAGAATAGATATTTTTCATCTTGAACTATGAAAGCCTACAATCGATCTAATTATACATAATGATCTTTGTTTTCATAATCATCAAGTATAATACATATATACCGATCACGCCGTTCCCTTCCGGGGTAGGCACAGCCACAAAGTTCGACTCATAAATATATATTTGTACACTTAACTCGACTTCAATTATTTCCTCCATATTGACCTATCCCAAACCTCTTTTGCCTCATTAACCCCCATGCACACCCTCCTGTTTTTAAAACTCCTAACATTCCTCCTCCTAAGAATTTCCTCAACCACATTCAGCCACAACTTTCTTGGCCTACCTCTCGCACCATTCATTTCACTCCTATATATCTGTTTCTTTATTCAACTCTCATCCATTCTCTCAACATGGCCAAACCAACGAAGCACACTGCTTTCATATATGTCCATTACTGGAGCATCAAACCCACATTCATTTATTACTCACTCATTGCTGACCCTATCCATCCTACTTTTGCTGCAAACACTCCTCAGATAACTCATACCCATGGCGTTTAGTCTACTCTTATATCTATCCTGACACACCCATGTTTCACTGCCATACAACAAAGTGGGGAGGAGTACACTCAAGTCAGAGGTGACACTGAGAAGTCAGAGATGATCCGGTGTGTCAGTACACTGCATATATCTCCTAGTGGTGGGTCGCGGGCAACGGTATGCCGGCTCTCAAGGTAGTCCTTTCAGAAGGGATCCTAGCTTGAGTAGAATAGTGAAAGCGGGCTGAGAGTATTACTATGCTTTGGTTTCTCTCGTGGCATACTGGCGAAAATGTGCCCGAATTTACTGGTAGAGCTTAATACCCCTTGGCAGGGAAAGCTGCATGTGGTGCACATACTGCAATGGCTGGTAATGTAGCATACTCTATTACAAATTACTCATAAGTCATCTAGTATACTTGTAACTGAAAATGAACTAAATATTTCTATTATATAATATGAAAATAAATATTTTTGCTATCTGTCCAAGCAAGGAAAGAAAAATGTTTGGGTATTCCTTTATAACTAAAACATGTAAGGTACATTGAAGTTGAGGCAAATATAAATTAAGTTTACTGTAGCAACATATAGGCGTTAATGCTATTGGGTATTGACTAGTTATTCACATGGTTATAAATTTATAATGCTGGTTTACTCGGCTTTTGAAAATACAATGACTTTTTTTTCTTGATTCCCAACTGGTCGTCTTTACTTTCCAATATACTCTTAACTGTAAAGGGCTCTGGTAGAGTAGTGGAATTAGGATTTTCCTATACTGATAAAGTTTTCTGGGGGAGTTAACACAACTATGTAAAGCTAATTTACAACAAAATATATTCACGGCCATCTGACTAGCATTCAACTCTGAAAAAACATAATGGAAGCCTACTAGGACATTCAATCCCCCTTTTGCTTTGTTATGAACCTCAGTTCTAAATATTGCCACCAGTATTTAATTCAACAGGCGACAGAGCAACTAGCTTATCGTGTATTTGCTGATGGAGCAAAGGATGGACAGACATCCACTCTTCAATTGCTCCATGTATGATTTACACAGCACAAAGGTTAGGCTATATGCAAGCACATATGGTACATACAAATAATAGAATGCCCGATTATCTAAAGAACCCATTGTTGGAGTATCTGACATTGATTCTTCAACATCTCGGTCCCCTACTTTTCCTTTTGGTCAGCAGGCGCATTCAGGCCTATAAAATTGCAAAATTTTCTACACAGGGTTTTCCTGCCGCAGCCTAATCTACAACACACATGAAAATGTTACATTATAGAGAGTCAACTGAATTGCTGCTCAAGAGTCTTCTCGACCCAAGTGGGTTGAGCTCATATTGCCTCTGTGGCTGTTTTGTATTTTCGAAGTTCCCTTCAGCAATATAATTGATATAAAATGCGTAACTCTGGGAAAGAGGAAGCACTTCCTATAAGAAATTTCAGCAAATTTAAAGATGAATGGAAAGGCATGCAAGGGAGATCTTTGCTACAAGTGGCGAGTAGTAAGCACCTTACTGAGTAGGGGTGGTCATAGTGACCTTGACTTGCTTACTTTGAGAGTGGGCTGAGAGAGTATGAAGATGTGGGACTCGGAACGCCTGAGGGCTGGCCAGTAATCGCTACAGAGGTATGTGCCTGTGTTAGCTCTTGCTTGGGTTGGACTCCATGGAGCTGTGGTCATGCAGGTGAGTCTGCTACCTTGATGTGTCTTATAAGTTAAAAAAAAGATAAATTTTTCAGATCCACGAAGTCAGATTTCTTTCAATGAGTGTAAATGTAGGTAACAGAAAAATAATGAATTGGATAAGGGAGTTTTTCAGTAATCGAAAACAAAAAGTAGTTCAGTATTGACGGTTTCAGCTCTGAAATGGTTGAAGTCACATCAAGTGTTCCTCAAGGAAGCACGATCAGCTCTCTTTTATTCATTACTTATATTTATGACCTAAGTTCTCGAGTTAGCAGTAAATTAAGACTATTTGCAGGCGATTCAATTATCTACCATGAAATAAGCAAAGATGAGGACTTTGAAGTTCCGTCATCTGACCTTAACAACGTTCATTTGTGGTAGAAGTGGGGGTAGAATTAAATATTAGTAAATGCACAACAGGTCACAAAGTCATTACACAACTGCCATACCTATACTCTGTGTGGAGTAAACATAAAATCTTCAGATACAGGAAAATATCTTGAAATCACCGTTAACTTCTGATACATCATGGGGAGCACACAAACAAAACATATGCAGCACAGCATTAAAGAAACTAGGTTTTGTTAACCATATAATAGGAAGGTCCTCAGATAAAAAAGTAAAAGAGAAATGCTACCTCACTCTACCTTGAATACACTGTGAGCATTTGGGACCCTGGTCATAAACATTTCACTAAAAAAATTAATAAAATACAAAGGAAAGCAGCAGGATTCGCTAAAAACTGCGAGGAGCATACATATAGTGTCTCACAACTTTTAGAGGGATTAAGGTGGGAGCCCCTAGAGACTCAGAGGCTACACGCTAGGCTTGGGTTGCTTGAAAAATTCAAAACTGATGTTTTTCAGAGTGAAACAGAGAATTTTATAATGATGCCTCACTACATCCCTAGGTCTGAGAGAAGTGATAAAATAAGAGAGATACACTGCCCAACAGATAGGTACAAAAACTCATTCTATACATCTTGTCACAGTTGGTGACCTAACACCCCCAGCCACATGCCAATGTGGCGGTTTGCAGGGTATTATGTATATGTAGAATGCTGTGTTTACACAATCCATGAACTCATGCAAGTTTGGGGCTGGACAGATGTGGGAACAAGTGATTCAAACTAGAACAGGCTATTTCTTGTCAAGCATTTGTGCAACTTTCTGTGTTTGCACACTACCTATAGTTTTAATATTGCAAATATCATAAATAGACACGTAAAAATGGAGTGCAATGCACATCTAATAAAAGATTCACCAACAAATGTTCCACAAATTGATGGAGCTTATTTATCACATGTAACTAACAGACAATTTCAGCCGGTAAAATGTTACATAGAAATAAATGGAATGAACGATTGTGTTAAAGAAAACAATAGCAAAGAAAGACGAGTATTTCATCACTAAATGCACAAAAGAAGAAGAGACAGGTACCTGGATTTGCTTTAATATTAGGTGGAGGAATCAGTCTCCGTAGAGCTGTAGACGCACAAGTGTGCATCAGCTACCTTGACATGAGTGTAAGAAGCTAAAAATAGAGAAGGAAACGCAGCTGATCAGCATAGTCAAAATTCCTAGAAGTGTAAGGTGAAGTAACCATGAATTTAAATTCTTAATTTAGGGAAAACATTACAAGGAGGTATATAAAGACAAAATCATTGTGCCTGAAAATAAGATTCTCCACATAGTCCATGAATTGAGCAATCGTATTTATTGCATGTAACCAACAAACACCAATTTTATCAGACGAGAAATTAATGGAATGAATGATTGCTTGATTAACGAAACCATATAGCAGTAATACAAGCATTTCTCTACAATATTATAGGAAGACTTCAAGAAGGTATGGAGGGAAAACCAAGGCTAAAAACTACCACACAATTAAACATGAATGGATTACTAACCACTTTTGATCATCCAAGTGGGCTTCTCTCTTCATCAGCATGGAGAGGAAAGCTCACTGCATTAGCAAGGGTGCTCTACTGTAAGGAGGAAACTGCTTGATGCTGCTTGTGCTTCAGAAGCTCCCCTTCTGCCTCATAATCAAGTTCCTAAATGACAAAGCTGATGGATCTCAGCTCTGAAATTGGCTCTCATCAATTCGGACTTTTCAATGCAAAATGTAACGTTCAGTTCAAAATAATACTTATTAGGTCAGTGATTTCAGGTATTGCCGAGACAGCCATGGCAATTCATGAGTAACACCTAAGAGAAGAAAGGTGGAATTAGCCTAAAACTTCAACATTGTTATTTTTTAAACTTTTTATTGAACAATTATTTATGATACATATATTTAAGTCAAGTTCATTGAGTATGGACAAGACCTAAACATCACAGTCCACATCTACCATGTTTCCAAAGAATTAAGTTGGGCTTAATGACCTAATATGCATGTAATTAAGGCATGAATTGAATGCAGGCAATGACTTACATTAAAAAATACACAAGCCACTTGAATAACTTTGTAATCAAAGTAAAATTTGAACTAAAACATCTCTTTATATAGATATCAGTACCTGGAATACTCAAGGCTCTCTGAGTTTCACTCATTGGTATAAAAAAAGAGCCATTGAAATAAAGAGCAATGACAGGTTGTGCACTGCTTTGATTTAAAAAAAAAAGATAAGCTTTGTATTCTGAAGAGAGACCTGAATGTACAAGATACAATATTCCATATTTATAAAAAAATTACAAAAAGTAAGCAGGACAAATAATTGAGATCAAAATGAATGAGCAGTCTTCAATGAGAGTTCATGTGAAGACAAAAAGAAACACAGAATGGAGGCTAAAATATTCACTCTTGCAAAACTTCCATTGAACTTATGTTTATTTCTTATTTCACTTTCAATGGCAATGACACAAAACTTGATCACATAATTTCACATCAAACTTGAGATGCTGTTGAGGTGGTGGCCTGAGTTCCTTTCGATTTTCTGTCTCTGATAGAAATGACATAGCGCTGTGCCACGCTGAGTGGTGGAGAGTAGCCCTCTGCATAGGACGGATCCTCAAATAGTACTTCATACTCATCAGAGGGTGGAACTGGTAACTGATTCACCACTGCCTTGTAGAAGCAGGTAGTCTGAGGATACAGGGCCATAACTGCAAGAAAAACAGGGCAACAGATAAAATAACGGTTTTAATCCAACCACCAGTGAAACAACAGACATTAACATACATATAACATTTACTATAGATATAAACATGTTGATGTTCTAAGGGTCTTGTTTTTAGTCTAGTCCTGCCAATCCTTGAGCATTGCTCCCCAGTTTGGAGTTCATAGCATGAACATCATAAAAAAAAGGTTAGAGAAATGTCTTCATTTATTCGCTAGAATGTGTACAAGGAAATGTGAAGTTGATTTGTCTATAATCACATACAATGAGGTATACGAAGTCATGAACCTAAGATCACTGGAAGTAAGATGTTTTTATTAAAACATTTGTTTCTTTATAAAATATCTCATAATATATCATGTCCTGACTTTTTGAAATTATTACCTCTTCCTGCTATTAGAACTGAGCATTTAGAACACCAAGACATTCCACAGGGTTTTTTATTGCAGAAACTACATGAGTAATGGTCCATTGGCTACAATAATTAGAGAGGAAATTATGCTTCCTACATCTGTAGATTTTCTTCATTTCTCATTGGAAGGTTTTAAAAATAAATTGCAGGAATCATAATGAGAAACTTGCAATTATTGTAATTTTATAACTTTTGATATTTATATTTATGAATAGCATTAGTGTACTGTTATTGTTACTTAAAAGTTTGTATCATTGGGTAGCTGCCCATATTCTGAAATAAATAAGTAAATATCCTTTATTACAAAGAACCTAAACATGTATAGGTTACTTATATCTTCTTTTTCCTTCTACTACAGCCCTTGATAATCTTCTATTTGCCTATCTTTTGAGTACTAGACCCCTTGATTCTGAAAGTTCTCTTCTACATCTACATATTCTGGTCACTACGCTTTCTCCCCTTTCAGACGCTCGCAGGTACTCAGCTTCTATGTTTTGTGACCCAACTCCGGGAGCAGATACCTGGAGCCTTTGTTGCATTAGCACCCTCTTTGTGACAAGGGTCCATGGTCATATGATCGTTTATACATTGATTTTGCTTGGTAAATATTCGTTACTTTCTCAAAAAATATAAAATCAGAATTGAACTCCTTGTCTTTTGGTGAACTTTTACAATTTTTAAATGAAATTCTACCATCAATATTAATAGGGATGGACAGATCCAGGATTTTTTTCGGATCCAGATCTGGACCGGATCCTTGATTTCAGGTTTCGGATCCTCGGATATTTTCGGATCCAAGTGCATTTTTAATTGCATGCTATAAAACGAAGTTATTAAAGTAATCAAGTTTCTTTTAGGTACATACAATAAAAGAATGATGTTTCGATTATGTCTTACACATTTTAATTGGCTCTGAGCAATTTAAATAGTTGCAAAAACAAAAGGAATACTGAAAACACCAATTTCTATTTTTGTGAACCCTTATAGTTGTGTTAAAACTAGAGATGGGTCGAATAGCATTTTTCTCGAATTCGAATATGTAATATTTTTTCGAATATCTCACTCGAATATTGAATACTACAGGGGAGTTTTTTTAAGAAGATTATAATAATGTGGAAGATTCAAAGATTTAATTATTATTAGTATTTTACTACGTTAATCACAAACCTTTAATTAAATAATGAAATCATGCTTATTTTAAAAATTGCACTTGTAAAATGTGTCATCATGCAACGAGGAATCAAAAAAAGGACCAACCAACCTCGCGAGCATTTGAAAATTCATTCATTTGCTTTTTCATGTAATTCCCCGGAAGTTATTATGGATTATATATATTTATACTCACTTAACTTGAAAGATGAAATTTTGTTTGAAATATTAATTAATGAATTTGCACCAGCCAAATCTGGTGGACCAAACGCTTTGTAACATGTAAGACCCAACCAATGACCGCAAATTTAAAAAACAGTACAGTCGATTCGTGTAATATATTCGAGAGGGTGAAATTATTAATTTGTGCTCTCAAATATCGAATAGTGCAAATAGCTCATTATTCGGGGTATTCGAGAATTCGACTATTCGAACGTCCCATCTCTAGTAAAAACCCTATTCTATCAAACTCATTTAGATTCTTTAAATGCTTTCGAGTTTTTAAGAACATCAATACCTTAATACGTTCGGGATCTAAACGGTTACGCTTACTATCCCTGCAAAATTCCGTCACTCGGTTTGGAGACTAATATCCCAAAGACAGCTCAATCGATTTTAAAATGAAGTACACCAAATCAAAGCTTGTTTATTTCTGAGTTTAGTGATGGTTTACAAAACTTTTTACCGTTTATATTGATTTCAGTGTGTGCTTAAAAACAGAATTGTAGCGCATTTTTCCGGGTCCCAGATGGATGCCTCGCATTTACGGCTTCGTAATAACAACACTGACCAAGATATTGAAATTTCTTTTACAAATATTGTAGCAAAGATCTTTCTTAACAATCATACGAAGTTTCATATTATTTAGTGCATTAGTATTTTAGTTATTGATGAAATTGCAAGACTGTGTTATTTTCCATTCCATGCAACCCTGAAAACCGCCGTTTGGACCTTCTTCAAGCTATCGAGTTCATCATCATGAATCCACTTATGAAATATTAAACAAATTCATAGGTTAATCAATAGCGATTAATAGTTATTTTGGAAAAAGAATGTGCTGAACAGCCAGGCGCATGATTGGAAGAGAAGGGAGAGGCGCACGCTGTTGCCGTTCTACCGTTACTGCCTAAATTACCCATCAGTAATTTACCCTAAATTACCCTGCCTCAGTAATTTCATTCAATACGCTCCCTCTGAACCTACTTCTAATAGTACGTGATATGGCCGTAGGGAAGGCATTCGTAGTCTTACACGGCCACAGTCGTTCAATATCTCGATTCTTCGCCTCTTCGAGATGTTTTCCACTATCTGAAATTCTGTTGCCTAACGCCCGAGAGATCTTTGAAACAAATTGTTGCATGGGTAGGACAAGCTACGTAGTGTATTGGCGCATGCAAAGAGAGAATCGGAACTCTTTTTACTCCCTCTTATAGGATCCTTCATCCACTAAAGCATTAATTTAAAATTTTGGATCCAGATTCGATTTTTTTGAGTGAATTTGGATCAGATTTCATTATCCGGTGAAACATAATATCCACGGATATTTGGATCAGAAGTATCCGATCCGACCATCCCTAAATATTAACTAATATCTTGATTTTAAGATAAATATCATAGCAATATTTGATTATGCATACCTGGAAAATTTTGCTTCAATATTTTGTTCTATATGTTTTGAACTTTGCTCAAGTATTCATTTAATTGCTTTTAGTTGGAGTTGATTTTCCTCCTCCAACTCCTTACCTCCCCAACTCTTTTATCTTTGAGTGGTATGTATAGGTGATGACTCCCTTTCTGTGCCTTGAAAATGGCACAAACAATTGAAGCCTTGGTCAGTACAAATTATACGTCTGTGAAATTTTATTTAAGAGTTTTGATCTTACCAGAACAGAAACTGACAGTAATTAACACATCAAAAAATATGCTCTTGAATTCCTGATGTCAAATCAATGATGCATATTTGAGACAAAGCAGTCCTAATACTGGGTTTCTATTCACATGCAAACATTTATACATAAACCACTATAAATCAATTCAGCTCATGAAAAATGTAAGTAATTAACAAAATTAATCATACCAACTGAGCCTTTAGGAAAAAGAGCTTGGGGGTCCGACTCTGGGCTCGCTCTCATCAATGGCAGAGGAACCACTCTTCTCCGACTGAGTTGGTGACGGTCCTTCTGCTGCTCATATATGTCATCCACTTCGTATTTACCAGTTGTTGTATTGTAAGAAACAACTTCAGCTAAGATCCAATTTTCTCCCTCTTCTGGCCCTCGTACAAGTGCTGCCACCATATCACCTACCTGTAAACAAGACTCATGTTATGTATAACCAGAAAAAATACCATGACCTCTTTGGCTGCTTCCCAGAATGAACTTATCCAAATATGAGCCTATACTTTTGTCAATTTATACCCAGATGAAAGTATTTACTGCCTTGCATTTTAGCTCTTAAAAATAGATGACATCAAAATTATGCTCACAGATGGCAGCACATCTCTTCTCACATTAGAATCATGGTCACATTAATTACTGTGCTATGACTGCCAGAAACACAATTGTATTGCTCTCAATACATAACTAAGTTAGGGCTACCAATCCTTCTCATATTCCCGGATATGCCCAATTACCTTATGGGCGATTGGCTGTCTAAGAGGGATTTATGATCTGGAGCTAAAGCTATCAAAATTGCAAATATCTATATCCTTATCAATGGTTCAACTGGAAAGCCATTCCATGAGCAGTACTAGAGACGGGGTGTGATTTTGTGACCTGTGATATAGTAACAGTGATTGACAGAGTCCAGGAAATCACAGCTATGGGTAAACACAGGTCTGCGTTTCTTCACTTCAAGCTGGTTGAGTTTTGTCACCACTGCAGTCCTAAGAGTTGTGACAGTACAGTCCTGCGAGAGCCTGGAATTGTGACAGAATCACAGCCCAGCTGCAAAATCACACCCAAGTGGCTCCAGAACTGTGCTGCTATCAGAATTTTCCTCATCATTGCTTCGGAATGATGAGGGTGCAAGAATGGGATTATGCTAATGACACATACTTACATTATCAAATAAAGCATAAAAAAAGGGTGAAAAGGATCATTTATTGATTAATGGCTAATGAAAGGCTAAAATAAAACCCAGAATGCATTGAGAGAAAAAGAAATAGAAAGGCCTCCCAAACAGATATTGCATTAACTGAGTACTTGATTTTATATACAAATAGTTGGGTGCTTGCTCTCTGAATGGCAATGAGATCTAACACCCAATTAAAAAAAATAAGTTGTTTTTTGAAGATGTCAACCCAGGCCAAATATTTTAGCTTGGAAATTTACCATGATGGGCAACTTCTCAAGGATGGGATTACCATGTTCTCAATCCAAATTATTCATGCCTGCTGAAAGTATGATGATGAATTGTGTAGAAAGTTGCCAAGAGAAAAAAATCAGCCTGGACCAGGAATTAACCACACCAACTTTTGTCTTTGATGTGGAAGATTTCAGGAGATGCTTTGGGATCATTTTTGCCAAAATGAATGATTTATATAGGAAAGTTCCCTTTTTAACGTAAAGAATTAACAAGCATAATCAACTCTGTTTCAAATTGACACAATTTCCTGAAGTGGTATAAATCAAATAAGAAACAAAAACTTGAGCAGATAAGACACAAAAAAAGGACAGCCAATGAGTGGCGGTGCATAGGAAGAAAAAACAAATGCAATTGTTCTCATTGTACATAGTCTCCAGACAGCAATAGGTTTCAAGGTGGTCTGTTTAGTAGGTACAAAGATACAAACATATAATTTATTGCAATAGAGAAAACAGCATAAGGTGATATTACCTTAGCAATATAGTTCGGGTCTGCAGGTATGGCTCCACACAATGGAGGTGGTTTCTCACCAGGTTGTCCAACCCATATTGGTAGAGTTAAGGCAGAACTTTGAAGCATTTTCATGAGGGCTCCAATGCGTATTGTCTCACTGATGCCTGAGTGTCTTGACTAAAAGCAGGGAGAAAAAACAATCAATCCAGAGAGGAAGACATGAGAAAAAGATAATCAATTAAACATACACCAAAGCTAGATAGACTTTATGCAACCAATATAAACTTATAGACTATGTACCACAGACATTATAGGGTTGCTATTCAGAATGAAATAGTGTTAATGCCATCGGCCAGAAATAGCTACCGTTATGCTTTTGTTTAGAAGAATAGCACATAATTCTTCGAAACAAAAGAATAATGAAAACTATTTCTAGCAGATAGCATTAAAGCTATTTCATTCAGAATAGCAGCCCAGGAATATAAAATTTTGAAAACAATTAGGTAGTTCTACAGCAACTGTGAAAGTAAAATCCCATGCCAAAAAATCCTTACCATCATACCAGAAGCTTTACAACTTACCTGTATGCTGCGCTCATTTCGTATTGACTGAATTTCATAAATTTTTGTCAATGCTTTCCTGATTAGTTCCTCTTCTACCTCACCATCAGCAACTGCTGCGCTATATAAATTTCTCAGTTTCTGCTACAAAAAAAATAAAACAAAAAAAGGTACCATGAGCATTACATATTCATCAAGAGAGTCGTACAGAAGTGGTAACTAGGCATTCAGTTCAAAGCATCCTTTCATCTAATTTTTCCTGTTTCATTTCTACAAAAAAAAAGAAGAAAAAAGTGACATCATATTACAGAGTTTTCCTAAGATTTTAGCTTCCAACACAACATCATTCCTGCATTCAAAATGCAGATTAGATGAGGAGGTATATTCAGATATGGGCAGTATCAAAAATGCATGTATTTGAAATATGTATTGTCAATAATTTGGAATTTCATGATTTGTGTCACAATCCTTTTTGTGAGAGTATTTTGTATTATAAGTCCAACAGATAAGTAGTTGTATTTTGAAAATATCTTAAAATACAAATACAAGCTATGTTTTGTAGGTGTCAAAAAACCTTGCTGTCTTATCTACTTAACAGCACACGGCAAATGGAGAGAGCAGGGATGAATATGAAAAAATTAACACCCTTCACTTCATTTCAGTGAACCCCATTCACTCTGCAACCAACTCCTAGAAAATCTAGTTGCTCCAACTCTCTCTTGGTACCCTTTGAAAAAGAAGTGTGGGGTTTTTGACAGGATACAACGGATACACGGTGAGATATAAATTCTCAATCACTTGTATACAAGGTTTTAGGCCCTGAGGAAGTGGCCACAGACAGATGTACAGCAGATTAGAGAACTTGTAATGAGTCACTTATAGCTTGAATTTTCCTAGTTTTCTAATGTTTTTGTTAATCAGTTGTTAGTGGCACTTTTTAAAACTTTTCTTTTTTGCAGTTCTATGAAAAAGAACTATTTCATTACATGAAGCTTATAGATATAGATTGTTAGTTGGGGGAGCCTTCGTCAGGAGCTCGGGCACCTAGACCTTTAGTGGTCCTTTGTGCCTATCCCATTTATAACCTGCCTGCCACATGCAGACAGGGGACAAGAGCGCCACGGTAAAGGTATGAATGGTCACCCATCCAACCCTCGTCCGGGCCCAACATTGCTTAACTTCAGTGATCACCAGGGAACTGGTGTTTCAATGAGGCTAGGCCCTTGCCCACATGAAGCTTATACCGACATGGCAACATAAAACATATACCAACATGGGAAACATAAATCATATGTGAAATATACATGTCAACTTCTCAATGAGAAGAGAGAGCATAGTTTTAAACTTCTCAATTCATGTCAGAGGGCTCTTGAGTCAGAAAAATTATAGAAGCTGCTAAATATTTCAAAATTCATGAAAAACTCAGGAAGAGATGGAAGCGCACTATACTGTAAGTTTGGAATACTAGAATAGTTATAACAGATAAAATTAAAAAAAAAAACCAAAAAGGCATTCACAGTCTTCAATGCAAATATTTTGTGAGCAAAATGTAATCAAAATTCTCATCAAAATTCTCATTGGTCATCTCTGGCATAACTTTTCAGTGCGTGGAGACTATTTTGAGTAGATGCTGCATTTGCTACTTATCCTTGGTCAACACAGCCTGAGAATACTCCTTGATGAGAGCAACGCCACGCTCGGCGAGGTCATTAACAACCCTACTCCCAAAGTGATAACCAATTTAAGCCTAAATACCAGAACCTTGGATGGTGATATTAGACTTAAGTTCTCGTCCTTACCATGGAGTTTTCTATTTCTGTTATATTAGTAAGTGTTCTGAATACAAGGCTTTGTTCTTCACATACCAGTCTCACCCCCTTCCCAAAGTGGTAACCAATTTAAGCCTACATATCAGATCCTTTGATAGGTGGGGGGCGGTACAGAGGCCCGGGAGCGTGGGTTTTTCAAATGGGCGGCATGCACTTATCGAAACCCCCATGTTAAACAAAAAGCTGCGTGCACGATCCCTAAATATACCTAACATGATTTCAGAAATTTTATGCACACCTCATTTTCCATTCAAATGTCACCACCTGAGACCCTAAGACCCATGACTTTCAGACATTGATGCAAAATGGGTCACCCCAGGCTACTTGGAGGTTTGTGAAACAGTGTGGCTCACCCCACAGAAGCAGCTTACCCTTTGGCTACTTCCTCCACTATTCCCCCTGCAGAATCATAAGTGCGACAGATCTGAACACTCTCATGATGCCAGTTTGTTTTAAGGGTGTTAAATATGTTGTAAACAATTAGTGGCCAACAAAGAAGAGTGCATGAAGGGTCAATATTTTAAACTTTAAATGTATACTTGTCATATCAAGTCGGTGGCAAACTGATCTCTGACAATTCGCGAACTTAACAGATACCAGATAAAAAGCTAACATCCATGTGGTATACCTGCCCTCTTAAGAGTTGAGAAGACCTGTGCAGAGTGAATACTGTTTGCCACTTCAAGACTACTGGTTTAAAAAAAATATAGCTAAAAATCAAATTAGGTGTGCCATTATTGCTCCTGTAGAAAGTAGTTGCTATTTTAGACTTCAAAATTAGTAAATTAATTAAGGCGGCATCTGAGGCTAGAGGGATTTACCAGTTATTGGAATATATTGAGTTCAATTACCCAGGGCATTTAATTCCTTCCATGGATTTCGTATATCAGAACATTTCTAGAACAACTTGGAGATGGAGGATAATTTCCAAATTGAAAAAACTCATCTTTTAAGAATACACTTGATAACATTATACTGAAGTATATTTTGCCATCCTCGACAATGATCTCCAATTTTTCAACATTGGAAACTATTTCCATTTTATTGAAGTTTGCCCTAGGCAT
Source organism: Ceriagrion tenellum (assembly GCA_963169105.1). Lineage (NCBI taxonomy): Eukaryota > Metazoa > Arthropoda > Insecta > Odonata > Coenagrionidae > Ceriagrion > Ceriagrion tenellum. The sequence goes on along the minus strand of OY720636.1, from coordinate 113,432,088 downwards.
TTTTATTGAAGTTTCCATTATTCCATTTTTTCCATTTTTATTGAAGTTTGCCTTTATCATTCTGGTTTACATCAACATCAAAATATGCTATTCATTTGAAAGTGTGTATTCTGGACATGCAGCTTGAGCCAGTGATCTCAGAAAAATCATACAACACCCCATTATCCCAATATCAAGCTAAATTATTTGCATCCAAATATAAGGTAAATATACTATGTAGTACTTACTGATCATTTTATAAGAATCGAATTTTCAATCGAGAGTAATCAATAACTTACATTTAATACATCAAGGAACATATTTTACAAATGTATTTTGAAATAAATTGTACTTACGTATTTTAAATCAAAAATACATTTTGCCAAGTATTTTGATCTTTGTATTAGAAATAAAATTTTTAGAGTGCAGTTTGTACTTTGTATTTAAAATACAACTGGAGTATACTTTGCACATCTCTGAGTATATAGAGCAAGTTTGCACCCTCGAACAAAAACACAGGACAAAAGTCCTGAAATCTTAACAAGAAAACCTAAACCATGGTATGGCTAAGCATCCATGAGCTTGACACTTATTACATAAAAGGCAACTAAACAAAAATCAGTCATTTTCAGAGATACTATTAATCGGCAGCAAAGCTAGGCTACACCAGGAGATGCAAGAGAGTTGGATAAATGCAGTGAGAATGGGGTACATGAGAAGAGTTGGAAATGTAGGAAGGATAATTGAAAGAATGAGAGAGAGATGAAAATTTGTGGTTTGGATGCTCCAGTAAAGAACATGCAGGAAAGTGCACAAAAGGAAGGTGTGTGTGCTCCGTTGGTTGGGAATGCTGAGAAAATGGGAGAGATGAATAACAAAACAGACGTCTACTGTGGTAGAGTGAATAGCGTGAGAGAAATGGGCGGGTCACTAAGTTATGGGTGATGGTAAAGGAGACAGAATAAAAAGAGGATGAATAGTAAGTCAAAGAATATGAGGGGGTGTATCATTACTGAATACTTGTACTTAGCCCACCCACAAAGGAAGTGGCGTGATGGGTATGGACATAAGTATAGAAATTATCGATTTGACATAATTTAAATCAGAAAAATCAGCCAAATAGAGCCCGCCTTTTCACAGAATCAAACACGGGATATTTGGATACCAATCTCACATCCCATTTACACAACCTAATGTTAATTAAACTTTAATATAACAGAAGAAACTCTGTGACTCAAAGTCACAACATATTTTTACCATGATACCAACTTGATAATACGGGGACATTTTGTCCTCTTGGTTGATTTTCTCGTGGGCTCGTGATATATTGTTTAATTTATGCTCATTCTTCACTCTCTCTTCCTGAATTTGATGGACCAATTGATATAGTTCTTTAAGACGCTCCTGAAAGGATGGGTAAAACATATTTAGGAAAATTAATCGGCAAATGTGTGCATAGTGATGAAAGGAAACACAAAATAGAAAATAGTTACCTCGACCAGAGCAGCGGCCGAATCTGCAGTAGTCATTGCGTTTTGCTAAATAGAACACATTCATGAAAAACAATTGTTCTTCCTCGAAACATAAGCGCTAGCAACAATAACGTACGTCCATGATATTAAAACAAATACAGCCAACACCTGAGAAAAACATTGCGAACTATAATAATGAATAGTATCACTAAACATTAAGAATGAGAAATAAGATTTTTGATACAACCACCCTTGAATAAGAATTCCATGAAATGCTTCAAAACGATAGAACAAAATAACTACTAACCGTATTAGCCAGATACACCGCACTACTTTTGGTACTTGGCCTAAACATTGATGACTAATAGAGACAGGTCGCCGTAAACCAGCAAAACAGTGCGAATAAACTTCCTGTGAATAAGATCATACCTCGAGCAACTCGAGTGCGATCAAAACAAACAAAGCAACAAACGCAACCGCAGTGTATTGTACTTCTTGGACACTTGTGGCGCTCACAGCGGAAAAATGAATTGTGAAATGAGTCGCGTATGCGTCCGCTAGGATACGTTCACAGACCGTGCACTCCCATTCCCGAATGTAAACAGTGGCCCTTTAAATTTGTGAGCCTTCACGGTGAAGTAAGTTGCAATTTGGAACAGTAATAAATGAACTTATGTATTTGATAGGACTCAAAAAAATAATTTATGATTTTTAAGGTAATTAACTTTCTTAGTTAATAACATTTAATTGTCATATATCTGTCTCTCTCTAACAACTATTTCACTATCTCTCTCTCAGTGAAAGGGACCAATCACAGCGCGCCGTCATGGGCCAATGAAAGCACGCAGTATTGCTTTGAATTATTCGAATATAAACTGATATCAACGAAACCATTGCTCTGAACGTGTAACGTAACTTTTTATGTTTAAGTTTTTTGTCTATGTGTTGTGAAGGAATCTCTTATTTTATGATATCGCTGTGAAAGTGTTCTACATTCCGGTGTTAAACTCGCCTCAAAAGTCTTCAAGATGACCCCCGATATCAATTGGAAACTTCAACATAAAAGTTTGAATGCGTGGTGCCCGTCTTGATTTTGTGTATGCATGTGAATGTCAGAGAACATTCGCCAAAAATGTTTTCTGAATTAAAATTAATGGAAATACCATTCGCGACTGAGTGTGTACGTAATTTGGTCACCTTATCCAGTAAATGGTGATGCTTTGGAAGAAATGTATGTTGTTCCGCGATGGCTGTGAATGGACGATGAGCCGAAAGCCAGCTATTCTGCTGCTCCTGAGACAGGTCAGTGAGCATTGTTACTTCAATACCAAGATATTTCTACTTATCTGGTCGGGAACCAGGAAACTTAATGTATCACTAGTTAAATCTTAGCCTCAATTAAATTATCGTGCTTGTTGTCTTGCAGGCATTGAAAATATGTCGGAAGTGAGATCTATGTCCGGTACTTCTTGGATGGCAACTCCCGAGGGGAGGCGTGCAGTACTTCTGGTGGGTAAATCTGTCAGTCTCCTGTTATTTCCATCGATTACCAATGGATTTTCACCAGTAGCCAAGATGTCTTGAATGAATGAATGAAGATGAAAGTTACTCTTGGTGAATATCATGATTACGTTTTACTTTTGATTAGTATAGGAGAATTCTGAAGGTCACAGTTTATGATGTCTAATTCCGACAGCAAGGTTGTTTTTAATCTTATCACTTTTCAAGTGAATAACCATGATCATGTGTAAAGTTAGTTCCACAGCATTTGTTCTTCACTAATGTTAAATGCTCATGTTAAAATATAATGTTCGTGACCAAATAAATCGGGAGTACATTCATCGATTTTTTCTGACCTACATCTGGGTACTCCATATAATCCATATCACAATAACTTTATTGATTTGGCTTAGTATAGGTAGAATAATAGTCATTAAAGTACCTAGTTGACATTTTAACATTATCTTTTTTGTGCTCTGACTTCTGTTATTCAAACTCTTCCATATGTGTGCTACTACAGGTAGATTATGAAGAATGTCAAGATAAAGAATATTATATGAATGAATTACTTGGCTGTGGTTGAATATTTGAGTGTCAGCTGCTACAGACTGATCTTCTAATTCTCTGCAGGTGATGTGTGAATGAGCCACCTAATGCAGCTATGAAAAAGATAGCTTTTACAAGGTTGGTAGAATGTAATCTTTTATCATACTACTACTTATGTGCTACATTTTATGTAAGAAAAGTAATAAGAGTTTTTTTGCAAATTTCTTCTTTTTTCTTTATTTATTCGTCACTCAGAGTTGAGCAGATGGCTGACTGGTGAAGTCTCATTGGTGTTTGAGAGTTAACTCCTAAGACTGAGAACTTCTGTATGGAGGGAAAGGAAACTGAATTTCCTCTCACGGGTTTTCCATCAGCTAGACTATCACTCTATGCAATAGGTAGAGATATTAGTAAGTCTTTTTTTATCATTGTTTACTTCAACCTAAGTTATCCCCTAAGTTTTTATTTGTCATTATCTAACTCTTGGACTTGCTTAACTTTTTCCAGATGTCCCTGGCTTATAGGCAAAAGCTGTCAAGAGACCTGACTTGCTCAGCTTCAGCAGCATCGAGGGATAACTTCGACAGTCTTCAACGACAAGCCTCTGCACTGTTATATCTTCTTCATGAGACATGGATTTCTGTACTGAAGCTCTGGAGGTACTATAGTCATTGCTGCACACTGATGGGGTTAAGTCTTTGAGACACTTTCCTGCTCCTACTATCTGGAGACACAATATCTGGTGATGAGATTAGTTATGTGATTGTGCAGATCAGTATTCTGTTTCATGACTCTAGCCATTAAATGGTTGCAACTGCAGATTGTTTTAACAAATCTAAGTGCCTCAGTCCACTTTAGTTTATAGATAAATGCTTGTTTAAAGCATGAGTTGCCATGCATGGTGATCTTACTGACTTGATTTTTCATTTCATACAGCAACAAATGTCTGAATCTCACGTTCATCTTTTCTGTCCCTTTCAAGGGATAGCTTAAATGATCACATGACGCGAACAAATTTAAGGATGGCTCCAGGGATAGGGATCCCTATCACTTTTTCTGTCACTGGGCATGTCCCTTTTTCCATCTCTGGAGGCATCGTTGACATTTAGTCAATCAGAGCGCATGGCTGCAAAGAGCGACTCTCATGCCGTTCGGCTTTCAATGAATTGAGAGTAGTAAACAGTAAGTAAGAGTAGAGGGATGGAGAAATGGATGGCCAAAATGACCGTGTGATTCAGAAAATGATAGCTGAAGCTATCATTGTCACTGTCCCTGAAAAGCTATCATTGGAGCTATCCCTCAGAGGGACAGAAAAAAAATGATTGTGTGATTCAGGCTTAAGGCTAAGAAATAGTGAAGTTGACACCATTTATTATGTAATATTCTTCATTCATTCATTCAAGTAATACATGAAAATTAAGTCAGCAAATGCTCGCCATAGGACATGACTCAGGAGCCTCCCTTTCTAGTATGAAACTCTGGGATAAGCTGTACTGCACTCTTAGAACAATGCCATTTGATTAGCTCTTGCATTCAAAGTGTGATAGATTAGGGGCTCTCTTGGATTTTTTGTGCACAAAAATCTCTTAGCGCAGTGTCCTTTTATGTTTTCATCCTTATGTACTTATATGCTGTTATTGTATTTTTGTAAGTTTTGATCTTGAGAGTGTACTGTTTGGGGTTATGTCATCACATTGTTCTTTGCTTTAGTTTTAATTGTCACTGGGATTTGTTTTAATTTTTTAAGTTATCATTCTTCTTTGTCATATTTTTACTTCCATCTTTGAAGCAAGTAAATTTGTTCATTGCAGGGTATTACATTGAAAATTTGCAGTTATGACTTGCTCGCTTATCCTTTTAGATTTTTGCAATTTTTCATCTTACATTATAAACTTCCTGGTTACATTGTTACATCTATGGCTCATTCTTAGATTTAATAAATTGTGTACTTTTTCAAGTTTTCACTGTACATTGTTCTTTTTTGTGATTTCTTTAGTCAAATTTTGTACTTTGCAGTGTATTATATGTTAGTCGTTGGCGTGACTGTTTTGAAAGTGGAACAATAAATTGGCATTTTTTATCTTCTGTATGTGTGAATTTCATTTCTATGATTCCCCTTATAACCCCTTAGAACGCAACCCGCATAGCAATAGTAGGTAGGGGGATGGGGAATGGAGGGGTAACTGAAAGGATGGGGGAGGTAGGGGAAGGGAGAGAGGTTCAGGCACACGGACACCTGAAGCGCTGTCTCGGGCCGTCGTCGTCTGCTTGGCTGTCTTCATTTTCTAACATTGAGTGTCGCCACTGTGGATACGTTAAGTTACACAGCAGTCCTAGGAAGTGAGGTGCGTTTAAGGCAACGTTGATAATTAAAATTTCAAGGTGTATTAGGGGATTACTATCTGCCGGTTTCCTTGCGGTATCTTTCCAGGCTTCGTAATTCGAAGCTTACTGGTCTTCAATGACATGACGTCCGCGTAATAAGCTGTGTAAAGAGTGAGCTTGCCCATTGAGTGTGTTAAAGGTTAAGAATCTATGGTTATTCATCGTTTCTTATTCGAGGAAGCTGCAAAGAAATCGTCGGGTGTGGGGAAAACCCCCTCTAATGATTGTGCTTAAAAGGACTGAGATCGCACGCGCTAGGTGAAGTGTAATTCTGTGCTATACCGGACGAATTTTGATTTGATTTTAGAATTTCAAATCTGTAGCCTTTTATACTAAGGTAGATGAAATATACCTACAACTGACGTTCATCACCATCATGTCGGAGAATAGAGAAGAAATATTGGCAGATTTTCAGGTATGTTTTTGCTTCCATCGTACTTCTATTAAGACTTTTCAGGTTTCCTAATGTTTTGTTATCCTAATTCTGTGCTAAGAAATGAGTTTGGTAGATTTCCAGCTCGTATTCTGTAATATCACATAGTGCTCTGTCATGGCTAAAGCTTAGGTTCTCTTCTAGGCCTGTACTGGAATCGAAGATGTCGCGGAAGCACTTTACCATTTGGAAGAAACCAATTGGGACTTGCTGGTAAGTAAATGATGAAGTTCCATATGATGTGTTTATTTGGCACGACGACGTTATTTTCTCGTAAGAAGTGGTGTATAATTTTATAACTAACCAAAGTCTACTTTGAACAGCTCGACAAATTATTGTAAACATGAGCACCCCCGAGGCTCACATTTACCCAATTTATTTATTACCTAGGTACTAATTTTGTAAGATAAGTACACTGAGATTGGAAAAATTATTTTAAGCAATGCATAACTGTATAGGATATTGGCTGGTCAACGGTTGGTTGATTTTTCTTTGATTCGGTACAATGTTATTTTTTTACAGCGAGCCATCAATCGTGTTATGCCTCAGGAAACCCAGACCCTGCCTTCAGAATCACAAGTGAATGCCGGCCCAGACATAGAAATAATAGATCTGGGCGAGGGAAGAGGTCAGGGTGGTAGGCCACCCGCGGGAAGAGGCGATGTTGATGAAGAAGTTGTGGAAGTTGGAGGAAGACCAAGAAGGCTTTGCAGAGTTGACACAGGAAGCAAGCGATCCATGGCATACACCGGTGATTCCTTTCCATCCACTTCATCCCTCTCTTCCAAAAGTAGCAGGCTGTTAAATTTTCAAATCCACTACAAACACAGAATTGTGACCCTAAAAATCCCGGATACAGAAACTGTTGGTGAGGAAATATGTGTTTAGAAACTCTCTGTATTTGTTTGTTTTAGTGAAAAAATTTACCTTTTCAAGTTCTTATTGATCATTATAAGTGCCCATGGAGTAGCCTTGCAGTCTATTCCTAATTGGCTTGCTTGTAGTCATATGACAGGTTTTGTTGATGTTGGTGATCAGCCTATTGTGTGTTATGATTCTTGTGAGACTATCAAATTCTTTCTCATCTATTTGACTTGAGACTTGCAGATTCTAATCATCATAAATGAACCAAAAGTTTCTTTTAATACATCATTCAATGATTAATTTCTGATTTTATGATAACTGCTTATTTTTATTATATTATGTTTTGGGAATATTCAATACTTAATGACTAAAATGGTGATGCCTTTGTGATCCTATTTAGATTTACAGTAATCTCCTCATTTTACTGTCTAATGGCTGGTATTAGGGCCACAGATAACAAAAAAAATGGACAATTTACTGTTTAGTCTCTTACTGGCTTCTGTTTCCAGTGTGGGATCTTTATTGTAAATAATTCTGCAAAGAAAATACATATTGCTATCCATCAGTGAAGTCCCCTATTTTCATGGTGATTTTGGTGCATGAGGGAAGACCTCTTATTTTATTGACAGCTGATGGAACATTGTGAAGAGTATTCTTTGCCTGCCTTAAAAGATATATTCAATTGGTGATGCACCAGTAATCTGCAGGGCAGATAATACGCATGCAGTTAATTGGGAGGTTACACCATAAATTTCATTCTTTATTTCTTCTGTAGTATCTGTCGTCCCTCATGTGTATAAATTCACATTTTTTTCATGAATATACCCTTGGCAGTTAATTTCCATAGATTGCTATTGCATCAGCTGGTCTCTTCTAATATGCAAATGTAATCATCATGTGTCTGATGTGATTTCTTTCTTTTCACTTGGTCCTGAATCATGTAACCCCTAGGATATTCTTATTTCCGTGATTTTCGTACGGTAAAATGTTGAGAAGTCTTCAATTTTGAGAGTAAATATCATGTTGCTAACATGATTATGAACAGCAGAAAGCAAATTAATCAATGTGAATGATAAAATATGATTGTGGAGACCACCATACTTCATTTGCAGGTTGTTAGTAGGCAAGGGGGTTTTATAACATACTGAATGAGTATGATTCCACACATAATTATGAGTAGAATCGTACTTAATTACTTATTTTAATGTGAGCAATGGGATTTTCCACTGAAAAGGGTCTTGTGCATGATTGATGCGATATTTTACTTAATGCATATCCTCAGGATATGATAATCAAATGGTTGTAACTTTTTGCTCAATGGGAGTGTATTCTTCCATATACACATTTCGTTCTCTCATTCTTTCTATTTTAATTAGTACGTATGAAAAATAGTTCATTCAGTTCACTGCCTGATATTCATTGTGCACTGGTTGTTTGGTAGACTATTATGTGAACTCGTATTGACTTTTTTGTGATGAAGCTGTTTTTTGAAGTTAACCATGACATTTAGTGGTATTTTCAATTGTGTTCTGATTATAATATAACTAATATATGTGGAAACTTTCATGCATTAGCTATAGAAATGGTAGCACTTTTGAAGTCATTTAGCTAAAATTAGAACACAAAAATTAATACACCAGCGGTTAATACTGATACTGTGGAAACATCATTTAGTGAACTTAGCTTTGTTTTTAAATGTTATGTTATTGCTTGTCACAACATCAGAAATTTATTTATTACTTGTCTGTGGTATATTAAATACCTTGGGATACAATCACCTCTTATTACTACACTTTGCAGGGGACTTGAAGGCCATGATTCATGCGGAGTTGGATGTTCCAGCATGCAGACAGGAACTTAAAGGCTGGAAGCGTGGCCTTACAAGTCCTCCAAATGCTGCTTCTTTATCCTCTCTGGGTCTTCCTTTGGAAAACAACCTGCACTTGAGTTGTCCCAGTGATTCCTTGGGCTTGGATTCCTCTCTCGAGTAAGTCACTCCTGATACTGTAATTATTTCGTCATCCTAATTATGTTTTCCATCTTGAACTCCAAATTGCAGTCTGCTATTATGTGACTATGTTAATTTATCAGTTATTTAGCATTACAAATTTTGATGTAGAAGATGAAACTTTTTCAAGGTTTTGTCTGTCCTTGTCTTTTTTCTCAAACTCACTTTTACCTCCATGAGTGGTACATGTAATCCTATCCTCATAATACCTAGATATAGGCTGCGTGAGTGTGATTAATGTATAGGTGTAGCAAAATTCCTGGCACAGTTCCATTGGGCCAAGAGGGGAGGGATAAGTGGAGGTATTGAGTGTAAAGGATGGAGAGTATTGCAGCCAGTGTAGAGGGAAACTAGACCTCTTTGCAAAAACAGAGGTGATTCCTCCTTACGAATCATTAATTGAGGTCTCATGATTCTGAACCATGGGCCATGTGGTGTGTCATACATTTCTGGGTATGCTCATATTGATGGCTAATAGAAAGAGTTATTTAGCTGACCCTCTGTACTTAAACATCTTCTTTCCCTACTTTGCAAGGTTTTAGAGGTCTGAATGCCCAGGTCTCAAAATTTTCAATGATAATGCAACAGGAGCTTTTGTGGGAGCCATAAAGGGATGTGGTGAGGCTGCAAGTTGAGAACAACCTCTGTTCTCCGTATTATGCCTTGTCTCCACTATAATCATCATATGTTAAATTTATATGTGTGGGGTTTGTGGTGTGCATTTCTGTTGCCAGGAAGAGGCAAATGTTTTATAAACCTATCTTTGAAATGTACAAAGTTTTAATTTAATGCATAATAAAGCCACAATAAGTTCAGCCTGGCTCCTTCAAATGCGTGTATAGTTTCTATCTCTGCTTTTTTCTCATTGATGAACTTTTCTCAATGAAGATTGTTGGTAATGTTGGACTTTGGCCAGATTGGTTGGATTTCATGGAAGAGGAATTCTAAAGAGTACATGTTGAATTATTAATACCAATGCACGGTTATCACTTGTTATTCACTGTGCTGTTTAGGATCTTTTAGAAAAACAAATCTTCCTTTGCATTGAATGATCAAAGTAGCCAAAACTTCAGTTGCTCGCAAAGGCAAGATTTGTAGTCATTGATATCTATTGTATTCCCTTAAATATGTATTATGTAATGGTTCTTTCTGAAAGTCTTTGATTTGTATCATTGGAGATTAAGGTAATCAATTTCTCTATCACTTCTTGAGAAAGAAGTGCTCAAGAGTAATTCTTTGATTGATGTTTCAAGGTCATTGTTATCTTATATAGCTGCTTCTTAGTCTGGCAAGAAAGTAGTGATGAGAGTTGGTACCTATCTCAACTATGAATCTGGTTGGTCATACAAAATGGCCTTGAGGTTACAAACATTGTTTGGAGACCTCCTGCAAAGATGATACTTATGGGAAATGCTAAATCATAGGAAATTTCCAAAAGCCATTGTATTATTGTGAATTGAAAGTGATTTATTCGTCAAGTAAAAGACTGCTAGGTCACTCCTGGTATGGGTATTGGCTGTGATTGCAATTTATCCTTGATGATTTACCAATTTGAGTTTCAGTAACTATGAGGATCAATGATGAATCACTGGCAGTGATACAGGTTGAAGGAAAAAGAAACAAGATTGTACTATCAAAGTGTGCAAGATGAAGTTGAAGAGGAGAAAACCATTGAGAAATAAACTTATGACATATATTTTCCTATCATTTAGATTACAAAATGATGTGGTAAACATTCATGGGCTCAGGTGCAAAGATATATGCTGAAGAGGGTTAAATTTGCATAGAAAAATCATTGACTTGACTGAGATGCGAACCGGAAACTTCTAATCGTCATTTGTTAGCCACTAAGCTAGGCAGTAAGCCTGATCACCCTTTTTAGGGAGCAGTTGAAGACAAACAGCAGGGTATAAATTAGTGAATACTTAAGGTATCCAGAGTGAAACATGGAAGAACGTTAATGGAAAAAATGGAAGCTGTGGATTGCACAGGAAGTACTGGAAGTAAGGAGAAGATACTTAAACTCAGACAGGTAAGAATTAGCTGGCATGGAGAGGATTACAGGATTTGTCTGGAAAGTAATGAGACTCACTTCCTTCCACCAACTAGACACACAAGAGGGCTAGGCAGGATGGTTAGAGTGGGTTATTAGCTACACGATTAGACTGGTCTCTGTCACCTCAAGAGCATTTGCAAAGGGAGAGACATAATTCAAGTGAAAACCCCTTTTTAACCCCATCAGTCGAGAGGCAAGGAGGAGTGTAAGGTAGAGCAGCTTTTAGTGATAAATTTTATAGTGAAACTCAGCATTTACAGAACAGATATGATTTCTATGGAGCAAAAAAACTACAGGAAATAAGTTTTATCAAAAGTTTTGCCTTGGTTCAGTTTGTCCAAAGATGGGAGAGTACATCAAGGGGGTAAAATGATCTGAATGCCCACCAACCGGCCAAAATGTAGACAATTGAAAACATGCCCATGGACTTTTTCAATTTCAAGAGTGTGGTCCACAGGGAGTTCGTACAACCAAGACAGGTCACTAAAGCTGCATTCTAAGAGTATGTAAACAAGTTTAAAAAAGGTTCCAACCACATCTAAAAAAAGGTTACCACTATCTGGTATCCATCATCCTCTACCATGACAACATGCAGAGTCACTTGTGACTGTGCTTGAGGGAGTTTCAGGCAAAAAAATGTGGAAATTCGACCCCAGCCACCTTAGAGCCCCAAGGAGTGATGAGTGAAAGAATTGATGACTATGAAGGAAAGAAAAGTGCTACTACTAGAGGTGCCTGGGAATGGTAGGGAGACCTTAAGTTAGATGGAATGACCTAAGAGAGAAAGGCTGAAAGGAAGAGGAAGCCCAACACGGAAAGATTATGCCAACACCACATAAGGAGTGGGGCACAGGAAAAATTAAAGACTAAGTAGTAAGGGTCAATTATTTCAAAAATTTTCTCTTCCTATTTCCACACCGAGTGAACTGTGGATATGGGAGCTCTACAGCATTGCACTACACATAAAACTTATTCATTGAATCCATTGTCAAGCATTTTCACACTTAGGAAGTCATTCTGAGGGAATATGATTCAACAAAAAAGAAAGAGTCTTCTCCAGTTTGTTCGTGGTAATAATTACCTCTGTTGTCGTTTACCTGCTCTAATGAGCTGGCAAGACATAGTTTTCCTTTGAAGCATGTGTAGGGTCCAATGGAACCCTCTAGAGATATTGAATTAAGAGATGTACCGTAGAAAGTTGGTTCTACAAAGTACTAAAATACAGTGTCATTTTTGCTTACCAAATTTTCATGAAATCTTCTTTAAAATTATCATTCCTGATGATTAGCCTATACTCTAACTCATGGAGCTATCAGAAAATGCGACGTTTCAGAAATACAAAATTTTCAATATATGTAACAAACCTTGGGTCCAGTCTTAAGGAAAAAGTTAAATTCATGTTTATGATCTATGGTGAAAAACTGTACTAGTAACTCTTTTATCAGTGCTGGAAACCTTTCACATCAGCATTGCTGGCTGAACTTGTCTATCGTTGCCATCAGTGCGAAGCTCGCTCTTCCCGCCAAGCTAGTGACGTAAATAACACGTTGAATGATTTGATGAAACATCAATTGGAACTCTCCAAAGATTTCAGTGATTTAAAGAGTAATATCCTTGCTTATGGTGACATCATTAAATCGAAATCAGTGGAAATCAAGCTTCTTTGGGAGGAAGTAAGGAAATCGAAACCATCCTCCGATATCTCTGACGAAGTGAAGAAAAATATGAGGAAGACAAGATTTTATGATGCATCAAATGAGTAAAATTTGTGAAGGGTAGTGAATTTTTATCTCGTGAGTCAATTTGTCATTGTGGACATGTAACTATTTATATCACTTAGGCCACGAGTGATGGGGAAAAAAGTTGCTTGAGCCATTATATCTCCTGAGTATTTTGGTTTGACTCAGCTGCATTGTCATAATGTGATAATTCTCTTTTGTTTGAAATTCAAACATGGTGCCACCTACTATACTCTCTGCCCATGTGCTTGGATTACTGGTAGTTCAAATCCTCGAGTGTACTCAGGAATTGAAAAGTGTTCTGAGAAAATTATGAATATTGGGTCAGGGATACCATCATCGTCATCACCACGTGTCATATTCACAGACTCTAAAAATATGTTTCCACCCTAAAAGCCTGGATTACCTTTCATGAACCTGTACTAATGATGAGAAGGAACCATCGACTCTAACCATGAACTTTCTTCATACCTGCTATTCCCCTCCCCATGTACTGTCCTAGGTAGCCTCTTCTTCCAAAACCTCTCTTTACCGACTACTATCGCCTTTCCTCTTACACTTAATGTCTACATTATGCATCCCATTCGAGACGGCATTTTTCTTTCACACTTCTTCTAATCGATAAAAAATTGGTGAAATTATGAAGTGATTCAGTAATCACATTTAAATATAGTTTTTACAATAGCGCTATATTTTAGCTCATCATAATTAATGAATAAACTAATTGATGGAATAGTATCCCACTTGTCTTCCGTCACCCAGGTAGTGAAATTATGACAAAAAGTATAATGATAATAATTTATTTTTCCCCAGTTGACAAAAACAAAGCATGGTACAGAAAATCATATACTATGTAATTGTATAGTGTACGTCAAAAGTACAGTCACTTAATATGTAATTACTTGCCAAAACAATATATAATTACACTGTGTACAGTTATGTACGCTGTATAGAATTAAAAATTACCCAGAATTGATGTTGTCATTCACACTGTAAAAACATTTTTCATTTAAGTACATAAACACTTTCTTTTTTAAAATCGAGAGTGATTTCTCATTTTTTAAACTTAAGGGAAGCTTGTTGTTGTACATTTTGATGCGCAGAGAGCAAGGTCCTTTGGACATCATTTTCATGTTAGCAGATGCTACACAAAGATTATTTCTTGTCCTAGTCTCATGGGTGTGTATGCCATTATTTGATGGGAATAGAACCATATTCTGTTTTACGCTTGTATAAGGATAATAAGCATGTAGATTAAAACTAATAATATTATTTTGCAATTGAGTAATTTTTTTAATTGAACAGAAATATCATCACAAATTATCAGGGTGAAAAGAGACTTGGGAAAATGTGAATGATTTGTTCACTTCAATTGGCGGTGTAGCATTCATAAGAAATGTATTGGCGGATTATTATCATTGAAAGCGAAGGCATTTTCTTGGCTGCAGGTGAATGGCAGTCTTTGCAAACTGAAGGCTTGACATGTAAATTTTGCTGTAAATTCTGATCTGCATAGTTGCGAAACAAGAAACATGAAAAGTCTTCACGACAATTCTATAAGGACTAACAAAGCTAAGTTGGGACCACGAGAAATGGGTCTCAGAATATATAACAAACTCCCACAAAATTTAAATATCATTGTATCTAATGATTCATTTAAAGAAAATGTAACATATTTTCTACATGTAAAACAGTACTATTCAGTTAATGAATATCTTTTTGACAAAAAAAATTTATTACTTTTTGTTACTCTAGTATGCAAGTATTGAAGATGTGGCACTAAAATATGGTATCCATGTTGTGTGTGTATATCTTTGCTGAGACGTGCAGTATTGCACTGTTTATATGGGAATATATGTGATTTATGTGTTTTTGTGAACCTACTTTGCTTCTTTTGAATCCTACTATATTTTTTAAATTATTGTATTTTTTGACGTGTATCTTATCTTTCTTTGTAAGATCTTTGGACAAAATAAATTATTATTATTATTAATGACACAGTTTATTTCCTCAAATAGTAAATAGTATAATATCAATCATTCTCTATGATCAGCTCATTATTTTTCTAAGAGTCCATAAAAACCTTCTTGTTTCGAACCGGAAACATTGCATTGTTCACTATGGAAAAATATACCTAATCCTGCCCCATTTGAGGTCAAGTAATTAGTGATTGGAGTGAAAGAAAATTTCCTCCCAAGTCTGTTCATTAAGCTGATGGTATGGAAGACCCTACAAATTGTGATATGAGAAGGATTTTTTTGGAAATGAAATGAGTCTCTTGCCCCTTTTAAATTGGTTTCGCAATGACAAGAGAATTAAATTCTTATACAAATAATTTTAATGTACACTGTAGTCGTTTAGCTTTATATTTATTTTCTGAACTGGGTAGAAGTTTTGCCAACTCTATTATCGCAACCTTTAAAACATTTGCAAAGGGACCTGTGAGGTAATATTTATTATAAGTTTAGGTATAATTTAAATGTATTTTTTTGAGAATGCTTTCACAAGTAGTGACCATTTCTCATTTTAGCATGTTGCCAAAGACTGCAACAATTTAGGGAAACGAAAATGAATGTGTTCAGTGATTTATTGAAAAGATTCAAAATTACGGAGTGCTGATTTTACGTTCTCTCTGTCTTCATAATATTTAGTTTCAAATTTTATTTTTAAGGCTTAAAAGTGTGGTTGTTTTGTTCAGAAATGCTTTTGTATTCATTAAAGGCTGTTTTTAGATAGATGAATACCATATATTGTGCATCATTAACTTATTTTATGGTGAATTTCTTTTCCAGCTCTTCTAGGATAGCTGAAAGGCTAGCCCAAGAGTTCACATTAAATGTTCGAGATGAGACTCGAGACAAAAGTTATAGTCTGAAGTTCCCTGGAACACGGACTGTATTAGAAGTTAAAGGAGATGTTCATTCTGTGACTGATATTCCAGTTCGCCACCAAGTATGGACAGGCTGGCCACAAAGAGCGCTTGACGATGACTCAGTAAGTATCATACATATCATAGAGGAATTTATTGCATCTGCTTCCAAAGAAATTGAAATAAATTCTTGTGTAATATGTGGTAGCTACAATCAACTATTAACATGGTGTATAATACCCCATTATTACTGTAACTGCATTTAAAGTTACTGCTATCTACTCTCATTTACTTTCACACAGTAACTTATTGTTTAAGACAATTTGTGTTTCTTATTAAGATACTTACAAAATTAGAGTTCTAGTGGTTAAGGGGTATTTATTTATTTATTTGATTCTTGCAGTCCTCCCAAAATGGTTTTCATTACATCAAAGAATTATTTCTCATTTTCCATGTATAGTCGCTGGTTAGCTACATAATGCTAAGAAAGAAAGATTCTGTATGAAATTTCCTTCCCTGAAATTAGGTTTCTTTTAAGCAATTACAAAGCTACTCTCTGTTGGCTACATCTGCATATTACAGTAGCACCTCTGAATAACGAAAATCAAGGGACTGAAATTTTGCCTGTTCGTTTTTCGGAAGCGTGGTCCTCGGAGGTGCTTTGCACGTTTCATCACTCTAGGGACAAAGTATATGCTCAATGCTGTATCGTGAATTCTGGGAAAGTGGTTTGCAAAACTCAATTGAAAGTAAAAATTTCTGCAAGGAACCGTATATGCCTATTCCTTCTGTTCCTTTAGAGAGAAATTTGAGAATGTAAAACTAGTTTACGACTGACGACAATGAGAACATCAACTTCATCAAGAGTTAAATACATAAGTTCGCGTAAATGCGTTTGCTCATGCGAGAAAAATATCGCAGTGAATACGGATTGATAATATTCGAACTCGTCCATGCACTCGCACACTTGAAAATAGTGAACAAATCCACGGATGGTGGCATGCGGCCGCACGAAAATATAATTATAAAAACAACTTGTCTTTATTGTGAGCGAATTAAGGACTGTACAGTCCTATCTTACAATTAACTCATGTAACACACAAAAACATCCATATCCTGGGCAGTTGATAATCCAACCAGGTGGGATTCGAACCTGCGACCCTCAGGTTAGCAGGCAAGGACTTTACCCCACCGCCACTGGTGCTGACAATAAAAATATCGGATGAACGCTGATGACCTGACCAACAGATATTCCAGTTGTCGGTTGATCCAATGTCAATGATGAGAACAAGAAAGAAATTCACGGTTAACGTTTGAAGTTGCCGCCTATCATGAAATAGACTAAATAACTAGATGTACACCAAAAAAGAGGCCACATGCAAACGAAGTTAGCTGTTAATACCAGCAATTACCTTCATGGAATGGAATAACATGACATTTTCGTGAATTCAAGAACTGACACGCATTATGAACTGACAGGAAACTCAGTACGGAGCAAAGACAATAACTGCAATATCCGAATTACCGATCTTTATAAAATAAAATGGTGCGATAAATGACTACCCAATCACTTGCCTCTCTGCTGTGAAATATCGCCAATCGCTCAGGGAAAACTTATTTGCCAGGATCAGGGTGCCATTAATGAAACCATGACATGATTCAAAACAAGCACATATTTAATTTATTCTCTTTTAAAATACGACAACAAAGAAGTTTGTTTTACTCTTCTTCTTATTTCCTCAGCAGTTGCACTTTCTAATTTTTGGAAGGAGCTCATCAGGCTTAGACTCCCTTCAGTACAGAGAATAAATTTCTCAAAAGTATCTAGCACTTAACTTGCTGTTACAGAGTTGGGACATTCCATCTCTCCATCTTGGTCATCGTCTTCCTCCACTGTCACCTCGGGCGTATCGTCTAACTTCTCGTCGTCACAAGTTACTACATTGTCATCCACAATCGCGTAGTCATTAAATGACCCCGAGACAGTAATTTTTTCACCCAAACCCTCCCAAAAGTCACAGTTTATCGAATCTGCGATCTCTTCATTCACGGTTTCGGGCGAAAACCTGGCTTTGGCAAAACAATTCTTAGTTGTTTCTGGTGAGACACTTTTCCAGGCCTCACACAGGCGCTGCATTGCCTGCAGAATATTCCATCTTCACATTTTCAATCCATCACCATTATCATACACATTATGGCACACCAAATATTCCACCAGCATCTGCTGGTATAATCTCTTTACCACGGAAATGATGCCTTGTTCCAGAGGTTGTAGCCTGCTGGTGGAGTTAGGGGGGAAGAAAATCACTCGCACGTTTCTTAAAATGATCCCTTCTAAATTGTGTGCCGTGCACCGGTCTAGAAAAAGAATAATCTTCCTATTCTTCCCCCCCATGCGAGCATCCAACCCTGTCAACCACTGCCGGAACAAGGCCGCCATCATCCACGCATTTTTGCTACTGAAATAAGAGCATGGCAGTGTTTTCACATTTTTGAAGCAGCGAGGCTTCGCGTATTTCCCAATCAAAGGGGGGGTAGCTTCACATAGCCATCGCTGTTAGCACAGAGGAGGACCGTAAAGTGCTCCTTACTCATTAAAACTTACAATTAAAACAAAATAAAATGAGGGGAAAATTGCCTCTAACTATGGTTTTCCCCATCACTCGAGATCTAAATTATCCATGACTTAAATTTGATAAATAACTGTGCGACTCAGGCACTTGTGAGAGACGAATGCCCTAGAATTCACGCACTTTACACTAATGATGATATTTGGCAACGCTGATTTGGTTGGTGTCTACTTCGGCAAAGAGAGAGCTTTTCCGATGCTATTTTCCCCCAAGATTCGTAAAAAAAACTTTCTCTGTGGGGACTTGGTCAAGGTTCGTAATTTCAAAAATTTCGTGTTTTCAAAACTTCGTACTTTCGAATAGCGCCATGTATTTAATGTGGACTTTTCGTTGGGACCTACAGTTTTGCTTCGTAAAATTGAAACTTTGTATTTTCATGCTTCGTATTATCGAGTTTCTACTGTAGTGTTTTTTTTTAGGGATAAATAGCAGGATCAAGGAAAACTAATCAAGTAAAGGAAACTAATGGCTATTTTATATACTGAATCCTTGGTCCTTATTTATGTGCTGGGGCTAAATGGTGGAGCCAGCCTTTATTGCTAAACCCTGTGCTTGCAATATTTTTTAAAGCTAGAACTTCGCAGGTAATTGACCAGAATTCACTGATAACATGCTCAGGCTCCTAAATGTATAAACGCAGTAACTTCTTTAAATCTGATATTTTAACTCGTAAAACTTACAAAATTTTTGCTTTTGGGTTGGATGTTGACTTTAACTCTTAATAATTATGTTTCTATGGTTGAAAGAATGCTAAGGTGTTTTTTTTTTAAAATAGAAGTGGATTTATTTAATCCTTATTTCAATGGGTCTAGTGAAGTTGAAATAGAGATCCTTGAGGTTTATAGTCTTGATATAATTTCCTAATTAAATCTTATCTTTTTATGTCTGTCCTGCAGTTCATTTGGATAGTACTTAGTTTTAAGTGATGGTCATAATTTTTCTTTATTTCGCAGGTAACCCTGGCATGCTCGGGCATTGATTACCCCACTCATAAGTTAACAGTGAGAAAAGCAGTAACTGCTAGTCATCCCACATCTGTCGCTAGAGATAATAAAAAGGTAACATCACTACTAGAATGACTGTGGAGTTTTCTTGTGAATATAAGTGAGATTCATTTCATTGTAGAGGTGTTACATATGCCATTTACCCCATCATAGATAGTTGTGATAGCTTCTTGATTGGCAAATGGGAATTCTTTCTAATTACCTTTTAAGGAACTGAAGCAGTACCATGACTGTTGAATGATAAGCTTGCAATTTATTATTATCAATTGTTTCTGGTGTAACGTAACAGATTCCTTGTTATGCAGTTTGAATTCATAGTGTTGTTGTGACCTTCTGTTTTTCATTCACACTATTTATAATTTTAAAAATATATTTTCCTTGCTAATGTAGTATTTTATTTAATTCCTGGTTATGTTATTGCCCAAGTGTATCATTGCATTGGCAATAATTTCTGAGGTACTCCACGTTTTGTCAGTCTATAGTTTTTGTAAAAGATTCCCATAGTAAGTTATTCCTTACAAGTATTTGTGCCACTACCCTGTTCCTAAAAGCCATGGAGCAATGTTATGAAGCCATCCAAAATAAGCAGCATATACATTATCCTTTTGAAAACATGTTGAAGGCCTTACTGGCAAGACCATTCAGTGATTATTACTGCCATGAGATTTCTCTGATAGTGGCTGATGCTTAATGTTCAGTATTTGGAAAGTATGGCCAGCTTCGTTGTCTGCTACTATGTCCGCTCGTAATGTTCTTGGCACATTTTTGCAATGGCTGTGTACACTGGTCCTTCTCTTTTCATTTGGACGTATCTTATATCAATATCACCATAACTCATGAGAAGCTCTTTTAAATAATAAAATCAAATTAACCCTGAAAATCCATGAATGGAGGTAAATATCATGGAGGTAAATAAGATGGCAGTTCAATGGCAGAGAACTTACGTCTAGACCTCCGCCACAGGAAATTTCTGATTAACGCTTCAAGCGAAGAACATTTCACTAAAATTTAAGAATGTTCAAGTCATAAGTTAATGTGAATGTTTATTTAGATTTAATGCCATGGTTGACAATTTTCATTAACTTCAGAGGTGTGCTTTAATGAGGTGGGCTGAAGTCACCATGAATATAACTTATAATACGGAGGTAAAGTAGTTCAAATAAATATGAGACATCATTACAATAGTCGTAACAGTGTAAAATGAAACGTAAATAAATGTGGTCAAGAATTCGGACAAAGTGTGATGTATTTCATAACACGATGTTCTCTGCTACAGTTACAGGAAAGTTTTACGTGTTCATAATTGTGAAGCAAACCTACCTAAATTGTGACTAACAATACCCGAAGTGATATGCATAAAAAATTATAAACATCATAAAATGAGGTCTTAGCAAGTAAATTGTGTATTTGACTTTTATGGACTTTTGCTCCACAAATTTCGGCAGTACTAAATCGCTCGTTCTTCTTCATAAAACCTCTACATTTACATATCTTCTTTGGGTAAATAGTCTGATGTGGTTTTTGTAAAACCACTATACCCCATATTCGTCGTTGACTATAAAATATCTTCTTAACATATGGTCTCTTCTACCGTTCTTCCCATGATATATCGTCTTTCCTCTCTCGCTCTGCAAAAATTATGTTACACCAATCAGATTTCGTTTCACTGTCACGTGAAAAATGTGAAATTCCAACTATTTTAATCTTATATATCTCTGTGAATATTGATTGAATTTTAAAAATATTTTCACTCCGTATGTTTTTAAGGTTGAATGTAACTAATTAAGATCCATATTCTTGCTACTAAAATTTTGGAAAATACGTAATTATATGTAGAATGGAAACATAAGTGGTATTTTCTTCAATGAGAATAAAACTTTGTAAACATGATAATGCATCATCAGATCAGGCAAAGCTTATTTTTATGAACAGATGAAATATTGAATGCATAGTAACAACTTAAAATGATCCACAAAACTTTGACTATGCATTTGATGGGCACATCTTCTTTAAGTCTGTTTCTGCATGGTAGGTTTTGGTGCAAATGAGGTATTTTTGAGAGCTTAAATAATAAAATGTCATTATTGTGCGATTCCACGCTAACTGAACCAAGGCCGTGGCTCGACCATCTCGGATTTTCACAAATTTTGGCGCATAGGAAGAATACAATGAGGAATGACGATTTGCAAAATATTAGCCTTCTGGAATTATAAATGTTAATGTTATGATAATTCAAATATCACAAAGTAGCACAAATTGGCATGTCACAGCTCCAAACTCTATCCCCAATTAACGACAATCTAGTGGTCATATTTTAAATATGATGACATTTTCGTAATTAAAAGACTTTAATCTGTGTTTTTGCCTACCCCGGAAGGTAATGGCATGATTGATATGTATTTATGATATCTGTATTTTCTATCAACGTTTTGCTTACTAGATCTGTACTATGAGCTCCTAGATGACTTTCATTTTTCCTATTTTTTTAAATTTTCATCCATGTTTAGAGCCCAATATCTCCCAAATAAAGAATAAAATATGGTTAAACTTAATTTTTTTGAACAGCAAGAATGCAGGACTTTACTACTTGAGCATAAACTTTAATTAGTGGCACGCAAACACAGTACTGTGGAGCAACAGAAATGGAAATATGAAAATTGCTACTTTTGGCACTTAAAAAAAGTGATTTGTGCATTTGTGTACACTTCCCCTCATCTTCTTGTCCTTATCTAAAGTGGATTTATATTATCAAAATTTTCAAGTTTTTTTATCAGTTGATTTTTTTTAACAGATAATGTGAAATCATTAATCCTTGAAAATATCTAATTCATATTTTTGGTAAACCTGTGATTCATCTGCTTCACATTGACCATACACATGCAGCACCTCCTGCCATTTAGTTATTGAAAGTGTATCATTTTTAATTTAATCTCTACTCCCTCCAGGTGTCATTGACATGAGCTTATATTATGTTACAGATAGTGATTGACCTTGCTGATAGTGATAACAGTTCTGTTGAAGAATTTGAAGATGCATCTGAGTCATTTAATGCCGAAGATGACATGTCCATTATGGGTATTGAAAGCAAAAGGATGCAGCCTTTAAGTATGTATATGTCTATATAAATGGTGCTTTGATTATCTCATCAAGGCTTCATATTATTATCTATTGTTACATATTTTCTTTATGTGAAAATTTGAGTGAGTGGTCTCGTTTCATTTTGCAATAAAATCTGAAATGAGTAATAGACTCATATCTCAAATAGGGGTTACTGAGAGTATTTATCATTGGTGGCCCTAATCTGAAATATTAAACATATATTTAATGTGTGTCTTTGTGAATATAGAACATGAATAAATCAATGGTTGGCGAATTCACGTAGTAGAAATTATGATTCATCTTAAAAATGAAAACACTTAGTGCACAGCGACAAACTACTCAATGACATAATCCCTTCAACCACCTCACCCTTGTTCTCTGTGCCAGTACCCTCACCTCCATCCCCGTAGTCCTTGAGCCTGGCGTCACCACCTGTTTGTTCCTTCCCCTGCAGTTTTGCCCAATCAACTCTCATTCCCCCCCCCCTTATTTCAGCCACCTCCCTCTCCCTGAGATCTCATATATAAACTGTGCTGTCTGTGGGTATTATACTCTGTAATCTTGATAATGGCCTGAAAAGGCCAAAACCGGTTGATTTGTGTTTTATATACATTGGTGGAAAAAACTTTTTTTTGAGAAGTGTTTTCATTTTTAAGATAGAACATGAAGTTGAAAATAATAATTTTATGCTACACATATGTTGCAACATTGACCACAAAAAAAGCCTCCTAATTTTGCCACTCAACTTCCTTATCTCAGTTCATTTAATAATTGTGCTTGCCATTTTCATGGTAAATCAGCTCATCATTAAGCTGTTTAGAGTGAAATAAATGTTCCATTTTCCACAGTTGAAAAGGATAACTAGGTATTTTTTCTAGTTCCAGATAATGTAGAAGATGAAGCATCTGCATCCTTCCATTTTACTGAACAATTTCGAAGTCGCTATGGTCGTACACATCCAGTATTTTTTCAAGGTTGTCTTGATGATGCTGTCAAAGAAGCATGTTCAAAACCTGCAAAAGAGGTAATTTATTCAGTTCAATCAATATTCAGGATCTAAACCCAGCTATTAGATAAAATATGTTTATTATGTAACCTTACTCCAATACCAGTGCTTGGAGTGGTTTCTTAAGTAATATGCAATTATGAGTGTGATGGTTATTGATATTTGAATTGTATTTTTTCTGTAATTAAATTACTTTTTTGTGATATTTCAGAGGCGTTTGCTGGCTCTTTACCTTCATCATGAAGCAAGTGTGCTTACAAATGTGTTTTGTGCTCAACTGTTGTGTGCTGAATCAATTATTTCCTGTCTAACCTCCAACTTTGTACTCTGGGGCTGGGACATCACTTTTGAGTCCAACAGAAATAAGTAAGATCAAGATGAAGCCCTCTTTGACAATTTTCGGGAATATTTTGTTAAGATGTAGATTCCATAATGAAACAGCATGGCACTCATGTCTCTATGAAACACATGGCACTCAAGTCTCTATGAGTAGATATTAGTGATGCTGGCCACTAAAATTATAACTCTTTGTTAAAATATCTTTATTGATAAAGACTTCTGTTGGATATCACTAAAAGTTATCCATCCATAATTATGAGCTTAAAGCATTTGATGAGTTTTTAGATAAGGATTCCAAGATTCGAAGTACCAGAAAAAAAGAGTGCATTTGTCATCTCAATTTTTTATTATGATTTGCAGCTTTGAAAATTCATGGATTCTAAAGTCCAATTTATGGTTTTTTGTGTTTTGGCTTAGATTTTCAGTGTCCCTTATTATTTTTTGAATACATATTTCTAAAATTCTCTGGATCGTTGAGAGAATTGCGTGCATATTTGTTGAGTTATTTCTCTGTCATTAGTATGTCATTTTACAACCATATTCTTCCTATTTTTTCAGGCTTTTGGCTTCAGTGTCGAGGAGTCTAGGGTCCATGGCATCAATGACTATTCAAAGTATTGAAGTGGAGCAACTACCTGCTTTGATTATTGTCATGAGGGCAAGATCCGTCACAGAAATATTTACTGTCATTCATGGTAATAAAATTTTGTATTGAATTTTTCTATGAATCAAATATTCTTTTTGTTTTTTACTTCTGTTGTTAACCATCAGAAATAAGGAAATTGGAGACTACAGTCATTCTTTGTTTAGTTCATAAGAATGTTTTCGGGTTGGTCTCAGAGTTAATCAAATTTGTACGCATAGTGGTGCAAAATTGGCCGCAGTCGCTATGTGGAGCATAGCATTATAATTAAAGATGGCTATTGTATTCACATTTTCTTGGCAAGTATCCTAACAGTTAATAAAATATTAATTGTCAGGATGTGTACCGTATTTTTGCCATCAGCGAATTGAGTAAAATGACATTGGGGAATTCAAGTTTAATTATATTGCATTAAATTTTAATGCAGTATGATGTGTTAACTTTTGAACCCCGTATCATGACATTAATGTTTGAGTAAAAGTTATTTTTCTTTTCTTTTAGGAAGTATAAGTGTTCATGAACTCCTTCCGAGTTTAATCCAAGCAGTTGATGTTTTCGAGCAACAACAGAGGCTAGAAATCAAAGAAGAGGAGGAAAGAGCAGCTAGGGAGCTTGTGAAAAGGGAGCAAGATGAGGCATACTTTGCCTCCCTTGAGGCAGACAGGTAAAGTTTTTGGTATTTAAACTTTCCATAGCTTATCTTTAATCAGTGAAATTATTCTTTGTCTGTTTACTAGGTATATTCCTGATATACCTTTTTGTGTTGCATTCTGCATTACCGTACTTGGGAAAGTTACCAAAAGTTAACTAATTTAAGTTTAAGTTAATCTCTGTCATAAGTAACGATTAAGTAAAATAGTTAACCACATTTTACAATTAATTTTAATTGTTAATTTTTAAAAATCATTAATCCCAACTATGAAGCGATGTGATGTATCCATAGTTGGGGAAGTTACCAAAAATAATTAATTGATTAAAGTTAAAGTTAAAAGTTAACTCTTCTCAAAAGTAATGGTTAAGTTAAATAGTTAACTACATGTTTAACAATTTATTTTAATTGTTAATTTTTTAAATTTTTAATCCCAACTATGCACATTACACATTGCACGTGTGTATTATGTTAGTTTTATTGGTTGCCATAATGTGAAACTTATCACTTACAGAGCATTGTGAGATGACTTGTTTTCAAAATGTGTACTGAAGTTCCAAAATTAATTTTTTATGTTATGATGCTTATTTCGACTTTAGAAAAGTATAGAAGAAAATTTATTCAAAGATGATAATTTCTCTCAGTATAATAAAAGTGCAAATAAGTGCTTGATTCTAAAGTATCATAGCACAATCAAATTGAAATCCCAGAGTAATTAGTGTTTGGGCTAGTGATACTTGCTCCTATTCTGATAGTCATGGAGAAACGTGGTGGAATTGTGGGAACCCAAGTGTTTATGTTTCACCTATCCCCAGACTATTGAAGTTTAAGACTATTGAAGTGATTCTTATGATCTTTAATACTAATTTATCGTTAACTTTAACTATAATATGACATTATTTTTATTATTGTGATTTTTTGTGAGTTTTTGTTCTGCAAAATAGATCAGATTACTTACTGGTTTACATTACCTTTATCAATAGAATAAGTGTATCCACGTCAGTATTTATCCTGAGAGAATGTTTAAATAGGCATTACATTACCAATGCTATTCATTTCACCATTTATGATTTTTCTAAGTTGCTATTTTTCACTGCAGCTATAACCTCAGTGCTCTATCAAATATAAATTTGTATTGGTACATAGTTAGGTGCTTGCTTGATTGTGGCATTTATGACTTTCTTCTGTACCTCCGTACCCCAACTTGAAACTCATCCTTTTACCCCTGGCCATCTTAATGATTATCTTCTGTCCATCATCTGTCTTTAGGTAATAAAGAGACTTGCAAAATATTCTTTGCAATGCTCAAAATATATCTCTTTTGAGTCTTCTGGTTTTAGCTCCAACTAATCTCTGATACATCTGATCAGCAGGTTTTTTGATCAAGCTCATGGTGCTAAGCATTTTTGCATTTTTCTTTTATGTTAGCAGTTCCTAGAATTTAGTTCACTTCTTGACCTAAGATGTAGTCCACCTAATTTAATATCACATCAGCAATCATTATGAATCTCAGATAGAAAGATGTTACTATTTATTTTCTCACACATCAATCATATTGAATGTCAGAGAGAGGGATGGAAGTTACTGATGAAAGAAAATGAGAAGCTAATGAAATTTCAATCGTGTGCTTTCTCTTGTTCTAAATGGTATGTGATGTTACTGCTTGCATATGGTGACAACGGTGTCAGACGGAAGCATGTTGAAGAGTCAAAGATTCAATTGTAAATAAAAGTACTTTATGAAGTTCTTTTCAGGTAATGCATGTGGAGTTTTATTTTGACTGTACATATTATAAAAAATGTGGCACACCTCTTTGACCTTGGTTGTCTTTGATGAGAGATAGAGAATGTCTAAAATGAGAATTTTTTCTCAAAACAAATGTTTCTCTTTACCAGAGCAAAGGAGGAAGCCAAGATGATTGAAGATATGGAAAGGAAGAGGCTAGAGCAGGAAAAGGAGGAAGTGGAGAAGCAAAAGGAGGTTTGTGGAAATTACTACCTCAGTGTACTTTCATTTTAGACTCTTCTCAAAATTTAGGAATCATAATGAGGGCAAGCTATCTGCAATAAGTCATGGGCAAGAGAGATGGTAAAACTAATGAATGAAATTTTGTAGATATTTTCCTGGTGTCACATGAATTAGATTCCCATGTTATCTTGGTTGACTTTAGCTTATGTTGTGTTGAACTTTGGAAAACATTTTATTTCCTGGTAGAAATGTTCTGGTGTATAGTAAAAGCAAAAGAACCTGGCACACTTCCGCATGACAGAGGGGAGGTATGATAATAATAATAATAATAATAATAATAATAAACTTTATTCATCCATTGCACATATACATTGTGTTAGATGTCGTCAAAAAAAACAAATTTATCAATGAGAGATACAGAATTACAGACACAGTAATAATACAGAATTAAAATCGAACAGTAGTAAAGTCAAGCTCAAAGTATTCCTCCAACGAGTACAGAGCATTAGCTATGAGCCATTTCTGTAGGACAGAACGGAACACTTTATTTTCAACAGTGTTGGCTGTGCTAGGTAACATATTATAGCACTTAATAGCCAGGTTTACATGGTTATAAGATTTGGTAAGTCTACAGTAAGGCAAATTTAGTTTATGGTTGGCTCTGGTGGAATGAGTATGTATATCACTCCTGGTAGAATACATATCCAAATTTTCTTTAATGTCCAACAATATGTTAAATATATACAAGCTATATACAGTCATAATACCTAAACTAACAAACAGTGGTTTACAGTGTGCAAGATAGTCTGCACTGGTGATAACTCTAACCACCTTCTTCTGAAGTAACAAAATCAATTTTACGTCAGTTGCATGTCCCCAAAGTCTGATACCGTATAAAAGATGAGATTGAAAAAAAGCGTGGTATGCATTGCGAAGATAGTCATGAGTCACACACCATTTAAGTTTTCTGATTAAAAATAGCGCTCTGGCTAGTTTCTTCCTTACTGAAAAAATATGGGCACTCCAAGTAAGTTTTGGGTCAATGTGAAAGCCAAGAAGTTTAACATCTTCATTTTCAGGGGCAACATGTTGTAAAGAACATATTAAGGATTGTGTTTTAGTTGGATTCAAAAATAGTCTGTTGGCTGAAAACCAGTCAGTTGCAAGCGCTAAAGTACTGGATATGATTCCAGAAACCTCAGTGTAATTGTCAAACTGATGTAAGAAGGTTGTGTCATCAGCATATAAGACACAATTTGTGGATACATTTGCTGGCAGATCATTAATCATGATAAGGAAAAGGAGGGGACCAAGCACAGACCCTTGTGGGACCCCATGCCTGACCTTAAGGAATTCAGATTGAGTACCATTGAGTACCACTAACTGCTTTCGATTACACATATATGAGGCCATAAATTTTAGTTCAGTGCCTTGGAAGCCATAATGCTGTAATTTCTGTCGAAGTATTTTATGATCAACACAATCAAATGCAGATGAAAGATCACATAGGGTAAGAGACAAGCCTTGCCTCACTTCAAAGGCATTGATGGGGGAATGGTTAATGGGAGGGGGGAAAGAAGTTAATGGGAGAGGGTATGGGAGGGGGGAAGGGTTAAGTGGAGGGAGTGAAGTGTACAGACGGAGGGGAAGGTTGGGAGGAAACAGATTGAGAATAAGGCTGAGGAACCAAACTACATTTCCAGAAAGATAAATTAATTAAACCAAACTACATTTCCTGAAAGGCCAAATGGATACGGAGAGCGGCAAATTTCGATGGCCTTCAGAAAGTCCCGTGCAAATTCACGAAAATCGGATTTGGAGGTTGACCGGCCTAAACCGATGGCCAGGTCCTTTTTGCCCTATGTATCTACCATATCCGGGAAAACTTTGTGGGTTCTGAAGAGGTACAACATCGAAAGCATCCATAGACCTATGGCCAATTTAAGAGACATCCTTGTTAAGGCAAAGGACCCAGTTGGCCTCATGACTCCGGCGGTATATAAAATCCCATGCGAATGTGGTGAATTCTATGTGGGAGAGACTGGGCGAACTATATCCACTCGTCTAAAGGAACACCGTAGACATTTCCGGCTTGGTCAAACAGAAAAATCAGCAGTAGTTGAGAATAGCCTGAGTTGGGACCATAATATCATTGGGGATGACACGACTGTTCTATGGTGATCCAGCCAATTTTGGGATCACTTAACCAAAGAGGCGATAGAGATAAGGTTGGAGAGGAAGAATTTCAACCAGGATACTGGTTACGATCAGCAGCTCTTGGAATAGAATTCTGAAAAGAATTCAGAACACCAGAGCTAAGTCCCCACTGGTCAACAGTCCTCCACCACAACAATCGGGGCTCGACCAATCCTGCCCCACCTAGCGCCAAATTAAATGGTCTTTTCAAGCTAGCATCAGTAGCCTTGGGAATGGGTAATGAGTCGGAACCCGAAATGTCGGCTGCCTATAAATTTCTTACCCAGTGGCGAGCCTGAGAGAATTACACAAATAAAATTTCTCCCCTTACTGCTGCGTGCATGATACGAATTGTCTGCTAGGAATATC
Source organism: Ceriagrion tenellum (assembly GCA_963169105.1). NCBI lineage: Eukaryota > Metazoa > Arthropoda > Insecta > Odonata > Coenagrionidae > Ceriagrion > Ceriagrion tenellum. The sequence goes on along the minus strand of OY720636.1, from coordinate 113,402,334 downwards.
TTTCTGAATGTAAACAATTTTCAACAAATAGCTACCATTATGCATTAAAAATAAATCCTTCCGCAAATACAAAAGGAACTTAGAGTAAATAAATACCATTGACCGTATTAGGCAGGCTTTTATTGTACAGAAAGAAAATGACACTTATCCACTTCACTGAAATGACAAATTATGGTTCTTTAGGCATCATCATGTGACTGACAAGTAATCCTAAGCACTATAAATAATTCTATGGAAAAATTCCAAATAACAACAAATTATGTTTGTGCTAAACATGCAGGGCCTGGTTTGCATGATTGCTTTTGCTCAAAAACACACAGGAAATATAAAAAAATGAATTTAGTTTAAGTTATTTATTTATATAGTAAAATATGTGAATGAGAGTGATGTATGAATGACATGTATGAATAAATGACAAATGAATAGTCCTGATAAGGACAGCTTTACGCAGAGAGAAAATGAAAGTAAGGAGGTGAAGAACTATGGACAGAACTATTGCAAAAATTGCAAGTATCTCTAGAACACCAAATGCACAAGGCAGAGGCTTGAGGCACACACACACTCACACGAGGCAAATAAGCAAGTAGTTTTGCTTCATCATCTGTGCACTTCCTTGTCACATTAAAAACTTTACTATTGAATGTCAAAGAGAGCGTTGCATTAAAAAATGCAAAAAAACCTGGCACTTTTTTATTCTCACTGCAATAAAAAATTGAGTGTGTAGTGTAAAAATTATTGGCAACCACGATTAAATACAAAATTAAACAAGCTAAAAAATGGTGTAACTGGAATTCATATAGGTACCACAGTTCATTTTTAATTGTCCAAAGTGTCCAAACTCCAGTCTACATAATTTTTGCACCGACAGTAGTTTAATTTGAACTCAGACAAGATTCTGAAGTTCCTTCATTGTAATGGTAAATTCAACCATCAGTGGCCAAACACCCATGAACTTTAACACATTGTAATATCATGAAAGTAGCAGTAGTAAAATATGTACTACAAAGTCAGTGGTACTGAAAAATTAGCACCTCATATTTTTAACATTTTGAATAAACCATCAAAATTATTCATTTAACCTAACTGTTGTGGTCTTTGACAACATGTTGAAATTACTTATGGTCTTTATTTGTTTAAGTATTCATAAGAAGTGTACATTACAGAATCCTAAAATGACTTTCATTCATAGTTTCCTTTGCAAATGCTTTAAAGCTGTGTTTACATTATGCATGTACCTGTGCAGCTAGATGCATGAACTCATTCACTGTTAAAATAGCACTGTGAAAACACGCAAAATTGCTCAAATACATGAATGAGTGGCCATAAAGTAGCCTCTGTTCTAATTTGGAGCATTAGTCCACACATCTGTCCAGCCACGTACTTGTGTGGGCACATGTATTGTGTAAACACACATTGACATCTGCAATCATGGTATGACAGTAAAGTCTACCAGTTTATAACATGTATTTAAATCTGAAGTTGCAAGTGAAAACTTGTGGCATACGTTGAAATAAATTGTATGCAAATGAAAATGTCTTTATCTGCAGACAGTAGAGAGGAGTACTTCTATGTGTGCTTGTTTGAACTAAGTCATTGTAGGTTTAGCTAATTAAGAATGAAGCTCATTTTTCAATTATATTTACATAGTAAGCAACACTGTACCTATTGCCTCTTTTCATGGGGTATTCTTTGTACCTCACCTTAATATACCCAAATGTCTTAGTGGTAGCCACAAGTGTGGAACAAAAATGGCTGTTGTCCTAGAACCTCCTGCCTTCCGCCCAATTGATGACTATTGGGGAAAAACGTTATGTTGAAGCAGTCATGAAGTTCCTCTACTACCATGTCCCTTTTTATTTCCTTCTCTAGGCCCATAGACTGCAGGTCCAGTCAAGTCTCCCAGAGGAACCTGGAGAGGGAGCTGGAGACTTTGTCACAAAGATAAGATTCCGGCTGCCAACAGAGAAAGTTATTACTCGGCTTTTCCTGATTAACACAAAGTTGAAGGTACTTGGCAGTTTTTGTGGGTATTATTCATTGCAAAAGAATTCAATGAATTTTGGTTTTTATGAAGAAGTAGGTGTTTGATAGAAAGAATAGTTGTATATACTATTCTGCACTTTTTAGTAGCTTGTTGCTACTGTCCAAGAGAGGGAGATATGAAAATTGAGTTTTAAATTAACTTTTACTCTGTTGCCTTGAATTCTGCTGAGGTTGATGTTACCCCTTGTGTTTCAGTCACGCTTAACACTTTCGCTGCTAATCCCATCATTTGACGTGTTTCCTTAGCTGCTGAGAAACATATTCCAACCAACTTACTATTAAAAAAGGTAGAAGAATCAAGCTTTAAAGCAATATAAACAGCATTTTCTAAGTAATACAGTTATTTTTCTGTGATAGCATGAATAAAGCTTAAAATACGCAGCATTCTACCGATCCGGCAGCGAGAAGTGCCCAGCAGCGAGTGTGTTAACAAGCAATTTTGGCTATAAATGGAACTTAACCCTGTTAGTGAGGCAGGCTGATATATCTGCTTTTGTATCTTGGTGAAAATGGGTGGGGCGCCAATATATCGGCTCATACTGTTACATATACTGTTCAACTTTAGTACACTCAAATAATTACAATTATTTTTGGATTATGTAAATGTCTTTCATGATTATTACCTAATGCAATTTATACACAATACAAAAAATGGCATATGGATATTTTTAACAGTAACTTCATAATATTTTTCCATAAATTTGATACATTTCATTAAATTACCCACCGCATTTCTCGCTAGTACCACTGGCAGGAGTCAGCACTAAGAGGGTTAAAAGAGCTTGGAAAATGATGTACATATTATGGAATGGCTATTGTATTCATATTAGTCCTATATTTGTAAAGCTGCGAAAGAAAAACTTGATGAAATAGCTGAAAATTGAAGCCATGGTAAATGTAGTCTATCATAGCTTACGATGAGGAAATATAATTATTGCAGTTATTTTGAGAATTATAATTAGAAGTTGTGAGATACATTAACTCTTGCTTATTTCAACCTCTTTTAGTCAATGTTTTATATGCTTGCTGGATTTCTTACTTCAATATTTCCAATGTTATCCAGTCAAATTAAGTCATTCTTTTGCACTGTGTCAAACTAAAAATAGCAGACTAATACGCTCACTGACTTTACCTTCTGATTATCATTAATCATGAAATATGCATCAGTAAGGGGAAGCAGATCACATAACTGGCATAATTTTTCCCCGAAAGTGAAGTAGTTACCTGCAAGTTTTGCCATGAATGGAATTATGCTATTACTCTGTGAAATTTGCTATTTATTTACACAAATAATGATGCATTTTCCTCAGTTTTTGTTTCTTTAGCTCATGCTGTCATTAGTTGAATATGAGCTGTGTTTCTTATATCGTTAAGGATAGCCGAGGATCTTCTTTGGATGCTAATGACTAATTTTGAATCAATGAGACAGTTTGGAATTTATTTCTTCAAATAATATTTTCCCAAGGTTTTAATGGTGTGGAATTGAAAATTTCCCCTGATTCTTGCAAAAAAATTGTCTGTTCCTCCACCTAGTTACAGAAGAAATTTCTGCAAAACAATCATAATGAGAAGTCATAGGGAAACAGTTGTGTGCTAATTATTGTTTATGCCATTATTCAATTTTCTATTACAATGTTACCCACATTAAGTTTGAAATATTTATAATTTTCATCTACTTTTTAGCTATTTAGTTTAGGGCTAATTTTAAAAATAAAAAGTCCATACTATATTGTGTCACTCCTATTCCAGTTTGGATTAATGGGTTTGACTGCTTGTAAGGTCTGTGGCATTTTTATGTCATTTACAGCATTTTTTCATGTTATACTGAAGCTATTGTTTCAATTCAGTGTGGAATTCCTTATTATTCTGTGGCATTATGTGTGCTTTAGGTAATGATTTTCATGATGATCACTGCTAACTTTTTGCAGGTTTTAATGGATTACCTTGTAGTTCTTGGATATCCACAAACAGATTATAAGGTTCTCACTAGCTGGCCTCGGAGAGACGTAAGTTATTTTGAATTAATAATTGGTAATAGTTATAATAATGGTTATTTATTACATAATAATTTTATTAATTTAAATACTTAAGAATTTAAAATTTTTAATCTTGTATTTTTACAGCATTTTGCCCGTAATGCACTCATTCTGTGAATAGCCTATTTCAACTGATGTGGCGATAAAAATTCTGATCAGATTAGGCTCATGATAACTTGAATTTATTTTGAATTTCGGAGATATTAGTGAAATCATACGTTTGTTCATATTACAGTTGTTGATTGCTATAAGTGTGAAGTTTTTGCATAATATATTGTTGTTTATGCATTTGCCTGATAATATGGGTCACTGGGTAAAACTACTTCTCATTCTTTTCTATTTGTAGGGTCTTCATGAAATATTTTATATTTTTTATACATATCAAGTTTTTAGCCTGGCTGTTATTTGTTGTATTAATTTAACTGTTATCTATGTATTAAGAACTTAGTTTAACATATTTTGTAAACATCTGATTTAAGTGAATGGTTTATAGACCCACCATCATTAATAGCATATTGATAAAAAGCTGCTTGCTTCTTAGATCCATACCACTTATGTGTAGCCTGTATGTATATTCCAATGATAGATTGAGATCAGGACAAATTTGCTGTATTTCTTTGTGGAAGTTGACATTTTTGGCACTGGCTTCATGACATTTTCTGGAGGCCTCTGTCCATACATATTCCTGGTGGTTAAGTATTTCTATGCAATGATAATCTTGGTAGAATTAAACATTACTAAAGATCAGAATAGTAATGACTGAGAGGACAGATTCAGTCTCTCCTCCCATGTTCAGTACCTCATAGATGGAAAACATGGCACAATTTGAGACCTGAAGGGGTTTTAGCATTTTGAGTGACAAGAATGAAGTTTATTGTCAGTGAATTTACTCTTTGGGAGTTAATTAGATGCATGGTGATAAAAAAACTTCGTTATTTTCCACACTTTTATTTTGTTCCACTACAACTAGTTTTGATGTTTTTACATGTTTTTTTTTTAAGTAGTACAAGTTACAAGAATGTTAGTTCATGGGGAAAAACTCCTAAGAAGTGGTTTTTTTGTCACTCCACACTGGGGAAGTCTAAAGATTGAGAAAATCCGGACAGTTGTGTACCCTCCATTTATGTCTTAAGGGAAATATTTGTTCTTACTTCTATGATTTTCAGGCTGCTGTTAGTTATGCACTTGTAAGCACAGGACATTGTAGTAGTCTCTGTTCAGCTTTCCTGAATTGCTAGATAAGGCCGTTTCATTATAATTGGTGGTATTTTATGTATAAGCTGTATTGATTCCTTTTTTATGTAATTTTTCTTCTGATTATGTATATAAAATTTCTCATCCAAGATCTACCAGATAGTGTGTACTTGACTTTTGTCATCGTGTTCTTATTTATATTGATAGTGGGGTCACTAATGGGTCATGTTGGTTATAATTGTTTTCATTATGAAAGGACTTTATCCTTATCTAGTGGAAAATCGCCATTCTGTGATTCATTGTGCTGAACTTCCACCACATCACGCCTGATACTTCTCTTTTTGTTAATTATTAACAATAATAATTAGTTATACTAGATTTTGTTAAATAATTCTAGCTTAGCCAAACCAATGCATTATGGATCCAATATGGCAATACTTATATCTGCCTGTCAGTATTTATAATAGAAAGATAAGTTTCTCAAACTTCATTCTTCATTCACCTGAAGATAACGTCGAATGTTGAAACCCGGGTCATAGCAAATGCAAAAATATATGTGGAAAAACAAAGTTAAGTGTTATCATTACAATGTTAACAGATACCACAAAGTTACGCCTGATACTACCAATTATTTCATTCTTTATGTCGGTGATTTGGTGTAATTGAATTACACTTCAAAGAAATAGTTATTAAGCATTAGCAATTAAATTGAGTGAATTTTAATGGAACCGTTTACAAAATATTAATTCATGTTATGTGTTCGGAATTTTTCTTCTCGACGGTTTTATTATTAGGTATTGTAAGGATACTTGTTTTGGTTTAATAGTCGTTAATGTTTAAAATAATTATGTGATGTCAGTGTACTCATTTCATTGCTTGCTAGAGTTAATTGTGTTTTGTGACAAATGGAAATTTTAATTATTTGTTCATGTTTTGCAGCTGACTGAAATGGACCAGGAATCTACACTTCAGGAGCTTAATCTCTATCCACAAGAAACTGTGATCTTAGAAGAACGATAATTCTTGAGATAGAAATTTGCATGTTTTCTTGGTTTAATATATTGATTAAATTTTTTGCCAAATCCTCTTGTGTTAATACTGTACATAATGATCTGATTAAGTATAATCTTATAAAGATAAGCTAAAATTAGTATTCCTTTTTATTAAAATGGTAGTCATTAAGACATGATGCGAATCTCATTTTAAATTGATTTAAATTTGAGCTGATTCTCCTGAAAATTATTTAAGTAAGATTGTACATGGTTAATATTAATAAATCTCTTTATTATGTACTGAATATTAGTTTATGTTAATGTATTTTATAAGCTTACATTAGTAAAATTGATAACCTCTGATTCGCCGATGATAGTTTTTAACTTTTACTGTAGTCTGAACGTTTTTAATGAAAGAGGTAAAATTTTTACCTGCTCTATCACAATTATGCCATCTCGCCAGCCTTTCCATGCATTTGTTGATTTAATTATAAATGATTATAATTTTTTTGAAGTTGTGCCTACTATCCTTTGAAAAATTCATCACCAGAGTTTGAAGACAGATATCTCAAAGATGGCTCAATCGATTTGAAAATTAAGTACATCAACTCAAAACTTGTTTATTTCTGCGTTTAGTGATGATATACACAACTTTTTACCATTTATACTGATATCAGTGTGTGCTTAAAAACAGAATTTTGGCGCATTTTTCCGGGTACCGGACAGATGCATTGCATTTACGGCTTCGTAATAACAACACGGATCAAGATATCAAAACTTCCTCTTCAAATATTGTAGCAATAATCTTTATTAACAATCATACGAAGTTTCAGGTTATTTAGTTCATTAGTATTTTAGTTATTGATGAAATTGCAAGACTGCGTTATTTTCCATTCCGCGCATCCCTGAAAACCGCCGTTTGGACCTTCTTCAAGCTATCGAGTTCATCATCATGAATCCAGTTATAAAATCTTAAAGGAAATTGTTGGTTAATCAATATCGGTTGACATTTATTTTGTGAAAAGAGCGCCCTGAACTGCCAGCAGCATGCCCTGAAGAGAGAGGGAGAGGCGTGCGCTGTTGCCCAGTCAGAGGTTTGCCCATAAGGCACGCGAAGAATTACCTACAAAACACACTACATTGTACTGCAAGCATTTACTGGTGGGGGAAAACTATTTCGATGGTAGTAACATGCTGTAGTAAACGATAAAAATTGGTGCACTCACCAAAATATAACCAGAGGCATATTTTCACCATTTCCCATTAACTTTTTCCATGAGGGCTTTGGACATCCAATGGCAGTTTTAAAAGTGATTACTGCTCTTCACTGCTGCTCCTGCGAGCGTCATTTATAAACACAACAAATCTAGCTCAACTATTCTAAAATGTCAATTATTTACACATCTATATATGTATAATTCTTTAATCGTAAAACGCTTGTGTTTTTCAGTTCACTCAGAATCACTTTCGGAAAATGATAGGGAACTATTTACAGAGTCCTACTTACTCAGGCACAGTGATAGGACTACTGGTTTTTCCCTGCCAGTAAATGCTTGCAGTACAATGTAGTGTGTTTTGTAGGCAATTCCTCTGACTGGGCAACAGCGCGCGCATGTCCCTCTCTCTTCAGGGCATGTTGCTGGCAATTCAGGGCACTCTTTTTCCAAAATAAATGTTAATCGATACTGATTAACCAACGAATTCCTTTAAGATTTTATAAATGGATTCATGATGATGAACTCAATAGCTTGAAGGTTCAAACGACGGTTTTCAGGGATGCGCGGAATGGAAAATAATGCAGTCTTGCAATTTCATCAATAACTAAAACACTAATGAACCACTAATAACCTGAAACTTCATATGATTGTTAATAAAGATTATTGCTACAATATTTGGAGAGGAAGTTTTGATATCTTGATCCGTGTTGTTATTACGAAGCCGTAAATACGATGCATCCGTCCGATTCCTGGAAAAATGTGTTAAAATTCTGTTTTTAAGCACACTGATATCAGTATAAACGGTAAAAAGTTATGTATACAATCACTAAACAAAGAAATAAACAAGCTTTGATTTGATGTACTTCATTTTCAAATCGATTGAGCAGTCTTTGAGATATTGGTCTTCAAACTCGGGTGATGCAATTTTGCAACGGATAGTAGGTGATGTAGGGGACAATTATACGTTTTCACCTCGCCTGCTAGTAATGTGATAGTCCTTCTCCTGTGGTAGTTATTATACATTGTGCTGCAATTAGTGTGAGATGTCTTAGCTGTACTTATTATCATTTTATTTAATTATTCAGCCAGATTACATGTTACCACTCCTGGGCCCTGGTGAAAATGAGCTGTGATGGACTGTGAGTTAGATGCATACTTGAGTATGACAGATATGTGGAAACATTGTGCTTAGAATGTGACGAGTGTGACTACAGAGCTAGAAAATCGTAAATCGGGACTCTAAATGCACAAAGTGTGAGGAAAATGTGAGCACAGTGTCATCACACACTCTCTTCACACAGCGCATGGTGTCATCACTCTCTTTTTCCACATTTCCTCATCTTCACACACATTCTTAATACTTAGAAGTCGTCATTTATGTTTACATCACTCTATAGTCCTACTGTAATCAAACTCATCAAATTTTAAGCTCACTGTTTTTATAGTTTTCACATACTCATGGCATGCTTGTCTCTCACTCTCTGTCACGGGATATTTCCACTAGGGTGATGTGCTGCCATACATTATCATTAAGCTCTAAAGGTAAAGTGATCACATATCCAAAAATGTATGTACTTGTGTATCTGTAAGTCCTGGGATTATGGGAATGTGTCAACTTGGGTATTCTCTTCACAATCAACATTTTTGACGAGCAACGCATCTCAGATTAAGATGAAAGATGTGCTTGTTGTGACAGGAGAAAATTTTCCTACTTGCTGATGGGTGGCCATGTTTGAAAACCATGAATTAGACATTGATTTATTATGTAAACCCTTAATTGGAGCATTTGTGGTCTCTTGATTGCCTTGTAAGTCACCACCTATATGGTACAGAAGTCAGTTAAATTTCATCAGGGAACAAGTCAAGGAGTCTTAATATGTGTTTTATACCTATCATTTGATGTTTGTAAGCCTTAATTCTACTTTCTTAATTTTCTTGTCTTAATATTTTACTGCCAAGCCCCTGGAATTCTTCCCAGCATTAGCATCTACGTGCAGAAGGTTGAAAATGAGAAAAAGTAGTGTCTATTGAAAAGTTCATAGCAATTTTCAGTTTCATTGAATTCATTCCATCGCTTCACATTTCCACTGGGATAAGAATTATAACAAACTTAAAAAGAATATAACTTCTAACTTAATATTATAATGATGGGCCCTTACTGGGGTTTTTGACTTGCTTGGTTCACGTCGAGACCTAGAACTAAGGTTCATAATTTCAAAACTTCGTTATTTCGGGTACTTCAATACGCATTTGGTGGGACCGAAGATTTAGCTTTGTAAAATCAATATTTTGTAATTTAGAGTTTTGTAAATTTGAGTTTCTACTGTAGTTGCACAACAAATTCAAGCTCATGCAAAAAGTAGTTCATTACTTGGTATTAATTACAACTCTCAGCTTGTTTGCTATTTTATGACCCAGCATTGAACTCAAGGAATCATCAATAGAAATGACTACGGCAGCTAGATCCTTATAATTGCTTTGAAATCCTGTCAATTTCGATCGGGCTTGATTCTGTGATGTGCCAGAAATCTAGCTGATTTGATTGCTGAACATTTAAGTGACTTGAATCTTCAATTTTGAATCATGGGATTGTATTTTAAAATGTTAATTGCTTAATCTCTGCGAAAGCTTTGATATTCAACAGCATAAGAAGTATGGGCAAATGAAACACTACCGATTTATTCTGACACTTTCGAGACAAAATGTCTCAAGATCATGCAAAAGCATGGAGCTAAAAAAAAAGCAGTAAATGGTTTTAGACTTGAATTAGTAACATAAAAAAAACCTGTTTCAGCAGAACGCTTTCATAAAATTAACTAATTACATGTGTAATTTATTTGGTAAAGTTATCAAAAGTGTCTCATAATATGTACTAGATTGATACAAATGCCAGATATTTGAGGAGGTTTACCTACTTTTACAAGTTGACCATTGCCACAAATCAATATCATCCTACAGTAACATTCACAGAAATAATACCAGTAACAAGGATAAACATAGCAAATTGTTTAAGTTAGTAAAATTGATACAGAGAAGGGCTAGTCATACCTATGCATCCAGGGTAAAATTTGCCCACAGAAGTGAGAGAGCATCTGGGATGACTTCATGGTCTACGTAAGGACTCGCCTTAGCATATTAGAGCTGGGGATGATAGTTGTTGGATAGTATTTTGGGAAAAAACATCTTGCATACCATCAAACAAGGTAATTCAGACACATTTCTTGATAAGAGTATTCTTTTCATATGAGGTGAAAAATTAAAATTCTTTAAATTAAGCTATCATCTATGAACTATGCATTGTTCATGATTAAAAGTAACTCTCAAGAGTCAGAGAAAAATTAGATAAAAGTGCTTTGCCAGTAGTTCCCTTTCAACCTACTCTGATACTGAATTAAGCAACAGTTTTCATCAACAGCATCGATGATTAATCACACAACCTAGTACTCTAACCAACAGACTCTACAAAGTACTATAAAAATGGGCTGATTAACCTGGTTTCATCCTACTCCCATGTTTAAAAGTGTGCTTTAATTTCATGATGGTTCAAGTTGCAATTTATGTATTTACTTACATGCAATCATCTTTATTTGACAAATATAAATGAAACAGAAACATATCACAACCATTTATATAACATCAATAACAATATATGAATTTGAATTCACAAACATTTTAGGAAATTGCTTGAGGAATAGTGAGATTATAGGCAAAATCACCATTGAGAAAATTCAGGATCAAATAGTGTGGCATACAAGTTGAGCTCATCAACAAGAAACAGAAAATCATAATTACACCGGCACATATAGCAATGCAAACATGAATCATTCTTAAGTCTGCTAGGGTAGAGTCTAGAGAAAAGGAATATTTCTTTGATGCATATGATTATTATCTTGAAATATTATCATTCGACAACTTGAAAGAAGCTGATTTTTTAAAATATATGGACAACAAGGGCTCCAATTATAGCTGTCAAACAACTATGACAGGGTTTTGTAAGAGTGAAAAGGTTGGTGAATGACCAGAAAAAATTATAAGTTTTACACAGATAAACTGGCGATAAAATCTATGTCAACTTATATGCCACATTATACGAAAGTCATGATTTAAACAAAGGAGATCACAAATTCATTCAAAAAATATGTTTTGTCAATAAAACATGTTAAAATCCTTCCTATTTGTAAAATCCTTTCTATCACACTTCACATATACATAGTCCTTTTTGGCAGTTGAACTCAACAAAAAGCAAAACAATATGAGCTTTTGGGGCAGATAAAAACATTTAATAATCAATAAGTATAAGCTTATATGAAATCAATGAGTTTCCATAAAAAACAATTATCATTCAGCCATTTTACACATTTTTGCAAAAGTAAATACATATTGATCAGTTGGACTAGGGTGAGAGGGTGATAATGGAGGAGAAATATTAAAACTAATTATTATATGATTTTTTTTCATTAAAATCATAAGTTGCATCGAAAAAAAACAATTAGCCATTATTCATATATTTTCCCAGACTAGTTCCACAGAAATCTACACACACTGTGTAAAGATTTTAGCGATATGACTACTACCATGATTCTTTGATATAGTATTCACAAGTATAGAATTCAACACTGACTTTCCCAGAACTTTCATCCTTAGTCTATTCCTCTGCCTAAACTATTACACAAATTTGTCATTTTCTTAGGATTAGAATGAAAAAATTAAAAGCCAAAAAATTAAGGTTAAAAAATTTGGGGCATTATTTCATACAAGATCATAAATGAGAAATAATTTTTTTCCATACCTAATGCAAAGTGGCCATCTTTAAAGCCAGAGTCAATGAGATAGCATTGTCAAAAGATGAAGTTAGCACAAAGGAAATTGTTCAAGGTCTATCTGTACCCACATGGAACATGTTAATTTCCACCAGAAAACATATCATTTGCATGTTCCTTATGTAAGGAGTAACAAGTGTGACACATAAATTTACTTTTAAATTGTAGTAGTGTTGATAGCAAAGTGGAATTATACAACCCCATTTGAGAGTGCAAACTGGGTGACTTGATAATAACTGGGCTGTTTCTAATATGGTACTTGATTTCTAATTTGTTAAGCAAGACGAAAACTGCTCTATTCAACAAATCATTGGCTATTGCAAACTATAACCTTACTCTAATCAATTAATTATCCACACTTTTAAGTCCAACTGATCTAGGCTAGAAATAGAGGGCATTTGTCAAGATGAAATCACACAGAATAACACTACACTGGAATAGTTTAATTTTAAATCCTGGCTTTTAGAGGATAAATATCCAAGTTGGCTAGATATTGATTCATTGCACAGACTAAACATATATAAAACAGGAAAATACTAAAATATACAAATATTTGGACAACAGTAGTGCCATCCACAAAAATGAGCAAAAAATGAAGTCTATACAGTATGTGTAGAAATAAATACAGGGTTATCAAGGGCATGTTCGCATTTTTCAACACTTTTTTTACTGTCAGGGAGGAATTTATAGATAACAAGAATTTTGAGCCTCAAAATATGAAACTTCCCTATATTCATCAGCGATTGCATAGGAAAGCCTCAACTTCCTTCGTAGACAGTACTGAGACACAAATGTCACAGGTTAGAAACCTACTTTCTGCATAGGTGATCCTATTTTGTAGCATCAAGGTCTTAAAATAAACAATGCTGCATAATCACAGGAATTGAGTGGCTGAAAAACTGCAATCTATATCTGCCTCAAAATCCATACTAACAAAAATCATAACTTAGTAGGTATATGCAGTATGGCTATGGTATTTTTATAAACTGCATCAGAAGTTCTTATTTTTGATGAAAATATCAAAAAATTATACAGAAAAGAAGAACCAGATGGATTGGACACGCCCTGAGACACAATGGGTTTGTGAAGAACATAACTGAAGGTAAAATAGAGGGAGATGTCCCCATAGGAAGACCCAGGAGTAAGTTCATGGACCAAATAAAGAGGAAGAGGTACCAGGAGGTAAGAGAACTAGGATTAGAAAAGGGGAGGGCTCCAGTTAACCCATCTTAGGCTTGAATGACCGATGAAGATCCAATAATCCAGATAAACCCAGAGTTGGCAGCGTTGAGTGAAAATAAACCTCCAGGAGAAATGAGAAGTATTCATCATTTCAGAGATCACAATACTGAGTTTTTGTAAAAACAAACTGAGTATTGTATAGCAGGCAATCTTTGTCCACACAACCAGGACCAACCTCTGTGTAGACTCTAACAATGATAATTATTTCCATGAATGCAGGTGGCTCAAGGTGACTCAGATATTAGCTTCATGTTTCACACCCACTGCTTGTCTTTATGCCAAGAGGAATTTTCCTCAAGCTGAGGGAAATGCAAAGCAACGTTCCCTTTAACTAATTGAACTGGAATTGAGACGAAACATGCAAAAACCTCTAGAAGCCCTTGGAATGATTACTGATAACTGCTGAAAACAAAACTTTGGTTTGAATAATAGCTTCTTCCCACATCTTGGCATAAAAAATATATCACTTTTTTAATAAAGAAGTATTTCTGAATGAAGAACTATGACTTAGCACTTAAAATGCAAGAATTAATGGAGAAAGATCCGAGGCTTCCCTGGCATATGATGCTATTGACATCTCCACACGGTTAAACTCTCCATTGCTGCAGATGTTTCAATGGCCAAGTCCATCATCATTAGGGCAAATCGCCATTCATGGACGTCGAGAACATTGAAACGTCAGCAGCAATGCACAGTAAACCCAGTGAGGATACCTAATAGACCTCGATTGTAGGAATCATCCATAATAGACGATGAAGTAAGGAAATAAAGAGTGTATTAGAACACTGATTTTGTCTACACTTCCTACATGAGATGCCTACTTAAAATAAAGAAGAACAGGGATTGAAGAGCAAATACTGTAATTTAATTACCATAAAAACTCATGTACCGTGTGCACCTGTGTAAGATTTGCACAATACTTTTCCATCATTGAATAAAAAACTTTGGAGGCTTTTTCCATTCTTATAGTTCCTTTCCTTTCGAGCCTCTAGGGACTGTAGTACTTATGGCCAAAACCAAAGTTTTCCATAAGTGACACTCTCTCATAATTTAAGCAGAAGTTCTCTTAAACCTAGAGATGAGTAAATAACAGTATTTTTCATTTGAGGTAAATTATGATAATTTTTACTATTGCCACATTAATGTAATCTTAATTCTCCTTGACATTCAATCCAATCATATTCTTTAGAATGTATTATTTAAAAAAAAGTGGAAAAACAAATACATCAGCACATATGCATGCAATTTGGTTTTCTTTTGTCATGGTACAAGAAATTTTTGTTCAAGCAGGTTCAAACTTTCCACAAGTAAAAAATTCCACAAATGAGTTGAGTCTGCTTTAATTTATAATTAATACTGTATGAAATATACATAGACTGGACTTAAAAGAATATGCTTGGATTATATCAGTATGAAAAATATCAGAATCAGAGTAGAATTTTCAGCAAACATGGGCTGCGGTAAATATCCTCATTTAAATACCTTAGTCATTTTCAGAATGGCCCATCACTACTTCAGCCACATCCACACTATAAAAATTTGTGCCAAATATGACACACTGCATAAATTTTTGTGAGCACATAGGAATTATCATTGATAAGAACAGGCCAACGCACGCATGGATTAAGCACATTCAACCCTTACAATGGTGTGTTAGTCTACCCTGTCAACCCGACTTGAGCACACACACAAGCTGTTTGGTGTAAATACTCATTTAAAAATAACTTTCAATGTGCACTGAAAATATTCATGGCGAATGCATTCAGCACAAATTTCTAAAGGTGCAGATATAACATTAGGTATGGAGAAGCTTAGAGGTAAGTATATTCAATTTTAGGTACTTTACAACACTTTTCATTTTCAATTCACTTTTTCTGAGGTAAATTGATTGAAGTAATCAATTTTCATTAAAATAAAACAAACTAGACCTCTCTGCAACAATTAGTTTGTGAGTGAGTGCGAACTTGGGCTAAAATCTCCAAACTTGGGTCTCTTATTCCCAATCCCACAACCTTAATTTCAATCTGGGCCTATCAGTGGCATATGACTTGAATGTAGTGATTATTGCTCTTTCAGAGTGTATACAATGATGAATGATGGTGAGAAAATTCGTGTGGAATGTCTAAACATAGCACACTGTTATTTTTAGGTAAAAGCCATGAGCAAACGATCGAAAATATCACATATTGACGTCAAAATCTTAAGTATAACCAAACAAAATCTTGCATGTGGGAAGTGAACATGATGTATGAAGTCAACACAGTGCTCTAGAGATTTTTGGGTTGATCTTGAATGCCAAGCAGGTGAACAATATGATGCCCCAACTGACTGATGCAAAGCTTCAAAGGGTCCACCTGCCCTCGGGTTTCCAGAAGGATCAAAGAGGTAAGGAACTCGTGTAAGACTTTTTCAATTACTATTTCGGGGAACAAAGGTGCACATAGTACATGAGCTTATTCAGTCAATAACTGATGCAATGTGAAGTACAACTAAGCATGATCAAAAATATTCTAAAACTGAGTTTGGCACCACTTAATGTCTCCTCAACTGTTTCACATGTCACATCTAAGTCACTTAAACTTTATGGATAGGAACATACTATTATCAATAATTAATATGAAATAATATAAATTGAGAGCACAAATACAAATAATAAAAATATAAAAGACATTTTCATTAAATACAGAGGTACCTGATCAAAAATAGGATTTGCTCAGCTGGCATCTTTCAAAACTCAAGAGCAATATGAACTCAAATGAAAAATTCACATGAATCAAAACCATGGCATTATATGCAAAATAAAATAGCATTTGAAACACATATTTAAGTCAAGGGCTTTGCACTTTACATTCAGGGGCCAATAGAGCCAATTTTATTTGAACCAATAGGGAGTAAAAATTATTCATACTAGTGCAGCCTTTAAGGGCGAGTCACTCAACCAACATGATTCAGAGATCATTCCATTCAAATTAAAAAGAGAGTCTTTCCAATACTTAGCAAGAACTGTACAGTTGATCATGGCTTTAATTAGTAACTGATCATAGAAAAGTAAATAAACTATGAAGGACTGATGAGTTCACTAATAATTTTCAAATTACATTGAGGACAGAGACAAGACTCATCAGGGAAGAGACTTCCTTGACAGTTTACTCATGATGCAGATTTTGGCAAAATATAAATAACACAAAGTCTACGACTACAGAAAGTCTACAAAACTCATCTACCTCTATTAAAATTCTTGGTTCCACAGTTCAACCAGGGTAAAAAGCTTAGAAATTCTCTTTGAAATGTGTTCTCTCTAAAAACCCCAACATATATGACAGAATAGTTATCTTTTCTAAATTTTCCCTTAAAAAACCATCCTGATACTATAAAAGGCATCCAGACAGTACCAACTAAAATTCACCCTACTCTATAACTAAAAACTACTGTACTTGAAGATACTCTTCTGTGTCATCAATAACTTCCTTAAATGTAATTAAAGCTTAAGTTGACAGATATATATGTAACATTGACTGACTTATGGACATTTCTTCCAATCTCAGAGCAAGAAAAAGCCTGTGAAAAATCAACAATAATGCTTTAAGCAATAGTTAAATTGCTATAGACATCACAATTTACTCAGATGCAACAATTAAAGTAGAATGGAATGATCACAAGCAGTCTATCAACAGTCAAAATGATGCCTCAGACAACCTTATTGCATCTTATAGCACCACATGGAAAAATATCAGTTTTCACCACAGATTACTAAAATTCTCTAAAACATCACCATTTAGCCATTAGCTTTCGTCATTGACAAAAAAATATAAATACCATGTCAACTTTACATCTTCATGGATTTTGAATGATGGCCAATTTGAGTAGAAGCATGATCAACACACTTGTTATTGAATGTCTTTTTTAAGAATAAAATATTTTTTGTTAAAGTATTTTAACCAATAGTATGCTCAGAAATGAGCCACAAGAAAGCCCAATCCCTAGGAAAGCGGCCATCAAGGATGCAGCAACCTCTTGTTCAGAGGCATCCACACACCTAGGAGGAAGAAAATGTTTATACATTTAGCAATGCAATCCATATTATATATCATGTATCTAAAAATTACTGAACATTAAATAATTGCTGTACAAAGTCTTGCAAAGACATGTATGAGTTCCTTGTAAAGAGTCACTAATTTGGTAGTCTACACATATATAAGATTTGAACAGAACCTGATCTCGTGGATTACTAAAAATGTACAGTAAACGATCAGATAGCACGACTTTAAGTTCCTTGTAATTATCCCATCAAGTGTAATATGCTATACAAAACAAATATAAAGTAGAAAATGCTGAGATTCATTCCTCAATCTCAACATTTAATGCTTAATCCTGCATAACATTTTATCACTATTCTCTGATCCTGTATAATTTCATACTTGTATGTTATTTAACAAAGACTTTTCCATTTTTACTGGGAAAGGCCTCCAGTTTAATCAAAATACCCTCTTTCAAATGAGAAGTTTGTTTTTCAATACATCACTGGAAGATCATGCATCGCATTTTCATGCTAGCATGTACATAGAAGTAAGTACTTAAAGAAGACATGATTAAAAACTTACATCTTATGGGTGCCTTTTGATGAAACTATTAAGGACAGAATAGTCAGCTGTAGCTGCTAGCAAGAAAAACTAAAACCAGGCTGATAGGGCTCTAATAGAACAGTGCCAAAGGAAAGTAAGAACTCTTAACACTCATTTCCACAATTAGATATAGAATTTTTATGGATCTTGAGCAGAATATAGCTTAATTTATATGTGAAAGCCATGTAAACTTCATTAAGCCATGCACTGAAAACATTACCGCAATTGCAAACCATAATATGCACTGCGATTGGACATTGACATACAAATTCAACATATATAATTCAAATACCACACATTTCCTTGAGCATATCCCTTAAATAACATTTTCTACAACTCATAACTTCTTTAACAGGACATTCTTACCTTGGCACCAACACTAGACTGATGTTAGCTAAATATCCATTTGACAATGCAAACATCATCATAATGGCTATGTAGGCAATGTCAGAGTTGATTAGAACTGGCAAATTATGCCTTGGTTGGGCATTGCAGAGGAGTAACAACGGTATGAAAACTATACGAGCTGTGCTCAGCACGGCGATCAGCCAACCTTTCTCCCGGGGCTGAAAAAAAAATTAGTATTTGTGATATGGATACACATTTTTTCCCAAAACATGAAAATGTCCATCATTGTGATGGCATACAAAAACTGGAGTCACATTCAACACCAAGCAATTGCCATCATATCAGCAAATGCATAATAAATTTTGCATCTTCAAGAAATTTCTAAAAATCAGTTAAATAACATTTTAATGGCCCAAAAGCTGTCGAAAAAACTGAATCTATGACGTACTATTATTAGTGATGGGTTGAATACAAAATTTATGAAATCAGAATCCTGATTCTACTTTTTTTTATTGAATCTCAAATCCTGCTTTCACTAATTTAAGAATGCCAATTCCTTATCATTACCTAAACATAAATAAATACAGTAGAATCCTGTTATAACCTACAGGCAAGAGGGCATGAAATGTACCTTAGCACTATCACTAATTAATGTTCCCACGAGTTACAATTACACTTTTCAGTCACCATATCTTGAAGGCATAATTATCACCAAGGGTATTCTACTGGTTTAGAAATGTGATAAAGAAATACCAGGAAGCTGAACAGACTCCACTAAAAAAATATTTCTTTTACACTGTTTCTTTCTTTACTAGGCCATACTTTTTTCACTGGCATGAAACATTTGTTACTCATCTGTTCATTTATACCTCCTAGCTTACAAACATTTTCCCATATGTCATGGTCTTCAATACCCATAATCTCTTGTTACTTCCCACCCCTCTGCCCACTCCTGAATTGTTTCAATAATTTCCTTCCTCCATCATTCCTAATACTCATCTGGTTGAGGTCCTCCTATCCACCTTACCTTCTCCAATATCTCCTAAACCAAGACTTACTGGCCTCCAATCTAACAGCAATCTCAGGATAATAGTTTCATAAATTATAAACTGATAAGATATAAAAAGATAATAAAAATTATATTAACTTCTATAATGTTTGACTTAGAGATGTATCAGCATAGAGAAAAAAAAATGATAAAAAAAATAAAATTTCAAAATTAACATTTACAACTAAATGAAGATTTACAACTTTTTCCTCATTAAATTGAGTGAATGAATTTATTCTTTTTCAAACAAAACAAATTTAACCACTCTACGATGCTTAGTTAGTGAATGAGTGTGGAACTTTGTACAGAGCTCCGATTTTGAGGTTCATTCCACCTCCCATGATTGTAATCTCAATCCAATAGTCATCTGCCACTGCTAGCAGAGGCATACGACAGTGCAGTGAATACTGTCATAGCTGCTCTTTAAAACTGTATATGACTTTTGAAAATTGTATTTAGCTAAGAGCAATGGGGAGCAAGTTCTTGAGGAACGCCTATACATAACACACAACTTTTTCTTATGCAAGCCAAGTAAAAATAACTGAAAAGGCCAGGAAGGTGCCGTAGGTGGGGTAACTGGCCAATTTTCTCATAAAGGCTCTTCTGTCCACATCAATATGGAGAAGTACAACCAGGCTCTATTTCCAACTCCTTAAGCAAGATTGCAGCACATTGTAGTGTCATCCAGCAGTGCGATATCCTATTTCTTCAGCATACATAATCACTTGAAGCTAATCCCTTGTAGCTACAGACCTCAACTTTTTGCACCTACTCATTTTAGGAAAAATAGCTACACTCCAACTTTATCAGAGCTAATTGTTTATGTAACCAGAAACACGTATGTTCTGGTGAAAGAATGTTTTTAGAGATAATTGAGTCGAGGGGTAAAAAGTGATGGCCTTGATCAGCTAGCAGACAAAAAATACAATTTGCCAACTGAATCAAACCAAGTTTCATGGCTACTCTAGAGATTTAAGGGAAGGACATAAAGATAAGGAACTTGAGTCCTCTACTTTTTCTGCTATGATTTCAGAGAAAAAGGTACATGGGTGATGACCTTGAATGGCTAGCAAGCAAAAAATACACTCCCCAACTCACTGAGTCAATATGATAAATTCTGAGGGGAGATTTCAAATGATTTTACAATGGATGACATAGTTTTTACACCAAGGAAGCACACATTCCACCTGCACAACTAGAATCAAATTTGTCCCAATCTTTGGGGGAAGGATTTGTTTTGATTGAATCTCGAATCCTTGGACTCCATAACATTTAATCTAATCCTCAACTCCAGATAACATTACTGATTATTATTATGTATCACATTCATATCACCAGTGGCTCTCAACTTCCCTAATGCCACATCCCTTTCGCATACATTTTTGCATGTTGTGGTGACCCCCAGCCATAAAATTATTTTCATTGCTCCTCCGTAAGACCTTGGAAATATGTTTTCCAATGATCTTAGGCAACCCCTGTTAAAGGGTCATTCGACCCCCAAAGGGGTCCCAACCCAGAGGTTGAGAACCACACCCTTAAAGGTTTCTGCTTTTCCAAAAGTAATTTCTCTTGCATATTGACATTTTCAAGCATACCCATAAAAGCCATCCAGATAATATTCTTCCAGCATAGTCAAAGGTGCTGAACAGCAAATATCCAACGACAGGAACAAAATATACATCTGAAATAAATAACAGCCCATTACTAGCACGTTCAACGAATTAATGCTTTCCACATTACACATGAATGAACAACATACTGTTCCAAGGTGATGAGTTCCCTTGAGATGTTGACACAACCAACACTGTGATTGCGGGATATGCAGCCAATGAAACAAAAAATACCATCCATAGCGAGTAACTGTAAACCCAAATCTGTAATGCAAGGGCAAACAAGGTTGTTATATTGATAATAAATCTTGAAATACAAATAAAATGGTAATATTTCAAAATTTTACTAGTGAACTAACCTTTGACATTATACTTCTATAGCTTATATTTCTGCTAGATGGATCATCCACTTCCTGGATTGAACTTGAATCATAAGACACATTATCCAAATCCCTTTTATCCTGCATGTGGAACTTGAAGAACAACTGTAAGTACAGGATTAGAGTAGTTAAACTTTCACTCATAAATGGATCAATGGCAGATGCCATTCATTAGATACAATAGTAGTCTCTAAATATTGACAAGTCATTGTGAAATATCAATATACATAAGGATAATTCCATGTCAAAACACCCAAAAAAAAGAGGAAATTTGCCCTTGACCTCTATGATGTCATTCAAACTGTCTGACATCATTGGGATATACGACCTAAAAGATGGGGTAAAATGGTTTTTTAAAATTTCCAACCATAGCTAAGCTGCAGCATGACATTATTTTGTTGGTCGATGTGAACAAATGGTCGTGTTTTTCATGAGTGCAGATATCTCCATAACTACTTGCCCTATATAACTGGGCAATATATCATTTGAAAGTTTAAGGAATTTTTCATTGCACATGTCCATTAAAATTAACACAAACATGCATTTTTAAATATTTATTGTTGAGAGAAATGTTGAAATGGTCTTTGACTGCAAAGTCGTCCAGTATTTTTGTATGAGAACATTCATTGTAAAGCTCTGATTCTTTTTTGTTACATTAAAAACTTTGGTGGGGATAATATCTCATTTAAGAAAGAAAAATGCTTTTTAATGAGTGAGTGAAAAACATCCGGTGGGTCCCACTGATGAAATATGTAAGCACAATGACTTAAAACTTGCTTTCATTTACCTTTTTGACTCATGTGGATGTAGAGAACGACACTGAAGGGAGATTTCATGAGAATATTTCTACATAAGTCATTAAACAACAAAAAATATAACATCGGATCCAATGTCTTATTTAAAATCATGCTGATCTGTATGATTGTACATGCTCATTATTCTCTTTGCAGCTATTTTATTTGCTTAAGTATACCATAACGTTAACATTTTTTGACAGAACAATGTATGAAAGAGCATTGAATCACCCCTTCAGAGAAATAAAACAGCAGAGAATGTAGTGGTTAGTTATTTAAACACATAATGGTTATTAATAGTGATGGGTCGAATTCAAAATTCATTGCACCTGAATCCAAAATTCGAATCCCCTATATAGTTATCAAATCTTGAATACCGAATCTCGAATCCTATTCCTATATTCACTTAATAATATTTCTCAGTTCCTTATCATTACTATTAGATAAATAAATAATAAAATATTTAAAAGCAAATTCAAATCCTTTTTAAAACTTTCTTGTAAATTTATGAAATCTAGTTCTAGAAAGAGTTCTATGTTTCCCTTTAATCCAAAAGCTGATATTTTAGCTTTAAAAACCACAAAACTGAACAGAAAATTGTTTCACAGTTTAGCCTGTTACTTCCTCATTAAAAATACAATAAGATATTCAAGTGAACAAAACTGATTAATTTTTAACTATTCTTGTGCACATTAGTTATTTTCCAATGAGGTGTTTCAAAAACTTTCAACGCATTTATTTGCTAAATAGGTAGCAGGCTTTTATTTTCTTCTGGCTAAAATTGAAAATTTTGGAACCCATTACCACAGTGCATTTGGGGCTTGGGCCAGTGGCTTAGGAGATTCATCCATGTACATAGCATTAAAATTTTCCACAAAATACACAAATTATCAAACCCTGACTCCAGATAATTGTATTTTGAATATTATGACCTTTTCCGGATGAGGACAGACTCTCTCTCTTTGCTTTCAATATCTGGCCTCATGAACATCTGTTCCCACATCTTAGTGCATTTTAATTTGGGCGGAAGTGGTGGGAGGGGGAGGGAGGTAAGGAAATGGTGGAGGGTGGGGATGGAATGACAAAAGGTGATGTAATCAGAGGGGAGGGAGGGAGGTTGAAGGCTTGCTTTAAGCTGGCTGAGTTGACATAAGGGTTTCGAACATAGAGGAGGGTTGAAGGTTAGATTGGAACAAGCTTTTACAAAATTGGTGAGTCAAAAAACAAAGATAATAACGGCGATGAGTGTTTGGGATAAAGATAATCATTGACAATGGTTACATTTTTGTTTTTACATACAGATGAAAGTTCATACTGCTCTAAAAAGTCGAGCTTTTTCCCCTTGCAATGAGTATGTACTACAGTAGCATTAAATTTGCTGTAATGATCATTGTCTTTTCATTTTGAGATCATGATATCTGTAGCGCAATTCCACAAAATATCACCGGATACTCTAAACTCAATTCAAAAGAGGTGTGAGCGGCTGATAGGTAAAGCTTCTCTCCATGCCTCATGTCGCTCCCTCTTTCAGAATTTTGGTATTTTACCTCTTCCCTGTATATACATGCTCGCTGAAATTATCTGTGCCAAGAAAAATCTTTCCAATTATGCCACTAATAATGACTATCATAGTTACAATACAAGGAGCGCTACTGACCTCTTCCAAATGCAGGTTAGAACAAGAAACTCATGTTATGCCCCAATGTATATGGGCCTTTTACTGTATAACAAGGAATGAAATTTTGGGGAGGCGACCAACATCTAAGGTCATTTGCGCCATAAGGGATAGGTAAGGGAGGAAGGGTGGATGGAAACCCAGCGTCGGCATTAGCCTGCTCTTAACGAAAGGGGCCAAGGGGACCACGGCTTAACGTCTCATCCAACAGACGGAGTACTAGTACTTGAAGTTCCCTCCACAAGACTCTCAAGTAGGGGTCGGGTTTCCTCTGAAAAACAACCTCCTCTGCAGGGATTTGAACCCTGGCCTCCTGTGTGGTAGGCGAGTACTCTAGCCACCACACCAACCCAATCCCCCTACTGTATAACAAGCTTCCTCGTGAAGTTAAGAGTGCTAAGATGATGGCCCTCTTCAAACGTAAATTACATGGTTTTTTTTATTGAGAAATTTGTTTTACTCTGTCGATGAATTTCTTCATCCTTAATTTTATTTTTTTTGTATGTGCTTGTCTTGATGTGTCCTATATTTGTACTGCCTAATCGCTGGACAAATAAATATTACTATTGTTAATAACCTAACAGTCCCTCAATCAATCCTTAAAAAGGACCAACTAAATTTTATTTATATTTACAGTACTAAACCATGGCAAAACGGAGGAACATAAAGTATTTTAAGAAAATTAGGCGGCATAAAAAAGCAATGTTTTATTAAGAACTGTTTGCTTAAGTGCCTCCCAAGGGGGCACCACCTTTTCGAAGGCACCTTCAGTGCCAGGCAGGGAGGATTGCATGTGGTAATGTCAAGCGCTATGCCAGTGGTAGCACAGCTACTGGTAGGGCCTCCCTTGCCGGACAGGCCTTGACTGAACTGCCAGACTAAGTGTGCCCCAACACACAGGGCAGAGAAGGCTCTTATGCGAAGGGAAGCACACCTCTCTAGGGGAGTAAACCTTGAGTACAAATCCTGGTCCTCCAGGTTGGGGGTTAGGCGTGGGACTAGCAATCCTACACTGTAAAAATAATCTTGCTACAAAACCTTCAAATGTGCCTCAGATGGTTAAGGATGGATCTAAAAGATATCGACCTGGCAAACAGACAAGGACTACGAATATAAGGAAATTAGCTTCATGGAATGTCAGAACAATGTTGAAACCTGGGAAAATGATGGAAATAGCAGATGAAATGTCTAAATATAAATTGGATGTTATAGCCCTTCAGGAAGTGAGATGGGAAGGAAATGGGAGAATTGATAAAAAGGATTTTACCCTGTTATGCAGTGGTCCCAGTCATAGAACCGGATTGTATGGAACTGGCTACATGATTAATGCAATGGTGAGGAAGAGTCTGATAAAGTTTGAGCCATTAGGAGACAGACTGAGTAAAATGACGATAAAAGGAAAATTCCGTAATATTGACTTTATATCAGCCCTTTCCCCGATTGAGGACAGTCCAGAAGATGAAAAGCAAATATTTTATGATAAATTGGAAAGAGAATGCCAAAAAACTGCAAAATATCATACACTTGTGGTTCTTGGAGACTTTAATGCAAAAATTGGTAAGGATGACTTCCTGCATTCTGTGGCTGGAAGATACTCCCTTTATGATGTGACGAGTGAAAATGGAAAGCTACTCTGCCAGTTTGCTCCGTCATTCAACATGATAATTAAAAGCATTTGTTTTGAACACAAAAACATACATAAAGGTACATGGGAAAATCCAAGAACAGGAATGGTGAATCAAATAGATCATGTGCTGGTATCTAGGAGACATTTGTCTTCTGTATTAGATGTAAGAGCTGCACGAGGGCCAAATTGCAACTCAGATCACTACTTAGTGAAAGTAAATTTTAGAGAACGTCTAGCCCTCTTGGAGAAAACCAATAAGCCAAGGTGTAAATGGAATAGTGAAATTTTAAGAAACCCTGTGCAAACTACTAGGTACAAAGATGAAATAAGTAGGAAGTTGAGAGAGAGAGAGTGCCGAAGAACAGAGGACAATTCTGTGGAAAAGCAATGGATAAGAATTAACCAATCCACTTTATCGACTGCAAAGGACATAATGCTTAAAACTACAGTAAAAAGAAATGCAGAGTGGTTTGATGACGATTGTAAACTTGCAATAGAGGAAAAGAATAGGAATAGATTTAATATGTTGATAAGGGATACCAGATTAAATAGAGAGAGGTATAGACAGAGTAGGAAAGAAGCAGATAAAATACTAAGGAAAAATAAAAAGGAATTTTTAAAAACACACATAGAACATATAGAGGAACTCAATGATGCAAGTGAAAGCAAAAAATTCTACCAAGCAGTAAAATGTATGAATCAAGGGTATAAACCTAAATTGCACTCCTGTAGAAATAAAAATGGCCAAGTCATTGGAGAAGAGATTGAGATATTGGAAAGATGGGCTGAATATTTTGATGAATTGTACAACAAGGAAGCAATGCCAGGAATAGAAGACCAAATACAAACTTGCAGAATAGACAAGGAAGTGCCCGTTCCAACTGAAGAAGAGGTATATGAAAGTGTTGGAAAACAAAGGAATGGCAGAGCACCAGGGGAAGATGGAGTGACAGCAGAGTTGATGAAATTTGGAGGTCAGGATTTAATTGAAGCATTACATCAGCTAGTTTGTACTATATGGAAGTCAGAAGAATTACCAGAAGATTGGAAGTCAGGTTTGATTTGCCCAATATTTAAAAAAGGTGACAAATATGACTGTAAAAACTACAGAGGCATCACGTTGTTGAATGTAGCATATAAAATTTTCACTAGCATTCTCCTAAAACGAATGAGCACTTATGCTGAAAATATTCTGGAAGAATATCAGAGTGGTTTTAGGTCAGGGAGAAGTACCATTGACCAGATATTCACAGTAAGGCAAATAATGGAGAAGTGCTACGAATACAATATCGATCTACATACTCTATTCATTGACTTTCAACAAGCTTTTGACATTGTGAATAGGATAGAAATGCTAAATGCTATGAGAGGTTATGGTATCCCAGAGAAATTGATCAGATTGGTTTCATTGACATTCAAAGAATCACAATGTAAAGCTTATAGTATTGGGGGTAGAGCAAGTAGAGCATTCAAGATGACCTCAGGTGTGAGACAAGGGGATGCACTCTCAGCTGTCTCATTCAACTTAGCTTTACATAAAGCTATGAAAGAATTGAAATTAAGAGGAACAATTGGGCATAAATCCAAACAAGGATTTGCATATGCAGACGATGAAGCACTAATAACACGTAATCTGACTGATCTTGAGGAAATGTTTATACTTTAGAAGACAATGGTAAAAGAATGGGACTCAAAATCAATGAAGAGAAGACCTAATATATGAAAATGTCATCTTCACAGGCCACCCGAGACCTGCAAAACATAAGAATTGGAAGTTATGAGTTTAAGGGGGTCAAGGAATTTACTTACCTGGGAGTCATATTAAATAATGAAAATGAAGTGTCTGATGAAATCAACCACAGAGTGATGGAAGGCACTAAAGCCTATTTTGCGAATGTACCTCTCCTCAAATCAACTCTGCTGTCTAGGAACACAAAACTGAAGATTTATAAAAACCTGATAAGACCAGCAGTAAACACGATGAAGAAATCCATAGGAAATTTGAAAGAAAGATAATAAGGATCTATGGCCCAATTAAAGAAGGAGAGAGATGGAGGATTAGAATGAATATGGAGATAAATGATATTCTAGAAGAAAAAGACATAGTTAGATTCTCCAAACCACTACGGCTGGCATGGCTGAGTCAAGTAGAAAGAATGGGAATCGAAAGAATGCCAAAATTAATTCTAAATAGTAAGATGGAAGGGGTCAGGAAGAGAGGTAGACCATGGAAGAGATGGCTAAAGGATGCAGAAGAAGACTTGAAGGCAATGGAATTCACGAGATGGAGGGAGAAAGCAAAAAGACGAAATGAATGGAGGCACATTGTAGAGGAAGCCAAGGCCCACGCCGGGCTGTAGAGCTGAGGATGATGATGTTTGCTAAAGTGCGTTCCACATTTAGTTGACAGTATGGGCTCTATCCAATTTATCTACATCTCTTTTAATGCAAAGAGACAAGTTACATTTACTGGTCGCAATAGTTTTTCAATAAAGTTAATAATAAAAGTTATAAAAAATATTTTCATTAATTTACGCAAGAAACGCGGTTCTTTTGACTTTGTCCTCTTCACTCAATTGTGGGCAAACCGTTCTTCATACTGGATTAAAACTTATGCAAAATGTTCCTTATTCTTTTCATTTCAATAAAGGTGTACACCAATTAGAATAATTGAGCTTAGTTTTTGTAAGGTAAAAAGTAATCGCCTGCTAACTTACGTTCCTTAAGTTTTAGGTCCATTTATCCTGTGTATTAAATTTGAAGAAAACTATTAATTTGTTTTTAGTCCAAAAATCATTTACTTATCTCAATTGTGAAGAAAGCTACAACGTTTTGATCTCAAGAAAAATTATTACAGTGCCATAGCACCACCAAGGTGCACTACTTGCTGTTTTGCTAACTTCCACAGTGCAGATGGAAGATTCTTCGGTGGAAAACGGGATTCATGTCTTTACATACATGCATAATAAAGTCCATGTAATTCTTCGTTAGATGTTTTAGAAGGATCCAATGGACGTAAAACAGAACGAGATATTTGTGACAACTTTAATTCAACTATTTACCACTGGTTGATTCCTACGTTCATCTTTACTCCTTCACTCAGTAAGATATATTTATATGGTCTTATAAGAGGGGATTAATGCATGTTTAAACTGTAAACATATAAAAATAATGATTGCGCGCTGTGGTATTGAATTTTAGAATTTAATAATCACCATTTATGATGGGTAACATAGAATCAAATATATATCGGAACAATGTGAATCGAGGGCCTCCATTATTTCTTTTACAAATTTGACACTTTGGCACAGTGTTATGAGTAGTGGCCTACACCATCAGGATGCCTGATGACAGAGTGTAGGTTTGGCAACACTGTTCTCCATAAGACCTGTACTGTCAACTAAATGTGGAACTCACTATATGAGTAAATTTTTCAGTAGATCCAAAAAAAGGCACACATAATTATCCGTGAAACAAGAGCATCAGGATACAAAATGCTCCAGAAGATTATGAAGGCGGTATTCTGAATGGGCCATACAGTAATCTTTAAATGAAACAGAACTTGCCATGCCATGTATTCTTGATGATACAGAAAAAAAATTTCAGGTGCCAAAATGATTCTCCCAGTGACAATGAAAATGATTATGTGTAACAGAAAATGTCTTTAGCCATCACTTTGCGAATCATTAGAGTGATACATAAAAGTATACCTCAAATGATCCCAAACAAGTTCCACAAAAAATGATAGTGATTCAGGCTTAAATTAATAAAGGGTCATTCTACAGATGGCAGGAAAAAGCATTGTTCACCATATCTTTTGAAGCGAAATTTGATAAAGCAAATAGTGAAACATTTTACTCCCATGAATTTCACTTACAATTAGAAGAGACTTTGCTGTATCTCCTAAGATGACGTGCCTAGATAAGTGTACCAAATAGTAACAGTCTAGGAGGCCAACAACAGAGAGTGTTTTGGCAACTTACTAGCAAGTCTCATTGTTCTAATCATTCTAATGAAATTATACGCTTAAATATCAAAACAATATCACAGAGTTACTAAAAATCTAGTCAGTTTTACCAAAATATGTAGCTAAAACTAGAGTGTCGTAAGTGTACACACACCTTAAGCTGAAAAATAAGGAAATTGCAAAAATATATAGCATATTTTCCACAATAAATGCCATAGACATTGCATTTTAGGGTCAGAGAAAAAATTTATGCATTCACATGATTTGAGGATACAAATATTAGCCACTAGAGTCTTAGGAAATGTCTCCTTACCGTTTCTGACAAGAGGCAATACCCAACAATGGACAGAATTAACATCACGATTGCCACTACAAAATAAATGAATGCACTGGTAGTTGGGTGCACATTCAGGCTCAGTGAAAATATTTCTGCCAAGGCTGCAAAAATTCCTCCCAGTGCCTGGCCAGCCACTGCAGCAGTGATGAAGCGAGGTGCAAATTTTCCAAGGATGCCAAAGAGGCTTCCCTGTAAAATAGCACTCGCAGCTGTACAGAGGAAAATTAAAATTGATTTAAAAGAATTAACAGCCTGTTACCATGCAATAGTTCCACATTGATTTTTAATCAAAATTTTAAACTGCCAGCCTAATTAATTCAGTCATCAGAAGTTCAAATTCTCAGATATAATTAAACCTCTAATACCCTCAAGTACATCATAATGATTAGAAGCAGATATCAATAAAAAGAAATTATTTGACAGGTGATGTGACTAATAATAATAATGTTTATTGATCGTTCAGCCAACATTATGTGGAATAGATCAGCAAAAATGCAATGAATGAGAGAACACTAACCATTAACAATCACAACTGAGCACAGGGTCAATGCAAAGAAACCAGTCTGCCCTGAAATGAAGATTATCAAATATTAATTTCTGCTTTGGAGATAGAAGCAACATCATGTGAAATTCATGATACAATTCTTACATGAATCAGTATCCACTTTAACAAGAACAGTGGTTACCACAAATAAAGCCAAGATGATACCAAGGGACCCATTCATTCGAATATGCAAGGGCAGCCTGAAAGAGATTTATTTAGATAGTTTATTTCCAAATAAGGAAAATGAAAGTTAACAAATTTAAATGTAAAAAAGTAAATGGATGAGAAATAAGGTAATTACTTACTTGTGAGCAAGAAATGAGCTGAGTATGAGAAACAGAGTATTAGGAATGGTTGATGCCATACTCAAATATGCAGTGAACTCCGTTTGTAATTGTGTTTTGCCTTCTGAAGTGTAATTGGCATTGGTGTCCCTTAATTTAAACATCCAATACTAGAAATATACAGAATAATTAGGTAATTAAAAAAAAACACAAATTGAAGGAATTTCTCATTTTTAACACTTACATCCTCTGCTGTGATGAAGAAATTCCATGGGAGAAGTGTCGTCATTCCAAGAAGATAAAATACTGTGTAGGCCAAATGATACCTGGTTAAATAAACAAACAAGGCAACTTACTTCAAGAGTTCTTTAATGAAGCTGAAATTAAAAGTAGCATTGTCAAATTACGGGCATGACTTAACTTTGTATCTTTAAATCATCACCAGTACGTAATCCCAGTCAGATTAAAATATTTTTTTTTCACTTCTAAACAATGGCACTTTCAAAAGAGAAATCTTAGAGACGGAGGCTGTGGTATACTTTGAGTTTCATGAAACAGAGAGTTAGTATAATAATTATCAGTGAAAATAATCTAGACTAAGCTTCAATTTGCTTTGTGACTTCAGCAGCCAACTGTACACCTTAGGCCAGACTAGGGTGACCAACTATTTTTGAAGAAAATAAGGGAGATTTCTATATTCTTGACCAAAAATAAGGGACTTTAGAACACGGAAAAATTTCACAAAAAAAGAAAAAAGCAATTCAGTGTTTGTAAAAAAATTAAAAAGAACACTATTTTATACGCTAAGGAGACCTAAACAAATTTTTCAACAGATTTAGCTTCAGACAATAGTTTGCCATCACTTTTTGCAAATTCTAAAAATTCAGTGCAAGAATATGTGAAGTTCATGGCAACTTGCACTTCTGATTTGATCAGCTATGTACTGCTCCTATTCCTAACATCTATCTACTTGTTATTCATAAGAGAAAATACTCTCTCTGTATGAGCATTACTATCTGGTATGCTCGTAACATAGCTTACCAACTTTCCCAAGTTTTCAGAAGTTATATTGCTCGATCATAAGCCGCTGAAAACCGCCACCCATTTCTGGCTAGTTTTACCTTCTAAAGACACAGCACATGCTATTGCCATGGAACAATTCTTCCTTGCTGTTGCATCCTTGCAACTACAAAATTCCTCAAACAATTCATTTTCACTCACACAATCCAGTTGGATACACTACACAACCTCATGTATGTCATTGAATGTTAATTCCCTTTTAGGGCATAGTGGTATTAAACACTTTAAACTATCATCAAATTTTCTTTGAAGGCTTCCACGACTCTTATAATTATTAATGTTGCTCTTTTCAGGTATTTCCGTCGCGTGTTTGGTTTTTTTTGACAACAGTTTCTCCCCTCTTCCTGGGGGCGTCTTCAGGTCCGTTGGACATTTTTGTAATAATTAAATATCCATCGAATTTCAATCGGGAGGATGGATACCCACTTGCCTCAACCTGGGAGAGAGTGGTGAAACCACAACGAGGAGCGGGCAATCGAGACACCCTATGGTCCTAGATGTACTAGCAACGCAATACATAACAACGGAAAATAAATAATAACAATTACAAAAATGTCCAACGGACCTGAAGACGCCCCCAGGAAGAGGGGAGAAACTGTTGTCAAAAAAACCAAACACGCGACGGAAATACCTGAAAAGAGCAACATTAATTATCATCAAATTTGTTAAGCATGTAAGAATACAAAGAATCATAAAATTCAAGGACTTTTCTTTCACAAGTAGATTTAAAATTTGAACTGAGAACAGTAGGTAACATTTTGTGAGTAGCACTACCGAACCATCAATCTTTAATTCTCTGTCCAACTTTACTAATGAGTAACTGAACTGCTTAACGGGACTCCATAATACTAGGATAAGAATTTTCCAAATACTTTGCTGTTTGAATAAAAACGTTTTCGATATTCACAAAGAAACTGATATGAGCCTCAAAAATTATTTCTACTCCTGGATTTTCATTGTTGAAATACCGTTTCAAAACTTTTGGACAGTCTGAATCATCTATGCTTTTAAAATAGCTTTTTATAGGCTCCCAATTTTTTAAAAGCCTTTTTACGGCAGGTGTAAGAGATATCCATCTAGTACTTACATGACGAAGAATTTCAGTCCATTCAACATCAACATATTCAAAAGATGAGCTTAATGTTCCCCTTCGTTTAGCAGAACAGGAAAAATGACTACAAATATTTAACACTAACACTTCAATATCTACATAATCTAAACGGTTACATGCACATGTCATGTCATTATGAACACAGCATGTTCAAACGAATTCCGATCGTGTGCGCAAAATTTGAATGATTGAAACTGAATGATTTTACTTGACGAAAAAACACGGGAGAAATTTGCCCAGAGAGACAGAAAATACAGGAACCTGGAGATAGTGAAAAAATAGGGTCAAATACGGGAGATCCCAAGAAATACGGGAGAGTTGGTCACCCTAGGCCAGACACATCTTGGTCTTATTCTCAAAGCAGCGTGGATAGTACCAGAGGAATTCATAAAGTGTCAGGAATTAAGGCTCTTTGAAACCTTCCAGTCTTCACCAGAGGTTAAACTTCAAATCCACTGTCAACAATATCTTGGTATTAACAATATCTCACCACAATAGCTTGGGCGGTAATATGACCTACTCACAACTCCAGGCCGTAGGGTCGAATGCTACCTCAAGGATAGCATTTGCCACAAGCCTGTACCAGACGATCATTTTTCCCATCCACTTTCAGGGATAATACCAATAATAGCTAAAATTAGAGCCTAAAAAATTGACATATTGTAATAATACATAATACAATAAGTCGCAGATGGCCGCGTTCTTTGTTTGTTTGTCACCGTGGGAAACGGGTGAGGGACGTGCAGAGAGAGACGAGAGGACGTACGGGAGTGAAGCGTGAATGATTTTTTTACATTTGTGAAGTGAAACGATGGAAGTGTTAGTTTATTTGTGAAAAGAAATAAATAAAAGTGTTACATTTTGGTGCCACAACATGTAGGGTACGATTTCTCGATTAGAAAGGGACCATGGGCAACCTGAGTTTAAGTTTCAGTGGATAGAAACGAAATGGCAGGAGTCACTAGAAAACTCCACGAGTTAAAGAATGGGGAATTACAAAGTATCTTAAAAGAAAGGGGAGTACAGGTGCAAGGGGCAAAATTTGAATTAAAAGAGCGTTCAAGGTTAATGTTGGAGAAGGAGGGTATAGATACAGAGGCGTATGAGTTTGAAATTGAGATGGAGGGCCCAGTCGAGAGCGTAATTCAGGCCATGTTGAGGGAGATACGTAAAGAACAGAAGAAAATGCAGGAAGAGCTGAGGGACCTAATGGAGGGACAAAAAGAACGAGAGAGGCAGAGAGATGAGGAGCAGAAGAAGAGGGATGAAGAACTAAGAGAAGAGCTAAGAAAACAGAAAGAGGACCTGATAACGTGGGTTAAGGAAAGTTTGCAGACTATTAGGGAAGAATGGAGGGAGAAATTTTCAGTCCATGAAGTGGAAATCGCAGAGAGGCAAGAGCAGATGATGTGCCGAGTGGAGAAAGGGATAAATGAGACAAAAGAGAAGGTTCAAGAGAATAGAAGGAAGATAGAAGTGACCCAAGAAAAGGCGAAAGAAAACTAAGAATTAATTGAACAACTGTCAGCGAAGGTGGACCAGCAGGCTCAACAGGCAAATGCAGAGATCAGTGAAGACACCCTAAGGGGAATCGCAAACAAATTAAGAGAGGACCATGTCTGCGCACCCAGTGGAATGCAAGCATCGACCTTCCAACTGAGGATCCCGAGTTTTAATGGGAGAAGAGAAGCGAGGCTGATGAAATATATGAAGGAGCTTGAAGAATATCTGGAAATGTACCGATTATCAGAAGCAGAAGAGCTAAAAATTGTGCGGCAAGGGATGACCGGACAGGCTGGCGAATGGTTTGCGGTAACCTCGCATCTTCACACCGATGTTGAATCCTTCAAGGAGATGTTCCTCGGACAGTATTGGGGGGATGAGCAGCAAATGGAGATACAACGGGCGTTGGACACGGGAAGATATAACTCATTGATCAATCAGACAATGGTGGAATGTGCGACAGCCAGAGTTGCGGCAGCAAAGGAGTTGAGACCACCCATGGCCCATAATGAACTGATACAAAGGATAAAGCAGCATTATGGACCAGAAGTAAGCTGAGATTATGAGATTACATCCCATAATGTTAGGATGCTCCCTGATTACCTCTCATTGTAAGGGAGGTATGACCACGTTGGATCGACGGAATACCGGATGGGAGAGACCTCGGGAAGAGATAGAGAGGAAGCTACCCGGGAGCAGCATGAGAGGCAGCGATGGGAGAGGCAAAATGAAGGGGGAGACCATATCAGGTGGTGGATATTACCCACAACCCGGGGAACCAAAGAATGGATACGTACCAGATGTGTATCACGAAAGGGTGTGACAGAGGGAGAATAAAGGACTCAGCCCAGCTGATGAGAGGGAATTGCGTGCAAAGGAAGCCAGAGAAGGGCAAGGGACCGGAGACAGAGGCGCGTCGGGAAACGGACCACGGCACGGCACTTATAGAGTCCCACAGTGTCGGAGGCCAAGACAGGAGGGATAGAGGACGCGAGGAAGGTGTTGAACATTTTTGGGTCCCCAAGAGAATTCCTGATGGAGGGAGTGGAAATGAACATAGAGAAAATTTAAGTGGCCAAGGAAATAGTGAGTGATGTGCCAAGGACTTTAAGGACTAACACAATGAAAGGCACAAAAGAGAAAATAACTAAAGTGAATGTGTGCAGGTGCATAGTAATGGGTTTGTACATAAACAAAGACTTGTGTAAAAGTGGAAAGGTGGACTGAAAGAACAGTATTATTGGCTTCAAGAATTTAAAGTTCATTTCATGTTTGGTGTAAGATCTGATTTTGTGCCATTGTGATATAAGTTTAGGGTGGTATATGTTTTATGCATAATATATTTAGTTAAAAGAGGTCATAGTAAAAGCTTAATGTGATAAAAGGGACTAAGATCTAGAAGGTGTTGGGGCCACAGCGGGATTTAAAGACAGGTGTGTAGGCTTTGAAAGATGCCGTTTCCTCATTATTTCAACTTTTCTTTCAATGGGGCAAATGTAATAATACATAATACAATAAGTTGCAGATGGCCGCACTGTTTGTTTGTTTACTCAGTCATCATGGGAAACAAGTGAGGGACGCGCACAGAGAGACGAGAGGATGTAGGGGAGTGAAGCGTGAACGTTTTTTTAATACTTTTGAAGTGAAACGATGAAGTGTTAGTTTATTTGTGAAAAGAAATAAATAAAAATGTTACAATATGACCTTATCTTGTTTACATACTGCAGCTCACTTGGTCTTGCAAAAAGTATATTAAGAGTCTATTAATAATTGCGTGAATCTCAATGTAAATAAATCTCAACTAGCTATTTTTCAGATATTAATAAATCAAAGAGCTCAGTCAATATTGACCTTAACAGAGCTGTTACTTCACAGGTTAAAAATACTATGTAGGATTTAATTTTCTCCAGGTGAATCATTGAAGTAAGTTATTCTCTGGTTGGCATCTGTATAAAAATTATAATGTAATTTACGAAGTAATTTACTTGTTAAAATCATTAATAAAAAAGACGATAAGATATCATTAATAAGCAAAATACTGGAACAATCACGTTCATTGAATAAAATATATAAAAGTATCAGCGAAGGAATTAAAAAAAACAGAAAAACTTAGGTATGCAATAATTATGTACTTATTTATTATGTTTACAAGTTTAAATATATCAAATTAATCTCAGAATATTAAGAAAGTTTCAGTCTGGAGAGATCCATTTATGATGTGATGGAAATGGAAGAAAACTGCTAAATGATGTAACATCTTCAACATGGACAACTATTGATGAGTGGAATGTAATCAGCATCCTCTGTGAGGTCCACTAATCTGTTCAGGATGGGTACAAAATATTAAGCTGCAATAGTAGTGCACATATCATGCACAATACAGGTTTCTATCAAAGTAATTATTGCATTTAATAGCGGTTATAGTGAAAGTGCTATGGTTTTTAAAGCATCTATTTTTGATAGGGAGAAAGATATCGCTATTAAGATATTCACATGCCCCATTGTTGAGTTACTTGAAAGCATTCCCTACAAATGATTACAAGTAAGATTACTATTGTTTAGCCGGTTGCTATTCTATTATTCTCAGAGTTGTTTAGTAATTGACTGATGCCCCATGGGCTATCCTTGTCTGTGTGGCCTTGAGTGCTACTTTGGGCTCTGGAGCAATAATTGTATGGGGTTCAATGAGGGTTCGAAATGAAGAGCTGTCTAACCCTCCGCTCTGATGGCACTCTGGCTATTGCTCTACTCCCACCTTCAATCTACTCCAAACCAGAGACTTAGGCCTAAGTACCTACACAACTTGGCCCCTCCACAAAAACAAAGAAGGAACTGGAGCCTACATCATACTCTCCTTCAGGCTTTTAGTTCAATAGTAGCAGATTTAGCATTTTATGCTCAACACCACCTAAGGATATGCAGTAGAAACTTGATATTTCAAAGTCAGTGAGACCAAAAATTTGGCACTTTGTATTTTCAACTTTCATATTTCCGAACCTTTTTATTAAATATCTAAAAATCTCATTTTGTTTCCCCTAACTACTGCGGTCTTTACAACAGGTTAAAGCAAGATATGGTAGTTATTTGTGAAATCATTCTTTGAGTGGGAAGACACAGTCAGTCAATTCTCCATGAGCTAACCTTCATGTGTTGGATATAATCTCGACAGTCTTTATAATTACGCTTTTCTCTTGTTTTTTTGTTACATATATACATATACATCTTACAAAGCATGCTTAGTGCCAGTGCTGAATGAACTAGTGCCGAAGTGATATGTTAAGACATTGTATGTGTTAAAAGTACCAATATATTTTTTTGTGCAATCAGCATACGTTTATTCAATTCATTTACTATTCAACCGAGCTACAACACCATGCTACTAAGCTATCCACAGCAAAGGGAAGGTTGTGAATGGATAGTCAACCACTATACTTTTCCACCGTCATTGCTACCCTTAAGGGGCCAATCATGTAAAAATTTAAGATATATACTTGGCACTTTGGGACTGGGAAGGATATCTCTCTTCATCAGCTCACTTTTATATTTAGCCTCTGACAATGTAAAAGGTGGGGGCCAGGCATAAGGGAAAGAGCCTTATGTCAACCAGCGGCAACATCATATCTCAGGTCCTACTAATTTTGTCGTGATTCGAGGTGGAATTTCGGTTTCAAAGTCTTGTGGAGGGGGTTATGCTGGGTGTGGTTGCAAGTAGTTTCCAAGGCAATTCAAAGGGTGGAGCGATTTTTGCTTATGCTGCTTCAAGATAAAAGGAAGACATTTTAGCAGTGCGATAAGTGGCAGCTAGAATAAAACTTGAAAAAATGTGCGGCAATGACCTTCAGGAGGAGGAAAAAAAATCCCCTCATTACAGCTATTGCAATCAGCATATCCAATAAGAGACTGTGAATCTGTTAAAAAAAGTTAAGTAACTAATCATGTATCATGGGGCAAACATATTAAGGAAATAACTGGTCAAACTAATTGTAATTTGGGAATTGTTAGAGGAGTACTTACTTGGTAAGAACAATGAAGCCAGAGAAATTAGCTACTTCTCCCATGTTAGACCCCAATTGGAGTAAGCTGCCAGTTTTTGGCTTCCTCAAGAGGTAGGCTTAAAAACTGAGTTAGAAAATGTGCAGAGAAGATTGGCAAGATACATAGAAGGCCATTATGATGATCTTGTTACAGTTACAGACCCTTTGCAAGAACTGGGATGGGAATTTCTTTAAGATCATTGATTAAAAATTAATCTTAATCTATTATGTAAATTTATAACCAATTCATTTTCTGATGATGTTATCAATATCTTACTGACTCCAACAAACTACTGTAGAACATATCACGAGAATAAAATTAGGGTAAGTAATAGAAGGCAGAAGACAGATTTGTGATGATATTTATTCTGAAATTAATAAGGCCATAGTGGCTGTTTATGGGACTTTGAAGTAGGTAAGTCGACAGGTTATGTAGCTGATTAGTTAATTAGCTTCCCAAGGCTAGTTTCTTAACCTGCCATGTAGTAAGTACCTAAATTTCCTCATAGAATTATTGACTGCTTAGAAGTGATGCTATTTTCCTTGTACGTTCAGATGGCAAAGAATATGTCTATTTCGCAAATGCACTACTTGGATGAATCACAGATGATGTATTCTGATGCTACAGGTGTCTACTTTCTTTCGTGTTTCTACACACAATCTTTCGTGGATCTACAGTAAGTGCTCTTTAAAGTGATTGATAGAGATGACTGAAACCATGAGTGGTTAAACGTTAATCAGTGGAGTTGATGCGATTGACCTGGCTTCGTCGGAGTGAATAGGAGTACCTTAGGCTCCGACATAAAGGGATGACATGAAGAGAGAATGTTAATATTCTGACAATATTGATCCACCTTACCTGTCAGATGGTTCCCTCAATTTTAAAATGGGCTTCACCATACTGGTGACAACCACATGGCTGTCAGCGTTATCCTCCATGGGGCTGATTCCACCAGTATCTTCCACTTCGCTCTCACTCTCTTGCAAGAGAGGCCGAGTATTTACGGAATATTCCATTCTCAGCAAATGCTTATCTCAGCTATTTGACTATTGCGGAACCATAAACGCGACTAGACCACCTAGAAAAGTTAGATCAAATATAAACGGCCATAAACCCCTAGCTTTTATCACAGAACAATGTTGACGCACCGAATCTCTCACCTTATGAACACATTTTTAGCGATGAACTATCATAATGACGCACTCACAGCTGACTTCTAGTCATGACAACTCCTCGTCTGTGAAACACAAGTTGTCCATGAAGTTGATGGCCTTGATAATTACTATCCCGCATGCGGAAGGCAAGCAGATCCCTCTTCACGAGACTGGAGGAAAGGCAGTAGTGGATAAATTACATAACCCAAAGAAACTCGGCATATGGACACTTATTTTGGCCTTCATGGCCCATTGGTCTCTGAGAATCAGAATTCATACTAAAATATAGATGATTTAGAGACGAATAAATTTGTTCGTTACGCGTATGCATGCGAAATAGCAATCCTGACTATTTAATAAGAGCCAACTTCACATACCACTCTATGTTCAATACATTGCACATCATGACAAAGAGCCCTTAAATGTTTGTGACAGAAAATTATTGGAGCGTTTATCGCATTTCTTAATAACATTTGAAGCCGCAACGTACCCAGGAACTTCATGTATCATTTCAGGACATTTCCAGACGACTCAGCAGGTCATCAACTTCGCGTGACGACCATGTTAATTAATTTTTTACTGTCAGCAAGCGCATCACGTGGCATCGCCAGGTGTTTGTAAACAATGATTATCAGATGAGTGAAATGTATCCGTTTTTCAAACATTCATCACACACTTAGTGAATGTATGAGGCATGGAAGTTATCTCGTGGGTAAATATAACCGACCAGGAAATGATTCTAGCCGCTGCTGTCTGTACATAATGTTTTGATAGTAGTTTAGGTGTCAACGATGTTGACTTTACTCAGTGAAGTTCATTTTTGGACTGTGAGCGAAGACATAAATATTAGTGATACCGACTATGGAGCATTTCAGTATCACGAGAAAAAAGACTTTTCTGAATCTACCTACACTGGGGGAAAGAAGTCTTTCGCACAAAAAAGAGGGGTCTTATGGAACGTGGACAACAAAAGACCCAATAAACTGAAAGATGCCTTGAAGGAATTGGAGGTAATCACGATTAATGGAATGACTTGAAAATGGTATTTCAGGTAAATTTGAGCATTGCGCCCGGAGTGCTCTGATTTACCGATATTTCAAATTTTTGAGTGTGCAACTTATAGTAAGGTGTTGTATTCTGTCCATAGGAGAGCCTATCGCACCTGCGAGTAGTTTACTGTAAATGGAAATGTAGCTACCTACTTCAATTGATTTTCAGTTCGGGCCTTATTGCGAACGTCGTCGTCGATATATTCAGTGGTGACATTGTTAAGATTATTTTTGATAAATATTTGATCGGAAAATTATTAACGGATCATCTCTCCGATGGTAATGAATCATTTCTTTGGCTTTTAAATGTCTC
This sequence comes from Ceriagrion tenellum, assembly GCA_963169105.1. Taxonomy (NCBI): domain Eukaryota; kingdom Metazoa; phylum Arthropoda; class Insecta; order Odonata; family Coenagrionidae; genus Ceriagrion; species Ceriagrion tenellum. Next base: position 113,361,309 of record OY720636.1, on the reverse strand, counting down.
GGTAAAAAATGAATGCTGTCGGTGGGAACAATATGAGTAATGGAAATTTTACATTTTCAGTTGTTAAGACGGACACTCATATTGTGTGCTCCTACAACGACAACCAGATAACCTTCATTTATTTGACCAAACAAAAATCGAAGTATTCACCTACGGAAAAGCTGTCGAGAATGGAACCGAAACTCCAGGTTTTGGAGCTTGGTGGACCATCGGGTCGTAGACTGGAAAGAAAGCTTTCTTGTAATTCTGCCGGTGACATGGTATGAGACCTTGTACTCTCAGCGTAACTATTAACTGGGGTAGTTGTACGCTTTGTAATCGTCTTCAATCCTGATTTCTAGGTGCTAGTGTGGTGGAGATGTATGAGAGATGAAGTGTACCCTTGGAGCCCCTTAGTCAAAGATCAAGACAGAGCTAATGTTCACATATATGGAATTAGTGGGTATGGACTTGACGGATATTGTCAGCTGATTTGAAAACTTGAATTAATTGCTTTCCTCATAGCTGTTTTTAACCTCTTTGCTTTCAGAATGAAGGCAGAATTGTTGTGCTACTACAGAACCGAGTTTGATCCAATTTGTGTGTCATTCAGCCAAGTTGAGCCTGCTGTAATTCATACTGTGGAACAAAGGGTTTCAAGGAAGGTTAGTTTGAATAAAGGTAGAATGTTAATCTACCCTTGGGTAATATGTGACTGCAAAGAGCTATCTGGGCTCATTTCAGTAGTAAGTATGCCATTTTAGAAAGGTGGGTGGTAGCTTGAAGTCATATATCAGTTTGATCCACTCTGTGATTCCAACCAGATAATTAACTTCCCCCTACTCTTGGAGAAGAGATTGTGAGCCGAGTTTATGCAGGTAATGGTAAGCTAAACCAGCCAAAACTACTTGCAATCAAATCAAGATAATAATGCATTCTACATTCTATTCTGCTAAATCCAGAAGAATATTGAAAATCCTGAACAACAATGAGTAACATGTAACCCCCAGGTTGTGAGGAAACAATATTTTTAGAAGTAATATTGTCTGAAACTTTAAGCTAAAACCTTAAAAGCTGAAACCTTAAGCTATTGTCTGAAACCTAAAATGGGAGAATCATGTAAATGATTTTACTGATAAATTATATTCCTATGGTGTACTTACTCAGAAACCTAAATGAAGAATTATCAACGCAAGTCTTAATCTCGAGACTTCCACAAGGTCTGGCTGATGGCTCCATTCAGCTTTTGGGAATCTCCATGGCATTGTTGTTGTAATGACAGCAATTTCACCCTCTATCCAGGGGGCCTCTTTGGGTGAAAGTGATAGTGTAGCCATTTAACGGCTCTTTTTAGAGGTTGCGGTCTGCACTTGAGGGTGCTGATTGGCTTTTCGTGTTTGGTTTTTTTTTTCATTTTGGTTTGGTTTATGAGTTATTTTCCAAATGGAAGTGAGAGGATATCCATCATCTCTCTTGATTCATTATTGATATGGCTTCTTAAATGAGCCAAGGGATGTAGTGCTTTACCTTCACTTACACTCTCGTACTGTCAGACTCAATTTTATATCTTGGTTCTGAGTATGAATGTCCTGCAATTTCAGAGAGGTGGAATTATTTGTTTTCCAAGACCCTCTGTTTCTTCTTATTCTTGTATTTTATGTCTCTGTCTCTTTGGCCGATGACGGATTTCCTACTTTGGCTCATGATGATGTATACTCCTTACATGTGATTGGTACTTATGCCTTTAGGTTTTAGAGACCATAGCTCACATTTTCTTTGTGAAAGAGAACCTTTTGAAGAGGAGGCAGTAATGAAGATCAAATGGGTAAACAATATATGTGGTCATAAAAAAAAATGTCTTAAAGACGATTCAGGGAATGAGGAGAAGCCAGCTGCACATATCAAAATGCTATACTTAGCAGGAATGGTGTGTGATGAGGCTCTGACGAGGCGGAAGGAATGAATAAAAGAGTTTCTTGCAAGTCATACTTTGCTTGATTCAATAATATTCACTTCCTCCTGCATATATTTACACTAGAAGCTTCCTTATTTGTACCAATGTATCCTCATATATTCCTCCTCAACAATCAAGAACACAAAAATTTTACCCACGAAAATATCATTGTATATACATTTCTCAATAAATGGTCTTTGCCTCTCTAGTATCTATAAGCCTCATACCACTTTTGAACCCAAATAAATGATAAGCTACCCGTACATTTGAAAAAAAATTATAATGCTAGCCCTTTTATCTTATCTTAATATTTCATATCTATCCCAAATAAAGAATTACCTGGAAAAAAATGTATATCATATTGTTAGAATGAGAGATGGGTAAATTACTGTAGTTTACATTTGTGTTAAATTACCATAGTAAAAATGGTAATTTTTGAAAATTACTGACGTTTAAATTTTCTGCAGTTAATTGCTAATAGAGGATTTAATAGGAAAGCCACTTTGCAAAAGGAAGGGGTTGATGACATTTTAAACTTTACTATTGCTACTTTAATGTATTATAAATAAAGAAAATTCAATAAAATATGGTAGCCCACACGCAATTCTTTTGTTTGGCATGAGAAATTTTTCTTCAAATCGTTAAAAATGATAGCGCCACGAATATTCCTTAAATGAGTTGTACATGCCTCTATTAATAATTAAGATTGTATCAAATATGTATAAACTTGGCTTTAAATAATGTTTTGAATACAGCGGTATGAAAAATATTTTAGACAGAGGTGAATGCCACTGAAAATTTTGGTAATTTTCAGGGGCGGCGGTAAATTAGGTAAAATACCAAGGTAATATATAAACATAAAACGGTTATTTATGAACATTACCCAGGTAATTTTCAGAATGGCCCATCTCTAGTTTGAGTACTTAATATCGAAAGTAGTAAAATTGAAGCATTTGTAATTTTTCTGAGTAACTCAAAGAATAAGGTAAAAGTTATGTTATCTAGTTTGTGGATGTAGATGGGGGAAGAAGATAGATGGAGGTCTCTTTTGTTATAATTTTTAAATCTTCCTCCATTCTTAACTCTTTAAGGGGGATGTCACTGTGGACAGCTGTACATGTGAGGTAGTCGGGCGACGGAGATTGCAGAGGGCGGCTGCCACTTCCATCCCCCTGCAAACACAGGTCCGCTGCTTATCATTTGGTCCAGATGGGGAGCGTCTTGTCCTGGGTTGCATCGATTCTTCCATAGTTTTATTCAACTCTGGTCTAGGAGTCACCAGTATGGTGAAGGCAGCATTTGTAAGTGTCAAGGCTGTTCCCCGTTAATATGCAAGACTTAAAACTGGTTGGTCTCTCGCCGATCGCATGCTTGTCAGCCAACCCGTAGGCTATTAGCTTGAATACTGCATGGATATTCTTTTCTCATCTAATGTAGTGTCTTGAAGTTTGTGATGCTGTGCTTCGAAATGATATTCTGCTGTGATATGCCAGGGTGGCCACATGTTTTAAAACCCCTGTAAATTCCCTGTATATTACAGCTGGCTGGAATAGTAATCATGGGTCATCAAGATGAATCAGGTGAAGAGTCAAATCTTTTACTAGCGCAACTCTGATATTTGTCAGCATCCATTATGATAACATGACTTGTATTATTTTCTCTTGATAAGAAAATGTGTTTAAAGGTAATTACATTATCATGTACGTGTGTAATATGCCATTAAGCCCTGGTTACTTGATACATTAACCCATACAAGTTAATGTGCAAATACATGAACACGAAAATTCACAGAGTAACCGCACCAAATTGTACGAATGCATGAGCAGGAAAATAGAACCTGCTTTATTTGGTTCATGCATTCGTACGTTAACTTGTACATGAACACTTACAGGTTAATGTATTGTGTAACCAGGCCTTAAGGCTCTGTGTTACAATGGAATTGATTTGTCAAGAAAAACTAAATCACTGTAATGTAGTTTTTTTTGTATTTCCTCTGTGGATATCATTAATTAGGACAAGTGTCAAAGTTTCTCTCTAATTTGAATGTAAGAATAAAGTCATTCCAACCACCTTAATTGGTCTGGAAACCATTATAATATACAAAAATAATGTCATGGAAAACCTCAAAAGTTGCTCTGAAAGATCTTTACATTTCAGCCTGAAGAATAATGTGGTCACCCTATGAGAACTGTTTTCATTTTTTGCTCATTTATTGAAATGGCTCAATTGTGAAAGTGCATGTTATTTTGTTTTGCTGATGAGAGAGAATGTTTCAGATTCCATCGCTAGTTTCCTGGCACCCTGATGGCACTGTCATCCTGATTTCCAATGAAAAAGGCCAGTTTCAGTGCTTTGATGTCGCTCTGGCATGCATTAAACTTCAGTTAATTGGCGAGAACATTAATCCATCTAATCTTCTTGACTTAGGAGTTTACTTCAGGTAAAGAGTGCTTCTTTTTTACTTTTATTTTTGGATTTCTGCTGGTGGAATTCAATGGAAAAGTTGTTGCTCTGTTTAGTTGATCTGTCTACATAGTCATTTTTTCCTTATTCATGTCTGAGTTTTGACTGGCCATAAATACTCAAGTATAAGTCTAGAAACTTCTTCCAGTTTTCAGCCAATGAAAAGCTACCTTCAACTTTTAGTTGAGTGTATAAATAAGAGTTTAGAGGTCAATTTTTCTGTGTATGGAGTGTGTTACGTTTATGATGTAAGTTTTGTATTAGGAGCTACTACTGGCAAATGCTGGTAGAGTGCTGACTATCCAAAGTCTGATTAACCATCCGTCGGGTTATCTAATTGTCATCTTGCAACAACCATCTCCCCTACTCTTCCTTTCCATCCCCCTCCTCTCCCTCTCTCCTCACTTACTACCTCTTTTGTTCATACTCTCAGCCAGCGGCTGCTTTCTAGTCTGCTAAAATACCTACATTTTTCCTACTCTCATGGTTTTCCTGCTGATGGCTTTTCAAATATGCAATGACAGTATTGCACAATTTTAAGTCTCCTGAATCACTGTTCAATATTACACGATCTAGGTGAGTGAGCCTATATTGATGTTGTGGCTGTTTTTAGTTTATGCTTCCTTCAGTAAAAAAATTGATATGAAATGCATTATTCTTCAGGGAAGAGGAAGCTTTTTATGTTAGAAGTTGAATATAATTAAAAGGTTGGGATACCTACTTTGTTTACAGTGTTGTGTGTGTGCCACGGAATTGGTGTGGTGGGCGATCTTGACTTGATTACTTTGAGAGTGGGCTGAGTAAGTATGAAGGTAAGGGACTCCTTAGGGGTGACTAGTAATTGTTACAGAAGAGACATGTACCTGGGTTAGTTATAGCTTGGGGTGGAGGAATCTGACTCTGAGGAGCTTTTGTTGTGCAAGTGTGCGTTAGCTATCTTGAAGGTTGTCTCAGAAGTTAAAAAGATGTAAATCAAATAATGCTGATCTGCATGTTCAGATTGTACACAATGAGTGTGATGGTGATGCATGGACACATGCAGTTACTTTTGGTGTGTGAACAAATGTGCAACAGCATTGCTGACAGCAAATCACTGCCAGTTGAGAAATGAAAACTGACTGAAGCCCTAGAGAAGAATGGCTATTCCTAAAGATTATTCCTGAAAAGGCCTACCAGGTTAGAGAACCAGGGAGAAAATAAAACCGTCCAATCTACCAACCAAGAGGAGAAATCCTCGGCCTATGCCACCACCCCCTACATTGCAGGGGCTTCAGAAAGGATTGGAAGAATTTTGAAGATACACAACATTGTAACCAGGTTCTCCACCACTGTGTGAATTGTCGACATAATGCCGAATCGAAAACGGCAGAATCCAAGTGCAATTAAGAAGGGAGTTTAGAAAATAAATTGTACTTGTGGGAAATCCTACTTGGGCCTGACTGGGAGAGCCATCGCATGCAGAGTGAAGGAACACCAAAAAGCGACAGAAAAGAAGCAGTTCCTCCTCTTAGCAGTCGCTGAGCATGTGTGGTCTGGACTTGGACACGCAATTTGTTTCCAGGAAACTGAAGTCCTTAGTGGGGAAAATCGACACTCTTCTACTTCCCATGCGCGCAACTTCCAACGATTAATCAGGGAAGCTATTGGAATAACAAATTGCCACAACAGCATGAATAGAGAAGTGGTATTGCAAATTGGAGGGAGAAAAATGAAAAATGGTGCCAACAGTGGCAGCAAATCAGAGCACTACTATATAAATCCAGCCAAAAGAAGGGCTTGTATCTTCGACCTGAAGATGCCTCCCGGAGAGGTGGAGAAAAGCCAGAAAACAACAACGTGGCCGAATTGTGGAAGAAGAAATGGAAAGAATACGTAAAATACTTGTAAGTGAAAATCACTGTGTACAGAAGTGTACTTCTCCCCACTCTGTTGTATGGTAGTGAAACATGGGTATGTCATGATAGACATAAGAGTAGACTAAATGCCGTGGAGTGAATTATGTGAGGAGTGTTTGCGGCAAAAGTTGGATGGATAGGGAATGAGTGGGCAATAAATGAATGTGGGTTAGATGCTCCAGTAATAGACATATATAATAAGAGTGTGCTTCGTTGGTTTGGCCATGTTGAGAGAATGGATGAGAGTCGAATAATGAAACAGATGTATAAGAGTGAAATGAATGGTGCGAGAGGTAGAGGTAGGCTGAGAAAGTTGTGGTTGAGGAAATTCTTAGGAGGAGGAATATTAGGAGTCTTAAAAACAGGAGAGCGTGTTTGAAGCAGTGTATGGGGTAAATGAGGTTTGCAAGGATAGGTCACTATGGAGGAAATTATTGAAGCAGAGTTAGGTGGTCAGAAACCTTAGTCTAGGTTATAACTAATAACTAAACTTGTGGATACATTGTATGTAATCCTTTACCTATTCAAGGTTTTCCGAGTAATTAAACCATCATTGAGCATCAACAAAGAGCTTTCCACTCCATTTGAACTGTACTCTCATCAATAGCCTGGACTTGCTAATCACCGTTGACCTGTGTATACATTGTTTTTTTTAATTTCTTTTATTATTTATTTATTTTAAATTTCTAGTTAATTAAACAATCAAATAATTAAACAATAAAACACAAAAAACAACAAAAAATAATAAAACAATTAAAAATATTTCTAAATTTAAATTTCTAAGGAAAAAGTATGTTTGTTCTTCCTATTTTCCCCTCCCACTTCCCCCCCCCCCATCCCGCCGCCCGGTATTTTCTCCAATCAGCCCAATGCTTCCCCCCCTCGCCGACCTCTCCCTACCTGCCCCTTACCCATTACAACATACTCCAACGGTTTTCCTTCTCCTCCCCCTTCCCTTCCCCGCCTTCCTATGCACCTGATTTTGTATATATACCCATGGGGGATAATATTTGTACCTGAAGATGTCGTTACGTGACGAAACCCGGGTTGTAAACAATAAAAATATTAGTGGACCATTGCTTAAAAGTTTTTGATTTCCGACTTAGTCTAGATCTTAGTCTAGTTAGAAACTAGAACTTAAATGATACTCTCATTTATGTCCTTTTTTGCTTTAAGTGTAATGTGTAATATTAATGATTATTTTGTGATATATGTACATAGCTGTTTTTACTGGGAAAGTGCAAATTTTGTGATGAGTCAAGCAGGCAATGTCTACTGGCTTAGTTTTCTTTATAATGTTGTGTTAAAGTTACCTGAATTCTATTTTGCTGTTATTTTTCCTGAACTAAGAGTAAATTTTCTGTGTTTTAGGTATCCACCTACATTGATATTGGCTTCGTGGAATCCCCAGATGGAGTCAAAATACCGGGAAAGCTATGCCCAGTCAGATGGCATTTTACTGTTGATGTTTGAAAGGTACCATTTCCCTTTTCTATCCGATTTAGTCATCCATGTCAAATGATTCAATGAAAAATTAATTTAGCTGCATGACCATTAATGGGAAAAATCCATTTTGTGGTAATTTACCTCAAATGAAAAGTACTGTAATATACCCATCTCTCTGTATGACTCGTTCCAAATCCCTTAATAATAGCATAATTACTGTGGTAAAATGTACGTACAGAATATGCATGGTTTACAGTACAGGTGGACGTATTATGGTTGCAAAGGCTCTATCCTTAACCATGTTCAAAAATTTTTCAAGCTGGTATAACTCAAATGAACATTTGCCAGGTTGGATTATATATGAAATAAAGGAATAAATATAATTTTGTGGCTGAAAAATCAGAGTTTGTGTTATGCACAAGGTCAGCTTACACACGGGTATATGTGGTAATATGCTCTGATTAGGATTTGTTTATCAATAGTTTTATTCCCATTACTCCCCTGAAGCTTTGAAAATTTAACAAATGTAATTGAATGCAATACTGAATTTACTTTCTACTTCAGAAATAGTAGATGTAGTACTTAATGGTGCTGTTTTGTGTTTGACTTTTTTGCTTTTGATTTATTGTGGGGTATATGCAAATGGGAATACATTATGTCAATTGCCCTTCAATTATCATTCAATATTTGGCCTAAATTTTCAGGGGCCCATTGGCATCCCTTCGTGTGGTTGGTGCTGGAGGAGGGCAATCTGGATGTGCAAAGCTAAGAGGGACACTTCAGCCAGACAGCTGCCAAAGGATTATGGGAGGCTTAAGCCCAGAGGCAGTTGTCACTCGCTACCTCTCCCTGGACAAGGCAGAAGCTGCTGTGGCATTGCTGGCCTCTTTGGGCTGGGATTCTTTGGGCCAAGCATGTCTTGGCTCTCTCTACTTAATATCTAATCACCTCTTTAGAAAAAGATTGAATGCAGAAATTGAAGGTAAATATTTGTTTAGGTTGTAATTCATCTTTCCAACTTCAGGATCACTTCTTGTAAATCAATTTTGGACTAAGAATTTTTGAATGGAAAGCGTAAACTTGGGGATGTCTGGAGGAGAGGGATGAATTGTTTGCACTTAGAGTTGCTTCATTCTAGTGTCACAGCATGTCAAAATCTGCATACAGATACAAAATCTGCAATCCTCTGTCATCCACTGATTCACATTAGTGTTTTAAGAAAGGACTTAAGGTTTGTAGTTTACTGAACACACAAGTGAGCTAACCTCTTTGTGGAGTTACATTTGATATTATTGGTAACATGGCTTCAGGGTTGGGAATGTGATGCTTAGCACTAATATACACCAATTGCATAGCCCATTTGACTATTTTGCTTAAAGAATGCAAGCACCACTTCTCAGTCTATCAGAATAATACCTTTATGGGTGTAATTATCCTTGTGGATTCACAACACCCCTACTCTCACAAGGTGGCAGCAATAAACTCTATGTTACTTGGACTCATTTCAATCCCATTGAGTGATTCAGGTTTCAACAAAGAGCTCAACACCATAATAGCCATTTCCTTTAACAATGGCTACAGTAAACAACTTGTCCAAAAATTACTCCGAAATAAAGTCAGAAAAAAAAACATTTCTTTCTTTAACCAATTTACTACCTGTCTCCATGGAAAAACCAAAACACTGGCGCTAATTACCCTTCCTAAGACCCATTTCTTACCCTATGTATAACCTCTTTCCCAAGGGTAAATCTAGAGTGTACTTTTATTCCCCCACGTCTATCAGAAGAGTGCTTTTTAATTCTAAGGACTGAGTGTTACATTATGACAAAAGCAGTGTCTGTGCTCTTTCATGTGACGAGTGTGACAGTATGTATGTGGGTCAAACGGGCTGAAAATTTAAAACTTGAATTGAGGAACATAAAAGCAGTGCAAAACTCCAACTTTAACACTTTCAGGACCCCCCCCCCACATATGCATATTTTTCCTAAGGGGCCAACAAAAAATTTTTAATATGGTATACATATACACTTTTACTGTACGTAAATTGCCATTTTTAGGCATTTTACGCAAATCTGAAATGATTGGACAGAAAAAAGTGTTTGGACGCTTACGCTGTGTCGTCGGGTAGCAGCGCCTTCTTTCTTCATCCGTGACGTCATCCCTTGTGCCTCAAGAATGAGTTAGGATGTTCTTTTCTCGGAAATTCTCAAGTTTTAATGTTTATTTTAACTTTCAATCCAAAAGGATTAATATCCCTACTTATATATGTATAGACGAGCATGATAGGCATAAAAAAAGTGAGAGACGCACACTTTCATCGCGAAATTTTTGATTTTTTTCAACGGTCTTCAGCGGCAACTATGGTGGGTATGCCTTTGTCGTCTGCGCTAGAGAGGACAGAGGGGGGAGGGAGAGATGACTCAGTCTGTCCCTTTTCCGACAGGGCAGGTTGGAGGATTAGCCCAAAGGGGGAACAATCGGGTGGGGGGTGGGAGGGGTGAGTTTTGTCTCGGAGGAAGGAAGAGTAAAGGAAATAGAGGGAAATTCCAGAGATTGGCAGGGGAGGGCAAATTTTGAAGGCTAGTGAGCTTTTTTCAAACCTTAGGCCACGTGTGCGCCCAGAGCAAATATCTTTGCTAACTCCTTTTCTCCTGACCTGTAGAAAGAGATGGTGTCGAGGGGGGGGAGGGAGAGTGCAAAGTGGAGAGTAAGAGCGGTCGTCAAATTTGGTGTCATGTTCTCGTGCGTGAGTGGGGACCGGGAGGGGGAAGGAGAAGAGTCATTGTATGTACATTAGTGGGTATAATCCTAATTTTGAGAGATGTTGCGCATTTACCAATATGAAATGTGGGACAAAGGTTGCATTGAAGGACGTAGACAATATTTGGAAATATTTTTGGTGTAAAACATGTATATAAATACATACTTTCATAAATAGATTGCTTTGCAAGAGTATATAAGAATATTTATAGTTATTTCATTTATTAAAATTTAAAAAACTATAATATACCATATAAATAAACAAACATGTCATGGAATAGTGAACATTTTATTTTTTCAAACTATAAAAATATAAAAATACTAGGAAATAATCTTTATTTATATAATAGTGGTGAAATGGAAATTTGATACAATAATAAGCATAAAATGGAAAAAAAATCCTCTAGTATTTATGATGAAGGCGGAAGCAATCTTCCAGGCAGAGGCCGGGTTGTTTCGGGCAAAAATAATTTGTGTCCTTCCTCAACCCTTTTTGGTTGCAGAATACACATTTTTTTCTGAGCGCTTGTTTTAGGTCAGGGTTTCTTGGTACCATGGATGGGGGTGGATTTTTGATTTTCGAGGTGGTGGAAGTGGTGTTCGGAGACGGGAAGCTAAGAGGGATTTTATAATTTCTAAACGAAAGTCGTAGTAGCTGGTTTTATCATCACGGTTGTACAAATTATATGAGTTTGAAAGAATCAAGTGAAAAATGTGAATGCCTACCTTTTTGTACCTCTTTAGAGTTTTTCTTTCGATTGGGTAATAGGCCAACATTTGGTCTTGTTGATTTATTCCCCCATCGACTTATTGCACTCGACGACAATTTTCGGTTTCGTTGTTTTTTCACCCCTGCAGTTTTCGACTTCTACCATGGAAGCACCGTGTTCAGAAGATATAAACAAAACTTCCCTTCGATCCTTCCATTTCATAACACAAATACCTTCTTCAGAATACCTATGCACTTCTTCCCCCTTCTTCAACTTCTTAGTTATAACCTCCACCGGATTATACCTCTGGGTTGAACGAAGGGTTCCAGTGCAATAGGTATTCTGGGAAAGGTATATAAGGTATTTGGCCAGGTCCACTGAGTTATAGAAGTTGTCCATGTGGACTGAATGCCCTACTCCCAGTTTTTCCGTCATCAACTTCTTGACGACACTGGTTACATGACCAGGCCCCCAATATCCTTATCTCTGCTCCCTGCATACACCATGAATTTTAGGACCAAACCATTGGGCTCAGTCAACATACACAGCTTTATGCCATATTTGTGACGTTTGCCTTGGATGTACTGCCTAAAAATCAATCGACCCCACAATAAAATCATCGACTCATCGATTGATAATTCTCTAATCGGAGAATAAATCCTTAACATTGTTCCGTTGAAGAAACAGTGATAGGATTTACTTTCCGGGGTCTATCACTCAACTCGTCTTCATTTACTTCGGAGAAATGCAGGGCTCTCAAAATACGTATAAAGCGGTTATGGGACATGCAATGACTGAAGAGTGGAATGTTGAAGAGGACATCTTTCCTCCAGTAGTCCTTCAGTCGGATGGTACCCATATGGAACAGAAGGCTGAGAAAAATTTTGATTTCCTCTTCTGTCACAGGATTCCATGGGAAAACTCTTTTTCCCTTACGGGATCCGAAAACAACGCTACCTTACTCATTCGTTGAGGACACAACATGGTCGAAAAACTCCGCGGTGGCAATCATAAATAAAACTGATGGGATTGGGGGTTTTGGGTGCATGCTGAAGGCCAGGAAATCCTCAGAAAGGAATTTGTGGTCAGGGTGGGAACGGGGGTTGCTCCGATCAGATGGGTGTAAATGAGGGTGCAGGATGTGGAAGGGGTTGAGAAAGGCCGGGGTGAGAAGTAAATGGTTGGGAAGGACCCGGTGAATTTTACTAACCACGCCAGTCTCTGCCTGATCTTCTCCTTCGTTGCTTCCTTCTTCTCTGGACTCGCCACAGCTGGAATCGGTGTAGGCCAGTTCCTCGTACTCCTCATCCAAAGACCACTCTTCCATCACCTTTGATATGTCCTCCAGCAAAAGTTTTTCGTTGGCTGCTTCCTGTGGCCTCTTTATGCCAGAAGGAGCAGCTCCAGGGTCAGACATATCTCTGAAAAATGTTCGAGAAATTACTATGTGTACACAAAGCATTGGTGAAGTACAAAATTTCATGAAATTCACAGCGGCATATTATTTGTCTGAAATTTACTGTTACTTCCACATAAAAATTGTTGTATACAAAATGCATACAGTGCAGCAGCAGAAAGTTACCAAAAGGTTATGCGAGCAACACACATTTAGTGTAGCCGGTAATAGACGAGAGAAAAAAGAAGAGGCACAAACGACCCCGATAGCTTCAACAATGCATATCTATCATCTGTTATTGTACATTTAGTGTAATTTAGAGTAATTTAGAAAAAATATTTAGGCACTTTCGGGCGCGCAAAGGACACTCGATAATGCTATAGTCACTAAAATACTCTCACACTGAAGTAAAATTTTTTTTCGTAAAAATCTCTATTCATATCTTTCCACAAATTCTATGGAGCAAAACTGAACTAATCCTTTGAAATAAAACCCCCGCTTTGGCTGCATTTTTGTTACCTTGCAGATAGTCATCACACATCTAAATACGTCAAATTTAGCATTTAATAATCATCGAGCTTAAAAAAATATTACATGTTGCTTTTCCTGTTCACTAACATAATTGAGATATTAATTATTTAAATATATATAAAAGTACACTTACATTAGGCGTGATGTATATTCTTCGGAATGAAGAAGGTCCTTCGGTTCAGAAGGTTCTTTGGAATGAAGAAGGTAAGTTGAGAGCAGATTGCAACATGAGAAAAATATGATAGCGTGGAGGACAAATTAGCAAAAGAATATTATAATGCCTAATACAAAATATTGAAATTATTCAAGACATTACCTTTATTATCCAAATGTTTTCACCTAAAACGCTTCCTTCGAATTAAAACAAGCTGAGGAACCTAAAAAAACAACATTTATTGCTGAATAAGGTATTTGATTAATATAAAAGAAATCAATCTTAATAACAGAATACAGAATAATTGACACTTACCGTAAAGTTGAGTGGTGTGAGAAAAAAAACTAGGAAAAAAAACGAGAGGCCAATGTGTCCTCTACGAAGGTTGAGCTTTCACTGAGACTCACTGCAATTTTCAGCACTTTCCCGGCTCACCACATGGGCTGGCATACTGTTAGAAACTGAGAGCGCTCGGACGCACACGCTGCATCGCTGGGCCCTGGCGTGCGCATGCCACGATGCGTATGCGTCCTTGGTCCTGAACATGTTAAATCACATTTTGCAAAGCACCTCATAGTAACGGGACACAAGTGTGATTTTAATAATATTAGATTTTTACATGTATTTGCCTAAGGTTTTAAACTGGATGTTTAAGAAATCCTAGAAATCACTAAGTGTTCTCTATTACCTGATTTTACTGTTTTAAATGATATGAATGAGTTTAAATTTTCTCAAATTTTGTACGCAGTTATAAAATCTGAGTTATTGCTGACTAACCCTCCATACTCCTCTTGATGTCATTATCATCTGACCTTCGTACTGCTTCCCTCATTGTCCTTCTCTAAACCCATAGGCTTCCATTACTTATCCCTTACTCTCCCATGTTTTCCTTTCCCCTCACTCCCTCTATCTTGAGTTACTATAGGTGAAAGGTTTGTATGTGTAATATTCCTTCTGTTTGTCTTGAAAATGATGCTATGGACATCGAAACGGGTAGACAGCATTAAAACATCGAGGGACTGTACACTTTTTATTATGAGTTATTCCTGAATAAATATTATTTTATCATCATATTCCTCTGAACTTCTTCTTATTTCACTGTTAATGTAATTAAATATGATTGAGAGAGCTTAAAATTTTGTTACAGCCTTGCTAGAGGCAGCTCTGGGTACATTTCATGCCCCATTACATCCCATTTGTCATGCCACTGAATTGGAGTTTGGGGACAAGGTTAGAGCTATAACAAGGAGATTTTTCCATCACCTGTTAAGGTTAGTACAAAATGAATTAACGGTTTTATATAGGTTAAATAGTAGGTTGATCATTGCTGCTTTAGCTGGTGCATGTATGCAGACCTTTGCTATTCACAGCTGAATAATTAAGACCCTGTAATAATCTGGACCAGCCTTCTATGATTTGTGTGAGTAGTTTTTTAAGTGGTAGTGACATATAATCCCTGCTGCATAATCAAAAAGTGTTTCCTGAACGAGCAAATTTGGTAAATTGGGAATTAACAAAACTTTGTAAGTTTTACTTAACAGTAATTATTGTATGACCAGTTTCATCAAACATCATCGGGTACATAATATGCCTTGTACAATGTACCTGATAATGTTGACTTTTTGACGAAACCAGTGGTACAATAAATACTCTGAGTAAAACTTACAAAATTTAGTTAATTCCTGAGCATGGAAAAGTTTTACAAAGTTAAGGCTGAAACTATTGAATTAATTTGGTTGATATGGTTAATTTTTCTATGGGATTGAATTATCGTTAACTGATTTTTCTTTCTAATTTTTTTGCTTTAGTAAAAGTCACCATACATAGGTGAAGGATGTGAATGCTTCTTGTGGAAATTTTTACATGGAATTTAATAGGGAGTTTTAGTTGCCATTTCACATACCAGATGGGATGAAACAGCAGGAGTCAGTGGATGAGACTTGTATTCTTGAGCAAAAATTTCATCATTCTAAAAGACAAATAATAACTTTCTATCAATAAAAGTGTGACAGTTAACTGACAGTTGTTTCTGAAGCAAACATTATTGGCAGTTTTACCAGTTAAACATCTGGATACTTCTTTCATTGCTCTTTGTTCCTCATCCCATTTGTAAAGGATGCTGTTCATCTGGCGTTGAAATTTTGCATTTCCTTTTTATAATACTTAAAAGTTATCCAGTGTCATTATCCACTTGTCATGTGTCATAAGATGAGGTATACTTTGCTTGGAGGGACCTGAAATTGATTGTCTTTTTCTTGGAAATCAGGAATTGCCATTTTTGGTTTCGCATCCAATTTATGACCTTGCTTACTGATAGTTGGAAACAATTTTTCCCCTGTGCAATGGTTGTAATTTTTTATGTTCACTCTAATTCAATGGCTGTGTATAATATTAATTGTCATTTTCCATGGTTATCATTCATTAAAAAATGACTGCAACTTAAAGTTGAATAAATTCTGTGAAAAATGCCCAATCATGATTTTATGTGATAACCCTTGGTTTCTAGCTGTTGTGCTATCACATGTAGTTCGTGGATGGCATACAAATCAGTCTAAATGTGTAAAAAATGTCACTCAGACATTCATTGACTTTTGTACTCAATACATTCCTGTGGCGTGTATGAAAGTCAAAATGTAATAAAGGCGAACAATTGAGTCCCATACTAATTAGAGGTTACATTCCTGGAGAGCTGAAACTGTATAGTAAAATCATATTTGTGTGGGAATTTTGTTTTCAATTAAATGTTTAGTGATTCATTCCTGACATTCCAAACAATTTGTATTTGTGGTTGAAATTTTGCTAATAAATCTTAATTAATGCTCAAAAAAGTTTTGTTTTGCTCTGAGTGGAACCTCTACACAAAATACATATGTGCACATTTATAATTTTTACCAACCGTAAGTTAGTGTTCCACTGATAATGTACTCTTTAATGTGAAACACATAAAAAAAATCATTACCGCGTTTAATTTATTGGACACTTAATCTTGATGTCATTGAGATGATAACCATTTAGATGGATACAATTTTGAATGAATTTTAACTGTATATTGTGTGGGGAAGTGATGAATAAGAGTCACTTTTTTATCCTGTCCATAATTTTATAATCTCATTAGGTGGTGTTCATCCATTATATATTGCAGATACCAACAGTTTGAGAAGGCATTTCGCTTGGCCATTGACCTGAACGATCATGACCTATTCATGGATATATTCTATTATGCCAAATTGAAGAAGGATTCTAAAATGGCAGCAGCTGCCCGAGCCAGAGCTGACCAAATAACTGGGGGGAAGAGGCATGTTATGAAGCACAATTCCGACTCAGGTGAGTTTTATTTTGTACTTTTTATGTTGGTAGCAATCAGTTCAAAGGCTCTGATGTGCAATTAGTTGAAAGGACCTTAATTGGTTTTTTTTTTTAAATTTTAAATTGATGTGTATATAAATTTCTAATAAATAAAAAATATAATAAATAAATTTTCTAAAAATAATAAATTTTCTAATAAATTGGGAAATCCGATTCGAATTGTCCAAGGAAAAAATTCTTGCTTGGGAATTGAACCACAGGGAATTGAACCACAGTCCTACTCGCTGAACCATGCACAGATCACTACACTTCCCAGGTTTCCCAATTTCTAAGGTGTGAATTCATCTGACTTTTGTCTTGGGAATCATGAAGTCTGTGTAGCATAGTAGGCTGTTCATTGGAACGGCATGCCGAAGGTCCATGGTTTGATTCCTGGTCCAGGAGAATTTTTTTCTAATGGCTATTCCTATGAAATTCATCTTTGTTTTTTGGCGGAATATGTGATATGTTCATGTAGTGGTATCTTGATGTTACAAAATACCACTATGACACTAATACTGCCCTTGTGTAATATTATCACGTTCATGGTGGCATGACCCACCGGTGGGTCATGGGTTTCCAAGCCTACTGGGCAGCATGACCCACTGGTGGTCACGCCCACCATAAGAAGAAAGGGATCTTCTATTCTCTTACGCCCATGAGGGAGGAATACAACTTCTGTTTTTGCCCACAAAGATGTTTTATCGATGTAATGGCGATGTTATTACGTGAAGAAAGTTTGTATGTAAAACAATGGGTTGTGGATTAATACATTCAGCTTATCGTGAGTTTATCTGTATTTCTACGTAAAATATTACAATGAATTATATTTGCTATCTTAGAATTTGAAATTCAGCAAAAATCTGGAATCAACTATAATGACGAATTTTTAAAAATACATAATCCGTGTAATGCAAATTGCATATTCATCTTTCACTGGGGTTGGAAATATTTTTTGTGATGCCTTTCGCATTAGCTGATCCTAAAATTATTTATCGCGTCAGTATTTTGATACATTTCATCAAATAAAAATTTTTTAATAGAAAATAAACACTCTGATATTGAATTAATTCACGAGAAATATGTAGATGACCATTGTGCTTCCGCCGTTATTGTCTGTAATGGCAATCACACAAAGCAAAATTTTACAATGTTTTCTCTTCAGTCAGTAAAAAGCGTATCATAATATTCATAAAGGTTGCGCTAGTTTCCGCAATAGCATTGGAGAATGTATCACTGTTGACTTTCCCCTAATTTTGTACATGCATCTTATGAAATGGCATTGGTTTTCAACACAATTACAGACCTCAACGTGAGTGTAAGGTTAGGAAATTCCCATTCATTTATAAAATATTGAAATACTACCCTAGTCTCATACTATTTGGAGCCAAACAGTTTCTATATCCAATACTTAGTACTTTCATATTTGTTTAGGAGATCTATGAACCTTCAGCAGCATCATTAGTGGCCTCCCTGCCATCAAGATCATCCTTCAAAAGGCCATCAATGACCTTTTTCCCCTTTTCCAATTTTTTGGCAAACATCTTGTGGGTTACCTTTCCGATTCGATCAGTGTGAGCTGCAAACATGTTTTCATTCTCAGAAGTTCTTCAGCAAGTCCAACACAGGTATAAAAATTATCTATGCACAATGACCTTCCTGCATCTAAAAGTCCTTCAAGAAGAAATTCACAGTGTGAGCAGTGGTTGCCCACAAGGGGAGTCGATTAATTACTCGATATTGGCCATTCAGTTTTCCCGGATTTAGTGGAATTCATCATTTTCAACCATACCAAATTCATGTTCATTTATAAAAAACACTATTCGAACAACATCTTTTTATGAAAACTGCTGCCCACAGGGAAAAAACAGCAAATTTAGTGCTCGCCACAAACGTGTAAAATTGTACTAAGCGCTTCTGTTCACATGTCATCTAATGTTCTCATAGCTTGACACTTAATCAAATATTGGGTTTTTTACGCAATGTGAATGGCATAAGGAATGGATGTTCGGTATAAAATTACTCAATAATGTTAAATTATTGTTATTAAATGAGCACATTGAGTATCCAAAGGTACTGCATAAAGCCCGCAGGATCTCACAGTGGCAGTTATTCCTAGGCAGCCATGCTACACTATCTGTTATTATTTTTCTAATTGAAAGATTACATGCACGAGTTCTTAAAAATTGTGGAGATTATCTGATTGCATGAGCCCCTTATGACCATTTTAACTTTTAATCCTGAATCTTAGTTTTATTTTATCAACCCTTATCAGTTTATCTATTCTTGTTGCCTTATGTCTTTCATCATTATCTAATGAGCTGAGCAGGTGTAATTTTACTTAAGTCAAAATACATGAATATGCTGAAATATAAATGCTTTCATTTATTGTTTAGTACCAACCCTAGCATAAAATGCTAATTTGATACATCTTGTTCCATCTCATGTCCAAAATATTCTTTAAAAACTTATTTTTGTATCTCTCAATGCTGTTGCCATTCTATATATATTATATTTATTCTATGGTATTATGAATTTTGGATTTTTAGAATCTTGGACATTAATTTTCATTTATGCTGCTGCTTATGAAATTTTTGATTGTTGCCACTCTGCTGCTGATTTATTATCAGTTTTTTATATTTTATGCCATTTTCACAGGTCATGAAGCTTCTGTATTTTGTTGTCCCTAAAGTTGAGAAAATTTGAAAGGGTGCTTGACATTGAACATTGTTTTCTAATGTTTTCTAATTTTTAATATTGTTTTTCAGACTCAGTTCATTGCTCAAGGTCCTCATGTTCTGAATGCTCCAGCGGCTCAGAGAGTTCTCAGGACAGCAGCAGTACTAGTGATTCAGAAATTGCCAGCAATCAAGGAGCTGGTAGTGTTGCACCATCAGAATTAGCACCTTCTGGTGTTGATGTGATGGAGAAACAAGTGACATTTGCTGATATGGTGACTCATATCAAGGTATACATGCATGTGTATGAAAATTTAGGGAAGTCCTGACCAGGAAGAGTGTGTATATCTCAGTTACAGTAATTTTGATGGGTTTACTGCCAGTAAAAGTGCAGGTATCCCTCACTTTACACAAATTTGTGTAACATGATGTCTATTATTTTGATAGTCAGTTCTCACATGTTCCTCCACATGATGTCTTTTGGTGACAACAGTTTCTCCAAGTATCCTGCTGGCATCTTGAGGTCTGAAGTGTCAATGCAGCTCATGATGTGCCCTGTTCAGTGGGTCTTCCTTATTGGCTGCCTGGTATCCCATGCTTTTCGGAATGATGACCATCTTCTAGATGCTCGATATAAAAACTTGCTACCGGGAAGATGGCTACAACCTATTGAGTGCCTGGAAGAGAGTCTTCACTTCGAAAAGCATGGGAAACTAAGCAACCAATCAGGAAGATCCAGCGGATAGGCTATGGACTGGACTGTCCATGGAAAGGACTGCCCATGAGCTGCATCGACATGTAGTGGACAGAGAAAACATGGAGATAATTTGAAAGATTGTACAGTTGAGCACCCCTAATCCGGAAATCCCTAATCCGGGAACACCCGCAATCCGGCAATATTTCCAAGGCGTACTTTGCGGAAAACAAACTTTTTTGCCGAATCATTTACTTTGTAATTATTGAAACTGTAACCCATTCTAACAAAAATTCTCCCATTCAAGTATGAGTATCGGAAGATTTTTTGCATACAATGTTGTCTGTATTACGTATTGTGCGCAATGAAGGAGTTTATTCAGCAAATTGAAGACATCACTACATTGTACGTCGTTGCCGAGATGCGAGTGTGTGACGTCACGGAGTGGACAGTGTCTTACCTTGCATGGCGCGCGCATGTTTGCTTTGTACCGAGCGTTGACGGCGCGACGTGGACAGCAGACAGCTCATTGAATCGTATTAAACACAGTGGAATAAGGATTGCAAGGAAATTGGAAGCGATGTAAAATTTTTACTTATCTACTGTATATACTCTTTGATGTCCAGCAACACGTTTGTATGTTATAAGCATTCCTTTCACTCAGCCGTTTTGCGAGACTACCGGTTGGCTCATTTTGTTTTTGTGAATTTAGAAGAATTATATTTCTTTTTTTTTTTTCGAATTACTTGTCGAATATTCAGAATTTATTCAAACTTAATTGAAGTTGTTATAATTTATCGAATTCCCTCATTAAAAATATCGCAGACCCCATAATTATGCTGGTTACTACCACAGCACCCGTAGTCCGGCAAAATCCCTAATCCGGCATCGCTCGAGTCCCGACCGTGCCGGATTAAAGGTGCTCAACTGTAGTTATTTTTCAGTCCAGTTATAGGAAGTGAAACTTATTCGGAAAATGAGAGACGCTCAAGGAAGCGAGCATGAAAATACCTTCCCATACCCCACCTTTTGGTTCCTTCCCAGACCAATATATAAGGCCCGAGGGAGTGTGCGGATGATGGTGGTTGCTAATATTCATGGGAACTGGTGCCATCACGATGCTTGCCACTGCCCCCAGGACTGCTCTGCACTCCGACTTGCTTCCCCTGGCTGTTGTGCGCCTCCTCACTCAACCCCCCTTTTTCCGACAAATTTAAGATAGATAAGATAAGATAAAGTTTATTTACTCTGGGACCATATAATCCCATGGAGCACAAGTACATGGCATTTACATTTATTTATATTTTAAGCTGCTGATAAGATTTACAAACAACGTAAATTAATAAAGTAATTGCTACATAATAACATGCAGGAGACATAATATTAGAGGTTGGTATTGTCTCTGGAACAATTACATAAAAAGATGAAAGGCATAAAACTTACAATGCTCTGTATAAACAGCCACTAATATTGCACAATTTACAAAAAATAAAGCAAAGAAATAAGTAAATGTTACATTTTATATACTAATATTTAGAACATAAATACTCTTTCAGAGCTCTCTTGAATGCAAACACTGATGTCATCGTCTTTATATTCTAATTTAGGCTTTATGTGGTGAAAGTTTGTCATAATAAGAACAACAATCATCCTGTTTCACAGATGTTAATCATATTCACATTTCAAGTCAGTCATTTTTCAACTCGGAGACATCATCAGGTACTAGGCTGAGATAGAGGAGACACCACATTTATATGGTTGAAAGGAGGGGTGGGTATAGGAAAAAGGAGTTAGGTAGGGGAAGAGAGAAGGTGGAAGATTATGACTGTAAAATCAGGAAACATCTGAAACAAGGAAAGAAGGGGACAAGGGAACATAGGAGAGCAAATGAGATGGGAAAGAGGGGAGAAAATAAGAAGGGAGGGAGGGGGGAGAAAGGATATGTGAGTGCAGTCATTAGCCAGGGAATTGTGGTAGGTCATGGGAACAAAGGGGTGGGGAAGGGAAAGAATGGGAAGTCTGCAAAAGGGTGGGTCAGCGGAGAGAGGGTTGAGAGGGAAAAGGGATTCATATCAGAGAATAGAAGGAGAGGGAGGAGGCTAGCTGGTTTCTCAGAAGGGATCTCTGACGGAGGGTAAATCATAAGGAAAGTGGAACACAAGATTAAGGGTGGAAGGGAGGGATAGGTGGATAGGAAGTACATGGAGAGTGGGCCTTCTACAGTCAACTCCACCTATGGGTTTATCCAGCACATTTTGTTCTTACCATGAGAACACCGAATATTCAGTTGCCATCTGGAGAGTAAGTTACAATAAGCATGAAAGACAACATTGGAAGAAAGGAATTTCTAATTGCATTGTTCTTGCCATTTTTGTCTAAAATTCCAATTGTTATTTGAAGAATCATTTCTTACTCTGAGTTACATCATATGTGTTGATATGTGGTTTTTAGTAATTGCCAATGGACAATGAATTGAGATAAATCTTAAAAGATTCCCCTGGAAAAGTCTCTGGGTTATAGAGACTTTGCTTTGTATAAATAACCCTTTTAGTTTGCACTTTTTCCTTTCATTGGCAATTGCATATGGTACATTAACATGGTCACCTAATGATAGCTATGTAAGCTGAAATGTATTGTGACAGTGAAGTTTTTTCATGGAGAAGTGCCATTTAATTTGACTGAATATTTTCTCTCAACCCTCAGGGACTTCCGAAACCTGCAGTACCTGCTTTAAGTGACAGTCGCAGAAGACCTCCGGACCCTCATGTGCCCACTAAGAGTAGGAACACTACAACTATCAGCATACCATCCCAAAGGGTTCTCCTTGGCCATGTAAACCCTGAGGGCTCCAGGGGAGTAGAATCCATTACTTCTAGAGTATTGCCTGTTCCATCTACTCCACAGGAGAGCTCCAGACCAGGAGGGAGACTTGACTCAGTGCCTGGTAAAGAATTAGTCTTAACGCTAATTGTGAGGATACTGTGACTAGCCTCAGTATTACCTTAATGGGGTCAAATGTGAGTGAATATATGTGGGAAAATTTCTGACATCATTCACCTTTACCAGAACTCAATACCTGATTCTCCTTGGCTATGTAAAAACCACCTTGGTCATGCAGAAGCCACCTTGGGTTTAATGGGTACATTGTACTATGTAAAATCCAGTAATAATTCCATAAGAATACTTGAGGAATTGGCAAGGACCACTCATTTACTTTTGTGAAATCAAATATATGTGAAGTCAGTTTACCAATGATCAAGATTCTTCTGCATTAATTTTGTGACATTTTAACCATCCCAGCAGCAGAACAGTTTTTCTGAGGAATAAATATCCTAGCTTGCAACAAATGGGACAAGGATTGGCATGATGTGTGATTTTGTAATCACATATTAGAAGATGTTGAATTTCATATCTTTGTGCATAATTCGACCTTTAATCATACCTGCACATCTGAAGTCATATCCCAGCACAGCTGTAACACATGGAAGATTAAAGAGACCAGGAAGATACCCAAGAAACTTTTTTTGCAATGTTTATGAAAAAAATTCGTTGATACAAATTCCAATATTATGAACCATTGATTTTTTGGTCCCATGAACTTTGTAATGATGAGAAACGACTGTAATACTCGAATAGGTCCTTAACCTACTGTCAGAATAAACAATTCACGGTCAGCAATCTTACCTGTTTCCTAGACCTCTCATCTTTTTCAATGGCACAATTTGGAAATGATTTTATAGCCAATTTTTTTTATAGTCTCAGATACTCCTGCCATGAACTGGTTATTACCTCATTGGAAAGCCTTTAATTCATCGTTTGTTGCTTTTGAAGTCCATTTGTGCAATCTGATGATGATGCATATCTTATATTTCTTAATTCTATAGTGCAATGTAGTGATGCCTCTGCCAGAGTCCACTACTTAATTGGCAGCTGACTTTCAATCTCAGCTGATGTTTCTATATATCAGTTGTCCATCATCATCAGGGCATTTACATACACTCCAGCATCCAATCTTTCTTAACTAACTCTCCCTCTGATTAACTAACTACCTTTGATTAACTAACTACCTTAACTAACTCTCTCTCCTGCTCTTTCTGTAATCATCAACTTCTTGGAAATATTTACCGTGATGTGCTTCCATTTGCCTGAAGGATGGACATTTTGAATAAATATTTTGCTGGAGGAAACTTAACAAATAAAGCTTGGCCACTGGTGCAATATAAGCTTGCCCTCCTTGGTTTCACCAATATTGGAGCAAACTATGTGCTTCTTTTAAGGAATGTCTCTTGGGTATTCACCCAGGTAATTGGCTTCATTGGGGCTGATGTTTCTCTTGGGGAGACTGGGCGAACTATTGAGACCAGAATTAAGGAGCATTGAAGACACTTCAGATTGGCACATCCTGAGAAGTCAGCTTTAGTAGAACATAGCATCAATGAAGACCATATTATACTGTGGGGTGATGCAAAAATTCTCAGCCACACGTACAGCTATTGGGAGCAATTAGTCTAAGAGGCCATTGAGATTTGCCTTGAACCAAGGGACCTCCATCAGGATTCAGGATTTCAACTAAGTGTTGCCGGGAAGCCTATCATAGAATGCATTGAAAACTTTAGGAAAGGCCAGAAGAGCACGCAACGGTTAATCAGATGAGTGGACTAATAGGGAGTCACCTGACGACTCCCATTGTGGGTGTGAATAGTGACTAATTGAAACTGCATTCAGAGGCCCTGAGGGTGAAGTACAAGTCGTACTTTGAAACGTCGGCCAATTACTGGGGTGAATACCTGAGAGACATTCTGTAATACAATTCACCAGGAAAGTTTAAGATCCTATAAAATTGTACCTAGTACTGATTCAGGGGATGTACTGTAACGTAGCATATTTGTCGTAACATAACATCATATTTGTTTGTAAGATAACCGACTAATA
The DNA here is from genome assembly GCA_963169105.1 of Ceriagrion tenellum. Taxonomy (NCBI): domain Eukaryota; kingdom Metazoa; phylum Arthropoda; class Insecta; order Odonata; family Coenagrionidae; genus Ceriagrion; species Ceriagrion tenellum. Next base: position 113,336,372 of record OY720636.1, on the reverse strand, counting down.
AAGGAAACCTTTCTAGTAGGTTATATGTGGCAATTCAATAGAGTATTTCACAGTCATTGCCCACTACCAGTAGCAGTTATGGGTGGGTGTGGAGAAGTAGGAATTGACAGAAAGAGGTGGGGAGGAGGTGTTAGCAGTTTGGGAATAGATATTGGGTAATCTAATGGTTGAATGATCAAACATTTGATAGTTGGCCCTCTACTGTACAAATGTATTGATCCATGAAATCGATGGTTTACATTTCTGTCTGCTTCTTCTACCTTACTCATGTATAGTTGGTACTTTTAGTTTTCAAGGTCTCATAAATGTGCATGAATACAGTGGAGCCCACTTATAATGAACCCGCTTATAACAAAGTTAAACAAAGTGAAAGCTGCTCCCCGTCAAAAAAGGCCCTTTCGTCATGTAAAAAATCTCTTTTAACGAAGGCATACTGAAATGAGTCCCGCTTATAATGAAGTTAGTCACGCAGCAAGATATCCTTTATATATTAAACCTCCTCTCAGCTGTTGCAAAACATTATGACAATATCACCTTCATGTTAAAACCTTGAGTGCTCTATCAATATCCGATAATATACGCGCACGAATGCTCGTCCAGAAATCTGCCCTAAGCACCTGAACTCCTCTTCTCGGACTAGAAGAACACTGCAACTCCCACCCCTATTGTGCACTGAGCAACTCCCACCCCCTCTTGCTAGTCACCCCTCCCCTTCTCAGCTGTCGGCTCATCCCATGCTCATTGGTTAGTCTCTGACGGTTTGCTGCTGCGTGTAGTGCCGCGTTACACGTATTTGAGCAATCGTATAGATGGTCTTATGACATTTATCACTATGGAGAGCGATATATTAAGAAGAAAAGTGTATAGTTTAAATACTAAATTAGAAATTTAAAGGACATATACGACAAAATGACTTAGACCAATGTTGCAAAAAGGTACTATATTTCACTTAGTACTTTGTCAACAATATTAAAAAATCTGGAGAAAATTGAAAAATCTAGTGAGCATGTGACTTTTGGAGTTAATCGCAAAAAAATCCACCATGCTAAATACGCAGGTATTGAGGATGCTGTGTTTAAGGCGTTATGGTATTGACGGCCGAGGGGAGCGTTTCAGGCCTCATTTTCACTCTACCCATGTTTACGTATCACTCAACCACGGGTTAACTATTCAAAATATTGACTTCAGGTTTTCTTTATTTGGTTTGAAAGATATCATTCCAAAAGGCGATGCAAAATAAAAATTTTTATCCCTCTGGGTAGGAGGAAACTTACTTGAACTTTGGCTAACAAAAACTCACTTCTTAAGCAGAAATTTGAAAATCGAAGACAGTCAACCTCTGGCGACATCTTTCTTCTATACAATATGTAAAGAACATCTGTCATTACTCGTTTTTGAGGTCGCAATCGTTAAAATGGTGGACCCATGCTCGCTAAAAATAAAACTATTTTCCGACACTATGGAGGCGAACTGTGCTGTGACGAATTTAAATCCCCCCTGAGGAACTCCTTCCACTGCCTCTCAAGCAACGTTGAGTCACCCTTCTTTCTCAATTCTAGTATAATGTTTTAACCTGCCCCCCCTCTTCTTATGCGAATGTAAGATGATCCAAGCCCCCTCCCACAAAAACGTCCTACGTAATACTTAGTTGGCCCCGACTATCGTGATCTAGGGAGTAGATTACAAAAGTGTCTGGCAAGGCCTCCCGTTGTGTGTTTCACTCCCCTCCCGTTCCATGTTTCGCTCCCCTTCAGTCAAACCTCGTACCTTCTTCCCCTCCTTCACCTCTCCGAATCCTTTCCCCTTCCTCGGAATCCCCTCCTCCTCCTCTTAGAATTGCATCTCACACTTATGATTATTTCTGAAATACAAATGTAATATTGCATCGTAAGAAATACATTACCTTGAGTGCAACCCTCAGAAAATATGACTTTAAGATTTTACCCCATCACTATATTCAGTGAATATGACCGATCGTTGTATTACTAGATTGAAATATATCGCTTAAAGAAAAAATGCATCTACTGTGTGGCTTACATATTTTCCCGGAGAGTATTCATTTAAAAAGACGGTAGAATGAAATTTCCAGCAGTAATCTTCTTAAACTGGCATATTCATTTGCCTACATTTTATTCACTTGCATTAATTAATTGTCAACTACTTATTAACCGGTAGAGTAACCGTGACGAACGCATTTAATCAATCACATAAGTTATCTGATAACCATATTTCTTCTGTTGCCACCGGTCCGACAATATTATTGCTTTGTAATGCCTCTCAGAAAAGTAATGATGTTTTTTTTGGCAAGCCTTAGCATCGACTTGAAACGCCCCGCATAGTTCCGTGAAACGTAAAGCAAAATCTGGCAGTTTTCAATCCTAGCAACGAGACTCCGCTCACCTCTCCCAGGCAAAACTCATCCGCGAGTCGGACGCCCAGAGAGACGAAATTTGATGCCGGGTTTGTTTTCTACTGAGTTCCCCCACCTCCACTTCCCCTCAATTCCCTCGCCGACTGCCCCTGTCCACGCGGAGGACCTTCCCATTCCACCCAGGTTCTGGAGGGGGGACGCCAGTTGAGGAAATTCTGAAATGGAGATTACCGATGTCGCACATCGGCGGCTAGCCTTGATGTTGATTTAAATATGATACGTGGTTTATATAATCGTAAATTATAGTCCTCATGGAAATTGATACCCTTCAGGAAACATACTCTTTCCTACGTTAGATGTCCCACCATCAGCTGGTAGGTTTGCAATAAGTTTTTGTTGTTGGGCGCTTAAATTTAAATCAACATGAGACTAAATCGTATTGTGCATTTACGATAAGTCAGCATCCCCCCCTCCATGGGTGATGACAATTTCAACAGGATTAATATGGCAGCCTGTCCCAAACAAAAAGACATGCACACCTCTCTAAACGGTGGCTTATCCCTGAAAATTTCTCTGATACATATTCTAAGGCACGGTGAAAATTTCATCATGTAAATAGGTGAATTTCGTGAATGTATGAATACGAGACGATAAAATAACCCCTCCTCTGTTCACTATCTTTACTGCACGAAAGATAGTGGAATTAGTATGTTCATTTGAGCGCCTCTGGTAAAACGTTCTTTAGAAGTTGGCGAAGGTGACAGACTCTGAAATGGAGAAAAGAAGCAGTTTTTTCAGTCGATTCGGATGGTAGCCTTTTTCTTAAGTGCTTTCGCAGACGCTTCTTTTCCTTTCCTGTGCAGAGTTATAAAATAATAGCCACGATATTACAGCAGTTAGCTTGGTTCAAAGTTCAAATTTAAGTTCACAAGAGCCCACTTATAACGAAGTTCGGATATAATGAAGTAAACTGCCGGCCCCCTCAACTTTGTTATATATGGGCCCCATTATCAACTCTGGAAGTTTAATTCGTGATAGAATGATAATATAGCTTAAGCTCTGCAGTCCTGAAAACTGATGATTTCTCATAATTTTTTTCCAGATTTCTCCGAGGAAGAAGACAGTGGTTCTATCAAGGTTGTCCATTTTGGAGTGGTATAACATCATTCTAAATTTTTATTGATGCTTAAGCATATTTACTTTTCTGTGAATGAAGTAATATATATATATATATTTTTTTTTTTCTTTTTTTAATACCACTTTTGTAATTATGCCTTTTTAACTTTGTGATAATTTTTTAAATATATAATATTTATTGAGATTGTCTTATTGGCTTATTTTAATCAGATGTGGCTACCCTACTACAGTGAGTGCCCTCTGTCATGAAGCAAGGTAAGTGTTGGGAGCATAGGGCTTCACTGATATCTCCAACCTCTTCTTGTTTAATAATGTAATCTTCAGGGTTTTACTTTGTATTCAGGGTGAGATAAAATATTGGGCTAAAGGTCTTTGTCAATCTTATACCTTGTGTCCATTATTCTAGTCAGCTCTGACGTGGGTTACATTCGGTAATGGAAACATCAGTCTGTTGGATTTCTTGCATTTTAACAAGTACACCGTGCCTCTTTCCAAATTGTCATTGTCATCTTTTGAATGAAAAATAAGTTTTCTAATGGTGACAGGGTACTTAAAATCAAATGTTAATTGTCCTGAGGCAATCCTTAATTAAGTTTATTATCTAAAAGTTAAACTAAGATTAACTTGCAACATCACATCAGTCTGTTCAGGAAAATGGGGGTTAGGTGAGTTTGATTCACTATTGCATAATAAGGTAAATGTTGAAACTACAGCTTATCTATTAAGTCCTCCTTAAAGCCACTGTGAGGCAATATGCTAACTTCTGTACTGAAGTCATGGTCACTTAAGGGATTCGTGAGGTGATGTACTTATGAGTGGAATGCTAGGAGTTTGTGAAAGCCATATTGAATTCCACTCATCTTGCCTCCATTTCCCCTGATAAATCCATGAAATGGTGCAAATTATCCTTTGTTTACATTGTGTACTTTTAATTGCTGGTTCAGAATGTTGTAATAAAAAAACATCCCTTTGAGAAAACTTGTTTAAGGACCGTTGAAAAAGTTTGACAATCTTTTGGGGAAAAAGGGCAATTTGATTGTACGTGAGAAAAACCAATACCATATTGATTTTGTTGATGCTGGAAAAAAGTTTCTCATGACATACCACAAATTCATAACACATAATCAAATTAATTTGCAGTGCTTGGCTTAGATAGAGGAAAATGAGCAGCTCTTGATGTCTGTTGTAAAAGGAATTATTTTGTGTGGTAGGCAAAACATCCCTTTTAGAGGACACAGGGATGATAAGAACATTGGTAATCATCTGACTAGAGATGAAAAATGTAGCATAGTAAACAATGAAGGATATTTCAGAGAGTTGCTTCACTTAAGGATGAATGCTGGGAGCAATGATCTGCAAAAACACTTTGGGAGTGCCCTGTCCAATACTGCGTATACAAGCAGGCACACTCAAAATGGTCTAATTGATTATTGTAAGGAAGAGATTTGGAGCATTGGCTTGAGAAGAGTTAATGTAGCACAATTTTTCTCTGTAATATTTGGTGAGGCAACTGACATAAGTACTAGTCAATAGTGTTTTTTTGTGATACTGTGCCAAAATTTCCTCCCTCCACTTTGTAAAAGCTACTCTGTCGGAAAAACCACTCATTGTCAAAAAACTTGCCAACACCAAAAACTCGCAAACCCTGCTCACGACTATCCATTGCTCATTTGGCATCGTGACTTGCTGTCTTGCGTTTGCTGTCCATCATGGAACAATCAGCTCACTTTTATAATGAAAGTGATAGTGGTGCTCTCTATTCTGACCGACTCAATGCTAGCGCCATTTACTCCACTAATCAATGACCTGAAAAGGATCCCCCTACTCCCCCAACTTCTGCGTTGGTCAGCTGACTCCCCTTAATCGCCAACCGCGTCATCTCTATGCTGGGCCCAGCCTCCAACTGACCACAGACGAGCAAGGACCTGCTGGAGTGATGACACATAATCATTTTCTATATACCAAGTTTATGGTATTTAGCCTACAGGCCTGTTTTCGATTGCAATACTTGTTTGTTCTATAAATATTCCTGCTTGAAGTTAATCAAACTGACTTAGGTGGTTATTCTCTCTCGTCTCCGCCTATCATTCACAGTCAATTCACTTGCGACGTCAAGTCTTAGTGATTTGCGTTGCAATACCGCCTGGAATGTAGGGGGAAGATTTTATAATAATTTTCCTGTGGGAAGATTTTATAATATTTGTTGATGCCTATGATATGATTCGGGCGGAAGATGTGAAATCAGAGGGTGGGGAATGGTGCTTGACTGAAGTTGTTTTAGGCCACATGGTCATGGAGATTGCCAAGAGCTGCAATTTAGATTTTTGATTTAGAAGTTTTGTGTAGGTTTTGGTGTCAACAGCCCCTCATCCTCAGCACTGTCCATTCAACAACCATATTCTAAATAGCTCATTGGCAAACTCCTCCAAAATAGTTTCATGCAGAAATGGCTCAGAAACTGTGAAGGAAATAATTTCTTTTGCTGATGTATCTCCAAAGAAATGTGATTTTTAAAGAGGGAAGTGCTTCTACTCTATGTATTTGCCACACCTGTTTGGTCGAAAGACACCAGGGCTTCAGTTCCGCGGGGAGTGGATTATTAGCATTCACTATGCTCCTATGCTAGTGGAAATTTCCACTTGGCCAGACAGAAAGATGTCATTTGATGCATTTTCTCTTGTGCAAGCTATATGATGCCCTGAATTTATCCTCTCAATTGTGTGTCAGTAATATTTTAGGAGTAACTGTGTCACTTTGTTGCTTCCATCAAACACCAAAACTTGGTTTTAAAAAGGGAACTGATGAACTGACTATGCATGTGAGTCAACTAATAGAAGGTATCATGCATGGAAGGAAAATTTTAAAAAATTCACTTGCATATACTTTGACCATATTTCCTTCCTTTGCACATTATACTTCAGCTTTTCATTTCAAAGAATAATCGCTTATTTAAATTATAAAAAGTAATATTAAAATAAAGCTTTTTGGGGCAAGTATTTAAAGTTGGATTCAGTAATCATCAAAAATTCATATGTAATAGCCTATAGCTGCATATTATTTACCTTGCCTTCCTTCCATGTTACTCTTCCTTCATTATCTTCTTCTAACCTTTGCATAATGAGACAGCACCTACCTCTACAGCATTGAAGCATTGGTCAATTAAAGCATTGTGAATCTTACCTTTTACGTACTGATCATTCATTGCCTAATAATACCGAACCCCTCAAAGAACTATGAGGACTTGGAGCTGTTTTGCATGCTCCATTGACGTTTATCATGGATTGTTTGTTTCTTTCTATGGATTGGATTGGATATTTGGGGAGGCGACCGACAGCTAAGGTCATTTGTCCCATAGGGGATAGGTAAGGGAAGAAGGGTGGATAGAAACCTGGCATCAGCATGTTTCACAAGACTCAGGCTGAAAGATCTACATTGAAAATTTATGTATAAAATGAAGGAATTAAAATCAAGACCATACATAGTAATCACTTTCTTTCCTACTCTAACCATCCACCTCCAATTTCTAGCCTCATAGGGAACCATTGCTCAACAAATACCATTTTTTTCCTCATGGCTGCCTTCAATTTTTATGATTGACAAAAATTGGGCACTGAATCAGTACCCTTGGTAGCATGCATAGGTGTAATTTTCAGGTATCATTAGATGACTTCTCCATTATTCCATAGTGTGAACATGATGTTCTTTGAGTTGGTTCTTCAAAATTGACCTCAGAATTAGAGATGACAAATTCCATGAATTGAAAATTGTTTCCCAAGCAGAGTAAGAGAAAACATATATTACTTTAGGCTTGTTCCCAGTCCAGTTGCTCAGAAGTTTGACCTTAAGTGTTATCCTGTAAAACCAACTGAAGTTGTTGGTGGGTAGGATTGCCTCGCCAGACAGATCCCTAGGCACCTACGCCAAGTGTTTAATCCCATGAGATCGCCAATTGGTAAAAGAAGGTCTGGCTCCAAACCATTGGGAACTGGATAGGGATAGGGTTTTGGGAAGGAATGGTTTAAGACTCAGTCACAATTACATTGACCTCATAATGAACCCTTAAATGTAACAGTAAAGATGGTGTTCCATGGGACCAATACTTAATTTTTAAATACAATGCAGCAATGCAGGTTTATAAGCATAACAAACCACCTTGTAGTAATACTACTCAATTATATAATTTGCCACCTGTTTCACCAACTTTTTAATGTTTCGGGCAGGTGGGTAAAGAAAAGAGAAAAGGCGGACAATCTTTCCGAACAGCCTTTAATGATCTCTTTCTTAGGAGGTACACCAAGAAGAATCCAATCCAAGTCCTCTACAGCCCGTCGAGGCGGGTATTTGATAACCCAGGCCTCCCCCTCTGCAGTTCCACCACCGACTGCTCTCCATCCCAACTGAGTGCTGAGGCTCCCTGTGGCGGCGCTAGTAGGCGACCGCCACATTCAAATATGGCCAATAAGGTCAAGGAGACGGGGAGAGCCGTAAAGTGCCGACTACAAGAACACGGATGAGCAATGAGGAACAGGCTATTCCATCTCTCTGCCGTGGCAGAACTAATCCACTCTGAACTGGGACACTCCGTCAAATTGGAAGAGGCCACCATATTCGCCAGAGAATCTCAATACTTCCTGAGAATTATTCGGGAGGCTATCGAGATTTCTAAACATCCATTGAATTTCAACCGCGAGGACAAATATCACCTCCACAGCTCTTGGAAAAGACTTTTCAAACGAATGGACCAATCAGGACAAAGGGAAAAAATTGGCGCCAAAAAGTGAAATGTCGCCATCTATATAAAAGTGTTCAATCTCCGACATCATCACTTTGACCTGAAGATGCCTGCTGGAACACTGGCAAAACTGTAGTCTTTAAAACAGTAACGCGATGAAAAACCCCAGAAGAATGCTGCCCTTATCATCTCGAGTCGTTCCGAATGGAGGGATGGCTAACAAAAATGTGTACCTCTAAATTCAAGATGGCGGAATTGCGCAGTATAGGAATCCAGATGGCGTAGTGGCGGTAAGAACTTCACATCATAGCTGGCATAATGCTTCCCTGTGATGAGCGTTGGGCAAAATGTAAACAAACAACATATCACGACGTAGAAGGAAAATTCGAGGATTTGAAGGCATATATTTTCAGTGTACCTTTTATTGGGACATCAGTATGTGGCAACATGACGATAAAGTTGGTATTACATTTATATGTGCTACAAAATTATGTTGATAACTCCTTAGTTCGCCAACTGTGTGGCCTGTATATTTTTGCATGACATGACTAGGGTTAACATCTGTATTGACATCTTTAAATCAGGGCATACTACTGTATATACCTCTAAAATTATGCAATATATGATTAAACTCTTAGGATTTGGAAGGAAATATTATCAATGTACCAATTAGTGAAAAAGACCTCATGGTTACATATCAAAAAGGCAAGGCAAACATTTTTGTGTACCTACCCTAAAGTTCTGATTAAAACTGCTTAGTTCCTAAATTAACTGGCCTATATAATTTTTGTGCACCATAGAAATGGTAAACATCCAGATTAGTATGTTTAAATCAAGGCAAGCATTTGTATACACCTCATAAATAATGCAATCTATGATGAACCACTTGCATGATGGAAGGCAAACATTTTCGGTGTACCTTTCAGAGAGAGAATTCCTTGCTTACATTTCGAAAATGCTCGGAAAAAGTGTACCTTCCTATTTGAGTCGAAAACTCCTGTTTATTAATCAACTGGCTTTGATCTTAATGTCCAACTAGTACCATGGTTTGGACATTTTTCAAAATATTTGAGTCAGGGCAGACAATTCAAAATACCTCATAAATTATTCAAAATATATTTGAACTACTTTTATTTTAGAAGGCAAACATTTCAGTGTACCTTTCAGTGAGAGAATTACCTGCTTACATTTCAAACATGCTTGGCAAACATTTATGTGTATCTTCCTAGTTGAGTGGAAAACTTCTATGTTTATTAATCAATAGATATCTCCTCGATCGTTAATGAATATCCACCACAATCTCACGTTAGCAACCATTTACTACGTCTATTTGCAATAACAACTGAAAACACTCTATTTGAGGAGGAGCCAAGGACTGGGGGAACTAAAAGTGGAAATTTAGGAGACACGTAGCCTAGGCAATGATTCCAAACGTCCAAATCAATAATATACATTCATTACCTGTGTACTCAAATGAATACCTGGGTACTCAAATGAATACTTGGGTACTACCTATGGAGAAAGCTTTTTAGTTACTCAACAATGGGACTCCCAGATGTCTGAATCGCGAACATCTTACGCGTCTCAATAATATGTCCTTACTCAAGAGCCCAAGCAACGAGAGTGGGCAGCAACTTGAAACAATGTCTTGTATAGTAATGAGTTAGGGACCAATCAGCATTTTTTCAATGGGTAATTGGTGTCCAACGGAACCCCCATGTGGTTCTTTTAAATCTATATAACACATTTTTTTCATAATTTTCATGTCCTTGAGTTTTTATAATTTAAACACTTATATGGAATTATTCGCGCTTGTAAAAATTTGTTGAAAATGGAACGACCTAAGTTTAATCAAAAATATTACATCTTAAAATATCTTTAATTAAGTGACTGGCTCCGTACACATTGCTTCATCTGACTATTATTATGACCTGATATAATGTACGATTAGCGTTAGGATGATACTAAGTTTAACTGAAATGTTTTCAAAACATGCATAGAATGCAAAAATATGCGTTCTACATTACACTCACATGTGCCACAGGCAGGTTTATAATGCAGTTTCGAATTTGGTTATTTCTTGAATTTATGTTTTCCGACGCTAGATAAAGTAAAAGAAGTTCTGAAAAAATGAGAAATGCTGCAGAATTTGGAAGAAGTTATCAAGTTTCCTATTAATTCCCTGATACATTTCAGAACAATGGGCAGTCAAGACAACATCACGGGAACGGAGAAGGCACTCCATATAATCTGTCGAGCCATTGCTAGATTTTATTTCCTGGGTTTCAGTAGTATCACCGAATGATAGGTCCTAAGTTAGGGGTTTATTTTCCTAAACCTTTTATACTAAATGTTACATAAATATACATAGATTTAAATAGGGGCAAAGGAGAAGTACATAGGTACCTTTGGTATGTAATAATATGCCGATCTTGGAGGAGGAACGTAGGTTTAACATATTTGTAGGATAAATGTTTTAGAACTATAAAGAAGTCTAATACTTTTTGATAAATGAGTTAGTGACCTCTTGTATGTTCATTGTCCTATGAGTGAAGGTCGTTGAGCTATGGGGGGTAGTCGTTGATCTCTGAGGTATGGTCCTTGACTTCTGGTGTAGTCAATGACCTCTGGTGGTGTCATTGTACCCTGGGGGGGGTCAATGGAATCTGTTGGGGCCATTAACCTCTGAGTAAGGGGTCGTTTACCAATGAGGGGGGTCATTGACTTCTGAATGGAGTTCCTTGACCTCTGCTGTGGTCATTGACCTCTGGTGGAGTGATTGACCTCTGACGGGGTCATTGACCCCTGGCTGATTCTTTGAACTCAGGTGGGGTCAAAGACCACTGATGGGGCCATTGACCACTGAGTGGGCCATTGACCATTGACTTCTGATAAAGTCATTGACTACTGTCGGAGTCATTGAACTTTAATGGGGTCAATGACCTCTGGTGGGGCCATTGTCCTCTGAGAGGAGGTTGTTTACCCTTCAGGGGGGTTATTGATCAATTGCGAGGTCATTGAACTCAGGTGAGATGAATGACCTTTGGTGGGGAAATTGAAAGCGAAGTAAATCGCGAGGACATTGAACTCTAGGGAGGTCAATGACCTTTGGTGGGGCCATTGACCTCTACGTGGGGATCGTTTACCTATGAAGGGGGTCATTGACGTCTGAGTGGAGTTCCTTGACCTCTGCTGATGTCATTGACCTCTGAGTAGAGTTCTTTGACCTATCTTGCGGTCATTGACCGCTCCTGAGGTCATTTACCTCTCCTGAGTTCATTGACTTCTGATAAAGTCATTGACTACTGATGGATTCCTTGAACTTTAATGGGATCAATGACCTCTGGTGGGGCCATTGTCCTCTGGGAGGAAGTTGTTTACCCTTCAGGGGGGTTATTGACCAATTGCGAGGTCATTGAACTCAGGTGAGATAATGACCTTTGGTGGGGAAATTGAACGCGAGGTAAATCGCGAGGTCATTGAATTCTAGGGAGGTCAATGACCTTTGGTGGGGCCATTGACCTCTGAGTGGGGATCGTTTACCTATGAAGGGGGTCATTGACGTCTGTGTGGGGTTCCTGGACCTCTGCTGAGGTCATTGACCTCTAGAGCGGCCTTTGACTTCTGATGGTGTTATTGAACTCTAATGGAGTCACTGATCTCTGGCGGGGTCATTTACCTCTGGCGGGGTCATTAAACTCTGGTGGGGTCAATAACCTTGGATGGGGCCAATGACCTCTGATTGCAGGTAGTTTACCTATTAGGGGGGGTCTCTGATGGGGCCTTTGTCTTCTAATTGGAAGTATTTTTCCTATTAGGGGGGTCATTGACCTCTGAGTGGACTTCCTTGAACTTTGCTGTGGTCATTGACCTCTGGCGGCGTCATTAAACTCTGGTGGGGTCAATTACCTCTGGCAAGGCAGTTGACCTCTGAATGGGGGTTATTTACCTAAAATGGGGGTCAATGACCTCTGAGTATAGTTCATTGACCTTTGGTGAGGTCATTGACCTCTGGTCGATCTTTGACCTCTCCTTAGGTCATGGAACTGTAATGGGGTCAATGACCTCTTTTGGGGCCATTGTACTCTGAGAGGAGGTGTTTACCCTTCAGGGGGGTCATTTACCAATTGCGAGGTCATTGAACTCTGGTGAGGTCAATGAACCCTTCCCTCCCATTGAACCCCTATTAACCTCTGGGGATGGGGTCAATACCCTCTGGTGGGGCCTTTGACTTCTGAGTGGGGGTCGTTTACCTATGAGGGGGGTTATTGACGTCTAAGTAGAGTTCCTTGACCTTTGCTGAGGTCATCGACCTCTGGTAGAGTTATTTAACCTTTCCTGGGGTCATTAACCTCTGATGACACCAGTGACCTCTGGCGGGGTTGTTTACCTCTGGACGGACCCATTGACCTCTGAGTGGAGAACGTTTACCTATTAGGGGGGTCATTGACCCCTCATTGGAGTTCCTTGACCTCTGCTGAGGTTATTAACCTTTGGTGGAGTCATAGACCGCTGGTGGAATGATTGACGTTTAATGGTGTAATTGAACTCTGCATTTTCATTTGAGGTCTCTGCCCCTGGTGGGGTCTTGACCTCAGTTGGGGTATTTGACCTCTGCATGGGGGTTGTTGACCAATGAGAAGGTTAATTGACCTCTGGCGTGGTCATTGACCTTTGAAGGAGTCATTGACTCTGATAAAGTCATTCACCTCTGGAGGGGTCATTGACCTCTGGCGTGGACCTTGACTTCAGGAGGGTCATTGACCTCTGGTGAAATCATTTGCCTTTGGTGGAGTCATCGACCTCTGGTATTGTAAGTGACCGCAGACTGGGAGTCGTTAATCTATGAGGGGGGTCTTTGATCTCTGAGTGGCTGTGGATTTTGCTTTCAGCTATCAATGCAATAGACATGTATAACCGTTAATGAATACGATTTTCCTTATCGTGGTATGTGTCTCGCATAAATAGCTGTAAAATGTTAACTGTCACACATTGATTACACGCATCGCACATTGCATTTAAAATTCATTAATTTCAAACGCGATGAATAATTCTCACTAGGAACTCAAAAAGCAGTTTCAATTCTAAATTATTTCTTTCATTTATTAATTTCCTGCTAAGGTAATTGTGAATTTTACTGTCAACAATTTTTCTGTATATATGCTTTCTGTGATTGATAAGATTTTTTTATAGTTTTTTTTCCTCTCGCAAAATAAGCTGTAATATATTCACTATGTCACGACGACTCGATGAATGTGGATTTTACTAAAGCGTTCTTGCCCCTTCTATATATTTGGCATTGTAAAATAGAGAGAATGTAATTTGTTTTTCATTTTTTGTGTCAGGCATTAATAGCTGTAATATATTCACTGTCTTACATTGACGACAACACGCGAATATTGCTAATCAACTTCAGATTTTTCCAACGCGATAAATGATTCGCCCTAGAAACCCCAAAAGCAATTTCTTAGGTGGATTTTGCTTTTAACATTTTTATTTCTGTGAGAATAAAAAAGGATTTTTCTTCAACATATCCTGCTTTTTTTGTGCATTTGGTAATTATCACGGTAAATGATTATCTAATCGGTATTTTCGCTCGCATAATAGCTTTATTATTAAATTTCCTCACATTGATTATACGATAAAAATTGCTTTTCATCATCAGGTTTTTTTTACACTGCTATGCAATAAGGATTGTATAACTGTGAATGAATACGATTTTTCTAATCGGTTTTTATGGCTCAGATAAATAGCTTTAATAAATCATCTTTCTGACACTGAAAATACCATGCAAAAAGGCTTTTCAGCATCAGATTTATCAACCGCGATGAAGAATTATCACGAGACTCCAAAATCAGTTTCAAATTTAAATTTTTATTTATCATTTTAATTTCAACAAGGATATATTTGGATTTTATATTCGTTTATCATACATTACCTAAGCTTTCCGTTTTAATTTTAGTGCATATATACAATATATCTTTTAGTCCCTTGTTTCAAGCTTAAATTACTCGTATATATTAACTGTTTCACTATGAACACATGATTCAAAAATTGCTTTTCCACATCAGATTTTTCGAACGCGTTGAAGAATTCTCACAAGAAACTAAAAAAAGCAAAGATTCAAATCTAGTTTTCGCTTTAATCATTTAAATTACTGCGAGGATATAAGTGGATTTTACATTCGTTAACCTGCATTTTCTATGCATTAGGAATTAATTTTACTGGAAGTAATAAATTTTTCTCCTCGTACTTTGTTTCAGGCACTAATTGCTATTATATTATAACTGTCTCACATTGAATACACGATTCGAAAATTGCTTTTCGATATCAGATTTATCGAACGCGGTGAAAATTCTCACAATAAACTCCAAAAGCAGTTTCAAATCAAGTGTTCGCTATTAACATTTAAAATTCTGCGAGGATGTATGACGATTTTACTTTCGATTACCCTACTTTTTCTATGCATTAAGAATTAATTTTGGTGAAATAATTCCATTTATCTCCTCGTCCTTCGTTTCACGCATTAATTGCTATTATATATGAAGTGTCTCACATTGAGTACACGATTCTACAACCTTTTCTTCGTCAGGTTTATCAACTGCGTTGAAGATTCTCACAAGAATATCCAAAAGCTGTTTTAACTCAAGTTTTCGCTTTCACAATTTAAAATTCTGCGAGGATGTATGAGGATTTTATAATGGTATACCCTGCTTTTTCTATGCATTAAGAATTAATATAAGTGAGATAGTTCGATTTATCTTTTCCTCCTTTGTTTAATGCATTAATAACTATGATAAATTCAATGTCTTAAATTCGATACACGATTCAAAAACTTATTCAACATCAGATCGTTCAAACGCGTTGAAGTATTCCTACAAGAAACACCAAAAGCAATTTCAAATCAAGTTTTCGCTTTCATCATTTAAATACTGCGAGGATATATGAGGATTTTACTTTCGTTTACCCTGCTTTTTCTATGCATTAGGAATTAATTTTAGTGGAGTAATTCGACTTGTCTTCTCGTCCTTTCTTCACGCATTAATTGCTATTAGACATGAACTGTCTCACATTGAGTACACGATTCTAAAACCTTTTCTTCATCAGGTTTATCAACGCGTTGAAGAATTCTCACAAGAATATCCAAAAGCAGTTTCAAATCAAGTTTTCGCTTTCACCATTTAAAATTCTGCGAGGATGAATGAGGATTTTACTTTAGTTTACCCTGCTTTTTCTATTAATAAAGAATTAATTTTAGTGGATTCATGTTTTCCTCCTTTGTTAAATGCATTAATTACTAATATAAATTTAATGTCTCACATTGAATACACGATTCTAAAACAATTTCTTTATCAGATTATTCCACCGCGTTGAAGAATTCTCACATGAAACTCCAAAAGCAGTTTCAATCCACCTTTTCGCTTTCACCATTAAAAACTCTACGAGGATATATGAGGATTTTACTTTCGTTTGTCCTGCTTTTTCTATGGAGTAGGCATTTAATTTAATGGATGAATTTGATTTATCCTTTCGTCTTTTCCTTTACGCGTTATTTGCTTTAGTGTTTTTAGCCGTTCCTTTACGCGTTATTTGCTCTCATTCAATACACGATTTCAAAAGATCTTCTCCATACCAGATTTTTCAAACGCGTTGAAGAATTCTCACAAGAAACTCAAAAAAAGAAGATTCAAATCTAGTTTTCGCTTTAATCATTTAAATTTCTGCGAGGCTATCTGTGGATTTCACATTCCATTTCCCCGCATTTTCTATGCATTAGGAATTAATTTTGCTGGAAGTATTCAATTTATCTCCTCGTTCTTTGTTTCACGCATTAATTACTTTAAAATATTTACTGTTCCACATTTAAGCCACGATTTGACAGTGTACATTAGATTATTCTACCGCGTTGAATAATTCTTACAAGAAACTCGAACTGTAATTTCAAATGAACTTTTCTCTTTTATACTTAAAAATTCCGCGAGGATATTTGAGGATTTAACTTTTGTTTTTCTGCTTTTTCTATGCATTACGAATTATTTTTGGGGAATACTTCGATTTATCTTTTCGTTATTAGTTAAATGCATTATTAACTATAATAAGTTAAATTTCTCACATATCTCTCATTAGGCATTAAATTTATTGGAAGAATTAGATTCATCCTTTCGTCTTTTCTCTTCCGCATATTTTGCTTTAGCATATTTACTGTCTCTTATTGAATACACGATTTTAAAATGTCTTCTCTACATCAGATTTTTCGACCGCGATGAATAATTCTCACAAGAATCGCCAATAGCAGTTTCAAATCCAGTTCTGGCTCTTATCATTTTAATTACTGCGTTGATATATGTGAATTTTACGATCGTTTAACCTGCTTTGTCAATGCATTAGGAATTAATTTTACCGAAAAACGGAATCAATTTTCTTTTCTTTTCACGGATTATTGTTTTAAAATATTAACTGTCCCACTATTAATCTATAATTTAAGAGTTGCTTCTCCACATCAGATTATTCTACCGCGTTGAAAAATTCTCACATGAATTTCAAAAAGCAGTTTCAAATCAAGTTTTCGCTTTCAACATTTATAATCTTGCGAGGATATATGTGGATTTTACTTTCATTTGTCCTGCTTATTCTATGCATTAGGAATTTATTTTGTGGAAGATTTCGATTTAATTTTTCGTTCCAAGTTTTGTCCACTTATCGCTATGATATATTAACTGTCTCACATTGATTATACTATTGGAAACAATTCTTATCGACATCAGATGTTTCACACGTGTTTAAGAATTCTCACAAGAAAATCAAAAAAAGCAGATTCAAATCTAGTTTTCGCGTTAATCAATTAAATTTCTGCGAGGATTTCTTTGGGTTTTAAATTTCTTTAACCTGCATTTTCTTCTTCTTCTTAAGTCATCAACCCAAAGGTTGGTTGGCGGCAGTTCTCCATACTCTTCGGTCCTGTGCCATTCTTTTCAACTGCACATAAGTGGAGCAGCCTAACTCCTTCATTATTTGGCCCATAAACTCCAACCTAGGCATGCCCCGGCAGTTGGCTCCCTCTACAGTGCCTTCTAAGATGGTGGCCAGCAATGTTTCGTGCCTTAGTTGGTGCCCGATCCAGATATTTCTTCTCTTTTTCAGTAGTTTCAGCAGACAAGGAGACTCCCCCACACGTTTGAGAACCTCCTCGTTACTGATTTTGTCCACCCAGGGAATCTTTAACATCCTTCTGAAACACCACATCTGGAATGCTTCCACCCTCCTCTCTTCTGCCTAGCCCAACGTCCAGGTCTCACTGCCATATAAAAATATGCTCCACACATAAGTTTGAAGAAGGCGTTTTCTTAGGTCTAGGCAGATATTTCTGGATGTTAGGAGTTTCCCTTTTTGATAAAACGCCTTCTTTGCCTGGTGAATTCTACTTAATAAGTCTCTTTTGCCCCTTCCATCGGCTGTTATTTTGCTTCCCAGGTAGGTAAACTCCTCTACGTTCTCTAATCGCCTGTCCCTTAAATACACTTTAGCTTGTCCCCCATACTTGCTAACCTTAAGTACTTTGGTCTTATCTACATTAATGTTCATATTATATCCTGCTGTTAGGATGTCCTCCATTGCCTCAAGTACCTCGCTCAGATCCTTTTCGCTCTCAGCCAGTAGTGCAATATCATCAGCGAACCTCATCATATCCAGTTTTTCTCCATGGATCTTGACACCACCTAGCTCCCCTACCTTTTCTCTAATCTCATCTAGAGCTCTCTGTATGTAGTAATTGAAGAGAATCGGTGATAGGGAGCATCCTTGTCTTACCCCTTGCCTTATAGTTGCTTCCTGCACATGGTCTCCACAGCGCACCACTGCCTTTTCCTCTTCATATAGGTTCCAGATTACTCTCCTGTCCTTGTATTTAATTCCTGCTTCTTTCAGCATTTGGAACATTGGTGCCCAACGAACCTTGTCAAACGCCTTTTCTAAGTCTATGAAGGCCACAAATGTGTCTTTGTTCTTTCTCAGTCGTTTTTCCATTATGGTTCTGAGCGAGAGAATAGATTCGCGTGTCCCTCTTCCTTTTCTAAATCCAAATTGATCATTGGATAAAAGTGCGTCAATTTTAGGTTCAACTCTCTTCAGTATGATGGATGTAAGTATTTTGGAAGCATGCGTGACTAGGCTTAGGGTGCGGTGTTGTTCACATTTTTTCGCCGAATTCTTTTTCGGCAGGGGGACAATGATGCATTTTTTGAAATCATCTGGAAGATTTCCTGTTTCGTACATCGTCTGGACAAGATGGTAGAGGGTGTCTGAGGTCTGTTCACCCGCTGCTTTGATCAGTTCTGCCGGCAGGTTGTCGATGCCTGGGGCTTTTTGCTCTCTTAGTTTTGTAACTGATAAGTTAAATTCGGATCTCATAATTGAGTCACCTCTGTTGTCATCTTCAACTTCATCGTCATGTTCAAGAACAGAATCTTTGGTTAGAATTTCATCTCCATATAATTTCTCGAGGTATTCTTTCCAACGTTTTGCTACTTTGTCTGATTCGTACAAGAGCTTTCCATTTTCTGCTTCTATCGCACATCCCTTTATTTTCTTCTGACCAAAAAATGCTTTAATGGATGAATATGCGGATTCCACATTCCCATTCTCCATCATCTGTTCGACTCCTTTACATCTCTCCTCAAGAAAAGTTTCCTTTGCTCGCTTGCATTTTCTATTGATCTCATTCCTCACAGCTCTATAGAGGCGTTTTCCGTCATCGGTTTCATCATTCTTGAGGTCTCTTCTTTTTTCCATTAGGCTCAATATTTCCTCTGTAACCCATTCCTTTCTGGCTTCTGGTCCTCTCTTTCCCAATACTTTTTCTGCTGCCTTAATCAATGTATTTTTTATACCATCCCAGTTTACATTAGTGTAATTTTCTTGTTGTAATTCATTCATGCATCGATCGGACTCTTCTTTGAACTTATTTCTACATATTTCATCTTTGAGCTTTGGCAGGTTCCATTTGATCATTTTCTTATTTTTGAGTCTTTTCAATTTCAAGACGGAATCACAAATGACTATGTTGTGATCGCTATCAATATCAGGACTAGAACAGCTTCTGCAGTTCTTAACTTGATTTTTATATCTTTCCCTGGCTAGCATAAAATCAATTTGGAAACGCTTTTGGTCGCCAGGTGCTTTCCAAGTATATCTTCGCCGAGGATGCTGTTGAAACATAGTATTAGCAATGGTGAGTTTGTTCCTGGCACAAAACTCCACGAGTCGATCACCTCTTTGATTCCTTACTCCCAAACCGTATGATCCTACGACGGTTCCTTCATATCCCTCTCCCACCACAGCATTCCAGTCTCCCATAATTATGAGGTTCTCACTAGCCTTTATATCACAGATCAATGTATTTAACCTATCGTATATGTTCTCCACGAATTCGTCATCTTGATTGGTTGTTGGCATATACACTTGAATTATAACCGTGTCCACTGGCTTGGTTTCAAGTTTGACTAAGATATACCTTCCATCTCCTTGTATATATCCCTTTACTCTTTGCCCTAATTCTTTATTTAACATTATTCCCACACCCCCTTGTCCGGGGTTGCCTTCGATTGTGCCCGTATGAATCATTCTGCATTCACCACTCCAAAAATCGCCATCCTGGGGCCACCTCATTTCTGCTATCCCCAAAAGTTGAATCTTCATTCTGTTCATTTCAAACTTAAGATTTTCAAGTTTGCCATTTTGCAACAGAGTGAGTACATTCCAGGTGGCTATTCTCCTATATGATTTAGCTGTTTTCTTCTTGATAGAGGTCAGCGCTCGAGCAGTCCCCTCCCGGAGATCCGAATGGGGAACTATTACTCCGGAATATTTTACTAAAGCACGTTGCTCCATTTTCAACAAAGTGTGTAACTGCCGTTACAATGGGTATCCTCATGGATCTTTAATGTGGTAGTCCCCTAAACATTCCACATCCCGTGCCGTTGGCCTCTAGGAGGTTCCTCCGCCTTTAGGGGTGATTTCTCGCCCCAAGGACATGGGTTGTCCTATTCCTCTACCCGCTCTTCCGCCCTCCGAAGAGGCCGTTGGCACTTGGTAGAGGGTGACTTCTTATCCCGGAAGTCCCTCGGTCGCCAATTCCTCGTTCGCGAAGCAGGGTACACCGGATGCAGTTGATCAACACCACTCGTGCAGGTGAGGTTGGCTTATGAGTAGGAGAGGCTGTGTGTTCGCATCCTACCCCTTATACCCCTGCATTTCCTATGCGTTAGGAAATAATTTTAATGGAATAAAACGATTTATCTCCTCGTCCTTTGTTTCACCCATTAGTTTCTACTATATATGAACTGTCTCAAATTCAATACACGATACGAAAATTGCTTTTCTACAGCAGATTGTTTAAACGCGTTGAAGAATTCTCACAAGAAACTCCAATAGCAGTTTCCAATCACTTTTACGCTTTCACCATTTAAAATTCTGCGAGGATATATGAGGACTTTACTTTCGATTACCCTGCTTTTTCGTTGCCTTTAAGAGTTCTCACATGAAACTGCTATATATAATATTGATAGCTATAATAAATTAAATGTCTCACATTGAATACTCGGTTGTAAATCCGTTTCTACATCTGATTGTTCAACCGCGTTGAAGCGTTCTCACATGAAACTCCAAAAGCTGTTTCAAATCACTTTTTCGCTTTCACCATGAAAAATTCTACGAGGATATATGAGGATTTTACTTTCGTTTGTCCTGCATTATCTATGGAGTAGGCATTCAATTTATTGGATGAATTTGATTTATCCTTTCGTCTTTTCCTTTACGCATTATTTGCTTGAGTGTTGTTACTGTCTCTTATTCAATACACCATTTCAAAAGGTCTTCTCCATATCAGATTTTTCAAACGCGTTGAAGAATTCTCACAAGAAACTTATGTCACGAATTATTTTTGGGGAATACTTCGATTTATCATTTCGTTATTAGTTAAATGCATTATTAACCATAATAAATTAAATTTCTCACGTAACTCTCATTAGGCATTAAATTTATTGGAAGAATTAGATTCATCCTTTCGTCTTTTCTCTTCCGCATATTTTGCTTTAGCATATTTACTGTCTCTTATTGAATACACGATTTAAAATGTCTTCTCTACAACAGATTTTTCGACCGTGATGAATAATTCTCACAAGAATCGCCAATAGCAGTTTCAAATCCAGTTCTGGCTCTTATCATTTTAATTACTGCGTTGATATATGTGAATTTTACGATCGTTTAACCTGCTTTGTCAATGCATTAGGAATTAATTTTACCGAAAAACGGAATCATTTTTCTTTTCTTTTCACGGATTATTGTTTTAAAATATTAACTGTCCCACTATTAATCTACAATTTAAAAGTTGCTTCTCCACATCAGATTATTCTACTGCGTTGAAAAATTCTCACATGAATCTCAAAAAGCAGTTTCAAATCAAGTTTTCGCTTTCAACATTTAAAATCTTGCGAGGATATATGTGGATTTTGCTTTCATTTGTCCTGCTTATTCTATGGATTAGGAATTTAATATTGTGGAAGATTTCGATTTAATTTTTCGTTCCAAGTTTTGTCCACTTATTGCTATGATATATTAACTGTCTCACATTGATTATACTATTGGAAACAATTCTTATCGACATCAGATGTTTCACACATGTTTAAGAATTCTCACAAGAAAATCAAAAAAAGCAGATTCAAATCTAGGTTTCGCTTTCATCATTTAATTTCTGGAAGGCTATCTGTGGATTTTACATTCCATTTACCAGCATTTTCAATGCATTAGGAATTAATTTGCTGGAAGTATTCAATTTATCTCCTCGTCCTTTGTTTCACGCATTAATTACTTTAAAATATTCACTGTCCCACATTTAAGCCACGATTTGAAAGTGTACATCAAATTATTCTACCGCGTTAAAGAATTGTCACAAGAAACTCGAACTGGAGTTTGAAATGAACTTATCTCTTTTGTAATTAAACTTCCGCGAGGATATATGAGGATTTAACTTTTGTTTTCCTGCTTTTTCTATGCATTACGAATTATTTTTGGGGAATACTTCGATTTATCTTTTCGTTATTAGTTAAATGCTTTATTAACTATGATAAATTTAATGTCTCACATATCTCTCATTAGGCATTAAATTTATTAGGAGAATTAGATTTATCCTTTCGTCTTTTCTTTTACGCATTTTTTGCTTTAGCATATTTACTGTCTCTTATTAAATACACGATTTTAAAATGTCTTCTCTACATCAGATTTTTCGACCGCGATGAATAATTCTCACAAGATTCGCCAATAGCAGTTTCAATCTAGTTCTTGATTTTATGATTTTAATTACTGCGATGATTTACGTGAATTTTACGATCGTTTAACCTGCTTTGCCTATGCATTAGGAATTAATTTTACCGGAAAAATGGAATCTATTTTCTTTTTGTTTCACGCATTAAATGTTTTAAAATATTAACTGTCCCACTATTGATCCACAATTAAAAAGTTGCTTCTCCACATCAGATTATTCTATCGCGTTGAACAATTCTCACATGAATCTCAAAAAGCAGTTTCAAATCAAGTTTTCGCTTTCAACATTTAAAATCTTGCGAGGATATATGTGGATTTTACTTTCAATTGTCCTGCTTATTCTATGCATTAGGAATTTATTTTGTGGAAGATTTCGATTTAATTTTTCGTCCCTTGTTTTGTCCACAAATTGCTATGATACATTAACTGTCTCACATTGATTATACTATTGGAAACAATTCTTATCGACATCAGATTTTTCACACGCGTTTAAGAATTCTCACAAGAAAATCAAAAAAAGGCGATTCAAATCTAGTTTCGGCGTTAGTCATTTAGATTTCTGCGAGGATATCTTTGGATTTTAAATTTCTTGAACCTGCATTTTCTATGCGTTAGGAAATAATTTTAGTGGAATAAATCGATTTATCTCCTCGTCCTTTGTTTCACCCATTAGTTGCTACTATATATGAACTGTCTCAAATGCAATACACGATTTGAAAATTGCTTTGTCACATCAGATTGTTCAACCGCGTTGAAGAATTCTCCCAAGAAACTCCAAAAGCAGTTTCCAATCACTTTTACGCTTTCCCATTTAAAATTCTGCGAGGATGAATGAGGATTTTACTTTCATTTACCCTGCTTTTTCATTGCATTAAGAATTAATTTTAGTGGAATAATTCGATTTATATTTTCGTACTTTGTTAACTGCATTAATAGCTATAATAAATTAAAATCTCATATTGAAATAACGGTTCTTAAACCTTTTCTACATCAGATTGTTCAACCGCGTTGAAGAATTCTCACATGAAACTCCAAAAGCAGTTTCAAATCAAGTTTTAGCTTTCACCATTTAAAATCTTGCGAGGATATAGGTTGATTTTACTTTCATTTGTCCTGCTTTTTCTAAGCATTAGTAATAAATTTTAGTGGAAGAATTCAATTTATCTTTTCGTCCCTAGTTTTGTCCACTACTTGCTATGATATATTAACTGTTTCACATTGATTACACTATTGGAAATACTTCTTATCGACATCAGATTTTTCAAACGCGTTGAAGAATTCTCACAAGAAACTCAAAAAAAGGAGATTCATATCTAGTTTTCGCTTTAATCGTTTAAATTTCTGGAAGGCTATCTGTGGATTTTACATTCCATTTACCAGCATTTTCTATGCATTAGGAATTAATTTTACTGGAAGTATTCAATTTATCTCCTCGTACTTTGTTTCACGCATTAATTGCTATTATATATCAAATGTGTCACATTGAATACACGAATCGAAAATTGCTTTTCCACATCAGATTTATCGAACGCGTTGAAGAAATCTCACAATAAACTCCAAAAGCAGTTTCAAATCAAGTGTTCTCTTTCAACATTTAAAATTCTGCGAGGATGTTTGAGGAATTACTTTCGTTTACCCTGCTTTTTCTATGCATTAAGAATTAAAATTCGTCGAATAATGCGATTAATATTTTCGTCCTTTGTTAAATGCGTTAATTACTATGATAAATTCAATGTCTCACGTTGAATACACGGTTGTAAATCCGTTTCTACATCTGATTGTTCAACCGCGTTGAAGAGTTCTCACATGAAACTCCAAAAGCTGTTTCAAATCACTTTTTCGCTTTCACCATTAAAAATTCTACGAGGATATATGAGGATTTTACTTTCGTTTGTCCTGCATTATCTATGGAGTAGGCATTCAATTTATTGGATGAATTTGATTTATCCTTTCGTCTTTTCCTTTACGCATTATTTGCTTGAGTGTTGTTACTGTCTCTTATTCAATACACCATTTCAAAAGGTCTTCTCCATATCAGATTTTTCAAACGCGTTGAAGAATTCTCACAAGAAACTTATGTCACGAATTATTTTTGGGGAATACTTCGATTTATCATTTCGTTATTAGTTAAATGCATTATTAACCATAATAAATTAAATTTCTCACGTAACTCTCATTAGGCATTAAATTTATTGGAAGAATTAGATTCATCCTTTCGTCTTTTCTCTTCCGCATATTTTGCTTTAGCATATTTACTGTCTCTTATTGAATACACGATTTAAAATGTCTTCTCTACAACAGATTTTTCGACCGTGATGAATAATTCTCACAAGAATCGCCAATAGCAGTTTCAAATCCAGTTCTGGCTCTTATCATTTTAATTACTGCGTTGATATATGTGAATTTTACGATCGTTTAACCTGCTTTGTCAATGCATTAGGAATTAATTTGACCGAAAAACGGAATCAATTTTCTTTTCTTTTCACGGATTATTGTTTTAAAATATTAACTGTCCCACTATTAATCTACAATTTAAAAGTTGCTTCTCCACATCAGATTATTCTACCGCGTTGAAAAATTCTCACATGAATCTCAAAAAGCAGTTTCAAATCAAGTTTTCGCTTTCAACATTTAAAATCTTGCGAGGATATATGTGGATTTTACTTTCATTTGTCCTGCTTATTCTATGCATTAGGAATTTAATATTGTGGAAGATTTCGATTTAATTTTTCGTTCCAAGTTTTGTCCACTTATTGCTATGATAATAACTGTCTCACATTGATTATACTATTGGAAACAATTCTTATCGACATCAGATGTTTCACACATGTTTAAGAATTCTCACAAGAAAATCAAAAAAAGCCGATTCAAATCTAGGTTTTGCTTTCATCATTTAATTTCTGGAAGGCTATCTGTGGATTTTACATTCCATTTACCAGCATTTTCTATGCATTAGGAATTAATTTGCTGGAAGTATTCAATTTATCTCCTCTTCCTTTGTTTCACGCATTAATTACTTTAAAATATTCACTGTCCCACATTTAAGCCACGATTTGAAAGTGTACATCAAATTATTCTACCGCGTTAAAGAATTGTCACAAGAAACTCGAACTGGAGTTTGAAATGAACTTATCTCTTTTGTAATTAAACTTCCGCGAGGATATATGAGGATTTAACTTTTGTTTTCCTACTTTTTCTATGCATTACGAATTATTTTTGGGGAATACTTCGATTTATCTTTTCGTTATTAGTTAAATGCTTTATTAACTATGATAAATTTAATGTCTCACATATCTCTCATTAGGCATTAAATTTATTAGGAGAATTAGATTTATCCTTTCGTCTTTTCTTTTACGCATTTTTTGCTTTAGCATATTTACTTTCTCTTATTAAATACACGATTTTAAAATGTCTTCTCTACATCAGATTTTTCGACCGCGATGAATAATTCTCACAAGATTCGCCAATAGCAGTTTCAATCTAGTTCTTGATTTTATGATTTTAATTACTGCGATGATTTACGTGAATTTTACGATCGTTTAACCTGCTTTGCCTATGCATTAGGAATTAATTTTACCGGAAAAATGGAATCTATTTTCTTTTTGTTTCACGCATTAAATGTTTTATAATATAAACTGTCCCACTATTGATCCACAATTAAAAAGTTGCTTCTCCACATCAGATTATTCTATCGCGTTGAACAATTCTCACATGAATTTCAAAAAGCAGTTTCAAATCAAGTTTTCGCTTTCAACATTTAAAATCTTGCGAGGATACATGTGGATTTTACTTTCATTTGTCCTGCTTATTCTATGCATTAGGAATTTAATATTGTGGAAGATTTCGATTTAATTTTTCGTTCCAAGTTTTGTCCACTTATTGCTTTGATATATTAACTGTCTCACATTGATTATACTAATGGAAACAATTCTTATCGACATCAGATTTTTCACACGCGTTTAAGAATTCTCACAAGAAAATCAAAAAAAGGCGATTCAAATCTAGTTTCGGCGTTAGTCATTTAGATTTCTGCGAGGATATCTTTGGATTTTAAATTTCTTGAACCTGCATTTTCTATGCGTTAGGAAATAATTTTAGTGGAATAAATCGATTTATCTCCTCGTCCTTTGTTTCACCCATTAGTTGCTACTATATATGAACTGTCTCAAATGCAATACACGATTTGAAAATTGCTTTGCCACATCAGATTGTTCAACCGCGTTGAAGAATTCTACCAAGAAACTCCAAAAGCAGTTTCCAATCACTTTTACGCTTTCACCATTTAAAATTCTGCGAGGATGAATGAGGATTTTACTTTCATTTACCCTGCTTTTTCATTGCATTAAGAATTAATTTTAGTGGAATAATTCGATTTATATTTTCGTACTTTGTTAACTGCATTAATAGCTATAATAAATTAAAATCTCATATTGAAATAACGGTTCTTAAACCTTTTCTACATCAGATTGTTCAACCGCGTTGAAGAATTCTCACATGAAACTCCAAAAGCAGTTTCAAATCAAGTTTTAGCTTTCACCATTTAAAATCTTGCGAGGATATAGGTTGATTTTACTTTCATTTGTCCTGCTTTTTCTAAGCATTAGGAATAAATTTTAGTGGAAGAATTCAATTTATCTTTTCGTCCCTAGTTTTGTCCACTACTTGCTATGATATATTAACTGTTTCACATTGATTACACTATTGGAAATACTTCTTATCGACATCAGATTTTTCAAACGCGTTGAAGAATTCTCACAAGAAACTCAAAAAAAGGAGATTCATATCTAGTTTTCGCTTTAATCGTTTAAATTTCTGGAAGGCTATCTGTGGATTTTACATTCCATTTACCAGCATTTTCTATGCATTAGGAATTAATTTTACTGGAAGTATTCAATTTATCTCCTCGTACTTTGTTTCACGCATTAATTGCTATTATATATCAAATGTGTCACATTGAATACACGAATCGAAAATTGCTTTTCCACATCAGATTTATCGAACGCGTTGAAGAAATCTCACAATAAACTCCAAAAGCAGTTTCAAATCAAGTGTTCTCTTTCAACATTTAAAATTCTGCGAGGATGTTTGAGGAATTACTTTCGTTTACCCTGCTTTTTCTATGCATTAAGAATTAAAATTCGTCGAATAATGCGATTAATATTTTCGTCCTTTGTTAAATGCGTTAATTACTATGATTGATTCAATGTCTCACATTGAATACACGGTTGTAAATCCGTTTCTACATCTGATTGTTCAACCGCGTTGAAGAGTTCTCACATGAAACTCCAAAAGCTGTTTCAAATCACTTTTTCGCTTTCACCATGAAAAATTCTACGAGGATATATGAGGATTTTACTTTCGTTTGTCCTGAATTATCTATGAAGTAGGCATTCAATTTATTGGATGAATTTGATTTATCCTTTCGTCTTTTCCTTTACGCATTATTTGCTTGAGTGTTGTTACTGTCTCTTATTCAATACACCATTTCAAAAGGTCTTCTCCATATCAGATTTTTCAAACGCGTTGAAGAATTCTCACAAGAAACTTATGTCACGAATTATTTTTGGGGAATACTTCGATTTATCATTTCGTTATTAGTTAAATGCATTATTAACCATAATAAATTAAATTTCTCACGTAACTCTCATTAGGCATTAAATTTATTGGAAGAATTAGATTCATCCTTTCGTCTTTTCTCTTCCGCATATTTTGCTTTAGCATATTTACTGTCTCTTATTGAATACACGATTTAAAATGTCTTCTCTACAACAGATTTTTCGACCGTGATGAATAATTCTCACAAGAATCGCCAATAGCAGTTTCAAATCCAGTTCTGGCTCTTATCATTTTAATTACTGCGTTGATATATGTGAATTTTACGATCGTTTAACCTGCTTTGTTAATGCATTAGGAATTAATTTTACCGAAAAACGGAATCATTTTTCTTTTCTTTTCACGGATTATTGTTTTAAAATATTAACTGTCCCACTATTAATCTACAATTTAAAAGTTGCTTCACCACATCAGATTATTCTACCGCGTTGAAAAATTCTCACATGAATCTCAAAAAGCAGTTTCAAATCAAGTTTTCGCTTTCAACATTTAAAATCTTGCGAGGATATATGTGGATTTTACTTTCATTTGTCCTGCTTTTTCTATGCATTAGGAATTTAATATTGTGGAAGATTTCGATTTAATTTTTCGTTCCAAGTTTTGTCCACTTATTGCTATGATATATTAACTGTCTCACATTGATTATACTATTGGAAACAATTCTTATCGACATCAGATGTTTCACACATGTTTAAGAATTCTCACAAGAAAATAAAAAAAAGCCGATTCAAATCTAGATTTCGCTTTCATCATTTAATTTCTGGAAGGCTATCTGTGGATTTTACATTCCATTTACCAGCATTTTCTATGCATTAGGAATTAATTTGCTGGAAGTATTCAATTTATCTCCTCGTCCTTTGTTTCACGCATTAATTACTTTAAAATATTCACTGTCCCACATTTAAGCCACGATTTGAAAGTGTACATCAAATTATTCTACCGCGTTAAAGAATTGTCACAAGAAACTCGAACTGGAGTTTGAAATGAACTTATCTCTTTTGTAATTAAACTTCCGCGAGGATATATGAGGATTTAACTTTTGTTTTCCTGCTTTTTCTATGCATTACGAATTATTTTTGGGGAATACTTCGATTTATCTTTTCGTTATTAGTTAAATGCATTATTAACTATGATAAATTTAATGTCTCACATATCTCTCATTAGGCATTAAATTTATTAGGAGAATTAGATTTATCCTTTCGTCTTTTCTTTTACGCATTTTTTGCTTTAGCATATTTACTGTCTCTTATTAAATACACGATTTTAAAATGTCTTCTCTACATCAGATTTTTCGACCGCGATGAATAATTCTCACAAGATTCGCCAATAGCAGTTTCAATCTAGTTCTTGATTTTATGATTTTAATTACTGCGATGATTTACGTGAATTTTACGATCGTTTAACCTGCTTTGCCTATGCATTAGGAATTAATTTTACCGGAAAAATGGAATCTATTTTCTTTTTGTTTCACGCATTAAATGTTTTATAATATAAACTGTCCCACTATTGATCCACAATTAAAAAGTTGCTTCTCCACATCAGATTATTCTATCGCGTTGAACAATTCTCACATGAATTTCAAAAAGCAGTTTCAAATCAAGTTTTCGCTTTCAACATTTAAAATCTTGCGAGGATACATGTGGATTTTACTTTCATTTGTCCTGCTTATTCTATGCATTAGGAATTTAATATTGTGGAAGATTTCGATTTAATTTTTCGTTCCAAGTTTTGTCCACTTATTGCTTTGATATATTAACTGTCTCACATTGATTATACTAATGGAAACAATTCTTATCGACATCAGATTTTTCACACGCGTTTAAGAATTCTCACAAGAAAATCAAAAAAAGGCGATTCAAATCTAGTTTCGGCGTTAGTCATTTAGATTTCTGCGAGGATATCTTTGGATTTTAAATTTCTTGAACCTGCATTTTCTATGCGTTAGGAAATAATTTTAGTGGAATAAATCGATTTATCTCCTCGTCCTTTGTTTCACCCATTAGTTGCTACTATATATGAACTGTCTCAAATTCAATACACGATTTGAAAATTGCTTTGCCACATCAGATTGTTCAACCGCGTTGAAGAATTCTCCCAAGAAACTCCAAAAGCAGTTTCCAATCACTTTTACGCTTTCCCATTTAAAATTCTGCGAGGATGAATGAGGATTTTACTTTCATTTACCCTGCTTTTTCATTGCATTAAGAATTAATTTTAGTGGAATAATTCGATTTATATTTTCGTACTTTGTTAACTGCATTAATAGCTATAATAAATTAAAATCTCATATTGAAATAACGGTTCTTAAACCTTTTCTACATCAGATTGTTCAACCGCGTTGAAGAATTCTCACATGAAACTCCAAAAGCAGTTTCAAATCAAGTTTTAGCTTTCACCATTTAAAATCTTGCGAGGATATAGGTTGATTTTACTTTCATTTGTCCTGCTTTTTCTAAGCATTAGTAATAAATTTTAGTGGAAGAATTCAATTTATCTTTTCGTCCCTAGTTTTGTCCACTACTTGCTATGATATATTAACTGTTTCACATTGATTACACTATTGGAAATACTTCTTATCGACATCAGATTTTTCAAACGCGTTGAAGAATTCTCACAAGAAACTCAAAAAAAGGAGATTCATATCTAGTTTTCGCTTTAATCGTTTAAATTTCTGGAAGGCTATCTGTGGATTTTACATTCCATTTACCAGCATTTTCTATGCATTAGGAATTAATTTTACTGGAAGTATTCAATTTATCTCCTCGTACTTTGTTTCACGCATTAATTGCTATTATATATCAAATGTGTCACATTGAATACACGAATCGAAAATTGCTTTTCCACATCAGATTTATCGAACGCGTTGAAGAAATCTCACAATAAACTCCAAAAGCAGTTTCAAATCAAGTGTTCTCTTTCAACATTTAAAATTCTGCGAGGATGTTTGAGGAATTACTTTCGTTTACCCTGCTTTTTCTATGCATTAAGAATTAAAATTCGTCGAATAATGCGATTAATATTTTCGTCCTTTGTTAAATGCGTTAATTACTATGATAAATTCAATGTCTCACGTTGAATACACGGTTGTAAATCCGTTTCTACATCTGATTGTTCAACCGCGTTGAAGAGTTCTCACATGAAACTCCAAAAGCTGTTTCAAATCACTTTTTCGCTTTCACCATTAAAAATTCTACGAGGATATATGAGGATTTTACTTTCGTTTGTCCTGCATTATCTATGGAGTAGGCATTCAATTTATTGGATGAATTTGATTTATCCTTTCGTCTTTTCCTTTACGCATTATTTGCTTGAGTGTTGTTACTGTCTCTTATTCAATACACCATTTCAAAAGGTCTTCTCCATATCAGATTTTTCAAACGCGTTGAAGAATTCTCACAAGAAACTTATGTCACGAATTATTTTTGGGGAATACTTCGATTTATCATTTCGTTATTAGTTAAATGCATTATTAACCATAATATATTAAATTTCTCACGTAACTCTCATTAGGCATTAAATTTATTGGAAGAATTAGATTCATCCTTTCGTCTTTTCTCTTCCGCATATTTTGCTTTAGCATATTTACTGTCTCTTATTGAATACACGATTTAAAATGTCTTCTCTACAACAGATTTTTCGACCGTGATGAATAATTCTCACAAGAATCGCCAATAGCAGTTTCAAATCCAGTTCTGGCTCTTATCATTTTAATTACTGCGTTGATATATGTGAATTTTACGATCGTTTAACCTGCTTTGTCAATGCATTAGGAATTAATTTTACCGAAAAACGGAATCATTTTTCTTTTCTTTTCACGGATTATTGTTTTAAAATATTAACTGTCCCACTATTAATCTACAATTTAAAAGTTGCTTCACCACATCAGATTATTCTACCGCGTTGAAAAATTCTCACATGAATCTCAAAAAGCAGTTTCAAATCAAGTTTTCGCTTTCAACATTTAAAATCTTGCGAGGATATATGTGGATTTTACTTTCATTTGTCCTGCTTTTTCTATGCATTAGGAATTTAATATTGTGGAAGATTTCGATTTAATTTTTCGTTCCAAGTTTTGTCCACTTATTGCTATGATATATTAACTGTCTCACATTGATTATACTATTGGAAACAATTCTTATCGACATCAGATGTTTCACACATGTTTAAGAATTCTCACAAGAAAATCAAAAAAAAGCCGATTCAAATCTAGGTTTTGCTTTCATCATTTAATTTCTGGAAGGCTATCTGTGGATTTTACATTCCATTTACCAGCATTTTCTATGCATTAGGAATTAATTTGCTGGAAGTATTCAATTTATCTCCTCGTCCTTTGTTTCACGCATTAATTACTTTAAAATATTCACTGTCCCACATTTAAGCCACGATTTGAAAGTGTACATCAAATTATTCTACCGCGTTAAAGAATTATCACAAGAAACTCGAACTGGAGTTTGAAATGAACTTATCTCTTTTGTAATTAAACTTCCGCGAGGATATATGAGGATTTAACTTTTGTTTTCCTACTTTTTCTATGCATTACGAATTATTTTTGGGGAATACTTCGATTTATCTTTTCGTTATTAGTTAAATGCTTTATTAACTATGATAAATTTAATGTCTCACATATCTCTCATTAGGCATTAAATTTATTAGGAGAATTAGATTTATCCTTTCGTCTTTTCTTTTACGCATTTTTTGCTTTAGCATATTTACTGTCTCTTATTAAATACACGATTTTAAAATGTCTTCTCTACATCAGATTTTTCGACCGCGATGAATAATTCTCACAAGATTCGCCAATAGCAGTTTCAATCTAGTTCTTGATTTTATGATTTTAATTACTGCGATGATTTACGTGAATTTTACGATCGTTTAACCTGCTTTGCCTATGCATTAGGAATTAATTTTACCGGAAAAATGGAATCTATTTTCTTTTTGTTTCACGCATTAAATGTTTTATAATATAAACTGTCCCACTATTGATCCACAATTAAAAAGTTGCTTCTCCACATCAGATTATTCTATCGCGTTGAACAATTCTCACATGAATTTCAAAAAGCAGTTTCAAATCAAGTTTTCGCTTTCAACATTTAAAATCTTGCGAGGATACATGTGGATTTTACTTTCATTTGTCCTGCTTATTCTATGCATTAGGAATTTAATATTGTGGAAGATTTCGATTTAATTTTTCGTTCCAAGTTTTGTCCACTTATTGCTTTGATATATTAACTGTCTCACATTGATTATACTAATGGAAACAATTCTTATCGACATCAGATTTTTCACACGCGTTTAAGAATTCTCACAAGAAAATCAAAAAAAGGCGATTCAAATCTAGTTTCGGCGTTAGTCATTTAGATTTCTGCGAGGATATCTTTGGATTTTAAATTTCTTGAACCTGCATTTTCTATGCGTTAGGAAATAATTTTAGTGGAATAAATCGATTTATCTCCTCGTCCTTTGTTTCACCCATTAGTTGCTACTATATATGAACTGTCTCAAATGCAATACACGATTTGAAAATTGCTTTGCCACATCAGATTGTTCAACCGCGTTGAAGAATTCTCCCAAGAAACTCCAAAAGCAGTTTCCAATCACTTTTACGCTTTCACCATTTAAAATTCTGCGAGGATGAATGAGGATTTTACTTTCATTTACCCTGCTTTTTCATTGCATTAAGAATTAATTTTAGTGGAATAATTCGATTTATATTTTCGTACTTTGTTAACTGCATTAATAGCTATAATAAATTAAAATCTCATATTGAAATAACGGTTCTTAAACCTTTTCTACATCAGATTGTTCAACCGCGTTGAAGAATTCTCACATGAAACTCCAAAAGCAGTTTCAAATCAAGTTTTAGCTTTCACCATTTAAAATCTTGCGAGGATATAGGTTGATTTTACTTTCATTTGTCCTGCTTTTTCTAAGCATTAGTAATAAATTTTAGTGGAAGAATTCAATTTATCTTTTCGTCCCTAGTTTTGTCCACTACTTGCTATGATATATTAACTGTTTCACATTGATTACACTATTGGAAATACTTCTTATCGACATCAGATTTTTCAAACGCGTTGAAGAATTCTCACAAGAAACTCAAAAAAAGGAGATTCATATCTAGTTTTCGCTTTAATCATTTAAATTTCTGGAAGGCTATCTGTGGATTTTACATTCCATTTACCAGCATTTTCTATGCATTAGGAATTAATTTTACTGGAAGTATTCAATTTATCTCCTCGTACTTTGTTTCACGCATTAATTGCTATTATATATCAAATGTGTCACATTGAATACACGAATCGAAAATTGGTTTTCCACATCAGATTTATCGAACGCGTTGAAGAAATCTCACAATAAACTCCAAAAGCAGTTTCAAATCAAGTGTTCTCTTTCAACATTTAAAATTCTGCGAGGATGTTTGAGGAATTACTTTCGTTTACCCTGCTTTTTCTATGCATTAAGAATTAAAATTCGTCGAATAATTCGATTTATTTTTTCGTTCTTTGTAAAATGCATTAATTACTATGATACTCTTCTCACATTCTTCTCTATTTGACACTATTGGAAATACTTCTTATCGACATCAGATTTCTCAAACGCGATGAATAATTCTCACAAGAATCTCAAAAAAAGCAGATTCAAATCTAGTTTTCGCTTTCACCATTTAAAATTCTGCTAGGACATATGAGGATTTAACTTTCGTTTACCCCGCTTATTCTGTGCATTAGGAAATAATTTTAGTGGAATAAATCGATTTATCTACTCGTCCTTCGTTAAACTTATTAATTGCTATCATATACGTTTAAATACTGCGATGATATATGTGAATTTTACGATCCTTTAAGCCTGCTTTGTCTATGCTTTAGGAATTAACTTCAGTGGAAAAATGCGATCTATTTTCTGTTTTTCACGCATTAAATGCTTTAAAATATTAACCGTTCAACAATTAATCCACGATTTAAAAGTTCTTTCCACTTCAGATTTTTCAACCGCGTTGAACAATTATCACAGGAACCCCCAGAGCAGTTTGTAACAAGTTTTCGCTTTCAACATTTAAAACCTGCGAGGATATATGTGGATTTTACTTTCATTTGTCCTGCTTTTTCTATGCATTAGGAATTAAATTTAGTGGAAGAATTCGATTTATCTTTTCGTCTCTTGTTTTGTTCACTAATTGCTATGATATATTAACTGTCTCACATTAATTAAACTATTGTAAATAATTCTTATCGACACCTGATTTTTCAAACGCGATGTAGAATTCTCAGAATAAACTCAAAAAGCATATTCAAATATAGTTTTCGCTTTATTAATTTAAATTTCTGCGAGGATATCTGTGGATTTTACATTTTATCAACCTGAATTTACTATGCACTAGGAATTAATTTTACTGGAAGTATTCAATTTATCTCCTCGTACTTTGTTTCTCGCATTAATTGCTGTTATATATTATATGTCTCACATTGAATACACGATTCTAAATTGCTTTTCCACATCAATTTATCGATCGCGTCGAAGAATTCTCACAAGAAACTCCAAAAGCAGTTTCAAATCTAGTTCTTGCATTTATCATTTTAATTACTGCGATGACATATGTGAATTTTACTTTCGTTTAACATGCTTAGTCTATGCCTTAGGAATTAATTTTGTTGAGAAATGAGATATATTTTCTTTTTTTTCACGCTTTAATTGCTTGTTAAATACATTAATAAATATAATAAATTCAATAACTCACATTGAATTTACCTTTCGAAAACCTTTTCTACATCAGATCGTTCAACCGCGTTGAAGGGTTCCTACAAGAAACTCCAAAAGGAATTTCAAATCAAGTTTTCGTGTTCATCATTTAAAATTTTGCGAGGATATTTGAGGATTTTACATTCGTTTACCCTGCTTTTTCTATGCATTAGGAAATAGTTTTAATGGAATAAATAGATTTATCTTTTCGTCCTTTGTTTAACCCATTAATTGTTATTGTATATGAACTGTCTCACATACAATACACGATTCGAAAATTGCTTTTCCACATCAGATTGTTCAACCGCGTTGAAGAATTCTCGTAAGAATATCCAAAAGCAGTTTCAAATCAAGTTTTCGCTTTTACCATTTAAAATTCTGCGAGGATATATGGTGATTTTACTTTTGTTTACCCTGCTTTTTCTTCTCTTCACCAGAGGTCATCGACCTCTGGTGGGGCCATTGGCGGCTGGTAAGGCCATTGACCCCTCGTGGGGTCAGTGAACTCTGGTGGAATCATTGACTTCTGGCGGAGTCATTCACCTCCGAGGGGAGGATATAGACCGCTAAGTAGGGATTCATTGACCTTTGGTGGCGTCATTGTCCTCAGGTGGTGTCATTGACGCCTAAGAATCGAAAAAGGGATCGTTGAAATTTTAGGGTGGTCAATTGCATTTTGCTATTTTTTAATTAATTGCTATTATATATTATATGATATTTTAGGGTGGTCAATTGCATTTTGCTATTTTTTAATTAATTGCTATTATATATCATATGAAATTTTAGGGTGGTCAATTGCATTTTGTTATTTTTTAATTAATTGCTATTATATATCATATGTCTCACATTGTATACACGATTCTAAATTGCTACTCGCATTAATTGCTATTATATATCTTTTTGTTTAAATACAAATTTCTTAAGACAGCCTGGTGGCCTCTGGTGGGGTCATAGACTTCTGGAGGGGTCATTGATCTCCGGTGAGTTCATTGACCTCCAGTGGTGGGGTCATTGACCTCTGGTAGGACCGTTGACCTCTGAAAGGGGCCTTTACCTCTGGTGGGGACATTTAACCTTGGCGATGTCATGGAATTCTCTGTTTGGGGGTCGTTCACCCATGAAAAGGGCTGTTTACCCCTGCTGGGATCATTGACCTTAGGTTGGGTCATTGATCTCTGGAGTGGTCATTGACCTCAAGTGGGGCAATTTATCTCTGGTGGGATCATTAAATTCTGGTGGAGTATTTGACCTCTGGCGGGGTCATTGACCTCTGGTAAAGCCGTTGACCTCTGAAAGGGGCCTTTACCTCTGGTGGGGACATTTAACCTTGGTGGGGTCATGGAATTCTCATCATTGACCTCAGGTTGGGTCATTGACCTCTGGCGGAGTCATTGACCTCTGACGGGGTCATTGACCTCTGGCGGGGTCATTTACCTCTGGAAGGGTCATTCACCTCCAGTGGGGCCATTTATCCTTGGTGGGCTCATTGACCTCTAGTGGGGTCATTAAACTCTGGAGGGGTCATTGACCTCTGCGGAGTCATTGACCTATGGTGGGATTACTGACTTCTGAGTGGGGGTCGTTGACCTCTGAGTGGATTTGGATTTTTCTTATAGCTATCTATGCATTAGGCATGTATATCTGTGAATGAATTCGATTTTTCTTATCGTTTTATGAGTCTCGCATAAATTGCTGTAATATATTGTGTTACATTGATCACACGTATTTATATACACGTATATAACTCTAGAATTCTCACTAGAAACTCCTAAAGCAGTTTCCAATCTTGATTTTGCTTTTATCACTTTAAAGTCTGCGGGTATATAGTTGGATTTTCTTTCAGCTATCTCGATTTGTCTATGTTTAGGAATATATCTGTGAATATATACGATTTTTATTATCATTTCTTGTCTCTCGAATAAAAAGCTGTAATAAAATAACTGGCTCATATTTGATTACAAGATTCAAAAAATGCTTTACAACATTAGATTTTTTAACCACGATGAAGAATTCGCACAATAAACTCCGAAAGCAGTTTCAAATCTAGATTTGCTTTTATCATTTTAACGTCTACGAAGATATATGTGGATCTTACTTTAAGCTTTCCTGCTTTTTTTAAATCATTAGGCTTGTATAACTGAGACTGAATACGATTTTTCAAATTGTTATTTGTGTCACGACTTAAAATTTAAAATGTATTCAGTGTCTCAAGATGACGACGTGAAGTGAAAATTGATTTTCAAATCAGATAGTTCAACCGCAATGAAATATTCTCGCTAGAATATCTTAAAGCTTTTTCGAATTCAGATTTTGCTTTCATCATTTTAATTTCTGTGATAATGTAAGTGTATTTCATTCCAGCTAACTTGTTTTTTCTCTGCATTAGGCATCCAAAACTGTGAATGAATGTGTTTTTCTTATCCTCTTAAGTGTCTCGCTAGAAAAGCCGTAATATATTTACTGTTTCACACTCTCTACACTATTCGGAAATAGCTTTATAACATGAGATTTTTAGCTTCGATGAAGAATTCTTACTAGAAACTTTATAAGAAATTTCATTTCCAGATTTTGCTTTTATCCTTTCAATTTTTGCGAGGATATATGTGGATTTTACTATACTCTATCTCGTTTTTTTCTATGCATTAGGCATGTGTTTCTGTGGTTAAGTTCGATTTTCCTTATCGTTTTATGTGTCACCAATGAATAGCCGTAATTAATTCAGCGTCTCATATTGACGACAATATGCAAAACTTTCTTTTCAACATCAGAATTTTCGAACGTGATAAAAATTTCTCACTAGAAACCCCCAAAGTAATTTAAAATCTAGATTTTACTTTCTTCATTTTATTACATCGAGGATATATGTAGATAAACTTTAATCGCTTATGCATTTTCTAGGCTCTGATGAGGTATAAGTGATATCGAATACGATTTTTCTAAGTATTTTTGTGCCTCATATAAAAATAGGTAATATAACTGTCTCACGTTGATTTCGGGTTACAAAAATTGTTTTAAAATATCATATTTTTTAATCGCGGTGAAGATTTCTCTCATTAGAAACCCCGAAAGCAGTTTTAAATCTAGTTTTTGCTTTTATAATTTAACTTTCAGCGAGCACATATGTGGATGTTAGTTTCGTTTTACCTGCTATTTATATGCATTAGACATTGTGTTAAGGGGTAAAATTCGATTTAATTCTCGTCCTTTGTTTCTTGCATTAAATGCTTTAAAATAATAACTATCTCACATGGAATACACTTTTCGAAAATTGGTTTTCCATATCAGATATTTTAAACGCGTTGAAGAATTATCTGAAGGAATACCAAATGCAGTTTCAAATCTAGTTTTTGCTTTTATCATTTAAATTTCAGGGAGGACATATGTGGATTTTACTTTCCTTTAACCTTCTATTTATATGAATTAGGCATTGATTTTAGTGTTAGAATTCGATTTACTTCTCGTCCTATGTTTCTGTCATTAAATGCTTTAATATAATAACTATCTCATATGGAATACGAGATTCGAAAATTGCTTTACCATATAAGAGTTTTCAAAAAGCGATGAAGAATTCTCTAATGGAAAACCAAAAATAGCTTCAAATGTAGTTTTTGCTTTTATCATTTAAATTTCTGGGAGCACATATGTGGATTCTACTTTTGTTTAACCTGTTCTATTTATATGCATTAGGCTTTGATTTAAGTGATAGAATTCGATTTACTTCTCGTCCTTTGTTTCTAGCATTAATTTCTTTAATTTAATAACTGTCTCACATGAAATACACGATTCGTAAATTAATTTTCCATATCAGATTTTTTAAATGCGTTGACGTTTTCTCTGAAGGAATACCAAAAGCAGTTTTAAATCTAGTCTTTGTTTTTATCATTTAAATTTCTGCGAGGACATACCAGGATTCTACTTTTGTTTAAACTTCTAATTATATGCATAAGCATTGATTTTAGTGGAAGAATTCTATTTACTTCTCGTCCTTTGTATCTTGCATTAAATGATTTAATATAATATCCGTCTTACATGGAATACACGATGGTTAAATTGGTTTTCCATATCAGATTTTTAAAACGCTTTGAAGAATTCTCTCGAGGAATACCAAAAGCACTTTCTAATCTAGTCTTTGCTTTTATCATTTAAATTTCTGAGGACATACGAGGATTCTACTTTTGTTAAACCTGCTATTTTTATGCATTAGACATTGATTTAAATGGTAGAATTCGATTTACTTCTCGTCCTTTGCTTCTTGCATTAAATGCTTTAAAATAGTTACTACCTCATATGGAATACGAGATTCGAAAATTGCTTTAAAATATCATATATTTTAATCGCGGTGAAGATTTCTCTCATTAGAAACCCCGAAAGCAGTTTTAAAGATAGTTTTTGCTTTTATAATTTTACTTTCAGCGAGAACATATGTGGATGTTAGTTTCGTTTTACCTGCTATTTTATGCATTAGACATTGATTTAAGTGGTAGAATTCGATTTACTTCTTGTCCTTTGTTTCCTTCATTAAATGCTTTAAAATAATAACTGTCTCACATGCAATACACGGTTCGAAAATTGCTTTTCTATATCAGATTTTTCAAACGCGTTGAAGAACTATCTCATGAAATACCAAGAGCAGTTTCAAATCTAGTTTTTTCTTTTGTCATTTAAATTTCGGCGAGGAAATATGTGGATTATACTTTCGTTTAACCTGCTATTTTTATGCATTAGACATTGATTTAAATGGTAGAATTCGATTTACTTCTCGTCTTTTGCTTCTTGCATTAAATGCTTTAATATAATGACAGTCTGACATGGAATACACGATGCGAATATTGTTTTTCCATAATAGACTTTTCAAACCCGTTGAAGAAATCTCTCATAGAATACCAAAAGCAGTTTCAAATCTAATTTTTTCTTTTATCATTTAAATTTCAGCGAGGAAATAGGTGGATTTTACTTTCGTTTAACCTGCTATTTTTATGCATTAAACATTGATTTAAATGGTAGATTTCGATTTACTTCTCGTCGATTGCTTCTTGCATTAAATGCTTTAATATAATGACTGTGTGACGTAGAATACTCGATGCGAATATTGCTTTTCCATAATAGATTTTTCAAACGCGTTGTAGAATTCTCTCAAGAAATAACAAAAGCAGTTTCAAATGTAGTTTTTGCTTTTATCATTTAAATTTCTGCGAAGTCATATGTGGATTTTACTTTCGTATATCCAGCTATTTAGATGAATTACGCATTAATTTTAGTGGAAGAGTTCGATTTACTTCTCGCCCTTTGTTTCTTGCATTAATTGCTTTAATATAATAACCGTCTCACATGGAATACACGATTCGTAAATGGCTTTTCCATATCAGATATTTCAAATGCGTTTACGAATTGTCTGAAAGAATAGCAAAAACCGTTTCAAACGTAGTTTTTGCTTTTATCAGTTAAATATCTGCGAGGACATATTTGGATTTTACTTTCGTTTAACCTGCTATTTATTTGATTTGGAATTGATTTTAGTGGTAGAATTCGAATTATTTCTCGTCCTTTGTATCTTGCATTAATTGCTTTAAAATAGTAACTGTCTCACATGAATACACGGTTCGAAAATTGCTTTTCTATATTACATTTTTCAAACGCGTTGAAGAACTCTCTCAAGGAATACCAATAGCAGTTTCAATTCTAGTTTTTGCCTTTATTATTTAAATTTATGCGAAGACATGTGAATTCTCCTTTCGATTAACCTGCTATTTATATGCATTAGGCATTGATTTTAGTGGTAGAATTCCATTTACTTTTCGTCCTTTGTTTCTAGCATAAATAGCTTAAATAAAATAAATGGCTCACATGGAATACACGGTTCGAAAATTGATTTTCCATATCAGACATTTCAAACGCGTTGAAGAATTCTCTGCAGGAATACTGAATGCAGTTTCAAATATAGTTTTTGCTTTTATCGTTTAAATATCTCCAAGGACATCCGTGGATTTTAATTTCGTTTAACCTGCTATTTATCTGAATTAATAATTGATTTTAGTGGTAGAATTGGATTTACTTCTCGTCGTTTGTTTCTCTCATTAATTGCTTGAATATAATGACTGTCTCGCATGAAATACACGATTCGTAAATTGCTTTTTCGTATCAGATTTGTCTAACACTTTGAATACTTCTCTCAAGGAATACGAAAAGCACTTTGAAATTTAGTTTTTGCTTTTATCATTTAAATTTCTTCGAAGATATATGTGGATTTTACTTTCGTTTAATCTTCTATTTATATGTATTTGGCATGATTTTAGCGGTATAATTCGATTTCCTTCTCGTCTTTTGTTTTTTACATTAATTGCTTAATATTATTACTGTTTCGCATAGAATACTAGATTCGAAAATTGCTTTTCCATATCAGATGTTTCAAACGCGTTAAAGAATTCTGTCAAGGCGTACCAAAAGAAGTTTAAAATCTAGTTTTTGCTTTTATCATTTAAAATTCTGCGAAGACATATGTGGATTTTACTTTCGTTTAACCTTCTATTTATATGAATTAGGCATTGATTTTAGCGGTAGAATTCGATTTCAGTTCGAATCAAAATAGTTTCAAACGTAGTTATTGCTTTTATCATTTAAATATCTGCGAGGACATATTTGGATTTTACTTTCGTTTAACCTGCTATTTATATGATTTGGAAATGATTTTAGTGGTAGAATTCGATTTAACTCTCGCCCTTCTTTCTTGCATCACTTGCCTTAGTATAAAAACTGACTCACATGGAATACACGATATTAAAATTGCTTTTCCATAATAGGTTTTTCAAACGCGTTGAAGAACTCTCTCAAGGAATACCAAAAGCAGT
This sequence comes from Ceriagrion tenellum, assembly GCA_963169105.1. Classification (NCBI taxonomy): domain Eukaryota; kingdom Metazoa; phylum Arthropoda; class Insecta; order Odonata; family Coenagrionidae; genus Ceriagrion; species Ceriagrion tenellum. The sequence continues at coordinate 113,293,621 of OY720636.1, read as the reverse complement.
TGCAAATGTAGTTTTTGCTTTTATCATTTAATTTCTGCGAGCATATATATGGATTCTACTTTTGTTTAACCTGCTATTCATATGCATACTTACAAGTTTTATGCATTAGACATTCATTCAAGTGCTTGAATTCGAATTATTTCTCGTCCTTTGTTTCTTGCATTAATTGCTTTGATGTAATAACTTTCTCACATGGAATACAAGATTCTAAAATTAATTTTCCATATCTGATTTGTCAAACACTTAGAAGAATTCTCTCTAGGAGTACCAAAAGCAGTTTCAATTCTAGTTTTTGCTTTTATCATTTAAATTTCTGCGAGCACATATGTGGATTCTAATTCAGTTTAACCTGCTATTTATATGCATAAGCATTGATTTTTGTGGTGGAATTCGATTTACTTCTCGTCCTTTGTTTCTTCAATTAATTACTTTAATATAATAACCGTCTGACATGGAATTCACGATGCGTAAATTGCTTTTCCATATCAGATTTTTCAAATGCGTTGACGAATTCTCTGAAGAAATACCAAAAGCAGTTTCAAATCTAGTTTTTGCTTTTATAATTTAAATTTCTGCGAGGAAATATGTGGATTTTACTTTCGTTTAACCTGCAATTTATAGGCATTAGACATTGATTTAAGTGGTAGAATTCGATTTACTTCCGTCCTTTGTTTCTTGCATTAAATGCTTTAAAATAATAACTTTCTCACATGCAATACACGGTTCGAAAATCTCTTTTCTATATCAGATTTTTCAAACGCGTTGAAGATTTTTCTCAAGGAATACCACAAGCAGTTTGAAATCTAGTTTTTTCTTTGATCATTTAAATATCATGGAGGACATATGTGGATTTTACTTTCGTTTAACCTGCTATTTATATGAATTAGGAATTGATTGTATTGGTAGAATTCGATTTATTTCTCGTCCTTTGTTTCTTGCAATAATTGCCTTAATATAGTAACTGTCTCACATGAATACACGGTTCGAAAATTGTTTTCTATATCAGATTTTTCAAACGCGTTGAAGAACTCTCTCAAGGAATACCAAAAGCAGTTTCAATTCTTGTTTTTGCTTTTATCATTTAAATTTCTGCGAAGACATATGTGGATTTTACTTTCGTTTAACCTGCAATTTATAGGCATTAGACATTGATTTAAGTGGTAGAATTCGATTTACTTCCGTCCTTTGTTTCTTGCATTAAATGCTTTAAAATAATAACTTTCTCACATGCAATACACGGTTCGAAAATCTCTTTTCTATATCAGATTTTTCAAACGCGTTGAAGATTTTTCTCAAGGAATACCACAAGCAGTTTGAAATCTAGTTTTTTCTTTGATCATTTAAATATCATGGAGGACATATGTGGATTTTACTTTCGTTTAACCTGCTATTTATATGAATTAGGAATTGATTGTATTGGTAGAATTCGATTTATTTCTCGTCCTTTGTTTCTTGCAATAATTGCCTTAATATAGTAACTGTCTCACATGAATACACGGTTCGAAAATTGTTTTCTATATCAGATTTTTCAAACGCGTTGAAGAACTCTCTCAAGGAATACCAAAAGCAGTTTCAATTCTTGTTTTTGCTTTTATCATTTAAATTTCTGCGAAGACATATGTGGATTTTACTTTCGTTTAACCAGCTATATATATGCATTAGACATTGATTTAAGTGCTTGAATTCGATTTACTACTCGTCCTTTGTTTCTTGCATTAATTGCTTTAATATAGTAACTGTCTCACATGAATACACGGTTAGAAAATTGCTTTTCTATATCAGATTTTTCAAATGCGTTGAAGAACTCTGTCAAGGAATACCAAAAGCAGTAGCAAATGTAGTATTTGCTTTTATCATTTAATTTCTGCGAGCATATATATGGATTCTACTTTTGTTTAACCTGCTATTCATATGCATACTTACAAGTTTTATGCATTTTATGCAATACACGGTTCGAAAATTTCTTTTCCGTATGAGATTTTTCAAACGCGTTGAAGAATTTTCTCAAGGAATAACATAAGCAGTTTGAAATCTAGTTTTTGCTTTGATCATTTAAATATCATGGAGGACATGTGTGGATTTTACTTTCTTTTAACCTGCCATTTATATGAATTAAGAATTGATTTTAGTGGTAGAATTCGATTTACCTCTCGCCCTTTGTTATTTGCATTACCTGCCTTAGTATAATAACTGACTCACATGGAATACACGATAATAAAATTGCTTTTCCATAATAGGTTTTTCAAACGCGTAGAACAACTCTCTCAAGGAATACCAAAATCAGTTGCAAATGTAGTTTTTGATTTTATCATTTAATTTCTGCGAGCATATATATGGATTGTACTTTTCTTTAACCGGCTATTCATGTGCATACTTACAAGTTTTATGCATTAGCTTTTGATTTAAGTGCTTGAATTCGATTTATTTCTCGTTCTTTGTTTCTTGCATTAATTGCTTAAATATAGTAACTGTCTCACATGAATACAAGGTTCGAAAATTGATTTTCCATATCAGACATTTCAAACGCGTTGAAGAATTCTCTGCAGGAATACTGAATGCAGTTTCAAATATAGTTTTTGCTTTTATCGTTTAAATATCTCCAAGGACATCCGTGGATTTTAATTTCGTTTAACCTGCTATTTATCTGAATTAATAATTGATTTTAGTGGTAGAATTGGATTTACTTCTCGTCGTTTGTTTCTCTCATTAATTGCTTGAATATAATGACTGTCTCGCATGAAATACACGATTCGTAAATTGCTTTTTCGTATCAGATTTGTCTAACACTTTGAATACTTCTCTCAAGGAATACGAAAAGCACTTTGAAATTTAGTTTTTGCTTTTATCATTTAAATTTCTTCGAAGATATATGTGGATTTTACTTTCGTTTAATCTTCTATTTATATGTATTTGGCATGATTTTAGCGGTATAATTCGATTTCCTTCTCGTCTTTTGTTTATTACATTAATTGCTTAATATTATTACTGTTTCGCATAGAATACTAGATTCGAAAATTGCTTTTCCATATCAGATGTTTCAAACGCGTTAAAGAATTCTGTCAAGGCGTACCAAAAGAAGTTTAAAATCTAGTTTTTGCTTTTATCATTTAAAATTCTGCGAAGACATATGTGGATTTTACTTTCGTTTAACCTTCTATTTATATGAATTAGGCATTGATTTTAGCGGTAGAATTCGATTTCAGTTCGAATCAAAACAGTTTCAAACGTAGTTATTGCTTTTATCATTTAAATATCTGCGAGGACATATTTGGATTTTACTTTCGTTTAACCTGCTATTTATATGATTTGGAAATGATTTTAGTGGTAGAATTCGATTTAACTCTCGCCCTTCTTTCTTGCATTACTTGCCTTAGTATAAAAACTGACTCACATGGAATACACGATATTAAAATTGCTTTTCCATAATAGGTTTTTCAAACGCGTTGAAGAACTCTCTCAAGGAATACCAAAAGCAGTTGCAAATGTAGTTTTTGCTTTTATCATTTAATTTCTGCGAGCATATATATGGATTCTACTTTTGTTTAACCTGCTATTCATATGCATACTTACAAGTTTTATGCATTAGACATTCATTCAAGTGCTTGAATTCGAATTATTTCTCGTCCTTTGTTTCTTGCATTAATTGCTTTGATGTAATAACTTTCTCACATGGAATACAAGATTCTAAAATTAATTTTCCATATCTGATTTGTCAAACACTTAGAAGAATTCTCTCTAGGAGTACCAAAAGCAGTTTCAATTCTAGTTTTTGCTTTTATCATTTAAATTTCTGCGAGCACATATGTGGATTCTAATTCAGTTTAACCTGCTATTTATATGCATAAGCATTGATTTTTGTGGTGGAATTCGATTTACTTCTCGTCCTTTGTTTCTTCAATTAATTACTTTAATATAATAACCGTCTGACATGGAATTCACGATGCGTAAATTGCTTTTCCATATCAGATTTTTCAAATGCGTTGACGAATTCTCTGAAGAAATACCAAAAGCAGTTTCAAATCTAGTTTTTGCTTTTATAATTTAAATTTCTGCGAGGAAATATGTGGATTTTACTTTCGTTTAACCTGCAATTTATAGGCATTAGACATTGATTTAAGTGGTAGAATTCGATTTACTTCCGTCCTTTGTTTCTTGCATTAAATGCTTTAAAATAATAACTTTCTCACATGCAATACACGGTTCGAAAATCTCTTTTCTATATCAGATTTTTCAAACGCGTTGAAGATTTTTCTCAAGGAATACCACAAGCAGTTTGAAATCTAGTTTTTTCTTTGATCATTTAAATATCATGGAGGACATATGTGGATTTTACTTTCGTTTAACCTGCTATTTATATGAATTAGGAATTGATTGTATTGGTAGAATTCGATTTATTTCTCGTCCTTTGTTTCTTGCAATAATTGCCTTAATATAGTAACTGTCTCACATGAATACACGGTTCGAAAATTGTTTTCTATATCAGATTTTTCAAACGCGTTGAAGAACTCTCTCAAGGAATACCAAAAGCAGTTTCAATTCTTGTTTTTGCTTTTATCATTTAAATTTCTGCGAAGACATATGTGGATTTTACTTTCGTTTAACCAGCTATATATATGCATTAGACATTGATTTAAGTGCTTGAATTCGATTTACTACTCGTCCTTTGTTTCTTGCATTAATTGCTTTAATATAGTAACTGTCTCACATGAATACACGGTTAGAAAATTGCTTTTCTATATCAGATTTTTCAAATGCGTTGAAGAACTCTGTCAAGGAATACCAAAAGCAGTAGCAAATGTAGTATTTGCTTTTATCATTTAATTTCTGCGAGCATATATATGGATTCTACTTTTGTTTAACCTGCTATTCATATGCATACTTACAAGTTTTATGCATTTTATGCAATACACGGTTCGAAAATTTCTTTTCCGTATGAGATTTTTCAAACGCGTTGAAGAATTTTCTCAAGGAATAACATAAGCAGTTTGAAATCTAGTTTTTGCTTTGATCATTTAAATATCATGGAGGACATGTGTGGATTTTACTTTCTTTTAACCTGCTATTTATATGAATTAAGAATTGATTTTAGTGGTAGAATTCGATTTACCTCTCGCCCTTTGTTATTTGCATTACCTGCCTTAGTATAATAACTGACTCACATGGAATACACGATAATAAAATTGCTTTTCCATAATAGGTTTTTCAAACGCGTAGAACAACTCTCTCAAGGAATACCAAAATCAGTTGCAAATGGAGTTTTTGATTTTATCATTTAATTTCTGCGAGCATATATATGGATTCTACTTTTCTTTAACCGGCTATTCATGTGCATACTTACAAGTTTTATGCATTAGCTTTTGATTTAAGTGCTTGAATTCGATTTATTTCTCGTTCTTTGTTTCTTGCATTAATTGCTTAAATATAGTAACTGTCTCACATGAATACACGGTTCGAAAATTGATTTTCCATATCAGACATTTCAAACGCGTTGAAGAATTCTCTGCAGGAATACTGAATGCAGTTTCAAATATAGTTTTTGCTTTTATCGTTTAAATATCTCCAAGGACATCCGTGGATTTTAATTTCGTTTAACCTGCTATTTATCTGAATTAATAATTGATTTTAGTGGTAGAATTGGATTTACTTCTCGTCGTTTGTTTCTCTCATTAATTGCTTGAATATAATGACTGTCTCGCATGAAATACACGATTCGTAAATTGCTTTTTCGTATCAGATTTGTCTAACACTTTGAATACTTCTCTCAAGGAATACGAAAAGCACTTTGAAATTTAGTTTTTGCTTTTATCATTTAAATTTCTTCGAAGATATATGTGGATTTTACTTTCGTTTAATCTTCTATTTATATGTATTTGGCATGATTTTAGCGGTATAATTCGATTTCCTTCTCGTCTTTTGTTTTTTACATTAATTGCTTAATATTATTACTGTTTCGCATAGAATACTAGATTCGAAAATTGCTTTTCCATATCAGATGTTTCAAACGCGTTAAAGAATTCTGTCAAGGCGTACCAAAAGAAGTTTAAAATCTAGTTTTTGCTTTTATCATTTAAAATTCTGCGAAGACATATGTGGATTTTACTTTCGTTTAACCTTCTATTTATATGAATTAGGCATTGATTTTAGCGGTAGAATTCGATTTCAGTTCGAATCAAAACAGTTTCAAACGTAGTTATTGCTTTTATCATTTAAATATCTGCGAGGACATATTTGGATTTTACTTTCGTTTAACCTGCTATTTATATGATTTGGAAATGATTTTAGTGGTAGAATTCGATTTAACTCTCGCCCTTCTTTCTTGCATTACTTGCCTTAGTATAAAAACTGACTCACATGGAATACACGATATTAAAATTGCTTTTCCATAATAGGTTTTTCAAACGCGTTGAAGAACTCTCTCAAGGAATACCAAAAGCAGTTGCAAATGTAGTTTTTGCTTTTATCATTTAATTTCTGCGAGCATATATATGGATTCTACTTTTGTTTAACCTGCTATTCATATGCATACTTACAAGTTTTATGCATTAGACATTCATTCAAGTGCTTGAATTCGAATTATTTCTCGTCCTTTGTTTCTTGCATTAATTGCTTTGATGTAATAACTTTCTCACATGGAATACAAGATTCTAAAATTAATTTTCCATATCTGATTTGTCAAACACTTAGAAGAATTCTCTCTAGGAGTACCAAAAGCAGTTTCAATTCTAGTTTTTGCTTTTATCATTTAAATTTCTGCCAGCACATATGTGGATTCTAATTCGGTTTAACCTGCTATTTATATGCATAAGCATTGATTTTTGTGGTGGAATTCGATTTACTTCTCGTCCTTTGTTTCTTCAATTAATTACTTTAATATAATAACCGTCTGACATGGAATTCACGATGCGTAAATTGCTTTTCCATATCAGATTTTTCAAATGCGTTGACGAATTCTCTGAAGAAATACCAAAAGCAGTGTCAAATCTAGTTTTTGCTTTTATAATTTAAATTTCTGCGAGGAAATATGTGGATTTTACTTTCGTTTAACCTGCAATTTATAGGCATTAGACATTGATTTAAGTGGTAGAATTCGATTTACTTCCGTCCTTTGTTTCTTGCATTAAATGCTTTAAAATAATAACTTTCTCACATGCAATACACGGTTCGAAAATCTCTTTTCTATATCAGATTTTTCAAACGCGTTGAAGATTTTTCTCAAGGAATACCACAAGCAGTTTGAAATCTAGTTTTTTCTTTGATCATTTAAATATCATGGAGGACATATGTGGATTTTACTTTCGTTTAACCTGCTATTTATATGAATTAGGAATTGATTGTATTGGTAGAATTCGATTTATTTCTCGTCCTTTGTTTCTTGCAATAATTGCCTTAATATAGTAACTGTCTCACATGAATACACGGTTCGAAAATTGTTTTCTATATCAGATTTTTCAAACGCGTTGAAGAACTCTCTCAAGGAATACCAAAAGCAGTTTCAATTCTTGTTTTTGCTTTTATCATTTAAATTTCTGCGAAGACATATGTGGATTTTACTTTCGTTTAACCAGCTATATATATGCATTAGACATTGATTTAAGTGCTTGAATTCGATTTACTACTCGTCCTTTGTTTCTTGCATTAATTGCTTTAATATAGTAACTGTCTCACATGAATACACGGTTAGAAAATTGCTTTTCTATATCAGATTTTTCAAATGCGTTGAAGAACTCTGTCAAGGAATACCAAAAGCAGTAGCAAATGTAGTATTTGCTTTTATCATTTAATTTCTGCGAGCATATATATGGATTCTACTTTTGTTTAACCTGCTATTCATATGCATACTTACAAGTTTTATGCATTTTATGCAATACACGGTTCGAAAATCTCTTTTCCGTATGAGATTTTTCAAACGCGTTGAAGAATTTTCTCAAGGAATAACATAAGCAGTTTGAAATCTAGTTTTTGCTTTGATCATTTAAATATCATGGAGGACATGTGTGGATTTTACTTTCTTTTAACCTGCCATTTATATGAATTAAGAATTGATTTTAGTGGTAGAATTCGATTTACCTCTCGCCCTTTGTTATTTGCATTACCTGCCTTAGTATAATAACTGACTCACATGGAATACACGATAATAAAATTGCTTTTCCATAATAGGTTTTTCAAACGCGTAGAACAACTCTCTCAAGGAATACCAAAATCAGTTGCAAATGTAGTTTTTGATTTTATCATTTAATTTCTGCGAGCATATATATGGATTCTACTTTTCTTTAACCGGCTATTCATGTGCATACTTACAAGTTTTATGCATTAGCTTTTGATTTAAGTGCTTGAATTCGATTTATTTCTCGTTCTTTGTTTCTTGCATTAATTGCTTAAATATAGTAACTGTCTCACATGAATACACGGTTCGAAAATTGATTTTCCATATCAGACATTTCAAACGCGTTGAAGAATTCTCTGCAGGAATACTGAATGCAGTTTCAAATATAGTTTTTGCTTTTATCGTTTAAATATCTCCAAGGACATCCGTGGATTTTAATTTCGTTTAACCTGCTATTTATCTGAATTAATAATTGATTTTAGTGGTAGAATTGGATTTACTTCTCGTCGTTTGTTTCTCTCATTAATTGCTTGAATATAATGACTGTCTCGCATGAAATACACGATTCGTAAATTGCTTTTTCGTATCAGATTTGTCTAACACTTTGAATACTTCTCTCAAGGAATACGAAAAGCACTTTGAAATTTAGTTTTTGCTTTTATCATTTAAATTTCTTCGAAGATATATGTGGATTTTACTTTCGTTTAATCTTCTATTTATATGTATTTGGCATGATTTTAGCGGTATAATTCGATTTCCTTCTCGTCTTTTGTTTATTACATTAATTGCTTAATATTATTACTGTTTCGCATAGAATACTAGATTCGAAAATTGCTTTTCCATATCAGATGTTTCAAACGCGTTAAAGAATTCTGTCAAGGCGTACCAAAAGAAGTTTTAAATCTAGTTTTTGCTTTTATCATTTAAAATTCTGCGAAGACATATGTGGATTTTACTTTCGTTTAACCTTCTATTTATATGAATTAGGCATTGATTTTAGCGGTAGAATTCGATTTCAGTTCGAATCAAAACAGTTTCAAACGTAGTTATTGCTTTTATCATTTAAATATCTGCGAGGACATATTTGGATTTTACTTTCGTTTAACCTGCTATTTATATGAATTAAGAATTGATTTTAGTGGTAGAATTCGATTTACCTCTCGCCCTTTGTTATTTGCATTACTTGCCTTAGTATAAAAACTGACTCACATGGAATACACGATATTAAAATTGCTTTTCCATAATAGGTTTTTCAAACGCGTTGAAGAACTCTCTCAAGGAATACCAAAAGCAGTTGCAAATGTAGTTTTTGCTTTTATCATTTAATTTCTGCGAGCATATATATGGATTCTACTTTTGTTTAACCTGCTATTCATATGCATACTTACAAGTTTTATGCATTAGACATTCATTCAAGTGCTTGAATTCGAATTATTTCTCGTCCTTTGTTTCTTGCATTAATTGCTTTGATGTAATAACTTTCTCACATGGAATACAAGATTCTAAAATTAATTTTCCATATCTGATTTGTCAAACACTTAGAAGAATTCTCTCTAGGAGTACCAAAAGCAGTTTCAATTCTAGTTTTTGCTTTTATCATTTAAATTTTTGCGAGCACATATGTGGATTCTAATTCAGTTTAACCTGCTATTTATATGCATAAGCATTGATTTTTGTGGTGGAATTCGATTTACTTCTCGTCCTTTGTTTCTTCAATTAATTACTTTAATATAATAACCGTCTGACATGGAATTCACGATGCGTAAATTGCTTTTCCATATCAGATTTTTCAAATGCGTTGACGAATTCTCTGAAGAAATACCAAAAGCAGTTTCAAATCTAGTTTTTGCTTTTATAATTTAAATTTCTGCGAGGAAATATGTGGATTTTACTTTCGTTTAACCTGCAATTTATAGGCATTAGACATTGATTTAAGTGGTAGAATTCGATTTACTTCCGTCCTTTGTTTCTTGCATTAAATGCTTTAAAATAATAACTTTCTCACATGCAATACACGGTTCGAAAATCTCTTTTCTATATCAGATTTTTCAAACGCGTTGAAGATTTTTCTCAAGGAATACCACAAGCAGTTTGAAATCTAGTTTTTTCTTTGATCATTTAAATATCATGGAGGACATATGTGGATTTTACTTTCGTTTAACCTGCTATTTATATGAATTAGGAATTGATTGTATTGGTAGAATTCGATTTATTTCTCGTCCTTTGTTTCTTGCAATAATTGCCTTAATATAGTAACTGTCTCACATGAATACACGGTTCGAAAATTGTTTTCTATATCAGATTTTTCAAACGCGTTGAAGAACTCTCTCAAGGAATACCAAAAGCAGTTTCAATTCTTGTTTTTGCTTTTATCATTTAAATTTCTGCGAAGACATATGTGGATTTTACTTTCGTTTAACCAGCTATATATATGCATTAGACATTGATTTAAGTGCTTGAATTCGATTTACTACTCGTCCTTTGTTTCTTGCATTAATTGCTTTAATATAGTAACTGTCTCACATGAATACACGGTTAGAAAATTGCTTTTCTATATCAGATTTTTCAAATGCGTTGAAGAACTCTGTCAAGGAATACCAAAAGCAGTAGCAAATGTAGTATTTGCTTTTATCATTTAATTTCTGCGAGCATATATATGGATTCTACTTTTGTTTAACCTGCTATTCATATGCATACTTACAAGTTTTATGCATTTTATGCAATACACGGTTCGAAAATCTCTTTTCCGTATGAGATTTTTCAAACGCGTTGAAGAATTTTCTCAAGGAATAACATAAGCAGTTTGAAATCTAGTTTTTGCTTTGATCATTTAAATATCATGGAGGACATGTGTGGATTTTACTTTCTTTTAACCTGCTATTTATATGAATTAAGAATTGATTTTAGTGGTAGAATTCGATTTACCTCTCGCCCTTTGTTATTTGCATTACCTGCCTTAGTATAATAACTGACTCACATGGAATACACGATAATAAAATTGCTTTTCCATAATAGGTTTTTCAAACGCGTAGAACAACTCTCTCAAGGAATACCAAAATCAGTTGCAAATGTAGTTTTTGATTTTATCATTTAATTTCTGCGAGCATATATATGGATTCTACTTTTCTTTAACCGGCTATTCATGTGCATACTTACAAGTTTTATGCATTAGCTTTTGATTTAAGTGCTTGAATTCGATTTATTTCTCGTTCTTTGTTTCTTGCATTAATTGCTTAAATATAGTAACTGTCTCACATGAATACACGGTTCGAAAATTGATTTTCCATATCAGACATTTCAAACGCGTTGAAGAATTCTCTGCAGGAATACTGAATGCAGTTTCAAATATAGTTTTTGCTTTTATCGTTTAAATATCTCCAAGGACATCCGTGGATTTTAATTTCGTTTAACCTGCTATTTATCTGAATTAATAATTGATTTTAGTGGTAGAATTGGATTTACTTCTCGTCGTTTGTTTCTCTCATTAATTGCTTGAATATAATGACTGTCTCGCATGAAATACACGATTCGTAAATTGCTTTTTCGTATCAGATTTGTCTAACACTTTGAATACTTCTCTCAAGGAATACGAAAAGCACTTTGAAATTTAGTTTTTGCTTTTATCATTTAAATTTCTTCGAAGATATATGTGGATTTTACTTTCGTTTAATCTTCTATTTATATGTATTTGGCATGATTTTAGCGGTATAATTCGATTTCCTTCTCGTCTTTTGTTTATTACATTAATTGCTTAATATTATTACTGTTTCGCATAGAATACTAGATTCGAAAATTGCTTTTCCATATCAGATGTTTCAAACGCGTTAAAGAATTCTGTCAAGGCGTACCAAAAGAAGTTTAAAATCTAGTTTTTGCTTTTATCATTTAAAATTCTGCGAAGACATATGTGGATTTTACTTTCGTTTAACCTTCTATTTATATGAATTAGGCATTGATTTTAGCGGTAGAATTCGATTTCAGTTCGAATCAAAACAGTTTCAAACGTAGTTATTGCTTTTATCATTTAAATATCTGCGAGGACATATTTGGATTTTACTTTCGTTTAACCTGCTATTTATATGATTTGGAAATGATTTTAGTGGTAGAATTCGATTTAACTCTCGCCCTTCTTTCTTGCATTACTTGCCTTAGTATAAAAACTGACTCACATGGAATACACGATATTAAAATTGCTTTTCCATAATAGGTTTTTCAAACGCGTTGAAGAACTCTCTCAAGGAATACCAAAAGCAGTTGCAAATGTAGTTTTTGCTTTTATCATTTAATTTCTGCGAGCATATATATGGATTCTACTTTTGTTTAACCTGCTATTCATATGCATACTTACAAGTTTTATGCATTAGACATTCATTCAAGTGCTTGAATTCGAATTATTTCTCGTCCTTTGTTTCTTGCATTAATTGCTTTGATGTAATAACTTTCTCACATGGAATACAAGATTCTAAAATTAATTTTCCATATCTGATTTGTCAAACACTTAGAAGAATTCTCTCTAGGAGTACCAAAAGCAGTTTCAATTCTAGTTTTTGCTTTTATCATTTAAATTTCTGCCAGCACATATGTGGATTCTAATTCGGTTTAACCTGCTATTTATATGCATAAGCATTGATTTTTGTGGTGGAATTCGATTTACTTCTCGTCCTTTGTTTCTTCAATTAATTACTTTAATATAATAACCGTCTGACATGGAATTCACGATGCGTAAATTGCTTTTCCATATCAGATTTTTCAAATGCGTTGACGAATTCTCTGAAGAAATACCAAAAGCAGTTTCAAATCTAGTTTTTGCTTTTATAATTTAAATTTCTGCGAGGAAATATGTGGATTTTACTTTCGTTTAACCTGCAATTTATAGGCATTAGACATTGATTTAAGTGGTAGAATTCGATTTACTTCCGTCCTTTGTTTCTTGCATTAAATGCTTTAAAATAATAACTTTCTCACATGCAATACACGGTTCGAAAATCTCTTTTCTATATCAGATTTTTCAAACGCGTTGAAGATTTTTCTCAAGGAATACCACAAGCAGTTTGAAATCTAGTTTTTTCTTTGATCATTTAAATATCATGGAGGACATATGTGGATTTTACTTTCGTTTAACCTGCTATTTATATGAATTAGGAATTGATTGTATTGGTAGAATTCGATTTATTTCTCGTCCTTTGTTTCTTGCAATAATTGCCTTAATATAGTAACTGTCTCACATGAATACACGGTTCGAAAATTGTTTTCTATATCAGATTTTTCAAACGCGTTGAAGAACTCTCTCAAGGAATACCAAAAGCAGTTTCAATTCTTGTTTTTGCTTTTATCATTTAAATTTCTGCGAAGACATATGTGGATTTTACTTTCGTTTAACCAGCTATATATATGCATTAGACATTGATTTAAGTGCTTGAATTCGATTTACTACTCGTCCTTTGTTTCTTGCATTAATTGCTTTAATATAGTAACTGTCTCACATGAATACACGGTTAGAAAATTGCTTTTCTATATCAGATTTTTCAAATGCGTTGAAGAACTCTGTCAAGGAATACCAAAAGCAGTAGCAAATGTAGTATTTGCTTTTATCATTTAATTTCTGCGAGCATATATATGGATTCTACTTTTGTTTAACCTGCTATTCATATGCATACTTACAAGTTTTATGCATTTTATGCAATACACGGTTCGAAAATCTCTTTTCCGTATGAGATTTTTCAAACGCGTTGAAGAATTTTCTCAAGGAATAACATAAGCAGTTTGAAATCTAGTTTTTGCTTTGATCATTTAAATATCATGGAGGACATGTGTGGATTTTACTTTCTTTTAACCTGCCATTTATATGAATTAAGAATTAATTTTAGTGGTAGAATTCGATTTACCTCTCGCCCTTTGTTATTTGCATTACCTGCCTTAGTATAATAACTGACTCACATGGAATACACGATAATAAAATTGCTTTTCCATAATAGGTTTTTCAAACGCGTAGAACAACTCTCTCAAGGAATACCAAAATCAGTTGCAAATGGAGTTTTTGATTTTATCATTTAATTTCTGCGAGCATATATATGGATTCTACTTTTCTTTAACCGGCTATTCATGTGCATACTTACAAGTTTTATGCATTAGCTTTTGATTTAAGTGCTTGAATTCGATTTATTTCTCGTCCTTTGTTTCTTGCATTAATTGCTTTGATGTAATAACTTTCTCACATGGAATACAAGATTAAAAATTTATTTTCCATATCTGATTTGTCAAACGCTTTGAAGAATTCTCTCGAGGAGTACCAAAAGCAGTTTCAATTCTAGTTTTTGCTTTTATAATTTAAATTTCTGCGAGGAAATATGTGGATTTTACTTTCGTTTAACCTGCAATCTATATGCATTAGACATTGATTTAAGTGGTAGAATTCGATTTACTTCTCGTCCTTTGTTTCTTGCATTAAATGCTTTAAAATAATAACCTTCTCACATGCAATACACGGTTCGAAAATCTCTTTTCCATATCAGATTTTTCTAACGCGTTGAAGAATTTTCTCAAGGAATACCACAATCAGTTTGAAATCTAGTTTTTGCTTTGATCATTTAAATATCATGGAGGACATATGTGGATTTTACTTTCGTTTAACCTGCTATTTATATGAATTAGGAATTGATTTTAGTGGTAGAATTCGATTTATTTCTCGTCCTTTGTTTCTTGCATTAATTGCTTTAATATAGTAACTGTCTCACATGGATACACGGTTCAAAAATTGCTTTTCTGTATCAGATTTTTCAAACGCGTTGAAGAATTTTCTCAATAAATACCACAAGCAGTTTTAAGTCTAGTTTTCTCTTTTATAATTTAAATTTTTTCGAGGAAATATGTGTATTTGACTTTCGTTTAACCGGCAATTTATATGCATTAGACATTGATTTAAGTGGTAGAATTCGATTTATTTCTCGTCCTTTGTTTCTTGCATTAAATGCTTTAAAATAATAATTTTCTCACACGCAATACACGGTTCGAAAATCTCTTTTCCATATCAGATTTTTCAAACGCGTTGAAGAATTTTCTCAAGGAATACCACAAGCAGTTTGAAATCTAGTGTTTGCTTTGATCATTTAAATATCATGGAGGACATATGTGGATTTTACTTTCGTTTAACCTGCTATTTATTTGAATTTGGAATAATTTCAGTGGTAGAATTCGATTTACCTCTCGCCCTTTGTTTCTTGCATTACTTGCCTTAGTATAATAACTGACTCACATGGAATACACGATAATAAAATTCCTTTTCCATAATAGGTTTTTCAAACGCGTTGAAGAACTCCCTCAAGGAATATTAAAATCAGTTGAAAATGTAGTTTTTGCTTTTATCATTTAATTTCTGCGAGCATATATAGGAATACCACAAGCAGTTTGAAATCTAGTTTTTGCTTTGATCATTTAAATATCATGGAGGACATATGTGGATTTTACTTTCGTTTAACCTGCTATTTATATGAATTAGGAATTGATTTTAGTGGTAGAATTCGAATTATTTCTCGTCCTTTGTATCTTGCATTAATTGCTTTAAAATAGTAACTGTCTCACATGAATACACGGTTCGAAAATTGCTTTTCTATATTAGATTTTTCAAACGCGTTGAAGAACTCTCTCAAGGAATACGAATAGCAGTTTCAATTCTAGTTTTTGCCTTTATTATTTAAATTTCTGCGAAGACATATGTGAATTCTCCTTTCGATTAACCTGCTATTTATATGCATTAGGCATTGATTTTAGTGGTTGAATTCCATTTACTTTTCGTCCTTTGTTTCTAGCATAAATAGCTTAAATAAAATAAATGGCTCACATGGAATACACGATTCGAAAATTTCTTTTCCATATCAGACATTTCAAACGCGTTGAAGAATTCTCTGCAGGAATACTGAATGCAGTTTCAAATATAGTTTTTGCTTTTATCGTTTAAATATCTGCGAGGATATACGTGGATTTTAATTTCTTTTAACCTGCTATTTATCTGAATTAAGGAATTGATTGTATTGGTAGAATTCGATTTATTTCTCGTCCTTTGTTTCTTTTATTAATTGCTTCAATATAGTAACTGTCTCACATGAATACACGGTTCGAAAATACCACAAGCAGTTTTAATTCTAGTTTCTGCTTTTATCATTTAAATTTCTGCGAAGACATATGTGGATTTTACTTTAGTTTAACCAGCTATTTATATGAATTAGGAATTGATTTAAGTGCTTGAATTCGATTTATTTCTCGTCCTTTGTTTCTTGCATTAATTCCTTAAATATAGTAACTGTCTCACATGAATACACGGTTCGAAAATTGTTTTCTATATCAGATTTTTCAAACGCGTTGAAGAACTCTCTCAAGGAATACCAAAAGCAGTTTCAATTCTTGTTTTTGCTTTTATCATTTAAATTTCTGCGAAGACATATGTGGATTTTACTTTCGTTTAACCAGCTATATATATGCATTAGACATTGATTTAAGTGCTTGAATTCGATTTACTACTCGTCCTTTGTTTCTTGCATTAATTGCTTTAATATAGTAACTGTCTCACATGAATACACGGTTAGAAAATTTGTTTTTCTATATCAGATTTTTCAAATGCGTTGAAGAATTCTGTCAAGGAATACCAAAAGCAGTAGCAAATGTAGTATTTGCTTTTATCATTTAATTTCTGCGAGCATATATATGGATTCTACTTTTGTTTAACCTGCTATTCATATGCATACTTACAAGTTTTATGCATTTTATGCAATACACGGTTCGAAAATCTCTTTTCCGTATGAGATTTTTCAAACGCGTTGAAGAATTTTCTCAAGGAATAACATAAGCAGTTTGAAATCTAGTTTTTGCTTTGATCATTTAAATATCATGGAGGACATGTGTGGATTTTACTTTCTTTTAACCTGCTATTTATATGAATTAAGAATTGATTTTAGTGGTAGAATTCGATTTACCTCTCGCCCTTTGTTATTTGCATTACCTGCCTTAGTATAATAACTGACTCACATGGAATACACGATAATAAAATTGCTTTTCCATAATAGGTTTTTCAAACGCGTAGAACAACTCTCTCAAGGAATACCAAAATCAGTTGCAAATGGAGTTTTTGATTTTATCATTTAATTTCTGCGAGCATATATATGGATTCTACTTTTCTTTAACCGGCTATTCATGTGCATACTTACAAGTTTTATGCATTAGCTTTTGATTTAAGTGCTTGAATTCGATTTATTTCTCGCCCTTTGTTTCTTGCATTACTTGCCTTAGTATAATAACTGACTCACATGGAATACACGATAATAAAATTCCTTTTCCATAATAGGTTTTTCAAACGCGTTGAAGAACTCCCTCAAGGAATATTAAAATCAGTTGAAAATGTAGTTTTTGCTTTTATCATTTAATTTCTGCGAGCATATATAGGAATACCACAAGCAGTTTGAAATCTAGTTTTTGCTTTGATCATTTAAATATCATGGAGGACATATGTGGATTTTACTTTCGTTTAACCTGCTATTTATATGAATTAGGAATTGATTTTAGTGGTAGAATTCGAATTATTTCTCGTCCTTTGTATCTTGCATTAATTGCTTTAAAATAGTAACTGTCTCACATGAATACACGGTTCGAAAATTGCTTTTCTATATTAGATTTTTCAAACGCGTTGAAGAACTCTCTCAAGGAATACCAATAGCAGTTTCAATTCTAGTTTTTGCCTTTATTATTTAAATTTCTGCGAAGACATATGTGGATTTTACTTTCGTTTAACCAGCTATATATATGCATTAGACATTGATTTAAGTGCTTGAATTCGATTTACTTCTCGTCCTTTGTTTCTTGCATTAATTGCTTTGATGTAATAACTTTCTCACATGGAATACAAGATTCTAAAATTAATTTTTCATATCTGATTTGTCAAACGCTTTGAAGAATTCTCTCGAGGAGTACCAAAAGCAGTTGCAAATGTAGTTTCTGCTTTTATCATTTAATTTCTGCGAGCATATACATGGATTCTACTTTTGTTTAACCTGCTAGTCATATGCATACTTACAAGTTTTATGCATTAGACATTGATTTAAGTGCTTGAATTCGATTTATTTCTCGTCCTTTGTTTCTTGCATTAATTGCTTTGATGTTATAACTTTCTCACATGGAATACAAGATTCTAAAATTTATTTTCCATATCTGGTTTGTCAAACGCTTTGAAGAATTCTCTCGAGGAGTACCAAAAGCAGTTTCAATTCTAGTTTTTGATTTTATCATTTAAATTTCTGCGAGTACATGAGTGGATTCTAATTCAGTTCAACCTGCTATTTATATGCATAAGCATTGATTTTTGTGGTGGAATTCGATTTACTTCTCGTCCTTTGTTTCTTCAATTAATTGCTTTAATATAATAACCGTCTGACATGGAATACAAGATGCGTAAATCTCTTTTCTATATCAGATTTTTCAAACACGTTGAAGATTTTTCTCAAGGAATACCACAAGCAGTTTGAAATCTAGTTTTTTCTTTGATCATTTAAATAATATGGAGGACATATGTGGATTTTACTTTCGTTTAACCTGCTATTTATATGAATTAGGAATTGATTGTATTGGTAGAATTCGATTTATTTCTCGTCCTTTGTTTCTTGCATTAATTGCCTTAATATAGAACTTGTCTCACATGCAATACACGGTTCGAAAATCTCGTTTCTATATCAGATTTTTCAAACGCGTTGAAGAATTTTCTCAAGGAATACCGCAAGCAGTTTGAAATATAGTTTTTGCTTTGATCATTTAAATATCATGGAGGACATATGTGGATTTTACTTTCGTTTAACCTGCTATTTATATGAATTAGGAATTGATTTTAGTGGTAGAATTCGATTTATTTCTCGTCCTTTGTTTCTTGCAATAATTGCCTTAATATAGTAACTGTCTCACATTAGTAGACGGTTCGAAAATTGCTTTTCTATATCAGATTTTTCAAACGCGTTGAAGAACTCTCTCAAGGAATGTCAAAAGCAGTTTCAATTCTAGTTTTTGCTTTGATCATTTAAATATCATGGAGGACAAATCGTCCAATCGACCCGTACGCACCCGTGCTGTATGGGTAGTAGTTGTTGGACAAAAAGATGAAAGCCAGTTGATCTATAAACATAGGAATTTTCGACTCAAATAGGAAGGTACACATACATTTTTGCCGAGCATTTTCCAAATGTTAGCAAGGAATCCTCTCACTGTAAGGTACACTGAAATGGTTGCCTTCTAAAATACAAGTGGTTCATCATATTTGTCCGTGACTCCTCTGATATATGGCAGGAAGGCTTTTTTCCGCTCCTCGGTCTTCTCTTCGTCAAGTTGTCTCGATTCTCGTCGTCTTAGTTTACGGGAGATGGTCATCCTGATTTCTCTTCTTCCATATCCATTCTTCATTAGAATTTCCGTCAATTTGTTTAATTCTTCGTCCCTATGGTCCTCGTCAGTGAGTGTGATGGATCGGTGGATCATTGTGGTCATCACTCCATTGATTTGTGTTGGATGGTGTTGTGATCCGGCAAGGAGATACCTGTTGTTGCTGGTTGAACAATAGGTATCTCCTTGTGCTATCTGCTTCAAACCGCAACTATGTACTCCCTCAAGAGTTGTTTACGAAATAAATATACAGTTCATTAGCGAAGTTATCGTAAATATTCATTTGTGGAGTCGAAAAACGCATTAATGGAGTAAATTTTGCCTAAGTTGTATTCTCATTGAAGTGCTGCAGTCAAAATCTACAAGGAAAAATTGTCACCGAAATGGAAACGGGGATGGCGATGACAACCGATTGCATCAGGCACATATACATCGGTTCTATCTCGTAGTGCAGACGAAGGATCTCGAATCCTACGTTTACAGTCGCCTAAATAATGATCACCTTCAGGAAAATCTTAAACCAGATACCCAAACAAATATTTTAATTTTATTTAGGATGAGACTTGCTGGAAAAATCAATGAATATACTTTCAATTATGAGTTAAAGAAATAATTAGACGGAAACATTTATCAAATACATACGCCCAACAGTGTATTTGAATGGAGTGACACTCGTACTTCACTTTCGTAGACAACGACGCTAGCCACTGAGCTATTGGGGAAAGGATGGCTCGAGGAAGAAAAATGACGTTGTTTTCCTTATTTTTATCATGGCCTCCACTAGCTTTAAGTCGCCGGTTCCAATAATTTTTTGCGGAAATATGTACTTTTTACCCCGTCTAAGAGTTTTGTTTGTACGCAAACACAGTTATTATAGTCATATGCAGACTCATGCTTTATATTTTGTACGGAAACTTGTATATAAATCGTAAGTTATCGCAAATACTCCGACAGTGTCCCTTCTTGCATGGAGAGTCTGCGACTGAAATTTTTCCATCAAATTCTTATTGTGCCAACATATAACCCATCCTAAATATTCAGCACTGTAGCAAGAATTTATATAAATTAAGAGATCATTACAGTACGCCAATATACGCTAATGAAATTTATTCCAAAGTACGTTTGCTTTCCTTCCTTCACTTGAAATTGTTTATCGTTAATATAGACTGTAGTACATCTTACAGCTTACGTACACCTCTGATAATCTTAAGCACAACGGTACTTGTATGTTTAAAAGTTTTTATTACATTAAACTAGTATTATATGATTGAATAATAGCATGAAATACATGGTGCTCCCGTAAATGATGTCGAAAAAATTCTCGAGCCGTTCAATGTGATCCATTCATACAACTGAATGTGAGCCATTCATGGAGCCGTTCAGTGAGCGAAACGGCTCTCCCACCGATGTGGAATTACAAAATAACGCCCCTGCCCACACCATTTCCACTCGGCATTCATGTTCCAATATTCACCCATCCTGTTAAACAACGCCGACGTGCGAAGAAGCAGACGACGCTGTACTTCTACCTACCAATCGTATCCACCATTAGAAATTGAACTCCGACCAATAAAGGAGACCGTTTGAAAAGAAGACTCTTCTTCACCTTCCTCGTAGCAATGAGACGAGTGGTTGATCACTTGAATCTACGAGACCAACGAACAAGGATAATAGAGAAATCTCTCTAGTCTAGAAAGAAAGAAAGTCTATAGTCCGTGCCAACGAATACGGACGTTTCCATTAGAAGAGCTGCTAATTCGTCCAGGGCGTACAAGTTTCTCTATCAATCGAGGAAAAAAAGTCGGAGTCTCCAGTCATAAAGAGGTATTGCGAGTGCTGTCCTTGATTTACTTCCAATCGTATGTACCAAAGTACAGGCTATTCACATCTTCGTCCTCGTTAGGTGAAACTCCACAAATTTCCAAGGGCGAAGAAATAGAATTCTCAATGCGAGCTGCAATACTTCAACGGACAATAATTGTCGCTCTGAGTTTGGATTCGCTTTATTTTCCGTTGACTGTGCGAGTATTTTTATATTTCTTGAGATGAACTAGCCTGTTTGGATAGTTAAATAGATCTCTCGTCTAGTTGTTTGCCGAAGAACGATCTTATACTATCCCAGCGTATGGTGTTATTGAAGGCTGGGGTCATTCAACTGATCGTGTGTTTCGAATACGCGGTGTCATGTTTGGTATTCTTTTCTAGCCCGATTTGTCTGCCTCCGTTGTGCGTGATTAGTTGTCGGGGGAAAATATTGTCTTGAGTAGTCCCACGTATAGATAGGAATTTCAGTGAGCTGGCTATTCAGTCACGGAAATTATCATTGTGTGTGTCCAAATCCTCCGGCCGTTGTGCGTGGTAACTTGTTTTCCGATACTCTGTGAAATATTTTCACTTTTCATGTTGAAGTCAGTCCATTGAATTATAGATTTTATCATTTTAGAGACCACATTTAACAACTTGCCATTAGTTTAACTTCTCTTAAAAATCAGTTTCCCGTGATACCGCGATAACCTAATGAGATCTTAAATTCTGCTAGGGTTTTTGGTTGTGATGTGGCTGTTGCGGGCTACCCAGCGCGTCAAATATCAGGCGAAGCGATCCCCGTTGCCCTGCTTCACCCGGGAACATCGGAGAAAAATCTAGAAGCAGGCAGGATATAAATACCGGGACTAAGGATTGTGGTGGCAGTCTCTAGCCGTGTTTTGGCTCTTGGGACGAACCCGCCGACAAGGAGCATTTCTGTAACCTATGTTAATGTTTTTCAATCTCGTAAAGATACAATCGCGAAATTTCTTACCATTTCGTGGGGTTGTTTTATTCTTACGTAAATTTTTTGAGTTGAGTTATTAAAACAATGTATTATCATTTATACTTGATTGTCGTCTACTCAACACAACCATATCACGTTGGATTCTACTGATACAAGAGTACAATTTCGAGGTCAGATTCTGTGAGGGGAAGAAGAACGTGGTGGCGGATGTACTTAGCCGCTATCCGTATGACACCAAAGAAAATGGTCAATTTCTGCAAGAGGAGACGGTGATAGCAATGATGCTAGCAAATCAACCATCAAGAGAGTTGAGAGAAGGGTTAAGAGATTTAGGAAGACATCAACGCGATGACCCGAGGTGGAATGTAATAATCGAACAGCTGGAGGGAGGAGTAGAAAATATTCCGAGATACCAACTCACACCCAAGGGACTGGTGAGAATTACGGGTGATCGACGTAGATGTTGCATCCCACAATCTAATCTACACGTCTGATAAAGGAAACCCATCAAATGTATGGTCACATTGGTGCGAAAAAACTGTTCCAAATGCTAGACGAGTAGTTCGCATATCCAAAGCTTCATCATGAAATCAGAAAGATCACGGCCACCTGCGAACAATTTCAATTAATGAAAGCGCCTAACAACAGTTCATTTGCAGAGATGCAGAACACAGTGCCTGAGGGCAAGGTCCTTATACCCTTACATCAAGGTACTTAAGTATAAGGACCTTGATATAAACCGTTTACCTAAAATTGGTTGTATTTTATGCCGTTTTTGACCTTGCGTTGATGTCGCGTTTACATAAAATCTACATCGATGCCCACGTTTATATGATGTTTACGTAATTTTGACGTCAAATTGGTATCAACGGCCGATTATGGGCCAGCAGGGAAAGTACACATAAATGTTTGCCGAGCATTTTCAAAATGTTAGCAAGGAATTCTCTCACTAAAAGGTACACTGAAATGTTTGCCTTCTAAAATTCAAGTGGTTCATCATTTTTTGAATAATTTATGAGGTATTTTGGAATTGCATGCCCTGATTTAAACACTTGGGCATATATCTAAACCCTAATGGTTGTTGGACCAAAAGATCAAAGCCAGTTGGTGAATAATCATAGGAGTTTGCGACTCAAATAGGAGGGTACACTTTTTCCGAGAATTTTCGATACGTAAGTAAGGAATTCTCTCTCTGAAAGGTACACCGAAAATGTTTGCCTTCCATAATGCAAGTGGTTCATCATAGATTGCATTATTTACGAGGTGAATACAAATGTTTGCCTTGATTTGAATATACAAATCCGGATGTTTACCCTATCTATGGTGCACAAAAATTATCTAGGCCAGTTGATTCAGGAACTAAGCAGTTTTAAACAGAACTTTGGGATAGGTACAAAAAAATGTTTGCATTGCCTTTTTGATATGTAACCATGAAGCCTTTTTCACTAAATGGTACATAGATAATATCTCCTTCCAAATCCTAAGAGGTTAATCATATATTAAAGAATTGTAGAGGTATATACAGTAGTATGCCCTGATTCAAAGATGCCAATACAGATATTATACCCTATCCATGTCGTGCAAAAATATACAGGCCAGACAGTTGGCGAACTAAGGAGTTTTTAACACAATTTTGTAGCACATATAAATATTATACTAACTTTTTAGTCAGGTTACCACCGACTGATATCCCACTAAAAGGTACACCGAAAATATATGCGTATATGCCTTCTAATCGCATGTGTTTACATTTGTATTGCACATTTTTTATGTGCTACCCGCTAACTCGCAGAAAAACTCCTACGCTCCATGAACATACGAATGAGCCGTTCCAATATGTAATAAACCATTAAATTCTTCTCTACTTCAATGGCTTATTGTTAAAATAATCGTAGCTAAATCTACTAATTCCCATAAATTGTTTTTAACAAGAGTTCTTTAACATTCGTCTTGCATTGCAAACTCCCAGTGTGATTTTTAATTACAAGCCATGGCGTCCTCGTAACTAAGTGGCTCAATTCAACTTTCAGTTACCACGTACATAACATAATCAGGAAATTCTTTGGGTCGTCTGTTCCTTACAGGACACCTGTTAACTACGCTCACATCACCGTTTGAATTACTTATTACATTTTCAGAACTAATTACATCCTCCTCAGATGGTACATAATCTGGGTGTTTATCCTGCTGAAAATGGTCATTATCGGATTCCTCAGCATCTGACCTAGATTCTGAACCACTAAATTCATTCTGGATTACATTGACCTTATTTGTGTCGCTATTATCATTTCGATGTTCAACCTGTGAGCTTTCAGTTAACAGTGAAAACAACATGTTCGGTTCATCTTTGGCACTCTTAGTCTCTTTCAGTTGATTGAGAATAGTTCTGAAATATATTTACAAAAATTATGACATCCTTTGCCTTCACAGTCTTTCTAGGATTTTCAGGATCAACAAATTTGTACCTTTTGGTGTGATCACAGTAACCAATAAAAATATACATTTTACTTTTTGGGTCAAACTTCATCCTTGTTTCTTTTGGCACATTTACATATGACACACAACCGAAAACTTTCAAATGAGCTAAGTCTATTTTTTTCTCAGACCACTTCTCCTCAGGAAACTCCCCATAACTGCTCAGGAAGGAACCCTATTTTTGAAGTACACAGCAGTTTTCATGGCCTCAACCAAATACTCTTTGTTTAAACCAGCACCATACACCATTGACCTAGCTATTTCTAAAATAGTTCTATTAGTGCGTTCAGCTAACCCATTTCGCCCTGGAGTATAGGGAACAGTAGTTTCATGAATTATACCATTTTCCCTAAGATAAGCCTCAAAATCATTATTCATATATTCAGTGTCATTGTCTGAACGAAGAAATTTAATCTTTAAACCTGTTTGTAACTCATCCTCTGCTTTAAACTCGAGAAATTTTTTAAACACTTCACTTTTCCATTTCAAAGCATAACAAAATATTTTCCTTGTAAAATGATCAATAAAGAAAAGCATGTACCGGGAACCATCAAAAGCAGCAACTTCTATTGGACCACACAAGTCTGAATGAACTCTGCCAAGTTTTTCTTTGGCTCTATTTAAAGATCTTTTAGGGAGACTATATTTAGCATGTTTACCCTGAGTACAGGATATACATATTTCACTTTTATCATTTTTGAAATTAACACCAGAAGCCATACTTGCTGTCAGCAGATTCATGCTTCTGTGATTTAAGTGACCTAACCTCTTATGCCATAGGTGCTTGCGTAGCTGCTTGGAACAGCTGATTGGTTAGACAGCACTTCATTCAAACCTCCAACAGGCTCTTTTAACAAAGTTTCTTCAGCTAATGAAAGATTAACTGAGTCCTCAATTTCATCCAACTTGTAAATTCCATCCACCTCTGATGCTGTTGCAATCACTTCTCCATTGCTCTGAAAAGAATCTTTCAAAAACATTTCACATTCCTTATCAGTAAATAGAACGTTTATACTCTGTTTGACAATTTTGCTTACTGAAAAGAGGTTTGTAGACAGCTGGGCTGCTATTCTGAATCGAGCGACGCTATTTCTGGCTAATGCTATTTCTTGCTCCAGAATAGCGTCAGAAGCGATTCTGAATACGATGCAGCTATCCAAGGCGTCGGTTCCGTTATGTTATTATTTGTCCCACCCCTTAGGGTATGAAAATCTTCTGGTACAGTAATTGGAAATTCAGGCAGTCGATGACGAGCGATGCTTACGTTTTTCACAAACAGCTGAGACCTTCGCCATGGATGCCGTGAGTCTGGTGCATGAAAGAATGTTTTCAATAAATAATCCAACTAAATTCATTCAATGCTGTCTTCGGATACTATTATTATACTCTATCTTGTTCTGAATTTATCAGCTGGTAGATAACTCTCTGATAATTTTAGATTTTGTGAACGGTATTTCAGTTTAGGAAAGGCTGGCGATGTTTGTTCTGCGTACCTATATGGACATATAACAGCTACCCGTGCTGGGAAAATAATTTTAATTTCTATAATGATAGTTCACCTCACAATCGTAAAAAATAAATTGTTTTCATGTATCTTTTAGGTTAATTTTTGAATATTTTAACTTTTACAATTTATTCGAGGGAGCGGACGACTTTTGGATACATGAGACGTGCATGATCCAGCATTATCTTCAAAGTATACTTTCATTTGAAGTTATCATTGGATTTGTTATCTATAATAATCTAGTATTCTATTGAATTCATCAACTGATAGAAAACTTTCGGAGAACCTGTGCGGTGAACGGAAATTCAGTTCAGAAAATTCTTGCGACGTTTGTTAAATATTGACAAATAACGGATTACCATGCTGAGAGAACAATTTAAACGCGTATAATTACAGTTCAACTCAAAATTGTAACAAAGCATATTGTTTTTGTCTATCTGTTGTGTTGTTTATTTTATTCTCACCACTTATCCGACTGAGCAGACGACGTTTGGATGCATACGAAGTGGGAATAATGATATATAAGTGTATCAAGGAAAGTGATGTGATGGTAAATATCCATTATTTTATCACGGATATATTTGAAATGTATTATTGCAAATAGCCCGTGGGCTTAATAAGATGGTTAGACATCGCAATTAGCCTCTTGAAAATCTTGTGGGACCGTTGGGAAATGTGAGGTTGGAAGTGAATGTGAATATGGCAAGCAATATTTCGAGCCGATTATGAGAAGAATTTTTTATATTTACTGGAATATACGTATTGATAAGTCAATCCTGCAAATATTTTTATGTATTTAGAAACACTTTTCAATGCATATTTTGCTGAATTCTCGTTAGATAACGTGTGATAAAGAATCAGGTGGCCGTTTCACTCGAGAATAGCTTGACGCTATTAGAATAACGTGGGGATCAGATCGTCGCCTAAAATAGCGTCGCTCCCAGGCGTCAGTCTGCGTTCAGAATCGCAAATAGCTGCGTTGACGCTATTCCTCGAACCGAAAGCGTCACGAAAGCTATTTTTGGCATATAGCTGTACAGCTATTTCATTCAGAATAGCAGCCCTGGGGAACATAAATAACGTTAGAAATCTTTTTGGTGCCACTGATAACATTCACTGAGGCTTCACCTTCACCTTTACTAATCATAACCTCATAATTTGCGGCAGTAATTACTTTACTACTATGAATATTATATTTTTTTAGCCACTCCCTGTTGTTCGACATGTGGCTACTGGCTCAGGAATCTCTATACCAGCTTCCACTTTGCACATTCACAGCTAAGGCAGTTAGAAATGATACAAAGGCCGAGGGTTTCTTAACCTCTTAGCCTTTATACTACCTGGTTTTACCATAGTATTCTCTGCTTTACCCTCATATTTCACATGTTAACCTCCCTTAAAATAAGACTTTGGGCCCTTTTATACGGCATACTCTTGGTTTAAATGACATTCACAACTTTTATGCCCTAGTTTGTAGCACTTGTTGCGCTCCACTGGATACCCTTCTCTCTTGACGAACTTGCCTCTACCCGCCAGGAACGCAGCATCATCTTCATCCCCACGGACCTCTTCTTGTTGCAGCTTCATTTTTACTAGATCTGAGGTAAGAGACGTCGATGAATGTTCTAAAGCCATCACCATGGGAACGTATTTGGATGGCAGTCCGCTAAGCATAATCACGGCTAAAAATTCATTGTCCTAGGGGTGTCCAATGTCTGCTAACTGATCGGAAAGAGAAGTTAGTTTATTTATGTACACTTCCATGCTATCGAAATTTTCCAAACTCAATCGAAAAAGCGTCTTCAGCAGTCCTAAACGTCTGCCAAGACCCTTGTCTTCATATGCAGATTCAAGTTTGTCCCATGCTTCCTTAGCCTTGGTGGTACTTCTTATAACGGACTGGATAGGTGGCTGGACCGCTAAGGAAATTTTTGACCAAGCCTTCAGGTCCCTTTTGGCGTCTTTATTCACCGTTTAATTATCACTGTCAGTCTTAATACAGTCTCATAAATCTTCGTGAATTAGTAATAATTTCATCGAAAATTTCCAAGTCCTGTGGTTACCTGAACCTTCAAGTTTTTCCACCATTGACGGAGCACTGAGTGTAGATACTGCCATTTCCGATAGCAAATTTGTTCACTCGGAAAAATCTGGAATACTTATATAATTTCACTGTTTCGCATAACTCTAGAATCTGGACTTCTGGGCTCATAACCTGTTGAACTAATCGTAGCAGGTGCCAGCGTTTAGGTTATTGGGAACAGCTTTAAATGACTTCCCGATTCCGTTTCACACAAGGGACTGCACATGTGCTTTTATTCGTACTTAACTTTACAGTACTACGCAAAACAAAAGAGGATGTACCGACGGGTGCAAAAATAAAAGACATTAAAAAAACAACCAATACAACATGCAGGCGGGGTTATAACTACAACATTTATTTTATTAATACAAACTTATAACCGCATGGGTAATATATTTATGCGTAGTTTGTGTGCCGCACATCAAAGATAATAATACACAAGATTAAATTCATATAGTTGCGCATTGTTGTGTTCTCCTGTATATATTGGTAGTTCTTTTTAGTCCCGTAATGGCGCTGTCATCAGGTACACATTTTTGTTTGCCATCCCTCCATTCTCTAAAACTCTATCATCACAGCACCGCGGAAACCTTTGCACTAACCTAATGATGTTTCTTTACATCAACATGGCGCTCGCGTCACAGGAATAAAACCGGAAATATTACGCTTAATACTTAGGGAAATGAGGAGGGTTCTGAGTTACTCGATTAAATAACGAGGAATGAGTCCTTTGCTTTTGGCACCAATACGAATACTTATTTCAGTGGGTATCATAATGCTCTGGCTCAAATTTCTTCCCCCACCCCAGGCGCAGAGGCTCACACCCTCCCCACTCTAATCGAGGCCACCTGGATGGAAGAGATGTTCTAGGGTAGATGGAATGAAGACAGAGATAAGGGGGAGTAATACTACCGGATTACACTCATCTCTTTCTAGCAGAATAAGCCTCACGCGGATGGATTTCGCCGAATTATTGAATAAGCAGCGATAACATTCCTGTCTTGAGTAAGAGTTCTGGCTCATCAAATTGTTGGGCCCGAAGTAGGACCACCTTGTTGAATTTGTATATATGACAACTTAATTTTTACGAGTAATTATTTGTGCAAAAGGGATAAGTGGGTGACAGATTTCCCTTTTAGCTTAATTAGAAGGTAGGCGAAGTAATTTAGTAGAGCCGTGCCATAGTTGAAGAATAACTCACTAATTGTTTGGAATTTTCCACAATTATTTAATAACGACTCACAGGTTTCGAATTACCAACGTCAACATCAAAGTTTACCCATCCACGATATCATTTTAAGCGTGCGAGGCTCTGAGTCACCTTCTGCTTTTAGAATTGTGTCGCTGATGTGATCTCCAATATTTTTTGCAGGGCGAACAATTCAAATAACACTGATTCTAATGGAACATTTTTTGCCGGTTTCTTACTACTCCACGTGGCATTTCCAAGTGTAAAATCAGCTATAATTTTGTCTTTGTTTTCTAGAATTATAAACAGGGTGGACGACGTTAAACCATGTTGTCGGCCGATTTCCGTTTAATTGGCATTTTTTCTGTCACATTCCTGAATGGTTTCGATTTTTAGCCAAATCCAATGGCTTTCTTTTTTTTCCATGTAGCACTCACAATAAAAAGCAGCGAACTTCAGGAGGTAGATCAGGATCAAGCTTTCCTAAAAAACTGATGTTCAGCACTTCTGGCCGCGTTTTCTGTTGGAATGGCGTGCAGCAAAACCCCTTTTCTTTTCTATTCTCTCTCCTTCTTCCCGCTCTCCTACTTCTCCCCCTAGAAGACCTGGGAGTCCCTACAATTTAATGTGCGAGCCCATACAAAAAGAACTTGGGAGTTCTTCCGTTCAAGTTTGTTTTCCCATTCCGAGGGAAAGGTTATCACGAATGACTGAAGCTTTTTATACCTGTCCTAGTCTCACACGCGATAAATGATCCCTGCATGTCATGCATCCCGGACAACAATCATGGCGAAACGGACTCGTTATGGCGGTCCGCCAGAACTGGCCTCTGGTAATAACCAACAAACTCCATATACATTTAACATTGTGACCAACAATGGTCAAATAATCACTTGCTATAATGGCCTTATCGCGATAAGTCGCCCTCGTAATAACGGCCCTCTACTGTACCTAAAGCACCTATCACCTCCTACACCTACCTAGTTCCAAATACCTGTGATCCCTTTTTTACAGAATCCCAGAACTATTTAATTTTTTTATTTCATCTGTCCACCCTTCCCTTGATCCCTCCTAACCATTTAGAACATACTGCAACCACCTCAAAAAATACTGTTCTCCTAATTCCCCCCTTTTTCCATATTGTTATCTTTTATTTATTAAAGAGGGTGTTATAGGGTAGAAATGCAACCCCTGACACCCGGAGTAAGGGGTTCTCCCATTGCGCAGTGTCATTGTCCCCTCCGCAGAGGTCATATTGATTTCATTACAGCACAGAGGATGGATATTGTGGGGACCTTGTGTTGCATTTCTAGACTGATAAAAGTGATAAGATGAAGAGAGTTACATTGCATAGGTGCAAAATATCCCTCTTTCATGCATCATTATTAGCTATAATAATCAGCATTATTCCAACACGAGACACACTGTTAGCATGCACTTCACCTCGGCCCTTTCCCTCTGCTCATTCCCCTATTTCCTCCCCTTCCATGGCTGGTGTCATGGAAGTAAATATAAACCTTGTTATAAACCTTGTTATAAACCTTGGCAGCTTTCAGGAAAATATCTGTCCCCAGACCCTGAAAAGCAACAGTATAACAGCTATTTCCAAATTTTTTCCTGGGGATAATACCTTGGGAGGGCTAACTTGAAAAAAATGATTTGGTCAAAATAGCCTGTTTTAGTAATATAATGACCAAGGATATGCATCGCCGATGGAAAAAGCAATATAGTTATTTAATGTAAATCATAGCCTATCTATCTTTACAGGTGGAGATTAGAGGTGGGCCCTTCATGAAGGAACAGGTCCGAAGGAATAGGTCAATGGATTGAATGGGAGGGCCAAGGATCAAACTTCGATGGAATGACCGTTCCTTTCGGTCCTTCATTCTTTTCAGCCCATCAGTCCTTATGGTCTATTGTTCCTTTTGGTCAGTCTTTTTGCCTTTCAGTGCATCGGACCATTTTTCCTTTCAGTCCATGAGTCCTATTGGTCGTTCATTCTTTTTTTTGGTCCATCATTCCTTTCGGTCCATTTTTCCTTTTGGCCTGTCATTACTTTCGCTCCTATTTTTAAGAGAAACAGGATTTTTTTTAATAATACCCCAAAAATTCCTTTCATTTTATTACCTTCCATCTTTTATTTTATCCAACATTCTTAAACTCTCATTTCCTTTCATAAATAAAACATAGTATTTCTAGTTTTTTTTATTTCTTAAACTCTAAGATCATATAAAAAATGAAAATACATGACCACCAATAAAATAAGGAACGGTGAACAAGTGAAAAGGAACGGGTCTCAAAAAGGACCGGTCCAGAGTGAATGAGTTCCCAAAAATGGACGGGTTTGCCCTTCTCTAGTATAGATCATAACTTATTCTACAAAGATGGCTAATAAATATATGCAACCAGTTATACAGATAGGAAAGAAATGGTTGCATATAATCAAGGATATGTAAAATACAAATTATTTTTCTGTTACCAAGAAAAAGCAAATCCATATCTAGATCTCAGAAGGAAAAAACTGGCACTCAGTTGTTCAATCATTGACACGAATGGTATGAACCATATGATTAAAAATGAAGCAGTCCGAGAAAAAAAACGGATTGCAGGTTTATGGGGAGTGAGTACTGAAATAACATCGGCATTTTAGCCCTCTACATTTGGTGCAGGGGAGAAGAGGTATGCATATTTATTACAGCATTTTGTAGGGAATGAATGAGTGTTAAAGAAAAGTAGCATGAGTATGTTTGGCAACACTATGGGAAGACCAGTAAAAAGCATTGTATTGCAAATGGACCATTTGCATTCCTTTATCAACAAGCAAACCAAATGCAGCACAATAAGTCTTTGGAAACTCATTTTCATCTTAGGACTGGAGTTGTTGGTGAACTTTGTCCCCTTTTGCTGCTCAAACTACTCAAGGCCTTTCACTTATTTATTATGTGTGATAAAAAATGCAATTCTTACCTTAGGGATTTCCAGTGTGAGCAATCTCCCAACAGAATCTCCATTCTGTAAAAGTCCTGGAGTGCTAACACTTCAGAAAGAGCAGTTTTAAGTAACCTAAGTTGCAGATACTTTGGAACTGAAGGACAGACTTGATGTTGGTTGGGAAGAATACTTAGGATTTCCAAAAACCTTCTGTGATGCAATTTTAAGGAATTTAATTTAAGATAAGCTCTGTAAGATCATAGTTCTTTTCTATCCAAGCTTTAACATGGATGTAACATAGCTATCAAAGTATTGAAGCATATATAGATGAGTGAGTGCCATGGAAAAATCAATAAATAGATATGTAAGAAATGAAGTGCAATGTCATTACACTCATACCACAATATTTGACATAAACACATCCTAAGCACATGATCTTTTTCTTTTAACATTTATTTGTTTCAAGTGTTTTAATTTATAAAGGATAATCTTATAATAATTATCAATCACGCAAGGAAAATCTCATTTTAAAGGTGATAGGCAAATTGTGGATTAGAAGTGAAATTGTTCCACTAGAAACAGTAAAAAATATCTTACTTTTTCACCATTTCCAGTAAATTGTATGATTCTCGAGTATACTCTACCAATGTACTGACCCATGTGGACTCCAGCTTTAGGAGAACCTGCACCTGACTATTTCGATCACATTTTTTATTTCAATATTTTGATGTATGATACAAGTAAAAAAAATTTCAGTTAAATTTAGGTCATATGATTTTTAAACAAAATGCTATGTAACCAAAAGTTCTGGCCCTGAGAGACTTCATGTGAGGTGCTTATGAAGCTAATTGCTTTTAGGATTTTAAGAGCAGAAATTATACATATATCACTCAGGTATATACTCTTCTAAGTTAATTTGGCGTCCAAGCATGAGAGCCAAGTGACTACACTTTAGTGCTGAATAAAAATATTGTTGCCAAAGAGGTAGTATTGAGAATGTTGCTTCCTAGCTATGGGGAGTAGGAGGAGACAATCACAACAAAATGTGAAAACATAACCAGTCTTTCCAGGCAATTTGATTGTTCTGTGCAGGATATAAATTATATTTAACTGCTTTAGAATTGATTCACCTGAAATAAACATTCAAACAATTACACTTAATGTTGTAGGAGAATACATTTATACCTTTGGTATGCTGAAATTCAAAAACTGAAACTAGGTTCAAGATAAATTAAAATAAAAGTAATCAAATGCATATAAACCCTTTTACTGCCATTCAACTCCAGACAGGGTGCACTAAGAACTCTGAATGCTGAGGCCATGGTTGTATATTTTTTACTGTTATAGTTTTTAAATTGAGAAAAAAACATTTATTATTCTACTCAGTTATTATTATACTACAAACACATTATTCTACTCAGTTTTTCTGTCAGAAAATAAGGAATATGTGAGGATCAATTGATAAAAATAATGCTTTTAGGTAGCATTCTGGAGGTAGATATATTTTGATGGAGATATTTAGGCAGTATTCTGGAGATAGACTTATTAATATTTGTGTTCATAACAATTTTTACACAGATAATTGCTGGAGGCAGGTTTTGCACATTCCAATTCCAAGGCTAGTAGATTGTCCCTCTGACAGCAAAAGGGTTATTTACCGAAGCTATTGAGAAATAAATATATGATATGTTTAAGCTAATGGAACATTTTAGTGGAATAAGAATTGCTAGACATGAGTAAGGTTTTGTATGTACTTTTGGATTAAAATGTGGGCATGTTCATGTGCAGTCAGATGTTGACTCACTTAAAATTATTTTTTTCCCTCTCTCTACCCGACATATCAGTCGAGAATAGGTCCTAATTAGCTATTTATATCTAGCTTGTAAGCAGCATTTAACATAGTTGGCATAGAAAAAGTCAGCTACTGACCAAGTACTTGGCAGTGATGAGAGTGGTGTTGCTCAGGTGAGTAATGCCCGAATGCTCAAAACTGTATGTCAGTTATCAGGAGCTGTCACAAATACAATCGTAACTTGGTACTATGGACCTCCCATTAATGGATTTTGGAAGCAGGGGACAAAATATGGAGCAGGTTAGTCAATTTAAAAGTATGGTATACCATGGATGGTGTTGTATAATATGGTGAAACCTGTATTAAACAGCCATTCCTAAACCCATGAAATTATGGGAGCTATTCTAGCCGTAATGATTCTACAAAATTGATGGATCTGAATTAATGGATATTCTTGGGGTGCATATTTTTAAAGAATTTTACAGTGCTGCGACACATGAAGATGACTTTTTTTTATGAACGGGTAATCTTTCCTGGCTTTTTGTTTTAAACTTTGACACTTTTGTCTGCACTAAGTTAAAGAGAATCTATTATATTTTTCCTTGTATGCCCTCATATTCTGTCAAAACTCCTGATCCCACTCATTGCAGACATGTGGCAGTTGTTTGCTCTCTTTCTATTGCATGTGGTATGTTTCTGCGTAAGTGATTCCGATTTTCATGATTTTACATGATTTTCATGAAGCATTTTTCATCTCTGCTCTCACTTACTCCATGCCATGCATAATGTGTCCATGAGAATGAGTTTATCAAAGCTAATAAGCTTCAGAAATTCAGAGACACTGTCTATCCTAAAAACAAGAGACTTCAGAACTTGCTTCAGATACTGGAGCTTAAAGGACATAATAGTTCCCATGTTGAGTGATTGTGATATAGACTTAGATTCCAGTGACAAGCAAATTATTGGGATAGCATGGGGTGTTTATAGTAGATAATTCTCTTAATGCATTTCACAAATTATTTTAATATTTAATTCCTTCAACAAAGATTAACAAATAACAATTGTCTTCCATGCTCTTTTATTTGCATTTCATTTCATACCTCAATAGTTGACATCTACTCTTTTAAAACAAGGCTTCCATGGTTTCTTAAGTATCACAGTCATTACCTCTTTTCCTCCGACTGCGTTGCAGTTGAACATTTTTATTCCCTATCCTTCAACATCATGTTGGCACATGTATTTTTGGGAATGAGTGATTTTACTGACAATTAAATGATATAAGCTAGGCTTTGAAATCTCATGCCAACAAAAAAATGTCATGAGTTCCAGAGTCCTCCAAAAGATATAGAAATCTCTTCCTCCATTCACAAGCATTCTTGGGTTTACATCACTACCTTCTACACGCTGCACGGCATGCAATATTGTGGTATTTTCAAATACATTTTAGCTGCCCATTGCTGGCAACAAAGTTGTCCATCAACAATTACTTTTCTTTCCTCTGAGACCTGATGTCCTCATAGAAGAACATAAGATGTAACTGCATTTGGGTCCTGAAAAAAGTTGTAGGTTTGCTGAAAAAAGACTTACTTATAGTAACTGTATATCTTTCAAATTGACATATTATTTTACTAATCTTGAGTCGTGAAAATTATATTTCATATTTTTTATGTGACTTGCTATGTACTTTCAGTTATTAATACTTTCAGCATTATAAGAACGTTCAGCCTTACCATTAGAGGAATTTTTTTCCTACCTCTCAGGAGGTTATTGAATGAGCTCTCTTTTGTATCATCAGATGATGCTTCTCTTGTGTATGGCAATCTCATCACTTGTGCACATCAGCTACTCTTATATGATCTCTTTCTGAGCACTCGTCTGATTCTTTCTATGGTCCTTATTTTCCTCCCTGTACTTTAAAATGCTACACTTTATTTTCAGTGTTGATAAAGTTCGGCTCTTCTGCTATATAACACATTGCTAATATCCTCACTCAAATTCCATTTTTATTCTCTTAGATCACTTACCCTCTTTCTTGCAGAGTCAGGGCTATGATTTTCCTTCTCTCAATGTACTTTTTTTCCAGCAAAAAAATAGCTTAAGCACCTTGTTTGAAGGTTGTGTACTGAGTCCAAAGGGAAACTAACTGAGGGAAGATGCAACATGTTCCCTACCAACTATTGTCTGATTGCTTCAAGAGTAAAAATTAGCATGCATTGGGTACACAGGATTCCTCTCATCAACCTCAATAGTGAGCCAAAAGACTGACAGTGTATTCCTGAAAGCATTGTGAAATTAATAATGTCCTAGCTCCTGTGCCAAGCAACCTTGAAGGTCTTCCTTCATGCCAAGAGAAGCAATTAAGCTGACCCATGGATGAGGACCTTTCCCTCATGCTTTGCACAAAAAGATTACCCTTTCTATTGATGACCACCTAGGAGGCTGATGGATTCAGTTGTGAAGCACAAAGGGAATTTTCATTCCATATCCAACGGGAGATTTCATTCCATAAAAAAAATATTATACAACCCTTCCCATGCCACAACAATTCTTGTCTCCAACCATCAACTGATTAGGGATTTAATTCCTATATATAAGTATAGAACAATATGGAAAAAATAAAATTACTCTGAGGTAAGAGATAATTTTTCATCATTTCTATTGTGAAATACCTCATTCTTTAACCATATTCATTCTGAAATCACCATATCTACCTATACCCTGAAAACAGGATTATTAATGTAAACTGGAGCAAGAAGGTTCAAACCGCTTCCTCATGTACATTTTTTCCATTTGATACCCCTCTCTGCTTCTTCATTTGTCAATAACATTTAATTTTCATCTTCCTCAACATTCACAAATGCCCATTTCCACTCTCATTTGTCTAATAATTACATTTTGTGCTTTTTCATCTCCAAGAAATACCATTATCACTACTGAAAGTGGCCATTTTGGGGGTATGCACTGACCTACTCCAGCACCTCTTTTTCACTACATAGGCCTCTACCCTTGTTGGAGGGGGGAAGGGCAGGATTAGGACATATTTTAGATGTAAAACTAGTTAGTCTTACTCTAGTGGCTCTTCTGTATGACCTGATGGCTATAGGAAACAAGTAAAATATTCCTCTAGAAGATTTAAAAAAAAAAGTGAAAGAGCACCTAAAGCTGCTTTAAGCTGAATCCCTTTATGTGTTTATGAGGTAGTGGCCACTAGCCTTTTATAGGTTGGCTGTTAGCCTCTGAAAAGGAAGTGACTACTGAAGGTAGGGAAAATTTATTTTGCTCATGTGCGAAATTCATTCCATTTCAGAAAAAAATCTGTCGTGTAGAGATAAAACTTCTTGTAAGGGAGGTGGCCGCTGAGTCAGGTTTCACTGTGGTATATATTAATGGCACCCATGTATTTTACACTGTCAGATTAGATTGTGTGCATGATTAAAAACACAGTACTGTATTTATACCTGTCTATCATAATGTTATCATAATTATTGGTATTAACCACTCCTAATGTAACCTAATACACCTAAATTCATCATTTGCTTATACAGTTTGGATTTTAATGATTTCTTTATGGATATGTACATTGAATTTATAAAATTGAAATTTTAATTTTGGATTGGAAAAATAGCCCAAGCTGAGCATAGTTACGGGCAGACAATCGACTTTATTAGGGTCATTGTGTCCCCTTTTAGTCCATGGTACTAAATTGGCATCTGTAAACTGGCATCATTGAGCATTCATTTTGGTTTTCCATCTTTGAGCATCTGCCATTGTCAATGAAATTGAATTGAATTTTTATTTGCCATTTTAGAATGGCACTAATTAATAGAATTTTTTTTAAATCCACCCTAAAATGATGAATATCTTAAATCCACATCAACTTACAGCTGGGCTGTTAGAAACCAATGTGAATAACTCTGTGCAATTGATTGGTTAGCACTCATATAATATGTTTGTCAAAGTATTTACTTCTATGCAGTCTTGAAAGGGAAGTGTTTCACTATTTCACTATTTCACTGCTGCATTATATTTCCTCCATCATTCCAGCACATTTCTAAATTAAAGCAATCACTTATAACCATTGTGTTTCTGAAGATTCATTTAAATGCTACTTACCTGACACTTCACTTGAATCCGTAAGATAAAATGAAAATAAGCCACTTCATGCCACCTCCCAATGGCCTGAATTTGTCAGAATTTTTATTGGCCTTTGTTTCATAGATCCCAAAATGAAGGGCATTTAAAATATGAAAACATTCCTTGAATGTACAGCATATAGCTAGACTCCTTCACTGACTCATGTGATGCCTCAGGACCAGGCATGGTATTGATCTAATAATTAGCATTAGTCCTTACATCTGGAAAAAACCGACAACCAATGTGAAGTAAGCATAATTTGGGAAATTGGAACAATCAGGAGTCTGATATCCAGTGGAAATAAAAATTTTGGTGACTGAAAATTTTTATTGCTTCAACTTTTTCAATCTGCATACCAACAAGAGCCTACTTCCACTTTTAAAAACTTTGAACAGGGCATTGAAGTTTTTTGAGGATTTGATTGATAGAATTATATTGCAGGAATGAGGAATATGTATCTTACTTTTCATTTCATTCTACCTAGGGTCAATTAACCATTGATTTTTTTATACAAATACAAATTTTTGGTGCATATGAAAGTAAAATTGTGTAATTGCTTATCTCAGAAGTAAGAATTCATGGCGCCGGTGATGCTGGAATATGGATGATAGGAGTATAGTATTTTCTTCACTAAGAAAAAAGTCTGATTTAAAAATATCAATTTTCAAATCAGCCATGTTGTTTTCTAATGTCAACATCTGTAGAAAAATTGATTATTTAATTTTAATGATGATCTCTGTTACATGTTTCAGTGATTAACATGAGCTTTTACTTTCAATTTACCACAGAATTTCAATTAACCAACAATTATGTAGCAGTAGATGGTGTATTTTAAAGTTGTTGCTATTCAATCCTTATTTTAATTGGTACCTTAGACATAATTGCTACAGGTTTAAGCTAAAGAGTTGTTGGTTACTTTATTTAAACTTTCATCAAACAAATAATATGTGGGTACTTATTTTTCAGCTGGAATGTGAATGACACTTAATAAAGCATGGATAATATAATGATGTGCACCTTTCTTCAATTTTTAAGATTGGGGAATGAATATATGATGCTTACTCGCCATATAAGGTGCAAGGACTTCAGTTTGTTTAGGTAGGTACTTATTATTTTTGGTAACTTTTAGTAGAGAACTTCTTTTAAGCATTTAAAGTATTAATAATCTTGTGTATTGCAAGGTTTTTTTGGAACCATTCAAGAGCATGCATTCTTCACAGAAATTGCTAGTATTTTTTTGACCATATTTGCCAAGGTAAGGGAAGGTAAACATTTTTATTGTCTTATCAATATTTTAGAAGGGTATTGTTAAAGTTAGTCTATTTAATGCATTATGTTAAAGAAAAATTTTATTAACATCATTTTACAAACTCATTTTTTTATGTATTAATTACAAAATGTTGTACCTAGTGTGCGTCGTTTGTTCAGTGCGTTCATTTTTCAAACTAATTCGCACTCTAGTCAGGAACACATCTACCAATATGACCATTGTACAAATTATATTCAACCACTCACTCTTACTCAATTATCCATTCAGTCACACTGTCTCTAGTATGTTGTTGTAGACAACCCAATGTGTTGCTGCCTGCCCACATCCTTGGGTGTAGCATAGCTTGATAGGAAAGGGGATGCAACATACACTTTCTAGGTTAATATAGGACGCCCACTGTTCTTCTATAGACACTTATTTATGCTGTTTTAAGGAGCAATTTAAAAGTATTTTAAAATAACAAAGCTCCTGCATTCTAAGTCATTTTCCATGATAAATGCAGACAAATCTAAGCTGGACCAATTACTCAACTTTTGTTTTACAATTGCTAATGCAACCATATGTAAGCTTCAAACATACATTCTGTTGCCAATTAGATGTTGTGCACAAACCTTCTTTTTTAATGGTGTGAGTCAAGGTTACCACTGCTGTCTATACGTTTAACATCATGATTCCAATTTTTGTAGTAGATAAATCAATATTTTTTTTCTATTTCACGAGGATTTCCTTGAACAAAGAGAGGATTCTGGGAACAATTGAAAGTTTTAAAGTTATTTTCTTGCAGATTTGCTAGGTTGGCAACAGGCCTCATGACACAAATAGTTTTATTACTTACTTGCAAACAACCTCAAATGAATGCGCAAATTTTTCATAGACATAAGGAACAGCAAATTTTTTTTTTAAAAAGACATTCACACATACAGCTTTGCTCAACACTGGAGACACAAAAATTCCACATTAGTTCACAGACAAGTACAAATGAGGACTTGCATTTTTTTTAGCTTTTGTTCTTCTTACCAGTTTTTTACTTTTCATTTCTTCTTTGATCTTGATACTAATCATTATCAAGTAAGATTCACACAAAAAAGAATGGCTATCCCTGTGTTGTATATCACCACTATATCTTGGCTTTCTCATAAGTATACTGCTCAAGTAACAGACTGTCTTTATTGAGAAGCAGCCAAGTCCACACACAAATACTCATAAGCATTATTGAATTATTTTCCTTGATGAAGACACACTAAAAACTTCACTTTTATTATATTGTAACACAAAATTAATTCATGGATAATAAACATTAATTCATGAGATAAATCTGTTTGATTCCATTATGATGTAATTTTTTGTGCCACTGGTAAAATAGTTCCCTATGAAAATTTTGTGCTGATGAGAATCACATTTTATTAAAAGTATAAAGGATTTTACCATTGATAACAATGTAATTTAGTCTTCCTGGATCTGGGTATATACCTCAAAGGGAATTCACGCTTTCAATGACAGTGGAAGTAAAGCATTTTTATACAATAACGTTGATTTGAACATCATTTTAACTTACTAAATGATAATCTTAATTGAGAAAAATTTTTACCTGCCTGAACAAAATATCATTCATCAGAATTCTTAACTCTTACCCATGCATTGGCATCATTTAGAATGGCAGATGAACAACAAATCAATTAATTTTCATTTTTATAATCAAATAATTTGCTCATGTTTGACACATATTGATGCTTTAAATTACATGTTAGAACTCGTAACAATAAATTGATAATATAGGTCTTAGTTTATTTCAATCGAGTCATATAAAGACAAGAGCCATTAAGTCATCTGGTTTAGGGGTTGAAAAGAACATGACATATATAGTTATTAGAACTGTGCAGTTGATTAAAACCTGTCATTCTATTGAATTGTAATCCGACACATTTGAGTAATTTCATGATCTCAATTAACTTCCATGGGTCAGCATTGATGTCAATATGATGAGCTAAAATATAGATGAACATTCTCCTTGTAATTGAAATGTTCAATGAATCCTTTACGAAGGAAACATTTTTAACTATGCGGATCAAATATTATTTTTTCATTTTTTGACCAATTGTATATTTATTAATTTGAAATAAACATAAATCACCTGAGATGATTGAATGACCATTATTTTACTGGAAATTAAGCATTTTAATCATTTTGTATGAGATAAATATTGAAAACAGTGTCTGAAATAATTCAAAATGAAGCTAATCATTTGTAATGGAGCACTTAAGTGTGAATTAAATAAATACATAGATTATTTGATGAGAATGAGGCTCATGTAATGATGGCTTGATATTATTTCACCCTTAACTGTATCTTGAATGATTTATTATGCATTATTTTACTTTCTGCTCCAAGATGTTTCCTAAACATGATGCAATTTTGTTTGTGATGTTACTGCACATTTACCGCAAAGTGCTTTGTATTATTTTTCTAAAATAAATATTTGGCTTTTTGAAAAGCTATAAAAAATTGAAGTTTTCAGTTATGAAAATATTAGTTGAGTTTGTTACACTGTTGACTTTAATTACAAAAAGAATAAAACAAACTTTCAGATGACTCATGCCTGGACATGTGAACTCATTCTGCCGATTTTTTTTCACTGTCTTCTCATACTGCCATTTCTGATTTGCTTCATAATTAACTGGGAGCACATAAACCTTGAGAATGAAACTTAAAAGGAAGAAATATAAAGATCAACATCTCAGACATTGAATATGTTAGAATATATATGAGATGTTAAAGGTGAAATCATGGAAGAATAATGTCTGTAGAAAGAATTCTTAAAGCTCACATTCAGTTTGACCTCTATCTTGGAGTCATTAGTCAAATGTATAAAGTCCAATACCACTTAAATATTTAGTACTCACTGAGCTTCTGCTGCAATAGCAGGTTCAAGCAACAAATTATTATTAATTATTCACTCATTTAGAATGCTAATGTTCCCAGTCAGACTTAAAAATTTAGATCTGATGCACGCCTCATGCCTGAGGAAGGGGAGGGGATGGGTAATTTCTATATCCTTGACTCTCCAACCATTATTGTCATTTTAATTAGAGTTCACGGCGACAATTTTTGGCATTATTATCCAAATAATCTTACACTGTATTCATAAAATCTCAAATTCCCCAACGCCACAACTGCAGGCTGTTGCAAAACAGTTGCTCAATGGAAATATTCTGGTTTCTTTCCCAGAGGACTTTTTTAAAACACATTTGGTTCCTTCCTTACGAATTGTAGGGCTTGAGTGGTTGAAGTGAACTCACTGGTTTGTAATTGGTGTTCTTTGTGACCTTAAGAAGGGAAATGATTTTCTGGGGTTGAAAGTTTTTGTGATTGTCAAAACCTCCAATTTAATAACTGTGCTATAATTTTAATCAGTCTCATTTTGTGGAGCTTCAATACTTTTTTGAGTTTCACGTTCTTAAGACAGTTTTTCCCTTCATCAGCATCATTAAAAAATCTTTTGTAAGCTTAGAATAGGCATGACACGCAATGCCACATAATTGTTAAAAATCACATTTGGACTTAAAAGCCCAATGTTTGTGGTGTTTTAATCTAATTGTACCTTTGATACCTAATTTCAGGATCTCCTTACTTACACACTTCAAAGAACAATAATTTAGACACAGAAGCCAATGTTTTTAATGGATTTTGGTCTTATGCAATACCACTTCCATTTCATGGAACTACTATGGTTATCACTAACATGTAGGCCTTTGATTTATCAGTTTAGTTAATAATGAGACAATTTAAAGTTCATTTCTGTGACAGTCAAAATTTTAAAATTTATCTCCCACCACAATGATGGGCCATTTGAAAACTTTGATGAAACAAAAAAAATCATAGTCATTGACTGCTGTGCTGCTCATTGATGAGATAAAAAGCCATTAAAAATATTATGCAGTGGCATCAGTGAAATAATAGATTGAAGAGAAGTTATAATATTGGAAAATTTTGAAGTAATGTATCATAATGGCAAAACTATAAGACATGACAGAATGAATACACTTGACTGATAATAATTTTCTCCATGATTGTATAACAGATTTGTGGTGAAGAGCAATGAAGGTTTTTTTTTTAGATGTTTTGAGTTAAGTACATTGGAAGACTGAAATTTAGCTGGTAGGACAATATGAGCAGGTACTTGGTTGAGCTTGGGATAGTTGAAAAAGTGTTTAAAATATTGATAATTTCTTTCAGAATGGCATAATAAAACATGCAAACAGGCACTCAGATAGAAGGAAATTGACTTATGAAAGAGTGAGGTGATAATACTCAGTAGCTTAACTTGTTGTTTTTTTATCATACTAGTTTGCTTCATGTGATGTACCATGCCAAAATCGCAAAACATAAATCATTATCACAAATCCATTATGATGTTCAGAGGAAAACTGTGGCCTTCCAAACTTTTTTATGGAGTTCATTTTCTTCAGTGAAATATTACCATTATTTTCCAAGAAGGCCATGCTTAACTTCAAACTAAATACCTTCAGCAGTATGGATTTATTTTTATTGCCAGAGAAGTTAGAGTCCAATAAAATCTGAGGTACCCATTGAATTTTCATAAGCAGCAAAAAAGTAATTATTTTCACTGAAAAATACTCTACTTTTGATTTCCTCTCGCATTAAAGCTATAACAGAATTTCAGCAAACAAATAGGTTGATTTATCCATGAGATTATTACATTTTGGAATTGGAGTCATTTTTCCTGATAGTGAAAATTATATTAAAAAAAGATCATTTTTGGTGTCCCTAGTTACACTAAATTCAAAAATATAATGAAGCCTATTTTTTTAGAATAAATTTTACCAATACATGTATTTTCATGGCAGTATTGTGTAAGTGTTACAGTTGTATACCCATGAAATGCAAGTGAATCTGATTGGATTACGATATATCAAACAACAGTCCTCACATAATGCTGAGCCCATTCCTTTTATGAGTTTATGATGCCTTTCCAAGAGTAAAGTAATTTCTGTACCTCATTGATCATTTAAATATTTGCTGAAATTTAGAGATACCAGTTGTCACTTGTGTTTTGAAATGCTCAGTCACTATGAAGAGTTCATAGCATTGTTCTGAGAATTATCAATGGCACATTCATTCAATCCCCTGCAG
Source organism: Ceriagrion tenellum (assembly GCA_963169105.1). Lineage (NCBI taxonomy): Eukaryota > Metazoa > Arthropoda > Insecta > Odonata > Coenagrionidae > Ceriagrion > Ceriagrion tenellum. The sequence goes on along the minus strand of OY720636.1, from coordinate 113,248,806 downwards.
AGGGAGTTACTTGTGTTGATAGATAGATGTTTACCCTATGTATTTCACAACCTCTGACCTAGATGCCAAAATTCAATACCGTTTTGATCCAATGTGAATTTTTCCATTAAAAATATATATCTGTGTACATAAGTCCACTAGCAGCTTTACTTTTATGTGGGTGACAGCGAGGGTGGCACCTGAACTGCATGGGCTAATACATATATAAGTTGATTGGCATGGGTAATGCCTTTTCATTGTTTGAAGCAGACTCACCGCTCGGCTTTGTGGTTGAAGGCTAACAAAAAGGGATACTTGAGCGGCCGAGTGGCTTGCAAATGCTTATGGAAGGTATAAGTTACACTGTTACTTTCATAACTTCATCCTCATTGCATTTATTATTAATATAACCTATGAGTAATGCTTTTCATCGAAGTCTCTCTTAAACATTGACCGCAGTCCTCTTTTAAGTGTTCTCTGTTACGGAATAGAGGCCCTGTTTCATCCATTATAGAAACATAATGGAGATTGAATTTGGTATTAACCACTTGCAAAGGCTATGAAACTGTCGGGGCAAAGTGCCAAAAATATACAATTCCCAAGGTTGAAGAGGGTTTGGGAGGAATGACATAAGGGAACGTTTCAAAGGAATGGGATCATGTGTACACCGAATGGTTATATTGGGGGATTTGACATGAAGACACAACAAGGGAAACAGAGGAATCTTTTGTTTTTTTTTCATGTTTGGAGTCAAAATTTTCACCCATAATGGGTGCACCGCTGAGCAGCCTCCTCATCTTTTGAAATACCAAACACTTGCTCAATAATGCCCACATATGGAGATGAAGGTGGGATTTTGGGGACTTGTAATTTTTTTTTTTTTTAATTTTTGGGTACTTGAGGATATCTTCCACTTTTTTCCACACACAGAATAAAAGAACCACTGAAATACAATCGTGACCTCACCCGTTGAAAGCGTGTGGTTTGTGTGTTTTAATTCTTCTTAGGGTTTTCTTTCCTCCTTCCACGTGAATGCCCTACTCTGAAAATAACATTGGATTGGCACTTGAACACACACGCACGATAAGAAGTGCAGAGAATGGATTGTGAAATCCGCGAACATTTACGAGGAGGCTCCGACCCCGGATTTGAAAACATCATTCCAATAGTAAACTCTCATCTTTCTCTCTCTTCTTCTCTCCCTCCTTTCGATTTTCCTATCGAATTTACTTTTTTCGTTTCCACCATTTTTATATCGAAGTGTTCTCAGTTGTAGAAGCCCCTGTTGACCGCACTCCTGTTCCGATTGTGCCACTTGCAGGTAAGTATACGGACGTAGGTCCTTCGGAAGGACGCGTTGCACAGCGCGTAGCACACCGGATTGATCGTGCTGTTGATGTAGCAGAGGTAGTAGAAGAAGTCCCACAGCTCCTGCGGTATGCACTTGGTGCACGCGGTGAGCGGTTTGAGCAGAACCATGATGTTGTAGGGCGTCCACGTGATGATGAACGCCAACAAGATGGCGGACAGCGTCTTCGCGGCCTTCTTCTCCGCCTTCTTCTCCTGCGTCTTCTTCTTCTTGCGCGTCTTGACCGCGGGGACCACGGCCGCCCCCCTCGGGGCCCCGGCGTGCCTCGGCGTGGGGTGCGCCGACGAGGGCCTCCGGCCCTGCAAGGGCCCCCTCGGGTGGAGGCTCAGGTCGGGGATGGACGAGGAGGAGGGGGCGGTGGGCAGGAGGTGCGAGCCGCCCCGGGCGGATGCCGAGTCGGGCAGCATCCGGATGGCCGCGCCGCCCCCAGAAGACGAATCGTTGCCCTCCGAGGGCAGCCGGATGAGGATCGTGTAGACGGAGTCGGTGGAGGCGCAGCGCCGCGGCGGCGGGGGCGGCGGGAGGCGCGTGGGGGTCGCCGGGGGGCAGCAGGGGTCGAAGGGCCGCAGGACGTTGAGCGAGGTCGCCCTCGAGACGGAGGATGCCAGCGGCGTGTCCGCCGAGAGGGGAGTGGCGGAGCCGGGCTCCGAGACGGTGTCCCCGCACGCGCCAGACGAGGATGGGTCCTGCGTTGGTAGGTAGGTGGGTGGAGGGGGCGGGGAAACAGACAGACAAGACATCGAATGTGTGCATGAGGAGCGGTTTACACCGTAATACCGCTGATTATCGGGGACAAGTGTGGCTTAAGGCATAGACACGGGGAGCTGGGTGGTTGAAAAAAATAAGGAGTCACTGCCACCCATTAATGAAAAATCTCCGTAGAGCTATGCATAAATGTAGGAAAATCACACTCAAAACCTGTGTTACATGCTCAATGGGCACTATTTTGGTGTGAAGATACAAATGATAGAGAATACACCCAATCCTTATGAATAAAATATGCGGACCACAGTTAAACGCTCTAAAACCTCTGTTACACGTTCAATGCACACTATTTTGGTGTGAAGATACAAATGAAAGAAAAGACACCCAGCACTTATGAATAAAATATGCGGACCACGAGTCAGAGGCACAATCACGGTTCTCCATAAGCATTCCCTCACGTTATCCTTACTTTTCAATAGCGCTCAGGAGAGCGAATACGTGATAGCTATTCTTAAAATGTTGTCTGGTATTTTTAGAGAACTGTTTTAATGGATGGAGAGCGTTTTTTGGATAGTGACTATGAGAATTGGTCATCAGGAGAGGTTTGTGTTTTGGATAGCGGTTACGAATATGCGGAAGAAGAAACCGTGATTTCATCCCGTAGACGCGATCAGCGAAAGGGAAGCTTGTTTAGCTTGGGACAAGTATCTAAACTTAAAAGAGAAATTATGGTAGAAGCTTACGCGAAGGAGCAAAAATGAAGCAAACGGACTTCGGGGTTGTCTTCTGCGTCGTATCAAATCACTCACCACAGTTTCGCCAGATTTGGAGCTATGGCGTCTATCAGGTCTGAAGTAAGTTCATCAGGACATAAGGAACAGCGTTGGCATTACCTTTGCGTGGAAATTATGAATTTGCATCTTCAGAAGAGTCAAGAACATAAGTACCTCAGATCAATCCAAGGTAAAAATGAAATGTTTGTTATCAGTGTCATATGTACTATACCTAATCCACTTCTTTGCAGTGTGTATTGACATTGAGGAATGGGGGGGGGGGGTAAATAAATGAGACATTCATTAATTAACTTAAATGATTCTCAAGAGTGCTTTCTACTGTAATGTACTTCAATATCTGTGTGTTGGTTGTTAATTTTTGTTTTTGATATTAAGTTATTCCCACCTACTACTTGATTTTTCTATGACCTTGTTAGTAAATGTTTTAAGTGAATGGTGAAATAGTAGACTTGTAAACACAAGCTAAATAAACCGTTGCTAAATTAACTCTTTTTTATATTTGTGTTGAGAGTCTGAGTGGAAGGGGAAAACCCTGCAAAAATATTTTGTTAAGTATGAAATTTTTTCCTGGGGTTCAACTGAACCACTGTTAAGTTTGTGATTTTCCTGATTCATGTGTGAATTTTCAGCCGGTATCGCTGCAAGAGTATGTTTTTGCTATCCGTATGATAATAGTGGCACATTAATGGAGATAATAAAAGCTTGCGGCAATGATTCAATTACCATAAAGCAAAACAAATCTGGGAAACGATTCAAATTTCCCGCCGCTAGTTCTCTCTTTGACCGTTTCGAGAGATGGAGGTCGCCACTGTAGCCATTAAAAACTTATGACGCCATTTTTATGACACACAGATGACTATCTTTCCTGTGTATATAATCTTTGATAAGTACACTTCCACACTTAATTGACAACCGACCATGGTTTCGGCACTTTGTCCTGATCATGGCACAACGGGCCGAAACCATGGTCGGTTGTCAATTAAGCGTGAAAGAGTTCGGGTATTCTTCCTCTGCTGAAGATAAGTTCATTAGGTTTTTGCTCTTCTGATGCAGGACTCGAATATGGCTGAGCGTGTGCATCGGTGGATCATGGATTTCGTTGTTTTCCATACAACGTAGCGTGAAAATGGCCGATTTTTATGAGCAATACCTCGCCAATTCTGTCGTAAATCGATCCCAAATTTAAATTGCTGACGTCAAGTGGTATAAAAAATTTTAAATAACAGTTTATTAATTTCGTGAATAAATTGATGTGACTAAGAAGTACTTGAAGCACCCGATGATGATGAAAAGGCATTGAAGTACGGATTATGCACTTACATCTTAAACCTTTGGACTGTTAAGTCTAATATTTTTGCAATATATTCGTGGTCGAACACACCGATACCGAGAACTAAGAAAGTATTCGTGTGGAGCGTAACACTCTATGGATCGGAAGCATGGACCATTGGAAAAGCTGACCAGAAAAGCCTTCGAAACCTGGTGCTGGAGGAGGATGGTGAAGATAAAACGGACGGAAAAGATAAGAAATGATGAAATGCACAGAAGAGTAGAAGAGGCCATATGGAATACCATACAGAAAAGAAGAACCAGATGGATTGGACACAATTGGTTTGTGAAGAACATAATTGAAGGCAAAATAGAGGGAAAAGTCCCCAGGGGAAGACCCAGGAATAAATACATAGACCAAACAAAGAGAACGAGAGGAGAGAGCGGTACATAGGAAGAGATACCAGGAGATAAGGGCATGAGCATTAGATAGGGAAAGGTGGAGGGCTGCAGTCAACCAATCTTATGGATTAAACAACCAATGTGCGACTGAATGAATTCGTAGTCGATGGTGTGAGATGATCCTCTCACGATATGTATTTCGCGATGGCGCAGTTACGACACAGAAGACAACCCGAAAGTCCAGTTTTTTTCACTTAAATGTAAAATCGCAAGCGAGCGAGGGAAGAAGTAGAAGATGATGGGACGGTCGTTACTCACCTGACTCCTGCCCCGGTGACCCCTCCTGCCCAAGAAGTGACTCCTCAGCTGCTCGAGTATGTTCCCGCGCGGCCTCCTCGACCTCTCGGTGACGCTGCGCGGCAGGGGCGGCACCGGGCACGGCACGGGGTCCTCCTCGTCGTCAGGGTCCCACAAGGAGTAGAGCCACTCGCGGAATCGCCGCCACGAGAAGAAGGGGAGCGCCCTTCTGGGAGCACCGGAGTCGCTCTGCAAGCCAGGACGGACGGGCGGGAGACGGGAGATAAAAAATTACGCACCTTAGAAAACAGTGGGGGAGTCAGATGGTAGTGTCAGCGGAGAATTGCCGATTTGAGTACCGGCAATTTACTTTTATTTATCCATTCAAAAGTTATCATGCATACAGAATTGGCAAAAATGTAAACTTTCCCGTATATAAAAAAACTAAAAAGAAAGAACACAGACCTAAGGCTGTTAGAGCGAGATATAATATCACTAAGAAATCAATGAATATGGTCTCATTTATAGAAAATATCTCACTCTTCCACAGATACCAAAATATCAGCACCTTGTCGTCCTACTTTCCCGAGATATTTTACAACAGTTACCAACCATTTTAAATTGGAAATAATAAGTAGTGTATGCTCTCCAATGAGACATCGTATGAAAATGAGGAATGTTTAACATTTAGGACTCATTAAAAAATTAATTGCGCGCAGTTCGCTTGTTTTCTCAGCTCTCTTTAAAAATAACACACGTACTTAGTCACCACAATAATTTTTTTTAGAATAAAAAAAAACCTTGCGTTGAGTATGAGTTTAAAACTTACCGCGTGAAACAAATGAATCAAGTTAAAAACATGTTGAAATTTTTATTTCACTACTGAGAATTTCAGCCGTATGAAAGTACCTATCATATTTCACCATTATTATTTCCATATATACGTTATGGTTCCTTCTGCTGCTGAAATTAAAACTTAAATTACAAATATGGTCGTCATTACGACTTAGGAAATATATCGATCAAAATACCCGATGAAGCAGCAGAGGAGTAAAGGTGGGTTTACATATGGAAGTTGACATCTATAGAAGTAGCGAGTGTAGCGATATCTCGAATCGTATCGCCACTTGCAGCGCATCCTTCTGCGTGTTCATTATTTTCGGATTTTCCCAAACAAATGGATGACGGAAGTAAACAATAAATGAGGTGATTACTAAAATCGCCTAAATTTGACGAGAATGGCTTTCGTATATCGCTGTTTGAGTCCCATGGGCATTCGTGGATTTAATGAATTTGCATAAATTACATTAACTGTGTATTATTACATCAAATCAAGTATGAGAATTATGACATTGATTATAATGATCAAATGAGCGATAAGTCATGAAGGTCATCTAATTCATTAGCATTTAAAATATTTTCAAGTACAAATTAACATTTAAATATGCAACAATGAGTCCTCCTACCACGTTATTCGTTGTTTTCATTTTGAATCTCCTTTTCCTGTCATGTGACCAAGATTCCACCGGATGCGATGCGATTTTCTCGCAGAATCGATAAACTACTTGCAGGCAAAATAGAAACCAGTCAGTTTTTCTTCAAAGTAACAACCGCAGTCGATTACCACCTCAATCGACCCCATGCTACAATGGAAATCCGTGCTTACTCACAGAAGCGTCGATTGCAAGAGACTTTATTTGAAAATTCTCCAGTCATGGGTCCCATCTGACTGGAATTTATCCACCTCGATATATCGTATTTTATGCAATATATTTGGCACCCAAAAAATACTGTCATGGAAGTGACGTCCATGTGTAAACCCGCCTTAACGAAACTGAAAGTGCATCAACAACGCGTACTCACAGTGACGCTGTATCTACAGAATTAAAAACGGGCAAACCTCACGCTCTGCCGTTTATTTCGCGTGATTCACACGCTCACGTGTACCACATTGTTTTAAGGCTTCTCGCAGAAAAAACTGACCTAGGAATTGACTTGAATGTGTTATTTATAAAAAAAAAGGGAATTGGAGTTAATCCATTTAATTCCTACCATCAATTCTCACAGGTTACAATTATTTATCCATTTACCAGTGATTAAAAGTAAAAACGTAAGAAATTGTGGAATTTGTGGATTTCCAGAAAGAAATAACAGCGAAAAAGTTAGGCTTAATTTCCCACAATATTAAAAAATAGTCTTTAAAAAAAACTTTATTGAAAAAAACTCTTCCAACCTGTCATCATTGCCGTGGGCTAGAATGGTTTAAGGCTCACGTCGCTGTTCAATTTCAAAGTCATAGGTATACAACCCATTACTGGCTAAAATTCATCCACCTCGATGTACCATATTTTACCTGGATTACAAAGCTTTAACGTCATTATTTGGTGATTTTGGTAGATTTCAATTGAGAGGTGGTTTGGGAGGAGAATTGGGAGGATTCATATTTCGTAGGCGTTTTATTTATTAAGTGGTCTCGTAAAATGCTATCTTCTTGAAATACATTTTCCTATGAAACGCCACCAAGACACTCAGGAGAGTATGTAATGAAAAATAACATCGTTACTAAGGTACCGTTTTAAGAACTTCGCGATAAAACTTTGGCCATGTTTGAACCCCCACTCCCTTCCAAAAAGACAGGGTAAGATTAACGGATTAGACTTGGCGCCCGACTTTTGAGTTTGTTTACGGGACCGTTATCAGAGTTTACTGTTCCTAGGGTACACCGTACCCAGCAAATAAAGGAGAGATCGTTCCCTCAGATAACCGTTCCCAGAGATTCCCATACTCAAAGAAAACCGTTCTAAGAGAACGCTCCCGTAAAAGAATACAGTTCCCTGAGTTCCCAAAGAATACCACTCGAAGGGGAAACCGTTCCCAGGGATAACCATTCCCATGGATTTCCTTTCTCCGAGAGCACCGCTCCCAGATATACCACTCCTAGAGAATACCACTCCTGAAAGAAGCCTTTTCTGGAGATTACCGCTCCCATAGGAAAAAGTTCCAGATATTACAATTCCCAGGGAATGCCTTTTCCAGAGAAAAATTCCCCCATGGAAAACCTCTCCCTGAGAAAACCATTCCCTGAAAAAACCGATCCCATAAAATAGCTTTCCCATAGAAATCCGCTCCCAAAGATTTCCGCTCCTAAGTTAAAGCACTCATTTCCAGCAACTGCTTTTCTTAGAGGAAAGAGTTCCCAGAGTTTATCATTTCCAGCAAATGCCTTTCCCTGAGTAAACAGCTCCTCGAGAGAACTGCTATGAGAGCATACTATTTTTTTTGCTGCCGGACGATTCTGTTGGCCCGTTTTTCTCGGAATCCCGATAGGTTTCTGAGCCTGTCATCAGGTTTTCCAGGGACCGGACCAACAGAACTTGACATACATCCATGCCCTGGGCGGTGGAAAACCCACCCAGGCGGGACTCGCAAAGATTTCCATAACTCAAGGAATGCCTTTTCAGAGAAAACAACTCCGAGAGAACACCTTTCCCAAAGACAACCGCTCTGAGAGAATACTGTTCCCAGGGAATCCCATTCCACGAAAAGAGTTCCTTTCGGGTGACTGCTCATTCCGAACTGTTCCGTTTCTCGCCGGCTCATTGCTCTGCATTAGGGTTGCGATAAACGAAATGGCCGATTACCGATTAATCGGCCAGGAGTTATCGGCCGATACCGATTAATCGGCCGATTATTAAATACACCACCGACAAGAGATGGCGTCACGGCCGATAAGGTATTACTTATAAATAATTTTTATCACTTTATTATTTTTGGAAATCTATTAAAAATAATAATCATTGTTGGAAAAGAGAAAATTGTGAAAAGCACATAATTTGAAGGTTAAAGTTTTTAAAATGAAAATTATAAATATTTTAGTAAAATTAAATAATTTTCCATCATTAATTAAGAAGAGATGAAAAAGTACTTTAACTTAGCCAAAATCCGGTAGTGGTATACGGGTTAAATTAATATCAGAGTTTCTTTGGATTAGATTTGGTTTCTTTGGAAATTAATATCAGTGTTTCTTGTTCTCATTTGGGTATTCGAGTATCCAGTAAAACACCTGACAGAAAACAACTCCGCAAACCCATTTTGAACTAGAGATGGGCAACATCGTTCAATACAATGACCGAGTCTTGAATCGGTCGTTCAATCTAAAGAATCGATTCTTGGATCTCGTTCTCGTTCAATTTTTTTCATTATAGTGGTTCATTGAAATAAATTTTAACTTTAATTTAAACATATAGTGAAACCTGTATTTAGCGGCCAACAGCAGGCCTTTGAAATAACTCCCGCAAGAGAGAAAGTGTCCGCTGATTGGAGGTAAAATTTTAATTGAGAATATCATAAATTCATTTTCCGAAAATTTTTATCGCACACAGATGAGACCGCTCTAGTGAGGTGGCCTCTGAGGCAGGTTTCACTATGCAGTGCTTCTGTAAGCATGCCTTAAAAACTACTGCTGACGAGAAAAAGTATATTTGTTGCTGAAACATGTACGACTTCTAAAAATGGTGAAAAACCTACAAAATAGTTAGTCATATCACTCGCTATAAAAAATGGTATACACCGCCGAAAATAACTGAGAAATCGAGTCTTTTAATTATACACCATCTTTTTGAGTGTGTAAGAAATGCATCGAAGTATATAAAAAATGGAGGAGCTAAAATCTGCTAATGCAAGTTTGGGTGGATGAAGTACAGCGCATTCATCGAAATATTCGTAGGCTACTGTTCCTGAAAGTTGCGGAAGCATACGCCTAAAATGCAGCGAAAATATTTTGGAACATTTTTTCAATGCTATTCTTTTGAAAAAAGTTTCTGCTCCGTCATTAATGGAACAAACTCAAAAATCAAAAAAAAATATTTCTGGTAAAATCTATTATTTTGATTAAATATTTGCCTCAGTAGGTTTGCAGATAAAGGAATTATGAATTTATTTATTCAAAGATCGAGGACATTTTTTAGAAGTTTGCGAACAAACGCACACGGACAAGATTTTAATAGTCAAGAATTCATTATTCCACCGCGGTCACTAATTCCTTGAGTATAATTTGATTCTCAGGCCAGCGACTCCTCAAGGAATCACTGAATCCGAGTCCTCCTCTGAATCTGAGTCCTAATCTGAATCCGAGTCCTTAACTGAATCTGAATCCGAATCCTAATTTGAATCTGAGTCCTCAACTGAATCTGAATCTGAATCCTAATCTGAATCCGAGTCCTCAACTGAATCTGAATCCGAATCCTAATCTGAATCCGAGTCCTTAACTGAATCTGAATCCGAATCCTAATCTGAATCACAGTCCTTAACTGAATCTGAATCCTAATCCGAATCTGACTCCTCGAGGACTCATGAGTCCTCCCTCTCCGCGGGCTCTACGAGAACACAGGTCCCCCTCCCTCAGACTGCAAATTTCAAGAGTGGGGGGACTCGTTTCTTCCTGTCGTTCACTTGATTCTCTGCTTTGCCGAGTGGTGCGCCCATTACCATTCCCAAACTTCCAAAGGTGGGGGGACTCGTGGCCTCGCCTGTCAGTTAGTTCCCATCTTTGCCGGGTGTTGCGCCTATTTTCATTACGATTCGTAAGGAACGACGGTTCATTGCCGCGAACGACTCCGTTCGTCAACTCACTTCAAAGAGTCGTTCGAATTGATTCGTTCGTTCGCGACCGACCCATCTCTATTTTGAACCAAATTCGCCTCGTTTAACTGCTCGTTCACTCTCCAAACCATATAATTTTTGCTCCAAACTGCCTTCACAACAATACATAGCTCGACCACGGAGTAGGATATCCTACTCAGTGATCTCGACGTAATCAGGACTCTTTATCGCATTAGTGCCACCTGTCGGCATGTTCCGGAACGCTATTCACCTGCGACAGAAATTTTAGCAAAAGACGATCGAAAGCGCATCAAGAGTCGCGTCCTTGTTCACTGTTCTTGGTACAAATCATCAATTATCCTCCTCAAACGATAAATATTGAGTTCCAGGCTATACCGGGAATATGAAGTCTTTTAAAAAAGTGTTTTCCTTAGCAAAAATATTAAGTTATAGGCGAAAAATTAAGGAAAACCAGACTCCTTTTGTGTAATATTTGCCTACCTACCAAACGTTAAAGATCGTAGAATTTCCCGGCAAATTACATAAAGGAGTTTTCATGGATTTGGCACTGACCACATAAAATTTTATAGCCGACGATTCAATCGCTAACTCATTCACTGCCCTCGGGGAAAAAGTAAAGTTCCCGTTTATACAGGGGATTTGTAAAAACTTTTTAAAATGTGTTCATACTGACCTTCAAAAATTATATCAACTTGTCAAACAAATAAAAAAAATAAAAAAAAGTACATACATTCACCTCTGCGAGGCGACGTTTCAGTAACGCTAAAAATCATGGACAATATTTACACCTACCTTATTAAGGAAAGTTAACCTTGAGGTGTATTATAAAAGTGTTATGAAAATATGGTAATATAAGGTATCAAATTATTAGTATGTACCTATTATTTTAATATATTAATTGAGACTTTTTAAACATTTTCTTTTCATCCGAAAGACTTCGTAAATGAAGGTAGAAGGATGGCAACAGAAACCGATGAATAATATGTTCGTCAGCAATGAGTCATAATGTAAAAAAAACCTTAACTCAAGTAATGGAAAAGAAAAATCTATGGGATATAAATGACCCACGATTCAATGAGCATCATTACTTTATAGGAGAAATGATAGCAGTTGATATTAAGCCATACTCTGCTGTGCCTGATTTAGGTTGTCAAAATATTTATGAACAAAATTACTCCTAATTGCATTATTCCCAGCATAAAATATTTTTATGAAAATATAATTAAGAAAAAGTACAGGTCAAAATTCAGAGATATATTGGTGATACAAAATGCATTTCATTAACCACTGATATTTGGACGGAAACCTCAAACAATTCGCCGTTTTTATGTGTAATAGGCCACTGGCTGGATAATGAGTTTCAACAAGAAAGAGCTGTTTTGCGAATCCTTTCATTGGAAGGTTCTCACACTCGAATTAGTGCAGAGGTAGACAAAACACTCAGACGATATTACCAAATGCAGGATATTCCTAGTACTCAGAGGTTCTGCGGAAAATATGATAACTGGAATCAGGAATTGCAACTTGGATTCATTGGCATGCTTAATACATACTCTCCAGCTAACGCTAAATGAACGCATCTTTTCACAAGACTGAGTAAAAACAATACTCACTGTTAACAGAAATATTGTCACTCACTTTAACCATTCTCCTTTAGCTGCAAGAAAACTGGAAGATCTGCAAGCCAAGTTAGGACTACAGAGACACAAACTAATTCAAGATATCCCAACTCGCTGCAATTCTACATACTATTCGCTATAAAGAAACTTGGAAGAGCAAAAAGCCTTTGTAACATACGCTGTCGATAGTAAAATTTCGACGCTCAGCTATAATCTGTGGTCTCTCGTTGAACACATTGTTCAACTTTTAAAACAATTCGAAGAAGTCACTGTTGTAGGCAGTAAACGGGAAGCTACGTCACACCGTAATTTATACCACAATACCAACATACATACGTAATTTATACCACAATAGAAGGCCTAGAGGGTGGATCGGGTAGGTGTGCGTGGCTAGAGTACTCGCCTACCACACGGGCGGCCAGGGTTTCAATCCCTGCAAAGGAACATGTTTTTCAGAGGGTACCCGATCCCTACTTGAGTGTCTTGTGGAGGGCACATCAAGTACAGTACTCCGTCTGTCGGATGAAACGTTAAACCGTGGTCCCCTTGGTGCCTTTCGTAAAGAGCACGCTAATGCCGACGCCGGGTTTCCATCCACCCTTCCTCCCTTAACCTATCCCCTGTGGCGCAAATGACCATAGACGTCGGTCACCTCCCCAAATATCCTATACGAAGACCTAGAAAATGCAATAACGAAAAGACTGACATCATATATAGATAATAAGCCTTCATGTTCGCCAACTTTTTTGGATCCCAGATTCAAAATAAAATTTCAAAAAGAGGATAATGTTGAAAAGATGAAAATGTGGACACTGAATCTTTTAGACGATTTTGATAATTCGAAATCACTAGATGAAATCACTGATACAAATATTAAAGACACAGTTTCATAGGCTAAAATATGTATATGGGATACGTTGATGGTATTTTGCAATTTTTCATTTTTCCATGAAACCAATTACTATGTATCAGAAATTTCTGCTTTGACCGAAAGAATTGTCAGCACTGAAGGTGACATATATCCGCCAGAAAGAAATAGACTCTGTTCTGAAAATGGAGAAATTTTTATGTTTTTATATTACAAATTAAGGGTTTTTTATTTTAAATGCTTGTAATTGGCAACAATAAATATGCTTATTAAATTCAAGTGATTGTAGAAGGATAAATACTAAAGACGGACTGCTTTCATTAGCTAAAATATGTTTATGGAATACTTTGAAGGTGTATTGTTACATTTAACTTTTTCATTAAACTAATAACTATGTGGAGTTCAGTTTATTCGGGTTTTTCCCGCGCTGATTCATATTAACTGACAACAGTTTCGCTAACGTTACAGTTTGCGTAACCTTCAGGACCTGACGACGCTGATTCATTTTAACGTTGATTCATATTAGCGGACAACAGTTTCGCAAACGTTACAGCTAGCGTTATCTTCAGGAACTGACGACGCTAGCTGTAGCGTTGGCTAAACTGTTGTCCGTTAATATGAATCAACGCGGGAAAAATCTGACAAACTGAACTCAAAAAATCACCGTGGAAGCCTCCGTACTAATAACTATGTAATAGAAATCTCTGATATTTATTTATAGCCTTACCTGAATTACACAAGTATCCTTGTTAAAATATTAGCTACAAAAAAGGCCGATCAATCGGCCAAATCGCCGATACCATTCAATCGGCAAATGGCCGATTAGGCCGATTACCCTACTCAACCCTACTCTGCATGCGTAGAGGTGTTTGTCAGAAGTATATACTCACGGGCGAGGGTAGATGATAGGGCTGCAATCTGTGTGGCGGGAACGACTGCGGCGGCGGTGGGGTGTACGCGGGGAGGCCCTGGGGGTGGTGGGGACAGCGGCAGACGTAGGCGTCCGGGTCGTCGTGGGTCCCGCCGCCCCCGAGGGACGTCGTCGTGGTGGCCGCCGTCAGGAGGGAGGCGCCGCCGCTGACCCCTCCGCCCACGCCGCCGCCCGTGCTCGACTCGGAGCGCGACCTCTTCCACTCCTCGCCCAGGTCAACGGCCGCCTCGTCGCTATTCATCCAAAAAAGATGGCGAGCGAGAGAGAGAGAAAGGAAAAGATTAACATGATTGTGAGGAATAATGCTCATTGACAACAGAAAAAGTTCTTAAACTTAAGGTAGTTTCAGCGAGATAGTTCCCAAGTCATAATGGACACCATATTCGACTTACACGATTTAATTTCAGCGGCTGTTGGAAGCATGAATTAAATATTGCATTATTAACAGTGTAATAATTTACTTTTATTTAATATTTTTTTACTTAACCCTTTAAAAATTTAACCCTTTCACCGCGATAGTCGACAATAGTCGATCTGCCAATATTTGTGCTTCGCCGCGATGATTAACTTTAGTCCACGACCCTGAAAAACCTTTTTCTTTGGCCGCGACAGACGCCCAAAGTCTCTCATGCAACGTCACCGAATTTGAGCGTGGCAGTGGCAATCTTTGGTGCGGTAAAATTGAACCGTGTGAACGCATAAGGAATACGAATACGAAGAAAATATTACGAACATGACGTTCGTTTTTCATTGTAAAATGACATTTTCTAAGAACGCATGTTGAAAACCAGATACGCTGCGAATGAATTAATAAAAATATCTGCTGAAGTCTTTAATTTGACTCATTATTTCAGCGGTTTGTTTTAATATCCGTTTTAAAACGGAAGGTTTTCTGAGAGTCCGAAAAAATTACTGCAGTAACATTATGACTAAGTTAAAAAAAGAATAGTTGAGGGGGCATGAAAACTAAAATTTTTACGAGATCTAGATGTATAAATTCATTTTTAAAAAATTAAGTCTCTCTGGAGTTCATCTGAGTACCATTTCCCACGTAAAAGGAAGTTTGAGTGAGCTTTTATTTCATCTAAAACTTGGCCTCACATTAGAGAAAAATATCTCACATTCTCAAATATACCAAAATATCTACCTCTAATCGAGATAATTTCCGATACATTTTCCAAAAAATAACAGCCATTTTACATGGGAAATGGTACGCGTACGCATTACAGACATACCTTGTCTAAAAAATGATGTAATATAACACCTAGATCTCGTTATAAACTTAAGGGTCGATTCATTTTATGATTTATATACTATTTTTATAGATAAATCAATTGTTTATGCCAGAAATGTAGACAGATTCCCTTAAATGACCTTCCAATGTGTAGGTGATTTCCCTTAGGGCGTGAAAAATGAGTCATTTAAAGACATATGCACACTTGCTTGGTTAAATACAAGAAATTTCAGTTTTTTAAATCAATATTTTAACGCCATTTATGTAAAGTCATTTATTTAATACCTTTGGTAGCTTCTGCAGTAAAAAATAAAATACTGGTATACACCAGCCAGTATTTTATTAATTTGAATTAACTAAATCTCACAAAACATTTAAAAGTACATCTTAAAAAAACAAGAGCCTTATTAAATATCTGGATTCATCCAATTCACCTAGAAAAACTCAATCCAAGAACCTCCAACATTACTTGAATGCTTCTAAAAGGGAGGTTTATGCCGCGTCTACACTGATCACTCAAAGGGAACATTTAATTGCACCTTTCACTGAAGCGCATCGTGTAGACACCCTCTCATCACTTAAGTAACGGGTCCACTTAATTGTACTCGGGGACCCCTAATTTGGTGGACTTGGGGACCCCTAATTAAGTAGATCTGGGTAACATCGATAGGGTCCCTTTGGGGCAGTTGAGGCCACCTCATCGGTAGGTGAAGGAGTTTCGGCAGTCATGAGCATCATACTTGTGTTTACATTATTTACGTGAGGATTTGAGAAATTGCTCACTGTTGGCCTTCTTATTTATTAGTTTGTGCTGTTTTACGTATTTAGAAATCATCAAAATACACTATAACTCTCGCGCGATGCAAAGTTCTTTCCTTGAACGCTAGCTAGGGCTACAGTAGATTTAAGATCGATCTGGCCTCATGGTAATTATACCAGATTTTCTGAAAACTTGTATATAGGATCTTTAAAGTGCGTTGTATGAACATATATGGAACTAAAATAAGGCTTTTTGGCTAGTTTTAGTGCAATTCAGCCTTGAAAGTGGATAGTTAACTTGGGTTCTACAAAAAGGGAATAAAATTCGGTTTAACTTTGTGTAGTTCCCCGTTAATTAGTAAAAATAACTTTTGCAATCCACTGATCAGTTCACATATCAACTTATTGTACATCCGGGTTTAGATGCCTGGCAGCCCTCTGAAAGTAAGATTACCGTATGATGTAGCAAGTTTGCATTAGTTCCTGAGGAGGCTTAGTTTAGAGAAAAACATCGAGAGCGCTGCAATCGCGAAAAATCAGTCATTGCTAAATGCACGATATTCGCTCTTTTTATGCGTTTTTGGAAGTATAAGAATGTACTGCTTTAATCAATGATGATGAATTTACATTATATATGCATTTAATGTAAATTTTCGCCTCAGATTCACTGGTTCGAGTAAAACAAGTCTCTCAATCATACCAACTTTACGATTTCAAGTGTAAATTAAAAAAAGAAAAACATTAATCTAACCCTATTGCTCTTAAATCGTTTACATATTTGATCTTTTAGGCAATACAATGATTTATGCTTTGAATAGAATATATCAAAATTCAGGAGAAACCCATCCCATCGTCAAAATTAAACTTATGCAGTTTCCTCACTGATTTCTTAGGAACAATAGGCGGCCTGTGTGTTTCTTTTGTCTAAACAAGTTTCCTCACTCATATCTTGAGTTGTTTTTTCCCGCCCATACTATTGCCCATATTATTTCGTAGTCACGCCATTATTGCTGGATATAATTTCATTATTTCCGTAGAAATTATTTCGCTGTATCGCAATGGATCTGTTGTATTTCCGTAACAAGAAGTGTGCGGCCGTCAGATGTACCTCGGTATCTGCCGAGCACAAGTTTTTTAAATTTCCTAGAGAACCAGAAAGGTATGTTTGTATCAATTTATCATCGATAAGATTCTCCCTAGTTATTGCTGTCTTAATTCTTTCACCGATTTACGATGCAGATATGGTTTTATAGATTATAGTCCATTTTTGTCTAGTTTCAAAGTTTATTCATTTTTTGAGATTGCCCGGAAGTCACAATTTCTGTTTCTGTATTACTTATCATTGGTGGTGACGAGAACGATGAAATCACATCTTTAGTGCAAAGTGATTATTGTGATGCAAAAGCTGCCTTGTACTCTACACCGAACTGGAACGTGTTCGTGGATGTAGTGTATAATCTTCTACGTTCGTTGGAATAATTCTGATACCCATTAGACAAGTTAAGTGATGGAAATAAATTAAAGAAAGGAGAGGATTGAACACTCATCTCAAATGTTGATGTAATATAGCATGAACGTAAGTCGGCATCTGAAATTGATTGCTCTGTCTCAATCGGTTCCATTTAACAAAATACAATATATTTTGGATGATAACATAATTGCCCTGACAAGAATTTTCAACGATGGATGAGGAACGGAAGTCATAATTGAAAGATGTGAATGTAAGTATTATTATTGATGACTCCATGAGATGATTGCACTTTTTCCTTGTTTGTATACATATGACTGTGAACCTTTTTCAGGAATTAATGGTGAGCATACAATTGCTTTGAACCAAAGATTACTTTGATCGGTTGAACCACTTAAGCGTCATGTTGATGAAGGTAGAATGTTGTTGGTTTTTGTGGTAAAATATGACAGAGCATTGCATGTTTGAATACTTAATATGCTTATACTTAATTGATAAAAATAGCCCTGACAACAATTTTTCTTGAATGGATGAAGGAAGGATGCAAATAATGGTAAGAAGTGAATGTATCAGTGTGATATTTCCATGAAATGTTTTCAACTTACGTTGGATGCTGACATAGACTGTTTATCTGTTTCATGATATTGTTGTACGTATGCATTTGTTTTGAGCTGCTGAACCAATGAAGCTACATGTCAAAGAAGTTTGAGTGTTTTTGGTGATTGTAGCTAATGAGTGCAGATTATTTTGTGACATTTGAGAATCTCTTATTTAATTATTAATGTTAAAATTTTGCTATTACTAATGTGATATTTTCTTGTTCTTGAACCTGGTTGAATTCTAACTTGTCTAAAACTTATTTCAGGACATTTGGACTTAGCGCTACTGGAATTTTGAATTGTATACCATTCAAGACGATTAACGGAGAATGTTTCCAGCTCTAGAATGCAGTATATGGTTCTGGTCATTGATGCCTTGATGGATTGTTTATTATTTATTTTATCTTTTTGGACAGTAATGCCTTAGCCCTTCTCCCCATTTTAGTGGGTGTAATTAATTTTTTTTACTAAGTCCATTGAGGCATCATGATCTTCTTACAACCTTTATGTTTTCAATGTATTTGTTAGTAGGGCTAATTGCTATTTGGATCTCTCTCTTGTCTCAATGTTTTTCATGTTTATTTTTAAAATGATGAGGTTGTTAATGTATTCACTTTTAGAATTAATACTTTTTTCCTTCGTGTGATTTGTTATGGCTTATTACTTTGTCCTTTTTTGTTAACTACATCTTGGGTTATGTGGTGGATACTGGTTCATTATTTTGAGCATTTGGTTGGTGATAAATGCTTCTGGTTTTGCAGTAACTTGATAACCATATCCTTATTGTTGCTTAATGTACTTTTATCACAGTAGTACTTATATATCATTGATGCTGGTGGTTGCTCGGCATGCATAATATACATGTCATTGCTATGTTACTTTACGTTGTCATTTGTTCGGACCTCAATTGGTTAATTAAGGTAATCATTTTTTCAGCAGTTACATCACGGTGAGGCAAGAAAAGCTGAGGAGAATTTTGTTTCTTTTTCATCTTTGGAAGTATTCTTAAGGAAAGCCAATTTACTACCTACAACTAACTTTGTTACAGGTATGAGTTAATAGGTTTTACAATTTTCACAATTAGATTTGTTTCATTAATTTTGATAATTACATACTACTATTTTTTGTTTCGTTTCAGCCTACATGAATACTCATGTTATTAGATGAAGATGGCTATTCTTCGACCTGTGTGCACTAACTTTTTAACTAATGCCCATTACTTCCATAAGGAATTCTTTCAATGGCCTTAAGTGGTAGTCAGATCAATCCAAGGTAAAAATGAAATGTTTGTTATCAGTGTCAGTATGTACTATAACTAATCTACTTCTTTGCTGTGTATATTGACATTGAGGAATGGAGGGGTAAATAAATGAGACAAATCCGTTATTTAACTTAAATGTTTATCAAGAGCGCTTTCTACTGTAATGTACTTCAATATCTGTGTGTTGGTTGTTAATTTTCGTTTTTGATATTAAGTTGTTCACACCTACTACTTGTTCTTTCTATGACCTTGTTAGTAAATGTTAAAGTGAATGGTGAAACAGTAGACTTGTAAACACAAGCTAAATAAACCGTTGCTAAATTAATTATTTTCTTTGTTTATGTTTAGAATCTGAGTTGAAGGGGAAAACCCTGCAAAAATATTTTGTTGAGTATGAAATTTTTTCCTAGGGTTCAACTGAACCACTGCTAAGTTTGTGATTTTCCTGATTCATGTGTGAATTTTCAGCCGGCATCGCTGCAAGAGTATGGTTTTGCTATCCGTATGATAATAGTGGCACATTAATAGAAATAATAAAAGCTTGCGGCAGTTATTCAGCTACCATGAAGCAAAACAAACCTGGGAAACAATTCAAATTTCCCGCCGCTAACTGCGTAGTTCTCTCTTTGACCGTATTAAACGATCAAGGTCGCCACTGTAGCCAGTAAAAACTTATGACGCCATTTTTAACACACAGATGACTATCTTTCCTGTGTATATAATCTTTGCCTGGTATCATCTTCAGGTGCTCACTAACATTGACAATAAATTGATCAGTGAACTGACCAGTGGAGTGTGAAATTTATATTTACTAATTTCTGAGTTCTAAAGGTGATTGCTCAGATTACAGCGGGAAAAACATACATATGAACATGAAAGCATATTAAACCTTTTAATTATAACTGTTTAGAAGAATTGAAAATGTCTTGGAAAATGGATGAAAATAACCACAAAATCTTACCAATAATATTTTAAAAGTTATTAGCGAATTACAGCCGTAACTGAAGTCAAAATACGGTAGTTCTATCCAAATGGCGATGTAGTTCACTTCTATGGCTTGAAAAATGTGGTTATCAAAAAAAAATACATGGAGTAATCTGAATATTTTGTATCTTATTTTTTCTTTTCATTGGGTTATCCTTACATCAGCCAAAGCAGGATTTTTTGAAACTGAGTAAATAAAAATGTGCAAGTTAGTATTTGTCTTGACTCACATAGTCAAGCCACCATAATATCTGTGTGTAGACACTACACTGCTTTAAGGGCTAATTTTAAGTGAATTATACTCAAGTACCCCACGTTTACATTTAAGGGAACCCTACTTAAGAAGATAGGACTACGAACGAGGAAACAGAATGCGACAAAATGTGTGTGGATCGTGGCACTCTACAGATCAGAAGCATAGATCATGGGAAAAGTTGACCAGAAAAGACTATAAGCCTTTGAAACCTGGAGCTGGGGGAGGATGGTGAAGATAAAATGGACGGAGAAAATAATAAATGATGAAGTGTACAGAAGAATATTATAGGAAAGGACCATATAGAGCTACATATAGAAAAGAGGTACCAGATGGATTGGACACACCCTGGGACACAATAGATTTGAGAAGAACATAATTGAAAGCAAAATAGAGGTCAAAAAGAGGGTCAAAAATCCCCAGAGGAAGACCAAGGGATACGCTCATGGACCAAATGGAGAAGAAAGTACATAGGAAGAGATACCACGAGATATAGGAACTAGCATTAGATAGGGAAGGGTGGAGGGCTGCAGTCAACCAATCTTAGGATTGAACAATCAACCTACCTGAGGTAGTTTGAGAGAAATATCGCTTTACCAATAAATTAATGAATTTGGTCTCATTTTAAAGAAAAATATTCAACCTTCCGTTGATACCAAAAATTTAACACCTTACCACGTTACTTTCCGAGATATTTGACAGAAAATACCAGCCCTTTTTCATGGGAAATGGTACGTGTATGCACTCCAAAGAGACCTTATGATGAAAATGAAGCACTCCCTACACTTAGATCTCGTAAACAAATCAACAGTGTGTAGTTTTTGTGTTTTCTCCAATATTTTTGAATATTAATCATATTGCCATCGCAGTAAATTCTTCGGGATCACTCTAAACCTTCCGTTTTGATGGAGTTTCAAACATACCGCGTGAAAAAATGAGTCAACTTAAAAACATATGTAGATATTTTCATTTGATTACTTACAATTACTTTGTCCCAGGACAATAAAATTGTTTTCTATTCTATTCTATTTTCTATACAATTTCTTTCATGTAAAAGTATATTACTGCACCGTTAATAATGCAATATTCAATTCGTGTGTTTCACAGCTGGTGAAATTAAAAAGTATAATTCGAATATGGTCTCTATTATGTTTAGGGAACTATCTCGCTCGTACAACCTTAAGTGCACCTGTAGTGTGTAGATCAGGCATTAGTGTAACCCCGAGCTTCATGGCGTGTACACGCGGCCCGGCCCGTTCAACTGGTTCAATCTGATGGGGCTAGTTAGCTATCCCCTTCCCGTCAAGGAGGAAGGGGAATGGGGCACGGAACCAGCAGTTGCGAACTTTGCGAGCAGCTCGACGCGTGCACGCGATGCTAAACAGAAGGTGCACGATTTTTATTCGTCGGAGGTAACCTCGCTGGGGGTTCTCTCGGGGTGGGTTGAGGAGGGGGCAGGGTGGGGCCTAT